>OX387654.1:15305381-17734103 GCA_947568875.1 Fissipunctia ypsillon | reverse complement strand
TACCAGGTAAAAAAGTGTCATTGTAAAAATTATGTTGATATGTAAAAAAAAGGAGCTACGTCTACCAGCAAACTGCCTTGCAGTTTGACATATCATGTAAAAAAATATTTCTGTGAATAAACACGAGCAGGTCATGTCCTCTAAAACTGACCATAATTTGTAGTCTAAGGGATTCAGATCTGGGCTAGACGAGGGCCAGTCTTCAGCTCTTGTAAAGTGATGTTGAAAGAGACGTTGTAAGAACCAATTTATAAAAACTACAAATTATGGTCAGTTTTAGCGGGCATGGCCTGCTCTAAACGACATGCCAACATTGTTTTTCTTAAGAAATCTCTGGAGCAAGCAGTGGCTAAATTTCCCATGGAAACAGTGCGTAAATCCATAGATTCGTAGCCAGACAGATTAAAAGCCTGTCTCAAGCCAAAGGTGGCCATTTCGAATACAATTATTTTTTTTAATTTTTGCTGAGACTTCAATAAATATGTACATATAAGTTTTATAAATATTACATTTGCGATTGTGCTGCATTTTCATTTGTAACAGAACGTATGGCCGGACTGTGTGTAAAGACAGAAAACAATTGTTAATTTTGATGTGCCATGCTTCACCGAGGCTATGGATGCCTGGAGACTCGCTTGCCCGAATTCAGATTCACCCGACAATCCATCTTCCCAGAGACGGTGGGATGAGCCGCTTTGTACAGAATAATTTACTAAACACGTCTGCTACTACTGCGGAGCGTGCGCGCCTGCTGGCTGTGGGTAAGTGGGAGTCGGGTCTGTGGCTTCATGCACTACCGTCGTCGAGCATAGGCACTTTGTTTGACGACACTACTTTCCGCCTCGCTGCTTCCCTGCGACTAGGAGCCCCTTGTTGTTCTCTTCCTCGCTGTCACTGTGGCGAAGTTGTCAACAGCCTAGGATACCACGGCCTGTCTTGCAGCCGAAGTGCGGGTCGCATAGCGCGGCACGCGAACATTAATGACATTATCTGACGAGCCCTTGTCACTGTCGGCGTCCCAGCTGTAATAGAACCATTGGGTTGGGTGGGGAACCATAGGGTTGGGGCCATTGGGCTTGGCACGCGACGATGGCAAGAGACTGGACGGCATGTCTTTATTTCCATGGAAGGTGGGTAGGCCTTAAGTGTGGGACGCAACTTGTGTCGATACTCTTGCGCCATCCCATCTTTCCGGCTCGGCGTGCTGTGCTGGCGCTGCTGCTGTGGCTGCGGAAAACCTCAAGCGGCAAAAGTACGAGTATAATAACCTTATCGGTAATTATATTTTCGAGCCGTTTGGGGTGGAAGCCCTCGGACCGTGGGGTCCAAGCGACACTTCCCGTGACCCAAGGGCCGGTTTTTACCTTGGCCAGAGGCTAAGCATTGCCATACAACGCGACAATGCCGCCAGTCTCTTGGGTACATTACCAGTCGACAGCGATGCGGAGGAATTTTTCGACGCCATATTTTAGTTTGTCAATAGTTTTAGTTAAGTTAGGATATCATTTTGTAATTTTATTAATTATTAAACTATCTATCTGTGTATACTAATAATAAAGCTGAAAAGTATGATTATAATGCCAAAAGGGCCTCGTCATTATCATCATCAGCCTACAGCAGTCCACTGCTGGACATAGGCCTCTCCAATTGCATGCCGTTCAGCTCGATTCTCTCATCCAGCTGCTACCAGCCACCCTGCGAAGATCGTTGTTCCACCTAGCCTGAGGGCGTCCTACATTACGTTTGCCGATTCGCAGTCTCCACTCAAGAACACGTCTACCCCAATGGTCATCGGTTTTACGGCTAATATGGCCGGCCCATTGCCACTTTAGCTTGCTTATTCTGTGAGCTATGTCGACAACTTTGGTTCTCTGCCGGATCACCTCGTTCCGGATTCTATCCTTCAGAGAGATTCCAAGCATAGCTCGTTCCATAGTTCGCTTAGCGACCTTGAATTTATGGACCAGCCGTACCGTGAGCGTCCACGTTTCGGCTCCGTAAGTCATAACAGGCAGGACGCACTGATTTAGTCTTTATTCTCTGCGGAATACGCGAGGAGAAGACTCGACGAAGCTTCCCAAATGCTGCCCAGCCCAGCCGTATTCCTTCTTTAGCCTCTCTTTCAAAGCTGTTCTTACCAAACTGCAGAGTTTGCCCGAGGTAAATGTATTCTCGAACAACCTCAAGAGCACCGCCATTGACAGCAACCGGTCCCGGAATGACGTGTTCGTTGAACATAACCTTGGTTTTGTCTAAGTTCATCCGAAGACCAATGACACATGTACAGAAGAATCAACTAGGCCGGCCATCATCTGCTGCAAGTCATGCAGTGATCCAGCCAGTATGACGATGCCATCTGCAAATCTCAAGTATGAGATGTACTCGCCGTTGATGTTAATGCCGCGTCCTTCCCAGTCCAGTGTCTTAAACATATCCTCCAATGCGTTAGAGAATTACGTCCCCTTGTCTCACCCCTCGACGCAAGGGGATATGTTCAGTTCGCCGGTCCTGAGTTTGAACGGTCATTTTCGCGTTTTTGTAAAGACATCTCAGCACTTGGATCTATCGCCAGTCGACTTGGCATCGCTGCAGAGACTCCAGAACAGTCCAGGTCTCGATTGAGTCAAAAGCCTTCTCATAGTCCACAAACGCAAGACATAGGGGCCGATTATACTCCTCGGACTTCTGTATAATTTGCCGGACTGTGTGGATGTGGTCTGTGGTGCTGTATCCTCCTCGAAACCTGGCCTGCTCCGGTGGCTGAAACTCGTCGAGCCTTCGCGCTAGACGATTCGTGACGACTTTTGAAAAAAACTTATATACATGGCTTATATAAAATTAAAAAAGGGCCTCAGCTCAACATAATGTCAGAAGACAACATAAGGTGTACCACCTGATACTGATTCTCAGCTGCAGCCCACGAGTGCCAGACGCTAGAGATATTTAAAAAAAAATACTACTATTAAACATAATATAGGGAAGTGTGTGTCCATTTTAATCAATTAAGCAGCATTAAGCATAAGCATTACATCATTACGATAAAACCTGCAGTATCTGGTAGGTAATCAAACACTCGAATACGACTGCACGACCGAATAATTGATGCTTGAACTTTTGATTTGACCGCAGAGACTGTAACACTTGGGTTGCTATCTACTTTGTGAATGCGATATTAGGTCGGTGTTACGTATATTATGCGAGATAGGGTTTCATGATTTTACGATTTACTGAACAGTAAACAACTCTTCTTTTTGTAAATAAGTTTATTTTCATAAGCTTTCAGATACCGAACTAAGTCCAATTAACTGCTACAAAATGTTTAAGATTTTAAAGTACACAGACAACAAATTACAAAATGGTTTGTCAAAATGAAGAAAGAATATAAATAAAACACAATGGCTATGCATTTAGTCCGCCACCCGGGATTGCATGCACTTAAGCAACTAATTAGCTACGGAACCCAATCCTTCACCTGTATTCATAGAAATTTATTTCAACGGCGTGACTAAAAGGGAGACACTATTTCATTGTGAGTATTATAAAACGTTATCGCGCTTGCGCTCTATATCAGCGAGTTTCGTCAAATTATGATTTCGCGGTCTCGCACATTTTCGTGTCGCCAGCGCAGGCGTACGAAGGCTGATATAATAAAAGACGGAATCGGCCAAAAAACTGTAGCAATAGTTACGTAAACGAGTGAGAAAGTTGGGTGTGAGGTTGGGAAGTGAATAATCCACACACTCGGCCGCCCCATTAGCCGCCGAGTGGAATGGCCGCGTGAAACAATACACCGGACAACCGGTCGTTATAAATACATAATGTTCACAACTGTGTGCGGAACTAATATTTTAATGAGCGTACCAGTTAGAGCCGAATTTGATTCACGTCGAGAGTATTTTCAGAATGAGATTACGTCAGGCTGTCAATTGACAGCTGGTTTGACGTATTTCATGTACTAGTAAGTTATGTTAATTTGCATATAAATTGGATTCAGTTACAATTTATGTTATGTGGGAGTATCGGCTGCAATAGTTGAAGCAACGAATACGCATCTTATTGAAAATTGGTTTTCACTGTGTTGCTAATACCAAAAAAACAAGTGTTACATATTCATGACCTCATAACAGCCCAGCGTTTTACAATAATTAATTTACTCTTACGTCGGAACTTACCGAAAAACCACGAAGAAAATCATAAAAAGGTTTAATACAGATATGTATTAAACTTTGCTTTTATGACTGCCCTAGATTGTGTGACAACACAATCCAGGACAGTCATAAAAGCAAAGTTTTGCAACAAACAGATTGGTCTAGAACACAGGTAATAAAAATAAACTTTATTACCCGAATGTTTGATTAGCTCCCCTTTCAGTTTTGACATTTGTATTACACGAATAGATATGAATATCAATGTACATGTTTATTATTGCGTACCTACTTAAAGTTAGATAGGTACATGTTTTTGCGACATACTTGTCTTCAAACGATACCGCTGAAAGCCATAGGGCAGGGCCACACTTATCAGTAAAAGCGTCAATTCGCGTTTGGTTATGATGTTTTGATTACACTTACATATAAGCTTATCGTGAGTTAACGGTAAGTGCAGCCTGCATCATCATGAGGTACATGAATGTAAAGATAAACTAAGAAAGTTTTCATATTTGAGAAAAGTACGAAGTTGAAATCACACATAATATGAGTACTGATAGTCACTCACTCTTACACAATGCTTACAAATTTTAAAACTACGTTATTAATTATGTAATAAATAAGTCTTTTATTTGTTAATTTTTCTTTTCAGCAACGTATCATTTAATAACACTTTATTTGCTTCATCACGATAGCTATTAAAATATTTGCTACAAGCTTGGAAGCTTGGTGGTTAAAATAGTCTGAGAATTAGATTAGTTTGCAACTAACAGGTAAGCAAAAAACTTTGGTTAACCTTAACCTTTTCATTAATCTGCCATTGCTTCGTAACTTTTACGGTCTAGACACAATTTTTCATGAGGTTTCGTAGTTCATTAACAACTCGAGTTTAATCTTGCAAAATGTTTCACTGAATTAAACTTAGCAGGTGTTTTTGTCTGCTTCTGTAACTTGATTAGGTAATATCGTATAACTTTGGTCGAATAAAAGGATTGTTGGCAGAAATACTAAACTTATATAGCGGGTAGTTAGAAGCCCAAAAAGTCTGACAACCGGTCTTACAAGGGTTGTGAAGGTCAGATATGCAGTCGTAAGATCCGATTAGACTGGAAGCCGACCCCAACACATTTGGGAAAAGGCTCGGCAGATTGATTGGCAGACATATCATAAAAATACTAAGTCCAATGAATGAGTGCCGCAGCCTTGTAAGATTTCTGCCTAATATTTCAAGGGGACTGCAGGAGGTAAACGAAACTTTTATAATGCCTAAAAGTATATGATCCACTGCAGTAATCAGGAAAATATATGCTATTCTTTAGGATATTTATGCTAGTTAGATGGTGTGTTGAAAACATAATACAACTAATTTGATACGATAGAAAAAAACACGAAGATACCTCGAAAAATTTGTTTTAGCGATTAAAAACCATACTAATTAGACATGCAATCATTCTGATTTTGTCAGATTATTATACAAGTAACATATTAACGTAAAATTTTTTAGTCCAATCAATATGTTTTGTAACTATATAATTGCTTCATATTTTACAATAAATTACCAGCGTTGTGTCATTGCGCTTTTCTTTAGTTTCTATGCAGTCCGATAGTGACCGCGCTTTAGCTGTTATCAGCCTCTTAAGAGGAAAATGTACAACAATAAGTACTTACATTTGTAAACATTAAAATTATTGCGACATGTAATGAACGTTGAGTGTTTTTAAATAATAAATCTCAAAAGTGTGTGTTGAAATAAAACTTAACAAATTGTTTCGTATGTTCTGAATGAAAACAAAAAAAGAACATTAAAAAACAGAAAAAACTCAAATGTAAACTTGCCTTACATTGTTTTAATAATCAAAATATCTAATTAGTTTTATATTCTTAGATATAAAACTTTTCTTAAAAACAGTGTTAAGTCATATTATGGTTTTAGCGCAGTATATATGATTAAGTAGCGTCAACACAAAATTTGGCAAACAATGTCAAAAGCACTAGTTCTATTATCACCTAGTTTTACATTTTCCCAGAGCCTCAAATATTAAATTAAAATACTCTGATATATTATCAGATAAGTATGGTACAAGGTGAGCGGAGTATGTAAGGATAGTAGCAAGTGGCGTTAGGTAGTTTCTGCCTACCCCCATGGGAAGAAGGCGTGAGTTTCTGTATGTATGCAAGTGTTTAACTTGAGCGGCTATGGTCAAATCACTATGTTGGCCATGTTGGGGTTATGATTGAAATCTAGTAAGCGTGTAAATGACAGTTCTGCATAATCCGTAGACAAATAAAAGTGGGCTGGGCAAATTGTGTTGATATGGACAGGCAGACATTATTAATTATAGTATTAAAACAATCGTAAAACTAGTTAATCAACATGCCAATCGTAGCTATTATAGAAGTCTAGTTAATAGGTATAAATATTATTGTTTCCGCCACACAACAACTACGGAATTCTAAAAACCCACTCTAGCAACATAGTCACACAAATATTTTTACGTTCATAAATATTGAAATAATTATTAAATAGGATACAAACGCGGTGACACAATTATTCTGTTCTGTTTCGTGCGGCTTAAGATTTATCTGGGCACCGGTGATTGTAACAAGTATTACCATAAACCTAACCGACCTTACTTTGTACTTATATACCTATATACTACGTATGTATTATATATATTACTAGCGTGTCGCCCCTACTCCGCATAGTTTTTACGACTTGACAGAACATCGAGATTTTGATAATAATCCTCTCAACTGATGAGCTGTCAAACGTCAAAATTGACAAGTCTGCCAATTTTCTATCAAACCCATATAAACTTACTGTTTCGTAATCTGTACAATACTTCCTATTTGTTGTATGTAAAGGGATATGTAAGTTTAATATCACTGTATTATAGACATCACAAACCTTTCGAAATAAATTCTCTAAATGGTGGTGAAAACCACATCAAAATCCATTTTGTAGTTTAGAAGAACAACGTAGTGACACAGACAGACACAAAATGTGACTTAATTTTTAATATGTATAGATATGTCACTGTATAATTATGAACTTCGTTAGTTTATAATTCATCGGTATTGTTTTCGTTAAATTATAAACTGTTGAAAATTGTGAGCTGCAACAAACCATTTAGGTACAATTTAACGCGTTATTTTTCGATAGTTTATATACCATGGGAAACTGAGAAATTGTGAACTGGTAGCAAACTTTCTTGCGATATAACGTACCATGCGTTACATAGCCTGCCTAGCTGCGAGCAACATGAAAGTAGCGCTCGCCGGGCGCTGCCGCGGCACCGCTCGCTTCGCTTGCTCGACTCACGCGCGGTTGGTCACAGTTCTAATCTAACCCATTTTACCCAGTTCATAATCTAACGGAAATAATAATGATACATTATAAGCTAACGGTTCTCACAATCTTACGGTGATATATATTATATTTATAATACGAACATATGTATTACATATTGTGTAACCGCAGTACCTATTTTAGCGAATTCCAAGTTTTTATAAATAGCGACTTTGAGATTTATTAATATCACTTATCTGTATTTTTATTTGCTTTCCTTTTATGTAACTTGTTGTTTTTTATCAACAAGTTTCTTGTACTGGCCCAGATATAATACATATAATACGATATTAATAAAATTGTATCAAGATTGGTATTAATAAAATTGTATCAGTAATGAGTTATGAAAGATAAAGCTAGTTGCCCATTCCAAAGCGTAGTAGGTTCCTGTGGAGAAGAACAGGCAAGAAACTCCACGGACACTCTTTTAAATCAAAATATTGTTACAAAATATTAGTTACATCATTCATGTTGAAATTATACATGTGAAAACAATATAGAAAGGCGTTCACATTAAAAGCGTCCGTAATAAAAAGATAAAAACAAAAAACCATTAATATTTTAAAGTAAGCCGTGGCAGCTAGGAGATGACCAGTCCCTACTGATGGTGCCCGTTCACGAACATGACACATGGATCAGCACCATTTAACTCAAGCAGTTTGGAGGGAACTTAATAATCCAACAAAAACCACCACCAGCGAGACATTTGAGTGAGCATAATATACTCTCAGCTGCCAAAGCACATTCAAGTCAATAAAAAACGTAGATACCTACGGTAAATGGTAGCTTTATAGTAGGTCCATAGTGCTCACACATATGCTATGCAAGTACACAATACTAGGAGATTGAATTTATACAATGCAAAGATAGTTTTAACTCACTTATAGACTTTTAACATTTCAGTAACTGACAAGTACGTATATGTCTGTCTATTTGTCATGTAAATCTATCATACTTTCACAGCTAAGTCACATAAACACGTAACAGATTTGTCTTGGAAAAGCACATAGAGTAGGCATTTACTTTTCATGCCACACAGTCAAAAACTTTATCAGTGCAAAGTTGCAGTCATTGTTATTGTAAAAATCTAGTATAGGAAAGGAAAAAAAAATAAAAGATACCTATGTGTTATTGAAACAAAGAAATACCATTCTATTGCCTTGGCCATAAATAACATGACTTTATTAATCTACACAAAAAATACATTATTTCGTCGATGCAATGTACACAAAAACATCGTAAGTATATAAATTAACTTGTCTAAAGTAATTGCGATTTTTGCATGATGACGTACGCTATTTGTAAATGTTTAGCACTTATTGTGATACTGTCATTATCATGATCAAATTGAGATAAATGATGTGTGTATTTTAATTCAAAAAGCTTTTTAGGTTGACCTGAGAATTTGAGAAAAAATAAACAGCAAAGAGCATAATTAATTGAAGTAATTTGGGGGAGGCCTATGTAGCAATGGACGTCTTTCGGCTGAAATGATGATGATGATGATGATTGAGCTTAATTTGTAACTTAGCTCTATAGTCTGATCAATCGAGTGTCAAGTTTTTTTTATTTTTGTATATGAGATGGGTTTGCTCTTGACTTTAGTCTAGGTCAGAGGTGACAGAGACAAAGTCAACGATGGAGCGAGCTTACTCAGAAGAAGCCTGTTCACTCACACTCTGAAGAGATCGGGGTTGTATGCGTTCGGAAACACAGACGCAGGTAGATAGTTCCACTCCTTTGCTGTGCGCATCACAAAATACATTTGGAAACGCTTAGTGCGAATTGGTGGGATGGCAACTAAGTAGGGATGGTAACCTGCAGTGCGTCTAGATATCCGATGGTAGAAGGGGGCCGGCGGAATGAGGTCGTGGAGTTCTTGAGCATACTCACCGAAGTATGTAGAAGACCGACAAGCAGGGGACCTTATGGCGATGAGCCAAGCTGTGAGGCTTGGCATCCACCAGTTTTGCGTCGCTAATGTTGCTCTGGGTTCCACCGAGTCAATCGCGGCAAGTTGGTATTTATCTGAGCCATCCCAAAGATGGCTGCAATACTCCATGCAGGATCGGGCTTGCGCTTTGTAAAGGGTTAAAACCTGTCCAGGCGTAAAGTATCGCTTCACCTTATTTAGGATGCACAGTTTCTTGGCTGCAGTTTGGGCTTTGTACTTGATGGTGGCACCGAAGTTGAAACATGATGTCAACGTGCTCCGTGCTCGAGCCGATCAGTTACAGGAACAGATGTACCCCGAAAAGTAGGGGTTTGGTCGAAACGACTCCTTTTAGCGGTAAAAAAGACACGCCTGTGTTTTGGTGGCGTTAAAAGAGACCAGATTATCATCACCCCACTGGGAGACAAGGCTTAAGGTCAAATCTGTCCACTCTACCATGGCCTTTCTTAAGGAACGAACTTCGGCCCCACTAGTTTTTGCACTGGACAAGTATCTCTCTGAAACTGTACTGTCATCTGCGTACCCAACAATACCAGGTTGAAGTAGGTCATTGATGTGCAGCAGGAAAAGAGTTGCAGAGAGAACAGACCTCTGAGGAACTCCGGCCTCAATAGCCATAAGGTGGAAAGAGCAGCCGTCAACGACTACTCTGATCGACCGTCCACTAAGGAAGTCTGATATCCAGCTACAAAAATCAGCTGGGATGCCATAAGCAGGAAGCTTGCTGAGTAGACCAGCGTGCCAGACCCTGTCAAAGGCCTTCGAGATGTCAAGCGATACAGCAAGTGCTTCGCCGTGTTTCTCGATGGCCTCGCCCCAGCAGTGCGTGACATACACAAGAAGATCGCCAGTTGACCATCCTCGGCGAAAGCCACATTGATGGTCACTGAGGAGATCATTATTTTCAAGGTAGGTCAGCAACTTACTGGTTAGTACCCTTTCCATAACCTTGCACAGAATGGAGGTACTAGCGGTCGGACGGTAATGGGCAGAGTCTGCACGGTCGCCCTGTTTGGGCACCACCGGTTGCACATTTGCAAGCTTCCAGGATTTTGGTACCATATTTTTCTTAAGAGAGGCGGAACAAACGTGTCAACACAGGAGACAGTTCAGGCGCACACTGCCTCAATACTCTTGCTTGAATGCCGTCCGGCCCGCTGGCCTTGTTCACGTCTAGACTGCACAATACTCTTCGTTAACTTAGTTCCTAAGTTAGTGCTTAAGTTAGTTCCCTAGGTGTACTCAGTTGTATATTCAAAGTTCATTACGCACTAAATAACTTTTATACTTGCAGTTCTTAGGAATCTACGGATAGATAAATAATAATACTAATATACGTTCAGAAACTCAAGCCTTTTTCCTACGGGAGTAGGTAGAAATAACAGAACGCCACTGGCTACGATTCTGACGATACGTTGATAAATACGATGTTTAAATATACGATCTTATTCTGTAACCTCATTTTCTATACTAGCTGCTGTCAAACAGCCATGAACATCCCCTTAGACTACTGCAAATAGTTGTAACCTGGGCAGAAATAGGATACATCTACACACTGCATTGTTTTGAAGTCATTCATACCCGTCATTCACAGGCTAATTTCCTATTATTACATTATGCTTACAAACCACTCGCAGCGCAACGGACCTCTCGCAGAGTTTTATTCTGAGAACTTTTGTACTTCCTGTGTCAACATGACATAGTTCTATGCTTTCCAGCACTTTATTGTGCAAACTACATATAAAGGAATTATGAAGAATGTTATGTTCTTGATTTTGCGTGACAAGCCTAAAACTATCTGACATGCGAAAAACGCATTACTACCAGTAAAAATGCATGTAGTTACAATCTAATTATTCATTAACAAAAGAAAGACTTCACTATCACATCATTTACATTATTTTAGTCTGACTAATTTGTGACTTCAGTGACTTATCCCACGAATTAAAGTTAAAGCTTTCGACATTAAATAATACGCCATTTCTTCGAAGTAAAAGCGTCCATGTTGTATAGCTCTGAAAGTAGCGATAAAATAAGCGATCATGGCTAGTTTCACATTTATTACCGTGACTTGTTTATGAGATGAGTATGAGTTGCATATAATATTATTCAACCTTACTAAAAGCTGTTGTTACTAGCACTACTAACAGCAGCAATTAAGTGCAGGGGGTTCTGTTTAAGTGTTAGGTAATCGGTTTTACAAATTATACAAAGGCATGTATGATCTGTATAATCTTACTACTTCGTTCAATATTTCGCAATCAGAAGCTAACAATTTGCAGACAATCTTGATGAAAAAAAATCTAGAATGACATTTTCAGTCTAAGGTCAAAAGATCATTGTTAGTAAACAAAACAAGAGTTTTTAGACGAACGGAGTTAACCCGAATTCATTTTATTCGGCCGTCATGAGATAATACAATATAATTATCATTGACACTTTTTTAACACGCTTTTATTAGCTTCACTTGTAAATAACTAACTAACAATGTAAAAAAATCTTGAAAGTCAATTTTAACTTACTTATAATTATTGTATCTATATGAAACTTTGTATGTGTATGTAGTTTGAATGACAATACTATAATTTGGTATCTTGAAATTGATCTGATGATGGAGCCAAGAAATGTATAGTTGAACTCTTCAGTGGCTACTAGTAAATCCCTCGAATTTGGGCTCATATAATTCGTTTTGATGAGTCTAATAAATTGTACTTAATGTCGAGAATCTGATGATGGAGCCAAGAAGTGGATAATAGTGGAACTCTTCAGTGGCTATTATTAAGCCCTTCGAGTTTCAGGTTTTATAATTCGTTTTGATGAGTCCAATAGTTTGCACTTGGTGATCAGTTTGACGAGACCAATAGATTGGGCTTGGTAACGAGGGTCTGATGATGTGCCGGGAGGTGGATAGTGGAATTCTTCTGTGGTTACTAGTAAACACCTCGAGTTTGGGTCCAAATGATTCGTTTTGATGAGTCCAATAAATTGCACTTAATGTCGAGAATCTGATGATGGAGCCAAGAAGTGGATAATAGTGGAACTCTTCTGTGGCTATTAGTAAACCCTTCGAGTTTCAGGTCATATAATTCGTTTTGATGAGTCCAATAGATTGCACTTGGTGTCGAGGGTCTGATGATGGAGCCAGGAGGAGGATAGTGGAACTCTTTAGTTGCTACTATTAAACCGGTCAAGTCATAACTTCGTTGACTTTAGACTTATGACTAAATGTAGAATATACTACTCTGTCCTTCTCATACTTCTGACTTTGTTCATTCTTCCTTTCATATTCAGTCCATTCTTCTTTGGAATGCGCTACCTCTTGACATCAGGATGGCCACCAGTCGGTATGCATTTAAGCGGAGATTGCGGAGTTATTTTCAAAATAAATAGTGTAGAGTCATCTCAAAACCTCTCTCTCTTGAATTTGTATATAATATATGTATATAATATAGGTATATATTATAGTAAATATGTATGTATGTGTATTATAAGTTTATGACTTATTTATGTACAAATTGTTCCATTTCTAACAGAGCACCTGCCATCTAATCTCTTCACCACCCTTGGTTGACTGGTAGAGAATGCCTATGGCATTAAGTCCGCCTTTGTACTTTTTTAAGTGTGAAAAGTTTAAATAAATAAATAAATACTAGACTAACAAGTAAAAATTAAAAATATGTATTTAAAAAAAATAAAAAAACACGCTTTTATCATGCACTAAAAATTATAAAATAATTAAATTGACTTGTATTAGTTAAGATAGAAGTACCTATGCAGCTTGTCACTTCTTTTCTATCCAATGATTAATTCAAAAAGCGTGGAGCGCTTTTTAGTCCTGTGTAATTTTAATTAATTTAAACAAAGCATACCGCTTTGTTTAAACACGTATGTTTTTAGTTTTTTTAAACTACATATAACTACTTTTGATGAACTGCTGATGACTTTGTTTTAACCCTTCTAGGTACTATTAAATCTATTGCACCATAATTATTATCCTGGAAAACGAATATTTTTGATTTGATTTGACTGAATTTTCTTTGTTGGTAATGTGTAGTGTGAGTTAGCGCAAGACAACAACCAAGCAGCTGTATGGTAATTGGCGGAAGACATTTATGGACTTTGAAGTAAGAAATTATCTATATAGGAACGTTCTTTAATCTCTGTTTATCGCTTGCCTGGGGGCCCAACACTACCAATTCATAACATCTTTGTTTCCGATTTTCCTAACGTGTACGCCATTAACTACTTCACGTGCTCACAAATAACAATAACAAACGCTTACTTACATACTTCCTCATACAATAAGTGTCATAACTAGGTATGAAACTGTGAGCATATACTTACTTGTGTGTTTAACCGACGGTTGGCTGCTGTTTATTGCTTTTATATTGTTTTTTAAAGCTTATGTAACAGTCACTGCTTAAAACGGATCTATCTAAATAAGAGAAAAACAGCATAAGATGATAATGTCGAAGTTGGGGTTGGAAAACGATTTCTCAATGTCGATCACTAGATATTTAAAAAAAAGGTGTTAAACCTAGCAAGGCCGACGTGCCTAAGTAGTTTATATAGACCTATAGGTTACTGTTACGTAGAGGTAACAGTACCCATGTATACAGGGTAGGCAGGGGGATGACCTGCGTGCCTAACTTGTGATGGATTGATGGGAAGTTAGCAAGTAGTGGGATGGAATAAACCAGTTAATTAATTCGATTATCACACATTTTTTTATATTTTAACAATTTACAAATTCGACCTTTGCCAGCATTATCGACTGTTCCATCGGCAACTCTAAGTATTTTTTAAACTTGTGTACCTCATTACATAGCTGATTAAATGAAAATGTTTTCTCTGTAATTTGTACGCTTAATGACGTAGTAAAATTTTGAGATGTCAAAGTGTGAAAGTCCATGGACGTCGATGATTTTTGAAACTTTAACTTTTAACTGTTTGATGTTTTAGAAAATTTGGTGACTCGAAAGGTTTATTAAAATATTAAGTACCCAAAGGAATATCAATGAAGGCCATTCAGTTTGAGAGTCTAGAGAAAAGTGATATTTTGTGATGAATTCTGGGAAATTATCAAAAATACAAAACATTTGAGTTCTCTCGAATCCCATGAATTTTTGCCTACGATTTATGCTTAATTGTTTCAAATGGGTGTACAGGAATACGTCAAATTACAAGTCACCCTGTATATAGGTTCTTGATTCACCTCATAAACACACTTCGCACACAACATAATTACAGCCTATAACTGTCCACTCTTAGACAGCCTCACTAAATGCATACTAAGTACAATCATCATCGGCTCGCATCCACCCACACGACACCCATGAGAGACAATACAGCGCAGCTTCCACTTTTATTTTCCATTAAAACAATGCTAAATAATGTGAAAACAAATTTCAGACAGCATTCATCAAAATGTCAGAGAACATTCCTTAAATTCAAACAAAACTCGTAAATAATATAAATTTGAATGCTGGTCGCCTAAGAACACGGATTTGGTATACATTGCACACTACCCACAATAGCTTAACAAGTCTAATAAACTACAATGCGTATTGTACATATACATTTATACTATATCCAGTATACCAGTTCATTTCCCTTTAGACCTGTGAGAGAGATCTCACACAAAACAATATACCTTTGTTTAATAAAAAGTTCACAATTAGTTCATTATTTAAACATAGAGATTGTCTGATTACATCTAAACGAAATTTTTCGAGTGAAATGTTTTAATACATCACAGTTAAAAACATTTATAATCATTTTAATGTGAGATTTTTTCGTGAAGAAAGAAATTATGTAAGTTGAAAATGGCAGCAGAATGCAATGTTTGGTGATTATATTATGCGAAAAAAATGTTAATTTTTTAAAGATCTTAGCAGGATAGCGCACCTACATGTAAACGAGGAATATTATTATCATTGTTGAGAAATATCAAGCGAAAGAAGTTCAGTTCTAAACCGACAACTTACAGGCCACAGCTTAATCAACATACCTACTGATAAGCCCAATACTGCACTCAATGAGTAAAGCCAGTCTGGTAAGGTGTTTGCAAATCGAACAACCTCAAGGGCGTAAATAAGTCGTCCCATAGTTTCAAAATCGTTTACTGACATAGACTTACATATAATTACGCGAGGTACACAGATTCGTTGTCAATAAAAATAAACATTAACACTTCATGCAATAATTTATGTTCTAAAGTAAGAATACGAGTAAGTTGGGAAAATAAAAAAGTTGTTGACATAAATATTTTTCGCAATCAACATTTTTCCAAAACCTCAATAAATAATATCGATCATTTCAATTAAAAATTTGTTCAACTTTACTTTATTTTTCGAAACACAGTGCCAACTAGGGCAACTCCACTGCGCAATACCTGAAAGTATTTGCGTCGTTTTCGAGTTCACTTTGCTGTAATTACGACACTTTTCTTTTCAACAACGTTGGGCATTTTGTTTTATACTTGGTGATAATATTTTTGAAATGAGAGCGTGATAAATTCTTCCATAATTCTGACAACGAATAAGAAGCTGTCTGTCAGAGTTGCCACATTTTACTTGTACCTAAGTACTTAGCTTATAAAGTTGTCAACAGTGTTATTATCATCATTGTTCTTATAATATTAAAAACATCTTGGCTGAACCTACTCCACGTCTAAGTCTGCTCCATGAAACGTTTTGCAAATGGATTAATGATGCAGTATGTTTATTTCGAATGACACTGATATATTTTTAACTGCTGCTGTTTGAGCTCGACTCTAGTTGTATTTTACGACAGACACACAGAGATTAATGAAATGAGCAACTATTCGTCTTAACATTCAACCTATCGACATTGGGAAAAAATACCTGCTTCAGATCAAATAGTCACCATCAACTTCATAACTTAAAACCGCGTGCTAACCCCAAGCATCCTAACGTAACAAGCCACAAGGTAGAACCAAATTTATCTTCAATACAACCGCCATCTGTGAAAGTGTTGGTGTTACCATAGTGGTCGTGGTGCATGTAGCAGCCCCCGCGGCTCCCAGCCACTGATACCATCGGTAGTCTAGGAACCGAACGCCGGGTAGTCTCACACCTACTGCTTTGCGCAAAGGTAATTTATTTCAAAACAGTTTAAAGGCACTTTATTGGTGACGCGAGCTATTATGATTGGAGTTAAGGTTTATAAGCGTGGCTTGGGGTTCTATTCTTTGGAATAGAAAAAGTAGTTTTAGTGGTTACGTTCAATGGTTATCTTGAAACCCAATTTGAATGGGGATGATACCTGAGTTAAAAAAAAAAGAAATTCTATGTAGTCCCTCAGTCAGATAATATAAAAATACTAGACACGTATTTTTTGCTTTATTATAACAATAAAAAACTTAGATAAAACGCATTAAAGTTGGGGAGTGGGGCCTTGCTACGTAACAACTCAGTATAAAATCTAGCAAGGCGTGGGGACGTCATGCCACATTTTAACTCAATGTATCGCCGTAACCTTTTGATACGTAAAAACAGAAAAAATACGTGTTCAATATTTTTTAATAATCTACCAAACGGACAAAAAAATTTTGTCATCGTCTCTATTGTGACGTCGTCTTCTAGCCACAGATTTTTTTACTTTCCGATAAGCTGGGAATTTTTCCGGTATGATGGGTGTGTTCACCAACCCAAATTATACATTCCGTAAACACCTATGAAGCATGACAAGTTTCATTGATTGGAAGCCCATGCTAAAATATTGTCGTAATTAAAATTAAAGCAATGTAGCGACAGCTACAATTAATATGTCTCGCCGACAAAAAGGTGTTTGTTACACCTCACGAATTTGTACTAAGGAAGTAATATAACTTTGAACAGAATGTGCTTAGCAACGAACGCATAATTAAACTGACTATTTTCTGTTGTTAACTAAAGTTGGACCTCTAAAGTATATAAATGTTACAGTTACCTTTGTTTATATAAGTGCAGTGGTCACGCGAGCCGTGGAGATTTGCCTAAAGGTTACATGTATTTGATTTTTTAATAACCGTTTCAAGAATTTTTAGTCTTATTTCCTTGAGGATCAATGTTGAATAGTTTATGCTATAATTTGAAGGCTTGCAATAAGACAATAGAGAGATTTGAAGGAAATTATACGGTTTAAACTTTAATGCTGGGAGTTTGAGCGCAGTAATGCTTTTTAATATCTTTAGGTATAAGTAACCTTGCAATTTGACTTACAAAAAAAGACATACAAGCATAGCAATATGTGATCTGCAATGTGTGTGTGTGCTATTTCAATATGTTATAAAAGTTAAAAACTGGTTCCAAATTACTCGCTATTCGAATATGTAGATGATCATCAGCCCTCACTCAAATTACACTAAAGCCTCTTCGCTGTCGATCGGTCTCCTAGAGGTCGGTAACAATAGAAAGGTTCTAGCAAACTAAGCAAACAAGAGTACCCCCCACGAGAGATCTGGCCATCCTTTTAGGTGGAGTAATGGCTCCTGCTAAGGACACTGTATGCCTAATATCAGACCTCGATCTTCTATCGTTTTCGAGTTATTCATGTTATTGTTAAAAAATCATGGTACCATATTACCATGCAAGTTAGAGAAACCAAACAAAATCATGATTGAAGAGAATAGAACCAAAAGATATAGAAAGGATGGCCAGATCTCTCTTGATCGCTTAGCCTATTAGACCCTTTAATTTTGTCTCATAATATGATATGTGGAGGTTTAACGACAATATCCTCCAAAACTCTTATTGTACAAACCTATACCTAGAAGCAAACTTCCCAACTTAACCTTAACCAATCACTTCTGTATAAATACCCACTAAATCAGCTTACAATTCGAAATGCAGGTCTGTACTGCCCGATATGGAGCAAGTGTACACGGTTTACAAATGTCAATACCTGACTCTATTATTGACCCCACCACAGATTATACCCCCTTTAGGTCAGGATATGTTAATGTGGAACTAATTTACTAATACTAACTGACTTTATTTGAGCCAATTTCGCTATTGTTCCACCATGGTATTTACATTATCGAAATGTTTCGAATTTCAAAGTGTTACGGGTTCGACTGTAAGAAACAGAGCATAAATAATTGTGAATTCGTTCTAGGTAGGCTGGCTTTGTGCTGAAAAAAATACAAAACTGAGCTTCCACTATAATTTAATAACAAAAAAAAGGCTGTGCAACTTTCTCTCGGTATGAAAAATTTTATTCAATGATAAATTAAGTGACGGGGTCTGAATGAAACCTGCACTTTAGCACTGTATGGTTAGGTTTATTTAATAATACCTTTGTCGAAAATTATTCACAGTGGATTATATGGCAATGCTTAAAATTATACCACAGGTCAGCGTAACATATTATCAAATACACCAACGTTCTATGGGATATAAACCGTGTTAACTCCATCAAAAATCAAGCCCTAATAACATTCAGCCTACATGCTAATGTATTGACATAAACTTATAATTTACAGATCAGGAAACCGAAGTCACGAAGCAGGCTTTATTCTAAAACTATTCAAATATCATTAAGACGACCCCGCGTGCGCAGTGGCGCCCTCATCGTTTGTTTGGTTATTTCTTTTATTTTAGAAATAAAATGCAGAAAATAAGCATGTTACATTGTGTTCCACAAGACTATACGTCATTATTATTATAAACGATAGTTTTACATTGTTAAGTTTTATTATTATCTTTAAAACTGAAAATAGTAGCCACTAAGCTCCGTATTAAGGATTATAATAAAACGTAACAATGTAAAACGACTGTTTGTAATAATAATAAAGTAGGTATAATCTTGTGGAGCACAACATAACATGCTTATTTTCTGTATTTTCATTCTAAAATAAAAGAAGTAACCAAACAAACGATGAGGGCGCCACTGCACGCGCGGTGTCGTCTTAATATCATACACAGCTTACAAAGATAATCACATCTCTAGTAGTATTAACTTTATAGTATTCGATTTATATTCTCATATTTAAGATAACAGAAAATCATTTTTAAAGCCACATAATTAAAGCACTTTCACTAATCATTAAATTTGTTTCCTAAAATATCAGAAAACATCATCATCTGCCTGCCTTTTCCAAACTATATTGGGGTCGGCTTCCTGTCTAACCGGATGCAGCTGAATACTGACTTTACATGGAGCGACGGCCTTTCTGAACTCTATAACCCAATTACTGGGAACGATACCCCTAGGTAAGATTTACAACCAGTCTTACCTTGAGGTATCGTATTACCCAGAAATCATTATTTAAAATCACACCTACAACTTAGCATACAAATATTTAGTTCCTGTGTTAATTAAAAAAGGCAATCATTCATTATAATTACGTAGTTTATTCTCTGAGACCCTGGTTCAGGCATAGGTGGCCATTAACGAAATAATGTAAACTTGACAAGCCGTAATTTTACGTTATGACGTCATAATTCAATCACTCGCGGTCGTGATAATCAATTGTTAGCTCCAAATTGATCACATAGATCATGGAATCGGGGCAGGCGCAGTTACCAAGTTTTAGCGATCAATTATAGCGTGGGTTTGGAACGGCAATTTGTTGGCTAGGGTAAGAAAATGTGAATAATGAATCACTGATAAAAATCTTTAGGGTTACATAATAAAAACGGATATGGCATTATAAACATGACATAATATCATAATTTTAACCAAAAATAATTGCTTACCACCATTAAATAGACATTAATCAACCATTCACCTCAGTCTATCGCAGTCCACTGCTGGACATAGGCCTCTACCAGGCTGCGCCACAACACTGAAGAAAAGGGCAAAAAAAACGAGGCATGGGGGGGGGGGTTAAAAGGACATGAAAGAGTTGAATTAATTGATTCAACTGCAGTACTATACTTCTTCATGGAAAACGCTCATAACATGTCTGTTTGTCTCGAAGGGGAAGGCAGAGTTCAGTAGAGACAAGCCTACTGCCCTCAAGCGGCACAGACTTCGGCTGCTACTGATTTTGTAATGGAAGAACTTAAGGATCAAGCCCAGGACACGCCCTGCCCAGCAGTCACGTGACCACCAGAACATAGAGGCTAAAAAACTCTCATAATGGGACAAAACCTTTTTAATTTCACCTCTAGCTGCCAAAAGACCTATCTACTAGTTAATCGCTAGCAGTGGCACCGACCTTAACGTCACTCGGCCTTTGTTCCAGTCCATTGCCTCACGTCACGAAACTATTCCAAGTATGTGACCTTATCAAAAATATAACGCGCACATGAAGTGTCCTAGGTCTTCCAAAGTACTCACTTTTAATACGACCAGACGTGTTCAATTAGTTAGCTTAATTATTATAAACTTTGCTGGTATTTACAACTAACAGCTGGAGGCTTCTTCTAGTTAGCATCATCATCTAAGCTTTCCGTACATTATTAGAAAGGTAGCAAGTAAACATTGATGTTAGGACTTTAATGTTTTGATTGAAAAGAATTTTCACTAAGCGTAACGTAACGAACGTAAATGAAGTCTTATCTACTAATTAACTACTTACGAGACCTAGCGTGTAAACAATCATTTAACTAACTGAATACTTGCTAAATTGGTTGACAACAAGGTTTTTGTCAATAATATTAAATGAGACCACACAACACGCACTCTAAAACATAAGGACATACATGAGATCAGTAAATCTGGGTTCAGTTTCACTCGTACTCAGGCAAAGTTACATGGCTGAAGACTATGAACATCTTCAGGCATGTAACTTGTGGCCAGAACTTGTATTATGTATTTAGTTTATTTTCTATTTTTATTTTTGCTTTTTCTATCTAATTTTATGCTGCATCGGTTGACGTCATCACGTCAATGCCGGCTGTCACTGAAAACCAGCGCCGTGGCTTTATCTCGCATAGTGATACAGCAATATGCAGAGCGATAGCCGTTTTACATGGACTATGTTCCCCCCAACTTATTCTTTTTTGAGATGGTGTTTTTTTTTGCGTCGTGTTTTATACCAAATAAACGTAAAGTCTTTCTTCTTTCTTTCAAACTCGTAATAATTTCTCCACTACATTGTTCGTTTCATACTTCTGAGTGGTTATTAGCCTGCACTATCAAACCAAATACCAACGAAGTTCTAAAATCTCCATATTATTATGCAAATGGATGTACCATTGCGGACATTTGCGGTGAACCACTTTACAACCTTATTACCTTAGCAATAAGGTCGAAAAGTGGTTCACCGCAACTGTCCGCGATGGTACATAATAAACAGTCGGACACAATTTGTGTTAAAGGGTAAACATTTCGAAGAAAATAACCATAGCACCATGGGAAGTAGTCTAGTCTAGTAGTAGTTTTGTAAACAAAACGCTTGTTTAATTCCCATGTACCACCATTGTACCGAATCACGCGAGCTATAGGAGCTATTGAGTTGGTAACCTTACCAGAACTAAGTGCACGACATTTGAGTCTACGTCGATCGACAAGACTCGACCGACTCGACCGTCCAAGTGATAGGTCAGTAATGAACAGAAGACTGTTCTAATAGACGTATCAAAGACTATATTTATTTTAAAAAATTAAAAAAGTTGTTTATTCTGCTCACACAAAACGCACATTACAAAAAAAATACATAAAATACACACATACAAAGTAGCCAAAAAGCCACGTATTCAACAAGAAATGTTTGACAATTAATAAACGTTCAGTCTGTGACAAAAGTCGATAAACCCAGTTTCTTAAATCTTGAGCTAAATATTTAAATAAAGTCAGTACGGAAGTCAAATAAAAAAATACTCTTAGCTACCTATTATGAAATAAATGAAATGCTGAAATACAATGTATCGAATAATTTGATATCAATTTAGATCATGTGTAAAAGTAGCAGTGTGGCTCGACTTTCGGATTTTCTACCCTATTTAAGGAGAAAGCTGGAAAAAATGCCTCCTGCTTATTGATTTTCAGCAATGACGTTAAAACATGATGACAAAAAGCAACAACATTAAGAACATATAAGCGAATCATTATTATCTTAATGCAAAATATCGACTTACTTAGTAGTTAAAACATACACTAGTATTCTAAACACAATCCCATTCCATAATTTATACACGTTTACCCCGGATTACCTACGGAGCCGGAACTAAAATACCCAGTACAATGAAAATGCTCAGATCCGCGGTCATTTATGTACGACCGGAGATTACGGTCGGAGATCTAATCCCGGGGCTTTACCTTGAAGTCTTAATAGTGACCTGTACCGTGGACAACTGGATATGTCGACCGGTTATCGACAGTCGATATGTTGCCTACAACGATAACATGCTTAGGTTACGTTACTAGGGTGACGTGTAGAAGTCATGCTGTTGCTATCTTTGCGTACTGATAACAAATGAATGAGAATTTAGACCTCGTATTTCCCGTAGCGTCAACGTCTGTCCCACAACCTGACTTTGTACATAAGGGCTATAGTACCCCCGTCCCCCCCCCCCCATTTATTAGTATTGGCCCCGAATAGGGTCATACTATACGGTCGGTTTTCCCGCCGCGGGAATCCGCTCCTGAACCGCACTAGATACAATTTAATATTAAAATTGTATGCTTCAAACTACACTGTGCGGTTTCCCGTCGCGGTTCACAGGCGGAAAATCGACCGCCGCATGCAGCGTCAAACAGCCGCTGATAATCGCTATGGCGGTTTCTATTGATATAAGAGCTGCAAAAGCAGTGATCATTGGCGGATCCATGTTGAGTAATGAACAAAAGACGGCGATAAACCGCATTCCGTGTAGTTTGGTGGTCTGCAGCAGCTTTCTCGAACGGATTCCCGCCACGGGAGAACCGCCCGCGTAGTATGGCCCTAAGGACTGCAATGATTAAGCTTGAAAGTTGTAACTAGACAAAGGTCATTAACTAATCTAGTCCAAAGTTCAACGAATAACCAGAAATTTCAGCTCTTTAAAAAAAAAAATCAACTCGTGTGTTTAGATGCTTACGTCAAAACAACTATAGATCCACAAGCTCATAGATCACTTATTATGTAACAATGCAACCTTGTAACACAAGCTCCATATAATTCATCGCACAGTATCAATGCACATATCGGCATGACTCTCAAGTACGACATTAATTACAGTTTTTAACAATTCAAAACGCATACCTCACGGGCACCTGTAATAGCGCCAACGCTAATGTCTGAACAGCCTTCGAACAACAATAAATCGAAATGGTTCCTTTGATTCGACCTACGAACATTATCAATTAATAATTAATCGGCAGTGCCGGCTGCACGCCCACTTATGTACTTGTGTTTCTGCACTTCGGTAAACCCGTGTGAGTCAGGTAGTTATTTGAATTGAAAAATTTTAGATTATACGCACGTTTGTAATTCTTTTTATGAGGCCAAATAAGAGTTGTTATCTTTCATTTTGCTCTTCATAAAACACAGTTAAGTGCCATTCACATTGATAGAGCAAATAATCTGTATGGTTGCATTGTATGGTTGTATTGAAAACTTATGTATGTAGTAACATTGGTAGTAAATATATTCGTTGAACTTACCTACTGACACTGATATGGGAAAAAATATTCGACTACATGTGTTTATTGTGGTGCTCTACTGTCCGTAATAGACTTTCATATTTTCCTATTCCATTGAAACTGAACTATGGGAATGTATCTCAGTCCTATTTTTTAGATACTTTCACACAAGCCCCTCTGATGTACTACTAGACCACTAAACACATCAATAATCTCCCTTTCAGATTAAAATCTACGACTGAAATAATATGCAATATATTTTCGTTAATAAGCCTTGACGTGCGGAATTCTGTTTGATTAACATTTCCCTCGTAAACTAGGCTCGTCCGTATACCGAGGGCGTAACGTACGTAATGTACGTATTTACATAATTAAAAACAACTAGATACGTACGATAAGTGAGTTGATTACTTAATACGCCTTTTCACTTCATTAAACTTAGTTAAATATGATTTATATTTTTTTTAACATCACGCCTTGTTTTCCCGGAGGGTTAGGCCGAGGTGTACCTATAGTAACAGACACATTTCGCCAGTTATGTTTAAGTCCCATGTAATATGGGGGCGAGCCTATTGCCATCAACCGGGCACAAACTTCGGACTGCTGCTGAGAAATTCCAGATAGAAAAACCCTTTGCCCGACCTGGGAATCGAACCCAGGACCTTATGCTCAGCAGTATCGCTTGCGTCTACTAGACCAACGAGGCAGTCCTTGTTGGTCTAGTGATTTATATTATTAACTGATTTGTAATTTGTAATGACAATAACTCAAGTTTTAGAGCGCTGAAATGTCTTTCGGCAAGGAATATTTTACGCAGGCGTTTTTAAAATCGTTTAAGGGATTCTATCAAGAAGAAGGGCAGCAGTATATATCTGCGAATCTAACTGGTTAACATACAATATTCCATTATCGCCTCCATAAAGTTTGACGGTTACCTAAAATAACTTTATTACATTATGTCATCATATGTTCTCATTGTAAGTGGCTCTTTTGTCTTTTTGAGAATAAAGTATTTAAACCTAACTTTACACCGATCATTTGATCATTAAAGGTCAAATATTATGTGTATAATTTTCTGGCTGATATAATATACACTATGGTGTTAAGGCAAACTAAATATAATTAACTATCGCCAAACTCGCAAGCACCTACTTAATAGGTCGGAGTTCGACTTTTCAAAACTTCATCTGAGTTTTGCAACGCGGTACTCATCTACTCGCAACAATTTGTAAGTAATAAAAGTTTCATAATTTACAGAGGAAATTAAAAGCTAGTTAGTGTGTGCAATCACTTGGAAGGTCCATTCACAAAAAAGCCCGTTAATTACTATATCACACGCTAAATTTACTACTAGCAACACTCATATAGTTCGTGACGGCCCGTCCTGGCAAGGAAAAGAAAAGATTGATAGTGGATTCTTTTTTCGTCGCCTGTGGATCGAGACAGTAAGCCAACTTTTTTAGTGTGAGCTTCATTCTAGAAGATGAAGAGATATTTCAGTATTTGTATGGTAACTTAGCGACTGAGAAATATGTTACCTATTGATAGGAAAACCTATATTTCTCTTCAATAATACAAACTAAAAAATAGTAGAGGTTATAACTAAACTAGAGCATCTATCACGTTGCACGCTGAGGTCACTCAAACGTCAGACTTCCTCTTTGTTGCTCAAGAGAGGACCGCGCCGGAACGTAGCGCACGCCACCTCGCGTGCCACCATAGATACACTATGGCTCAATGGCTCTCTGGCTCAATTGAGCACTATGAAGCCATCTTTAATTGCTGATACTGTGCTCCTGAGATATTGCACCGAACTCGTCTTTTAAGATGTGGACATGTATCGGTGTCCCTAATTTCTATCGATTTGCAATGGATATTAAATTGCGTATGGAAATATTACCTATCAAGCATGATCTGTGGAAACATAGAAATCTAATCTAAACAGTCGCATTTGCCCGTTAGGTAATACAGTCTTCAAATCCACGACGACTTTCAATCCGGGAGAAATATCATTCTTATTTCAAAGAATAGAGAAAAATACATTTTAAAACCACTTTACTGCAGGATTGTTAATATTTTATGCCAATCGAGGTATTTTGATACACAGGAAACCAATGAATGCAACTACCAATAAATGACAGTTGTCTGACACACTGAAAAAAAAGTCATCAGAAGGAAATAGTTAAGTCTGACTTATATGAAAAAGAATTTGGTGACTCAGGTGTGAATCAAACTCATACCGAAACGTACAAGTCCGTAGCCGACTACAGGCAGCAGCAGCCGACGTGTCGCCGCGACACTACTGGTTTCTATGTAGCTAGCGACACGTCGTTTAAGGGTTTCAGTCTAGTTCATAATATTTCACCTGCAGGTACCTTACATCAGCCATGTGCGACGCATACCAGTTAATCAACTATAGTCCTACCACCGCTGCCGTTAGCACGACCCTCTGCAGAAATACAGAAGTATTTTGGTTCACGAGAGGGTCGCGCTTACGGCGGTCGGACTAACGCGCCTATCGCAGTCCACAGCTGGACATAGTTAGATTTCAAGTTACACCACAACAGTACTCGTACATGTTAGTGTAGCACAGAAGGAGGAGAAACAGGTGTCTCCTCCTTCTGTGCTACACTAACATAATTTAAGCGACGAATTATGTCTATATTCCTTTGGTTTCCATTATATTCATTAATGCTGAACAATTAATGAATATTTAAATGATTGACAAAACTTAAGATGAAGCCCAGATGATGCAGAAGATGTACCCAGGATTTTGTAATAATTTTGATTTAAAAGAGTGTCCATGGAGTTTCTTGCCCATTCTTCTCCATAGAGATCTACGTTTTGGAATGGGCGACTAGCTTCAATTTTCTGACTAACTGACCGACTCTTTGACAATTCAAAAGTGCCTGTAATTGGTTTAATTGAAATAAATGCTTTGAGTTTGAGTTTGAGTTTGAAGCTATCATTAATCTGTATTTTATTACTACATCAGTACATAAGTTGTTTTTTTTTTATTTTTATTTTATTGTAGGTACTTTTGAACATATCCGTTTTGTTATTAACACTACATTCAGATAGTTAAAGCTTAATCAGCGGCGAAATATGCAAAGCATTTCACGGCCGTAATTACAATATCGTAAATGAAAGGTGACTTAACGTTATACAAACATGATATTGTGATAATGATAGATAAGCAAATAAACGACGGTGCTAAGTCAAAAGCGTTAAGCGAAGCTTTGAACTGTACAAAATAATCGCATTAACACTGTTTGTCCACCGCACTACGTCAACGGAACGTCAACGAGAAACGAGGTTATTCGAACCGAACATGACGTCCCGTAGGTGGTGTGCGGTGGACACGCGGCCATAGTAAATGTATGTATCGCTACTTCGGCGCCGTCATCTCGTTCTCGTTTGACGTCCCGTTGACGTGGCGGTGGACAAACGGCCTAATAGTTAGTCTTTTTGTTTTCAGAACAATATAACCTAATTACTTATTTCAAAAGTTCGGGAATTGTAGATATTCAACATTAAATATTCAAAAAACACAAAATTCCTAAAGCATGATTAATTTTTGTTTAATAACTAGCTGTTTGTTTTTAATTCTAACTTCTATTTTAAAGGTATTCAGATTTAGTTTCTCTAACTAAAGATACGTATTTCAATAATGCACACAGGAGGTGCCTGTCAATCTAATTATAGAGTTTTAGTATCTAATGAATTCATACTCAAACGTACAGTATTAAAACACTTATACTAATTATAGAGATATTACTAAAATTGCAACAATTCACAAAAGTATGTTTTACGAAATAAACGTGAATATCGGTATAATTACTAGAAGAGAACAATTTTCATATTTAGGTATTTAATGTTTGAGTTTTGCCGGAACACACTTTATAATTATTATTTCTGATTATGAATGATTTGTAAAATAAAATAGGAATTACAATGAAATAGAAAATATTTATGCAAAGAAATCTTGGTGATAAATTGTTTCAGGTTGAACGTCTTTAATTCCAGCACACAAATTTGCAACAACCTTAATGCCGAAAAGTGATTTTGAAGAATTATGAAAGCAACCGTTCAAAAGCCCTTGCACTTTCATGTCACCTCGTAATGATATTTCGTAACGGAATTCCTGTTTTTAAATAATAATTCGAGCAAAAATCTCGAGCAGTTGAAAGTTTTGTGTTGCGTTGTCGAAAAACCGGACACAACTACATTCACTGAGTTTTGTTTAATACACCTAAATATACGTACTTACATATTATGTACATGCAGGTGTTACGTATGTTGATACGCAATTGTTATCAAATTTTTACGAAAATGGATTTATCGGAAACTGAGCGACTTATTCATCATTTTGTGTAAGGCGTAAAGTTATTTTCTACTAGCATAGTGACGACTAATCGATGTACAAGATGTAACTTAAAAAACGCACAACCTCTTAAGGGGTCATTGTAATCATCATTATGAACAACTTATACTATGGGACGAAACCTGAAATAGCGAAAAAAAATCAGGTGTTTCCTATATTTATGTTCGCATGACTCGCCAAAATGTACTTTTTTATACTTATCTATTTAAACAATTAATAGACAATATAATCACCATCATTATCGAGAACATGTAACCATCTAATAGGTAAAGTTTCAGTACCCTTAGCCCAGAAAGAAAGTGGTTGACAGGTAAAGAAATAGGCAAGTTCATTTTTAGGTCATCGAAATTTTCAATTTTTTTTTACGAAGATGCTGTTTTAAAGCCCTGAAAAGATGATAGTCGGAAGGTGCCAAATCAGGGCTATAAGGTGGGTGAGGTATCGTTGTCCAACCGAACTTTTCTAGAAGTTTACGGGTCACTTTCGCTATATGTGGTCTTTCATTATCATCAAGTAATGATACTTCAAGACATTTTGACCGTTTTTCTCTAACAGCGTTCGCCACCTTCTGTAGTTGACTCACGTAGACTTCGGCATTGATAGTCTGATTGCTGTCCATTAACTCCCAAAACAACATTCATCGCGAATCCCAGAAGACTAACAGAAGAAGTTTGTGATCATGTAAACTGCTTTTTGGCTGTGTTAATGGCTGTTTATCAGCAGACATCCAAAAGGCCTTTCGTGTGACGTTCTCATATAAGACCCGACTCGTCACTGGTGATAATCGACACGAGAAAGCCCTTTCTTTGTGGATGCAACAGCAGACTTTCACAAATGTTAACACGTATTGCACGTTGAGCATCGGTCTAAGCATGAGGCGTCCATCTTGGCAAAACTTTACGGTAGCCCATTGCCTGCAGATGGCGATCTATAGTACTGTAGTGATATTTTAGAGTTTTCTCTAAATCCCTGGTGCTGGAATCCGGGAGCAACTAAAGCTCGCGCCGCAACGCTTCTTCGTCAAAAGTGACGGGTCGACCAGTATGAGGAACATCTTTTGGACTTGTGTCTCCTTCATTAAAGTGTTGAACCAATTTCGTACTGTGCGATCAGTAGTAGTGTTTGGGCCAAAAACGGTGTTGATTTTATTTGATAGTTCCCAATTTGTATTCGTATAAGTAAATCGCTCGAAGATGTTGTTGATCCATTTTGTCAATTTTAACTTAATTCCAGTAACGAGCTCGCGCTTATATACCATATGTGAAAGATACGAGAACATTCTACTATGTACTAGATTTACTCTAGAAAATTTCCGAAACAACTGGAAATATTAAGGAAATTTAGAAGTGGTAAAAAAATTATGCAACAACCCAATAATTTATCTTGCTTCAGTCAAATTGAGACAGACAGAGCGTACCATCGGCGCCGTCTATTTATCGATACAGTTTTTAATTTTTAAATGACTGGCAGCGACCTTTTCCAAGTCATATGAAGACGCAAACGGCGACGAAAACAAAAACACTTTGTTATTTACAATTATATGTTAAAAAACTTAAAATATCTTTTTCCACTAACTAACGAACTAACTAACTATACAAATAAATATACAAAACAAAAGGAAACTTAGGCGTCGAAGTACTCGTCCGCATCGCTGTCATCCGGAAACGTGCCCAGAAGACTGGCAGCATTGCCACGTTGAATGGCAATGCTAATTCTTTGGCCAAAGAACGAGCCAGCCCTCTGGTCACGTGAAGTGTCGACCAGTCGGCGAGAAATTTCCTTAAAAAGGAGACGCGCACTCGGGCCCCATGACCCGAGCGTTTCGACCCCAAACGGCTCAAAACTGTAGTTACCGATAAGGTTACAGTATTTGCGCCGCTTAAGGGTCTCAGCAGCCGCAGCAGCAGCGCCAGCACAGCACGCCGTGCTTGGAACATGAGATGGTGCAAGGGTGTCGACACAGGTTGCGTCCCACACCAGAGGTCTACCCACCTTCCAAGGCAACAACGTCATGCCATCTGGTCTCTTCCCATCGTCACGTACCAAGCTGTTTGGTTCTAATATCGCTGGTACGCCGGCGGTGACAAGAGCTCGACGAATAATATCGTTAATGCTGGCGCGTCGTGCTATGCGGCCTGCACTCCTGCAGCAGGACAGGCCATGGTGTCCGAGGTTGTCGACAGCTTCACCGCAGTGACACCGATGCGGAGCAATACAAGGTGCGCCTAAGCGGAGACACGTAGCGAGCCGAAACGAAGAGTCATCCATCATAGTGCCTATGGTGGATGACGGAAGCGCTTGAAGCCACAAGCCTGACTCCCATTCTCCCACAGCCAGCAGACGGGCACGCTCAGCAGTATTAAATGACGTATTTACTAGGGTATTTCGTATAATACTGCAGAGCGGCACGTCCCACCGTTTCTGGGATCTTCCACGCGTTCAACTCATCGGTCAAACACGGTACCTCAAAATCGACCAGTGAGGAAGATAAAATTTTCCTGGTTAATTTATGGGTACCGTGGACCGAAGAGAGGAAAGCTTATACTTGAAATTTTGCGGACACCGAGACCACCCAGGCGAATGGGAAGTGTGGCTTGCTGCCATGCTCGGTCGTCCAGGGCCACATTTAGAATAGAAGTTAGTGTGTTTCTAATAATTTGGTCTACTTTTTCTAAAAGTTGTGGATGCTTCCATAGATGGGAGGAGCGAAGGCTATACGTAAATTTTGGTCCAAAGCAGCAGTATCGAATTAGTGTGAAGGCCGAATGGATGTTAATTTTGAATAGTCTTTCCGAGACGTCATGAAAATTTTGAATTTTTTCCTCAACAAACGTTGGAAAGGATTCGTCAAAAATTGGGGACCCCAGGAGGTGAAGAGAGTTTCTTTCCGTAATTTTGATATTTGGGGCTATTGTATTAAATTTTGCTATGGTAGTCTGTCTGTCAGTGGTTTGGGGAAGATAAATTTCACATTTTGAAAGGTTAAGGTCTAGGCCGATGGAACTAAATTTTTCTTTTATAAAAGCTAAATCTTTTAAGACTGTGTCTACATCACCTCCTAGGGTTCCGTCATCCAAATACCATACGTTGAATTCAGAATTTAGTTGTCGAATAATTGGATTTATTGCCAAACTAAAAATGACTGGCCCAAGAGGGTCAACCTGTTGACATCCAACGGCTGATTTCAAAAGGTTGTCTTTATAAAGTAATTTAGAGGGGTGCCTGTAACATTGATATAGGAAACTGTAAATTTTGGGTATTATTATTTAATATAATGAAATAAACCAACTTTGTTATTTAATCATTGCAATGAAGCAAGATATCCTTTTAAGGCTAACTAAATCGGTCTGGGTTTAAAAGCTATCGTCAATGCAAATCTGAAAATGAATTCACTTTCACTTAAAAAATAACTTATCAAAACGTCTTAAAACATAGAGTGCATTACATATAATGCACAGACATCATAATGTTCTGGTGATACAGCTCATTAAAATGACTACTCAAAACGCTTGATGACATCTTGAACTTGAGAGAACCTCAGATATGACTGAAATAATTTATGTGAATTAAAGCCGTTTTGAGAATTTGGAAAGTGGCCAAAAATTTTGCATTTTGGTTTTGCAGTCCGTATTATCTTGACATTTGTATTCTAATGTCCACTCCCCAATTGTAATTTGAGAAAGAAAACTTTAATGGAAATTTGGCGTCTGATTTATTGCTGCTGAATTTGATGTGAATGAAGAAAAACATCTAACGAGTTTCAAATGCAAGAATATTAACTTTGAAGCCAAATAAAACAGGCAGATATGCACTTAAAAGCTAGTATATAAAAATATGCTGCGATTTGTTATTGCGACTTCTCAGTACTGAAAACAAGTGTATCTAAATTATGAGGTGTTACTCCGTAGGTGGTGATTTAACTCTAATAAATTGCTCAGTAATTTATAGCGTGATTGCCCTTAATATGGCGGCACGTTCCTACCTATTTCATAGATACCTGAGAACTTCCCATAAGCTTCACATGTAGTATTTTTTTCTGGAAACGGGTCGTGTTGCTGCAGATAAAATGAAAATCAAAACTTCCTCAGACGTGACTCCAGAAAAAAAATACAAAGGGTTTAATGAAACGTTCAAATTGTGTGCGTTCTCGCTAGCTTTCGCTTTCCTCTACCCAAATAGGACCACTGCTATCAAGAGATGTGCTACTATCACTGCCATCGTTACTTTCTGCGGTGGCCAGCTCTTCTGGTTCATCACCTACACGTTTAAATGCCTCTACACCTTGGACATCTATAACTTCGCCAGAAACATGACATTGGCCGTCGTTCTTGTTCTTTTCTTTATCAAAACGTATTACGTTATCTATGCAACGAGCAAATTCGCGCCATTGCTGGACAAAATATCTGAAGACCTTCTAGAAGCAAACAATCTAGAAGAGGAATTTCAGACACTATACGATGATCACATTAAAATAGCAAAAGTTGGCGAGATTTCTTGGTTGCTGATCCCGACAATCATGAGCGCCTTGTTTCCTATTTATGCTGGATCTCTGATGACTATCGAGAGCATTCAAACTGATGACTACCAAAGACGCATGGTGCACGACATGGAGTTACTCTTTGTGGAGGATATCCAGAGTGAAACGCCTTTCTTTCAGTGCATGTTCGCGTACAATTGCGTGCAATGCGTTGTTCTTGTGCCTAACTACTGCGGATTTGATGGCTCATTCTGCATAGCGACGACGCATCTCCGACTCAAATTAAAGTTGCTGACCCTTAAGGTAGAAAAGGCCTTCAAAAATTCGCGGAGCCGTCATGAGTTGCGAATGAAAATGAATGAAGCAATCAAAGATCACCAGGACGCGCTAAATTTCTATGTTCAACTGCAAAATGTGTATGGGCCTTGGCTATTTGCTGTGTTTCTGCTTACGTCTTTCATGATATCGTTTAATTTGTACCAAATATATCTGCTGAAACGGATAGACCCGAAGTATACGTCATTCGGGGTGGTCGGTGTCCTACACATTTACTTGCCCTGTCACTATGCGAGCGAATTGACGAAGGTATACTGATTGATTTCTTTTATTAATTGGGTTCGTGTGGTGTTTGTATAATTGTTACCCGTAGGCAACTGTTAATTAGCGGAAGTAGGCGCTGTCTTTGTCAGAAATATTGATTTAATGTAATTGATACCATGTCCTTGGAAGTTTGTTTAGGTAGTTAAAATGTCCTTGTTTTTCCTACCAAGCCTACCAGCCTTCTTTTAGCCAAGGCATCACATATGCGATCAAAGCATATGCGGTGCCTTAGCTGCGTACGCGCAACGTTAGCTCTGAGCATTGGTTTGGAAGACAGGCTGGATAAATGATCTTTGCATTGTGATTATTTCTGGCAAGGTTGTGCTTATATTTACTTTACATCGCACAAATAACGTCAAAAAACAAATAATATTCTGGTTATAACTGTACTCACGCAATTCATCATTTCCTATCACTAAACACGCTGTCATACTGACAAGGGTACTTATTATTACAACCCAGCGCTGTTAGATCAAATAGATAGTGTTTATCCAGTAGCTAATGATTACTTGCTGGTAATGAGAACATTAGTGAGACCGTAAGCTATGTGTTCATAACGACTATCAAGATGTGAGAACCAGCTATATTCGCACCGTGATTTATTAAATTAAGTACCCTTTTGTATCGCTTGGTGTTTGGTTGCTGTACCTACGCGAATTAAATAAATATTCGCGAAAATGTGACTGTCTTAGTTAGTAGTCACGTTTGTTAAAACACCTTGTTACAACCATTTTCACCATCACGCAAAATAAGACCAAATTCGCCACAATGTGGGCTTCCCAATTACCAGTCAAAAGTGAAGATGAAATCGCCAGCTGTTTGAAATGATGATCGCAGGTTATTTGTGACTTGTATCAACAAGAAGACACTGTACTTACTACCTCTCCTATAGCCTAATTCTTAGTAGGATCTCGGCAAATGGATCTATATTTTTCTTAAATAACATAAATCTAAATGTATAAAAGCGAAATAACATACACTGACTGACTAATCACGAAATCTCAAGGACTATTAAACCTACAAACTTGTTTTCTATATATTTCAGACGAGCGAAGAGATACCACTCGACCTATACCTGGTACCATGGGAAGCCTGGGCCGACAATGGCGTGACCAAACTGCTTATATTCATGATCACCAGGGCTCAGAAGGGAATGATCGTCACCGGGATGGGCCTCGTCGTCTTCAACATGGAGCTGTTCAAGTCTATTCTGCAAACTTCTTTCTCGTTCTTCAATTTAATTACTGCTTAAATACAGTATTTTTAAATTTAATTATTTCAGCGGCACTATTTGAAAAATTATCTTATCACGCTAATCAAGTCCAGCTTAATTAGACAGACTTCATTTGATTATAACTTACCACTGGAATGTTTCCGATAAATTAAAATAAATAATGTGTAAATCAAAGTATTCTACAGCTAAGTCTTTCGTTTCATTAATAAAATAAACTTCATGGCACGAAACCTTGTCTGCATTGTACCTAAATTTTATTTAAAAAATCCAACTGCGTAAAAAGTAAACTTTAAAAAAGATGGAAACAAGATGACCTATTTTGTCTCCAAGCAATATCATGCAATCGGAGGCAATCGGTCTTTATTGTAAAATTTTTGAGTAGTTGCCTCCGACTGCATGAGATTATTTGGAGACAAATTAGATCATCTTATTCCCATCTTTCTTTAAGTTTACTTTTTACGCAATCGGGATATTTGATTTTTTTAAATAACTTTTTTTATTTTACACTTTTAGCTATAGTTATTGTTGTAAGGCTTTAGGTAACGGTCGTAAATACATGCCCACTTATAATCGGGTGATAATGGCCTCTTACTCACTCACTCCAAAAGGTCGGGATTGTTTTTTATCATTTCCCGTCCAAAATTACATGTAAACATATAATATGTATATATGTATTTTTGTAATTACCTTTTAAAACTCTTCATTTTGACACCCCGCTCGAAAGGTTTGGGAGACTTTTTTTTAATACACATTTTGGCGCCAAAAATCTTCCTTTTTGATTTTTATAATTTGAATAGGTATACCCAGTAACACTTGCGCAATAAAGACAAATCTAACGACATATCATTCATCAAAATCGGTTCAGCCGTTTATTTGTTACGAGGGAACATAGGGGCGGACATACCTACATACATACAGGTCAAACACATAACCGTCGTTTTTTGGCCTCACCGCAGTCGGGTAATAAGGTTATAATCAAAAAATGTACAAGTGTACTGTTCCCTGTTAACTTTTATAACTTTTCTAAATGCAGCGTGCTGAACATTTCTATAACAGTGGGCTAGCAATATTCATTGCTACCCAAGTGCACGAAAAAAAACAAAGGTTAGGCTGTATCATATTATGATTATAATAATAAGTGCACTATTCGAGCACATTATCTATATACTAGTGCATAATACAAGAGCTATGAAGGCTAATTGCACTGTCATTACGAAGCAGATTAGATCACAACAGGCATTGAATGATGTTATGTAGCACCTTTTTGTCTATCAGTAGTGAAGAATGTACTTTTAACTCTATTTGTTTTATTTTAACTTATTTTGATACCAAGAAATACCTACATAGGTGCATTGGGCGCACCGAACTTAAACTTTAATTTTATAGAGAAGTTTGATAATTTTTAATGCAAACAAGCGTAAGTAATAGCGATGGAGGGCAAAGCGTGATGAAAAAGTCCGCGCTCTAGACTCATGGAAATCTAACAGATGGAACCCCATGTGTTTCTAGCTTACTAATTAACCTCACATGTCACCCTTCATTCTCCTTACTCGAAAGACATCAATGAGGAACTCTCAACGAAAAGAAAAGGGAGGTGATCAATGCAATGAGCATTCATCACCTACGAAAACAAATGAGGTATGGTGATCAATGGAATGAGCAAACATCACCGTCATTTTTACTCGCTACTGCATTGTATTTCGCCTTCTTTGTAAGTAATATTTGCGTTGCAGTGATTGATATATAAGCTGCAGTAAACAATTTCAAATTACAGGCTGATATTTTTATTAACTTATAAAGATATCATCTGAATCCATCCATTATATTGTTTAAAATAACGCGACGCGCAGTGACGAAGCGAGTTTCACGTTAATTCAATTAAAACTGATTATATCAATTAAAAGCATCGCGGAAATATAAACCATTGTTATGATCTTAACAATGAAACTTCAACCAAATAAAAATAATTACTAAAATAAGTAAAACTAAAATGACCCGTGAAGAGGAGGTGCAGCTGAGCGTCTACAGTCGAGACGTTTACTGCTTAGGCAGCAAACAATGAGACGTTGCTGTTTAGCAAGTCTCCTTTACGAGATCTCTCTTCCCATGAGTCTCGTAAAGCCCGGGTTACACGAGGCTAGTTTTCAAGCTTAGGTAGTATCATCGTCTTCTTCCTGCCCTTGTCCCATGTTACTTGGGGTCGGCGCAACACTTTTTCTCTTTCCACTCTCCCCTGTCAACCGTCACCCTATCATTCACTCCCTTCTCTTTCATATCATTCCTCACACAATCCATCTATCTTTTCTTTGGCCTTCCTCTCCCTCTCCATCCACTGCATACATTTATAATCATCACTCTTTTAGTCACATGCGTTTCTTCCTTTCTCATCACACGCCTAAGCTTAGATTAAAAAAAACGGCCAAGTGCGTGTCAGACTGTGGTGGCATCTACATCGCCACATGCGAACTATGCATCACATTGACGTCACGCAAAGTCCTGCATCACGCAATCAGAGTTTACCGCGCGACTATACAACATCCCCACATCAACCGTCGGGCAGTAGCCCACCAGACACAACGCCCGTCTGGTCGGAGGATCCTCCTTTTTCTATAGAGGATGAGTGAACTTTACAACCTGTTCCTCATGCCTTTATAGGACTATGCACAATGAAGGATTCCGTAGTTCGGATGAAGAAAGAAGAGAAAGAATAATTATCTCAAGAACAAACTTAACATTGTAGTTGAAAAACATATTCCCCCATACATTCCAACTGCTAATGTAAGTTTGTACGCACAATATTGAGAGATTTATACTATATTACGGTAATACCATACACTTCTTACAGGATTTCCTGAAATCTATAAGTATAGAACTATTTTCTGTATTTTTCCCAAAATTTTAGGCTAGTTAGTTTTGGATATAAGGGTGGGCAATTTACGTATATTTTCCTATATAATTTTAAAATTATAAAATATATGTCACACGGTACAGTTTGCAAAACTTTTTTTTTTCTTATTTGCCCCCCAAAAGTGACCCCCATAATCAAAATGCATCCATTTACGTTACACGTCCGTGTTTGGGTCACAGAATTTAATATGTGTACCAAATTTCAACTTAATCTGTCCATTAGATTCGGAGCAAATTGGCTGTGACAGAGGGACAGACAGACAGGACGCGAATGATCCTATATGGGTTCCGTTTTTCCTTTTGAGGTTCGGAACCCTAAAAACAAGTAATATCCTGGCTTGGCACTTGGCACATGCTAGAGCTGTTTACACGATGCTTAACATTACAATGACATAGGCCGTGGACTAAAATGATCCGATTCGTCGGCCATACATCGCTAGTAGGATAGTAAAATCAGTGGTGAGGGGTAGTACTAGCTGAAAACTAGAAACCTATCCTATAAAACTATCCCACTAGCTGACTATCTTTCTCACAGTTTACTAGTCTAGAATGAGGATAGTTTTGTATACACGAGGCTAGCTTGCTAACTTAGCACTGTCTTGCTACCATAGCTTCAAAAACTATCCTCGTGTAACCCGGGCATAAAGGAAACCATCCAGCAACATTATAATATGTGTGTTTTTGTGTAACCCAACCGTGATCGAAAAATGATTTGCCAAGATACTTATTTCAAACAAAACTACGCCTACGTCACTTTTTCTGTGTTCGTGCGTAGCACCGTGACGTTCAATAGTTTCTGTCTGCTGCAAAATGATAACGTGTGAGTGTATGTATGTAGGTATTATGTATGTAAAGCAAGGTAAAGATTCATAAAATAAAAGTAAAAACTTCTAAGTCGCTCACACAATCCAATGTTCATTACAATATAGATTACGCGAGCACACTATTTTAGAGTAAAACTGCTCGATGACGAAGCGAATTTATTCACTCACGAAAATATCTAGGTGTTTATAATTGTTGAGGAGACGAAACATCTCACCTCACTTTGCGCATACGCATTTTACGCTTCAAATTACGTAAAAATTACTTTCTGGTTTTTGTGTTTTTTACGATTTTGTGTACATCGTTTTGTGAGCACTAATTGATTTGAAATGTTCACTTTAGTATGTAGGTTCCGTATTTTTAGTACATGCGGGAGACATTAAAGATAAGTACTTATAATAGTGTAGTTTAAAGAAATGTTATCTGAGTGTTAGAGCCTAACTAAACTGCCTTTAACTTTTAGAAACTTATCGCGAAACTGGTCGACAGTAAGAAGTTAGACTGGACAATGGACATCTTTGTTGGCTCGATTATGGTTCTTGTTCCATAACAGTTTTTGTCAGAACATCTATATTTAAAAGAAAAAGTATAATGTTTAGTAAATTTATTAATAGACTACGACATCGTTGGTTTTTTGAAGGCATTTAACAACCTGCGAGAGTTAAAGAGTTTTCAAGTCGGATACCCTCCGGAAATTCTGTTAGGTTTCAGGACATGCGAAGGACTAAGATACTTCCACGGTTGTAAGATAGTCTTGCTACCATGGGATATTGTTGAATTCACAAGAGCAGTTTGATCACGAGTGTGGCCATTTCAGTTTTTTATTCTGTATTTCTTGATTCATAAACTGTTGCTAAATAAATGTTATTGTTTCTTTCTACGGTAGCTACTCAAATAAAAATAAAAATTTCGGATGTGTTGGTTGGTTGACAGACTTTATTTCAGGGTTCATATTTTTATAGTGAGAAGTAGTTACTCAATTATTCATATATCCTTTTTATAGGAGCTATATTATAATCAATCTTCATTTTTTTTGTTCTACATAAATATGCCTCAATCGATTCGTACTAGCGCGTCAGTCGCGTCGAGTGACGTAATGATCGGAGCACAACGGTACAGCCTGTAGAGCATGATGGCTATCGCACGCCGTCGATAGCAAAAGTGTCTGCCGACCCTGGCGTGCCCCCTCTACAGGTGGAGGGGGCCACTCCAGCTCCCTTCACCTTCGGGCCGCACGCTGCGCGCGACCAATGACCGCCCGCCCCGGCCCGGCGAAAGGTTTTATATACAAGTAGAATTCGCACTGCCAAATTGCTATAAGTCAAAATATAGGGTAGTCGGGCGGTTGACTCGTTCGTGGAGCACTCGACGCGCATGAGTCCGTACCGACGTCTTCATCTACAAGATAGTGCTTCGTGTGATCGCGAGCTGGGATTATACGCGTCCTGAACACTCAGCCAACGGGCCAATGCACGGGCTCTGGAGGCCTTTGTAGTCATTTGTTATAAACAGGCATCAGACTTTGTGTGATAACATGGGGTGCAGTGGAAGATATATTTTTCTGACTCTGGTTTTGTGCGTAGTGACTGAACTTGCGATCGGTGTGAGAGTGGTGCCCAAGAGAAAGAAAGGTAAATAAACATTTAATATTATTACTAATAATAAAACTACCATTCATTGTGTTTAATAATATTGCTCTACGTAATGTTTTATTATGAGAGACTATAAATTCTTCGTTATGCACTAAAACGTATTTTAAAGCCTTACCACATGTACTCAGGCTGTAGATAAATGTGCAGATTTCATATTGCAGCTGTATGAACCAATTGCCGCTACTCTTACACAATGTTTTGGTACGTTATTTAACTCTACATAATATTCGTAGAGCACGTTACAACTAAATGTACAATACCCAAATAAGATCTATCTGTCAAAAGTTGCAGAATTGTTGAAATCACGTGCATTCTTTAAGCATTTTATAAGTTGTTTATATTATAAGGAGAGTTTCTATACAAATATACTCGTTTCCAAAAATATTATTAATTAACGTTAACTTTAAAGACACATTAATTGTTTTCTTTATAGAACATTAACAGAAAGAGCAAGCAGTCATATAAACTAATCGGTAAAAGTCGTGCATCAATAAAAATATTTATTTTATTCATTACGATTTCTTTTACACATTTAAGAATAAGGCCCCGACTCACACACTATTGTGCTGTACTGAATAACATTGAAACCATTACCGACATTTTTGCAGGTAAAAAATGCAACTCATCTACATTTAAAAAAATATACGCGTCGACTTAAGAACCTCCTGTGACTTGCTGGAACTAACGAATAACACAACTAGCCACTTTTAACCCAATTATATTACATTGTGAAAAAAAAAAGCTAAAAGCTCAGCGTACACAAATGTGCCGTTACCTGTCCGAATTATACGAGATTCAAATTATGTGTACTCACCTTGACAACTAACATTGTTTTTTTTCACATAAAAATGCTCTAAAACAATGCTCTTAGTAAATTACCGTTATATGAACAGCTGTTGTTTATTTTTTTTTGTCTTTAGCAATTTTAACTGGACCGCAGAGTTCGGAAGTAAAAAATTAGGTTACTGAATAAAATCGTTACTCCATACAAGCTATAGAAATAACTACAATAGGCTTCTTTCACACGGAATGCGTGACTAACCGTCACAGTTAAATCCTCAATTCCGTATTTTTTACCGACTGCTCTTTTAACTACGTCTTTAGTTAAAAAGCTGCTGAGGAACTGATATTCCGGTACTTTTTAGATGGTAGCAAGATCGAATTTTTCTTCACATTTACAGCAGTAGGCACCTATGTGCTATAACGGCTGAATCCCAATCTATCAACAGTTTTGGCATACTGGGGATAGAAAAATCTATATATCTATGGTTTTAACGTCCCAATAATTTATGAGATTATGGAATTAAATTTAAATAATTGAAGACGTTTTTAGAAATGTTGTCGTTTAACGGCCGAACCCAGTAACCTTTTTTCAGTAAAAGACAGATCGCTATTGATACGTCTTCCATTATTTAAATTTAATTCAGCTAAAAGTAACTTTGACACAATTACATGAAGAAACTATAGCAACAAATTAATTTAAATTAGTCTCCCAATGAACAAAAAACATGTAAAATTTCGCTTGCATTAATTTTCTAACCGCAGTGCTCTAAAAACTAGCGTCAACATTAACTCTAAATTAAATTAGAGTACCTACTAATTATTTACTTACGGTAATTTAGCAAGAAATAAGCAAAAACTTTGCCTACATTTTAGTGTTTTTACTCCAAGCAAGAAACTCTACATACATAATGTAAAGAATGCACGCGTAGCACATACGCACTGGAACGTGGAGGACCTCAAACCATGTCTGGTATTTGCTTAAGTATTCACCTAAAACTGCCTCGTTGGTCTAGTGGTCGCAAGCGCTACTGCTGAGCATGAGGTCCTGGGTTCGATTCCCAGGTTGGGCAAAGTGCTATTGGGTTTTTCTATCTGGAATTTCTCAGTAGCAGCCCGGAGTCTGGATTTGTGCCTGGTAGATGGCAATAGGCTCGCCCCCTGTTACATGGGACTTAAACATAACTGGCGAAAAGTGGGTGTACTATAGGTACACCTCTGCCTAACCCCTTCGGGGAAACAAGGCGTGATGTTATGTTATGTTATTCACCTAAAAGAAACATTCTGGATAGCAGCAGACATACAGGAAAGGTGTATTTAAATTAACGGCAAAAGCAGGTAACTGCGTAAAAAAATTTGCGAAGGATAAAGTAAGAAGACAAGCTATACAGGGTCAAATTGAATTAGCTAGCGAAGCTCCGCAGACGTGTTGGGTTTCGATATCTAAACACGACAAATAAAAAAGATTATTTTGAATTTTTTTTGGGTCAACGACCGCTGACGGTGTTGTTAGTTGAAGTATGAGTTTATTAAAACTGTTTTTTTTTGTTTTATCATGTTTAGATATCGATACCCATCACGTCTGCGGAGTTTCGCTAGCTAATTTAATTTGACCCTGTATATTAAAACAGATCGAGTAATCAAAAATGTCAACGCGTATGATCGCGAAAAGACAGATTGACAGTTTTTTTAAAATATCTTGTGCAAATTCTGGCAAATATTGCGCAATAACTTGGGAAACTGAGATCGACACCCGAGTTTAGTCTTTAAACTAGTCTATGCTCAGCAAAAGAAGCTGATTGCTGAAATACGTCACAAGGACTAAAAACTCCCAAAACTTTGGTGCAACGCATCTGTCGAAGTACCCACAAGTAACTGCCCATAACTATACCAAAGTTTACGCAAGGTGCCACCCACAGCTTAGCTTTAAATAACTTGTCTTATTCACTAAAGTCCCACCATAATTAATGATGAATTTTTGACGTTACTCCCATTTTCTCACTTCACTAATGAACATTGCAAGGTTGCGCGCAAAGTGTGGCAACTCGGATTTCTCAAGTTCTACGGCAGTTCTCACACATCCTGTATCGATTGAATATTGCGACATGCTCGTGAGATTCGTAATTTCCGATTTAATTATCAGTTTCTCGGTACATAATACCTGCGAGAGTACTTACTAATTAATGTAGTTAAGCAAATTCTGAGCGAAATTACCGGTCCAGTGTTCAATATGGTTCACTCTCGCTTTTATTGAAATGAAACGAACACGGTCTTAAGTATCATATCTTACGTAGCATATAGTATAGTAATCATTAGTGGAAGCTTGTAATTGGCCATCTTCTACACATTGTACTAGATATTGAAATGCTGTAAGTTTTCGTAAAATTAATAAAATAACATAAAATAAAATAAAATCTAAAGATTTGTAATATTTTAATATTGCCTTTTGATATTAAAGGCTTCTTCTCTTCTTCTATTTTTAACCGACGCAAAAGTAAGAAGTTCTCAAGTCGTAGCGGATATACTTTTTTTATATGTGACGCATAACTTTTTACAGAGTAGTCCGATTTAAACGATTCTTATTTTATTCGGGAGGGTATACTTCGAAGTTAGTCCCATGTAAAATTTATGAACTTTACCTGAGTAGTTTTTGAGTTAACATCAATATTACGTATTTTTCCCACTTAGTCTAAGTAAGTGGATTATGTTAAAATAACTTCCTGTCACTGTCATTTATATAACAGGGAGTGGTGTTCGAATTTGTGTGGGGTAGGTACTACTTGCAACTAAAAAGTTTTTGTAACAATATTTTAATTCAAGAGAGTGTCCGTGGTAAAGCGTAGTAAGTACTATGTTTTGGAATGGGCACCTAGCTTTATCTTTCAACTAGGTTTATTTGAAATAAATACACTGAGTTTGAGTTTAACTTAAGAAATGAACATTTCCACCTGCAATCAATCCGCATTTTCCAAAATCTTTAGACATAAATGGATCAGTTAGTTCCCTTTACCATTTAGTCTATACACGTTCGTATTAGCACAGAATTTCCCATATATTATGGCTGTATTACATAGACTACATACCCGGCATTATTCCCTTCCATTTCTGTTCAAACACTTTTTCTAACTTCGCGACAATGTATCTTAGAAAACGTCCTTCACAACAACTATGACAGGCCTTAAACGCTAGTTTTTAATCTAGTTTCTATATCAGACTGTGGCAGTAATGCGTCCGGTGACCGGTGATCTGTATCCCGTGTCCGGAACTTAACATCCGGCGACTAATCAAGCTCCGTTTTCGTAAGACTGGCATCTCTCACTTTTCTTAGCAAAAGTATGAGAGAGAAAATGTTGACGTCATGAACTTACCAAGTGAGTTTTAAAGATCCCCGGGTCTCTAACGGCTCTCGCGTGCCTCGTCTGATTTTCCACGTTTTCCAAATAATTAGTCTCAATTACATCTTCGCAATGCAACTACTGGAAAATTAGTATGAGACTAGCTTTGAAAACACCGCCATCTGATATGTTCTAACTCTCCCATTAAGTGATTAATGACAATTTATTACACATCATGGAGCATATTAATCTTAGCCTCGATTGCACATACTAAAGGATCTCTTATATTTTGCATTCAAATAAGTTACTTATATAACCGTTAAACATTTAGCTTCCAATTATCACCCAAACCGGCACTACCTTCTAACATTGTGTTATGCTAATCATGAGGGCGTTAACGTACCTCGACGATATTATGAAACCGCTAATTTATTCAAATCCAAAGCAATCACTTGTTCCGTAGCCGGAAGCCAGGCAGGCAATAGAAGAAGTGCTGCTCGCATAAAATAGCCATTAGTGCGCTATCTGTGCTGACGCCACTAAATTTAAGCTTAATTAATATGTTTAGAAAATTCAAGCTTAATTATTAATGAACTGTTAATTGCGTTTATCTTTTACATTGTTGCCCTGAAGTTTAAGAGGTTTTTAAGTAGGATTAAACGATCAGATCAATGTAAGTTGTTTCCAGATGTGATTATCATGATATGAAAACCTGTTTTCTTTTCTGGAAAAACCTCAGTTCCATAGAACACTTTTTCTTCTGGTTTTTGTTTTTCACACATGTGCTTAATTCTTAGTTAATTAATAAATATAATAGTAGTTTATGAATCTGTTGCATAATGAGGGGTATTAAAACACGAGTGTGTGTTTATATCACACTTGTGTTTTAATTCCCAGTTATGTGCAGTTTCATACACTATTTTATCTACCCTCATACATTGGGATTGAACCTATTAAATAAATGACCATAGCCTTTTTTTTCATTTGCCATGCCATAAAGCTGTCATATCATTTATCATATGTATAATTGTCTTGTCTTTGCTGCTATCATAGATTATGAGTCATTTCCGTCGCCGCATCTAAAATATCGGACGGAGTCAAATTTTGTTCACATCAGACATTTTTAAGCAAGAATAAAAATATTTCCCACACACAGTACCAAAATGTATGAATCGCGCTAAACCGCGCTAAAACAGCACTGCTACAGACAAGTAAAAATTGGAATCAAAACTTTTTTGTAATGATATAAAAATGGTGCGCCCCGGATATGCGTCCCATTAGAAAAAATAATTGATGGAAACTCCTTAGTGATATTAACTTCTTGGATTTACCCTATATCGTATTGGTAAAAAAATGTATTATAACATTATATTTTTAAATTTCGGTATTGTGTTTTTATAGTATGTCAATATAAACTCGTTTTGAAGTTTATAATTTGAATTTAACGATATGAGAGTAGATAAAAGAGTTTGCAACATCGTCACAAATATATTATGTATAGAAACTTAACCATAAAAATATGCGTTCCACATATAAATTTAGAAGAAATCCCTTTTCCGCATTACGCCATGGGCCCATCATTATGTTAATGAAGTGACCAATGCGTCATTGTGTAATCCGAAAGAGAAATTAAATTAAAACGCGCCTAAGCTACTCAGACACGTTTTCAGTACATAAAAAGGATAGTAGACACGAACTTACATTGGATGACATCGTCGAGTAGCGTGCTTGCTATATTATATTTTGTCATTATGTATGTGCTTAAGTATCTAACAAGAAATTTAACAAGGAATAAGCGTAAAATGTACAAGAAATGAAGGCATTCAGGAGGAATAAATTGTGTGGAAAATTGTGTAGGAAATCCATGAGGAAAACAGATTCTACTACAGGATAAAGTAAAGGATTATTAACTTGTATTGATTGAGAAAGGCCTGCCGCCTGAGCTCCTTACTGACAGCAATGATATTATGTTAAACGTTTTAAAATCCTCCCTACTTTTATTTCATTGCTTCAATAACAAGCTAGTTGAACTGTCTACCAATCGTGTCAAGTTCACCAGTCGTTTGATAAATCGCATCAGGTTTTAGGGTTCCATACCCGAAGAGTGCCTAGAGTACTAAGCCTCCGCTGTCCGTCCGTCCGTCCGTCTGTCTTTCAGCGGGCTGTATCTCATGAACCGTAATAGGTGGACAGTTGAAATTTTCAGGTTTGTGTATTTCTATTCCTGCTATAACAAAAAATAATAAAAATAAAACAAAGTTAAAAATGGAAGGGAGTCCCCATACAAGAAACTTGTTTTTTTTTAACTGAGTTTTTTTTTAAATACGTCGTGACTAATGTACGGTGGTACATTCGTGTGCGAGTCCGACTTGGCCGGGTTTTTGTTCTGCCCAAAGTGTCGCAACTGCCAGGTGGCTGATGTGGGTAATGCCATTATCTGGACTGACCACGTGTGACGCTACCACGCTCAATTAGATTCACTCTGCAAACCAATGATGGAGTCGTCTTTTTATTGTTTATGGACAATATAAATGTCGGTGTTAGAAAAAAAAATAAGTATGTGGAATATGATAGTTTTTTCCATGCTCCTGAAAAAGAAATCTAAGGGACAACCCTTAGATTTCTTTTTCAGTGATATTGTTTAAAAACTAGCCATTTTTTTGCTGCTTCAGCTTCAAGTAGCAGCCAAAAAAAAATCCCGTGGTACGTTAGTAAATTACAAGGCCTTCATTTTGTGCAAAGGTTTATAATGTTCTACTCCTGTTACATGTCACTACAAGTCACTACAACTTATTAGCTCGCCTATGTCCTCGTTTTCAGATTTTCAATCGTTTTCGATGCCTACAATAATTTAGTTGTAGCTCCCTATAAGCAATAAAGCCAAAGTTTGACTGAAAAAAAAAACGATGGTCTTAATAACACACGCGGAGTTAATTATTTTCCTGTCATAATTCATTCGAAAACCAAAAATAGCCGTCAATAGTTATTTAAATTCTATTTCCAGTTTATTATCACTCACAAGGCGGATCACTTTGACCTAGTTGAAATAAAATTGTACAAAAAATTCATAGCTCATGATAAACTATCAGTTTGAATTCTAAATAAATGACTGAAAATTCATTGACACAATTTAACTGACACGGTTACATTTATATTATAGTGATAATAGACTGGAAAATAACACATAATATAACATCACGCCTGTATTCCCCGAAGGGTTAGGCAGAGGTGCACCAGAGGTACACCCACATTTCACCAGTTATGTTTAAGTCCCATGTAATAGGGGGCGAGCCTATTGCCATCAATCGGGCACAAATCCAGACTCCGGGTTGCTACTAAGCAATCCCAGATGGGAAAACCCAATAACTCTTTGCCTGACCCGGGAATCGAACCCAGGACCTCAATGATCAGCAGTAGCGCTTGCACTAGACCAACAAGAAAATAAACTGCTACAAATCATTCAGATAGGTGCCTAGGTACTAAAAACAAATTTTTTAACAATTTCTACTGAATTTAACATTATTAATCAATTAGGCTCATGAGCAAAAACACGGCAAAAATCATATTTCGTCAACATTTTCTCGAGCAAACTCTGGCAAAAACGTTATAATAACTGTACGAGTACACAGTGAGCTAACGTCATTATTAATGTGTGCCGATAGTTAATGGAATGGTTTTTGCTGATATTTGAGCAACGTCCTCTGCATCCGTTCAGAACCGGCCGCGTGCCACAGATCACAAAACCGACAGGATTAGCCTGATTGACCTACTTTCAAGATCGTTGATGGCTCTCGCTATGTCAGCGAAGTTTAATTCAGTTTATTGTGTTATAATCTGATATTTCAATAATGAAAACATATAGAGGTATTATAGCGCCATTTACAAAAAAATATTTTATTATCTGTATTTTATTAACATAATTTATAATATAACACCAACAAACAATAAACCTGTCATAATTATATTCTACCGATGACGTTTACAATCTATGTTCCATAGGCCGTCGGCTCACTATTTATGTTCCACAGGCCGTCGGCTCACTATTTATGTTCCACAGGCCGTCGGCTCACTATTTATGTTCCATAGGCCGTCGGCTCACTATTTATGTTCCACAGGCCGTCGGCTCACTATTTATGTTCCATAGGCCGTCGGCTCACTATTTATGTTCCACAGGCCGTCGGCTCACTATTTATGTTCCACAGGCCGTCGGCTCACTATTTATGTTCCATAGGCCGTCGGCTCACTATTTATGTTCCATAGGCCGTCGGCTCACTATTTATGTTCCATAGGCCGTCGGCTCACTATTTATGTTCCACAGGCCGTCGGCTCACTATTTATGTTCCACAGGCCGTCGGCTCACTATTTATGTTCCACAGGCCGTCGGCTCACTATTTATGTTCCACAGGCCGTCGGCTCACTATTTATGTTCCATAGGCCGTCGGCTCACTATTTATGTTCCACAGGCCGTCGGCTCACTATTTATGTTCCATAGGCCGTCGGCTCACTATTTATGTTCCATAGGCCGTCGGCTCACTATTTATGTTCCACAGGCCGTCGGCTCACTATTTATGTTCCACAGGCCGTCGGCTCACTATTTATGTTCCACAGGCCGTCGGCTCACTATTTATGTTCCATAGGCCGTCGGCTCACTATTTATGTTCCATAGGCCGTCGGCTCACTATTTATGTTCCATAGGCCGTCGGCTCACTATTTATGTTCCATAGGCCGTCGGCTCACTATTTATGTTCCATAGGCCGTCGGCTCACTATTTATGTTCCACAGGCCGTCGGCTCACTATTTATGTTCCACAGGCCGTCGGCTCACTATTTATGTTCCATAGGCCGTCGGCTCACTATTTATGTTCCACAGGCCGTCGGCTCACTATTTATGTTCCACAGGCCGTCGGCTCACTATTTATGTTCCATAGGCCGTCGGCTCACTATTTATGTTCCACAGGCCGTCGGCTCACTATTTATGTTCCATAGGCCGTCGGCTCACTATTTATGTTCCATAGGCCGTCGGCTCACTATTTATGTTCCACAGGCCGTCGGCTCACTATTTATGTTCCATAGGCCGTCGGCTCACTATTTATGTTCCACAGGCCGTCGGCTCACTATTTATGTTCCACAGGCCGTCGGCTCACTATTTATGTTCCATAGGCCGTCGGCTCACTATTTATGTTCCACAGGCCGTCGGCTCACTATTTATGTTCCATAGGCCGTCGGCTCACTATTTATGTTCCATAGGCCGTCGGCTCACTATTTATGTTCCACAGGCCGTCGGCTCACTATTTATGTTCCACAGGCCGTCGGCTCACTATTTATGTTCCACAGGCCGTCGGCTCACTATTTATGTTCCATAGGCCGTCGGCTCACTATTTATGTTCCATAGGCCGTCGGCTCACTATTTATGTTCCATAGGCCGTCGGCTCACTATTTATGATCCATAGGCCGTCGGCTCACTATTTATGTTCCATAGGCCGTCGGCTCACTATTTATGTTCCACAGGCCGTCGGCTCACTATTTATGTTCCACAGGCCGTCGGCTCACTATTTATGTTCCATAGGCCGTCGGCTCACTATTTATGTTCCACAGGCCGTCGGCTCACTATTTATGTTCCACAGGCCGTCGGCTCACTATTTATGTTCCATAGGCCGTCGGCTCACTATTTATGTTCCACAGGCCGTCGGCTCACTATTTATGTTCCATAGGCCGTCGGCTCACTATTTATGTTCCATAGGCCGTCGGCTCACTATTTATGTTCCACAGGCCGTCGGCTCACTATTTATGTTCCATAGGCCGTCGGCTCACTATTTATGTTCCACAGGCCGTCGGCTCACTATTTATGTTCCATAGGCCGTCGGCTCACTATTTATGTTCCATAGGCCGTCGGCTCACTATTTATGTTCCACAGGCCGTCGGCTCACTATTTATGTTCCACAGGCCGTCGGCTCACTATTTATGTTCCATAGGCCGTCGGCTCACTATTTATGTTCCATAGGCCGTCGGCTCACTATTTATGTTCCACAGGCCGTCGGCTCACTATTTTCCTTTAATTTAACAGTCTACGAAAGTGAATTTATTGATCGTAAGCTTTAAATCGAGTTTAAAAAACGATTACGTTTTGGCCAATCGATCATATAATATTAGATAAGCATCAATTAATTAGGTTTAACGTTTCAATGGACGATTCAAAACCTGAACTTATGTTGTGATGGGTCGTGATAGGCTATAAATAACCCAACGGGTTAGGTTGGTGCGCGCACGCAAATGTGAGCTCCTCGTTAATACACGATTTAGTAGGGAGGTATTTACGTAACATTTATTCAATACTAGCTTTTGTCCGTGGCTTCACCTGAGTGGGGGTCGGAAATTATCCCCAGGCGAACGTACAACTGGCATAAAAAGTATCCTATGTCCTAATCCAGGCCATGGTGTATCCGTGTGCCATATTTCATCCAAATCTGTTCAGCTTTTAAGGCGTAAAAGGTAACAGACAGAAAGGCAAAGTTATTTTCAAATTTGTAAAATCATAAATACATATCTAAATATAATTAATCGGTATGGATATCTTCGAATGGATTAAGTACCTATCACAGATTGTAAGAATCCTAGCTTGCCCTTGCGATTTAACAAAGATTTCATAATGTTTCTGTCATTTGTGAAGTAATAATTTGCTCAGATCAAATTAATCAACATTGCAAAACAAAGTAATTGATGGCTCTCATTAGGTAAGTAGCCGTTCGGAAATACCTTGAATGTTTCTTAAAAAGCTCTACAAACATCATCAATCTAAGCAATTTAAATATTACTATCACACAAAATGTTTTTCGTTTGTTTAAACTATGATGAGGTATTTTAATTAACCCCCGACGGAAACAGACGGGTGTTATAAGTTTATCATGTGTATCTGTGCATCTGTCTGTGATATCGTAGCTCCCAAACGACTGAAGCGATTTAGATTTTTTTGTTATGTTTAAAAGGTGACTCGACTGAGAGTGTTCTTGGCTATGATTCATGAAAATCTATTCAGCCGTTTCAAGATTATCAGTTCTTTTCTAATTGATGAATAGATGTGAGCATCTTCCACGGGTCTGATCGAGTCGAAATTTGATATTCTGTTACTTCAGTGATATTAGAATAACATAGTTATCTTAAACTGATGCTGCAGCATTATCTGGAATTTGCAGGATACCCAACTCCCTCACTAACTTACAGCAGAGGTATAGAGGTATCGTATTTGGGCTCATTGGAATTATCTCAGTGAATAGCTTACAGATAAATCTGTGTCGGGTGTTTTCAAAATTTTTAATTTATATTATTTTAAATTATTACTTTATTTTTCTTTATTAGTACCTTCAGAACCTATATTTTTAAATGTCTCAATATATTATATAAACAAACTTAAAATTAAATCAAATATACACAATACAAGAAGCCTTGAATTGATTAATACCTAGTATGAGTTACCCCTTTACAGAATAATAGAGATACTAAGATCACTTGATAACAATATCAATGATCATATCACGTGGTTTTTGATTAATATAGTATCGTTATCACTAAACCACCCAGCGATTAGTGTAGCATTAATTAGATAGGTAAGTTATGTAGATAAGTGAGGAAAAATTAATCTTGCGAAAAGCAGATAGTTGGTTGAAAGATGTGAGGTATTCCACTCAGAGCACTGATTTCAACAGCACTTGACCGAACCGCACCTGAGCCCTTCCACTAACCGCACTGAAACAAAGATTTGGAATGGGCGTCGTTTCTTTTTTTTCTCAATCTATATTAATATTATAAAGAGGTGAGTTTGTATATATAGTTAGTTTCTTGATCCCGGATAGTAATTTGACATTTTAAATATTCCATGTATCATTTTTCATTTCATAGTTTGACCTATGCACCTGTCAAATTACTATCTGGGATTAAAAAACGAACTTTAGGGTATATTCTTCGGAACTACTCATCCGATTCCGAAAATTTTTTCACTAATGGGAAGCTACAGTATTGCCGATTGTCAAAGAATAATACCTATATTCTATATTGAAACAAGAAATTTCACAAGAGGAGCTTGTGGCTAAGAAACACCAGCCGCACGGTCGATCGATCAGGTTAAGCTACGCTTGCCGCGGTTGGTCCGTGGATGGGTGACGTTCTTACAAATCAAGACCCCTCCATGCCTCGCAAAGCACGTTAAGCCGTTGGTCCCGTCTGTCATTCGTGTATCTTTGACAGTCGTTACGGGTCTGACAACCAGTCTTACCAAGAGGTATCGTATTACCCAGTAATTGGGTTGTGGAGGTCAGATAGGCTGTCGCTCCATGTAAAATACTGGTATTCAGCTGCATCGGGTTTGACTGGAAGCCGACCCCAAATATAGTTGGGAAAGGCTAAGCAGATGATGATGAAAACAAGAAATTTCACGCGGACGAAGTCGCGGGCAAAAGCAAGTAATACAGAAGATTCTAAAGCCATAAACACCCTTGAACAGGTACCATCAGGTTGGTTGTCTCTTTGCTACTCTATGTCATTGAAAGATAGGGACGAACTGTAATCAGAAGACAAAACTAGGAAAGGAATCTTTCTTTGAAAAGATAAGAGAGTGTTCGTGAAGACTGCGGTTGATAAGAATCTTGACAACTTATTCATTTTTGAAGGTACAGTCGGTCTCGTAATTGGTTTATCAGCCTAAGATTTAATGTCACTTGCAGGTAATAAAACAACAAGGCTCGTTTGTCTATGTGACAATGCATAGATATAGCATAATCAGCCTATAATGTTCCCACTGCTGGGACACAGGCCTCCTCTTGTGAAAGGGAGTGGACCGTAATCCATCACGCGGGCCCAGTGTGGGTTGGTAGATGTCACATGTCTTCGAATTTTTGGTTCTAGGATATGCCGGTTTCCTCACGATGTTTTCCTTTACCGTTTTGAAAGCAGTGGTAATGAAATAATTTACACAAAGTAAAGCACCTGTCTGAGTTCGAACCTACGACCGACCCGTAAGTCGCGGCCGTTACTGCTTGGGCCACCACTTATCTTGTGACAGTATTATAACAAGTAAGTGGGTATACCTACTTAATTATTAAATAAAATAAAAATATAATACCTTAACTTAACTAAAACTATTAATAAACTAAAATATAGCGTCAAAAAATCCTTACACATCACTGTCGATTGCAGCTTTGCCATAGGTAAAAGCCAGTCCTTGGGTCACGGGAAGTGTTAACCAGCCATTTGGAGATTTCATTGAACAGATCATGAGCACTCGGACCTCACGATCCGAGAGTTTCAACCGCAAACGGCTGGATAGTTTCATGTGTTTCGACCATAATAAAGTTTCAATTTACTAGAAATCTTTGTCAAAAGTAGTAGACCAATTATGAGCTCGACTATACTTCGTTACGTTAAGTGCATATCGGTTGCAATTTAGGTTCTCCAGCCAACCGCGTCGTAATTGATATATTTGTTAATTACATGTATAACACTGATTGCTATCAAGCTATACATATGGACCTATGTTTAATCATACATCTTTTGTTCCAATGAAGACATTACAATAAACCATTTCACAACAAAATCAAAAATCAATAATTTAAATTACTTATTTTTGCATATAAAACTTGTAACTTTTAAGATAGAAGTATATTATATTACATAATTTCAAAAAATAAAAATGAATATAAATAAAATAGAAAGTTCTATTCACCATTTTATGTGCATTTAACGATTGTATTTTATCTAAAATGTATGTTTCTGTCATCAGTTTATCACTAAATGCAGAAACAATAATCATAAAATCAAATTGAATATTGTCATTTCTATTGAGTTTCCGCTTTCACTGTGCAACTTCATGAAGTAATAATAACATTTATGCTAAGACCAATTAAGATTATTATACCTATCAATAATTAGTAACACTAGTAAATCTGTTTGCGTTATGTCAATCAATCATTGACGAGACAGATCAGTTCCAAATATATTATAAGAAGTTCGATATGTAATCATTGAAGTAATCAGTTACCTACATAGCCTACTGGTTATCGAGTTATAACCAATATCCTTTGGACAGGAGATAAATCAATCATCAATCTTGCCAAAACTTTGTAATCAAGCCAACGCTAATTTATATTAGAATGAAACATAAGGTCAATCAGTTTATAAAATCCGACAGAACATTCTGTAAAACACAAAATACTGAAGTGGAATCTTAATCACCAGCCAGATGACTATTATTACTAACACTTTAGTTAAAATCTATGTAAGTATGCAACCAACAATTTCCAATTAATTCTCAAACTATGCAACATCAACTTGATTCACTATATTTTTCTTACATGCTGACTGGACATTACTACGTTAACTACTTGCGACACAGTATCACGGTAATTATTGTTCTTGGACCTCGCAACTGGTCCAAAGAGGTGGTCAAATAATGGTATTTGTCTTACCCCACACACGTACCTACATGTAAATAAGCTATTAGTCTGTTAGTCCGTCTGCACGAAACCCCAGATTAATGGCTCGTTCAGACTTGACTGGTTAATTCGTCACGTAATGCTCGCAGCAACGAATTAGACACTTTCTTTTGATCCATGTCGATATTCTAATCACATTTCGCGTTTTCACCGAAAACTGATAAAATACGCCTTTCTAGTTAATGATTATTCATCGCTTGTTGCCGCTAACGATATGATATGAAAGAGCTTTTACAGGAAATGCTAAAACAGACGAAAATAGATTCGAAAATGACTATAATATATTGAGCCGTAGAGACAATAACTTATGCTTCTTTCCTAATATTATTTGTTCGTCGTATCGTCTAAAAGTCTCCTTGCACAAACAATGAATCTATTACAAAGGACAAAGGCTTCAAAGCTAATCGTTTTTTCAGTGAGTAATAATCGGCATGACCTAGTAACCTGTATTTTTAATCCAAGGTTATGGAAATAGTTTATGGAAATAGAACTAAATAGATAAAATTACAAAACTAGTTGTTGCCGCGGCAGCGCCCGAGTGGATGTTAATACTTCTCTATTTGAATCAGATTTTGTTCACAATTTCATAGGTTTAATTTTTGTTTTGCGCTGAACCCTAACTCTTTTTTTTAAATAAAACTACTATCTGCCAGTGAAAGTTCCGACAAAATCGGTATAGCCGTTTCGGAGATTGGTCGGAACAAACAGATATACAGATAAAATTTTAAAAAAATGAGTTTTTTTTTTTGTTATAAGTTCCGTATCTACTTTCAAACGCATTTGGTAAGAATCTGTTATTTTGACATTACAAACGTCTGTTTATAACGTCAAAATACAATAATAAAATAAAGGCTATACAAATAAATAAAATTGAAGTGTCGACTTCCATTTTATTTATTTGTATAGATTAATTGCGTTTTCCAATTTAGGTGCTGATAGCTACTGTTTTTTTATATATTTCTATACAATGTCAGCAATAATTACGTACTTACCTACATAAAAAGCACCCACTATCTTAGTTAATACATTAAATAAAGAGCCAACTAGTACATAGGAATTAATTAGTATATAATTATAGTCTAATAAATGCATTTCACTTTTAATGTATAGCACCGTGTAATTTATAAACCACTATATATTATCTGAAAAGATTGAATGAACATTGTCGCTAAGCGAATTTGAATCTACCCATTGGATACATATTCTGCAAACGTCAATTGATATAAAATCTTCTGTATTATTATTTCATTATGCCAAAATCTATACAAATTATGTAAAGCTTCCTGAACAATGTTGCGTCACTTATTGCATCGTTCCATCCGATTAATCTAAATAATGCCTATAGATTCTAATTAGGATAATCAGCTTTTCACGGCTTAGTAATAAATAGGAATACCTTGTAGATAAGAAGTAATTGGCGTGTCTAATATCTATGAAAGATTATCACAACACTTGATCAATAATATCCTTCCTAGCTTACAAATTAATTACTTTAAAAAGTACCTAGCTACTAGGCAATAGATGGTAATCTTCAAGATATCTTGAGACTATACACGTTTGAATAACTCGGGAAAAGTAGGAATTCTACTGCCCGTGTCAGGAAAAATTCAAAGTAAGATAAGATTACTCTCTACTCTAAAGGGACACGAAATAATATCAATATTTATTCTATAGTTGAATAATTATTACACAAGCTACTGAATGAACATACAATGGCGCTGCGGTCAGCGCAGGGCGGCAGCGTGGGCGCAGCCGAACCGCGACTCTTGCGCAACGCGCGTAATCATAACACGTGTCAACTTATGCAGATTGATGGAACACACTTGTTTGATTCATTATGCCCCGTTTCATTAAACCCTGTTTTATTTTGGACTCATTACAGAAAGAGAAAATCTCGTGACGTAACATACGTAAATTATATGTCTAATTAAAACATCTGCTTTCCTAATAAGATTTATGAGCGTTTTTGTATTAAGTTATTTGTCTCAATTAACATAACTAAGAGATGTTGGACATGGTGCAATGTAACTCGTTTATGTAACTTACTAGAGGTGGCGACAACAATAGAATCATAGCAGTAAGGACTACCGTTTCCTGATTTAATTATATCGATAACATCAAGACTGTTATTACAATTACAAACCTAGTTAAACTATGGAGATTTACTCAAATACTGTTTGGGTTATATTTTGGTAGCCCTCAAAAAAGACCTTAGACATTATTATTCTGGCCTACATGGCTTAAACGATTCTCAATCAAGTGTGGCTCACTGTCACTGACAAGACAACACATCAATCAATCTTACTGTCACATCGGATCACGTAATAAACAAATATTTTTTATCAAGTTTACCACGCAGCAACACATTCGTGATACGTCACGCCTGGCCTACATAAACGCACGAAATGCAATATATCATTAAGTTATACAACAAAGTCAATATCGCTATAAGCGTGTCTATTCGGATGCTTAATTAATGTTACCAATCGATGCAGGACATATTTCTACGCATGTCAAACAGAAGAGCAACCGGCATAACATCGAAATCTCAACTTTCTACGCGTTACCGAACATTGTAAGCTTAGCGAGATACAGTGAAATTATTATTGGATTACGCATCGGTTTGGCGAGTGTCAGTGATGTCCTTATTACGGATTTGCATTCCGTTCCACTTGATGAGTAGTCGAATAAAGTGATATGCAGTTATTCCGGTTTAGAAACTTTCCGGGTTCAGTAACAAATTGTTGATTGACGATTTGCAGGCAGCCTAGATTTTGAATATTGATAAATTGAGCTTAATGATTATTCTTGTCTGATCTAATATTCATGAGTGAGTATTTTATAGAGTGTCTCGAATAGTTATGAGCATCGCATGGCATCAGTTGCGGTGCTAGCGTCCGTCACCTGAGCGTGGTCTTGTCGCCGTCAATGTTACCAGTTCACTTACGTATAATTTAAAACTTTCTAAAGAGACCGCTCCAGCTAGGTAAGTAGCTGCCATTGCCTCGGTCAGATTTCCCTTTCGTACAACGAGCTTCATCGGCTTATTATTATAGTATTATTAGTTAAGCGATAATACGATGTTCCCAAGTTCGTATCTTGGCAACCGGTTAGCGAGTTATAATGTGAATAGTAGCGAGAAACTATGAAATGAGAAAATCTTTTGCCTGTGTGCGACTAGCCGTTACTGTAGGTATGACTCTGCTGTATTTGTAATTTCCGATATTGAATTTTAGGTACCTAAACTTGATTAATTTTATTGTCAGAACAGTTTTTGTAATTGGTCAGATTGTTAATATCGATTAACTAACTGATTGAAAGCCAGTCACAATGAAAAAAGTTATTAAAAAAAAACAACATGGCGGAAGTAGAATAAACAATGTGTTAGTAGTGAGCGCCCAAAACAATGCGCATCCATTTATTTTGGATAGGGCAATCCGCACGCGATACAATCATCTGCAGGATGCCGTTGCTACTGCCTCGCACACGCTGTGACAAGGAAGCTACCCTTTTGCGCACAATCGCATGGAAGCCGTCCGTTCGCGCCTCCGCAAACATACCAGACGCACTACAATAGCGAGGCAACCGCATCAGCATCCTGAAAATGTTGTTATATTGGACACGCAGAGCATTAGCAGCCCGATGAGTGTAATTTATCCACAAACTGCTCGAGTAAAAGGATTGACAATATGCCTTAAAAAGAGTTATCTTTACTTCCCTCGAGCAGCGAGCAAACCTACGCGCAACCATGTTCCCCCTGACTGCCAATGCTCTGCGCTCCCTCTCAATGTCAGCATCATCCTGCAAATCGTCTGTCACAACGTGCCCCCAATACCTGAACCTGCTCACCACTGCTAGAACTGCACCATTAAGCATAATAGGCGGAACATGGAGAGGAGCACGTTTTCCACTCTTAAAAACCAGAACTTCACTCTTTTTACAGTTATATTTCAGTCCATGTTCCGCCGCGTATGCCTCACAGATCGCCACAAGTTTACGAACTGCGCTCACCGATGGGCCCAGCAGTACCATGTCGTCTGCATAACTGATGTTATTGACGCTAACACCATCCACGAAACAACCCACATGAGTACTGCTGAGCTCACAGATGAGGTCATTAATATATAGGTTGAACAACAGAGGAGAAGTAATGCCCCCCTGCCTCACGCCACACTCCATGCCATATTCCTGGGAAAGAGCCCCCGCCCATCGTACCTGGTTTCGCTGGTACCGATACCAATGCCTTAACACTGATACAACCTCTACCGGCACACCAGCGCTCTCCAGCTTCATCCACAGTCTATCGTACAAAACAGTATCGAAGGCTCTGGATAAATCCAGAAAGCACGCGTATACCGGCGTACTCCTGTCAGTGTAATACCCGACAGCCTGCTTAACACACAAGATAGCACTTTCCGTAGAAAGTCCACCTCTAAAGCCGAATTGGGCATCGTGTAAATCCACATAAGTTTTAAGGGTGTCATTAAGCAAGCTGTCAAATACCTTGGCCAATACCGTAGCCAGCGATATAGGCCGATAGTTGCTCCTATCTGATAGATCCCCGGTCTTGCACTTTACAACCGGAACAACGATCGTTCTGGTAAGCTCATCCGGCAAATAACCATGACACAAACAGAGATTGTAAAACATGGAGAGTACGCGCGGCAGGTGAACTCCTGCATTTCTTAGATGCTCAATGCTGAGACTGTCAAAGCCTGGAGACTTACCTCGCTGCATACTGTGAATAACTTTTTGCACTTGTTTTGCTGTAAATCTCACAACTCGCTTCTGAGTACCAGTCTCAGCACCATTACACCCAAGAGTCGAGGGTCGCCTCTGTTCCGCAGAATCACAATGTGGCGCTATTTTAAAATGGTCTTTAAAGAGATCAGCGATCACGTCGTGATCACTGATCCCATCTACGCTCACAGGTAAGCCAGGCCTAACATTCATTTTCCCAGTTTGCCTCCAAAACAACTTAAAATCTTTGTCAGTATGACGTGAGGCCAGGATGTCCATTTTTATCTGATCCTGCCTATCCTGGCACCACTTTAGTTGTTTTTTAAATGCTGTTCTGCTCTCGCACATATCACAGTACACTTGACCCCTATTCGGCTTACCAGCTTGAACCCATAGTAAAAATTTCAGTCTGGCTTCCCTGTGGTAACCAGCCACGTGTTTATTCCACCCCGCTATATATTCACCTCTCCTTTGCACTCCCCTGCGCTCATAAGAAGCAAAGGCGGCATCTGACAGGATAGATACTAGGTTGACATACATATCATTTAACAAGGTCCTATGGGCAACATTGTAACAGTAACCGTCGCAGCATTGTGAAAATTCGTCTGGAAAATCGATTTCCCGAAGCTGAGAGTGACACCGACGATGATATACCCCGATTTGATCTGCCGTTCTTTCCCCCCATATGATCTTATTGGTCGAAGTAAAAACAGCCTCCTTTTTACAAATTAGCCTACCCAAATTACATTCAACAAAAAGTGGGAAATGGTCAGACCACTGCACATTGTAATCTACCCAAACACGGTTAATAGACGGTAAAGCGGCCTTTGTTACGACACAGTGGTCCAACCATCTCGCACACCCATGCGCCTCACTGACAAAAGTAAATGTATCAGAGTTATTACCTAGAATATTCACATCCACACATGTCCAATCCCGATCATTACAAAAGTCAAACAATTCGTTCCAAAACAGTTCCTCTGGATGCGCATTATAGTCACCTAAAATATAAATAGCCTCCGTATCACGATTGTCTTCAACTATTGAATTAATATTACTTAGACAATGCGTAAATTCAGGTAAGTTTACCACACAGTCAGTCGGCATATAGATGCAAAATATTATTATAGTCTTGTTACAAACCCGAACTTTCACTGCAGCTATACGCGCGTCATCACAATGTATTACCTTTACAGACTGAAACACACTTTTTCTCCATAATATGGCAACCCCTCCGTAGGGCCTACCCCGCAATAAACCTGATGAGGTGTCCACAGCCGACGTCCCTATTCCTCCAAAGTCATGATGTATCGCAGTCAGTAACGGCAAATCATGCGGTAACAACCACGTCTCTTGTAGAGCTACGATATCACCCATTTTACAAAGACTTCTCACACCATCAATAGAACGCTTCAACGATTTACAATTAAAGGAAATAAACTTACACGATTGCTCCTGCCTCATGCCTTCATCGGAACGAGACACACTTTCACAATTGTAACTTGCTAACTTATTTGTATTAATCATGATTTGGTTTATCAGTCTCATTTGTCAGAATATCCACTCTGTCTTTATTACGCCGATTGAAGTTTATAAAACGACGAAAAGCTATCCCTTCAGGCCAGAAATCGCATTCCATAAACGTTTCCAGCTTATGTTTTTGTTAGAATAAAAGACTTCGTATCTCATTTAGTGTATCTAATAAAATATAATATAAATTATATTGGAGTTAATTAAAATTATTATTTTATTTATTTATTGTGCGCATACACGCGGATATGAGCTGACATAGGTAAGTATATTCCGTATTCCAAGCGTTCACTTTGATTGTTATTCGAGCCGCATTCTGAAATATTTTGTATAGAAGCATGCCTAACATGTATATTTGTTGTTAGACTAGATTATCAAAATTTTTAACATGAAATATTTAACTGTCTCAGGCCTGTGTTTCGAGCCGATTTTCTATCATAAGCTTTTATGAGTGCTTATGTAGAGCGAGGTTTTGAATTCTAAATTAAATTATTCAGCAAAATATCTGTTAAATCTTTTGCCTATTAGAAACCCCTAACTGTATCTGTGTATAAATAAAATTGATTGAATGCGAGCTACAAATAATCTTAGAAAGCAATGTCAAGTTCAGCAACCATCCTATCGATTGAAGAATCGATTATGATCATATTGCGGATTGAATCGATTGTTTACAATTGGATGGTACGATTCTTTTAGTGCCTACGCATCGGTGCAGACGTGGTGTAGGTCAAGATCGACGGCTCGGCCGTGGCATCGAACGCTATCGTTCTCGTCGTCTCGTCTCGGCTGTCATCGAACTCGATTCGACAACATAATTGCGATTGCGTACTTAAATAGTTTGAGAATCGATCGCAATGTGTGTCGGAAATGCAGAAAATTATATGCATATAGACCAGAGTTTATTTATATATATTATTTGATAAATATTAAGTTAGGTAACTTTGTGCGAACTGTTTACATTTAACTAAAGGTCACGGCTCACGCAATACGAACTCTTGTAGCATAAATCCGTTTTATACACTACTTAGGTCTCCAGAATACGCGAGATGTCGTTCGTCGAATACATGGCTTAATGCTTAAAGGTTTAAACAATATAAAGGTAGCAATAACAATTGTCATTTTGAATATTAATAACATACCTTCGGGGAAACAAGGCGTTATGTTATGTTATTCCTGAAACTCACTCGTAACAACTCAGTACCTACATACATGTGTTTATTTCGTAATTGGCATCTGGTCACATAAAAGGCATTAAATTCAATTCAGTAATGCGATTCGGTATTTATTGGAGTGATCTACTTGCTTTACAATATTGAGAACAGCTGGTGCGCTAGAACGCTGTTCCCATGATTACTAACTTACATACATTCCTCACAATCTCCTGCCGAGCTGTACATTACCTGCTGTCCTTATCGAAAGCAATAGACAAGTCGACAACGACCGGTAATGGATAGCGTACGTGTCTTAAAACACTATGGGAACTTGTTGATAGGTTTCAAATCTAGGTCTTTGTGTTGTGTAGCAACAAACTACGAGAATTCGTACGCAATTCAACTTGTATTAAACATGTATTATTATTTATGCTTTCACCACTTAATGTTCCAGAATTTGGCGTAATATCGTCTTATCAGAAGTAAACAATGGAAATTCGCTTTCAATAAGTGTTTATTAAGGAAATATAAAACGGTCAAGTATAGTAAGGATACGAAAACATTAAGTTTGAGTGTTTGTCAAATACTTAACAATAAAGTAAGCGGAACATGTAAACACTTGAATGATATCAATTGGTAAATAGATCAATTAACTACAAGTCCTTTAATTTTGTCGATAAATTCTCGTGATTCGAGTAAATTCACCGAAGAAAAATAGTTCAACGACCTTTTAAGGACTACATGACACATACGTACCTACACGCACATATTTGTTCCAATTTTATTTGACTGCCTCTTTAGTCTATTGGTTACAAGCGCTCCTGCTGAGCGGAGGTTCGATTCCCGGGTCGAGCAAAGTGTTATTGGGTTTTCCATCTGAAATTTCTCAGTAGCAGTCCGAAGTCTGGATTTGTGCCCGGGTGATGGTAATAGGCTCGCCCCTATTACATGGGACTTTTAAACATAACTGGAGAAATGCGGGTGTACTATAATGCACCTCTCCCTAACCCTGTGGGGAATACAGGCGTGATGTTATGTTTTGTTTTTTAATCTATTTCCATAACATGTGACGTCATCACTGATCCGTTAACGTTTAAGCGAAAGTGATGTAAAAACTGAGAAATAAAATGTAAGGACTTACGAAACGCAATTTTAAGATAAAATGACTCGATTGTTAAACTCGGTTCATGAAACGTTTTGTTGAAATATTTTAATAGCTTTTCTTTTGTAAACTAAAAACTTGAAAACCAATTCGCAAACTGGTGCACCGTTGATACAAAAGATAACTGTTTCTTAAAGTTACCGTAAATTAATAGTTTATTCAAAGAAATGTACTTACCAACTGTAGGTACTATTACGATTGCCAATATGTACAGGGTGTAAGGGACAGCCCTCTGCAAACTAACAGGGTGCATTCAGCTCCTTATTTTCAATCATATTCCACCGGAAATATTCTCAGGAAAAATTTCGTTTTTTATGTTATTTTCAGTTACTATTCCTTTATTTCAATATAAAATTACATTATCTGTACTCAGCACTCCATTTATATAAACAAAACAGCTAACATAAAAAAATCAACAATGGATGTTGAAATACTCGGCGGCCAAAGGCTCGCTGCGCTGCCGTTCGCTACGCGCGTTTTGCCACGGTAACGATACATTGCGTATGAGGTAATAAAACAAATCAGGTTTATTGGATTCCCATAACATTCCTGAAATAATTTTATGTACCGGTCATCTTAGTATGGTATACTGAATTCACCCCATCAGTCTGCGGAGGGCTGTCCCTTACACCCTGTATATAATTATAAATGAATAAATAATTGAAGCCCCAGCTGCCTCATTGGTCTAGTGGTTACAAGCGCTACTGCTGAGTATCAGGTTCTCGGTTCGATTACCAGCTTGTGCAAATTGTTATTGGGTTTTTCCATTTATAATTCTCAGAAGCACAGAGCCTAGATTTGTGCCCGGTTAATAGCAATAGGCTCTGAAGAGCGTTTATGACGAACGGCATTTCATACAAACTTTCAAGTCCTTGTTTTTCGAAATGAATGAAACGATTCTAATGAAACATCATACGCATAAGCAGGACCTTTTTAGACCTATGTAAGGTCTAAAAAGTTAGTTAAGAACATTTTCGAAATGTCTTACTTAAAAAAAAGACAATTGGAAATCTCTGCTTCTTTGGAAAATTTAAAATCGGTCGAATTTAGCTGTAACACTATTTTTCGAAAATGTTCTTTTTAGACCTATATATCCTGCTTATGCGTACGAAGTTTCATTAAAATGGACTCATTCATTTCGAAAAACATGGACTTGAAAGTTTGTATGAAATGCTGTACGTCATGAACGCTCTTAAAAATAACTGGCGAAATGTGCGTGCGGGAAACATGCGGGGAAAACCAGAGTGATATTATGTTTATATTATAATCGAAGGAAAAGCCAATACAGATTTAAGATTGCTTTAAACTTAGCGCCTAACTACCCATAGATCATTTATTTATGTATTTTGTTTGCATAATTAAATAGACCATTTCAAGCCTAAAATAATAATAATTAATTATAATAACTTATACTCATAATATTTGCATGATTCATACATATCCATATAATCTCGGAATAGAAAAACGTTTCATTTGCCAGTGCAATTGAAAGTTAACTTAGTCGAGAAAGTTTCATATTCTATACGAGTAGGTATATATAAAGAATTTCTCATAATTATAACAAACAAGTTAATATTTTATTATTGTTTCGTAACTTTCACAGCCATTCTAAAAATGCATAGGCATTAGTATTGTTACGCTTAGTTTATACTGAAAATAATTAATTTGGTTTAATTAATTTTAATGTTATTTGAGTATAACATTAACCACCAGAACTATCTTTAACTAACTTAAGCTAACTTTCAGAAGTTAGCTTACGACTCTTTGGAGCCAAATCATTAAACGACGAAATTGTTTGAATCTTTTATTAAACTAGTTGGTGTTAGGTTCTCTATCTCTACGGGATATAAATTATGACTTATTATCACACAATTTAGCATCCTACAGAAGGCATTAGAATAAAATTATTTTTTCATTATCATTATCATTTTTTAAATATTTAAACTCAATAAATCAGCCTTATTTATTCAGCTTTTGAAAATATTATTGAAATATTATTCAAATTCGCTAATTCAATGACAGTAAATCATTTTTATTTGCCTTTAGCGGCTGATCCGAGAGCTTGACAATTTGATGTATCTAATTAAACTGTAGACGTCATTGAAAATATGTATGTCTCCTCTCTAATTTCCTATAATTACCTAGACTACGAAAGTGTCTAATTGACTGGTCTGGTTGCTTTTTATTTTCCATTTAAGGGGTACTGGTCTAACGGGTTGCACCTTAAGCACGAAAGTCGCAGTACATTTATTTCACCGCGTTATAAATCAATCAGTCTTCAACTTTCATGGTTGATTCCCATCTGGTACTGGTTGGTGTTCGGGCCACCCTGAGCACCGTTTTTCTCTCCTTTCTCTTCTCTTCCGAATAGCTTGTCCAAGGCCGGAAAAAGAATTACCAGTGATTTTCCAGCAGCATCCTCTAATTCTCATTTCTTCATATTTTCCTTTTAACTTTAAATACTTATCAAATCAAAACAAACAACTCATGCGAATAACTCTGCTCAACAATTTTGATATTGATTATAAATATTTGTCTTAATGCTATAAATAGCAAAGAAATCGTGACTAATAAGTATAATAATCAAGTGATAGTATTGGTGACAATTAGTGACAAGTGATTCAGAACAAACATAAAAACAATTTTTGTGAACTTGGCAATTGACGTGAGTAACGCTCTAAAAACAATATATTCAGTTTTAATAACATTATAGTGACATTGACGCAAAACATTGACAGTAATTAATGTGGTTAAAGATCTATTTAAATAATTTCGAGTGAAGTTATCAAAAAAAAAAAAAAACCGTTTTTATAAAGACATTTAAAATTTGAACTTTGTACCGGACTCCTAGCTCCAAGTGGGGAATAGAAGCACTAAAATATACTACTACTACCGTCATTACAGAGCCAAGTTGTGACTGGTTGAACTAAAAGCAGTGTTATCATCCCTAACATAGACAATTTTGGCATGAACCAAAACAATCAACTAGGCAACTACCGCCATTCTGTGCCCTAGTGGCGAATAGAGGAACTAAAAACAGTGTGACCATAGACAAAGTAACAAAAAACAGTGCGACTACGATCATCCATATAATAAACAAAGGGTGGCGAGTAGCGGAACTAAAATAGTGTTACCAAAGAAAATAACTATGGATGAAAACATAACTTACCGTAACATTAAATTATGCAGATCGAGTTCACTGTGTGATATAACTGCGGACAACTCAGCCCTTTTTGACACAACCATGATGAGCTTGCCTAATACCTCTTTTAATACCAGTCAGACAATTATTGATCTACAGGAGAAAATTAAACAACTGTCTAAAGAGTTACAAAGTGCCCATCAGGAAATAGAGAATCTAAACTCTGAAAACTGTCGACTTAAGACTGATGTAAAAAAATATATTAAGATAGTAAATGCATACAAGGAAGTAAAAACTACCGAAATAAAAAATTTAACCCCTCTCTCAATACGGAAAAGAATAACTAAACAGCATAAACTAACGCCTATGACAAAAAATAACGAATCTATTACAATGACACCAAAAATACTACACAGCGAACAAGCAGAAGGCACACAAGATGTATCTGCAGAGGTTATCGAAAATACGAATACACCTGGAAGCAGCAAGAAAGCAGTCATGGAAATAGACTCGTCCATTGACAACCACACCATTGAAACCAACATTATTACTGAAGCTCTACAGAACAGCACCGACACACACCTTTCTCTAAGTACATGTTTAACGGGCAGAGAAAATAAACATGAAACTGAAGCACATATAAGTACACTCCACAGCAATATTCATACTCAAATGGTAAAAATAAATAAGGAAACAAACTTATCATCAAGTACGGAAAATCATAAAATTAACAAAAAGAGGATAATTATCATTGCGGATCAACAGGGACGCTTTATACAGAGAACCCTGCAAAAACTTTTAGGAGAAGGCTTTTTAGTCCGTTGTTTCTGGAAGCCAGGAGCACCTTTTCAAGAAGTTTTAAGGACGGAAAATACAGAAATAAATAGATTGGATAAAAACGACTTCGTTATAGTATTAGGGGGTATAAATGACAAAAACCCAGAAGAAATTCAATTTGGTCTTATAAACTTTTTAAATACCACGACAAATACTAATGTTTTGGTCTCTGAAGTTCTCTTTAACAGGTATCTAAATGAAAGTAAATTGAATTATAAATTAAAGTTCATTTGTTCTCAATACGATCACACAACCTATGTGGACATGAATTTTACCTCAAATGTACCAAAATATCGCTTTTTATCACTACACATATCACAATTATTGCTTAAAGAAATTTTGAGAACTGGATATCAACAAAATTATTACAGATATATCAAATACGGACTCAGTAACATCAATAAAAATCAAACTTCGACTGACAAAAGTACTCAAACTGAAATTCAAGCTGACCAAGACAATTTAAATTATATAGAAGACCATGAATCTGCCCAAAATAAAAGACCAAATTCAAATAATTTATTTCGCTTATAATTTTGTTACTGTTCTACATCAAAATATTAATGGTTTAATCAATAAATCTGACATGTTGTCTATTTGTATCCATGAGTTAACCACACAAAATGTTTCTGTAGACGTAATATGTATCACTGAACACAATATGACGGAAGGTGACGATGATTATCTTACAATCTCAAATTACAGGCTTGTGTCTTATTTTATGAGGGACAGCAGGCATGGAGGTTCAGGTATATTATTAAAAAATAACATCAAGTTCAAGGTATTAAATAACATTACAAAATTATCGATCAGTAATATAATTGAATGCTCTGCCATCGAATTAGTGGAAAATCAAATAATAATTATGTGTATATACAGGCCTCCAAATTCCAATGCCAATTCCATCAAAAGCTTTTTTACAACATTACATAAGATTTTGAAAAACATAAGCGTAAATGGTAAAAAAATAATCCTATGCGGAGATTTCAACATCAACATTCTAAAACAAACTAGGATTTCCAGCGAATTTACAGAACTATTAATTAGTTATAACCTGAAACTACAGGTCAAGGAAATAACGCGTTTCGCTAGTAAAACTTGTATAGACAATATAGCCCACAACTTAAAATCATGTAAAGTCACTACCAAGGAGCTAGCATTGTCAGACCACAATGCACAAATTATTAAAATTCCGGTTAGAAAAACTTGCACTTTAAAGTATTGGTATTCAATAAAAAGAAATTATTCTGAAAATAACAGAGCACTATTTATTAAATATTTAAAACAATTAACCAACCGTGATGTTTACCGCTGTTTAGACGCAAATCGTGCATACAACCAATTCCATGAAAACTTTGTTATGCTTTATGACCTGTGTTTCCCCTTAACTCGAATTAAAACTTTTAATAAATCAAGACCAAAATGGATCTCACGTGGCCTAAAAATATGCAGCAAACGTAAATGCCATCTCTTGTGGCAATACAGAAAAAATCCAAATGCATCAAACAAAAACGCATTCAAAACATATGCGACGAGATACAAAAAAATAATAAGGCTGACAAAAAAATCCCAAAACGATTACTACATTAACACTGCTACGAATAAAAGCAAAGCAACATGGGATGTTATTAATGAAATCAAATATAAATTTCCGGTTGACAGCATAGATCAAATAATCACCAACGACGAAATAATAACCAATCCCAAAGACATCGCCAAAACGTTCAATGACTTCTTCCTTGACATAAATAATAATAACAATAAACAATTCGATACCCTTAATAATCCCCTAAATAAATTAACATATAATTCTAATTCTATTTTTTTGACCCCGACAATTCCAGAAGACATCAGTAAAATAATAATATCATTAAAAAATAAAAATAGTACCGGTTATGATGGAATTACGACTACAATTGTTAAAGATGTTGCTGATATAATATCAGAACCTCTAAGCTATGTAATAAATTTGTGTGTAGAACAAGGCATATTTCCGGACAAATTAAAAATTTCGATTGTTAAGCCAGTTTTTAAAAAAGGGGACAAAACAAATATGAGCAATTATAGGCCCATAGCGCTATTACCTATCTTTGCTAAAATTTTAGAAAAGGTCATTTATAAATGTCTCTACACCTTCCTTGAAAGCCACAACATCTTTTCTCCAAGTCAATATGGTTTTCGAAAAAATAAATCGATTAACGTAGCAATATATAATTTCTTGGGGAAAATAATGACAAATTTGGACAAAGGACTGCCGGCTGTAGCAATATATATGGACATGTCAAAAGCTTTTGACCGTGTTGATCATAATATTCTTCTAAGAAAACTATATGCATACGGTGTGAGAGGCAATGCATACAATCTCATAAAGTCATATCTGTCTAATAGGCAACAGATTACAGAGATAAAGAAAGTGAACATAGCCACAAAAACAGAAGAAATCTATGCGTCTAATTCCAGAACAGTAGAACTTGGGGTTCCACAAGGGGGTATCTTATCCGCCCCTCTCTTCCTTGTGTATATAAACAACATGCCTTCGGTAGTAAATCATGACATGACATTATTCGCTGACGATAGCACTGTACTATTCACTAATGACATTACAATTAATTTAGAATCTGACATTAACAAATCTTTAATATTAGTAAATGACTGGCTTAATTCAAATAAATTAATGATTAATATTGACAAGACCAAAATAATGAATTTTAAAATAAGAACTCGACGTACGGGCGCTTTAAATATCAAGTATCAAGACAAAGACATTGAAGAAACCGAAACAACAAAATTTCTAGGGTTATACGTAGATGACAAAATAAATTGGAAAAAACAAGTCGACTATGTCTGTAAAAAGTTAAGCAAGTTCTCATATGCCCTTTACAGACTAAGGAAGATTGCAAATCTACCAACACTAATAACGGCATACCATGGACACGTCAGCTGTAACCTTAGATACGGCTTGATATTTTGGGGTAATAGTGTTGATAAAGATCGCGCGTTCATTGCACAGAAACGGTGTGTCAGAGCAATTTTCAATCTACAGAAAACTGATTCGTGTGAACCATATTTTAAAAAAATTAATGTATTAACATTACCGTGTCTATATATTTTTGAGGTCGCAGTTTTTGTAAAAAATAATAATAATCTATTTAAATATCGAACGCGTATACGGCATCAGGACAAACTAGACATAGTGCCTAGTAAGACTCATTTCTTACACAAAAGTATTTTCTGCTCTGCTCCACGTATATTTAATAATATTCCAAGGCCTATAAGAGCAATTACTGAAATAAAAGCATTTAAAAAGAAACTCCATGAACTGTTAGTGAACAAATGTTATTACTCTATGAAAGACTTTTTTGATGACAAATCACTATTAAAATACAATCTGCCTGAGTCATGATGCGTTCTGTGTAGATAATCATATAATATAATAATAATAATAATTAACGAAGATTCAAGAATCTAATAATTTGCAATGTATTACATTATTGTTGACATGCATGTACGAGTAAACTCACTAGATACTTACCTACATTCTATTGTACGCCCTAAGGGTAGGACATAGCTGGTCCTAAATATTTAAATAACACCATCTGTATTATGTACCTATGATCCACAGTAAAGATGATTTGATTTGATTTGATTTGATTTGATTTGACTCTCCAATACAGAGTCAATGTACTGTTTAGGTGCCATATCTAGTTACAATGCAGCGGTGACAACGTATTGGTTTCATTATGGTCAATGCGTACAGTTTACTAGTCAACTGTAGGATACCCATTTCCTTTGCACGATTTGTAATTTATGCGAGATGAGAGAGTAGTTAAATGTCCTTATTTATCTACCGTCTCGCCTCGTTGGTCTAGTGGTCGCAAGCGCTACTGCTGAGCATGAGGCCCTGGGTTCGATTCCCAGGTCGGACAAAGTGTTATTGGGTTTTCTATCTGGAATTTCTCAGTAGCAGCCTGGAGTCTGGATTTGTGCCCGGTAGATGGCAATAGGCTCGCCCCCTATTACATGGGACTTAAACATAACTGGCGAAATGTGGGTGTACTATAGGTACACTTCTGCCTAACCGTTCGGGGAAACAAGGCGTGATGTTATGTTATGTTATCTACCGTCTCATTATATTTTCATATATTTTGAAATGGACTTGTAATTTAAAAAAAACTGTTATAACGTAAAGTGTAGTGCAGTGGACAGTTACAGCACTGGTTCAAGAACGAGTGCGTTCGCAGTGACTTTTACTTTCGCCGAACTGGTGCACTGGAGTGCAATGACTGGTGGCGCAACGGGTTTGAGCACTGGAGCACTGGTGACAAGGTTGAGAAATAACATGAAACTGGTCTTACGCACGTTACGTTAACGTTGAGTACCCTACCTTTAAATTAACTAATTCCTAACGCAACCATAACAAAAAATAAGAACTCAAGAAATGTACTACTTTTTCTGATTCATTAAAAAGCCGTTAGAATTTATAGAAATAAGTTATTATCTGAAACGTTTAGTGCTGACATAGCTATTGGAGTACTTTTAATAAAATTCTTACTAATTAACTTTAGTGTTTAGTCTATTGACTGACTAGGATTCCATTTTTAAAAATTTCATCCGGTGAATTACGATAACTTCACATAACTGCACGCCTTGTTTCCCCGAAGGGTTGGGCAGAGGTATACCTACAGTACACCCACATTTCGCCAGTTATGTTTAAGTCTCATGTAATAGGGGGCGAGCCTATTGCCATCAATCGGGCACAAATCCAGACTCCGGGCAGCTTCTGAGAAATTCCAGGTAGAAAAACCCAATAACTCTTTGCCCAACCTGGGTATCGAACCCAGGACCCCATGCTCAGCAGTAGCACTTGCGACCACTAGACCAACAGATTTTTTGCATTAAATATTGTGACAAAAAGTATGCTAATGATCGGTATAACTCGGTGAACACTAATAGAATTATTAGTTTGGTTACGAAATCGTTCACCTATCCAATTCCGGCGGCGGACAGCGCGGGCGCAACTACAACCGCAAAAACCAAAATTATATTATACCGAATGTACAGTACACGACAAAAGCTTTATAATTTCCGGACCATTATTGGTGTAGCTCATTGTAGACAAGGCCACGTACCGTGAATGTGCCGGCCGCGGTTCACGACAATTGCATTCCACGTTACTTCTCCACGAACGACTTTAGCAACTCGGCCTCAGGTGTTAAAGTTAATTTTATTACGACACGTCACGGTATCGAATCTTTTCGTTGTATGACAATTTAAAAAGCGGATCTAATCGATTTAAGATCGCAAACAAACGTAAGATACGGATGTCGACAACGCCCTTGTCAGAGTAATATCGATCAGACTTGATAGTTGATAGGTAGCTATTTAGATCAGTCGTTGTTACTGACAGTCATTTAGATCAATGATACGCTAGTTTTGCAACTAAATCGTTGTGATATGGATCGGTACTTTCTGAATATATTTATAGGAAATTACTGGCGCCACCTGGCTGACGCAAAAACGTACAAGTAGATATGTACTATGCCGTAACATTGCCTATTCGAAAATTATTAACATTCACAAGTTTTCGAAAGTTCCGTATTTAAAAATTGGCCAAGTGCGAGTCGGACTCACACTCGAAGGGTTCCGTACCACCGTACAATATTTAACTAAGTACTAAGTTTTTTACTTCAGTAAAAAAACACGATTATTGTATGGCGACCCGCTTTATGTTTGAACTTTAATTTATTTTTATTATTTGTTGTTATAGCGGTAATAGATATCACAATTACACAATCTGATAAAATTTTAACTGTCTACTTGTTACGTTACATGAGATACAGCCCGCTGACAGACAGACGGACGGAAGGACAGCGGAGGCTTAAGTAATAGGGTACCGTTTGGCACCCTTCGGGTACGGAACTCTAAAAAGCCCCAAATCTCTATAAGATCTATGAATGTATCAAGCAACCATGAAATCGTTTACCCAGATGCCGTATTACCCACTCGCTGCTAAATCAAACTGGACTTAATTTCTGTTCTACCAACTTATTCATAAACCAAATGTTATTCGATTCCATTGTTATTGCAATTTGCAAACATTTCAACGATTATTCAAACCACTTTTAACGGATTTATTGTACGAGAATTAAATTCAATTAAGTGGAAAACCGGAGGCTGGCTGATAATTGTAATGATTCATTATGGAAACGGAACGTTCGGTCGAGTTCAGTAGAACGTGATCGCGGCCCACTGATTGTAATGTATTCGATGCTGGCTCTGTCTCATTATGACCTCTGAGTTCCTTTATGCAATTACGGCGATAGAAGTGCTCAACCTTTCTTAAGAATTACTGAAAGATTTTTTCGATTGAGTTCGGCAGCATTCCATTTGTATTTATTTTTTTGCGTTTTATGAAAGTGGGCTAGACGTAGTAGTCAAGTAGTCATGGTGCAAACTAAAAATATTTGAACACCTACATGCTAAGAACGGAAATCAACCTTAAGATTTCCTTCACATTTTGTGACGTCTCTAACATCTACGTTCCCATCGCTTTAGGTTTTGCGCGCACAACCACATAACTATGACATTTATAATTCAAAGGTCCCATTAAATATGCATTCAAAGACTTCAACACCATTAAAACAAATCAAACGGCTAATATTCTATTAGCAAAAGGGCCCATATTTAATCTCATTCTGACATTCTGATTAAGATATGGACCATTGTTTAGTATAAAATACGCCATTGAGAATGCAATCAATCGTTTTTGTTTACCTTGCTCTGGCATTTATTTGCATAAATTTAATGTTATCTGGTGGATAACATGGCCATCTGTCTTGGAAAGGTATTTCAGTGACCACATGAATAATTGTAAATAAATAGCTATCAGCTGTAATTACGAAACTATAATAATAATGGGAACATTGGTTTTACTGTGACTGAAATACCTACCAGTTCAAATATTTCATTTTTACATTTAAAAAAATAATATTTCTTGTAAAATTTGCGTTTTTCATGATCACATTTATTATTCCATTATTATTTTATTAGCCATCATTCTAATGTATTTAGGGTCGACGCAGCATGTTTTTTCTTCCATACTTCTCTAAAACTTCATAAACTACTGTAACAACTCATATTCATCTTTTCATTATGAACCAAGTTTAGGGAACTAACTTGTTTAATAATAAGTGCAAGCACACATAGAGGTTATGCAAGCTTCACATTAATAAAAACAAATTAACAAGGATGTCAAAAGTTCACCAAAATTCAAGATGGGTCGCAAACCTAACAATCAACTTCACCTCTAAAACAATGGTTATATGTTATATCTAAAAGCACTTTGTAATCAAATGTCAACATGGGTTATATGTCATAGTCATACAATAGCGCAATTCATAAGTGGCAGCGCACACTGACATTCATATCACATGATGAAGACATGTGAATCGCGAATTATCCGAAATGCGTTCACGAGTTGACGTGAACACGACAAACAGACAATGTGACAAACTTTCTATGTTATTTCTCAAAATAATAACACTGTGAAGACACCACGTAATTAGTATTACGTCGTAATAGTGAAAATGGTCAAGAAAATCTTTACGACACTTCTCATGGAGGTGCTAAATAGTATTAACGTAATCTTTGACTAATAAAATTTATTAGTGAAGTAATATAATCATCTATTACTAATTATTGCCTTTTAAAATAACTGTTCCTTGAGCCTGCATACACTTTCTAATATTTTTTCATAATACCTATTTAACAACCATAAAGATCGAGTTTATCTTTGACGAGCGACGCACACGTGAAAGATTTTCTGCAATATCACAGCGATAACTGGCCAGTGTAGAGCTAGTTTAAAGAAGCTAGCTTATTACAACAGGAAGAATGTAAAGCCAGAACCATTTCCCAGCGATGCATAACCGATTATGTCAATATTCCGTAATGTCTAGTTATTCAGTCTCGTGATGATAACTATAAATTATAAGTTGTTTGTATGCTATGATTCGTTTAATATGCGTGGTTGGGTTGAAACTACAGCCGTGGCCATATCTGATGCGCTCCATACCATGAAAATCTGAGACAACGGATAGCCATAAGTAATATGAATTTATAAGCCAAATAATCTTAAAAAACACACACTGGATGTGTTCAGAACAGTCTTTAAACTTGATTATATTATATTATATTATTTTATTATTATTTTTGTTTAACTTTTTGGTTAACATGTGACATTAGATTATCCACATTTCTTTTTTTTGACATAATAATGTCCTAACCAAATGCAAATGCGGAGAAACCTCTAAATGCAAAACAAAAGACTGGCGAAATTGCAAATTTTGAAAGTAGACTACGAATATTTATGGGTTTTGGTTAGGTAAATAGATGCGGAAAAAAGTTGAACATAATTATTTAATGTAAAAGGCTAACTTTAAAACAAACAAATAAGGCATAATATACCTTGCAGCAACCGGCCACCATAATCCGTACAGTCAAATTCCTTCCATTGCAACCTTGACATATGGTTGAGATAATACTAAGTGGACACCGAAAGACAAGAAAAGCACTATACGCACAATACAATGTTGCACAATAAGTCGTGGGGCACAGCCTATTAACCTGTATACTTTTTTCATACTCAGTGGGAGTATGCAAAAAGTCAATCGAAGCTTAAACTTAGGCGCAGGTACTCTTTTTTTGCCATACAATATGAATGCTGAGATGACAGTTGATGAAGCGGAGAAGAATACGAGATGCGCCAACCTCAAATAATTATGTTAATTGGGATAAGGGCAGAAGGCCGATGATGACAAAATTAGAAGGCCAACAGGATAATGTCTGTGACCAGCGGTAGACTTTCTAACTGCTTTCTGGTCTTCAAATCCATACCATGTTATAAATTAACATAGAACAAAGGAGAAAGGTTGTAAAAATAGAACCCCTTACAAATAAATCCTCCAGGATGATTGTCCCAAGTAGGTGCATCATTCGCCATGCGTTTCTGTCTTTTGTATTGAAGGCCAGTGAAAATACGAGCAAATGGGAATTCTTAACTTTGTCTCTAAATTCGTCAGAAATGCAAGCTTCAAAAATCTACTGTGATCACATGGTTGGGGGCCTATTTGCCAACCTGTGACGGAAGAAAATAAATTGGAATTTCATAGACACTATGAGTGTGTTTGTGAGATGATTATCATAGCGGTACTGTCCAAATATAACTTGTATTGTGAATTCTTAGTTATAATAAAATTAACACAATATCTTATAATATCAGGTAAACTTAATGCGTCCAACTCCATCTTAGATTTGTACCTGCGCTAGTTTTTCGTCTGGTCGCAATTTCACCATAACAACAGTAATTAATACAGACATTGCGCACTCAGCAACATGCCAAGCGACCTGTTTCTAGTCGATCGGTGACATACGAACAACTTTTACTATAGCCACCCAAACTGGGAGGTACTGGTCCATTTGAGCTTGTAAGTTGACTTAGAACTAATTATTATTCTTATAAACGCCGCCTAGAATATAGCATGTTGAAACATGATGACATGTTTGAGTGTTCCTAATGCTTTGAGAGGTTCCAAAAGGTTTTTTTTTTAGTTTTCTATATTTGAACGTTAGCAAAAAGAAACACTTTCGGAAAGACATCCTCCTCTCACTGTCAATCACGGACGATATTCTCAGAAACAGTTTTATATATGTATTTTGTTAGACAGTTCCGATAGTATAGACAGAAGCTCTATTAAAAATAAATAACTGCATTTCTAGAAATATTTTAAGTAGATAACGGCAATGAAACACGAAATTTATCGTGTTTTTTAATTAAATCATGATCATAAAGTGAACGAACCTGATAAATGTAGATTAGCAATTAAAAATTAACACATAAAGTAATCTAGACTCAATTAAAAGAACCAACATTCAAATCGCTATTTGATATTCACAGAGTATTGATTTATCAATAATTTATAACCGACGTCCCCTGATTAACAGAACAAGACCGGATCAATTTAGATCAAATAATAATCTACCGTTATCGAATAACTTTATTCATGTTTTGTCGTAAATAACATAATCTCATGAATATTCAAAGTTTGCGTACGCGCCGATCGATCATGTATTGTGTTCGAGATTTATTGGAATGTCAATTTAGGAACCAACAGCTGTTTATTGGAGCAAGGAATGGAAACTGTGTATAATAAAATGGTTTTATTTAACTTCAGTATTTAGTCATATGATTCTTAGTTTAAGATATCCGTTCTATAGGGCAGAACCTTCCCATTGGCGACAAAAATAAGCAGCCATTAATTTTAATAATCTATCTTAACATCTGAAAATTTGACACAATGATTGAATGCAGAAAATTAAACGTAAAACTTAAAATTCGATACCACGCTTTTGACTTATAACTAATTTGTGCAAAATTAATCAACCGAGAGTTATGATACTTAAATTATAACACAATTGACTACGACAAATTGTGTGAAACATTACAGTTTTTATAATAACTTACCCAGACGTAACGTACGTATATACAGGAATCAGTTTTTATATTAACTCGTAATATACCCAGTAGACACCAGGAAGGAAACTATGTAGCAACCGCTGTGAAAGTAAATATGTAACGTAAAACATTAATAGAGAAAGAATAAAATAATCTTAGCATACAATAAAAATAAAATCTGTAATATGACAATAAAGCAACCAGAGAGAAAATTTATAGATGACTGACATAAAATACCGGTAATTATAACTTTATGGTTAACTTTATTAGAATTGACGTTATAATGAAAACGTAAGAGGGGCTATAAATTTAACATAACAGAAATCGTAAACATTCATAATACTCAGTGTAGTGGTGACGAGCGAGTTCGTAAGTATGAACCGTAGCGTCCACGTCAGTCCCACATCCCTCACGGCGTCATAATTTACATAATTATATTTCCCTCAACATTAACTTCACGTTTTCCTTCCTATTTTCTAATATTTCAAGTCATGTTAGTTACGAGCAAATTATGCGACTATTTGAAGAAGCTAAGCTTCAGGAAAACCAATTTACTTTGTCAATTGCCGTTTATCAGCAATTTATCTCATAGTTTATGGTGTAAACCGAACCAGGTCGAGTGAAAGTAAAACAAACAATGAGTTTAATAAAATCTGATCTTCGTGGAATTATTACAAAATAACAAAAAAGGGCCGCCGGAGTCTCCGCTCGGACCACACCTAATAATTGGGGAAAAAAGACTTTACACCTCTACAGCGAAAGTATACTCGCTCCAGATACAAAAATAATGTGTCTATAGAACAGTGAAACCACTTGGCTTAAGAACGCGTTCAGAAAACTAAACGATACGGTGAACGTGCCGGTCTCGTGCGGCGGCTGCTCTTGAACATGTGAACATACGGTTACGTGGCTAATTTACTAAAAGAAACAAGCCATTCGACCTAACGTTTTAAAGTCTAAATCGTTCAGTAAAATTTACTGCACCAATCCATATTACAGAAAAGCAAAAAAATCGCGTGTTCATTCTGTGTAAGAAACATGTTTACAATGCAACTAGTTTAAGTTTTATAGGTATTTATCCGACTTGCAATTTATCGAAAGCTGGAATACTGAATGCGGAATAGGAAATCTATTGTATTATATGCAAGTAACGTCACTTAGTTAGCAACTATTCCATTACTGCGTAAGCTTAGATGGCCACTGTAAACATAAATGCTATAAACAGAAACAATAGGGTTGGTAAGTCACTCGTACTGTAGACGAACATAGGTGAAAACGATACATATTATCCAAGAGTTACACGATAAGGCTCTCTGGCTCAGCGCCATCATGTGGCAACTCGGGCGTGAAACGTTCATTATTTCGACTTAAGTAATATTAATTGCTATCCGACTTTATAAAGAAAAGATTTTGTTACCAGTTTACAACCGATTACTCTGACGCTCGTTAACCGAACAGTTGATGCAACGCAACAGTTGCGAAACTCTTAATTGGCAATGTTAGAAAAATAGATTAACAAATACGGATTTGAGGACTTCTGATCAAAACTATAATCTTGTTAAAGATAAACCTCGACATCCTACAGATCTAATTAGAGTGATCAAAATGCAGTTACAGTGTTCATCACGCTGGTTACTTCAATTCAACAGTATTAGACTTGACTCTTCGACACCGGCATGACATTGCATTGTATTGTATGTAATTGTTTCATTCGATTTTTCCTCTTTACGACCCGTTCCTGTAATTAATAGCCACATAGCCAGCCAATCTTGTTTTCAAACAGATCCTGCATCCTCAATAATAAAATTGACTCGTGTCATAATAATATCCACATTTTAAAAATCGATTAAAGCCAATTTCAGCGCATTTAGCAAACTAATTTACGTAACGTTTATGTTTGTGCGATTATTGAACCGTCGATAAGTATTACGATTGATTCAAGTACATGCTTCATTAGTTGGTTTCTAGCCGCACTTATTATTTTGCCTTTGTATACAAAAGCGTCGCTTATTTCGTAATTCCTTACGCAATATTTCTTTTTTTACCTACATATCAAATAACTGGTTATATGTTACTATTTTTACCGTAATTTTTTTCAGATTTATTATGTTTGTTCCGCTTTCAAAAGACGTGAACCCATTAACGTTTGATTGCAATATTTTTTTTAATAAAATTTGAGTCGTAAGTCCGGAATGAGTCGTGGTTAGGTTTGGAATTGATGTCAATGCAAGTGTCACGTCTTTAAAAGGTGAGACGAGTTCATTAAGTTATCTTGAGGGAATAGAGAATTAAATACATGTATTGCGAAACTAGTTTCCGTTAGAAGTATCAGTGGTTACACGCACTGCCTACACCAGCGCGTATATGTTAATATACGCGCTGGTGTCGATTGAATGTCGGCGACCATCTCACGTGACTTAGTATACGCATTCACGACTTGATTTTCAATGAGATTTGATTTGAATAACTTTATTAGCTTTCGATTTCCTCGCGACGAATGAATGGATATTATAGACTAAGTTTGTAAGTGATTCTAAACCACCTTCTTGAATACTTAAAATGTCCATTAACATGAATGCCTCACTGGTAGTCCAAGAAACTGATACTAAATATCACAATCGTTAATTACCTACTGGATACACCCACAATAATTAAACATAAGCCAACTATGTACAAGACATTATCGTATTCAAACCAAACAGCAGCCCGTCAGACGACTTTGGAACTAATAAAGTTATCAGTGTTAACAACGTTGCAAAACTTTCCCACGCTCCAAAGGAAAGGAAACAACAAAACCTCGTGAATTACAAACATTACAATACAGAAAATGGCCAATTACCATGTGTAGGTAATCATTTCATCACCTTTAATAAAATTGGCCGGCTAAGTCCGACCTTAGTCCGTGGCCTTCGTAGCCGACTTATGGTCGCTTTGTTTTCATATAATACATAACGTGTGAATGTTTTAGCAACTGTGTTATTGTGCGTTTTTCAAGGTGGTAGCATGTCTATCGCAGATTAAGGGCTAGAAAAATTTCAGGACAGCTCTTCTGTTCTTCTGGCCAAGTACAGCCTTTAGTTGGTTAGTTTCGGCAACTTTGAAAACCCCTCGCTTAACTTCAACGACAGAATAAGCTTTGTGAAAGCAGTAGAATCTAATCGGTTTAAAACATAATTCCGAGACAGTATCAGTCAATCTTTCATTTCCACTACCTTCTCTAAAAAACGTAATTTCCTATGCTCCCATCTATCATTCAGATCTCAAAGTGTGTTATTGTTTCCATTAAAGTTAATTTTAACAGTATTATTAAAAATGACCATAGAATTTAACTACCTATTGTTGCACCATCATGTAAAATGTAAAAGTTAAAGTTAAACGGGAGACAAATGACAAGACGTCTTATTTCCCCAAAATGTAGGTACGGGGGTAATTTTTTTAAAAGGGCAACACTTCAAGCTTGCTGTTATCACTCTTTCAAAAGTAACCAGGTTCAAAGTGGTTTTTGGGTGGGATTTTTCATTATACGCGCGGTATTTAAATTACAAATTATTCTGCTGTAAAATATTTTAAGTAAAAGGTAAGTGAAAATATACCTAATAACAATTTGCTCCACAACTTCAATACAAAGTGAGTAAGTATAGCTTTCATAGTTTTCAAAATATTATTTCTTCGGTCCCTCGTTCCTCTTACGTAATAAAAATACATCGTTAGCTCTTACACAACAAACTTATGTGAATTAATGTTATTATTACTTAAGTACCTATGATTTATAATACCTATACCACATGAGTGAATTATGTAAAACTATAATGTATGCACATTCTGGTGTTTATCATTATGATTAGTTTATTAATAAGATAACTGACATTATATTTTCAGAGAAAGAAGTGTTAATTTTAGCAAGGTAGAAGTTACTAGATTACAAATCCTTGCAGAAAAATACATTTTTAATGTACAAAAAACGGGACTTGCACAAAACAAAAAGAACATAAACTAATCATATAAACATCAGAATGTGGAAAGATTATAGTTTTATATAATTGGAAGGACACTCGTGTTGTATTTGTAAGTAGTGGATATAGGTATTATAACATTGAAAAGGAATTCAATATTCAATGACACATTCCAAAAAAAATATGACACAAACCGCAGCTATAGCCCTTAACCGCCCAAATTTGAGCGGATAATGTTATCGTTATTTGTGACGTCATTTTAACTGCAACCCGTTTTTCGCTTAACCGGAGATTTGACGACTGACAAGGCATTGGTTATCGTTAAAGTTACTTGGTGCAACACACTCTAAACAAGTTTTTTATCGCGATGCGTATCAGTGCGCACGCTTCCAACTAATCCGTACTTCTATGTTCTATGATATGCCTTCACCAACCAGCTTCACGCGTAGTTAACCCACATTACTTTGATGGCCATATCGGTCAGATTAACTAATGTCTTCACAGTGTTTCGCTGGCGAGGCAAGGAGCCCACGGCCGGTCGTGGCGTCGCAAGCGGTTGACAACGTTATGACATCTTCCGCTGTTGCTATATCGTCCAGCGATGCGTGTTCTCTACGCAATGTACGCCGCCTCTTAATTCATATTTGATCTGTAAGTTTGTCATTATCATTATGTATGTCTTCATGTTTGCGTCCTTTGGATGCTGCATTGTCTTCGTCTATAAACGCGACGCCATTTGTTCTAACAATCATTAGATCCTTAACTTCGCTTAGTCTACCTATGTATCTTTTTTTGAGTGATTCATGCCAAGTCAATTAGGATTAATATGACAACTGTTTTTCTTAGCATCCGGTCAGTGAGCCGGTGACTAAAAAAAGCAATCTGATGTGCCGGATAATCTTAGATAATTCGTATACATATCGATATATGACGTAGTATACATCCTGTATCCTGTTCAATGTCTTATTTGGTGACATGTATTATTACTTAATAATTATGTCATTGGCGTTCTAGATACTCATATATGAGCAGGATCGGGCCAATAAAGTCGATACAATCAATGTGCTTTCACAAAACTCCCACGTTGTTTGCAATGTATGTCACATCACAATGACCAGTGATATGATTTTTAGTCTCAGACCATTTAGAATAACGAGTGGTTTCATTTTAAGATAGATAGTTCGTTTTGGTTTTACCATGACATAACATAATATCACGCCTTATTTCCCCGAAAGGTTAGGCAGAGGTGTACCTATAGTACACCCAGGTGGGTGTTTTACCATGAGTCAGCTAATTTGCTAGCAGTGAACTTCCTGTATTAAAACAAGAGTAGGTGTCATTTTTTCATGATAAATGAACGTGGCATATTTATGTAAACCCATTGTTTAACGCCACTTGCTGGAAAACGAGGAAAACTCATTTCTAACTTCGTCATGGCAAGTTCAAGATTTTTCCTTCATTCCATGACCACTATTGTTTTCTCGTGTTTCAACACAGTTAAAGTGTTATCTTAACACTTTTTGACCCATTTCAGTACAGCTTACATTTCCGTTGTTCTGCAACGAAACCAAACATAAAGTTACATCATATCTTGTAAGGAAATAATTGTATAGTTCATCAGTTGAAACTTCTGTTGCAATTTGAAGACAATAAATGAATTTCACACCTGATACACTGTTGCGGTGATTGTGTTTACATCAGCGACGACATTTGCTTTATGTATTAGAATAGAACTTCTGACCCAACACTGTACATGTGCAAAAATTCTACTTTACCAAGATAATGGAATGTTGTGGTTATTCTTACACAAATAAATATAAATAAATTATGATTTGTTCTGATGATGTAGTTATAATGTTCATACTAATTTCACAAAGAGTGCGCAAAGATGAATGTAATAGCAGTTACAGTGGGTTTAATATTTAACTTCTTGCGTCAATTTATAACATTAGGTCGACATTTCAGTTTAAGTGTCTTATTCAAATAGATTTTTATTACATTACTGTAACAGACCAATAAAAAATTTATTACTCATAAAGGTGGCTGGGACACTGGATGCGGAAAGCGAATTATTAAGTGTTGTGGCGCAACTTAAGAGAGACCTAAGTCAATCAATGACTGCAATATGCAGAGTTGATTGGTTGATTAAAGATTATCATTCCTCCTCTTTCTGCAGTCCGTAACCATATTCTACCTTGACGATTAATTACTCCAATAGATAACAAGACACATAATACTGTATAAGTCGTACTCTCCCCTACAACGGGCAACGAATCGTAGAACCGATAGTAATCTAGACCCTTGATCACCGTTTTCTCTGTCTAAGATGTCATATAAATTCCCATTACTATTGAGGTATACGTGCTCAGGCGCAGTTCCTATAAGGGCCAGCTAAATAATTGTCGATATCTGTAGCAATCGAATAATTTGCCATAATATAGTTTAGTAGTATTATAGTATTTTTCTAGTACCTACTTACTAACATTATTATTCAAAAATAAATTTCAAAGCCATAGACAACTTAATTTCTTTCAATTTAAACAATTTCCATCTTGCTCTGTTCGCTGTTAATTATTTAGCTGATCATATTATTTTGTCTGTACATTATTTTGCTTATGTTTTCAGTTTATCTTAAAGTTAACCCAAGAGTTAGATATATAAAGCTAGAATAGCTGGTAGAGCGTGTGGTAACTTGCAAAATATAAAAATAACTGACCACCGCATAATTACGTACTTTTGCATACCAGCAATGCTAAAATGGCTCAGAATTACCTATAATACTACTTTTTTCCAGAATTATTTATATACTTAGGTACTTAAATTATTTGTATCCAAATTTGAAAATATACTCCAAGGTTAAAACTGAGTTTCAGTGTTAGTACCTACTTCCATGCTTCACTGCCATCAATTATGTTAGTTTTTAATAATGTTAGCTGCTTAAAACAAAAAATCTAATTGCTATTTTTCGGCATTTTATTTACGAGATATAGAAATTATATATTTCCGTATATTCGCCGATGTATTCGGCTTTTATACGAAAAAAAAACGTAGTTGTATAACGTTTTAATTTAGAGGATTGCCGCTAATGTACGTATGGCCGGGTTATTAAACGAACTTATGTTTAAAAAAAAAACTCTTTTTAGCCAATTATACTCTGGATAATAGAACTCTCCTAATAATACACATAATGCTGATAACAGTCATTATAAAAGGCAAATAATGACGGCGAAATAATAGTCATCTAATTTATTTTCAATAATTCCAACGCGGCCTTTAATATAAATCTAAATTAGAACGTGTACCCATACTTGTTATATAATATCAATGTAGCGGAAGCGAAAACAAAATTGTTTATTTGTTCTTAGATCGCCGACGGCAACGGCTCGTACCACGGGGTTCTTTACTATGAATCATTGCAAAGGCTTTCATATTGGTCCCCAGACCCCACGGGTAATTGTTGGAGGCCTGCGAGACGTAATTGTGTGAACAAAGACCTGCATAACTAAGGTTACCTCCCACTAAGACAGACAAGGAGCCGTTTAGATTTGAATATTGCCAAATATCTCACTAAGACAAAGGAGTATCATTACCTATTATTTTATAAGATAATGATATACCAAATGGCAAATCTAAAATTCAAATATATTACCTCAACACTGGTTCAAACCCCACAAAACAGTGTGGGCAGGCAGCCCTATACGTCGGACGTCTAATATTATTATGTCGTTATACGAACACTAAGGCGCTCATTATTTTATTATCGTGCTAGCGCCGTAATTTATATCGATAGCCGAATGGACTAAAGCTGTGACGTTAATTTGATATCGACTTATCACGACTGAATTAAATATTTCGCTCGGGGCGTGTCGCTACTTACAGAATTGTGCTTTAAATTAAAATGGACCGAACACTGTCCGATACAGATTCATGATACTGATAGCACGTGAACTTTATATCGAATTTCTATTAAGTTTAAATCGTTTCTTAACACCACTATCTTATTATGTATTCACTCTAGTTTTGTGGGCGGATTCAATTAATATCGAACACGGTTCAACATTGCTCTCGATTATAAATCGAATGACGGATAGAACGCAAGCCGCCATAGAAATCGATACGTCACATAACAACCGTATTTACATTACGTCGAAGCCATCAATGAAATATGTATTTTTAACTGTTCGGGCAAGTCAATTTAAAATGAAGGCGAATCGAGGAACATGATATGCATATTATTATAACATTGCGAATAATATCCTCAATGACTGATTCTGTTGGGCGACAAACTCCATTTAAGTTCCCATATTAACAAAATTGTTAATAATACCTTCCGTATGTTCGGTTTTATTATGAGAACAACTACACTATTTACCCGATCTTTTACCTATTTGTATCTAAATAAATCTTTGGTTCGGTCTCAGCTAGAATATGCTGTTTCGGTATGGAGTCCCCAATTTGATAAATATTCTGATATGATTGAAAAAGTATACGTACAAAGAAAATTTTTGAAGGGCATGCATTTTCGTTGCTATCGCACTTATGCATCCTACAATGACCTATTGAAGAAATATAATCTGCAAAGATTAAGGTCTAGACGAATTATGTTGGAAACGGTGTTCTTGTTTGATCTGTGCAATACCTATGATTGTATCGATATTCGCAACAAAGTTAGTTATGTAGTACCGAGAACAACGATATGCTGTGGGGTGCATGGAAGACCATTATTTGCAAGAAAGAAAGAGTAATGTTTATTTGGACACAGTTCGTGAAACACAAAATACAAATAACAAAATAAAAAGTGAAAATAATGTTTTAACAACAATAGTGTGCCTCGCGGGCACACACTGTTGCAGCTCATTTGCAATAAGTTCGAAATGCTGGCTTGCGAGCGCCCCTACATCACCTTACCAATCAATACAACAAGATCATTGAAGACATCGACTTCTTTTCTGTCTCTGCTCAAAAATTTAGAAGTCTTATCCACAAAATGATTTAGATTATAATAGTTAGTTTAATTAGTTTCATATTAACTCATTCTCTCTCCCTCTCTCTTTCCCTGTTGTTTGCATCACTGTCGATGTTTAAGTTCACTACTAACTACTTTTATGTTTTAATAGCTTAGAGCAGCGCACTGTTAGATATAACTTTTAATATGTTGTGGATACTGTCGTAGGTTATACATTTATAATTTTTGGGTATTTATAACTTAGTATAAGATTTTAATGTATAACTGTTTATTTTCCCGAATAAATAAAATAAAAATGACTTGTAAGTAAAGATATTGACATGCCTAGTTAGTTTCATTCAGCCTCGCTGTAGTCGACCTCCTACAGGTCGGTAATAATAGAAATTGTATTGTGTCTCATAACCTGTCAGAAGGTACAGCTTCGTAATGTAGAGGCTCAACCATCGACGTAGACACACAATCTGTATTCCAATATTTTTTTCATTTCTCTTGGCACTGTCTGCTTTCGCACACGTTCAAAACTTCTCTTTAATACACAAGATATATGGTATCTTTTCCCGGATATAATAACAGCTATTCGATATTAATTATATTCTAGACAACGCGCAGACTAATCTACATCAAAGATCACAGAGTACGCAAAATTTTCAGACAAATTATACACTACCGTCATTCCTAAGCAGATAAGATAAAGGCAGTGTCGCATGCTACTCACATTCCTACACGTTTCCCATGCAAGCGTCGATGCCGATGAATCGATGGTAACCATAAAACAATGCCCATGAACCACCAAACCGTGTAATTATTAATAAGCGACTTCATTAATTGTATGTACTGTATAAAACTGGCGCAAATATAAGGGTGACCGTGAGTTGCGAAAGCAATGGCCGCCGTGTCATGGTCGCGATACAATCGATATGACAAACGATTGATATTGGACGATATTTCGACTCGATAGCTTATCGTTCAAACGTTTGTATTGTCAAGACACAATACACAGACATCCGAAATCAGGAGTTGGTTGATCCAGTTTGTATTTACTATGTTACAAAATGTATTTAAGTCGTAAATAAACTCACAAACCTATGTTTTTTTTATAAACGTTATCTGTAAGAAAATTGTTGCTTGCGAAACTTTAACGTTTTATCACAAAGCGCATGCTTAGCACGCATTGTTTCCTTTAAAATATCCCTGGGAAATCATGCAAAAGAGGTGAGCAAACACCATACAAAATCCTAATCTCATTTAATCAGAGCTTATATAGCGTTCTAAAAATATCATACTACAATAAAAATGTTGCCTGCGCAATTTGTATTATTTGCATAACGAAGTCATTTACTGAATCGACCACCGCAGCACCGTTCCACAATTGTTTGGGAGCTATTGAACATATCCGACATATACGAAAACCGAATTAAGGTTGAGGACGGTGGTCACTTACGAAACACAAGCTAGTTATTTTTTGTTAGTAAAAAGCAGTCGACCTCAACTCACGAGCTATTAACAAAATAATTATTGTAATTTTGAAACGTGATTTTTGTGTACCTTGGGACATTTGGAAGAAACTAAACGAGTATGCCATTTGCCTTAGCTGGGCCATGTTACAATCATTGGCAATTTTCACAGCTGAATTATTTCTTCTCTGTAAACTTAATAAACTGAACGTATTTTGTTTCACCAAAAACAATTGCTAAGCGCAGAGGAACGGTCACGTTTCTTAAAATGAAATGACAGTCGCCTACACACGATTCGGAGATTAATCCTCATAAGTCTACTAAGTACAGTAAAATGTCGAAATCTCTTAAAACTTGGCAATTATTAAGTGTTCTTATTACAAAGTAGAGCAATAAAATTGCTAAGCGCCATAATGGGTTTAAAGCTCATTACTTGATGCAAGCGCTTCTCTGTATACCTCTGTTTCCAAACAGTTTAGCTCCTTTGTTTCTATACAATGGGCGACAAGATAAAGGTGGCAAGCGATAACGTGTGAATCAATCATCTTTACAGAGCTTACATCTTCTTATCCTTGTTTATTTCGTAATGATCTAGTAAAAGGTCTTGTTATGGATTTATATTTTACAATTATTAAACTAAGTTTATGTTTTAACTGTATGACTAGGTAGACTAATCTTATATTGAGTGTAATAAATAGAAACTTGATCCATAACTTCATAATCACTCCCTTATAATTACACCTTACATGGGTACGCGGCTTAGGTCCGCCTCTGTGCATTTGTGTGCTTGAAGTATTAAATAAATAAATACGTATTCATAACACTTATTCCTTTCATTCATTCACCATTCCGCTCCCGCTACCGCTTGTGGCTCGCGCCGCCCGCTCGGACACAGTGCGCGACCACAATTTCATTCGTGTTACGCATTCGCACGCCTACCAATCGCCGCTCGTTACAAAATTTGAAAATACCCACTTTTAACACCTTTATATAAAACATGCAAATTAACAGCTGAAGTTAATTTATCAATTTGGAAATCAATTTCTTAAGCCTATTTCATATATAGGTACACACAAAACCATTCACTATTTATTACAATAAAATGTGAACTTGAAGTAATTAACGTAAAATTAGGAATATTTCAATACAATTAAATAATGATGTGACCTTTGTTAGTCTACTTCAAGTGCACCGCATAATTATGGTTGTAATGGTCTGCGAATTCATTGTGTTAACAAAACAACGGCAACGTTTGAGAAGTTAAATAAAAAGCTAGTTCACATTATACTAATGAGTTTAGCTTATTTATCTGCGCGATAGTAATCTAAACGATTAATTGTAACAAATTTCAATGAACTATTCAGCCATGGAAATAATTTTATGACTTGTTTACATTTTCCATTCAGTTCGCTAGACAACAAAAGTGCTGAATATGATGTGTAGTTGTTCGGTAAAAACAATACATAAATTGAATAAATATCTAATGAAACTTTATTATTTTTACAGGTACGTTTCTGGCCAACATCCTAACTCTGCGCAGCTTTTGGTGAGATCATACCATGACTACAGCAAATTATTTATTTGGAAAACAGACAAACTTTCACAATCTATAACCGTCAAAATACACTGAAATCCTTCCAATAAACCGTTACCAAAGGAAACATTTGCAGGTAGCCTACGTTACGTTAGCGCTACGAAAGTACAAACACTTACTTAGATCACAAAAACCGCTCATTCATCATTCACTGCACAACTTCATTCATAAACTACGGTACATGTATCATTCATTACGCATAATATTGACATTAGCCGCAATAGAGCTGCACCTTCCGATAAACCTCTAAACTACCAGGTTCTCATACCGACATTTTCATTAACTAAAACAGTAGCAAGTCAGACCAAATAGGCGAGCATTAATTCGACGTATCCCTGCTAATTGTCGGGCCCGTGAGAACGCAGCGGTGGCCTAGTGGAGAACAAATTGTACGACTTCCAAGTTTGAATTTATTAAGAGCAAACTTTTTAAATATGGCTGACCTACGTTATGATACGGTAAGGTAATTAAGCGTGTCCTTAAATTACTGGTTAATATTTGAAGGTGCCCCGTATCCGTTTTTCCTTAAAGAAATTAATGTCCTGTGATATAATTTAATAATTATTGAATTATTGTAAAAAATGTAGGTGGTCCTTTTTTGCTTCTAATCGTCGAGGGACATTAGGTACGTTACTATAAATATTTTTTTAATGGCATGTCTATAAAACAGCATTCTGGTAAATTAATCAAACAAATCTGTGGTCAAGAAAAAATGCGTGAGTCAACGTATCCTGCAAGTTTAAGTAGGTTTATTAACTATGCGGTTTGGTAGGCGGAAGTGTTAGGTAAAATACGATAACGAAAATTGCGTTCAATACTAGACTTGTTCAAATTGACACACCCAAGTTTCCGGATTTATTTTATCAGTAAAGTTGTCTGTTAGCTAATGGAAAGCAAGGTTGTGCAACCTTTGGAATTTACATAAAAATATTTGATTGCAAGTGAGTTACTAAACCTTAAGTTTAAGAGAGCAGAATATTGTAAGTAGGCCATTTTATGTTACAATATTTTAATTTGTAATGGACGTAATATAACAGTTTATGTTAATTTCACTTAAACAAATTAATAAGAAGTAGACCATGAACCAGTTATAACACATAACTTTAGTTTCCAACATTAATTAATTAGGTACATACAAACTAATCCATGTCTAACGATAAACAACAAATCTACCGCCATGAAGTTCCAATAAAAATAAAAACTACAATGAATAAATCTATAAATAAAAGCTAATTCTTCAGCAATTTTCTACCCGGAAACGAAGTAAACGAGTTCGCACATAATTTAGAGCTCCGAGCTATGTCGGGGCGTGAAATTGCCCGTCAAGCGTCCGGACCTGCCTATTATTGAGAATAAACATTTTCACGACTGTAAAATTGTTAATAATAGTAATTACCGAAACGGAATTTGGTACAGCAGTAGACTGCATAGCAAGACTGACATAGCAAGACTGTTTAGACAATAGTTCGAAGTGGGTCGGGACGAAGGAGGCCTGCTAGTATACGTATCAACGGCAACGACTCAGGTACCCATTCATAGATGAGCTTTCATTAAGCGTATAGCTCTCATAGACAGAAAAGAAGAGAGTAACTCAACTAAAGGAAGCATTAGGCTAGATTGAAGAGCTGTGATGACTTATAAAGACAATGTCGACAGGCCTACACTGTCCTCCCATACTTAATAACACTGTAATTTAAAAACATTGTAAAAGCCAATTATTTTTAAAAGAGTAATCGTCGAGTCTCTTGCCGGTTCTTCTCCATAGGAAACGACCAATTGGAAGCATGCACCTAGCTTCTGACGTTTCATAAGTGCCCATGTAGGTTTAGGTATGTGAAATAAAATATTTGGTTTTGATTTTTTGAATGTAACCGCAAACGTACTTTGGCTGGCTTTTCTTTGACCGCTACGTAGCATATCAATGCTGCTTAGATCACCTTACTTAGCTAAAGCATTGGCAGTGTTATTAACCCATTCTTAGTGATGAGGATGCTGCGATCGTTTCGGTCCTCTTCGATCTAGTAGAAGAAGATGTTCTTCATCTCTTTGTCTACGATTCACGCACACGGAAATACGCCGACGCACAGAAAGAGGCTGAATGATACTAAATTTCAATATGTGTAGCGTGTTCACAAGTGTTATAACATTGATATACAATTACATTCTCAGGAACCTTGCTTAAAGGTTATTTGTACACGATTAACGTGGTACTGAATTCCTTGGATCTGAAGATTAGATCTTGTAAATGTCTAAATCTAAATCTAATCGTGAATCTGGCATCAAATATCAGTAGTTATATAGCATCATAAAACAAATTTCTTATTGTTTCAATAACATGAATACCTCAAGGATTTACACATAGATCGTCAAATAGGTGAAATAAAACTTTAAAGTACCATTAAGTATAAAAAGCTCATTTCTAGTATTATCATACTGCACCCTCATATTCCATCGAATACACTTCCGTCGGTCAAAAAATTTAACGATCAAAATGAATTTTCCAACGCTACGCTTATTACCTTTTCGACACAAAACACTCACGCGCATAATCTATGCTTATTACAGATTTGTTCTGTATAATTTGGTTCCTTGAATAGTATCTATGCATGTATTATAGCTATGATCACTCGCTCTAGTGACCACCATGGTTAATAGTGCATATATTATTAATGAATTGAGTTGCCTAATGAATATTATATTTACTCGCAGCCGAATTACAATATCGCACACTACGAGATACATCAATACTTGATAGATTTATTACAGGTGTAAATAATTTTATACGCCACATTAAAATGTTTGATTTATATTAAACATAAATATATTACAAAAATTACTTATCACACTATATTTCACGGATGAAACCATGTTTATGAAATATGAAACCATGGTGAAACTTCACCCAAATGTCCTTTCTTTGGTATTGTTCGTCGAATCGTTGAGCTCCTTAACTTTTATGTTGAGCTGTACGATTACTGACAGATGCTTGCACTGACTGGACAGGTCCACTCAATCTGTGTGGTTCTTTCCTCAAAAGTCCATTTCAGACACTAACCTACATGATCTTCACATGATCTGACCAAGATTATGTCTGGACTTTAAAAGAAACTGTGACCTCTGAGTTTGTTTCGGCCTTTCTTCTCAGAGTAGTCAGATAGGAAACGCCGGCCTCATCTAGTTAAAAAAAAAAATATGTTTGACATGTAAAAGTGTTTGTATAAACCTACTTACAGAAATAAAATCATTTATCATTTATCATGAAATCTAGTTGAAATATGGTCCAAATAATATTAGGATATTTCCAAAACGAAACGTAATTCTGTCCCACCTAACCACAATACTGTTGCGTGGTAAAGTAAATAATATTTATACTTACAAATCAAAATGCCGAACAATTCGTGCGTACGCAGTTCAGATAATCTTAAGAAACTATTAGCAACATTTAAGATCTGATAGTAAAACCTACTTTGAAGAGACTGCTCCTATGACATGTGTTTGTACCATACACACAGCTTGGAGGCGCTTGTGTGACCTCTGCTGGAGGCGGCATCGACTATACTTTCCATACAAACCAAACGTGTCAGTAATTAGTCTTGCCACACACGGGCCACACGCCACAGCCACAAAACGACGTCACCGAGCTACGGATTACAGTTTTCGTACATTTTATATGAACTCGCCGTACGTGGATAACACCGGTAATCGCAAACGCCACGATACTCCGCTTCTCGCATCGTATTGCCACCACAGACCACTGAACGCTAACACAAAACGCCATACCATAGGTTAATAAAAGTAGCGGCTACCGACCACTTGAGTCGACCACCGACCATAAGTGTCTGACGCGCACTTCAACTACTTAGCCACCGCTTCCAGCTACAGATGGCGGCGTTTTATAGCTGTAGCGTGTGGCCCGTGTGCGGCAAGGCTTACTCGCACTTCGACACAAATGACGTAAAAAAACCGACGGCTTTGCAAACGGTGTGTGATTGAAGTTGTGCGCTCAACGCACTTTCGGTGCCACGAATTGTATTAGCACTGCCGTGTCTAGACGCTGCCGGTGCGGCGGTTCCGTGCTCTATGGTAACATACTATTGAAAACCGGGTTTGCTCCACGGTTTCGGTCATTTTCCGAATAAAAGGCAAACCTCGTCAGATAAGTGACAACAAAAGACCACGTGCCTCCAAATTAGTAACGTTTTCCTATCGATTTATTTTATTTTGAAAGTCACTTTCATTGGCTTTCTTTCCACAGTTTCATGTCTACACTAAAGTACACTAACTTTCTATCAAAAATGTTACATTTAATTGTTGCAATATATCTGAATCGCGTGCTTTAAGTTTATATGCACTAGACACGGCACAGATACATACATAAATTGGATGAAAGTGAAACATGCTTTATAAAAACTACAGCTACATGTCTGATATCATACTTGATTTGATGCAGCCGTCCGTCAACTATGTATGTATGTAAAAATTTATCGGATGACTGAACTGGAAATACTTGCTGAGCACAATCAGAATCACAAAAAAAAACCATCAAGACGAAATTTTCTACTCGATTATCTTTCTTTAATTTATAAAAAAGTCGGTCTTTATTTTTGAATTAGTAAGTTTAATTTATTAGCATATTCTTGTAACAATATGTGACCACACAATAGCTTTAAAAATTTGTGTACAACTTTCCAAATGCATATTTCGAAAATCATGTAACTTGAAAACTTGCTACACCGCTACGGCGTAGCAAGTACTACTCGTCATTGTCAATAACAGGCAGAGTTACATTGTCAATAACAGGCAGAGTTACATTGTCAATAACAGGCAGAGTTACATTGTCAATAACAGGCAGAGTTACATTCGATCTCTTACTGAAACTGCTTTAGTTAGTGTAGGTTAAGTAAAAAGAAAAAAAAAACTACTTACTATATTAAGTGATTCGCTTATAAACACGTTCAAGCAACCTTACGCAATTTGGAGGAACAATGTGCTAACAAGAAACGTTATTCTAGTGAAAGTACGGTGATGATAGTAAACAGCCACCGGGTGCGTGCGCGCAGCTAACAGATCGTAATTATGCGCCATGCTGTTCGCGTTGAATATTAATGGCGACATTAAATGTAAGCTCTTAAACACATTATATATTTGCTGACGATTAATTTGGAGATAATAAGTCGTAGACAGCAGATCAGGAAATTTATTCTTTGTAATTTTTGAGAGTTTTCTATTTTTAATTTTTGTGTGAATTTCTTTGTTTACGATTTAGAGGTTAGGTAGTAATTGTGATAATAGATTGATGCTCGCTGCGTCTCTGTATAAGCAGCGGCCTTTTCCCTGCCGTCTCCTGTCTTTCCCAGTGTCAGTTAAAGGCACATTTTATTAGTACTTATTATCTTGGACGATTAATTTTTTGAGATTTAACATACATAATTATTTAATTAGATAGGTGTCTTCTTTTCCTTGTCTAAAAACAAGCTAAACAAAACAAACCATAATAAAACAAAAACAAAATAAACCATACCTAATTACTCCTATATTCTACGCCTAAAATAGCACACACATCACACAATCTAAAAACATCACATATCGGAAAAAAATCTTACTTCCGTCACAACATCCGCTAGTCATTCTACACTTTCTTCTTTATGGTGCGACGATTACTCTTCTTTGCAATAAATTCTTCGTGCACACTAAAACACTAACTAACGTAGGTACACTTTAAATTATAAATTTAAATGCTTTGCATCCAAGCATTTTAATGCTTTCCTTCCATCGTCTTAAAAATGATACTTAATTTATCTATACAAGTCCGCGGTTAAACTTGTGACTTATAGACAATTGACAATCGTGAAGGAACAGACCCTTAATAGACTTACTTCCGGTATAACGCACATAATTATTGATTCCTATTATTAATACCACACTACATGAACCACAGTGTAATGAAAAAAGAAAAACTATTAAAAAGGAAAGTGACCATGTCAACTTTCTCCCGATTGTGATCGGAATCAATTTAATTGTTAACTTGCATGAAATAAGATTTAATGTGATCAAAGTGTGTCAGTCCTGTTGAATTTCACCTTTCGTTAGCGACGTGATAATAACATATTTGCACAGTAAACTGACGATTAGCGTGTTTATTTAACTCTCTGTTAAATTATGCTAACATCGTTTCACTGATTCATTTATGCGTATCTGTTTATATATTGATATTTTAACGAGAAAACCACTATGTATATCTACTATATATCAGTATGCAAAACGAACTGCTTCAAAACTTTGGTGAGAACAAGGAGTTTGTCGATCTTAGATAGATTCTAGTTTATGACACATTTAATTGTGAAATGTTACGTTACGAATACGAAATTAGGGCATTAATTAATTAATTAAATTAATTAGGAAATTAGGGATTTAGGGCAAATTTCACCAATGAAGCTGAACGCGTTCAGCACATCTAAATCGGGTTCAAGAGCGGTCAGTCTCAAAATTGTTATGGAATATGAAAGCTCTTGAACGTGGTTTAGAAGTGATGATCGCGTTCAATTTCATTGGTGAAATCCACACTTAGTGTGTATTTAGTAAAGCTCTAAATATTTTAGAAACGCAAGTGGTCATGAATCACTAGATTTAAATAAAAAAAGTAGAGAATCAATGACAAGACAAGAGAATTATTGGTCCCCACATTTACAAGCTATATGGGAAAAGCTCGGTTTGGGAACAGACAATTCCGGTAGCGGTCGAAATTCCTTTAGTATCGTCACATTAATAATATTAATGCAATATAGGCTCTGCTAATATTCTCAATCCCTAACAATGTGAACCCTAGATGCCTTAGGCAACATACTCGTACATAATTACAGCATGTTTTTGAACCTAAACTTATCAGTTAAACCTTGTGGCACACGAGCTGACGTGTGAACTTGCCCAACGCTGCACGTGCGCAGATCATGAACTTACTGAGATAAGGTCACTACTTCGTATCAGATTACAGAATTCCACGCATAGATGAAAGACAAAGCGACTTGCAAGAATATTGTGCTACTGACTAAGTATTACTTAAGAACTGCCAATCATATTGATAGAGACACAAAGCTATGTGTATAAGCAAAATAATATCATATTAATATCGAGCTCCTGAATAATAATTTCATTATTGTTATTATAGACCCGGCAGGACAAAGAATAAAACAGGTAAATATAATATTTAACATTAAAATCTAAAATCATGACGCCCAAATACTGCAATCTCTAAATGCAGAAGTTGTAAACGTACACTTTTACGCAACGTATAATAGTGAAAATAAAATAAAATAATTTTCGTAAGGCAATAAATACTTACAAACAATTATATTAGGATGTGCCAAATTATTTGTTTCCTTAACACGTGATGTTAAAGAAAAATATCAGCTTCCGTAATTGTTACTTATACTCATTAACGGGGGCATACCAACTATTGGCACTAAGAAACTGATTAATTCATAATTGGAGCATTCCTTCATGCTAACGATCACACACGTCAATGAAACTGGACTATTATGCCACTTCCAGCACAATGCGTGCGATTAAGTCGTATTCATACATATACATAATTTATTAGCTACACCTCGTGGGCCCACTAATAAGGGCCTGAAGGCTGTCTGTCAGATTACGAGTATAATGCTGATTTTGACAGCTGCAGTCGCTAATAAATTGGCTTCTGGTTTATTTAATATTTTATTTCAACAGAAGCAGGTTATAAATAACCGAAGGAGTGTAGGCTTTCTATTATAGTCTTACCTGACTTCATGGTTGTAGTATTGAGTGTAGTACCCACAGCATAGCTTTAGAATTGTGAAACTACCTAATAAAACTTTATCGGTGTCTGTAAATCATTCCCTAAATAAGGAAGTATGATATTCTAGAATAGAATGCGCATTCAATTCCGAAGTGCAAGCACTTCAATAAACGGACAAAACAAACACTAAAGTTCCCGAGACGTGCCGATCTGTTCTGTTACATAAACCGAACTAAATACACCTCTCGCTAGTGATGCTGTGATTTAAATCGTTTATTTGTAATCGATACAGTACTTGTGGCCAATCGGCGTGACTGTCGCTTGACATGGGACAGCGAACAAATATATCACGTTACGGACATGTCATTAAGCCGAGAGTCACTCCGTTTGCGTCTTAAGCGACTGTTAAAGTTAACTTTCACTGTTTCCGCACCAACGAGCTCGATTGTTAGGTTTCAAGCGAAGAAACTCCTACTCCATACTTAGTAATAATATTTAATCCTAACTTAATGACTATTAACAAAACGAGGCGTTTGTATGTAGTGCATAAACATTGACTGTCTGTAAAAGTTGGATTTTCCAAAATGACTGGTATTTTTAGAAAGATATCGATGTTGGGCTGTAAAAGAAACCTTCTCATCTTTGTCATCATTTCCTAGTTTCATCTCCGCGCAAATTGTAAATCTATTTTTAATGATATGTATGCCAAAAGAATCAATCATATGCCGTGTTATTTGTGTACTTACCCTATTAATTTACTTCACATAATCATCTACTGTGTGGAGGTCAGAAAAGCGGTCACTCCATGTAAAATAATGGTATTCAGCTGCATCCGGCTTCCAGTCTAAGAAGCCGACCCCAACATGGTTGGAAAAAGGCTAGGCAGATGATGAATCATCTACGAAACTAACGAGTAAAAATAAGTGAACAAATTCCAAAGCGCAAATCATTTCTTACTTACCTTTGCATAGTATCAATTAGTAACCAAGTAAAACGCCAATCAGCGAAAATCCGACACAAGTGGTGCACTACCGCCATGATGCAATAAATACCTTATTGATATACAAAGTTGCAATGTGTTATGCAACGTTAAACCAACCCTTTAATTACCTTTTGGCGTTATCTCGCTCGCGGTTTTAATTTCTGGTTTCTAGGATAATCATCAATTTCAACGCGAGCGAAGCCGTGGGCAGAAAGATAGCAAGAAATATGAAATGACGGAACACTGCAGTTTCCGAGCTTTATCGTTAACGCAATAAACATTCAAACCTAGGAACTTATTTTTTATTTTTATTTTAATAAGTACAGAGACAGACTACAAATTAAGACAATTCAGCACAGATATGACAACATACAGCATATAAATCTGAAGTCCAATTATTACTGTACACAGCGTTCAACATTTAATATGCTTCTTTAGTAACTTTATTTTACCTATATAACTTTCTATTTTTATTTCTATGAAATAAAATCTCGGCAATTGAATAAACCGAAATGACTTTAGTTAATTACTACAAAAGATTAAATAGAGTAGTGTCGTTTGAGATATTAAACTAATTACCTCATTATTTTCTATTGTAATCTTAGCTAAAAGGCGTGTAATAAAATGTCCAGTGTTACAATTAGGTAACTGGCTTAGTAATCGTAAAAATAAAGCTAAACTATAAAATAATAGTTATGTTGTAATTAATCAGCCGTCCGTGCATAGACTAGGTACATATACTCGTATAAATTAATTGACATGTTATTTCTTGCCCAACACAATAATCCAGGAGACCATCATTATTATGTTATTGCGTTCGCACAGAGGGCTCTTCTAGTCCCACTTACTGCTATTTAGGCAAATAAAGACATAACTTTTATAGACAAAAACACACACAAAATCTGGTTTTATACATGACTGAAAGACCAATGCAAAGAGCTGCAAGTATCTACATATCAGTTGTTTTTGTAATCCTATCAGCACCTAGCCGACTCTTGTAATTTTACAGATTCAGTACATTACACATGCTTTAACACAAGCCTGTAAGTCAGCATCAAAAGTGGCTTATATGTTCAATAACTTCTATGTGTTTTCATCACCGCGCCTCGTAAACCAACGTGGCTAACGGCGTATGTAAAGGGGCTGATCGAAACAATCGTGTGTAACGATCGATGATTGATTCATTGCACAAACTCGACAAACATATTGTTCTATCAACAAGTAGGTTGCACACAATACACGCTACTAACGTTTTTCATCATGCATCTAAGTGGGCCGCTAAATTGAAAATCGGTTACACGAAGTTACGGCCTTTTATTCTTAAAAACTGATATCAATCATTTTCCGCCTACGATTTTATGCGTGGTAATTACACTTATGATCATTGAATTGATAATATTAATGATGTTAAGTGTGAATACGAAAATATATTGCCGATTTAATCGCCAATTAATTTTTATAGTCACACTTTTAAGTCCATTTATCAACTAGTTTTACCAAATACTAGGTTGCCCTAAGGCTAGTTAATGTCTATAATAGGTCTGCTTACTTACGTAGTTCTTTAAAGATAAAGAACATAGTTAGTTGTATTCAACATAATCTATTACTACAAGCTACTGTCACTGCTACCGTATCTACTGTACCTGCAATGTGATAATGCACATAGTAGGTTTAAAAAAATATCGAATACGATACGAATGAGCAATGTGTCTGAATTTGAAGTAATGTTTTGTTATACTGTATCTGACATAATATTGTGCGGCCTAGACTCCACCAAAGCGGAGATGTGTAGAGATGTCGGAAGCGGAGACGAGAAGAGATGTTTTTCAGCTAGGGCGTATTCACCGAAGCTGTGCGGAGTTGCGTAGGTACTGGCTAGACTGGAGCGGAGATGTGTGCTGGCTAGAGCGGCTGGCGAGTTGTGCGACGAGGGGGGAACTAGCGGTGCCGCTGACTACACGCCGCTCATATCTCTTCTCGTCTCCGCTGCGCGCCGTCGTCAGCTTCTGAGGCACAGCTCACATCTCCACTTCGATCGCGTCATACAAATATGATACATCTCCGCTCAGTGGTATCCACTGAAGCTGAGTGGAGATGAGATGTGTGAAGAGGGAAATTCTATTGATTGTTTAAAACACATCTCCTCTCCTCTCGTCTCGTCTCCGCTTTAGTGGAGTCCGGGCCTAAGTCCCGTTTTATTCTAATACCCTAATACCTAAAGATAGTTACAGTGAAACAAACCCAACGTATTTCTAGCTATCAGATCATTAAATTCAATTCAATTTATTTATTACGAATTTAAATTGTGTCTAAAATAATTCTACACAATAAAAATAAAAAACACGCTTAATATACCATCATTAAAGCCTCATTTAAAACCATTACATTAAAAGCATGAGAGCATCAGAAAAAGCATTCTATTAAGCTACATACTTATAACTTTCCAAACGACCCAAGTACGTAAAAATATAACTGTGGTTACACGCACGCGGTAATGTTATCATTTAACTAAACACATGCTGTAATCGCGTAACGGAACAGTAATAATACTAATAATCCGGTGAACAGATGTGCTCACGAAGGCGATTAGATGAATGGTAACATTATTGAAAGCAAACACGATTCTATATGCAAGCCCATTGAGTTGCACCAACAGCGCCAATACGACAATGTTTGGATGCCAATATTTTACAAAAAATCGTAATTATACTTTATTCTTTAGATAATTTCGAGAACATTTCATTTTTCATTTAGGTGTTTCATTATTTTAACAGCGCTAGTTTCAAAACTTTACCACAAAGAACCAAAATTTTGCAAGTTAGTGACCTAACCAATCGTGTCTTAATCAATTTAGCACTGAAACGAATTTGTAAACCAGAAAATCAGAAACAGAAACAAAACTGATTTCAAAAACGTTACTTAAATACGCACCTTTTAAAATCGAACAAATTTCACTGAAAATGATGTGCCATTACACTGAAATGTGTGACGTGAACACGTACATATGTTTGAAAATTATAGATGTTTAAGTAACTGGAGTGTTATAGATTGGTCATGTGCAATTTTTCCGTAATCATGCCGTAATCATTTTTAAACATTTCCGCGGTATGTTTTACACACATTATGCTCATACACATAACATCTAGTGTTTTACTTGAAAAGAGAAATGCTCAGGGGCTGATTGCAAACCACAGAGCGACCGCAGCAGCTGCTGCTAAATTAATATGTGATTAGATAGCAACAATTTATGGGTCTTATAAATATGCAATAAACTAGGTCTAAGTAGCGGCAACAAACTTATTGGGTGGCTTATTTATGCGACTAATGAGCGGATTTGTGGTGCATAGTTTCAGAATTCTGATAACTTACTTTCAAAAGGTGTAAATCGTTTGATAGCGTTTTATAGTTTCTGCAATAAAACGCCGCGAGCAGCACTGTAGGTGCAAGTTAAGGAGTAACTGAGTTCAGTGCTAATACATTGCGTTCATGTTAACTATAGACAGCTCTAGAAAAATGTTTAGAACGTCTCATTCATTGATAATTAGCTAGAATCAGACCTTTTCACAAACAGATTTTAATTGCCTATGCAATACAAGAAGTAATCTTCACTAACATTGCAACAACATACACGATCCACCGATTTGGAAAACCAAACATGCGACTCGTAATTTGCGATAATAACCCATCTGATAACCCGCCTGTAATCGTCGGCGCCGTAACGAATCGCCAGCCAATATTAGTGTTTACCAATAAGGAAATAAAAGTATAGTTACCTCAAGGCTTTTAGACCTAAACGGTCTCACAAAAAACGGCCAAGTCGTATCCAACACGTATTGTTATTTTCCGCAACCAAAATAAAATTTAACAGTTTTTGTTGCATATCTACGAGCTAATAGCCTATAATAATGTTGTTGCAAAATGCAAGTAAGAACAACGTATTCGGTTCGCAAATAATTTTACGAAGCACCCATTTGCAGAGAACCCTAAAAGGTACACATCACTACAAATATTGAGTAAGCAATTATAATAATGTGGTAACTGCGCAATCGTATCAGACTGCGTAATATTCAATTAATGCTTTGAGAAAACTGTAACAGCCGACAGGGAAGTAAAAGTCCTTTAATTTAAGGACACAGTCCCTGTCCAGTGTTGCGAAAACTTCGTGACAACACACTCTTGTAACCATTATACGAGGCTACAAGGTGCCTGCACCACAGAATTTACATTAACGCACCTGTCGAGAGCTACTACCAACTTATCTGTTAAACTAATCGTTAGTTACTTTCAGCTACTGTCAGTTCTTGGGAAAATCGTTCGTTCCACTTGAAATAGCTTCGGAACGTTTGTAATTTACACATATTTTATCTTTATTGTGTAATCTCGATTCATGAGCAATGTTTGCCAGTCATTTATCTTTCGTCTTTCGTTGCAAGGTTTGATTTTATGATAGCTTTACTTGGATATTTAGGTTTTGGCGAGTAGGCTGTGAGAAATAGCAGTGTAGGATTGTACGCAACTGTAGTATTCATCTTGGCCTACATTCTTCCACATTGTACTTAGTACACACAGCTCCATAAAGTGCTTACCCCACCAAAAGACATGTGCCTTCAAATCCGTGTTAGGCCCAAGTTGGTTTTTGTATATTGCAAAAACATTTTATTATAATGAATGTATTGTTTTAGTGAATAAATAATTTTTTTAGTATTTATTTTTTTTAATTCTGTTTTTAATATTGTTTTTTTTCAATAAAAAGTTAATACTTTTATTATTGCGTATAACGACAAGCAATAATAACGTTAACATTTACGAAAAGTTAATCAATGTCTCAATAGACCGGATGTTAAAAATCAGAAATCATTTTAAATCGTATGGTCTATCGGTTTAGGTAGTTAACTAAAGGTAAACAATCTTGGTATGTCTTTTTATATTAAAGAGGTCGTATATAATATACACAAAGATTATTTAAATTTAGTTTATTAGCTAACATCGATTTAGTAAATACCTAGTCGCAAAGATTTTTATATACAATTTATAGACAACTTTTAGATAAAAAGACATGCCAAGATTGTTTACATTTAGTTAACTACCTAAACCGACGGAGTATAGTCGTTTACTCTTCGTCGTTTTAAGTGAACGTATACATCAAACGTTGTAGTTTTACTCGAGGGTATGGATTAATTTTATAAAGAAAACGTAAGTAAGTAAAATTAATGGATACCCTCAAATTATAACATCTATCGATTAGACAGAGACCTACTGATAAAGTGACTCGGAAGATAGTAGATAACAATTTCATCGCGATTGATATGGGCTCGCTGGCTAGTTCGTCAAACTCGTATGAGTATGACGACGTTCGGTAATGCGATGGTTCGAATCCGAGTCGTAATATTGAATTATTTTTGAAGTATTCTTTAGATTATTCGTAACGAATTCAATGTTGTAGCAGTGTAACATTTTAAAACTTGAGGGGTTAGCACATACTGACGCTGTGTGTACCACTAGTAGAGAATTTCATACCCACCTGCCTACATTATGCTTTTATAAAGATAGCTAATTTAACATTTAACCTTTCTTGTAAACTATATATTTTGTTTTGATTGTGACACTGACCTGTGCTTCAGCCTTGAATCAAATATTTTATATAAAAAGTGGAAGTTAGGATCTGCACTAATTTCTATTGTGGTCAATAACCGAAAATTGTCATTTGAATTTATTACGTTTACACTATTCTGACCACCGGGTAGAGACAAAAAATGAGTAATTTAAATGATCTTCCAAACAGACCGAGACGACCTCCGTCCGTTGCCTTGTGCCCAACTTTCAGGCCAAGTATAGAGATGACATAATTTTCTACGAGTTAGAAAATATTAAGATCAAGTTTAAAAAAAAACATCGAGAAACTCATGCGATAAGATGGAACAAAAACTTAACAGTTTATTCTCTGTTCCACAGAAGCCATCAGCACAGCCGACGACCAGTCGACGTCAGCATCATGGTGGCAAGCAGGCACAGCCACACCGTTCCGCGAGGGCTCCAACAGCGCCTTCTCCTCCACCCACGGCCTCGTGCAGACGCACCCGTCGGGCAGCGACCCCTTCGCGTCCTTCGGTAGCATCGGCAGCACTTCCGGACCCGCATCCAACCCATTCGCGTCCAGCGGCAGCGGTCCGTTAAGCGGTGGCGTACGGAGCAACCCTCTGCCTTCTCTGGCGAGGAACGCCAATGGAAAACCTTCCTTGAAGCATCTGGACTTCACGAGCAGTGCCACAGCTGAGCTGAGGAGGAACCCAGCGCTGTCCGCCCCTGATGAGTGCGCCCGCGCCTGTAGGGAGAACGAACCACCCAGGATCTGCTACTACCACTTTACTTTGGAATTGTACACGGTTTTGGGAGCGTAAGTTTTTTAAATTTTACTTGTATCTTTATCGATATTGGTATAGATAGATACGCTGTGATGTTATTTTACGAATTCTGCCCATTAAACATAAGCAGGATTTCACATAAGTATTAATTTTCTGTCTTCACAGTATATTATCGAGCTCAAAAAGTAAATCAAGCTAAAAAGTAACGTAAATAAAATACGAACCTAACTATGGTTAATTATATTTCGACATAATTTTGTTAATTTTCAACTGGAATGGAAAACACTTCACCTAAACAAATAAGGAAAATCCGTCGTAGATTTCCCCAGTAGGTCTACTACTCTAATGCTAATGAAGTTTATTTCCTTTGCACCTACGGGTACAAACGAATCATTGTGTTTTTTTAACGGAAATAAACTAATTCGAAACCGAGCTATGAAATTGCGATGATCATCCAGTGACATTGAAAAAGTAGTCTTTCATAACAAAAATAATAATAGGCTCTTCGTTTCTCATTAAAATTGCAAGTCGCTGTAACGGCGTCGGAAGTCTAATCAATAGTACCGTATTTAATTGTACGGATTAGACGTTTACTTTACAATCACTATTACCGACTTATAGCACAGCAGTTTAAAAAAAGGCTTAAGGCTTGAGTAACTCCTTACCTCATAGTATTTCGTAAGAGCTGCGCCATCCACGCCAAGATCCAGAGATAGTCCAAATATTTTCGAGATGCTCACGCAAAGTCGTGCTGAAGAAAAACCCGACCCAGCGACCGACTTTTCCATTTCGCACATTTTACGCTTTGTTTCACATGAACTGTTAGCGGCATCGGATTCAATGGCGTACTTAAATACAATGAGTGATCTAAATTCCGTCAGGTCACGTAATTGAGAGGTGACGACAGGACTTATGCAAACAAGTTATTTCACGATAGGCTACGTGTTGCCTGAAGAAATTATGGTGTAAGATACGTTGATAAGAAAATAGAGCACAGCTTATGTCATACTTAAATACATTCATATGATTGCAGGGCGTGTCAAGTATGCACACCGAACGCGACGAACGTGGTGTGGTCTCACTGCCAATGTGTGTTGGCGGATGGTGTGGAGCGAGGAATCCTCACTGCCAACAGAATGTTGCCGGGACCGTCCATACAAGTGTGCGAGAACGACAAGGTAGTCATCGACGTGGAGAACCATATGGAGGGTATGGAGGTGACCATCCACTGGCACGGAATCTGGCAGAGAGGCTCTCAGTACTACGACGGTGTACCGTTTGTGACGCAGTGCCCGATCCAGCAAGGAAATACTTTCAGGTAAACTTAAACTTTCAAATACGAAACCGAAATATTATTTACATGAAACTAGTATTAATTTATAAGCAATGCTTAATATACTACAACTTATTACAGATATCAATGGCAAGGTAACGCGGGTACCCACTTCTGGCATGCTCACACTGGACTCCAAAAGCTTGATGGTTTATACGGTAGCATCGTCGTCCGTCAGCCTCCTTCCAAAGACCCCAACAGTCACCTGTACGACTATGACTTGACCACCCACGTCATGCTGCTCAGCGATTGGCTGCACGAGGATGCAGCCGAGAGATACCCTGGTCGTCTGGCCGTTAACACCGGACAGGATCCCGAAAACGTTCTGATTAACGGAAAGGGTCAGTTCAGAGACCCCAACACTGGCTTCATGACCAACACGCCCCTGGAAGTGTTCACGATCACGCCTGGCAGGAGATACAGATTCAGAATGATCAACGCTTTCGCGTCAGTGTGCCCCGCGCAGGTCACTTTCGAAGGCCACAATTTAACCGTTATTGCGACTGACGGCGAGCCCGTGCATCCGGTACAAGTAAACACCATCATCTCGTTCTCAGGTAAGCTAAGCACAAGGAAGCGATAAACATACCAGTTTACGATTTAGCTTTCGAACAATGGCACGTTGTAATGTGTGGAGGATGTTTCCTCACGACTGATCGAAGCGGCTTTTGACATCCACGCTCATATCAAATGAGCGTGGGTGTCAAAGATGAACAGAATATGGGACACTGTTCGTTCAATATTTTCATCACTATTTATTTATTCTACTTCAAAAATATTTTTTGTGATTTTAAAAGTATTTCTGCATACAAAAGAATCTACTTTATCGTTAAAATAGGTGCATAATATAATTTATGGTAATCGGTTGCGATTTTTATAAGACACGCCTATGTGTTGTAATAATGTCTAATTAGGTGGTGCGCCCAGTCGAGCAAAAACATTGTATAACATACGTGCTTCCTCTTTTACAACATTTGCAAATTATCTAGATCCTAATGAAATTCTTACAAAAATGTTATTACTCGTGTTACAGGCGAACGATACGACTTTGTAATCGAAGCGAACAACATTCCTGGAGCCTACTGGATCCAGGTCCGAGGTCTCGGCGAGTGCGGTGTTAAGAGAGCTCAGCAGTTAGGCATCCTCAGATACGCGAGAGGACCTTACCAGCCCTCCTCGCAGCCTCCCACCTACGACGTCGGCATCCCTCAAGGAGTGGTGAGTTGTAGTGACCGGTGTAACATACTGCGATACTGTAATGTATTATATACCACCAGTAGATTCAGTAGAAGATTGATACTATGATAGATAATGTAAATATTCTTTCATTTCTTGTATGTTGGTAGTAATTTAACTGAGACGAATGAAGAACACGTAATTGTGGTGCTGAGTTCTAGTTGGTGTTCCGAGCGAGGTGTATGGAGTACGTAGCCCGTGTCACGAGACCACACGCCTCAATTATTAAACAGCGGATATTGCATACTGAATTCTTGGTGCCGACACGACAGCCTCGATTAAACATGGTCGAAGTTTCGACTTTATACCAACCAACCAACCAACTCGTTGCTCAAACATAAATACTGGTATAGAGCCGATATGAAACAAATTTCGCAGCAGCGAATAAATTAAAACGAAAAATCAAATTATAGCTGTTGACGAATTAGACCATGTACAGTCAGGTGAAATAGCTACCGGTATATTTACCGGTTCTGTAAATACATATATAATCAATAGCAACTTGTCTCTGTAGCAAATCGACCACATACCAATGTAACGGTTTAGTATAAGGTGTGTGTTTGCACTTTGATTGAATTACTGCAAGAGTGCAAATAATTTTCCAACTAGTAGTTTTAGTATCCGTAGTCAATTGAGTAGTGAATAATGTATATTTGCACGTAATATTAGTAATTGCACGTACCTTTCTCCTCACTAACTATCCAGGTGATGAACCCGTTGGACGCGAGGTGTAATATTACAAGGAATGACGCTATTTGCGTCAGTCAGCTGAAGAATGCCAAGCACATTGACCCAGCCATCCTTCAAGAGAGGCCTGATGTTAAAATCTTCTTGCCTTTCCGTTTCTTCGTCTACAGGCCTGAGATGTTGTTCCAGCCGAATACTTATAATAGATATTTAGGTAAGCTATTCATATAAATGGTGTTCTTTAGTTCAACGAGATGTGAAAGAAAAAACCAACAATAACATGATGTCAACTTTCCAGTTGCTCCTGGAGGAGATCACGTAATCAGTTTGATAGATGAAATTTCATACATGGCCCCGCCCGCGCCCCTGATCAGTCAGTACGACGACATCAACCCCGAACAGTTCTGTAACGGTGACAACCGCCCCGCTAACTGTGGACAGAATTGCATGTGCACTCACAAGGTCGACATACCGCTGAATGCTGTTGTCGAAGTTGTACTTGTAGACGAAGGTATGTACATTACACGTCACATTTAATGACCCGCGCGAAAATTGGCTTATTGAGCTTGGTATAATTATAATCAACCCACTTAGGTATAAACAGTGTGTCGATCAATTTAAGCCTTATTTGCTGATGTTATCATCACGTAAATCGATTTATTTCTTCGGTAATTATGCTACACTGAATACAATAACGGGAAGTTATGCATCACGTATAGATTACGGTAATTATAGATGCTAATTCTTGATTGTACTTTCCATTTTCCAGTTCAAATCGCAAACTTATCTCACCCGTTCCACTTGCACGGATACGCCTTCAACGTCATTGGTATCGGCCGGTCACCTGACCAGAACGTGAAGAAGATTAATTTGAAGCACGCTCTCGACCTCGACAGGAGAGGTCTGCTTGAGCGTCACCTGAAGCAGGGAGACCTTCCGCCAGCGAAGGACACCATCGCCGTCCCCAACAACGGTTACGTCATCGTCCGTTTCCGAGCCAACAACCCCGGCTTCTGGCTGTTCCACTGCCACTTCCTGTTCCACATCGTCATTGGCATGAACCTCGTGCTGCAAGTGGGCACCCAGGCCGACCTGCCGCCCGTCCCCCCCAACTTCCCCACATGTGGCGACCACCTCCCTCCCATCACGCTAAACTAAATTGGTTCCTAGACAAATTGCCCAGTTTTTGCATGATGTGCAAATAAAAGTACAGCACACAGCTTTGTACAGTTGATTTAAATATGTTAACTAAGTGTAAATTTATGTTTGTTTTGTGTGATGTGTCCGGTAGATTCGAAGTGCTCGATTCTGCCGTTTGTGTTTATTTTTTTTACAAGAGTGATTCAATGGGAGTTAATGATGGTTTGTGATTTTATTTAACGACGATGCACTGTTTCTACGAGTTGACTTCAATTTTAATTTTATGCCATATTCGGTGATATTTTCTTAATTACGTTTTAATTATTGATATCGCCTATAATATGTACTTTGAGGCTCTTGAACCAACAATTTATTTTCGCGTATAGTTTTAACAAGACTTGTTCGTCCTGTAACTAACAACTTGCCATTATAATTGTATTTTCACCAATGATATATTTATTACTTGTATATATTTAAAAAATACTTATTAGACTTACCTACTTGCTTAGAATTTTAAGACGTTTGATATATTACCAACCCAATTTTTCATGCACTACCATTTATGATAAAATGTGAATAACGTACAATGGGACTTATGTAAATACACAATAGTCTGATCACTCTATAGCACACTCCGTACACAAACGAAGACTGTATATTATTATGTAGACTATAGATATACAGAAAAGCACACTTGAGGTTACCATTAATTAAGAGATGTTAAATGTTACGGCTACTGGACGTCAGTGTGATTGTGCCAACGGAAATTCCAAAACTAAATGTCGGTGTGTCCTAGTCGGCTGAGAACGACAACACAGCTTACAACGAACATATCTCGCAGCGAAGTAGGTATATTTTGCTATAAAGCAGAGAAAAGTAAAACGTTACGATTTATCATAATAATATAAAATTACTATAAGAATGTAAAATTTTATACCTTTAATAAAATCTATGAAAAATAGTGTTTGATTTTATTTTCCTTGAAAGCATGAGTAGTTTGATGATTAAAGTGTAAAATTAGTTGGTACATCGATTTTATAATATACACACATCAGTTGAAAAGCTGTTGTACATATCTGTATTATAAGGCACAATAGAATTACTATTTTAGATATTGTGTAGATGACTCGCATGAGATGTCTTGTGCATGAATTTGGAGGGCATCGAATAGACTCCTACTTGGCACCAAACACACAGGTTGTACATCTTTTCTATTTCCTTGTACTTATTTTCTTAAATATTTTTTGTGTACATAATGACGTTACTAAACGAATTCTTTTTGTAAAGCTTTTCAGCACAGGATCCAAAAGTTGCTTTAAAAATTCGGCTGAACTAACAAAATATAAAGCGCATTGCTTAATTACATACTTCAGAATTTGAATAAAGCAATGCTAATATTATTTTATTTTGTTAAATCTGTATTTAAATACAGCACACATTGCTTGACATTTACTTCTTTTAGAAAACCATGTCTTTAACCCTCGAAATGTTATAGATTCTTAACCCCTTGGACGCTATCTGCAATGTAAAACGAAATGACGCCGTTTGCGTTAGCAACTTGAAGTCAGCGAGGCCGGTAGACCCGGCCATATTGCAGGAGAGGCCCGATGTCAAGATTTTCCTGCCATTCAGGTTCCACTTCTACAAGCCGAAGGACTTGTTCAAGGAAAATACTTACAGGAACTATTTAGGTAAGATTTTGAGATTTTTTTAACCTATACTGTCCCACTGCTAGACAAAGGTCTCCCCCACACTTTTCCATTCGTCTTATTCTGCTGCCTATTCAGGCCAATCAGTCAAGAACGAGTGTAGGTCGTCGCGCTAGCATTTCTTAGGCGTGCCTCGGTAACGACGTCCGTCTTCAGGCACCCACTGCGTGATGACCCTGGCCAGATGGATATCCTGACGCATCCCGTAGGTGTGCCCCCCCAGTCCCATTTTAGCCTCGCGGTCTTAACACCAACATCGGCGATGTCTGTGTTCGAGCGTATTGTTGAGATCACTAGAAAATTATAAACATGACTGCTTCGTTTGGGTTTTAAACCGTGGTGAGTCTCTACTTCGGCTATATATTATGACGTTTATTTTTTAAATAATACTATAGATCTGCCTTTTTTGAACCATTTTTACTGTACTTTAATTCAGCCTATTTCATAATAATATCATGCATCACCAAATAGTATACAGGGTGGCGATGAGGTTATCACATACAGCGGATAATACAAGTTAATATATTATGTCACATGGATAGGGCTTGCACCCTAATTTAGTAACACACTATCAATCACAATCTGAATGATTTTGAAACATGTTGCTAATCCATTGCTTCATATGTTCAAATAATTTGTTTGAACTGTAAAAATGAAACCGATTCCTACTGTACAAGTGTTACGCTATTAGAGTACTGGGCTAGCACATAGGGGACTTTTATCCGTGTAGTGCGTTCCAGTGGGATATCTTATATGTAATGTTTTTCTAATTCCAGTGGCTCCCGGCGGTGACCACGTGTTGAGTTTGGTGGACGAGATCTCCTATAGAGCGGCTCCTGCTCCGCCCCTTTCGCAGATGCATGAGTTATCCCCGGAACTCTTCTGTAACGGAGACAACAGACCCGCCAACTGCGCCGTCGACTGCCGCTGTACACACATGATCGATGTTCCTCTTAACTCCATCGTTGAAATCGTGCTCGTCGATGAAGGTAGATACGAAGATATACTTACATCAAAAATTTGAATCGACTGTGACAAACAGACAATCCGGTATCTCTTCGGTGTCAGCATGTGGCTTACAAACAGAAACAGATACCAGCACGCGTAGCATGACCACTTCCATCTTTACTCTACGCAGAATAGTCATTTCCATACAAAGCTGCAACGTGACATTTAGTTTCTTAATTTTTGACATCGCGCTACAGAATTTTTTTTACAATCTTTTTCGTCCACAGCTTCCGTCTATTCCGTTTCTACGGTGGTCATAAGGTGACCATGCTACACGTGCGGAGTAAATCTAAAGCATTCCTTTTTGCTGCTTTTGTCCTAGATTAAAACTAAAAACCAATTTTCGATGAATATTATCGAAGCACACATGCGACCAATAAATGCAGTTTTAGGAAGAAATAACGCCATTTAACTTATTCACGATGAATCCTTTTAATTCCAGTACAATCGCCGAACTTGTCCCACCCGTTCCATCTTCACGGTACTCCATACAACGTGATCGGTATCGGCAGATCTCCCGACAAGAACATCAAGAAGATTAACCTGAAACACGCGCTGGACCTGGACAGGAAAGGTCTACTGCACAGGCAGTACAACCTTCCACCCTTCAAGGATACTCTTGCTGTGCCCAATAATGGTTACGTCGTTTTAAGGCTGAAGGCAGATAACCCAGGTAAGATTCATCATAAAAGATCTTCTTCCTCCTCGATTTTTTTTACAACTGTGATGCGGTCCCTGGACCACACTATCGATGAGAACATCGATAGTGTGGTCCAGGGGATAGTGTGGTTCAAACTCGTTGTAGTCAGAAGACTACAACGAGTTTGAATATTCTCGATTCCTTAACTTTATATTTTATTTTCAGGATACTGGTTGTTCCACTGTCATTTCATCTATCACATAGTAATAGGAATGAACTTGATTCTTCACATCGGCACGCAGGGGGACCTGCCCCCCGTGCCTCCGAACTTCCCTCGATGCGGCGACCACCTACCGACGATCACTCCGCCATTCTACCCGATACACTGACACTATCGAGAATTAACTGTAATCGATTTGTGAAAACCAAACAGGAGTGAAAAGCATCGCGTACTGCCATATTTTGTTCTGTTGTTGAAATATGAACAACGTGCGAATGGGATAAAAATTATTTGTTAATGTTATCTTGTAAATAATGTTCTAAACTTAAGGTGCTGTTCTAAATAACTAACCTTCAAATGTATCGCATTAGAGACCAAAGTATTTAATCAGATCACTATAATAATTTATAGATTTAAGTATTCGACCAGCCTTGTGATCGAAATGGCGACTAGACTCGCCATTCAATTGAATTCCTTTGATATAGTTAAATGTTATTGTTACTCGTTTTATAATTTTGTACATAAAGTTAGATTAGAATAAGTTAAGCCTTATATTAGAAACGAGACGATCGTAATTGTAATGTTATTCCTAAACAAATGTAAACGTTAAGGGGTTAAGTGCAAATACGTAATTAATTACCAACTCGCAATATGTAGATTGATAATATAATCATAATTAGAGCTCCTTCCGACACAACCGCACAGTTTCTTTTGTCTGGATCTAGTACTACAAACCACTTCCCTTTAAATTGATTATTTCCATCATGTGTCGGGGGAGATTGATAAATCTTTTAATTTTATAAAAGCATGTTAAGATCATTTTACCTCAAGTTAGTTAACATCTCTCTAACTTGAGACCGTAATTCGTGTTACGGTATCGTATGTATCTCTCTGCCACAGTTGCAATGATATCGTAAGTTTGTATCGTCATCCATAGTGTTTTAGTTCATAAACAATCCATGTTCACTCTTTGAGATGGATGCAACGTGCTCACGAGATAGTCTTTCACTTAAGATAAATCACAGACTTGAAGACATCTTCACGCTTAGTGCGTCGCCTGATCAAGAACGCCTGCATAATTTTCAAGTTTCATAGCATAGCCAACAATGAGTCATCTCTAATAAATTATTAGAAGTATGTTTGTAAAAAATGTGCTAAGTAAATTGTTAAGTGACGTATGATCCTGTTTGCTTATCAAATACCTATTTCTTTATTTTTCTTCTTTCAATTTTTTATTTATTTAATTTTTTTTTATTAGTTTTTGCTATCTTAGTGTTTTCTAACTTGTAATTGATTTTACCTCAATTACTACTCATCTAATCATCACTAATCTATTTCCCAAATTGCATAATTTTTTGTTCTTAGAACGCTGAACTTTTTGCGTCCTGCAACTTTTTCTCTCTCTTTGATAAGTTAGACAATTAGACGCATAACAAACAAGATACCTACAATATGTAAAATGTTCGTTAAAAGATAGATGTAACATTGAAAAATAAGTTATGTTAATTGTGTATTAACCATTTGGTACGAAACGAAGTAGGTTTACTGCAATGTATTTATCTTAATTGAAAGATTAACTCTAAGCTATTAACAATAAGGCACAGGGTAATATTTTGTTTTAAAGTATACACCTGTGTTAGGTCTGTAACATGGAAAGATTCCACTCTTTTCCATCTTAGAACTCTTTTAAATTATTATCATTAACCTCTTCGAACACAATGTCGTATATTTAGGAAACAGTCATTTTATATTGAAAATAAATGTTTTATAAAATATTTCCATTTGTTCTTCTTTATTTTTCTTTTACCTTTAGATAAACCCCCACACCTCTTACGAAAGCGAAATAAGACAGGGCTGAAAAACTTAATAATGGTCGAATTTAACGACGATCTAATAATACCGACACGAACATGAAAATATAGTTGAATAAATATTCTCCATTACAGAATAATTAAAAAACAACAGAGCGCTTGAAATAGAAACTTACTTACCTAATTTTCTGATCAGATCTCATTTTAGCCACAGCATCCCAGCATGATGACACGAAATACCTGACGTGACGTGACCGTTAGCATTACGTATAACCTATACAAGGTTTCATATAAATAACGCACAACCTCTTAACGGATCATTGTACTCATCATTATGAACAACTTTTACTATGGGACCAAATCTGAAATCACGAAAAAAAATCAGCTGTTCCCTACATTTTGACGAGTTATACGAACATAAATGTAGGGAGCAGCGGATTTTTTTTGCGATTTCAGGTTTGGTCCCATAGTAAAAGTTGTTCGAATGATGAGTACAATGACCTCTTAAGAGGTTGTGCGTTAATTATGTTACACCTTGTTTATGACTCTAGATCTAACCCATTTCTCACCGTGCCAACGAAATGAAATTGTTTATTCTGTAAATAAATAAATGATAAGGACAGAGAAATTAAACTAGATACTACTACAAAAATTTTGGGACTCACCTGGAATCGCCACGAAGATTCTTTTCAGTACGCGGTAAATCTTCCACCGCTGACGACGACACCTGTAACAAAAAGATCTATCATATCAGACATTGCCCGTTTGTTCGACCCATTAGGATGGTTAGCTCCTAGTGTGGTTGTAGCAAAGGTGTTCATCCAGAAGTTATGGCTCGCAGGTGTTAGTTGGGATGAGGAATTAACTACGGAATTAATAACAGAGTGGAGTACTTACCGCGAAGAGTTAAAATTACTTACCAAAGTTCGGATACCTCGTTGGCTTAGGACTAGTTCAACGGATGATCTGGAATTGCAAGGTTTTAGTGACGCCTCAAAGGCTGCATACTCAGCAGTCGTTTACTTGAGGTTAATTGATACCACAGGCAAGGTTCATGTTTCATTGTTGGTTGCAAAAACAAGAGTTGCTCCAATCAAACAAGTCAGCATTCCTCGATTGGAGTTATGTGGTGCAGTACTCTTAGCAAAGCTATTGACAGAGTCTGCAGAGGTCTTAAATATACCAAAGGAGAGGATTTCAGCGTGGACTGATTCGACTGTAGTGCTATTATGGCTCAACAGCCATCCTAGCAGGTGGAAAACATTTATTGCGAATCGGACTGCTGAAATATTGGGTGCAATGAGTTCATCTCAATGGTATCACGTGTCGACCAAAGAGAATCCAGCAGACTGCGCTTCAAGGGGAATACTACCCAGTTCTTTGGTTAGTAACGAGTTATGGTTTTCTGGACCGCCATTCCTGAAAAACAAAATAATTGAGTACAAAAGGCCAAATGATTTGAAAATAGATTTAGAACAAACAATAAAGGCTCACGCTCACGCAGCTGTAACTTCAGAGCACGTAATTCTGGAAAATTATTGTACTCTACGAAAATTAGTTAGAGTAGTTGCATATTGCCGACGATTTTTGAAAAAGGACAAATACAATAGTAAACATTGGTAGTAAACATTCACTTTTACATATCATATAACAAAAAAATAATCTAGATGGAGTCGACACTTCCTATTTGACTACCCCTGAGAAGAAATGGCGAAATAGACTCAGAGGTCACAGTCTCTTTTAAAGTCCAGACATAATCTTGGTCAGATCATGTGAGGACCATGTAGATTAGTGTACTTGTGAGGAAGATACCTACGAGTACATACTAACAAATGCAAATATATCTAGTTGGTATGGTTACTAGGAACTACTAATTATTTACATTTTTAGACGATTATCTGAGCATAAATCTACAAATCAGTTCACATTGACAACGTACAGAAACTAATTACCTACGATAGCACGACCTATTCCAATATTGTAATAACCCGTATGTATGATGAAATACTATTGTCAAGGTACATATACTTTTTTCAGGTGTTCTCAACTAGACATTGTTTTCTTACATCCAAGAATTGTAAGTACATGTCATAGAAGGTATATTTTTTTACCTTTTCAAAAGCTTTGGTTTCGAAAGCGGTGAACGCTTGTGCACCCCGGGTGGTACGTCTTGTGCAACTCGGGTGGTACATCTTGTGCACCCCGGGTGGTACGTCTTGTGCAGCCCGGGTGGTACGACTTGTGCACCCCGAGTGGTACGTCTGGTGCACCCCGGGTGGTATGTCTTGTGCAACCCGGGTGATACGTCTTGTGCACCCCGGGTGGTACGACTTGTGCACCCCGGGTGGTACGTCTTGTGCACCCTGAGTGGTACGTCTTGTGCACATGCACCCCGAGTGGTATGTCTTGTGCACGTGCACCCTGAGTGGTACGTCTTGTGCACGTGCACCCCGAGTGGTACGTCTTGTGCACGTGCACCCCGAGTGGTACGTCTTGTGCACGTGCACCCCGAATGGTACGTCTTGTGCATGTGCACCCCGGGTGGTACGTCTTGTGCACCCCGAGTGGTACGTCTTGTGCACGTGCACCCCGGGTGGTTAGCGCCGCTATCACCTTACTGACAGCAATTTTTCTTGCCACAGCATGAGCTTTATTCGTTCTCATGCAAGAAAAGGAAAATCCCACCAAAAACATTTCATGTAAAATGTTGCCAAGACGACCACATAAGGTTTGCCCTGTGAAAAAGATATCAGATCTCATGTAGAGCCAAGCTTCTGAACCTACACGGCCTAACTCTTACGACCTAACTTCATAAATTCTACATATCAGTAAAAATGTATGGCTTGGCTGTTTCGTTACTTACTTCAGAAACTAAATATTCGCATCACCTCCACGACGGTAGCGAAACGGCGAAGCCATACATTTTTACTGATATGTAGAATTTATGAAGTTAGGTCGTAAGAGTTAGGCCGTGTAGGTTCAGAAGCTTGGCTCTACATGAGATCTGATATCTTTTTCACAGGGCAAACCTTATGTGGTCGTCTTGGCAACATTTTACATGAAATGTTTTTGGTAGGATTTCAGTTCTTTTTGTAAGTTGCTAGGCAGTCTTTTTAGTGTTTATTTTTTTCTTCTTTTTTTTTGGGTGTATTTCTTGCACATCAGCAGTGCTGGTTTTCATAGCCCATTCTCTGTCTTTGCCTTTTTTCTTTGATGGTTGTAAATACTGAACTTGTATATACTGAACTTGTGAATATTGAACTTGGTTTACATACCAAATTTCGGCTTTCTAGCACTTCAGGAAGTACCCTAACATTTTGAAGTCTCATACAAACTTCCACCCCCCCCCGTTTTAGGGGAAGGGGGGCGAAAGTTATAAGTTTATGAATTTTTTTGTTGGTTGTATACTAAACTTAGATTACATACCAAATTTCAGCTTTCTAGCACTTCAGGAAGTAGCCAAACATTTTGATGATCATCGGTGTGTTAGTGTCAGTGTATCAGTGAGTGTGTCAGTGACAAAATCGGTGTATTTTAGATATTTACAATAAAATCTAAAGTATTAGAGCTATTCAATTGAGACTTTGCATGTTTAATAAGTCTATTATTGATATCATATCCTGAGAATATGAACTATTTGGTACATCGGAAACCAACTCTATGAGGGTTCAAAATAACGACGAAACACTTCGAGAAAAGGTAGGTAGTGCCCTTGCGCTTCGCTTGGCTCGTCTTGGCGCGGGCACTACTGTACCCCCGCATTCTTATTCGGTCTTCAAAGCCACATGAAAACCTAGAAACACTAGTGATTTTTCAGGAAAGAATGTGCTTAAAATTAAACAAACAAAAGGTTGAGCTTCTGCAAATATGAGCACCGATAAGGATTTAACTAAGCTCAATGTTATATAACACGAAAAAAATAATGTTTCACAGGACAACTCATCCACCGAATATTATCACTATGAAGTTCACTGTAAAACTCCTCTTTATTTTAATAAAATATTCATTTCTTGCCACAGGTAGGTCAGTTATTTTGTTTAATCAGTTTTTCATGAAGATCTTCATCAATAATGTAAATATTCATACAATTTGAAAATCGTTTTGAAGAATATATGAATAAAGAATATATTATTATATATGAATATAATAGATATTCCCTAAACTTATAAATGCAGAAATTCATGATGATGTGGTATAGACTCACGTGGCATATTAATTTGGTGATTAGGTACCGACAGATCTCATTCTATTTAATTTAGTTTTCATAGGAAATAGAGTCATTTTGATGTTGGACTTATCGACATTTCTTCAGTAGATAAATTGTTTTATATATTTCCTAGTGAACTCAAAAAATTTGAAACCTGAAAGTAAAATCGTGGGTGGTCACGAGGCGAGACCGCACAGTCATCCCTATCTCGTATCGCTGCAGACAAGATTCCTATGGGTACGAGTACACACTTGTGGTGGAGCGATCCTCAATGAGAGATGGGTAAGTTTTAGTCAAAATTATATTTTAAAAATGACTATATATTGTAATATAACGGTTGAGATTCACTAGCTACCTATTTCGGCCAACTCATCGAAAGCTCCTGTACGCTTGCCTTAGCAAATTAACAGAAAGGCGACTACGTGCGCAAAAATAAGTCGAAAAGTAAGTCGGTACAGAAAAATGGGAAAAAGTGTACAAATCGGGACTAAAACAAATAAGACAAGGAGTTCCATGAGGTTCAATATAAGCGCCGATCTTTATCATCTTGTTTATTAATTATTTAATTAACTACCTATAGGTATACTAAAACTGTGACCTGTCGCCATTTCATCCATCCTGAGTTTAACGCACCGGATCAACTCAGGATGGATGAAATGGCGACAGGTCACAGGAACAACTTGCGACTCACGCATGCTCCTCAAATTAAAGGGAAAAATTTACAAATCCGTGATAAGGCCTGTCGTACTGTATGGATCGGAATGCTGGGCAGTGAAGAAGACGGATGAAAAAAGATTGCATGCAGTGGAGATGAGAATGTCGAGATGGATGTATGGAGTGACGAAAATGGATAAAGTAAAAATGAGTATATAAGGAGAAGTTTGAAAGTGGCGCCAGTGACAGAAAAGTTGAAAGGAAATCGTTTGGCTTGGTATGGGCATGTGAAGAGGAGGGAGGAAACGCATGTGACTAAAAGAGTGATGAATATAAATGATGATGGATGGAGAGGGAGAGGAAGGCCAAAGAAAAGATGGATGGCTTGTGTGAGGAATGATAGAAGGAATGAAGAGAATGAAGGAATGAAGAGAAGGGAGTGAATGATAAAGTGACTTTTGACAGGGGAAAATGGAAAGAGAAACGTGTTGCGCCGACCCCAAGTAACATGGGACAAGGGCAGGAAGATGATGAGGTATACTAAAACAATTTGATAATGAACTTGTTCTTTATGCTGATGATACGAATGCTAATATAGCCGCAGAAGATATAAATAAACAGGTATAAATTCTAAGTATTAAAGTAAATAAACCTCTGGCTCTCGTTCATTCTTGGTTTACTATCAACAATCTCAACTTAAATATAAATAAAACGATTGCCATGTTATTTAAAACAATGTCGAGAAACAAAGATACGATTGACATAACTTTGAATTATAAAAGAATAATATTAGTAGACAATGAACTAACAGCCATAGAAAGTCCAATTGGTTCAGCCCTTAGAAGCCTTCAAGGTGAGATTTCTATTGATCAATTTAACTCTTCAATTCCCATGTCCAAGTGAGTAAAAAAAAATATTATCTCTTTAAATAAAACAGTTCGGATACATTTGGATAAGACAAAAAAATACATAAAAAATATTTAACCTACCCCTATTTTTTTTTATGGGGGTGTCACCTACAGGTGACACTGGGCATTGTACAGTTAAAACTCTGAAGGACAGGCGTTTTTTCTTTCGGTAGGAAAAAGACTTCAGTTTTTATGATAATATTAATTTATATATTATAAAAAAATATAACACTTATTTATTGTGAAAGTAGTACCAGCACTTTACATGCAAACCAATATTACACTTGGCACACATTTTTCTAGTGCGTTGGTGACAATATCCGCATCTTCGTTGAGAACAGTCGATTTGCGAGTGATCGTCCGCACTTCCTGCACTCCTCACCTCGGTAGGCACTTTTATCTGCACAGGAACGCCACAAACAGAATTGCGGGTCGGAGGTTTGCCATATTTTTGCAGGTAGATAGTTGCCGATATATGACGCACTGGATAGTCCTGCAGGCCATAAAGAGCTATACCGGCTTACCAGAATAAGAGAGAGAAAGGCGAGGGATGTTTGCCAGGTAAGATGTATAAGAGATGAAAATGGAATGGTTCTATCGGATGATGAAAAAATCAAAAAGAGGTGGAAGGAATATTTTGAAAGATTGATGAATGAGGAAAATAATTGGAGTGGGGTTTTAGAGAATAAACCAGTGAATGTGGGGTTAGTGAGAATGGTTAGTATGGATGAAGTTAGAATAGCCGTAAATGGAATGAAGAATGGTAAAGCCATTGGTCCAGATGGAATACCAGTTGAAGTGTGGAAGCTATTGCGAGTGGATGGATGGACGTGGTTAGCTTTGTTCTTCAATAAGTTGTTGCAGGAAGAAGCCATACCTGATGAGTGGTGCAATAGCTCTTTGGTGCCCATTTTTAAAAACAAAGGTGATGTGCTGGAGTGCAACAATTATAGAGGGATAAAGCTAATGTCACATACGATGAAAGCATGGGAGAAAGTTATTGAAAGGCGACTGAGAGAAGAGAGTGAAATTTCACAGAACCAATTCGGTTTTATGCCGGGTCGGGGTACAACGGATGCCATTTTCGCTATACGTCAGCTGTGCGAAAAATATAGAGGTGCGCATAAAAACTTGCACATGGTATTCGTTGACCTCGAAAAAGCATACGACCGGGTACCTCGTGAGGTTCTGTGGTGGGCCCTTAAGAAGAAAGGTATACCTGGGAAGTATGTGCAGTTGATCCGAGCGATGTACAGTCGATGCAGTACCCAAGTCCGGTCTACAGTGGGCACCACTGGCAGCTTCAATGTGGCGGTCGGCTTACATCAAGGGTCGGCTCTCAGCCCCTACCTCTTCCTGATGATAATGGACGCTCTGACGTCGGACATTCAGGAAGAGGCTCCCTGGTGTATGCTGTTTGCCGATGACATTGTGCTGGTTTCTGAAAGTGGCCTAGAGGTCCAGAACAGATTGGAGGTGTGGTGGCACAGACTGGAGAGTGTTGGCCTGAAATTGAGTAGAACCAAAACGGAATACTTGTTCTGCGATTTCGGCGGTCTCTCCAATCCAGTGCCTTTAGCTCTCGCCGGAACGCCCATACCAATCTGTCCCGACTTTCGGTACCTCGGGTCGCTCGTTCAAGGGGATGGTGAGGTGGACCGGGATGTAACGCATCGGATCAACGCAGGATGGATGAAATGGCGACAGGTCACGGGAACAACTTGTGACTCACGGATGCCTCTCAAGTTGAAGGGTAAAATCTACAAGTCCGTGATAAGGCCTGTCATACTGTATGGATCAGAATGTTGGGCTGTGAAAAAGACGGATGAAAAAAGATTGCACGTAGCGGAGATGAGAATGTTAAGATGGATGTGTGGTGTGACGAGAATGGATAAAGTGAGAAATGAATATATTAGGGGAAGTTTGAAAGTGGCGCCAGTGACTGAAAAATTGAAAGGGAATCGTTTGTCTTGGTATGGTCATGTGAAGAGGAGGGATGAAACGCATGTTGCTAAAAGAGTTATGAGCTTACATGTGGATGGATGGAGAGGGAGAGGGAGGCCAAAGAAAAGATGGATGGATTGTGTGAGAAGTGATATGAAAGAAAAGGGAGTCAGTGATAGTTTGACGAGTGACAGGACAGAATGGAAGGAAAAAACGTGTTGCGCCGACCCCAAATAATACGGGATAAGGGCAGGAAGATGATGATAGTTGCCACATTTTGACGGAAATCGCAGTAGGTCCAGTTGTTTTCTGAATTTCTTTTCATTAGCCATGCATTTTGGCAACTTGCATCTAAGCCAAAAGCAAAGAGAGGGAACCACCACTTTTTGCCGCGAAGAGTTACCCTCATGGAGTCATTGTGGAGGAGGTCATTGTGCGTGTCACTTTTTACTTCCCAGAACATTCGCATGTACTTTGGCGTCAAATATCCCGTAAGTAGCAGTATTGCAATGTACACTCTTATTTCATCACTAGTCACATTTAGAGTGTGATTTCTCTGTAGAGCGTACAAATTGCTCATATCAGTGATGAACTTTACTATGTCGTCGCTATAGAACAATTCGAAACATTCGACGGCAGTCATCTCTTCCTGAGAGTTAGAAAGAACTTCTTCAGCACAGTCTCATTTACCGCAAGTAGTAAAAAAAGTATTGCTGACATTGCTGTACCATTTTTTATAGTATTTTCTTTTTTCCTTTTTTTCTTCGGTGCAGGTACTTCCATTTCTTCCCCTTCTTCTTCCAGGTTATCTAAACAATTGTCTCCAGAGATGGAAGGTCTATTTTGTATTTCTACTTGAGATCGAAGCATGCGACTAGAAAGATGAAGAATATTAGCTTCATTTTCATCTCCACTGTCTTCGTCCGTTACCACACCATCATCAGGAGGAAATAAAATAATATCGCCTGGGTCCTCCCCGGTCTCCAACTCCTCAGCAATTTCATCTAACGTCAACCTGTAATACGTAAACAAGCTCTAAAACAACATCACCACATAGCGATAAGCCCTAATGTAAACAACACTCTTTTTATTACTTAGAATGAAATCACAATAGTAGAGTTATTATATTGCCCAGTGTCACCCACAGGTGCCACGGCATATTTCCAAAGTTGTAGCAATGTTGCTATAAGTCATTTTTATTGTAAAATACATTTTTATTACAGCTTATACATTTATTTATTATATGTAATAAGAAAAAAATCAATACTTACGGTCTAGGCATTTTTATTTCACTTTATATCGCAAGAAATCACACAAACTCAGACTGCTCAAATTAGGCGCTAAACAAATGAATGAATTTGACAAATGACGTTTGGTTAGTGTTGTCAGAAAAAAATTATAAATAGTGTTACTAATTGGCTTTGCTACAATAGTGGTAGAATTTAAAAATAAAATTTCCGTGTGATAGAAAAAAATATCAAACTTATGTCACCTACAAGTGACACTGGGAATTGAAGAGTTAAAATATTATATTAGGTACTCGCTTGTTGATTCAATGCTTAGGTACAGTATCGCTATATATGGAAGTAGTTATTACGCGTATAATTCGAATACTGCTTTCGTCATACAAAAAATGCCAATGACATGGTGAGAATTCCTCAGTGGATATCATTTAAGGAGTACAGTCACAAACACAAATACCTTACGCAGGATCCAAAAGCGGTTTTCTCCTAAAGTATTAATAGATATTTTATGGTGTTACGAACATACGGTATTCTCGACACCATACATGATATCTATCACGAAATAGGTCTTTTTCAAAGTTGCAATTATTACCTCACGAGAAAAACGCTTTTGAATGTTGCGTAACTGTAAGGAATTTATGCTCGTGACAGTACTTTAAAGAACTACAGATATTAACGGTCCCTTGCCTGTAGTTCTATTCATGAAAAAACAAAGCTATTTCGAAACACTTAATGAAATAAATGAACTGTTTATTAAACTATAAGTACTCTGATTTTTAATTTTCTATGCCAAAATGACAGCTGCGATCGACCTTTTTTGTCATTTTGACATGTTATAGTAATTTTAGTCCAGAAAATAAAAATTCTGAGTTTACTTAAAGTCCATATAAAATATAAATCAGATTAAGCACCAGCTTAAGTCATTTCTGGTAGAAAAAATACTATTATACAGTTGATGAGTTTCTCAGTGATGTCTAGAATTACAGACAGTTATGACTATTAGCCTTATTCGATTGTCGTGATATTTTTTCTTTTAAAATTTGTATCGGTGTTAATGTGTCTACCAAAATTGAATTTTATTTTATTTTTGACTAGCTCCTGCCTGCGACTTCGTTCACGTGTTTTTTTTTTTGTTTTATTATTAAATATATCCTATAACACTCGCCAACACTGTGAAACAACACTGGCTTCCCATTAGTGAAGAATTTTCGGAATCGGATCAGTAGCTCCGAAGATCACCCCCTACATATAAACTCAAAAACTGTTTAAAAATATTACTAGCTTCTGCCCGCGAATATCTGCGCGAATGTCCGCGTGAAATTTCTTGGCCCTCCGACCCACCCCGTCGCATCGCATCGGCTGCCCACCCTATTACTTTTTTTTCGCTTAGCGTTCTTTCTGACTTATTTTCTTTTCACGGCTCCTAACGGTCCGAGCGTGACGGTAAATAGCCTTCCTCAAGAATTGGACTATCAAATGCAAAAATAATTTTTGAAATTCGACTGGTAGTTCCAGAGATTAGCGCGTTCAAACAAACAAACAAACTCTTCAGCTTTATTATTAGCATAGATATATTTCAAATAGTATAGATATAGTTACATAGTGGATTGTTTTGAAGCTTACCTAATACTAATTTAACTTGTGAATTGCTTAGTGATGAACTGATACGCATTTTAGTATCGTTTGTAAGTTTTATTTAAGCACCTAAGTACCTAATAAGATGTTGTACCTCCTTGAATATTGTGGTGAAGGTGTTTTCGCCCACTTACGGCCAAACCCAATAACTTATCTATCACTAGTTTTGGCATACTGAAGATAGAAAACCCTATCTATCTATGGTTTTAACGTCCCAATAATCTATAAAAGATTAAGGAATCTTACCGGCCTGACATAAAGACAGATAGAATTATACTGTCTACCATCAATAGCGATCTGTCTTTTACTGAAACTAGGTTATTGGGTTTGGCCGTTAGTAGGAGCTCGCGTGCCGCATTCGGTTCGGTAGCGTGGGTATTGTATTGGTGAAATGGAAGTTGCGTTGAAAAACTAAACTAAAATTATAACTGTTTCACAAACTAGTAATAAAAGTTAAGTTGTAACAAATCAAGAAAGTTATTTATATTGAGATTAAAAATTTTGTTCATGGAGTTTCTTGCTTACTCACCTTAGGAACCTATACGCTTTGGAATGGGCAACTACGTACTTATGTAGCTTCACTTTCTAACTGAAACTGTGTGACTCCTTGATAAATGTTAAATCAAAAGCGCTTGTAAATGGTTTCACTGAAAAAATTCTTTGAAAAATCTCCTTGAGTTATGAAATGTGGCTCAGCTGGAAGCTCATCACACTCAAAATCATCATCGTTATTAACACTAAATTAGCTTGAAGAAACGAAACGATGTAGACCGAACGGTTTTATGTAAATTGTCACTATGACAGACTGTACTGCTCTTATTGCTGAAGAAAAATAAAATATACGTAAAAATCTTTTTACAAACAAGCTTTTAATTAACTAAAAAGTACTAATCCTGAGTTAAGAATCAAGTCATGCTTAACATAAAAATGCATTGTCTTCGGAACTGAACTAACATGTAAAATGTCAACTCTGTAGGATAAGAGGAAGTGGTTTTAATTCAGCTTGCAAGATTTGCCCTAAACAAACAAACAAGCAAACAAACATTCCAAGTTCAATAAAAGCTTGTATTAAGGATATTTAACTGTGTGTAGGTATTGCTGTCTACGCTGCCACCCAGAAAACACGATAGATATTATAGCCTATCTGCTAATCATCTTAGAAATCGTCACTTTATACTGATCTAATTTTGATTAAATTCCTTTTCCAGATCTTATCTGCTGCCCACTGTGCCGTCGAGTCTTGGTTGATAAGATGGCTGCCACTGGAAGTAGTTGCTGGTATACATGACGTCAATAACTTTGGAACCCAGTCGCAAGTGATCAGGATCAGCGAACGAATACACCACCCTTTATATGAAGGGTAGCCATTTCATATTAATTTCACTTTCAACATCTTCTTCAATACAGTTTTAAAAACAATAGTGTGTGCCTCACGGCTAGACAGATTCTATATCTTCGAATAATATTCTTATTTTAATTACCTAGAGTCAATATTCAAAAGTTTTTAAAAATGCTTCATTGCTGATATCACAGTAAGTATTTAAAAAGAAGTAGGATTTGTGGACAAAAAGTTTACAAATGCCCGTTCATGGGGATTGTCAATGGGGATTAGTGGAATAACTCTATTACAACACCTATACAGTTTATAATTAAATATTTGCACATTTTCAGTGGTATTGGGCCATACGACTTAGCGGTTTTCAGCACAGCAACACCAATTTTATTCACGAAGTGGGTTCAGCCTGTTAAACTGCCCAGTAACTATAAAATTGGCGGAGACCAAATGAAATTGGCTGGTTGGGGTGCTTTGAAAACAACAATATTTATCCCTGACCTTCCGAGCAGACTGCAAGAAGTTAAAGTGACATACATCCCGTACGATGGTGAGTCAGCCACTTTTTAGGGTTCCGTAGTCAACAAGGAACCCTTATAGTTTCGCCATGTCCTGTCTGGCCGCGGCTTAGTTCAGAGACTCTTAGTACTAGAAAGCTGTAATTAGGCATATTAATCACGCCGACAAAGTGGTAAAATAAAATCTAGAAAAAAAAATTGTAGGGTACTTCCCTTGCACGTCAAGTGGGGTGATTTTTTTTCGTCTAATACATGGTGTGGTATCGTTGGATAAGCCGTCAAAAATATTGTAGGTTTGCCATTTTTAGATTCAGTGATCCGTTTGCGTAATATTAAGCTTTAATGAGCTAATTTTTGTTAGTCAAGTATCTCCGATGGTTGTTTTTGGATATTATTATGTGACAAAAATTCACGACAGTAGTTATATAAGGAAATTAAAAGGAAATCTAAGTAAGCAGGCATTACAAGTGGACGAGTAATAGTCGACCAACTTACATTCGCAGTTGGATTGTATGGGAGAACATGTTTTTCAATTACAATGTTAAGTTTGTTCTTGAGATACATTCATCCTAGGAACCCTTCATTGTACGTAGTCTGACACGAACTTGGCCAGTTTTTTTTTTAATTTCCTTTGTGTAAAATATTGGTATCATTATGTTTATCATTTGCACATAAATGACATCTTGATCCTACTCACCTTAAAGTATAACACTGCAAAGAATATCATTTAAACTAGATCCAATTAATTATTTTACTTATATTTCGTAGAATGTTACGCAGCTATCGAAAATTTGAAAGAAGGTGACGAAACCAACCCATTGGACAAAGACGCAAACATATGCACAGGACCCACTACCGGAGGTATCGCAGCCTGCAACGGAGACTCAGGTGGCCCTCTCATACAATACGTTCCGAATGGACTTTTTGATCCTAACGACCCTGTAGAAGATAACACAGAGAAATACAATGCAAGTAACTATGTCTGTTGTAATGAACAAGCAACAGAAACAATTGAAGATGCAACTCCTCAAGACAAACAATATATGGAAGAATTCATTCCTATTGTAATAGGAGTAGTATCATGGGGTGTTTCTCCTTGTGGAGAGGTCGGTGCACCCACGATTTATACTAATGTGTCCACCTACCTTGATTTTATTAATTATAATATCAGGGATGTTTAATAAAAGTAATTTTGTTTTTACTATCATTTAATTCCTTTCAATAAATAATTTACATTTTTTTACATAACTTCGCTCTGATATCTTTTGGACATACTCTAACATAAGATTATTATGATGGGTAATTATGAAATATTTTGAAATCTCACTTCGATAATCTTCCATTATTATCTGTAATTGTTTGTCATACAGATACATTCTATAATATTAAAACTACGGGTCTATTTAAGCTTCATACGATAACTCATTATTCTTAGCTGTTAAACGTTATTGTATTGAGTATTATTATCATCTGTAAGTCGCCATAGCGTTGTACTGTAAGTACCCATGATCTAAATAAAACAGAACTGTCTTTTGACATTTGGAATTTTCCGTGGATATTGACTAATACTTTTTGCAGGAGACTTCCAAAAGTCTCCCTTGATTTATCAACTCTGACCAAATGAGTATCCACATAAAAGAACTATACTTAACCTAAGTTACTTATAACAATTCCTAACTCTAAAATCACGAGACCAACTTTACGCTATCAGTCTATTCGAAAATTTAGTTGAGCAGGACATCAGGTGGCCTGTAGTTCCCGCACTTAGGTAACGAGTCGACCACAGCCTTGGGTATCGCCTCGGGTACCCGGATAATGATGGCGGCAGGTATCGAGGAGAGGGCACAGGATCTGCACTCCAGCAGCCAGGTTCCTCCACGGTCGATCTTTATCCTGACGATCGTGTAGCCTTTATTTGGCACTGTTATTGTGTCTTTTACTGGTGGATTTTGGAGATTTCTGAAATAATTATAAGGATAACATTAGTGCCAATAATGACGGTGATGATGATGCGATCTAGCTGATCTAGGTCAGAACGACTGCAGTCTAACGCTTCCAGTTATGGTAGTTGAGAGCTTCTAATGTGCTTTCATACGACCAGCAACTCCAACTTTTTAACCAATTTCAAAAAAAGGAGGAGGTCATCAATTCAGTTGTATGTTTCTTTTTAAATGTTTGCTACCTCAGTACTCCGTCATTTATAAACTGATTTGGGAAATTATTTTTTTATTTGAAAGGAAATACTTCCAGATTGGTCCCAGTTTTATTATCAAAATCCAGTTTTGATGATAGGATCCATGAGGAATTGAGGGAACTCCTCAAATATTATGGGCAAACACATGTCGATTTTGGTATTTTCATCAACAAGTCAAGCATTTGCATTCGGAAAGTATCATTTGGTGAAGTGGAACTGACGAAGAAGACCACAGATGGCCACGGGAACTCTTCAATGATTTTCACGAGTGGCGATAAGATATCTCGATTAAGATAGTTAAGCGACTGTGCTATGGTTCTGATGAAAATGGTACCATCAAACTGATCTGATAATGAAGCTGGAAGGTCGGCACCGGAACTCCGTAATAAAATAATGTATCCTAGCCGTGATTAGGCTTATTGGAATTGTCATGAGATGCATTCTGGCTATAAATGATTTTAATGGTAATATGCTTCAAATTGCGTTACTTGAGTCGTATGTTATGTGTGGCCTTGATTGTCAGAAGACAGATTTCGTCAACGATTTGTCGTCGTGTGGTTGATTTAATAATTTGTTGGCGACGGCTTCCATACCTGATAAAACTACGCCTTCCAAACTTCTGACGCGACTTAGCGCGACATATTGCATAATGCGCCTTTTTTTGCAAAGTTTTTATTTAAAGGGTAGTCGGGGGCTAGGGAGGTAGGGTTTGGGGGGTGTTTTTAATTTGTAAAAGTTTACTAACATAGTTTTAAGTCATTGTTACTCATACTAGGTATATGGATTGTGTGTGTATGTGTAATCCGAAATAAAGAAATATATCTAAATACTCCTGTGGTCGCATATAAATTTGGTCAAATTCTGATGAGTGGTTTTTTAGTAAGCTTCCATTATACGTATTTTTTTTCCATTTAGTGTATTTTGATGATGTTATAATAACTTCCTGTCACTGTTATTTACTTAGCAAGTAGTGGCAGGTATACGAATTTGGGTGGGGTAGGTACCACACCTAAAAAGTAGAAAATAATTATTTATTTATAAAAAAAAACAACCGACTTCCAAAAAAACACTGCAAAGTGAAAAATAACTTTAATTTCGGAAGTCGGTGGCAAAAAACGAAAATACTAAACCAAAGACACCGACTTCTGAAATTAAAGTTATTTTTCACTTTGTAGTGTTTTTTTAGAAGTTGGTTGTTTTTTTTTATAAATAAGTTTTGGTGAAGACAAACATAATTATTGTAAATCTAGTCTCAGGCAAGCACGGATGATCTACGTTTCCGCTCAAGGGGGGCAAAGTTTTCTCCCTGAGAGATGGGTGATGGTGATTTCCCAAGCCGTGAAATCCCTTTTAAAACAACCTAATTTTTCGTAAACTAAACAGTGTGCCCTCTTTTCAAGGATGACTACGCTATTATCGTACTACATATTTATCTACATATACTTACCTTAGTAATAGACTGTGTAAAAAGTAAAAATACAGGTTATAAGAATATTTTTATGTCTAATTTAGAGTTAAGTGGTGAAGAAACTAAATGTTGGTCGAAGCGCAGGGGGGGCAACTGCACTCGTTGCCCTCCCCCCCCCCCCCGTATCCACACCTGCTCTCAGGACAAGCTTGAATAGTAGGTACTCCCACGCCGGACAATCTTTTCATTGCAATAGCGTTCAAACATTTTGTTGCTAAGATAATTCGAGTTTGTCGTATATATATAGTAACATAGTTCATGAATGAGTCATTAACTCATTCATGAACTACGTTACTATCATAATCTCATTGTTACTATTTACCACTGCCGGAAAAAGAAGAAGCGACAATTAATGGTTAATAATGCTTACACTGTGAGTGTTGCTCATTGTGATTACAGACCATTTAAACCTAGCGGCTATATAACGTCGTGAAGTTTTTTGAACCCGCAGCTTGGTGGGGCTAGAAAACCACCACCACTTCATTTTCTTTATAATGGTCATTACTAAATGTGGTCGCTAATACATACCACATAATAATTTCGCGCAATAGAAACTCCAGTAGATAACTCTATAACACATGATATTAGAAACTCTTGGGGTATCATGACTCGTTCGAATCGCCACAAGTCCACAACTCACCTTCACCATAAAAGAGAAAGTATCAGAAATCACAAGCAAGCCATAGAAAGGTTTTATAGCTTCATTCCAATGCTTCATTCATTATTATTCGTGAATTTTCCATAACCTTTCATGCTCATTGGAAAATAAATTGCCCGTGATTTTTTCTTGCGATCATAGGTAGATACTGCTATAACTAGTTCTCGTCATAGAATATGCCACTTTAATCTGCTTTTCTGGTAATAACAGCAAACTTTGATCATTACTCCAAGTATATCTACAATAGTTAATCGCAATTTCTCAAGTTAAGGAGGCCTTTGGGCTATGTTTAAAATTAATTCGCAGATATGACAACTGCGCTCACAGATCCATATTTCCACCATGTAAATAAAGGAATATCCTGGGAATGCCTAACCACTTAATCGCCAAAAAAACTTTTGCTTTATGGGTTCAAAAACGATCCTAAGATAGTTATTATATCTCAGGAAGGCAACTTCATTGGTGCAACTAGTCATCTCAAGGCTTCTGAACATTGGGACATCGATATCTAGTAATGATCACGAGCTGACGTAAGTCCACTGTTAGCTTCTTGGGGGAAATTAACTTTATTTCCGCCAGTTCTTGGTCAGAAAGATAAATTGGTGATATTTACCTTAAAATTTTGCCATTTTTGTTTATTTTCTGGAAGTCTGCCTTCGAAAGCGGCTTATCTTTGGGATTTTGCCATGTGGCGATAACTTGCATGTTATAGCCATGCATGTGGAATGTGTACGAGTCGTTGCTGCCGAAACCTGGAAATTAAAGGTATTACGAATCAACAACACTAATTAATATAATATGACTATTTGTTAGTGTATATGATGAACTTGACGAAGTTTGGTTCATTTTGAAACTTCAGTAAGAGCCTTCTACATTTTATTTCAATTTCTACATTAAATATCTACTTACACATTTAATATCTGTAATTTTTATGGTGTGGGTTGGTGCGGTGTAGCATTCTATCTAACTTCTTCATGAAAGATTGATCTCTACAATCGGCGCAAAGGACGCTATTTTTGCACCTTTTTTACTTTGCAAAACAACATATCCAGTTACCTACATAAATATATTATTTGCGGTACCTACAGAAAAGGCTAGCCCATGTCTCAGAATAGGGAGGTTTTAAATAGACACTCACCTTCATTGACTAGAGCGATTTCTAGCACTTCTCCTTCAACTGCATCTAACACTTGCACACACTGTGTCTCCACCTGCTTGTCTTCCTCCCCAACTTTGCAGTACATGTCCTGTCTGACGTCACGAGGTCGCAATAAAATCGGTGCGTTTGGGAACAGGAAGCTCTTGCCGTTGATTTGAACTATTCCATTTTCTTGAAGAGCTGGAATAGATATGAAAAATAGATTGCATAACATATGATCTTAGGCTCTTACCTACTTTGTTTACAAACATGTTAAAGAAAAATGCATAGTTCAAGCCAAGAAGGTAAAGCAAAAAATCACTGTTTCACATTGGAAGTTAAAGTTGCAATATACTCTTATTAATATCGTTGAAGCCGTTCTCTACAAAACGGCTTAATTTAATCTTTAACTTAATAGAATTACAAACATAATTTATGAGTTCTCCGTGTCCAAATAAAGAATATCGTAGAATTTCAAAACGACCGAAAATAATCTTAAATGTAAAATCATAATTTAATAAACTATAGTCCATTAATTAATTAATTATGGAAGTTCAAAAGCAGATAAGTATTAATCTTCAGCACCTCTATAAAGTGCTTAACCGTTTGTTATTGACAAAATACTTAAGCTGCATACTATCCAAGTTGCATTACACGAATATAATCAGGCCATATTGTGATATTCCTATACATTATTTGCATATTATATTGGTACAAAGACACGTATTGAAATAATGCAACTTTTGAATAGGTGTAGGAAAATTCATATAATACCAAAACATACTTACCAAAGGCAGCGGGGAAGAAAGGCTTCTTAGGGATAGCATCACTAATATATCTAAAGTCGATATCTCCTTCCTTGACGTTGACTACATTCCTGTCGATACCCAAATATACCGACTTCACCTCTGACGTATGACTCTGATCTTGAAGGGATTCCAGCATTTGACCTCCTACTACTAATTCCGCCTCCCAGTTTCTTTTAATATACTCATTCTGGAAAAAAAAATTACAGGTTGGGCATAATAATTTAAAAGGCTTTTTTTTTATAACGTTGCTTGCGAATACTCATAAAACTCTTCTCTAGTAACCAGTAGCCTGAAAGTGCGCCACCTGGCCTGTGTGTTTTGGACATTATATTTCATTTAATATCAAACGAGTGTAATGTCGCTCGATCGATAATAATTAATCATCAGTTATTATATAATAGTAATTATAATAATTGGGTCAATCAAAGAGTGATTAGATTCATAATATGCATTCAGTGGGTTAGTCCTTAACAATAATAATTATTATAATGGTGTCTCATTTCCATTGAAAGCGTCTAACGGCCCCTCATATGCCTTCCAAAGGTCCGGGACCCTAGGGTCCCGAGAAATATCAAAAAAATATATAATTGCAGTTATTGCAACATTTTTAAACAATAAAGAATTTCAAAGTTACCTGGTTCTCTTGCAACATGGCGGTGTAGTTGAAGCCGGAATAGATGAGCATCGCGTTGGCTACGAGGCCTGCGCAGGCGCCGATACCGTGCGTCCTTACCCAGTAGCCGCCACCCTCTTCAGATGCACGGACTACCACGTCCATACGCTCCCCTGAAATTAAGAAAGAATACCAAACATTATTACAAAATAAAATGAGAATTCAGAACATGAAAATAATGTAATAATAAACGAAAGGAAACAGTTATTTTATAATGAGCATATAATAGAAACAATAAATCAACTAATTGAATTTGCTTTCAAACGCTACCAACGACCTCGTTTTCATTCAGTTGAAAACATATTTAAACGTAAAATTATACATTCTACATCAAAGTAACTCATTAATATTTATGATTAATATTATTAACACTAACAACCGAACAGCGCATGTCGTACAAAGAATCCGCACTAAGACGATATATTTCAGACATTACTATTTATTAAAACAACCTAACGTTAAATTACATTAAAGTTAAAACTAAAAGCAATAGAAAGTAAAATCATAACAAACGAAACTGGTTACTAGTGGTGACCTTAAACTTAAGCGAAAAGTAACGCCATCAAGACGCACCTTTCTCTTCTAGTGAAAATAAATCAAAAACTATCTCGACCAACGTCCAACAAAATAACTTCACCCGCAACTGACCAGTGATGAGAGACCGTTGGCTTTAGGCAAGAGACATTGGCTTCTATTCAATAAGCGATGGCACTATAAAATGTAACAGACAAGTAATGCGTAGACTAATAGAGAAGTATGGAAGAAAAAACATGTTGCGCCCACTCTAAATAAATTGAGGGGCAAGAGAATTATGTAAAAAGTAATGCGTAGATAATTATGATTGGTGATGGTGATACCTGCAATTAGACATCCATTAATTCATTCCATCCACCCCAATACCTCGTGAAGGGACAGCAAGCACGTATCACAATAATAATTAAGATGAATCTAATTCTCTTCCCAAACCTTTACGAGTTTTACCGAGACCAAATTAATATTAAAAAAAACTTGACCACAGAAGCTATATTTATAAAACCAGTTTCTTCAAAATGTTTGTTATCGAATCGCACTGTAACTTCCAATACATTTGTGTTTGTCGTTAGTCATCTATACTTTATAATATTATAAAGAGGTAAAAATTGTGAGTTTGTATGAAGGGGTAATCTTCAGAACTACTCATCCGATTTCAAAAATTATTTCACTGATAGAAAGCTACGCTGCTGCCGAGTGCCTTGGGACATGTTAAAACACGCGGATAAAGTCGTGGGCAGAAGCTAGTTATCAATAAAGCTGCAGATGATGAGATTATTAAATCAATATTGGTCGATTTGCCGACTCATGCATTTTAAAGAGTCAGGGAGGATGTATCAATAAGTACCTACCAAATGCAAATTAAAAACCTTAAACAACGAAATGTCAATAAAAATTCACTCCCACATGTCAACTTGTCATTCACACACAAATCATGACGTATCCGATGATGGTTTTTCAATTACTAGAGATAAAAGGCTGTAGCCACTAGCGTCAACTAGCATGCCATCCATCTAACCAATTATAGTAGATGCCACTTTCTCCGATGTAAAAGTTTTTATCGTCTAGATATCTGGTTCCGTTCACTCTCTCGCTATTAAAGGTTTAAATCGTATAGTTAATGGTCTCTGTAAGATATTGCATAGGCAGTAACACAAACATTAAAAGGTAGTTTCCTATGTTGTAACATAAAATTGACATATAATTGACATGTAACATAATTGATCATTTATAGTTTTATGGAAAATCTTTATCGATTATAACCATACTGGGCAACATATACAACATGTCCTGGAATTAACGCACAACCTTTTAAGGAGATTGTACTCATCGTTATGAACAACTTTTACTATGGACCAAACCTGAAATTACAACAAAAATATCAGCTGTCCCTACATATATGTTCACATAACTAGTCAAAATGTACGGAACAGCTGACTTTTTTTTCGCTATTTATCAATGTCAGATGTTATGGCTATGGTATAAGGAAAGGTGTAAGTACTATGATATGTATTGTGTATTTGCGCCATTCGAATACTGTGTCAAACGTGCATACAATGTATTCTAGATAATGTTGTAACACTCATCCAATGCTGCAGTGTTTACCTAATCTTAAATAATGTCAGCCTTACCTGGGTACAGTTCAACGTTTCTAGCCAAAACTGGTTTGGTGGGTTTCCCGTCGGTCGCAATAACTATCATTTCATGGTTTTCTATGTTCACAATTATGGGACACTCGATTGCAATTGCGTTGATAATCCTGAGCCTATACGCAAACCCTGCCATGGTGAATATCCTGAAATATATAAAATGCATTTTTCTTTTAAGGGAATCAAGAAATAAAACATTTAAAAGCTATTGCTGAAGACCAAAAAGCGGGTTATGAAAGGAATATTAATAGAAAGGCAAAGTTTTGGGGGACACCAACACAAGGCAATGTGCAAACCGCAATAATTCAATGCCGAATGCAATTTCATGTACATAATGCTACAGGCACTAATAATAACATCGTGATTGTGAGCTTGAAACACAACATTCTAGTAATGTATTACTAACATTAAAAAGGGAAGGAAAATTTATGGATTCTGTTACTTTTACCGCAGGATAGCTTATCGGCAGTGGTTGCCTAGCCTCTTTCAACTAAGTTGGGGTCGGCTTCCAGTCTAACCGGATGTAGCTGAATAGCAGTATTTTACATGGAGCGACTTCCTATCTGACCTCCACAACCCAGTTACTGGGTAACTCGTTACCCCCTTGGTAAGTCTGGTTGTCAGACTTATCGGCAGTGATTGATGATTGAAAAAAGAATAATAAATAGATATAATGAAACGTATGGAACTGACACGTATGGATTTATAAAAACTTGAAAATTACCTGTTTGTGTTACAGGCAGTTTTATTACTAAATTACGAGTATTTTCAAACATGTTACCTTTCTTTGTTTATGTACTTAGTATCGTTACGAACTATTTGCACTTAATTATTTAGGATACATACTTCGTTGTTAATGGAAAATTTTGCTTACTTTTACATGTCGTAACAACTCCTGAGGGACAATTCCCGAAATTAAAAACGTTAAAAATGTAGTCGCAATCTCATCTCTGCGACAATTAATGACAAAATTTTCTCAAAAATATTGTTAAATTGGAGTAGTTTTTGACAAATTGAGATTTGAATGCGGACGTTCTTAAAAGTACGGGAATTACCCCGCTGATTATATCTCATTCCGAGATATTTTTAGGTTAACTAATTAACACGTGGAGATCTTGATTGTAAAACTAATATTCCAACTACTGACTAGTCCAATGTCATTAATTTAGTGCGTGAATTCCTTGTTCTGGATAACAAACACTTCACCTTACCTTGTCATGGTCGTCGGTAGTTTACGCGTTTACAACACATTGAGTCTTATCCTTTCTTGTTTGGTTCTAATTAAACGTATATTATTTGTGGATTTCAGACTATCATAAAGTAACAATAAATTAAGCACTTACTTTGAAATATCTCCATCGCCATTTATAATAAGGGCATCAGGTTTCAGTCGGCTAACATCTTCGAGTTTAGCAGTTAACAGTTCAGGAAATTTAGCGGCAATAGTTAGAGTGTTCTCGCCACTTCTGTCGTAATCATACAGAGATGAATGAGGCTCCAGTGGCTGCGGCTGATTGATGATCAGTGACCCGTAAACGCCATCACTCTGATGAGTTACTGCAACAAAACACTATAACATTGAGGGATGTAAATGAGACATGTCTTGGACAGCACTTGAAAAATAACAAGTGGGTATATTAGAAACCCGATGGTTTGATGGACAGATGAAGTTATAAAGGCTGAATCCAGAAGATAGAGAGGTCAATGTCTAGTGCAGTAGGCTGTGTTGATTGGATATATTAGGAAACCAAAGTTTACATGCATCTTTATGTTCTTAAATACCTGCTTTCGTATTTGTAGTATTTGCGGCAAACTATAAGAGAATATATTATTGTTGTTTTTATTGATTTAGCAGGTAAAAATCAAACAGTAATCAGATTTTGACCATAATAAAAGCTATTTAAGTCGGAATAAACACCCCGAGATTTCTCGAATCCTGCCTAAGGGTCCTCACTCATTATAGCCGCACCGCTCCAGCGCAGTAACAGCCCGGCACCGCCTCGAAAAAATCCACCCGCTTGTCGCCAACGCGCCGTCAGCAAGACGACCGCTCGCTGCTGGCACGCCACCGGTGAGGTGACAGCATGTTGTACACGCGCCGCTTATTATTTGGTAGCTCACCGTCCACGCGCCAACGGCTAGTTTTCAGCTTACAGACTGGTTTGTGAACATTAATGAGTGATCTCACTGGAGAAGCATGCGTTTCTACGTTACCTATGTCTCAGTTTAATTTACTAGAACTGGCAATCATAACTATTACACTTGACGAAGAGAATAATTAGCAAAAAAAAAAGAAAAAAGACATAATGGGTGCATAAAATTTAAAAGAAACACGAGCAGAAGGGGAATATTGAAAGGAGACAGGCTCGCGGGCAGTGCGCTGCTCACGAAATGTCCACTATTCTGTATTGTCATCATAAAATTTACTTTAATGCATTTAATTTAAAATCCTAACATGAATGACATGCTATTATTGTGCAGACTTTGATTTTCCCTATCATCGACTATGGTGAAGTGCGCTACTTTGACTTGAATGTGGTTTTGCTGGATAAGCTCGACAGACTGCTTAACAATTGTATCTGGTTCATATTCAACCTCAGGAAATATGACCATGTGTCGAGCTATAGGTCTGAGCTCAAATGGATGTCCATTCACCAAAGAAGAAGTTTGCGCGCTTTGACCATGCTTTTCTCCTTTCTCAACTCTCCCTCTCCTCCTTCTTATCTTATGTCTCACTTCCAATGTCTATGTTCTTCACACGCTAAGAAATTGCGTTCTTCTAACAATCTTCTCCTACTCTGTCCTTCTCATACTTCTGACTTTGTTTATTCTTCCTTTCATATTCAGTCCATTATTCTTTGGAATGCACTACCTCTTAATATCAGGACAGCCACCAGTTGGTATGCATTTAAGCGGAAATTGCAGTCATTTTCAAAATAAATAGCGTAGTCAGCTCAAAACCTCTTTCTCTTGAATTTGTATATATATATACATATATAACATAGATTTATATTATATTAAATATGTTTGTATGTGTACACCTATCTATGTACTTGTGTACCTGTTCTACTTATACCTAATTCATTATTATATATTTTAATCTTGTTTTTATCATTATTCAAATAGAGCACCTGCCATCTAATCTCGTCACCACCCTTGGTTGGCTGGTAGAGAATGCCTAAGGCATTAAGTCCGCCTTTGAACTTTTTTGGGTGTGAAAAGTTTAAATAAATAAATGACTTTTTATTTGCTGCGTTGGAGCGGTTCTGTTATAATGAATGATGACCTACGTCATCGCACTTCTGACCAGAGTGCAAAACTGTAAAAATAAGACAAGGATAATATTACCTGAATCAGCATGGTAGAAGAAAGTTCCTGGGGAAGTCGCAACAAACGCATACTTGAACGTCTGTCCATATCCAATGGGGCACTGAGTTACCATCGGAACCCCATCCATGTAGGGAGTTCCCTTCTGCTCAACGCCATGCCAATGGATACTTATATCCTGATTTAGGATACTATTCTGCACTTCAACAACGATGATGTCGTTTACACACGCTTGTATCGGTGGTCCTGGAGTCATTCCATTGATGGTAATAGCTGGCCGACCATCTTCTTGAATAATTGGCTCCACTTTGAGGCTGTAGTGGCATCGCTTTGGCTTCACGTTGAATTTGCAAGGTCGATAGCATGATACTTTGTCTGCAAGGTAATCATGTTCTATGATGAATTTGATATGTTTGTTTTTTAGATTTATGAGCGTCTACTATTAAGTTAGTTTGTTTATTTCTGATCTTTATTGTCATAGATTGTATAATTAAATGCAAATCATTAGGTAATTAAATTTAATGTTTATTCAGTTCCAATAATAATGTATACTACTAATGTAACAACAACAACACTTTCTTCAGCACAAAATAGTCAGTATTATTTAGGACTATGTAAGTATATTCACGAAATTATGTGGTTTTATCAACATAAATAAACAAATCAAAAGTTCCCTCACCTAAATTTTTCGTAGTATCCTCAAAGAGTATATTAGCCCCAGTGGGCGCAAAACTCTCAAGGGAGGCTTTTCCATTATTGCTTATGTTGACTATGATAAAAAGGCAGCAAACAATCACTTTCATTTTCACAGAAAATCTATACTGTCAGCTTCCTCAGCATTTATTATTGTATCTATTGTAATAAATAGTTCGTGTCACAACACTATCGGTCGCTCTCCGCGCGCGGACGCTACGACAGACGTTTGGTACGTAACTAACCAAACGACGACAAAGCGGTTCTACAGACTTGTGCTCTCGACCCCTTACCATGAAAGTTAATTGGTACTCGCTGCTCACTTTTCGCATCAAACAACTTGGAATAACGGTTCAAGCACGAAAAATATCGTTCTTCGGCAAACGTTATTGGTAGGAGGATAGGAACTGTTTGTAAGCCGTTCCGTTTTTTTGCACCGTAGACCCAAATGCGTTGCCATTAAAGTATTGCTGAAATATGAAACCAAAGAACAAATTGTTCAACTATTACATGGTATCAATATACAGATAGTAAGGGTTTTTCAGACAATAAAATCAAAAACTTGCAATGTAGACAAGCTGACTATTTAACACCTTCCAAGAATTAAGGTTCTATATATTTGATTTTGAATTAGGTGTTCAACGTTTCCATTATCTCTGTATTATATAATTCCGGAAGCTGAACAAGGTTCCAATTTTTTCAACAAATAGGTATTGCTGCTACTTTATACATTGGCAAGTTTGAATTTAAGAAACTTTTCGATTATATAAAATTATATTACCTAAGGAAAGGAAATCATGTATCCAGGTGGGACTTGAGTATCTGTAGGTTACACACAAATTCCAGTGGAAAAAAAAAATGTAACGAAGATTGCAACGTTCGTCCCGCACTTGCAATCTTCGAAGGAAACCATTTCAAAACTTTCAATGTATTAGATTACAATGTGTGTTAAGGTCAACTTAAGAGTGCTAGAAGGAATGTAATTAACGTTTTTGAAGATCTATAGCTCGGAAATGGGCAGGAAACTGTAGAGACATTTCTTCTTTTTATAAGCTCATCGATGGCCTGTGGATCTTTATCCAAGCTTTCCTATTATATTCGAGTTGAAATTCTAACATTCGACTAAATAATAGTGCGTCCAATGTCTATGGTATACTTAGGATCTTAACATCAAGTTCTGTCAAGTAATTCTAGAAAAATCTTTTCTATATTTAAATCGTTATCTATTTTTGCTTGATAAAGGTCCCGTATTGTGCTGGACATTTATAACGATCTGCCTCGTTGGTCTAACGATCGCAAGCGCTACTGCTGACCCTGAAGTCCTGGGTTCGATTCCCAGGTCGGGCAAAGCGTTACTGGGTTGTTCCATCTGGAATTTTTAGTAGCAGCCCGGAGTCTGGATTTGTGCCCAGTTGATGGCAATAGACTCGCTTCCTATTACAGGTACACCTCTGCCTAAACCCTCGGGAAATACAGGCGTGATGTTATATTATTTATAATGAATCCTAAAAATGGTTTCTCGAAAATTCGTTTGCGTCATCTAAGTTCATAGCGTTTAATTTATAGTGAAGACAAAAAATATGGTCATTATGCATGTAGGTATCTACTAAGTCATTGTAGGTACGGAACCGTGACCTCAAGTTCATATTTTGTTGTGTTCATTTTATAATACCTAAACGTTGTAGTCTTTTTACAAGCTTTTATTTTTAGTTTCACCTGTCCCAGTGCCTGTCTGTAATGAAATCTTGCAAGTTAAATTTGACCCACTTCCCGGTTTTTTGTTTGAGCAGAAATTTTGTGTGCATATATAAATCGGTTGAAAATGCAATATTATTATGACATGGATTTGATCTAATGACGGAGCCGGAAGGTGGCCATGGGAACTCCGTAATGAAACGAGGTAAACGCAACCCCATCAAATTTAGGCTCGTTTGATTCATTTTGACTAAGACTCTGGTCTTGGATGATATCCAGGGTCTGATGATGGAGCCGGAAGGTGGCAAATATGGCATTTCTTGTGCAGAAATTTACTATTTTGATCAAGTTTAATTAAAAGCATGCCACTTACCTCTGAAGAGTGTACCAGAATTCTGACAAAGCTTGAAGACGGGCGCAGTCAGCGTTATACAGCGAGAACTGTTGGTGTGTCGCTATCAACCGTTCAAAGAGTGCTCCATCGATTTAAAGAGAATGGATCTAATATTTGCAGACCAGGAAAAGGCCGAACAAGGTACACGACAGCGCGGGAGGATTAATATAATTATGGTGCCAACAATGTTGATAAATTGATTTCAAACGGTTGTTGAAGTCAAAATCACCTTCTAAGTACTGGAGCAATCCGAGCACGTATACAGTGAGGCAGCGTCTTGCTGAAGCAAACTTGAAACCATTTAGATGTGCAAATGCTCCAAAACTCGAAAGGCAGCATCGAAATTCTAGGCTCAGTTACGCTAGAGAACACATAAATTGAACTCTGGATGACTGGTCAAGAGAAAAGTTTTCCGACCAGTCGAGGTTAATGCTGTACACGCACGATGAGAAGCAAAGAGTCTACAGAAGACCAGGAGAGCGCTATAACCAAGCTTGCATTGAAGAGAAAGGGCCATACGGCGGAGGCTCCATACACAGGTGGGTTGGAATTTCTTCCGAGAGCCTCACCGTGCTAGTGGAGATAGAAAATGGCACTTTAACTGCAGAAAGATACGTGAATGAAGTCTTAAATGAGTATGTTGGCCCATTTTTAGTAAATAAGGGCGAGAACGCCATTTTCCGCCATTAACCAACTTCCAAAAAGGAGACAGTTATATGTTCGGTTGTATGTATGTTTTATGTATGTTCACTGATTTCTGCGTCAATTGTGGACCGATTTTGAATATTATTTTTGGTCCCATTGTCATCAAGTCAGAACCTGATGAGGGGATCCCATGGAAATCGAGGGAAACCCTCAAATTTTATAGGCACATCTATATCAAATTAGGTATTTTTTACAGTAATTCGTGCATTTGCTCTCGGAAAGCACCATTTGGTGAAGTGGAACTGATGATGAAGACCACAAATGGCCACCGAAACTACTTAATAATAAGTATTTCACGGGTTGGGATTAGATTACTTTAATATGGTTGCTAAGCAATTTATACTCATCACAATGCATATGGTGAAGTGGAGCTGATGGTGACTTCACCATCAACTCCAGTTCTCCTGGTCCTTACTAGGATAACTTTTCAACAATTAACGTCCCTGCAACGGGACAAGCAATATTTTGTGAAAGGTGAGCAATTGACATTAGGGTTTGAAAGGGTATGCTCCCGAGGTGGTCCCATTGTCACCAAATTAGAATCTGATGAGGGGATCCCATGGAAATCGAGGGAAATTCTCTAATTTTGTAAGCATGTACAGTGTGTTAGTTGAATTCTCTCAAATCAAATGAAATCCATTGAGCTGGTGATGGAAGCCACAGCACAAGAGTACTCCTAACAGCTAAAGATAGCTGTTAGGATTTGGGAGATAATATTGCAATATGTCGACAGAAACTACTTAGCAGTTCTTGGATAGACTGCATGTGTAAGACAATCGACTTTATCTTTGCATTTCTCGTTATGATGAACAGGACGAGCAAATCCCACACCTGATATGGTAAGAGCTTGTAATTGTCGAAAAAGCTTGTAATAGACCTTTGAATAAAAATATTTGACTTTGATTTATCATCAGCTCAGCAGCATGAAGTGAGGACTCCCAGAATTAAAAATCTGAATGGAAAGATTACATTGTGATATATTCTATTTACAATTTTAATAGCACAGTAATTAAATTTTAAAAGTTAAAGTTTCTGCTAAATATTATGTAGAAAAATGTATTCATTAGTACCATTTTGGCCCAATAGATGTCATTGCGTGTATCTTGATAGTTCATTGCGATGCAAAAAAATATGTTATTTCTACACTTTCAAGCCAGTTTAAAAAAAAATGTATGATTCCGTTATTCCGTTATTTATGAGCCCATTTTGAAAATTCTTTTTTCATTTGGTAGAGGAAGCTGGCGCGGTGTTCCCATATAAATTTTAATACTTTTGCTTGGGTAGTTTTGCTTTAGCTTCGGTAATACGTATTTAATCAACTTTGTGTATCTTGATGGTGTTATAATACTTATACCATTTGGTGTGGGGTAGGTACTGTAATGATCTGCCACGATACTAGGGCAGACCACTACTTGTATGTGTGTGTGTGTGTGTGTGTGTGTGGTCTCTTCTAGAGGTGTGTTATTGGATATATGAATGAGGCACACAGCAGCACTGCTATTACTATTTATTGGCTTATGGGAAAGCACATTACATTGTCAACCGTGAAGCTAGCACTGAGTCTGAGTACTACTTAATCTGTGTAGCACTGACTCAATATAAAACAATTTGACTATATGTCATTGTTTAAACCTATTCTATATTTCAATAAACCAGTGTTTGTCTTATCAGCCAATGCCACAATCCGTGGAGGATTCATGCTGAAGGCCGGCCCGATTAACGCCTCTACAGTACCATAGCTAAAAAGTGAAAAATAAAAAAGTTTTTACAAATAAAAAACAACCGACTTCCAAAAAAACACTACAAAGTGATAGATAACTTTAATTTCGGAAGCCGGTGGCAAAAAAACTAAAATACAGATCCAAAAACAACCGACTTCCAAGAAAACACTACAAAGTGAAAAATAACTCAAATTATGCCACTGCCATTAGAAAGTGGAGGTAATTACTCTATACTCTCTCCATCTTTCAGAAACATCGAAATAATGTGAATTTAATATGCCCCTAATGTTAGTGTTACGAAAAATGTTTATAGTGCTTTTTACTTTATCCATATAACTTCATGCTACGCTGAAAATAAGATCAATAGTTGCTTTATCGTATATTTTATCAAGAGCAGCAGCAGCCGCTTTGTTTTCTTTACTCTTAGTTTTTACTGTCACCACAATTTCATACGAATTTATTTAGAGATGTTTGACTCCACTCTAATTTCGTCTGTCGTTTCTTTAGGCTAATATGCTAGTTTCCACCGGCACCTTGGGTTAACACTTGACTTTTGAGCCAATCTTGGCTCAAAAGTCAATTTAAAAAATAAATTAAATAATGATGATACTATTGTTTTAATACGACATCAATTTCTTCTTCTTTAGAATTTAACTGTATCTTTCAAACCTTGTTCATGTTAGTTTTTCAATGCAATGTACATGCACAATCGTGCTAATAAACATGTTCTCACGGTATTTGCTTTGGTATTAAATTGTGTGAAATATGCTGCCTATTGAAACAGCCTTTATATGGGAACTAACTTAAACATTACTGCAACATATCGTGTGCTTTATAAAAGACAACTGTATTATTGTGTATATGTATATTCGTGTTTCTTTTTTGTATTCTAGGTAAACTTATTAAAACTTTACTACAGTTATAAACTTAAACATTGCCCGCAATGTAGTTGCGAAAGTATAGATATTGACCGGTATGATATTCGCTGCTAACACCTCCACCCGCTTCTGTGACTGACACAGCATCACGAACACCAGCTTCTTCTCCTTCAAATCGAAGTTCTCCCACCCACAACAGTACACTGACCTTTCAAAGACTTCCGAAGCATTTATCAACCTCTGGCAAAGAAAACAATACAAAAAGAATACTAGGAAACAATAAACCAAAATGGGCATGAACTGGAGCCATTCCTGAAGTGGTAAGTAGAAGAATAAGGATATGCAGACAGCATTTGAGCCAAAGTTTACTCCTAAGGGGATGCTGTACAGAGATTTCAGTTTATCAACTATGTCCAAGATTAAGGAATGTCTGTCGATCAGTGATGATAGAGTTTCCTTAGACAGTTCCTTGTTCTCCTCTCTGTTGTAGTTGGCATCGAGAGCCATCATCTCGTAGGCCATCATTTGGTACATGGCGGCGGTGTGCGCTATGAGGAACAGCAGTAGGGCCTGATAGTTGAGAGCCACGGTAGTAATAGTGAACTCTTGCACAGCGAGGATTGTGAGGCAGACCTCCCGGTTCGGAGACACTGTCAGTGGCTCCAGACCTAAAAGAAATTGCAAGGTATTATTGTAGATTTGGTGACAACAAAGAGAAAATACATTATGGACTAGTATGCGAAAGGCTCTTGAAAACCGAATTTGGAATGTAATTCAAGGAATTTTGTACACAACCCAAAAAACTTTAAGCTTTTAGCTAAAATTGTAAAAAACTATGTAGATAAGTTGGTACCTACAACTGATTTCTATTTAATTAACAAAATCGTATCAATACGCGACGTACAGAGGAATTTTAACTTTGGTGTTATGCAACTGGTGTGGTGGTGTTTTCTCAAGAAAGTCACATCTAAAAATAACATGTTTGCGGATACCAGCGACTAGGAAATATTTATTAATAATTGGCTTGTAAACAAAACGTCAACAATTTACGAAGTACTAGATATTATTATTCTGAAAGACTAACTTTATCTTCCGTAAACTAACATAACTAACGTGACTAACTATCATAATTTGTAATAAACTTTGTTTGACATTAAATCTAAAGCTGTCTGAAACATTGAAGACGAAAATTTGATTAATGATGAAGAACTACATTACAAAATTACACTTCTGGACACATCTATTGGCCCACCTTGTATTTTCAGTTTCGTTTGGTCCTAGCTAAAATTTTATATTAGGTCGAGCAAAAAGTTTTTATGCAGTTTTGAACCTGGCACATTCACAATTTCATTCAATAGTCTTTTTTTGAATTTCGAACACAGAATTTAAAGAAACAAAAGACAATTTGGAGCCTGTTTGTTGATATCAAACAATCGAATACTAAGAAAACTTGGTTTTATTGGTTTACTTGGATTTAATTCTTGAAAAAGTGATTGATATCTTTGGTTTTGCAACAAACATTACTTATTCTTAACATTAAGGTGAGGTTCTATCAATAATCTATGGATACTTCACCTGAAGTCGCCGCCCAAGCTGTGGCACTTATTCAGGCCGGACACAGCCAAAGAAACGTGAGTGCTCAACTTAATTTAAGTCGATCTGCGGTCCGAAATGTTTATCGGAGGTACCTAGAGACTGGCGGCTTTGTTCGTCGCCAAGGAAGGCCACGATCTCGGGTCACAACTGAAAGGCAGGATCGATTCATCGTGACGACCAGCTTGAGAAATCGTCACCTTACCTCCATTGAGATACAAAACCAACTTCGCGACTTCCACGGAGTATCTGTGAGCGCTCGAACTGTTCGGAGAAGGTTAAAAGAACGCGATATGGTACCACACAAGCCAGCTAATGGGCCCAAACTAACGCGAGCCCACCGAACAGCGCGCCTTCATTTCGCACGCAGTCATTTAAATTGGACACAGCAAGATTGGAGCCGTGTACTCTTTTCTGATGAGTCTAAAATTGTGTTACATGGCAATGATGGAAGGAAGAAGGTCTACCGACGTAAGGGCGAGCGTTTCGCACAATGCTGCTTTGAAGAGAGGGTTGCTTATGGCGGTGGCTCATGGACTGTCTGGGGCGGTATATCCGCGAGCGGCAAAACTCAACTTGAGGTTGTTACAGGACCACGGCTGCCAACATTAAATGCTGAAAGGTACATTCGTGAGTGCTTAGAACCTCACGTGATACCATACGCGGACTATGTGGGCCCAAATTTCCTTTTTATGCATGATAATGCAAGAGCCCATGCGGCCGGCATCGTCAGGGAATATCTTCGGGATGTGAACATCACAGTTATGGACTGGCCAGCCAGAAGCCCAGACATGAACCCCATTGAGCACATGTGGGACGAGCTAAAAAGACGTGTTAGGGCTCGTCAGCCAGTTGCCCAGACGATGCAGGAGTTGAAAACTGCCATAGAAGAGGAATGGGAGATGATCCCTCAAAATTTCATAGAGCGGTTGATAAACTCTATGCCTAATCGTATGAGAGCTGTGGTAGATGCCCATGGAGGCAACACGCGTTATTAAATTAAACCTTTATTTGATAAAACATGTTTTTTATTCAAAAATCAATTGCCTTTAACAAGGCGCATATCCGACTTGTTAGGCGTAGCTCCATGTCGTATGGTATTCTGAATTCAAATTTAAAACAATACGATCGAAAAAGATGGTAAAATGTATCAGGTTTAAAATTGCATCAACAGTTTTTGTTCAATCTAGCAATCATATTTCGGTAGGGGCCATCGAAACCTAAACTCTAAGGTGGGCCAATAGATGTGTCCAGAAGTGTATAATTGAAGACGATTCAGAAGAGTATTGAGATTATAAGGTAAAATAGCCAAAAGAAATTAAAATTATTATTTCATCATAACCCAATCAATTTAAATAACTTACCGACACAAGGAGTCATAGCATAACTATTCAGTACATCAATTCGGTGCGGCAAGTATATGACAAATGCATCAAAATAATTGAATCCGTAGAAAATAAAGACGATGCGTTTGGCGATCTTCATCAACTGCTCATGTTTCTGCTGGAGGGAGATTGAGCGTCGAGCCATTCGATCGCTCTGGTCCATCTTTTTCAAGACTGCTCTTAGCAGAGGTCTGTAGATTATATAATATGTATTATTATATTTTACTTATTTATTTATTGGTCACTATATAATTGTTATACCGTTCACATGCCAACCATACAAGCCAAGTGCACAATACTAAGTTATACAAACTACAAAAAACATGAAAAAAAAAATTTAGGTACAGAAATGACACGGTGCATAATTTGTACATTATTTTAACAAGACAACAAGCGTAGCCCACCTGCCTGAAGCAACATACACAAATATTTTTGGTCTATAATAGTTTGCACCTGGATTTTTTCGATTAATTAGTCTAAATTATAACTAAGAACACAAATAGACACCAAACCTTTGCTTGATAAACCAACAGCTGTTGGTAACAACGAGGATCAAGATGGAAATGTTGACGTAACTCTTTATGAAGTCCCTAGCACCCTGGGCTTGCTTCCATTGGAACCAGATGCTACCAATGGCATACACGTAAAATAGAAGAGACAAGTGGAGAATCCAAAACCAAGCTGTGAAAGATTTGAAGAAGACGGTCTGATGAATACCTTTTTAAAATGAATGTGGTTATGTATGATGCATTAAGGCTCCACTGAATGACTCTTGCAACATAAATGCAAAACAAAACACTGAGTTGCATGAAGTTGCTTGTTTCTATGATCTATCTATATAAATCAAAATCGAATGTATACAACTTTTTGGCCACCATTTTCATTTAGCTCCAAATTTTACGGTTCTTTCATATCCACTATTTAGTTCAAATGTGGTAAAATTGTTATGAACCATTTATAAGGACTACCGCATTAATTTCAGTGATTAATCTGAAAGTTCCTACATGGATTGAAAAATAACCTAATTTTTTTCTAATTTTTTTACGAGTAACTAATCCCTTTTTGATCACAGAGGATTTGTAAATAAACAACATTTTCACAATTGTGGAGAAGAGTAACCTTTTTTGACCCAGATAGGGTCCCTAAATTCTTTTGTCTGACTGGTTACATGGAGTAATCGCACCATTCTTCCTTAAAGAGGCTACAGGACAGGTTCTGCTGTTACTGAAACTGGCAACCGTAATACTACCATTTCATCATCATCTGCCTAGCCTTTTCCCAACTATATTGGGGTCGGCTTCCAGTGAAACCGGGTGCAGCTGAATACCAGTATTTTACATGGAGCGACTGCCTATCTGACCTCCACAACCCAGTTACTGGGTAATACGATACCCCTTGGTAAGACTGGTTGTCAGACTTTCGGGCTTCTGACGACCCGTAACGACTGTCAAAGATACACGAATGACAGCTGGGACCAACGGCTTAACGTGCTTTCCGAGGCACGGAGGGGTCTTGATATGTAAAGATGGTTACCCATCTACGGACCAACTGCGGCAAGCGTAGCTTAACCTGATCGATCGACCCGTGCGGCTGTTATTTCTTAGCCACAAGCCCCCCCCCCCAACCGTAATACTACCATTTCTTTTCATCAAATCAATCAGTTAGACCAAGAAAACACGAGGTTTCAATAAGAGGGAGCCAGAAACCATGCAGCACGCAACGAAATCGAAATAAGAGGAATGTTTCAAAACAATCAATTCTTAGTAAGGTTGACATTAATTGGCCCCCCAGTTTCACTAGATTCGTCAGGTCCCGATTTTTTCTGTAGGTTTATTTCTAGGGACGTGTCATGGTCAATTCTGAACACTAAAAGCAGAATATTTGTGACTCTGGTGATGGAATATCTATTAAAGTCTTTGAAAATTTGTTGAAAAACACGATGAAAAGCGATGGCATTTTAAACCAGCAAAGAGGTGGAGATTTGGTGCAATGGATGTTATTTTTCATACAAAATTGTAAAGTAAGTGTGCCTGTATTATGTAACTATGGAGATTTATCTGGTAATTTTCGTTTGTAATAAAAATATATCTTACTTAAAGTTGCATACCTTCGATTTGGCCACCCTGTATATACATACGCACCAGATATTTTTCCATCCTTCCTACAAGAAAATCCAACAATATTTGGAACAACATTAACAATCCAAAGTAAACTGTCAAAGCTATTTTCTTTAATAAGATGTTTTGCTTCCCGTACAGTTTCTTTCAGGGAACTGTATAAGTTCATTGTAAAAGAAACTTCTTCACAGGAATAAGAAAGCTACTTGGAATCAAACCTAACAATGAGCTAGAGGGCTAGCGAAAGAAACTTTATAAAGAAAACATACATGGAAAAGCAAAGGTGATAATAATAGGTGGTTTATAATAACGTAGAATTAACGGTAGTTCTAGGTCGAACTTGGAAGTATTTTTCTGACTAGCTGCGTCCGTTACTCCGTCCGCGTGTAAATCGTAAGTGTTGCATTGCGAACTGTCAGTAATCCATTCCACACGAAATGTGTTAAAGATATAGATATATTTATTGCTTATCTGTGTAGATCAGTTCTTATTTTAAACGTAAAACTTTTAGGCTCAGTAGTCTACCCATTCCGAATATGCAATAGTATTACAAGGCAAATCAATTTCAAATACATAAATTACATAAAGATTACACATTAGAATGCGATTGACTGAAAGAATACCACTTCGTGTCATTCTCGGGGATACTTTCCGCATATAATGCAACTTCTAAATAATTCTACGCAGAAATGCTGATGCTAATTTTATTTATTAGCTACACAACCAAAACTGTCATACTACGCAACGCAGCAATGCTGCTTACCAGCAGAAATAGGAATGATAGCATGGTCATTTTATTTACGACCGCGTAAGCGAGACACTTATTAAGGAGCTTCTGTGTAGTACTAATCTTGCAACAACACACAAGATATTCAAACACAATCGCACGATCGTCATCTCATTCTTCATCTTCAGTTTCTTCTTTCAACATTTTCGAATCATGTGGGTGATTCAAAAATGTCACTGATTTGCATACTTATCGTCAGCTAATATTCTTATTCTTCTTTGTCTTTTTATATATAATTACTAGCTTTTGCCCGCGGCTTCGCCCGCGTGGATGTCGGAAAATATCTCACGGGAACGTACCGGGATTAAAAGTACCCTATGTTCCGTAATACTGTATTGGTTTTCGCGGCGGACGCCAGAAAGTTCCCAGTCGGCATGATTTTTTTGGACATCTTAAACAATCATCATATCATCATATTTCAGCCAATTTATATAAAAACTTAATGAATTATACACCTAAACCTGCCTCATGAATCACACGGAGTGATTCTTCTCTCCTTTGGTGAAAACCGAATAAAAATCCATTCGGTAGTTTTAGAGTTTATCGCGTTTAGACAGACAGACGCGGCGGGAGGACTTTGCAAAAAGAATTTGAAAAACTATTATGCCGCTCAATAACAAGTATGAAATAACTTTTGACCGAGTGAACCGATTTAACAAAAACTTGTTTATAAAAAAAATAAAAAAAAACAACCGACTTCCAAACAAAAACACTAAAAAGCGAAAAATAACTTTAATTTTGTGAGTCGGTGTCTTTGGTTTAGTATTTTCGGTTTTTGCCACCGAATTCCGAAATAAAAGTAATTTTTAACTGTTTGATTGGAAGTCGGTGGTTTTTTTTTATAAATAAGTTTTTATTTTCCACTTTTTAGTATATTTATTTTATTTTAATAAGTACAGAGACAGACTCCAAACTAAGAAAATTCATCACAGATATGATAACATACAGTATATAAATCTGAAGTCCAATTAGGTATTACTGTACACAGCGTTCAACATTTAATACATACATACATAAACTCACGCCTTCTTCCCGTGGGGGTAGGCAGAAACTACAGAACGCCACCTGCTACGATCCTTACATACTCCTTTTGCCTCATTTACATTCATACATCTGGTCATACAGGCACGACACTGCAGCATTTACAACTTATATAAAGAATTTTTAAATTCGTTAAAACCGTTCATTTAGTGGTGGTACCTACCCACCCAAATTCGTATACTTGCTAAGTAAATAACAGTGACAGGAAGTTATTATAACATCATCAACATACACTAAATGGAAAAAAACGTATTATTGAAGCTAACTCAAAAACCACTCAACAGAATTTGACCAAATTTATATGCAACCACCTCAGGACTATACCCTTTCAAATAAAAACTTTGCAAAAAGGCAAATATATGTCGCGCTAAGTCATGTCAGAAGTTTGGATGGCGTAGTTTCATCAGGTTTGGACGCCGTCGCCAACAAATTATTAAGTCAACCACACGACGACAGATCGTTGACCAAATCTGTCTTCTGACAATCAAGGCCACACATAACGACTCAAGTAGCGCAATTTGAAGCATATTACCATTAAAATAATTTATAGCCAGAGTGCATCTCATGACAATTCCAATAAGCCCAAACACGGCTAGGATACATTATTTTATTACGGAGTTCCGGTGCCTACCTTCCGGCTTCATCATCAGACCAGTTCAATGCTACCATTTTCATCAGAACCATTTATTTAAATATACTTCGTCTTAGTCGCTTAACTATCTTAATCGAGATATCGCCACCCGTGAAATACTTATCATTGAGGAGTTCCCGTGGACATATGTGGTCTTCTGCATCAGTTCCACTTCACCAAATGATACTTTCTGAATGCAAATACTTGACTTGTTGATGAAAATACGTAATTAATATTATTTAAATGCCTATAATATTTGAGGAGTTCCCTCAATTCCTCATGGATCCTATCATCAGAACTGGATTTTGATAAAAATGGGACCAATCTGGAAGTATGTCCTTTCAATATAAAAAAAGAATTTTCCAAATCGGTTTAAAAAAAAACATACAACCAAATTGAGAACCTTCTCCTTTTTTGAACTCGGTTAAAAATAAAGACTAAAATGTTACCTCAAGAAGTCAAGATACGAACTATACATTTTCAATCCCTTAAATCTCTTAAAAAGAGGTACACCAAATTTTTAATATTATTTGTGATTTTTAAAATCAACCCCTATTTTACCCCCTTTTTTTTTTTTTTTTTTTTTGTGGATGGGAAATCATCAAATGACTTCTCCCGCTCTGGGCGGAGCGGGAGGGCGTGTCAGACTTTTACTGACTAAAACCCACCCGTGTTCCTTCTGTTGCCTGTGCCGGGGCCACGGTAACTCTTTCGAACATCCCGCAACCCTAGCTGGCATCGGCCCTAGCGGACCCCGTCAATAGTGCTGACATCTCTTTGAGGCGCGCGTGGAACACGACGCGCCGTCGACTCGGGCCTGGTCCTTACCGGACGGCGAGCTACCCATTGCTCGCCGTCCGCAAGCCCGCGCCTACGGTGGCCGGGAATCGGCTGCCGATTCCCGACGCCCAGGGCGTCTCCTGCGGTATTTTACCCCCTTAGGGGATGATTTTTCAAAAACGCTGGACCACATAATTTTTTATTTCCTACCAAAAGCATAAATTTGAATTTTCATATCCCTAACTTAAAAAATGCAGGGTTTCCCATACAAACTTTCATCCCCTATACCACCCCCTGTAGGGTTATATTTGAGACAAAAAGTACCCTATGTCCTTCCCCAAGATGCCATCTATCTCTTTGCCAAATTTTATCGAAATCCGTTAAGTGGTTTAGACGTGAAAAGGTAACATACAGACAGACAGACAGACAGAGTTACTTTCAAATTTATAATATTATATTTAAAATATACAGGGTGTGGCGTAAATAATGGATAATCCTGTATCTGGGAATGGAGGACCCCAAGCCCTATAATATAAAAAATTCTCAAACCCGAGAGTAATTTATTTGCAGAAATCAGATAGTGAAAATTCCTTCATTTGTGAATACGGTGGCCGAGGAAGTGACTAAAGGTGGCAATGAAAAATAAATTACTCTCGGGTTTGAGAATTTTTTATATTATAGGGCTTGGGGTCCTCCATTCCCAGATACAGGATTATCCATTATTTACGCCACACCCTGTATAATATATATATATAAATATATAATATATATAGTAAATATAGTAATAGTAATATAGTATAGTATATATAGTATATAGTATGGAAGTATGGATTCAGTACGTGTGTATGTCACTGAACTCCTTCTAAACGGCTGGAACGATTTTGAAGAATTTTTTGTGTTTGAGTGGGTCCCTGGATGGTTAAAATTCACAGTTGGACCCGGTAGGTGACGCTATTCAGACAGGACAACGCCTGTAAGGTGCGCTAGTAATATACATTATAGTAAATTAGTTTTAGTTTATGCGAAACCCGAAACACGTGTCTGGTATTTTTATGTAAAGAATCTATCTACAAAATTTCAAAACTGTATCATGAAAAATCACAAAGTTATAAGCTTGTTATCTGGTTGTCCATACAAAACCATGCTCACCACGCGGCAGCTCCGCGCCGCCCGCGCCTCTAGCGTCGTCTTGCGCTCATTGATAATAATTTGCCAGTAAGTACGGTGATTGTATTGTAATTAACTGGTGATAACATTTTCCATCACACTTGCCGCACGTGCACGTGCACGTGCTTGCACACTTGCAGGCAATAATGGACTGTCGTAATGGTCAAGTGTAGGTAGATATAATTATGTGCTTTTCGTTAATGCAGCCGTAAGTGATAAAATGTAGTAAGTGCGATTTGTTGCACCTTATGCCAAGTTCAAAGTGGATGAAAAGTGTTAAACATCTCATTACTTAACCACAGCAGGCTGTAGGTACAAATAATAACTTTCTACAATTAACCATCTTGGCTTGTTTAAAAATGTTAATCATCACTATTTTACAATAATTGACTTGATCACTACTTTCAATGTCATGCCAATGCCATTTTTGTGTACTGGACGTTTGTGTATGAGAAAGACATACAGGCACGATACTTTTTACATACGATAGATACATGATCAAATGAAACAAAGGCCCACGGCGACCGCACGCCCGCGCGGAGCGTGACCCGTGCACACCAACTTATAGCATCCGGGCGACTGAAGGAAGGGGTTTCTTTACCCCCGCCCCGCTACCTGTGTGCCCGCGCCTACGCGCTTAGTGCCGCCTATGACTTGGAGTGACCTGTGTTGTGCGCGTATGATTGCGGATAGAGTACTTAGTGTCGCTCAGTGTCCAACTAGTAACCTTTTTTAAATATTTAACATTATAGAGGCATGAGGAACAGAGTGTAAAGTTCACTCATCCTCCATAGAAAAGGGAGGATCCTCCGACCAGACGGGTGTTGTGTCTGGTGGGCTACTGCCCGACGATTGATGTCGGGATGTTGTATATATGCTAGTCGCGCGGTAAACTATGATTGCGCGATGCAGGATTTTGCGTGACGTCAGTGTGACGCGTTCCAATGTGGCGATGTAGATATGCCGCCACAACATGATGTAAAAATTATTGGAATCGATTCAGTTACTTATTCTGAACAAACTATATTCAGGTTTCGCATATACTAAAAATAATGTTGTATACAAGCTGTTACATAAATAACGCACAACCTCTTAAGGGGTCACTGTACTCATCATTATGAACAACTTTTACTATGGGACCAAATCTGAAATTGCGAAAAAAAAATCAGCTGTTCTCTACATTTTGGCGAGTTATGTGAACATAAATGTAGGGAGCAGCTGACTTTTTTTTCGCGATTCAGGTTTGGTCCCATAGTAAAAATTATTCATAATGATGAGTACAATGACCCCTTAAGAAGTTGTGCGTTAATTATGTTATACCTTGTATATTCGCTAAAGGAATAAACAGACAAACCTAGTCTACAAACTTTTTTTAGTTAAAATTTAGTTAATATCGCTACACGACGCGACACGACGGAAACGCTAATTAAATGCTAATCCTCTTTCATTAAAATCTGAGCACCTTACATTTTAATAAGTTTTTTTTTTAAATTATAAACATCGTATTATTATAGGTTAAAATTACCTAGGCTGTAATTAATTTGTCATAAAAAGAAACTTCAAAGTGTAACCCCGTGTCCTAATAAAAGCGATTTTCCGCGTAGGGTCAATCCGCAATCGTCACGTTAATTTGTCAGTCATTTGTTTGGAAAACTGGAAGGCGCTGTCAGAACGGCGCCGACGACGCGGTCGGGTTCGCCAAACAAAATGAACACGACGAACGCCTAGTCACGCAACGATCGCGTATACTAGCTTCCGCCTGCAAATTCATCCGCGTGAAATTTCTTGTTCCCCCCGACCCACCCCGTCGCATCGCATCGCCTGCCCGCGCTGTTACTTCGTTTTCGCTTAGCGCTCGTTCTTACTTTTTTTCCTTTTGCTCGGCTTCTAAGGGTCCTAGCATAATATTACAAACCCTATAGCCTTCCTCAAGAATTGGGCTATAAAATGCAAAAAGATTTTTTCAAATCAGACTGGTAGTGACAGAGATTAGCGCGTTTAGGTAACTAATAGACTAAGCGCATTTTTCTTACTTTAAGCATTTTTATACCCGTCGTAATTTCTATACGAAAGATCCGATTCGAATAATTTAAAGAGAAATTTACATGTGCTTAATCAACCTTGGTTATGAAACTATTTATCTGGATAAGCATTAATGCCATGTTTATGAAAACACCTTCGCAAATAATGCATTATTTTATAACAAATTTGATTACCATTAAAAAACGTTATAGTGAGCCAACCTTAAAAGACAGACATTGCGGAATTTTTGCTAGAACTTTTTAAGAGGAACAATTCCGTCATTCATGATTGTTGCGTATCTACCGTTTACGCAGCGCACGCAACGGAAGCTCTCAAAAGGAATAAATTTTCACCGTTTTTGTAACGTTTTTCATTGATGCTCCGCTCTTATTGGTTGTAGCGTGATTGTATATAGCCTATAGCCTTCCTCAATAAATGAGCTATCTAACACTAAAATAATTTTTCAATTCGAACCAGTAGTTCAGTAGTTTTTTGAGATTAGCGCGTTCACCCAAACAAACGAACAAACTCTTCAGCTTTGTTATAATGGGTCTTTACCTATATAATTGGAGATTCTATAACCAGCATTTTCAAATTTAATTATCTGTGGATTGGCGCGCAACTCGAAATTCAAATAAATTTTATTCGAAAGTCGTGTTAATTTAATTTCAAATTCAGTCATTTGTTTTTAGATAGTTTTTTGATTTTGTGAAATTGTGGTAGTTTTTGGCGCCATGGATAAACTGAAAATTCGTACAATTTTCAAATATGGGTTTCTACGTGGAAATACCGCTCCGCAAACAAAACGAAAAATGTTTCGTTTTGTTTGCGGAGCGGAGCACTGCTTGCATAAACACGGTCCATTATTGGTTCAATCGTTTTAAATCTGGAAATGTTGAGTTGAAGAACGAGCCTCGCGGTCGGCCGGTAACTATTGTCGACAATGACGAATTAAAGGCGATAGTGGAAGCAGATCCAACTCAATCTACGGCTGAGCTTGCTACGGGCCTTAGAGTTAGTGTCAAAATAACATTGCAGCACTTGCGTCAAATCGGAAAGATTAAAAAGGTAGATAAGTGGGTGCCACACGAACTAAGCGACCAACAGCGAGACTTACGCGTCGAAGCATGCATAGCACTACTGAATCGGCATTTCTATGCCGATTCAGTAGTGCTTCCTTCCGTGCTTTTTGAATTCCCTCGTTTCTACGAGGGAATTCTAAATCGAATTGTTACCTGCGATGAAAAGTGGATCCTGTACGACAACCGTAAGCGTTCGTCTCAGTAGGTGGACCCGGGTACAGCACCTAATCAGTGCGCTAAAAAAAAGATTACTCATAGGAAGATGATGGTGACTGTCTGGTAGACCAGTGCTGGACTTGTATATCACAGCTTCTTACCGAATGGCACAACAGTGACGGCAGATGTCTATTGCCAAGAATTGCAAACAATGATGGAGAAGCTCGCAATTCAATAACCAATACTGGTCAATCGCTCTTCCCCATTGCTTCTCCACGACAGCGCGCAAACTCACACTTCACGACAGACCATCACATAGCTACAATAGTTACAGCTGGAAGCTCTCCATCACCCACCGTACTCACCGGACCTTGCCCCAACAGATTTCTACTTTTTTCAAAATTTAGACAATTTTTTAAGGGGGAAAAAATTCAACACCCAAGAGGCAGTACAAAACGCTTTCGCTGACTTCATCGCCTACCGTCCGGCAGACTTCTACAGTAAAGGGATAAACAAACTGCCATCAAAATGGCAAAATTGTATAGATAATTTGGGCTAGTACTTTGATTAGCTGAAATAAAAAATTACCAAATTTTTATATTTTAAAATTTTCGTCCAAATCTCCAATTTCCTAATATTAGTGTAGATTAGTACACGTAAATACCTAATATTAGTGTAGATTAGTACACGAGGTAAAAAGGGTAAAAATATTGAAGACGGAAGACAAAAAAAAGCATACTGCTGCATACAAGCGTTTATTTATGTTTGTTCACTTTCATCTGTTCTTCACTGAGATTAATTCTTATAGTGCATATTGCTAATATTGTGCTTAACAAAGCAAAAATTACCGAAAGCTTAAATGATATTATCATGTTCTACTCTACTTGCTTGGCGCTAGACGTATTTTCAAAAATACAACATTTGAGATCATAAAGAAACAGAATATTTTTAAGCTGCTACACCTTAAATATAGTAACAAACTTGTAAATAGACTGCATAGTGCTCGCGAAAGTATGGATACGTATCGGAATGACTCGTGCGGCGTACACTATGACAGGTTTCTGAGCTTGTTTCAACATCAGGAGCACTTGTCTCTGCTCTTTCACACGCAAATTCTCCCAACCGCAACAGTACACCGCTATTTCAAACTTTTCCGAAGCTGTCGTAAGTCTCTGGCCTTGAAAACAATACAAAAAAAATATGAAAAGGCTGTGATAAATCAGCGGAGCGAAGTTGAGACAGACGTCCAGTGGCAACACGAAGAATAAACACAAAGAAATGGCGTCCAAACCGAATCCTATGCCTATAGCGACACTGTATATAGCTTCCAGTTTACGTACAGTGTGCAAAGCTAGAGCATGACGAAAAATAATGTTCTTCAGACGATCTTCAATTTCACAATAGGCTTCATCAGATCTTTGGCAAGTTTTTGCAATGTCGTTAAAGCTCGTCATGTCTTCATAAAGGATTTGAAATACTGCGGTGGCGTGAGAGAACAAGAACAGTAGGGCGACGTCATAGCTGCATACTGCCACAATGGCTGTTAATTCTTGAAGTGCTAATATCACCATGCAGGCTTCACGGTTGGGACTAGCACTGATTGGTTCTAGACCTGGAATGGAAAATTAAATGATGAGAAAAGAATTATTAAACCCTAAGAAATCTCTCTCAGTAAACATACCAACACAAGAAACAACTGAGAAATCATCCATTCTGATTGTTCTAGTAGGTATAAATATCATGACATCATTGACTAAATGGAATATGTAGCACATGATGACAATGATCTTGATGCTCTTCAACAGTTTTTGGTGCATATCTAGAAACCTGCCCGTGTCGATGATCAGATCATCATTCTTCTTCACCACTTTCAAGAGATCGTTCAAATCGTTTCTGCAAAACATAATATTGAAAAATATGAATAAAGCACAAGTAAGATAGTACAAGAAAAATATGGAAAAAATATTACCTTTTATAAATTAGCCACCAGCTATTGTTAGAGATGAGAATGAACACCGAAATGTTAAAGAAGCTGTTGATGTAGTCGACAAAACCCGCAGCAAAGTACATCTGGTATATCACTGTGCCCAAAATGTACACGTAGAAGAGAAGGACCGTGTGGATTATCCAAAATAAGACTGCAATCGTTCAAAAACAGATGAGACAAAACGGTCTATTAAGATATTGAAAATGATAATACAGGGTGGTCCAAATAGTGACATCCAAAAGAAAAATCTGAATTTCTCATACCCAGAGGTATTCGAAAATACCCCATGTATTTTCCGCGATTATTTGTAGTTTTCAGCATTGTTTTTTGGCACTAACACTTATACTCAGTTTTAAAAAGATCAAAAATCCAAAATTATTTTTGGTACTTGGATTGGTGGTGGTGTTATCGAAAGATATCTCCGTAGGTATCTACCCAATCATCAGTGCTCCAGTAACTTACAGCCAAACTTTTTACTCAGCAGAGGAAACCCAGCAAGGGTTGGCAAAATATTGATAAGCCAAACCAAATTCAAACACGAAGTTTGCTTCAAACGCAGCCTAATTTTTTTCACCCAATCGCATACGCTGTACGCCATTTTAGCTAAAGTTTATGTCCGTTTTCGACGAAGTAAGTGCACGCAATGTTAATTTGCAGTTGAATGCAATTATGTACCAAACTGTGAAAGTGATTATAAATTGAATAATTAATAACGCCTTGTTAGTTGCATCGGCTACTAATAAGGGTGGCAGATATGTGGTTAAGCCCTTGCGTGAATTGTACCTGGGTGTTAGACAGAATAATAAATTTGATAATCACTAAGTAAGAAGGTGTCGACGTAATGAGGACCATAGAATATAAATTCATCAAAATTCACAGCAACCAAAGAAATTTTGGGAAATACAGAAAAATATTAATCATTTGTATGGTCAAAAAGTAATTTACCTTATGTACGAGACTGATTCAGGATATTATTATACCTATCCGTCACTAGAGCCTGTAACATCGGCCTAGTAAAATCTGATGACCCCTGGGTCATAGTTATTTTACTTTGCCGGGTTCCATACAAATTGACCGATACAAGAAGGATACAAGCGATTTAGCATAGCTGTTCACAACCAATCGACAGACTTCCGAGTCGAAAATGACACATTTTCGCTTAACCGATTGCGGTCGTCTGTTTTGTCTTAATATATTACAACGCCATCTCTGGAAGTTTATTAACACTACTTCACGGCACGGTCCGCAATGCGCTACGTTCTCGCTTAGAATGTTTTCCTGCTACCAAGATAATAAACTTAGTAGTTCTACAAACGTTGCATAGACAGCAGTGTTGAGTATTTTGTGGTCTTCGTAATATTTTCAGTCCTTAAATAAACTACCCGGCAAGATAATTACTTTCAATGTGTTTTTCATACAGAGCCATTGCTAATTAGCCTTTGAGCACATGATCAGCCTTTTGAGCACAGGAACGGTCTACGACGGCACTGGCTGGCTGTCATCTGCCTAGTCTTTTCCCCTAGATAATCTATGTCTTTTGCCAACTATGTATTGTCTCTCTGCGTTTTAACATATTTCTTGTTTTCTGGCGGAATTCCAGAGGGTGTCACTTAGTATGTTGTCCACTGTGTAATTTGTGCTAGACCCAGTACCCGGGGCTGGACAATTAGCAATTCATGACTACTTTTGTTAGCTTGAGTCTTACGTGTTAAAACAAATTGTCTACATAAAAAATAAATAAAATTGAAGTGTCTGTTTGTAATGTCAAAATAACAGCTTTTTACAAAATGCATAAGAAAGTATAGGCACTTATTATAACAGAAAAACAATTTTTAAGATTTTTGCCTGTTTATTCCGGCTAATCTCCGAAACGGCTGGACCGATTTTGACCGGACTTTCACTGGCAGATAGCTGTTGTTATAAGGAATAACATAAGCTATTTATATTTTAGAAAAATAATTATTGTGAAGTGGTTCTGCCATGGGAAGAAGGCGTGAGTTTATGTATGTATGTTCTCAACAAATGGCACAAAAATTGAAACTGAAGTAGTTAACGACTTTACGCTTTTAAGACTCACAGTAGACACACACATTTCTTGGAAGCCCCATGTAAAAAAAGTACGATCAAAATTATCGAAATTCACTTCTGCACTTCGAGAAGTCAAAAAAACTACCGACTTGCAAACTGCACTTATTATATACTACGCCTACGCTCATGCATGACTCAGCTATGGCATTATAATGGGGGAAATAGCACAGACGCGCCTACACTTTTCATTCTTCAAAAGAAATGAATTCTTATCATAGTAAACATAGAACAAACCGATAACTGTAAACCCTTTTTATCTATACAAATAAATAAAATTTGTCTGTTTGTAATGTCAAAATAACAACTTTTTACTAAATGCATATGAAAGTAGGTATATACGGTACGTATGACAAAAAAGCAATTCTTAAAATTTTTGTCTGTCTGTTTGTTCCGACTAATCTCCGAAACAGCTGGACTGATTTTGACGGGAATTTCACTGGCAGATAGCTGATATTACGGCGGGTAACTTAGGCTACTTTTGTTTTAGAAAAATAATTAGGGTTCCGCGCAAGAACATTCAAATCCATGAAATTGTGAACAAAAAGTCGGATTTGAAAGCCGTCGCCAACAAATTATTAAGTCAATCACACGACGACAGACCGTTGACGAAATCTGTCTTCTGACAATCAAGGCCACATATAAGCGCAATTTGAAGCATATTATCATTAAAATCATTTATAGCCAGAGTGCATTAATTTCATGACAAGCCAAAACACGGCTAGGATACATTGTTGTATTACGGAATTCCGGTACCTACCTTCGGCTTCATCATCAGATCAGTTCGATGGTACCATTTTCATCAGAACCATTTATTTAAATTTGCTTCGTCATAGTCGCTTAACTATCTAAATCTAGATATCTTATCACCAACCATGAAATACTTATCATTGAGGAGTTCTCGTGGCCATCTGTGGTCTTCTTCGTCAGTTCCACTTCAACAAATGATACTTTCAGAATGCAAATACAACTTGTTGATGAAAATACCAAAATCACTATGTGTTTGCCTACAATATTTGAGGAGTTCCCTCAATACCTTATAGATCCCATCATCAGAACTGGATTTTGGTAAACATAGACAAATCTGGAAGTATGTCCTTTCAAATAAAAAATAATTTTGCAAATCGGTCAAAATATGGTTGAGCTGGATGGTGCTGATCCACGCGTCATGTTCGTGAACGGGTGCCGTCAGTGGAGACTGGATATCTTTTAACTGCCAGGGCTTATTTTTAATCTTATATTTTGAATTGTTTTTAATTATTTATTTTTTTCATTGTTCTCACAAATAGAAGCAACAAGAACAATGTACCCAGGATTTTGTAATAATTTGATTTAAAAGACTGTCCATGGAGTTTCTTGCCCATTCTTCTCCAAAGAGATCTACGTTTTGGAATGGGTGACTAGCTTCAATTTTCTGACTGACTAACAATTCAAAAGTGCCTGTAATTGGTTTACTTAATTGAAATAAATGCTTTGAGTTTGAGAGTTTGAGTTTGGTTTATAAATGACGGAGTACTGAGGTAACACACATTTAAAAAAAACAACCGAATTGATAACCTCCTCCTTTTTTGAAGTCGGTTAAAAATAACAGCCACATTTTATTAAAATAAAACTCCCTCGTCCCCGGACTCGTCGCGTTGCACGCCCCGCCCGCGCTCTTACTTCGTTTTCACTTAGTGTTCTCTGTGACTTTTTGATTTTTGCTCAGCTATAGCGTGGTGTTAAATAGCCAATAGCTATCCTCGAAAATTATGCTACCAAATGCAAAAAGAATTTTTCAAATCCGACTTTTTGTTCACAATTTCATGGATTTGAATGTTCTTGCGCGGAACCCTAATTATTTTTCTAAAACAAAAGTAGCCTAAGTTACCCGCCGTAATATCAGCTATCTGCCAGTGAAATTCCCGTCAAAATCAGTCCAGCTGTTTCGGAGATTAGTCGGAACAAACAGACAGACAAAAATTTTAAGAATTGCTTTTTTGTCATACGTACCGTATATACCTACTTTCATATGCATTTAGTAAAAAGTTGTTATTTTGACATTACAAACAGACAAATTTTATTTATTTGTATAGATAAAAAGGGTTTACAGTTATCGGTTTGTTCTATGTTTACTATGATAAGAATTCATTTCTTTTGAAGAATGAAAAGTGTAGGCGCGTCTGTGCTATTTCCCCCATTATAATGCCATAGCTGAGTCATGCATGAGCGTAGGCGTAGTATATAATAAGTGCAGTTTGCAAGTCGGTAGTTTTTTTGACTTCTCGAAGTGCAGAAGTGAATTTCGATAATTTTGATCGTACTTTTTTTACATGGGGCTTCCAAGAAATGTGTGTGTCTACTGTGAGTCTTAAAAGCGTAAAGTCGTTAACTACTTCAGTTTCAATTTTTGTGCCATTTGTTGAGAACATACATACATAAACTCACGCCTTCTTCCCATGGCAGAACCACTTCACAATAATTATTTTTCTAAAATATAAATAGCTTAAGTTATTCCTTATAACAACAGCTATCTGCCAGTGAAAGTCCGGTCAAAATCGGTCCAGCCGTTTCGGAGATTAGCCGGAATAAACAGGCAAAAATCTTAAAAATTGTTTTTCTGTTATAATAAGTGCCTATACTTTCTTATGCATTTTGTAAAAAGCTGTTATTTTGACATTACAAACAGACACTTCAATTTTATTTATTTTTTATGTAGACAATTTGTTTTAACACGTAAGACTCAAGCTAACAAAAGTAGTCATGAATTGCTAATTGTCCAGCCCCGGGTACTGGGTCTAGCACAAATTACACAGTGGACAACATACTAAGTGACACCCTCTGGAATTCCGCCAGAAAACAAGAAATATGTTAAAACGCAGAGAGACAATACATAGTTGGCAAAAGACATAGATTATCTAGGGGAAAAGACTAGGCAGATGACAGCCAGCCAGTGCCGTCGTAGACCGTTCCTGTGCTCAAAAGGCTGATCATGTGCTCAAAGGCTAATTAGCAATGGCTCTGTATGAAAAACACATTGAAAGTAATTATCTTGCCGGGTAGTTTATTTAAGGACTGAAAATATTACGAAGACCACAAAATACTCAACACTGCTGTCTATGCAACGTTTGTAGAACTACTAAGTTTATTATCTTGGTAGCAGGAAAACATTCTAAGCGAGAACGTAGCGCATTGCGGACCGTGCCGTGAAGTAGTGTTAATAAACTTCCAGAGATGGCGTTGTAATATATTAAGACAAAACAAATACTTTCGAGTCACATGACGACAGAAGGTCGTCTGTTTGAGACCATATTATAATTACTTATACCAACAGGAAAACAGGTTTCGTGAACGTCTGCTTTGTTCTGCGAAATGGAAGCTTCGTTGCAGATTAACTAATAACTACCTACCCAAATCTTATACCTACCTACCGTTCAATGTTGATATCAAAGGTCCTTTTATAGTTTCTAAAGTTTTATCCTCTACATTATTTAAAACACTGCAGAATGCAGTTTCCAGGTAGGCTGTGTTTTCCTCCGCGTCAGATAACTGCAATGAAAGCAAACTTAGTGTAGTTAGCTCGTGTAAGATAATTTTTATTTCAATAAATTTCTAAGCTTTTTGAGTCTCCGTCCAACAACATAGAATAATTTGTTTTTATTATGTTAGAAACAAAACTGGAGTAGATCGTGCTTAATCGTGCCCGTCTACACAGTTATTGGAATGTATAATAATCATTTTGCTCATAATAACGTAATAATTCTTTGCACTTTTTATTGCCAATACACGATTAGCTAGGTAGAGGGGATCGTGACTAAATAATAACAGCCGCACGGGTCGATCGAAGGTTAAGCTACGCTTGCGTGGTCGATTTGTGGATGGGTGACCATCCATAACATATCTAATGGAACGCATATGCGGGACGCACTATTTTTATAGCATTACAAACACTTTTGATTCGGAGGAGCTCGTGGCTAAGTAATAACAGCCGCACGGGTCGATCCATCAGGTTCAGCTACGCTTGCCGGGGGATGGGTGACCATATTTACATATCGAGACTCCTCCGTGCCTCGGAAAGCACGTTAAGCCCGGCTGTCATTCGTGTATCTTTGACAGTCGTTACGGGTCGTCAGAAGCCCGAAAGTCTGACAACCAGTCTTATCAAGGGGTATCGTATTAAACTAATCCGGTTATTAGGTTCGGAAAGTTATTGGTTATTTGCCGGTTCAACTGGGTTGTGGAGGTCAGGTCAGATAGGCTGTCGTTCCATGTAAAATACTGGTATTCAGCTGCATCCGGTTAGACTGGAAGCCGACCTTAACATGGTTGGGAAAAGGCTAGGCAGATTGAAATGATTAGGTAGGTAGGTACCTACTTACTTATTTATTTTCACACAATATCGGTTTAGCAAGAGTAGATGTTGTAATCTATGAAGGGAAGTTACACAATAAGGTAGAATTTCACCAATGACACTGAACGCGATCAGCACATAAACCCCGTGAAGTGCCAATACGCAGCGCGAGTAGGTATTTTCAAAAATGCTATCTGTTTCATACTTGCTCTCTCTCCCTCCGGGCGTGAACATATTGTGCAAGTCTTAGAGGCATTACCTATATTTCCATTTTGAAATATTGTTTCGGCCGATAACGTTTTCACTCCCCTAAACCTTTACGAAATGAGATAATTTTGGTCTCATTAGATTCAGTACAGCTTAATCTAGGTCTGTACGTTTTTCTTTATTAGTAGTTCAGTTCAATTAATTTTTGTTTTAAATAAACACGCTCGAGGAAGTTTTTAAGACAAGTCAAAACTATAGATATTTAGATGCTAATAACTTATGTCGTACGCAAAATTTCTGCATAATAAAAGCTTACCGACCTAGTTTTTCATTATATCTACAACTTTTCCAAAAATTATGAAAATAAGACTATGTTTACAGGGGGGAAAACGTTATCGCTTTTTATATGAAAATTTACAGCTTCACAATCCTCTTAAGCGCTGTCAGTGTCATTATTTTCTGTGGAATATTGACACTGACAGGTCTTGAACGCGGTTTATACATGCTGTTCGCGTTCAGTTTCATTGGAGAAATTCGCACTTAGTTTATATTAAAATATCTTATTACCGTGCCATAACATCACAGTAACGTACAAATACCTTGCAACCTTAGCTTAGATTACAATTAAAATGAAAACCACCCGAACCGTAATTAACAAAGAAACAGTCTGTATCAATTATCAACCGTTGAAGACATAAATAAACCTGCATATTATACTTTTTACTTATGTATAAGATTTCTTGTAGGCAAGTATCGTCGGCATGAAAGTAAATAAATCTTTGCCTGTCCCAGTTACAATGCTAAAGTTAAAAGTGACTAGAAATTACTGGTTTAAGTTTAACTGGCTGAATCACGGATTAACTAGCACTTTCAAAAGATAACTCGAAAGCCCTGAAAACCAGTTTTTTGAAGAACCTAATAACGTCAGTGACAGCAGAGGATCTAGGTATTGACGAAAACGACCACCAGTATTTAAAAACAAACTCGTCCGAGTAATGTTTTGAGTAACATAATGTAGCTACTATACCTGTTTGAAATACTGCTTTTATTATCATTAACCGAGCTACCTTGCCTTTGTCTGACTTGGCTTTGTCTCTCAAGACATTTTTCCTCCTATGAATATTGGCTCAGTATCCAATTCTTGTAACGGCAACCAGCGGGGCAATTGCGTAACACACTTACAATAGGAATCGATTTCATTTAGACAGTTCAAAAACATTCATTGCGTTACTTACGTTGTTGAGCAGGAAAATTTTTCGAACATATGAAACAATGGATTAGCAATTTGCTTCAAAATCATTTAGATTGCGATTGATAGTGTGTTACGCAATTAGGGTGCTGATGCCATCGCTTGAAACACCTCATGACTTTGATTACTTTGGATTAAAATTACTCACACTAACAACCGGAACCTACGAGAGATGCTTACTTCTGTCAATGAGGATGATATCGAGAACGTCAGTGACGATAGAATAACCGCTTATATAAATAAACTGAATCCGTCTTATTACAAAATTAGTTCTATCTTTGTTCCAAGCTTAAGGCATCTGTCCCGGCGAGCAATGGGTAGCTCGCCGTCCGGTAAGGACCAGGCCCGAGTCGATGGCGCGTTGTGTTCCACGCGCGCCTCAAAGAGATGTCAGCAGCATTGAATGGGTCCGCTAGGACCGATGCCAGCCGGGGTTGCGGGATGTTCGAAAGAGTTACCGTGGCCCCGGCACAGGCAACAGAAGGAACACGGGTGGGTTTTAGTCAGTAAAAGTCTGACACGCCCTCCCGCTCCGCCCAAACAGAAAAAAAAAGGCATCTGTCCCACCACGAGGAAGCGACTAGCTATCAATGATTTTTTCGCTCAAGAAACGTACAAAAGCTTGTAGGTTCCGTTAAGTAAAACAGAAAATTCGCTGACTAGTTGATTCTCCCGGCGAGTATTCGTTTGTCGCAGCGATAAAAAGAGCTTTCAAAGAGAGTACTCGCTCAGCGACGCTCGCTTGGCGGACAGAACACTCGCTGAGAGACTCATGCTTGGAACGCACGGCTTCATAACAAGCTAGACATTTCTAGTTTAAGAGCGTTTACGCCGTACAACATTTCATACAAACTTTCGAAATGAATGAACCGATTTTAATTAAACTTCATACGCATAAGCAGGATACATAGGTCTAAAAAGTTAGTTAAGAACATTTCCGAAATGTCTTATTTTAAAAAGATAATTGGAAATCCCTATTTCTATGGAAAATTTAAAATCTGTCGAATTTAGCTGTAACATTATTTTTCGAAAATATTCTTAAATAAGTTTTTAGACCCTGCTTATGGTTAAGAAGTTTCATTAAAATCGGTCTATTCATTTCGAAAAACAAGGACTTGAAAGTTTGTATGAAATGCCGTACGTCGTAAACGCTCTTAAGCTGACCTCTCATTGTACGGAAATCCTATACGATGGGAGATCAGCTTGAACTGGAAATGTATATGTAGGTTTTGTGATAAGACCGAATTGGTATACCCCAAGGGTCAATCACAGGATCGATCACATCAGTGCTGGTGAAAAAAAAACAACAACACACATCTGACTATTTGTTTTCTTCGACATACTCACTACCTTGGCTTATCAATGCAAATGTACTGAAACGATAAGCTTTGAAAAGGCATTTAGGTACCTACATAACCTCATTAAAACAGCTAATTTTTTTTTTAAATGACAGTTAACAACGCAGTTGCTTCCGGATTAAATAAATTGATGGATCATTCGTGCCTATTCGAGTTTCAACGTATACAATTGAATATCTACTATTGGCTATATTGATGTCAAGGCTTTGCAGAGTCAGACTCTTCAGACTGTTGTTGAATAGGTACAGGCAATTCTAAACGAAGACGTGATATGAACCTTACAAAAATTGTGACGCTTGTCTGTCACTGTCGCGTTGGTCGCGTATCAGACTCTGTTCTTTAGAACAAGTAATATCCTGTTCAATGATTACAGATAACATAGTTCAGGCGCATAAAAAACCTAGTGTTATACAAGGTACAATTGAAATAACTGAAAACCTCTTAAGGGGTCATGGCATATAATGTTCGCATAACTCCGCGATTTCAGCTTTGTCCCATTGTAAAAGTTGTTCATAATGTGACCTCTTAAGAGGTTTTCAATTATTTCCATTACAACTTGTATAAATCTTTAAAAAATACAACGCTTTCGCGACCTAGGGGCGTAGCCTTCATACAACCCGATTCCTATCGGCTTCCCTTTGAACAACCACTCTTCGTAATGTCTACTATTGCCAAATAATATGGTACACCTATGTGTGTAACTGTGTATCACATCACATTACATAATTATATTTAATACCAGTTTAATACATCATAACTTATTAAGATTAATAACCTACAGATTTTTATCAGAGTTTATGAGAAGTGAACAATTTTTTCTTCGGCTTCCCTCTAATGTTAATTGTAGCTGCGCCAATGATAAACAGTATTCATCAGCTGACTGAAACTACGCTCACTAACAGTGAGTCAAAGAGAACGTAAGCAATACGTCATTGCCTTCGCAGTTTCACTGATTTCGCTTCATGATGCAACATGCACTTTAATAATATTTCTTTCATAGATTGGCTGAGCCTAACTTCACCGTTTATTTCTTGTTTAGGAAACTCTTCTTCGTGAGTCGAATCGCAAGTAATTCAAATTTCAGCGTCCCAGAACTAACCTAGCTACTGTATAGGGCATGTAATATCGGATGATTTTCGATTCCGGAACTGAGTTACGATACTACTGGTTAAATTCCGGAATTCCGGAACCGGTTCCGGAATTAGAAAAAAGTATAGGAAATTAAAAAAAAAACAATAAATAGGCATTTACGTGTTTTGTTAAATCAAATCTTTATTAAAAAACTAAATAAATCGACAAAACTCTTGACTGAGATCAATTAAACAGCCTTCTATTAGGTTAAATATAACAAAAAATAATCAACTTTTCAATAATATACATTATAGCAAAATCAACGTGTGCTAGCTATTTGCAATTGCAATGTAGCATAATAAATAACTATCTAATAAAATTATGATGTATATAAGATTCAACAACTCACAATGAACAAGATCAACAAGTTCTCCTCTTCTGAGATCATGAAAATAGGTTTAAAGAACAATATCAATCTGCCTAGCCTTTTCCCAACTATGTTGGGGTCGGCTTCCAGTCTAACCGGATGCAGCTGAATAGCAGTATTTTACATGGAGCGACTGCCTATCTGACCTCCACAACCCAGTAACTGCGTAATACGATACCCCTTGGTAAGACTGGTTGTCAGACTTTCGGTCTTCTGACGACCCGTAACGACTGTCAAAGATCTACGAATGACAGCCGGGACCAACGGCTTAACGTGCTTTCCGAGGCATGGAGGAGTCTCGGTATGTAAAGATGGTCACCCATCCACGGACAACCCCGGCAAGCGTAGCTTAACCTGATGGATCGACCCGTGCGGCTGTTATTACTTAGCCACGTGCTCCTCCATCATTAGTTTAAAGAACAAAACTTAAAAATAATTAAAAAACTCTAAACTTACGTTGTCGTATTTTTTGGAAATTGAGATCTTTAAATCAACTTATACTAAAAAGAAATATAAAGTAAATACTAAATAAGACAAGAATCACTTTTTTAAAAAAAGATCGCTCTTCTTGATAATGTGTTCTCAAGAGTATCAGAACATCTAACATTTTATCTGAGAGCGAGCTTCGTAGGCGATTACAAAAGTACCCGGCACACGAAAATACTCTTTCACTCTCAACACTTGTAGGAAGAACACCTAAAATATAATTGTATGCCTGTGTCAAATAAATTGTATTTATTTGACACAGGCATACAATTATATTTTACATACTGGTTGGCGAAATGGCGAACGAAACGAACGAAACGCAAGCGTCGATGGCGGCGATTTGAATTTAAACTTCGCGCGCGGTACGGTTCATTTCGCAAGAGAGTACAAATATGCAAATTTTATTATTGTGGTAACTTATCTTACAAATAATTATATGAGTATCGGATTGCGATAGTTACTTCAGTTCCGGAATTGTAATATTGTAAAAAATCATCCGAAATTCCGGAGTTACGAAATCTCGGAATTCCGGGATCCATACCCTACTACTGTACATATGCAGTACAATATCACGCCTTGTTTCCCTGCAGGAATGGGCAGAGGTGTAGCTATAGTACACCCACATAACGCCAGTAATGTTTAAGTCCCATGTAACAGGAGGCGAGCCTATTGCCATCAACCGGGCATACAGTAAAATTGTACCAAAATAAAGCCTTTGACGATCACGATTTAAAAAAGAAACCCCGTTTTTACCCTCTTCAATTGTTTTAAAACTGGAATAGGAATAGTCATCGTCACTATAAATGAACTCATCATCGTTTAATCAGCTAAACGTCTAGTAAACATGGGCCTCCTAGATCGCTTCAACTCGGCGCACACGCATATTTGTACTATTACAAATGTATATACGAAGTATTTGTGAATCCGAACTATGTCCCCAAAACATATATTCAATTGGACACAAGAGCCATCATAAATACTTTTTGCATTGAGTCTGGAATGACTCCGGGCTATTATTATATCACAGAAGCTCTCCTTGTGGATGGAGTTAGAGGTGATCACACTAAAGTGCACGTATATTTCTAAACGCAGTAAAATTATCCTCGTATTACATAACACGCATAACATCATGCCTGTTTACCCGAAGGGTTATGCAGAGGTTTACCTATAGTAGGTAAACTTCGTAGTATAAACCTCGTATTGATTTGCACAACCACACAAATTTATGAAAATACGACAGCATTATAAAAATAAACAACTTATCATAATCACGAATGCAGCATGTTTTACAATCAACTAATAACATGCTCTGTCTATATTGTTTTTTTAACTCTTACAAAGGACTGGGGAAACCCCCGTTTCATTTTTCTCTGAGGAAAACGCTAGATATAAACAATAACAATAATAATATGAGGAAACTTGATGGTCGAGTACAGTTAGCAGAAACTTTTATTCTATATAGGGGGAAAGCGCTAAGGTAGTCCGCGAAATTCAAATTTTCTTACGATTTTTGCATTTTGCAGCTCAGTGTCTGGGTGTACGTTGATTAAAGTATGATTCGCGAAAGTAGCAAATATGTATGTACATAATTGTAATCATTAGAATCAGTATTACCGTCCACTCCTTAAGTTGTTATAATTCTCAAGTGTCAAGATTTCATGAAATTTTCATTCAATAGGATTACTAGGTCTTAGAGAGAGGTATTGATGACTTAATGATTATAATTCTGTAACTACATATTTGTTACGGTTGCGAATTATACTTTAATCAACATACAACCTAATACTGACCTGCAAATTGCAAAAAACTTAAGAAAATTAAAATTTCGCGTTCTACCCTGGCGCTTTCGCCTTAACATATTTTTTCGTTTTTCGTGTGGAAATTCTCATGGATGTGCTCCAACTAGGGTATGGATCCCGGAATTCCGAGATTTCGTAACTCCGGAATTTCGGATGATTTTTTACAATATTACAATTCCGGAACTGAAGTAAATATCACAATCCGATACTCATATAATTATTTGTAAGATAAGTTACCACAATAATAAAATTTGCATATTCGTACTCTCTTGCGAAATGTACCGTACCGCGCGCGAAGTTTAAATTCAAATCGCCGCCATCGACGCTTACGTTTCGTTCGTTTCGTTCGCCATTTCGCCAACCAGTATGTAAAATATAATTGTATGCCTGTGTCAAATAAATACAATTTATTTGACACAGGCATACAATTATATTTTAGGTGTTCTTCCTACAAGTGTTGAGAGTGAAAGAGTATTTTCGTGTGCCGGGTACTTTTGTAACCGCCTACGAAGCTCGCTCTCAGATAAAATGTTAGATGCTCTGATACTCTTGAGAACACATTATCAAGAAGAGCGATCTTTTTTAAAAAAAGTGATTCTTGTCTTATTTAGTATTTACTTTATATTTCTTTTTAGTATAAGTTGATTTAAAGATCTCAATTTCCAAAAAATACGACAACGTAAGTTTAGAGTTTTTTAATTATTTTTAAGTTTTGTTCTTTAAAATAATGATGGAGGAGCTCGTGGCTAAGTAATAACAGCCGCACGGGTCGATCCATCAGGTTAAGCTACGCTTGCCGGGGTTGTCCGTGGATGGGTGACCATCTTTACATACCGAGACTCCTCCGTGCCTCGGAAAGCACGTTAAGCCGTTGGTCCCGGCTGTCATTCGTAGATCTTTGACAGTCGTTACGGGTCGTCAGAAGACCGAAAGTCTGACAACCAGTCTTACCAAGGGGTATCGTATTACGCAGTTACTGGGTTGTGGAGGTCAGATAGGCAGTCGCTCCATGTAAAATACTGGTATTCAGCTGCATCCGGTTAGACTGGAAGCCGACCCCAACATAGTTGGGAAAAGGCTAGGCAGATTGATATTGTTCTTTAAACCTATTTTCATGATCTCAGAAGAGGAGAACTTGTTGATTTTGTTCATTGTGAGTTGTTGAATCTTATATACATCATAATTTTATTAGATAGTTATTTATTATGCTACATTGCAATTGCAAATAGCTAGCACACGTTGATTTTGCTATAATGTATATTATTGAAAAGTTGATTATTTTTTGTTATATTTAACCTAATAGAAGGCTATTTAATTGATCTCAGTCAAGAGTTTTGTCGATTTATTTAGTTTTTTAATAAAGATTTGATTTAACAAAACACGTAAATGCCTATTTATTGTTTTTTTTTTAATTTCCTATACTTTTTTCTAATTCCAGAACCGGTTCCGGAATTCCGGAATTTAACCAGTAGTATCGTAACTCAGTTCCGGAATCGAAAATCATCCGATATTACATGCCCTAGCTCCAACTGGGGAGAAGGGAGAGTTATGTTCGACCGGATTAAACCATACTTACAAGTTAGTGTCTCTCCTGCTGCCGTAAGTCGGGAGTGCGACATGCTCCGTGCCCTATCTTCTTCATTTTTTATTGCCTAATAGGCATGCTCTTTACCACGCTTTTTACCACCGCTGGGCAAACATATGTACCAAACCAAGTTCTACAAAAGTTTAGTCACCTTAATTGAACAATAGGTAATTAATTCTACATTGGTACTCGTTCAATAACACAAATGGTGTCGTAGAACTAGCGCAGCGAATCGTAAATATACTCCATGAAATTCCACTTGAATAAAAATATGTTCAGCGACGCGAAAACAGTCACGTGAGTGTATGCATGTGTGTGTCTTTTGATAAATGGTCTAAATGATTTACAATTTACGCTTTATGTACGAGTGATCCCACAATGTAGGTAGATACCTACGCGTGGATTCATGAAACGTAAATATATTTTGACGTCCATGATCTTGATCCCTAGTCACGCCCTCTTGATTTCTCTGAAATGCAGCTTCACAGTTTGATGCAGTCAAACATAACCATAGTATCGACTCGTTGAAAAATATTATCGGAAATCATTACCTCGAGTAAATAAAGTATGGTATTACACGGCTCGTATTGTACTAGCATTGTTATCGTACGTTGCCGGCTATTAAAACCTCAGTTTATGAAACAAATGCATATGTGGGCGTCCAAGCAAAAAGGGTCAAGTAGTGGGGTATTGAGTTAAGACCAGATTCGGTATCAAGAATAGTCAATTGATAATAAGAATGAAAAAAATATTCTAAAAGTGGCACATTTTTTTATCAGACATTTGAAATTTAAACTCTGAAAACACTTGTTTTGAAAAAAAGCATTTTCAAAATTTGATTTTTGGTACAACTTAGTACAAACAATTTCTGATGTTTCTAAGTACATTTTCTGGTATTTAGAAACATCATATAAAGTCTTTTACTATATGAACTTGTAGATAATTGAGCATTAATTAATAATCAAATAAAATCGAGAAATGCAATTTTTTCACCCAACTTTACAAAACTCCGTGTATCTCGGAAACTAAATGCCGAGAACTGTCCATTCTATCCGCTTGTGGTAAAATTATTGAATCGCTTGTTCAGAAAAAAATGTTTACTCACTTTAAAAATGTTTGGATGATAACCAGCACGGCTTTCGCCCAAAAAAATCAACACAGTCTAATCTAGTCGAGTATGTTTCATTTGTATCATCTGCATTAGATGACGGTAGAGAAGTTCATGCAATATACACCGACTTTAAAAAGGCCTTCGACTTGGTAGATCACCACTTACTGATTGCTAAATTAGAAAGTATGGGTGTTCATGGGTCGCTGCTGCGTTGGTGTGAATCGTACTTAAGAAATCGCTCACAATTGGTGTTTCTCAAGGGTTTTAAATCCAAAAAATGTTACATACCATCAGAAGTGCCTCAGGGGTCACACTTGGGACCTCTACTTTTCTTAGTTTTTATAAATGACTTGGGCTGTAAGATTGATTCGGAATATATTTTTTTTGCTGATGATTTAAAAATATATATAACGAATCCGATATTGTTCAGCTTCAGCTAGATCTAAATAACGTACATAATTGGTGCATACAAAATAAAATGTCATTAAATCAAAACAAATGTTACTTCATTAAATTTAGCAGAAAAAGGAAAATATCTCAAAATTGTTACTCGATTAATAACAGCCCGCTCCAAGAAGTTGATACTATTAGGGACCTTGGTGTTTTAGTGGATAGTGGTTTAAGTTTTAGGACTCATTGCGACCAAGTGATTGGTCGGCCATCTAAATTGTCAGGTTTCATCGTCAGAGAAATCAAAATTTTTAAAGAGCCAATTCTGACTATTTTCATTTACAACAGCGTTATTCGGAGTATTCTGGAGTACTGTAGTACGGTATGGAACCCGTTTTATCAGGTGCACTCTGATCGAATAGAGCAGGTTCAAAAAAGGTTTCTATATCACTTAAGTTATTCAGATAACAGATGTCGTAGTCTGAACTCTTATAACTCTAGACTGAGTCATTATAAAATGAAATCTTTAAGCGCACGTAGGAAATCTTTGGATTCCATGTTCTTATATAAATTAATAAATGGTTTAATAGATTCTCCCGAGCTTTTAGAAAAAGTAAAATTTAGTGTTCCACGTAGTAGTAGCCGCTTAATTAACCGAAGGACTTTCGTCCTGCCTCATAGTCGAACTAATATAGGTAATTTTTCACCCATTTGCCGCATGCTTTCTCTTGGGAACTCTATTCGTGGTGAAATAGATATCTTTGCTGGTTCTGTAGCCTCAGTTAGGACTAAACTTAGAGTCGTAATTGTGTAATTATTTTTGTAGTCAATTGTTCTTTCCCAAAACTTTTTCATTAGGTTTATATGGAAAAGTTCACAATTTGTAAGTTTTGCTTAAATTTATCTTCTTTTTCTTTCTTAATAGTAAGTGTTTAACATAAAATATGCATGTTAGATTCACATCTAGTAGATGTCAATCAGACCTATCGTGTTGTAACTATTTTATTGCATTTGTGATTGTACATCAGTTTTGTGAATTATAATAAAAAATAAAAAAGAGCTGGTCCCCTTTTGGAACTGGTCCTGGAGAACTGGTCCCTGGAAAAAAGTACGGGCACCACGGCATCCACGGGGCATTATGCTCAGAGGATTGATGTGAAATCTCGCAAATCTCTTTCACAACAAGTTTCTGAGCTGCTGCAACCGGATCGCATGTGCTCATTACTTTCTTCTTTCTTCGTTAACGTCTTATTTTTTAAATGCCTATGTGCCTATAATGTCTCATAATGAGTATGCCGTGTACTTTCATGTGAAACTTAATTTATCTCGAGGAAAAATTCAAGTTTTCACTATGATAGATGGATAGAATACTTATGTACGCAATAAATATTACAGTTAAGTTCGTTCAAGAGAGCCTTTTATGTGCCTATTTGAAATAAATTATTTGACTTTGACTATGATATAAAAGTACAAATTTAGGAAAATATAAGTAATTAAAGAAAAAATAAATGATTAAAAAAATTAAAAAACACGACTGCCCTGCCAAAAAACGAACTAAAAAGTAAAAAATAAGTTGTATTAGATACAAAGCGAAAGATCACTCCTTTACTGCCCGACTAAATAGATAAATAAAATTGTTATTGCAGTGGGGGGTTTATTCTAAGAGGTCTCCCGACTGCATTGACAATTTTTTCGCCAGTTATTTTTTCGCCATGTAATAAGGGGCGAGCCTATTACCATCAACCGGGCATAAATCGAAACTCCGGGCTGCTACTGAGAATTTCCTGATAGAAAAACACTGCGCGACCTGGGAATTAAACCCATGACCGCATGCTCAGCAGTAGCGCTTGCGACCTCTAGACGATCAACGACCTATTTCCTCTAAGCAATAAGGTTTAATTACTCTACGTAGTAGGCTATCATGAGTTATGTCCCAACACAATTTTCCAATATATTGTATGTCATACGTACCAAAAGTCGATACATGTCATTCAAACAACTTGCGTCAGGGGGCCAACCACCACCTCGTTATTATTTTAATGTAACTTCAGTGTGAGAAAGAGATGGAGCTATACAGGACGTCTAGCTCCATCTCTTTGTCACACTCAAAGTAAGATTAAAATAATACTGCGTTAAGAGGTGGTGGTCTAGCTCCTGAAGGAAAATGGTTGCTGCGGTTACCTCGACGCTTATTGAGTTTTCCTCAATTTCCGTGCTTGGTTACGATACTCAGTCCGATGGACTGTGACGTAGCTCGCGTAATTAATAACGGAGCTTAACTGTATGTACTCGGCTGAATAAATAGTTAAATACCTGTATTTAAGCCTTGTGACTGAGTGACGCATTGGTGACTGTTACATTTCGTGAGCCGAATATTGTTTGAATAAAATTCAATTTGGCACAGATATAAGCTGAACATTTCATGTATTTAGATAGAAAAAACAAGTCTCTATACTTTTTGTGAAAAAAATCAACATAACTCAGCAATGCAACGATTGTTACAACAATAAACCTAGATCGAAATGCTCGAGTACTAGCAAAGAACCTTCAGAATTCTAATTAGTCATACAGGCACTCAGTTTACTGACCTTCTAAGTGATTATTACAAGTCAATAACATATGTGTAACTAGTAGGTAAGCATACAACCAAACTAACTCACCTTGTATAGTGACATCGAAATTCTGGTCACAGGCAGGTAGAGGAAGTGCGGAACTGTAAGTACATAAGTACATGCAGATACAGCCTGGTATACAATAGTACATCTTTATTACGTTCTATACTAATATTATAAAGAGGTTAAATTGGTGAATTTGTATGCAGGGGGTTACGGGGGTAATCTTCGGAAGTAACGGCTGATCCGCACCCTAATTGCGTAACACACAGTAGGAATCGGTTTAATTTTGACAGTTCAACAAGATTCATTGCGTTATTTACATTGTTGAGCAGACAATTTTTTCGTACATTATTTATTTATTTATTTATTTTATTAATCAACACACATTTGTTCTAACAGGTAAGACCCAAGCTAACAAAAGTAGTCATCAGTTGCTAATTGTCCAGCCCCGAGTACCGGGTCTGGGTACAGCACAAGTTACACAGTGGACAACATACTAAGTGTCACCCTCTGGAAAATTATGAAGCAATGGATTAACAATATGCTTCAAAATCATTCAGATTGTGATTGATAGTGTGTTACACAATTACGGTGCTAATTCTGAAAATTATTTCACTAATGAGAAGCTATTTTCGAGTGTCATAGCATGTATTTTATTTTATACTAGCTGTGCCCCGCGACTTCGTTCGCAGGGAAATCGTAAGACACACAATAATTATACTAAGATAACAGCCACATTTGAACAAAACTCCCTCGTCCCCCGACCTGCCGCGTTGCATCGCCCGCCCGCTCTATTACGTAGGGTGTTTTGAAAGTCTTGAGATTTAACTTTATTTTTCACAGTTTTTCAAAAGAATTGCCACCACAATTAATACACTTCTGCATCCTTATAAACCAATCACTAAAAATGTATTTCCATTTCTGTTCAGGAATTTCCGCACATTATATTGTCCCGCCGAAAGTAAAGCTTCTTCGTCCCGAAATCTTTGCCCTTTCAATTTACTTTTCATGAAAGGAAACATTCCAAAGTCACATGGCGCCACGTCTGGGCTGTAAGGTGGATGTTCAAGAAGTTTCAAGCAAAAATTGGCATGTAACGTCAGCACGATGTGCCGGAGCATTATCATGATGAAGATACCAGGTGCAGAGTTGTGACTTTGGACGAGGCTTCTTGAATTCCTGAATAAGGTGATGAAGGCAGACAGTGGTGTACTGTAGTGACCTGCCACGATACTATAGGCAGACCAAGCCTCTACAGTACCAAGCAGCGTTTACAGTCTTCCGCTCACGGAGAACTACTGTTCAATAATTCCCCGAATACCGAAAAAAACCACGATCGTTTTCTTTTTTATCGACTTAGATTTTTTTACTTCAGTCGTAGTTTCTTCGCCTTCTATCACCCATATTTTATTTTTCTGCTTTATGGGCACGTCCTAATAATAAAGCCACGTTTCATCCCGTGACGATTGATTCAATCGAAATGATGTCTTTAGATTTTCCGTTTTCAAACTTTGCAATCATTTTTTTTACACCATTTAACTCGCTGTTCCTTTTGTTCATCGGTAAGTTTATGTGGAATCCAAAGAGTACATTTTTTTTCTATATCCTAAATGATGGTGAATAATTGAATGTAACTGCTGCTGACCCAATTTGCAGTAATGACTCTATTTGCCGGTAGGTTATTCGCCGGTCAGTTTCAATTAAATTTTTAACTGCAGAAATATTTTCTGGAGTAACTGCTCCCGCCGGTCGTCCTGAACGCGGGTCGTCTTCTAGGTTAAAACAGCCACGCTCAAACTATGTGTACCATCTGTAGACGGTTGTACGAGAGGGACAGTCATCACCAAGTATAGGCTTTATTTCTTCTAAACAGTTTTCTGGTCCGGTTTTACGTGAATCCACGTAAAAAGTTATAACGCAAAATTGCGCGATATTCGATAGTCTACCACGAAGCCACTATAGTGAACTTCTTCGAACACGATCTGCGGCAATACTGAATGCCACCAAATGACAACTGACACTAACGTATATCATAACATAAACAATCAAACGACGTGCTCGCGTCGGCCATTCGCCTTAGTATTATTATGTATGTCAAGACTTTCAGAACACCCTACGTACTTCGTTTTTGTTCTTACAGATTTTTTTCCTTTTGCTCGGCTCCTAAGGGCCGTAGTGTGATGTTAAATAGCCTATAACCATCCTCGAGAATCGGGCTACCAAATGCAAAAAGAATTTTTAACATCTGGTTTTTTGTTCATAATTTCATGGGTTTTAATTTTTTGCGCGGAACCCTAATTATTTTTCTAAAATAAAAGAAGCCTAAGTTACTCCTTGTAACATCAGCTATCAGCCAGTGAATGTCCCGTCAAAATCGGTCCAGCCGTTTCGGAGATTAGCCGGAACAAACAGACAGACAAAAATTTTTTAAATAGTTTTTTGTTATAAAACTGTTATTTTGGCATTACAAACAGACACTTGAATTGTATTTATTTGTATGTATAGAAAACAAGACGAACCGGAGACGAAGTCGCGGGCAGAAGCGAGTCATACTCGATCTGCGGGTTGGCTACCTACTAGGAGGCTTTGATGTTGTAAAAACAACAAAAATAGGGTACTGTTATATCTTATAACACACGCGAATGCATATAAAATAATAGTGATGACCACGCTGTCCCTTACACGTGGAACATTCTTTGCTGTGTCAGCGTTTTCGCCACATCGGTACTTTTCTAGAGCCTAATGGCAGTGTGGATTTGAACGTCGTCGCGGATACATAATTTTACTGTATTTTCTCAAAATCAATTAAAATTCTATTTCAGTGTTTAATTAATTGTTTTTTTAAAAACCAATTTAAGCACCACCCCGTAACAGTGGTGTCAGAAGTGGGATACTCAGCAATCGTTGGCTGGTATCCCTTGTAAAATTCGCGGAGTGCGTCTTGACAAACTCTTTCAAACTCTCATTAACTCTTACAAAATCTTACAACCTCTATTTGTGTGCAAATCACGAACTCTGTGAAGTCTGAGGAACTGCGACAGTAAGTCTTACCACGTAAGCCTGCCATCCTCTGGCCTATCGACAACACGTGGCGTCGCGTGTTCGCGCCGCGTGACTTGACAACGTGGTCGAGCCTGTTCGTGCTTCTTACCTGACGGTGTTGTCGGGTCCGGCTGCCACCATCCTGTTCAACTGGGTATTTACCTGGTTCACCTGGTGCCGTCACTATCGGCTCCACTGCCATACACGTTGTCTGTGTGACACGTGTCCGTTGCTGCTCACCTTGCCGCCACCAACGAAGTCTAGCTGCTGTCCTGGTACCTGTTGGGCTGCGGGTGCAACATATCTGCTCTACTTGAAGTCTGCGATGTCCACACTCCTTCTTGCGGTGCTACTGTGAGTCGAACATTTAGTAATTTGTTATTGCTAATCTTTCCAAATAATACCTTTATTATTCGTTTTCCTTACAAATCCTTATTTTCTCGAACATCTTTTTTGTTTTTGATTGTTAGCCAACTTACGACCAAAATGACTAAAGGTGAAATCTCGCCAAGCGAACAATATCCTATTAAAATTCTTTGCGATTTTATTGATATATACAATGGAGATCGTGAAACCTTGTCTGCATTTATAACTAATTGCCAAAACTCACTAAACTTAGCGTCCGAGAGTCAGAAAAAATTGCTCCTAAAATATATCTTATCCAAATTGCGCGGCAAAGCTCAAATAGCTTGCTCGAACAAGGTTTTCGATGACTTTGATTCGTTACAGTCATTCCTTCGCCAAAATTTTGGCGAAAGGAAACATTATAGTCATTTATTCTTCGAGTTGCAGTCTTGTAGGCAACAACAAAATGAGTCAGTATCACAATTCTCTTTGCGCTTAGAAACCTGTCTCACCGATATGCAAACCGAAATTCACAATTCCGAAACTACTAAGAAGGATTTGTCAGGTAGAATCGCAATGACGGAAGACCTAGCTCTCCACACTTTTATTTTTGGCCTACAATCTAATCTTAGTAATATGGTGCGGTGTAGAAACCCTAAAACTCTGAACGACGCTATTAACATCGCGATCGAGGAAGAAAAAATACAAAATTTCTCCCTAAAAATCTCCCCGAAAATCGCTAAAATTTGTAAGTTTTGTAATAAACCTGGTCACTTAGACAACGAGTGTCTGAAGAAAAACCGATCTCGGTCACAACCTCCAACTTCGTCTAACTTTCAAGCCCCTTCTACCTCTCGAGACCAACGAAATTATCAGACGAACCAATCAACAGACGTAGTCTGTAGATATTGCAAGAGGCCGGGACACGATATTTCTCAATGCTATAGGCGCAAATATAACAATTCTAAGAAAAATTATTCCCCGATTCAACATAACGTCACGGTTTTACCCGATCAAGTCGATTTGCTGGAAGAAACCGAAGAATGTGCTGACGATTTAAACTAAAGCGTCGGGTGTCGTTAGCGTGCCGCACTGCGCCCGACCGTATTCAAGGCACAACAAAATCTCACATTACAAACCCACAATTTCATTTAAATTATAATCAATCTAAATCTGTTAAATCAATTTCGGCCAATCGACCGGGTAGCCAGCCCCAAACCGAAGGCCATTCAAAATCTCGCGATGCCATGCGACAGGGTAGCCAGTCCCAAACCGAAGGCCGCTCAAAATCTCATAATGCCATGCGACAGGGTAGCCAGTCCCAAACCGAAGGCCATTCAAAATCTCGTGATGCCATACGACAGGGTAGCCAGCCCCAAACAGAAGGCATACACATTTCAAATAAATCTCAACATCTTCCGTCAGGAACCGCCGTCTCGTTGAGTCCTAATGTCCTACAAACCCAGGAGTCCATCACTCCAATTCATGAAATTAAATTTAGCAAAATCTCTCTACCTCACGTACTTCTTAATACCGGTTATTCAAGTAAACCTCTATGCTTTCTTATCGACACTGGAGCTACTGTTAGTATTGTCAAACTTCAAAATTTCAATTCTACGCCATCCTTATCTAACGACAAAATCAAACTCAAGGGTCTGAGTGAAGACGACTCGTGCTATGAAACTTTAGGATCTTTCACCATCGACTTCGAATATATTTTCCCTCCAAATTCTAAAATCACTTTCAATCACATTTTCCACGCCGTCAGTGATAAAGTACGGCTTAAATACGATGGCATTTTAGGTAATGATTTCCTACAAAAAAATGAGTGCGATGTTAAGTATTCTCAAAACTCATTGTTCATTCGGGGTCATCTTATACCGCTAAACTTTAGTAAACTTGTCTATACTATTCCGCCTCGCTCTGAGGCGATAGTTGAATGTTCTGTGTCAAATTCCTTAGAAGAGTTAAAGTCCATGAAAGAAGGTTTAGTTCTCGACCATATGTATGCCGAAGGCGTTTACTTGGCAAATTGTATTGTCTCGGTCAAGCCTAATAATCGCATTAATATCTCAATATTGAATACTACCGAGTCTAAAGTTGTATTTAAAGATTATTCTGTCCATTTGATTACCTTCGAGAATGTATCGCTGCCCTCTCAATCGTCTAATCACAAAAGTCTTCAGTTTATTAATAATCTTGATAATGTGTCTTTAGATAGGTCACAACAAGTACTAGATCTTATCCGAACAAAACATCTAAACCCCGAGGAAACAAGAGTCCTCTTAGAGTGTTGCTCTAATTATACAGACATCTTTTACCTTGAGGGCGAGCCCTTAACTTGTACTAATGCTATTGAACATTCAATCAGTACTGGTGACGCTGCCCCAATTCATGCGAAATCTTATCGCTTCCCCGAGTGTCACAAAAGCGAAGTCGAAAGTCAAATAAAGAAAATGCTCGATCAAAACATCATTCGTCCTTCAAAATCACCATGGAGCGCCCCTATTTGGGTAGTGCCCAAAAAAGTAGACTCATCGGGTAAGCAAAAGTGGAGGATAGTCATCGACTATAGGAAACTCAACGATGTGACTGTTACCGAAGTTTACCCTATTCCTTTAATTACGGATATTCTAGATCAATTAGGTCATTCGAAATATTTTACTACGCTCGACCTTGTAAGCAGTTTTCACCAATTAAATTTGAATCCTAAGGACGCGCCTAAGACTGGTTTTACGGTAGTAGGAAACGAAATCTCCGGGCATTACGAGTTTACAAGAATGCCTTTCGGACTAAAAAACGCCCCTGCTACATTCCAAAAACTCATGAATACTGTCCTATCTGGTCTTCAAGGTCTTCACTGTTACATTTATCTAGATGATTGTATTATTTACAGCCAAAATCTTAAATCTCACATAGAAAAGTTACAATTAGTCTTTGACAGATTCCGTCAATTTAATTTAAAATTACAACCCGCAAAGTGCGAGTTTTTACGACACGAAGTCGCGTATCTAGGACACATAATCACCGACAAAGGTGTCTATCCTAATCCGGATAAAATCAAGGCCGTCACTCAGTTCCCAACTCCTAAATGTCCTAAAGACATCAAGTCTTTCCTGGGTTTAGTCGGCTACTATAGACGATTCATTGAAAATTTCTCGAAACTGTCCAAACCCTTAACTTCCCTTTTAAAAAAGGACGCCTCATTTAATTGGTCAGGAGAACAAGAACACGCTTTTACTATTCTAAAACAAAAACTAACTACAGCGCCTCTTTTACAATATCCCGATTTCAGTCAACCTTTTGTGTTGACAACTGATGCCTCCAACCACGCTGTAGGTGCAATACTATCGCAGGGCGAAATAGGGAAGGACAAACCTATCGCATATGCGTCACGGACGCTGAATAAAGCCGAGGGCAACTACTCCACCACCGAAAAAGAATTGTTAGCCATTATATTCGGCGTACAAACTTTCCGTCCCTATCTTTTCGGCTATAAGTTTAAAATCGTCACCGACCATAAACCTTTAGTTTGGCTATTTAATGTTAAGGATCCAGGCTCTAAATTAATTCGCTGGCGTTTAAAATTAGAGGAATATAACTACGAGATAGTGCATAAACAGGGAAAATTAAACTGCAACGCCGACGCTCTATCGCGTTTCCCACCAGAAGATATTATCGACTCAAATCGTCTCGTATGCGCCATCGATGATAGTAACTCTCCAAATCCTTCAAATTCACCCTATGACTGTCCTTCGCCATCTACAGCAGATACTTATGAAAAATACCTAAAACTTATTAAACAGCCGAGTTTTAGTTTCGATACGGTCATCCAAGAACTCAAAGAATCCCTACTCAAGGCCAAGTGCAAATTAATCGTCTATCCTACATCAATCGATTTAGATGATTCTGTGCCTTATTGCAAAGAAATTATAGAATTATCTACAAGTCAACCTAACATTCGTGACATAGAACGCGAACTTTTCACCTTTTACAACACATCAAATGACAATCATTTGTTTACTCATTTATTCGTGCGAGTCCATCATTATGACGAAATGTCGTATAAAGACATCTTTAAGCTATTAGTCGAATACAGGGATATGGTAAAATTTTGGTACATGGAAGAGAAAGAAATTGCTATATCCGATTTTTCTGATCCGTTCACAAAACTTTCTTATACAAAGATCTACAATATCATAGCTTACGTTTTCCACAATACTGGTATTAAAGTCAATATCTATAAAAATTCAATCTTATTTCCGACACCTGAAGAGGTCAAACAAATACTTCGCGACAATCACGATCTGCCTTCCGCCGGTCACCCCGGCATCACACGAATGTTAGAAAGAATAAAATCTATGTATTGGTGGAAAAACATGCGGCAAGATATTGAAGATTATGTAAAAAATTGCAAATCTTGCCAGATTAACAAACCTTTACGTCAAACCAACCGCGCTCCTATGATTATAAGTTCCACCGCAACAAAACCTACTGAAAAAATATTTTTGGATATAGTAGGTCCCCTTCCAGAAACTTACGAATTTAAATACAAATTCATTCTTACTATACAGGATGACCTCACTAAATATTCACAAGCTTATCCATTACAGACGTGTTCAGCAGACGAGACTGCTAAAAAGTTAGTCCATTTTATTTCTCATCTCGGTATTCCCAAAATGATCGTCACCGATCAAGGCACTAATTTCAATTCTGAAGTTCTAAAACAACTTAGCAAATTATTTGGCATTAAACATATTCTAGCAGCACCTTATCACCCACAAACCTGTGGCGCATTGGAAAGGAGCCACTCTACTTTAAAAGAATATTTGAGACCGTTTGTCAATGAAAATGCACATACATGGGACTTGTACCTAAACACAGCCATGTTTTCATACAATTCTAACGTTCATTCAACCACTAACTACTCTCCATTCGAATTACTACTTGGTTTTAAACCATATATTCCCAAATCCATCGACACGTTAGAAAATAACACCTACACGGATTATGTCAGAGTATTGAATCATAGGTTGTATTATAGTAGACAGAAAGCACTACAAAACATTCAAAATTCTAAGGAGAGGTCTAAACGTTATTACGATTCCCACGTTAAACCTATTACTTACAATGTCGGTGACTCAGTGTATCTCAAGTGTCACCACAAGCAAAACAAAGCTCTGTCTCCAGTTTGGAAAGGTCCATATAAAATCATTAAAGTCAACGGGAATCATACCGTGACTCTCCTCATGAACCGTAAACATGTACGTCATCACTATGACGAAATTAAGTTGGCGTCTGACATTGCAATAACTTGATCTATTCCAGGCACCTTGCTGCGGAATGTAAGTGTCATCAAGTCGTCACGCCGATAACAAGCAGTTCCGGTTTATACTTTGATAAAATGATCAACGTGAAGTTTACCAATGATGATTGGAATGTAGTTACGTATTTAGATATTAGTAAAATACAATCGCACTTAGATATAGTCGAATCTCTGTTTGCTAGAATTAACTCTTATTGTAAAAATTATAGTTCATCCAAAATTCAAGTAGACTGCTTAAACGCGTTATCAGCTCTGCAAAGCCAACACGATAACAATATTAAAAAATATTCGTCAGTATCTTACATCGTAACGAATAAACGGTCCAAACGCGGCTTGATCGATGCCGGTGGATCTCTTTTGAAAACCTTTTTCGGCACATTAAATTCAGAAGATGCCATCAAATTTTCAAACGCTATAGACCAAGTACAGACGGATGAAAAACAATTGGCACATTTGATGAGAGACAATATTCACGTAATCAAATCAACTATTACAACGTTTAATAATTCAATGTCTAAATTGAATGAAAATGAAAAACGGCTTAATAAAAACCTTGAAATAGTTGATCAAGCTTTTCAGCAACTAACTAATTCTAACGATAAGCTGGATATTAAATCTAATATAAATGCACTCCTTAACGCTATCGAAAGTATCATTATTTCCTTGTCGTTCGACATTGAGGATATCAATAATGCGATTTTATTTAGTAAAATAAATATTTTACATCCAACTGTACTTAGTCCATATCAACTTTATAACGAACTCGAACAAAATATGAATAATATGCCAAGGTATTACGAACTCCCTGTATCTTTGTCATTACAAAATATTCACGATCTTATTGATATTTCGAAACTTATATCTTATTTTCATAATAACAAAATAATTGTCGTCATTAAAATCCCACTCGTCCTACCTCAAACATACAACTTATACCATATTATTCCAATGCCTGTTCCTTATAACGTTGCGCAACCAGATACCTTCGCGCTTATCGCTCCTAGCCGTCCTTACATTGCAATAACAATCGACCATATGTTTTACTCACCGTTGCATAGTATAGACCAGTGCAAAGTGATAAGTGAAAAGTTTTACATATGTGAATTAGAAAATGTGTATTCAAGTGTTGTGAATCCGATCTGTGAAACTATTCTAATTACGGAATTAGTCAGTAAGCCACCTAACTCTTGTGAGATTAAATTGTTAAAAGGCTCTATTCAAGTGTTTCATAAAATTAGCAATAATAGATGGATATTTGTTCTATCTGAGCCAGGCAAATGCCATGTATCTTGTGAAAATGACGGCAGTAGCTTTGATGAAACTTTATTTGGTACAGGAATATTGTCTTTAACTAAAACCTGCAAAGCCTTCTATAAAACTTTACAATTTGTGCCGTCATCAAATGTTTTCGTTAACATAAGCTCACATGTTGTTTCTAATTTCAACCTAGTTGAAGATGACTGTTGTGAAAAGAATAGGGTCAACAATTCACTTTCACGTTTACCATACCTTAAATTAAATAATGTCAATAACTTAGACTCTTTATTACAAGCTAGTATGCATCTAAACTCATTCGAACAAGAATTAAATAACATTGATGACCCGAGCCATTTCCAAAAGTACGGAGTTCATTATATGTCTTTAAGTTACACATTTTTTATTATATTCTTATTATACCTATTATACAGAGGTCGAAAATTAATATGCTCAAATTCAAAAGCTCCGTGCTGCATACAGATATTTAATCAATGTAATAACACCAAGAAAGTGAAGAATCATAGTCATCCTCAACAAGCTATTGAACTATCTGTGTTTGAAGAAGCTGTTGAGCCTGATCTGTCAACATCAAGGCCAACATCATTGAAAAGAAACATTTTGGTTTCAAAACAAAACTAATCTCGTTACTAAATCTCTTTATGCTTGACTAAAATATTATTATAATGCACTTAGTTTATGTAACAATTTGTAAATCTACAATGACGTTCAAATCCCATCCACTTCTGATATTGAATTTCGCATCATTCATCTCAGATGCTCCATTTTATTCGGGGGGCTGTTATATCTTATAACACACGCGAATGCATATAAAATAATAGTGATGACCACGCTGTCCCTTACACGTGGAACATTCTTTGCTGTGTCAGCGTTTTCGCCACATCGGTACTTTTCTAGAGCCTAATGGCAGTGTGGATTTGAACGTCGTCGCGGATACATAATTTTACTGTATTTTCTCAAAATCAATTAAAATTCTATTTCAGTGTTTAATTAATTGTTTTTTTAAAAACCAATTTAAGCACCACCCCGTAACAGTACCGTATGGGCCCTGGGGACAAAGATCCCATTGTACAGAAGTATAGTAACAGTAGAGAGAACACGAAGCTCTCTGATTAGTTAACTCATTAAGTAGTTCCTGCATGTACTCGACTAGCCGTCGCGTCGAGGAACTTACATTAGCATGCGTATCAGTGGTTGTAGTACCCTTCTTTTCTTTCTTTCTTTCTTTTTTTTCATTATAACGTCATGCCTGTATTCCCCGAAAGGTTAGGCAGAGGTGTACCCTACATGTGTATAATAGTAATGTATAATATAGTACACCCACATTTGGCCAGTTATATTTAAGTCCCATATAATAGGGGGCGAACCTATTGCCATCAACCGGACACAAATCCATACTCCGGGCTGCTACTGAGAAATTCCAGATGGAGAAACCCAATAATAACACTTTTCCGGACCCTGGAATCGAACCCAAGACCTCATGCTCAGCAGTAGCACTTGCGACCACTAGACCAACGAGGCAGTCCTTTACCTTTCAAAGTTAACATTATCCAAAGTTTGCTCAGAATTACTTTGTCCACTGGAGTGCACTCTATTTAATTCCATCTCACTCAATTGTTCACCTTTCAAATTGCTAGCATTTAGGACCCAACAGACCTTGCTGTACCAGTTACATAAAGGTTCGAATCGGTTTTTCCCGTCTGATTTATCTATAGAAAAAAATCACGTCTCTATAGCATTATTTAGATTGACAAACAGATAGTACGCGAGCCGGCTAGACCACACAACAAATACAATTACATCATTAAATCTAATTATAGTGTGAACGATTTAGTCGCATATGGGTCGCCAACCTTGATTTTCATTGTAACATCAAGTGTAGCTGCCGCTGATGACGTCACAGTGGAAAGCGTGACCAAGTGGACCGCGGCCCACCGCGCTTGGTTACACAGCGGTCAACCAGCTTCCTGTCAATGGTTTTAAATCAGGGACCATTTTGGTTACCCATTGAAAGGGTTTTTGATAGGGTTTTGACAGAGTGTTGTTTTAAAACCAATTTCATATTTATTACACTCTTTTACGAAAACCCTCATCAACCTCTTCCAAACCCTTTCGATTTGATTACCTGTATATTCAAAAACCCATTCTTGGTGGGTTACACTTTTTAATGGTAAGACGTTTTGAACGGGTTACCCCTTCAACGACTGTAACAGAGTTATCCATTCGGACTACAAGTATTGTAATTTTATCTCTCGTGCTTTTACTTTAAAGTACTAAACTGCATGCATTCGGCAGGTATGCGTCAAGTCGCAACACGATTCCAAACTTCCAAGGTCAATACGTATTCCTCCACTCCAACGTAATTTAAAATGATTTGATTGTAAACCCTTTGATTACCCCGACAAACCCTTTCAAAGGGTTATCTTCTTCAATTGGAAATCATAAAAGAGCTGGTAACATATATATAACATCAGGTCGATGTTATATACACCGACTACAGTAAGTGTTTTGACCGAATTGATCATGCGCTACTTATGCGCAAACTCTTGTTGGTTGGTGTCAGGGGTGATTTGTTTAGATGGTTCTCGTCATACGTGGAGAATAGGTGCCAGACGGTGGTCCTCAATGGGTATACGTCGAGAGTGATGTCCATTCCATCGGGAGTTCCCCAAGGATCCTTGTTAGGACCTCTTTTATTTAATATTTTTATAAATGACATTGCCTCTTGTTTCCTTAATTCTAAAGTCTTATTGTATGCGGATGATATGAAGATTTTGGGTCAAGTGTCAACTGTTGAGGACGCGCGCCTATTACAGGATGATCTGGATCGGTTCCATGAATACTGCGCTAGAAATAGGTTGGATTTAAATGTATCGAAATGCTATGTATGCACATTTACACGCAAGCCAAACCCTATTAAATTCAGTTATAGGCTTTCGAATGCCTTGGTGGCTAGAGTGAGTGTCATAAGGGATCTTGGAGTTACTTTTGACTCTAAGCTTTTGTTTGATGTACATATCAATAACATAGTTGCTGGATAAGCTTGACAGACTGCTTAACAATTGTATCCGGTTCATATTCAACCTCAGAAAATATGACCATGTGTCGAGCTACAGGTCTGAGCTCAAATGGATGCCCATTCGCCAGAGAAGAAATTTGCGTGCTTTGACCACGCTTTTCTCCCTTCTTAACTCTCCCACTCCTCCTTCTTATCTAGTGTCTCACTTCCAATATCTATGTTCTTCACACGCTAAGAATCTTCGTTCTTCTAACAATCTTCTCCTACTCTGTCCTTCTCATACTTCTGACTTTGTTCATTCTTCCTTTCATTTTCAGTCCATTCTTCTTTGGAATGCGCTACCTCTTGACATCAGGATGGCCACCAGTCGGTATGCATTTAAGCGGAGATTGCGGAGTTATTTTCAAAATAAATAGCGTAGAGTCATCTCAAAACCTCTCTCTCTTGAATTTATATATAATATATGTATATAATATAGGTATATATTATAGTAAATATGTATGTATGTGTATTATAAGTTTATGACTTATTTATGTACAAATTGTTCCATTTCTAACAGAGCACCTGCCATCTAATCTCTTCACCACCCTTGGTTGACTGGTAGAGAATGCCTAAGGCATTAAGTCCGCCTTTGTACTTTTTTTAAGTGTGAAAAGTTTAAATAAATAAATAAATAAATAAATAAATAGTCAACCGGGCTTCTAAAGCCATGGGCTTTATTTTTAGGGTCACCTCAGATTTTAAGAATGTTAAAACAATGAAAATTCTCTATTGTGCGTTTGTCCGTAGCCACCTTGAATATGCTTCTCAGGTTTGGAATCCAAATTATAATGTATACATTAATCGGCTTGAAGGTATACAAAGGCGATTTTTGAGATACACTCAATATCGTTCAAATACCTATCTCCCGAACTATGAAGGTCGGTGTAAAAAATTCCATATTTTGCCTCTATACGAGCGAAGGAAAATTGCAGATCTTGCTTTCTTATTTAGTGTTATGAACGGAATTACTGACGTCCCTGATTTGGTGGGCAGGATTGGACTTCGTGTACCAAGTGTATTTCTTCGGAGACCACGTCTTCTTCATGAGCCTCAGGGCAGAACTACCTACAGACAGAACTCGTACGTGATAAGAGCTTGTCGTACTTTCAATATGGTGTGTCGGGATGTCGAGCTAGATTTATTTACTAGTAGCAGTAAGGAAGTTAAGAAGGGTTTGAATAATTGGTTTTTCGATGCATAACCGTTTATTTATTTTTTTCTCTCAATTTTATTTTTTGAGCGTGGGATACTCCATTTGCGTAATTCTTACATCGCTGTTTTCGCGTATTTGTTAATATTACTCAATTTTATCATTAGTGGAAGCTTGTAATTGGCCATCTTTTACACATTGTATTTGATATTGATATGTATTAGCTGTAAGTTTTCCTAAAATTAATAAAATAATAAAATAAAATAAACATCTTGTACTAGTTAACTTATTGATAGGGTTACCCTAACGTTAGTGTTATGAAAGGGCTACTACTACCAAGAGGTAACATTTTCCGTTACTGTAGGCGCACAATCTGTAACACTTTCGAAAGAATTAACTTATATTCGGGGTTGTACGGTCCCTGTTTTAAATACAACGAGAGCCACAGATTGACAAGCTCAGTGTTAAGAGCTGCAGCTCCGTAGTGTTTTTGATTGCTGCGGTACTTAGGCAATGTAACATAGTGCACTCAGTGCGAGTTTTTGCGACCAAATCAATAGTCTTGGTCATATCTAAAGCAATAAGGAATAAAAAAATGTATATGTGTGTAATGTGTATGTAGTCAGTAAACGACCGAATCGACAGGTGATCACGTAAAATGGATTTTAGGGTTCCGTACGTCCGATTGAAAAACGGAACCCTTAAAGGATCACTCGTGTGTCTGTCTGTCTGTTCGTATGTCACAGCCAATTTGCTACGAATCTAATAGACCGATTAAGTTGTTGTATACATATGAATTTCTGAGACCCAAACACGGACCTGTAACGTAAATAAATGAATTCTGATTAGGGGGTCACTTTTGGGTGACAAATGAGAAAATAAAAAAAATAAAAGTTGTGTAAACTGTACCGTGTGACTTATCAAATGAAAGGGCTTACTTTGAAGGTCTCAAATATTTTTTATAATAATTTTAAAATAAATAGTTTTAAATTTATTTAAGAAAATATATGAAAATTGACCATTCATAATAAGCCTAAAATTTTGAAACAAAAAATACAGAAAATAGTTGTATACTTATAGATTACTGGAAAACCTACAAGGAGTCTATGGTATTATAAAATCATGGCAAATCTCTCAATACAAACTTATATTTGCAGTTGGAATGTATGGAAGATAAATTCATCCCAACTACGGAAACCCTTCATTGTGCGTGGTCCAAAAGCCAATACGCACTTGGCCGGTTTTTTTTTTACAAATAATTTGCAATTAGGCTGATTAAACATCATATTTGCATTGTTCACTTTGTCATTAATCATCATTGCAGAGTTTATTCTGCCGAAATCATTTCATCAGTAAATAGTTGACAGACTTTGTACCCACAATACGAACCCAACGATATTCCGTGGGGAACAGAACCGGACAAATCATAGTTCCTACATTTGGACGGTTCGAATCAAATCGGGAATGAGGACAACTTTGTCACCGTGACATTTCCACATTAGGTACCTTCTGGTAAATTGGACGCAAATTAATACTATTCACGTTGACCTTAATACGCTGGTATCCACAAAATATGTTATTATTGTCAAAAAATGTCTCTTCAAATATCGCGGTTTTGGTTAAAAGTGACATTTTTGCTCATATCTTTGGAACATACTTTCACAGAATAATTTACCATAATCTAGCAGTTGTCACCAAGTTATTGCAATAATACGGACGTTGCATCCCATCTTAGTAAGTATGTACCTACCATATAAATCCAAAGACGGTACTGGAAAACGTAGCGTGAAAATTGTCTTTTAGAGAGAGGCTTACATTACATATCGATAAAGCCATTTCTGTGTGCTCATTTCTTAACAGATAGTGGAAGCAATGATCACTCATCTATATCTATGTATACACACCTATTATAAACTAGCTGTTGCCCGCGCCATCGCCCGCGTGAATGTTAATACTTCCCTATTTGAATATATTTTACAATTACATGGGTTTTAATATTTTTTGCTCGGAACCTAATTATTTTTCTTAAATGTACCTTAGAAGTAACTTAAGCTACGTTTTAAAATAAAAGTAGCCTAAGTTACTCCTTATAAAAACAGCTATCTGTCAGTGAGAGTCCCGTCAAAATCGGTCTAGCCGTTTCGGAGATTAGCCGGAACAGACAGACAGACAAAAACTTTTTAAATTATTTTTTTGTTGCAAGTACCGTTTAAACTTTCATATGCATTTAGTAAAAACCTGTTATTTTCACATTATAACCAGACACATCAATTTTATTTATTTGTATAGATTAAAGTCGCTTTTCGTGTCCGTCTGTGTGACCGCGTTGTTCTTCTAAACTACGCAACGGATTTTGATGTGGTTTTCACCATCATTTAGAGAATTTATAAAACACTAAACTTGCTTATAATAAAGAAATCTCGATGTTTAGTCAAGTCGTAATAAGCGAAGCAGGGGCGGTTCGCTTGTTTACATAATGAACGGGTCTTTCCAAGAGGACAACCACAAAATTAAGTTTGAAATCTTTGTTTTACCATTACAATGCAAAACAAATCGTGTGGTTGGTGATACTGATATCACAAACCACACGAACTGATTTGGTTTGTGGTAAAGTATTCCTTCAATGAGTAGTGTCCAGTTAACCTAATAGGCATATAATTGTCCTGTTTATGCGCGTAGGTAGATTGTTGCGTGGGACTGGTGCTGTCACGTGACGTCATTCACCGATATCTTTTCCAGTGACAGCAGCGTGACCTAGTAACGTGTGTACATAATTTAACACAATTAACTACATATTTCAAAAGTTCCGAACACTTGCTTGGTTTAGAAATGGTCTAAGTGACTTACTTTTTTTTACCAGGTTTAGCGGTATTAACATCTCCGTTATTTGTAAAGATTTTAACACATATTTACAATTTTATGGGACTTACTATAAAATGAAAAAACGATTTAAAAATGTCGCTTACGTTTCGATATAGGGCAGCGGAGCTGTTTAAAGTGCAAATGAGAACGGCATCGGCAGTCTGATAGGAACGTAGAATTCCCAATGACGAATCATTGGAAGCCGAAAACAGAGTAATTAGTTAACGCGTTAACTATTTTCGTCAAACGGGTTTTCGGGCTCGTGTTAAATTAATATCAATGCTTACCGCGATGGGTTCGTGAAAACTGGTGAGTTTTACACTCCATCACTTTGCGAAATAGGAACCATTCGGTTTTAGTGACCAGCTCTAGAGGAACTGCCTCATTAGTCTACTGGTCGCAAGCGCTACTGCTGAACATGAGATCCTGGGTTCGTGTTCCGGGTCGGGCAAAGTGTTAGGTATTGGGTTTTCCATCAGTATAATTTCTCTATAGTATCACGGAGTCTGGATTTGTGCCCGCTTGAAGGCAATAGACTCGCCCCCTGCCCCTATTACATGGGAATCAGAATCAGAATTATTTATTTGTAAAACATAGGTTACAGGTCAAGGTCATAAATAATAATTATAATATGTTGCGCTATGTTCTGTCTTGATGACATACAAATTTTAGTGACGACTATTTAAAATAATGACAACAACAAAAAAAAGAAAAACACTAAAAAATAAACAAAAAAATATCGAGACAAAAGAAGATACATGCATGCAATATATTAGATTATTAATAGATAGGTACAATATTTACAGTGTTTTATCATTTAAGTAATCATCTAGGGCATAGTAACATTTCTCAACAAAAAATTTATGAAAACACTTTTTGAATTTTTAACTTAAAATAACTGGCGAAATGTGGTAAGTACTCCTGGTGCACCTCTGCCTAACCTTTTGGGGGATACTGTCGACGTGATGTTGTTCTAATGGACAGTAAAAGATTATAACCTCAATCGTCAAATTTTCCAGTAAGTATATGTATTTCTCAAGAGGAGAATTGCTTCTTCAATTTTATACCTTTATTGGGTACATCTACTTACGTAGTAAACTTCGATGCATCGCTTGTTTGTAAGGAAAACTGATCAAACATGCAATGAACGATCAAGGTAAACACGATTTCATTTATATATAAGGAAAACGCCATTCTGAACCAACATTCATAAAATTAATTAAACAGGTAAATTTAAAACTTTCACAGCAGCTGTGTCGCAAAAAATGCAGATAGTTAAACACGGAAACGTTCCGAAAATAATGTTTTGCCCTTTGCGCAGTAACCATCCGTCCGAAACCGCAGGTCGATTTCTCCGTCGCGTCGCATCAACATTTTTCTCTTTGCCAATTGAACAGCATGTCTGTTTCTATAACTTGTCTATAATATCTATACATCTCTATACATACAAATAAATAAAATTGAGGTGTCTGTAGCTGTATGTAATGTCAAAATAACAGCATTTTACTAAATGCATATGAAAGTATATACGGTACTTATAACAAAAAAAAAAACAATTTTTAAAATTTGTGTCTGTCTGTACAGACAGACAGACACAAATTTTAAAAATTGTTTTTCCAGGCAGACAGCGGCCTGTTTGTTCCGGCTAATCTCCAAAACGGCTGGATCCATTTTAACGGGAATTTCACTGGCAGATAGCTGATGTTATAAGGAACAACTTAGATTATTTTTATTTAAAAAAAAAGAATTAGAGTTCCGCGCAAAAAAAAATCCCATGAAATTGTGAACAAAATCCGATTTATATAGGGAAGTATTGACATCCACGCGGGCGAAGCCGCGGGCAACAGCTAGTAACAACAAAAAACGACAATGATGATGATTAATAATATGATTATATGATAACATTCTACAACGCAATAAATAGTAGTTAGTATTGTATATACATATACCTAGACTAGCTTTTTTCCGCGGCTTCACCCGCGTGGATGTCGGAAAATATCCCACGGGAATGTAGGTACTACTGGGATTAAAAGTACCTATGTTCCATAAGGCCTCTTGTACACACACGGTTTTCTTGGCCGTGAAAAACTACGGTTTATTAGCCGTGTGTAGACACGGTCGTCAGTGTTGTATGGATCACTATGGAAGCTTGTAGACGTGCACGGCGGCGCACACGGTGGCGGCGGGAGGAGTTTGTTTAGTTAAAATTATGCCGGTCACGCTCTAATAACAAATAAGAAATAACTTTTGACCGAGTGGACCGATTTTAATAAAAAAATAATTAATAAAAAAAAACAACTGAATTGAGAACCTCCTCCTTTTTACTTGAAGTCGAGTAAAAAATAGAGACTAAAATGTTACCTCAAGAAGTCAACTTGACTTCTTCATTTAACATTTTAGTCTTTATTTGGAAACGTAGTGTACATTTCCAATCCTTTAAATCTCTTAAAAAGAGGTACAAAACATTTTTAATATTATTTGTGATTTTTAAAATCAAGCCCCCCCCCCCCCCCCATTTCATCCCCTTAGAGGATGATTTTTCAAAAACGCTGAATCATATAATTCTTTATTTCGTACCAAAAGCATAAATTTGAATTTTCGTATCCCTAACTTAAGAAATACTGGGTTTTCCATACAAACTTTCATCCCATATCGTCGATTAAATGGAAAAATGACATTTTTCAAATTTATTGGAAAATGAGGTTATTAGTTAAAACAAGTCTGATATCAATATTATTTTATATGGATAAAAGACACTTTATAAAATTACACGTCAAGATCACCAGATGTCGCAAGTGTCATTTCTGTACTCTGTGGTCATCCGCCATTTTGATTGTAGAAAAACGTCGCTCTGCCATTTGTAACCCGACCACGAAACTGAGTGCATGTGCTTTTTTGTACAAAAGTGACATCTCTCAAAATAGCGTTTGGATACTATTGTAAAAGGTAAAAAATATTTATAGAAAAACGTATTTTTTCGAGAAATGACGTTTGTTCTTTAAAATTGAACTATAATTGGGATTGCACCTTTTATAGAGAAATGGCATTTTTAAAAATGTGACTGTTTGTTGTAAAATAAAGTTATAGAGACATGTAACTTCTGTACATATGCCATTTTTCTTTATAGTTTCTGTACATTTAGTAGCCATGAAGTTCATCAGAAAAATGTTTAATTTCAAGTGTGTAATAATTATTTAGAATAATTATTTTTTGCTATGAATTTTTTTTAATCATGACGTTTATTTGTTAAAAAATACATGCATTTTTACGTTAAAAGTACAACATTATTTAAAAAAATAATTGAATAAAAATGTTTTTATTTAACCTTTGAAACGAAAATATTGATGAAAAACTTTTTTGTTTATTTTTAGTATGAAGCGTGGTGAGAAAATGATAAAAATGATTATGTCTAAGGAGTTTTCTGATGAGAATCCAGTGGGCTTTAATTCAGTTCCGTTAAAATCAAACGAAGATCCACTAATTGTCATACCTGAAATATCTAATACATCTGAATCCACGAAAGCGGTTAATTCAGAGTTGGAGCTGATTTCTCAAGACCATACCTCAACTTCAGAGAATATAGAACTAGCAAACAAAGTATCTACATCAAAATTGTCTGAGATTATCGACGTCGAGCCATTGAAAAATAATTTAAATACCAAACGCACTCCTTTGATTAGTTTAAATAGAAATGTTAAGGATCCTAATCCCATTAGCAACAATTCTTTTTCGTATTCACAAATAATTCCATACATTATGCCAAACGATCAACCTGGGCCCAGTAGAAGTATTGTGGAACTTGCTGCAAGTGATTCAGAATCAGAAAAAAGTACTAACGTTCTACTTTCTAACCATACCAAGACTTCATGCAATATAATAATATCAGAATCGGATATTTCCTCTGAGAGTGATGACGATAATTCTTCCAGCTCCATACCTGACTGTCAAAATGACTTTTCGTCTGACGATGCAGATAATGACCCAGATTTTATACTACGCGAAGATCTTGAAATGTCATAAACATCTTCAGAAGATGAAACCACTAGAATTAATGAAAGCCAAGAAGATACAGTGGAAGATGGAAAAGAGAAAGCAAAGATCGGCAGAAAGAGAAAAGCTGTGCCAGAAGAATGGAGAAAAAATAAAGCTAAACTATTAAGGAACTCTGGAAAAGCGTATATATCGACATCGAAGTCACGAAAACAAATGCAAGAAAGACAAATAAAACCAACATGTACTGAAAAATGTAAACTAAAATGTTATAACAAGATTAGTGAGGACAAGCGGCAACTTATTTTTATGAATTACTGGAAGATGGGAGATTTAGATAAGCAACGTGAAAGCAATTTGAAAATTTATAGTATTTTGGAATGTTTTACTCATGTTTGTATTTTATAGAAGAGGCTCTATTTGATTTTTAGAAATAACTTTTAATTAAGAAAAGAATACCAAATACTTTAGTTCTATATTGATTGGTAGAATAGGTACAAGATTTACTATTAATAATAATAATAAAAAATACTTATAGGAACAAACGTTTTCGATTTATTTTGTTATAAAAAATATGGATAGATTTAAAATTCATTGATCTCAATATTGTTGCCATTGATTTATCTAATAAGTAAGGGTTACTTTTAAGATAGAGGTTTTTTTAATGATTGTTAATTTTAAGTAGATGTGGTATTCATTAAATATCTCATTTTATAAAAAAAAATTACTTAATAAAACCATTTATTCTCCTTTATTGTTTTTCACTTTTTAGAAAATACCTTCCGCAATATTCTTCTATTTATGTAGAAAAATGACATTTCTTGCTTAAAATGCCCCCCTTCTTAACAAATTAATTAAAATAATTACACCATTTTAATCCTTATGTAAATACCTTTAAAATGATATATAACACTTATATTTTTATATGCATCATAAAAAAATAAAAAATAAATAAAAAAACTAAAAACTTTAAACGCACGTATTGTAAAATTTGTTATTTTTTAATAACGCCACTTTTCTATTTATCCGACGATATATCATCCCCTGTAGGATTATTTTTGAGACAAAAAGTAGCCTATGTCCTTCCCCAGGATGCCATCTATCTCCTTGTCATATTTTATCAAAATCCGTTCAGTAGTAAACCACACACACATACAGACAGGCAGACAGAGTTACTTTTGAATTTATAATATTAGTATAGTTATAGTATAGTATAGTATGGATGGATAAGTTCTACATGTATATGTACAGTTTTTGTTGATAATTTATTTATTAGATACCTACTACGTATCCAATAAATAATATTATCAACAAAAACTCGTCAGTTTGCTTAGCTTCTTAGAACTACCCTCTTAAAACTAACTATTGTTAAATCTACTTAAAGTGGTTCGTTTTAATACACATACATGCAAAACTCGCACTAGGTACTATCATATTTACTTTCTATCGAAAAGCAAGTAATGGGAGAGTTCTTATAGCAATTTCTCACGAAGATAAAATAAGTTTTTGCTGAAACAAATAGCTGTAGTACAGTCAACAGTCACCTTCAGACGTGAGTGATCGCTTCTGAGTAATAATAGTTAATCGAAGGACCACTGAGCAGTGTCAAAAGCACATTAAGATCACTCCTGCATCCTAATTGCGTAACACACAGTAGGAATCGGTTTCATTTTGACAGCTCAACAACATTCATTGCGTTAATTACAATGTTGAACTGACAAATTTTTCGAACTTAAGAAGCAATGGATTAGCAATAAGCTTCAAAATCATTCAGATTGTGATTGATAGTGTGTTATGCTATTAGGGTGCTAGCGTGTCAGTAAAAAAGATACATAAATTATATTAACAGTTGATCGCTGACTATACTATACACTGCTGACTAGAACTCTCTCCACTAGTTTGTCGCAGCAACAAGAGCTATTAAATAAAATACTCGCTCAACTCACTTTTCGGGCAGGACAGTCGCTGAGAGACTCTCGCTTGGTATATAAGAAGGCATACCAGTAAGTGACTGGGCAGTCATTCTATTCGTCGCACTCGTGCACTCGCTCATACTCCAGCGACAAAACTATCCGAACTACACACTCATTGCTCGTTGCTCGCCAACCCGTTACTAGTTGCTAGCTCTACTCGCTTTTCGCTAACCGTCTGCGGTGGGACAGTAGGTGTCTTATGGCCGAACCCAATAACCTATTTTCAGTAAAATACAGATCGCTATTGATGGTAGACAGTATAATTCTATCTGTCCGTATGTCAGGCCGGTAAGTTTCAGCCGGGGTTGCGGGATGTTCGAAAGAGTTGGTGTGGCCCCGGCACAGGCAACAGAAGGAACACGGGTGGGCTTTAGTCAGTAAAAGTTCGCCCTCCCGCTCCGCCCAGAGCGGGAGAAGTCATTTGATGATTTCCCATCCACAAAAAAAAAAAGGCCGGTAAGTTTCCACAATCTCTTATAGATTTTTCGGACGTTAAAACCATAGATAGATAGGTTTTTCTATCTCCAGTATGCCAAAACTGGTGATAGATGAATTGGGTTCGGCCGTTAGTGATCATGATCATGCCCTTGCTTTGGTGGATATCTACATAATTATACACAGCACACCATCATCAATTTAAAAGGGTGTACTCCAAGAGCAATTACCTCTCATAATAGTTCAAATTCATTTAACTCTTGTGTATAATTTCGTTACACCAATTTCATGTTACTTTGCTGACGGAGCCGCCTGTTCTTCGCTTGTATTTATTTATAGTTCATTCATTGAATGGCTCAGTGATACCATTCATTTACCATGGTCGGTGGTAGGTGTATATGGTTTAGTGTTTTATTGTTTAATCCTGTGTTCAATTACAACGGCCTCGTCATTGTATCCATGACTCGTTTCATGTAAACTTCAATTGATCCAGTAAACCTTGTTTATACAATAATCAAACTGTTGTACCTACTACTACTCTAGGGATCTGCTCAATTCCTGGTTTTTTTCAGATCTTTATTCATCAACAGCCATTTTTTTTTTATTACCATCACCCAAACTTTTTTCGCCTTACGTTAGAGCATAAGTCTCATGTTATATAAGTTTTATTTTCATAACTTCTTTCACATGTTTTGCTTAGTTTTTGTTTCGTCTTATACTTAAGAGATGAAACGAAATGAATTGATGAAATGACATGATGTTTATTTTTGTAAGTAGAGCTTTTATGACACTTTTACATGCATCAATTTTTTATCAATATTTTAAAACTAGGTGACGCTGGCATTCCCTAGCTGACTGATCCCTGAAAAGAAATGCCGAAACAAACTCAGAGACCACGGTCTCTTTTAAAGTCCAAACATTATACATATCATAAAGATGTTATTTGAGTCTAACAATGCAGGACCATGTCTGGAAGGGCCTTTTGAAGAAAGAGCCATTGCAGCTTTGACTTGACCTGGCCCGACAGACGGCACACACGGATCAGTCATTGTGTAGCTCAACCTCAATTAAGGGGGATCAACGACGTTTGGAACAAGGTTTAATCCTTAACCTTACTCTGAGGTCCTGGGGCAACACCTTTCTTCAACTAGCTATCAGCCAATCCTATAAGGTATACTAGTATGTAATTACGTTATATCCATCACTGGGCTTCAGCTTCAGTGAATACATGTTTGTGATATTATTAATTTCTTGTTTTTGTTAATTTTATTATGTATTTTGTGTGACATTGCATGACATTCCACCGACACAGGTCGTTGGCAATAATAAACACAACATCACGCCTGTAATACCCGAAGGGTTAGGCAGAGGTGTACCTATAGTACACCCACATTTCGCCAGTTATGTTTAAGTCCCATGTAATAGGGGGTGAGGCTATTGCCAATAATAATAAATAATAATTTATACATTTTTAAATGTACAAAGCACGCATTGTTGCATGCATCTATTGTTGTTGCAATGCTAAATGTAGGTATTATTAAAACTCACATGCGAGGATGATCAAAAATGAAGGTAGGTAGATGTGAATAAAACGGGCGGAGAGGAGCGGCGACGAGTATGTAAAACATAAGTACTGTCATAGATATGGCATGAAGTGTCGGCCAATGTTCTTGTAGGGCCTAGTCGATGTCTAACAGAGGTGAGGATAAATGCGTGAGCGTCTCCCGTTCCCCAGTCAAGAGAGGTTGTAAGAGGAACATCGTGTGGTCGCACCATGCTCGGTTCCTATAAACGAAAACGAATCGTTTTGCTTACCAATGGTAGCATTTTTTATTGCCAAACTGAGCGTATAAATAGACACGTAAGCTAATTTTACTTGTGATAGCTTCTTCCATACGGGAGGGTCTACTATGCAAATCTATGAGTTCTTTGCTTCATTATTGGTAAAGATACAAGAGACTTAATTTTAGCCATTATCTGTCCGTAAATTATAGGAATCGGCCATTAGTCCAGAATGACAGTCAATCCGTCCCGCCCCAGAACGTCGGACAAAACAAATAGGAACATGTAGGGAAACAATTACATGAAGTTTTTCGAGTATTAATAAAAAATCAATAAAATAGGCACTTACATAAACACGTGTTCGAGCCCCAATGGATTCCGATTGTGAGTCGTTACGGCAAGGCTCGGAAGTTCAATAACCTGACAATTTAATTGGTATAGCCACGGTATAGCCGCAGCATAAATTATACTGTGGTATATACAATGTGGATCTGGACGTACGACATTAAATTAAAACGAGCACAGTGCTAGTCCATCAAAACATTTTAAATCACGAAAATTAGTAGTTAATGGAAAATTTAAAAATTACAGTTTTCATACAAAATAAATAGCAGAATCAACTGCATAAAAAGAAAACACGCTTTATCTACGAAAAGTCACTGATCAACGGTGCGGTGCGGGGTGCGGGGTGCGGGGCGCGGCGGCGGCAATGTTTACCTATTATTACGGACTCAGATCTACATCATGTTGAAAAATAAGAAAATGAAAAATAATTTCCTGTGACTAAAGTATTTATTGGATTTGAATGATTTTTTGTATACGGGTAAAGAACATGATTCACTTGACGTGGTTTAAAGGAATGTCAATTGTCCTGTTCCACCTTGTACATATACAAGCTCAACTATTTAATTGAAAAGAAACTTAGAGTTGGCAGTTAATTTGCGGACAATTCCGATATTCAGTCTTATCTTGATAAAACTCAGTATAGGACCTTACTTGGCAGGAAAAAGGCTAATAATGAGTCAAATATTACTAGTAGAACCGAGTAAAATTGGTTGTTGTTTTAGCAATTACATGGAACTTATCGTCATTTTATCTACGGGATGATGTTCAGTGCTGAAAACCAGCCTCCCCAAAGATTTCCACATTGGGTTTTTCTGGGACGGTCGTATCCCTAGTAGCGAGCGACCAGCGACCTGTGATCTTCACCGTTCTATCTGGAAACAATTCGTCTAAGGCTCAATTCACTCTGAAATGGCAGCGGGTGGCAGCGACACGGCGAGCAGGCGGAGGCCAGCCTGGAGCGGTAGGCAGAGAGGGTACGCGGCACCTAGCGCCGCCGCGGGTCTCCGCGCGCCGCCGCCCGCTATTCGAGCATCCTTTGGACCAACCAGTCTACAATCTACATTTGGCAAGGAAACCACAGTGGTAATAGAATTGGTTATGATAGCACTTATTTCTGAAGCAAGGAGGATGAAATAAACGTAGGAAAAAGAAACATGTGCGGTCGGTCGGGGGACCCCCATCAAGAACGAAGTTCCTTCTCACGTATGAATTAAAAAAAGTTTCGCAACCGCCAACTTGCATTTACATTCCATCTTGGATTTACATTTTGACCTCACTATCGACTTAAGCACCCTCGAATACTATAAAAACGACACCCATGACAAAAAAAATTAAAATTTTCACAGCCGCCATCTTAGATTTACATTTTGGTTTCACTATCGGCTTTAGCACTTTCGAAAACTTTAAAACGACACCCATGGCGAAAGTTTTGAAATTTTTCCGAGCCGCCATCTTAGATTTATATTTTGACTAAATTCAATTTTTGAAAGAGAGAGAGAAAGTGTGATTTCCAAAGAAGGATGACGCATGGAGGGGACATACAAGTATGAACGCACTTTCGTTAATCACGATTTCTGCCAGTTTACTCCTACTCTTACCGCAAGCCGCGTAAAAGAACTTCATTCCAAAAAGAAAAAGGGATTTGTGGATTCACGACTTATGGAAGAAACATCCCGAGCGCATAGTGCCGTCGCGGCTGCGCGGCTGTGACAGCGAGTAGTCGGCTCGCGCCGCCGCGAGACTACACGAGCCGCCGCAAGGTCTCGCGCGGCGCTTTTCAAGCGTATCTATATTTTTTGATATTGCACATAAAGTTTATAATGCCTTGTCATTAAAACTGCTCGTCGCGTCGCTGCCGGCCGCTGCCATTTCAGTGTGAATTGAGCTTAAAGGCGCACAGGTGCGAATCGCGCGCGACACAAAGGCACTGCACGTCGCGCGACATGCGGTGCCTTTGTGTCGCGTCGGGTGTCGCGCCTGTTTGCAGACGTCTTAACGCTTCCCTTCAAATAAAATAATAACAAAAGATGAATTTATTAATACTTTCTCATTCTTATCTTAGTCATAAAAACACAAGCGAAACGCAAATATTTACTAAACTTATCAGCAAACAGTTTTAGGTGAACTGTGATAAAATTCCCGTGTTCGACATTGATAAACATGCCAGTTAAAGTAAATAGAAACCACGGTGTTTATTTGGAGCATTTTGGGGGCTTACAAATCTTGATTCATGGTTGGAACGTTCCCAGGCGGCTTATCAATAGTTTCTAGATAATTGAAATGGAGCAGATACAAATAGTAAATATTTGTATGAATACATCATGATTTATACTAACATTCAACGATTTACTAGCTAAGTTCCTCTGAAGGAGTAGGTAAGCAGAACTGTGGTGTTATTCTGGAAAGATCCCACCGTGAAAATTTAGGTGAAGTGAGCGTGATGTGAACTGTCATCCCACCTTACTCTACTAAGGATTGAGCTCACTTCAAACTCACTTCACCTAAGTGCTCACGGTGCAGCGGTGTGATGTTTACAGAATAGATCGGCTGGTAGTTATAGTACCTACCTATATAAAGTAGGTACTTACCTACTCATCGAGCATGGTATGCTTTCTGATTTGGTACATGTAGGTACTCTAGTTATGTCACCGATGACCCCTTCTCAATTCAGGACAAGAAGTCTTTTGCCACTTAAGGCGACTATAACCGACTTATTTTAAACTGAAAATCGCATCTAAACGAGTACTGTTAATGATTTGGAAAAAATATATGTACATTAAATAAGAACATTTTCTTAATAATTTAATATGTGAATATTTTAGATTATGTTAATATTACATATATTCATTAATTTGTAAAGTTCTGTCTAACGCGGATAAAAAACTGAGAATTCCGCAAAAATTATCATGCATTATGAAACCTTCACCATTTTAAAGATAATTTAATTATTTATCTTTTAGTATACGTGTTTTAATATAATACCTTTTGATTTATGTATATTAATTTAACTAAATGTGCCGCGCGACTTCGTTCGCATGGAAGTCGTAAGAATTTAATATACTAAAATAATCTCAGCCACATTTTAATAAAACTCCCTCATCCCCCGACCCGTCGCGTTGCATCGCCTGCCCGCGCTATTATTTCGTTTTCGCTTAGTGTTCTTTCTGACTCTTTTCTTTTTACTCGGCACCTAAGGGTCGTTGCGTGATCCATCCAAGATCCAAGATTCCAAGATAATATTATAAATTCGAAAGTAACTCTGTCTGTCTGTCTGTATGTTACCTTTCCACGTCTAAGCCGCTGAGCGGATTTCGATAAAATTCGGTAAGGAGATAGATGACATCCCGGGGACGGATATAGGCTACATTTCTTAAAAATAATCCTACACGGAGTGATATAGAGGATGAAAGTGTGTATGGGAAACCCATGATTTCTGAAGTTAGGGATATGAAAATTCAAATTTAAGCTTTTGGTAAGAAATAAAGAGTTACATGTTTCAGCGTTTTTGTTAAATCACCCTTTAAGGGTAAAATAGGGGATGATTTTAAATTTCACATGTAGGTAATATTGAAAATTTTGTGTAAATTCCTACCTTTTTTTCTGATATTTAAGATCGGAAATTGGAAATACTATTGTCATAGTCCGTATCTTGAGGTATCATTTAATCTTTATTTCATTAAAATCGGGCCACTCGGTCAAAAGTAATTACAATTTTAAAGTCACAAAACGACTTGCCTGACATCATTCGTCATGCGTGGTTAAAGGGGGCGCTAGAGTAGGTATTTCAAATTGATGTTGATAATATTAAACTAATTTATATTATTTTTAAATTACAGATTTAGAATCATAAAAACCTGTTTTTTTTTAATTTCTTATTCCATTAAAATCATAGTATGTAAATATCTACTTAACTCTGTTTCTATAAATTTGTGGATTAGGCCACTCTTCCGCTGAGCGACTCAATTATGCTAACGCGGATTTTTTATGAGCTTTTTAAGAGGAACATTTCCGTCATACATGATTGTTGCGTAACTTTAACCGTTTACGCAGCGCACGCAACAGAAGCTCTCAAATGGAATAAATTTTCCCCGTTTTTGCAACATGTTTCATTGATGCTCCGCTCCTATTGGTCGTAGCGTGATGTTATATAACCTTCCTCGATAAATGGGCTATCCAACACTAAAATAATTTTTCAATTCGAACTAGTACATAACTTCAGGCCCTGCTCTTTTCTCTTCAGATTAAAATATTAGTGTAGATAATGCGTGTAATTTGGGACAGCGCTCCTTGATGGACGAGTCCTATTACTGGGTGGACGTACGACGCGTTGCGTGAGCTCAGCACAGAACACGCAAGCTACATACTCAAGGCCGCTGGCATTTATCTGCGTCTTAACGGGCTCAATAAATTCCAAGTTCCTGGCCGCTTTTAAAACTGACAACATAGGAACCAAAAAATCTACCTGACTCGGATCCACTTTGAATTTGAATTCCATTGACATAAACAAACACCTTTTCATAACATTCTCTATTAATATTATAGGTGAATGGACTATATTCCATTCTCTAGGAAACGCATTGTGTAGGGAAATAATACTTTTGTTTCAGATTTGTTACCTATTCACTCACAGTGTGCGTAAGTACAATAATATCTAAATAACAATTATTTGTTTATCATCAGATGTACGGGAGATTTCACAATATCATATATGAGTCAAAGATATGTGTACGAGTATATAGGGTGTGGCGTAAATAATGGATAACCCTTGGGATAATGGACAACTTTGTACCCCGAGCCCTATAATATAAAAAAAATCAAATCCCAGAGTCGACGGATATACACAATTTTTATTTTTTAATTATTTTTCAAAACTTGCCACCTTTGGTCACTTTCTCGTACACCGTGTTCATAAATGAAGGAATTTTCACCATCTTAGTTCTGCATAATATCTATACAAATAAATAAAATTGAAGTATCTGTTTGTAATGTCAAAGTAACAGCTTTTTACTAAATGTATAAGAAAGTATAAATGGTACTTATAACAAAAAAAGATTTTTTTTAAATTTTGTCTGTCTGTCTATTTGTTTATTCCGGCTAAACTCCAAAACGGCTGGACCGATTTTGACGGGACTTTCACTGGCAGATATCAGATATTATAAGGAGTAACTTACGCTACTTTGATTTTAAAATAATAATTAGGGTTCCGCGCAAAAATATTAAAACCCATGAAATTTAAGCTATTTTGCGCTAATCTCTGGAACTACCAGTCAGATTCGAAAAATCCTTTTTGCATTTGGTAGCCCGATTCTCGAGGATGGCTATATTTAACATCACGCTACGACCCTTAAGAGAAGAGCAAATCGAAAAAAAGTCAGAAAGAACGCTAAGCAAAAACGAAGTACCTAATAGCGCGGGCGGGCGATACAACGCGGCGGGTCGGGGGACGAGGAAGTTTTATTAAAATGTGGCTGATAATTTAGTATATTATGTATCTTACGACTTCTACGCGAATGAAGTCGTGGGTCACAGCTAATTCTTAAATAAACGTGCTATAAGATGTGTATTACAGTTTTAGAATACTATTAATAATTAAATAATTTTAGAATCTTTAAGTGAAAAAATTGTGGCAAAAACCTAAAATACAGATCCAAAGACACCGACTTCCGAAATTAAAGTTATTTTTCACCTTGTAGTGTTTTTCGAAGTCGGTTGTTCTTTTTTGCAAAAAATGTTTTTTTAGATACAAAGTTATTGCTATTAAACCGATGACATTAAAAAAATTGAATCAAAATCATGAACTACCCTTGAACTGTAATACAAATCTTGTAGCACGTTTATTTAAGAATATTATGCATAAATCAGATAGTGAAAATTCCTTCATTTGTGAACACGGTGGCCGAGGAAATGACCAAAGGTGACAATAAAAAAATTTTTGTTTTTAATTGCGCATACCTATCGACTCCGGGGTTTGAAATTTTTTTATATTATACACCCTGTATGAATGACAATGTTAATTTACTTATACCGTGTAGATATAATTTAAGAATCATTCATTTGTGAGGTGAGGTGTATTTTTTTTATGGGATAAAAGATATGATCCTATATATAATAATATGATAGTGTTATATCCCCCGAACTTATCACAATCAGTCCGGATGGCTAATGCCAGACTGTTTCCCAATCCCAGTGCGTCATCAGAATGTGGCAGTGAACCTAATCGTTTGGCCGATTGAAGTTAATTAACTGTTCAAAAATGCCGTTATAAATAGACAGAGCTATATGTTTTTATTTAAACGACTGGTTACTACAATGGTGTCATCAAAGATATTTTAAGCAAACTATACAGCCGATCTATTCTGTAAACATCACACCGTGAGCACTTAAGTGAAGTGAGTTTGAAGTGAGCTCAATTCCTAGTAGAGTAAGGTGGGATGACAGTTCACATCACGCTCACTTCACCTAAATTTTTACGGTGGGATCTTTACAGAATAGCACCACAGGCCGATCTATTCTGTAACTTAGATGAAGTGAGCTTGAAGTGAGCTGTCGTCAATAGTGTCAATCTCTATATAGCATCAGGTGCCATGGAATGATAGCTCACTTTACTTATGGTTTCACGGAGAGATTTTTACAGAATAGCTTATAGGCTGTTGGTGCAATAGTATACATATATGGCGATTCTACCCGGCACCCTAATTGCGTAATACACTATCAATCACAATCTGAATGATTTTGAAGCATATTGCTAATCCATTGCTTCATAAGTTCAAAATATGTGTCTGCTCAACAACGTAAATAACGCAATGAATGTTGTTGAACTGTCAAAATGAAACCGAATCCTACTGTGTATTACGCAATTAGGGTGCTAGGGTGCTGAATGATTTTGAAGCATATTGCTAATACATTGCTTCCTATGTTGGAAAAATTTGTCTGCTCAACAACGTAAATAGCGCAATGAATGTTGTTGAACTGTCAAAATGAAACCGAATCCTACTGCGTGTTACGCAATTACCCCGCTGGACACGCTAAACAACATTTCCTATAAAGCCCATAGCAATTTCGTGAAAAACCTTTTTATAAATTCGTCTAATAGATACTTATGTGTATGTTGTCTACTTTTGTAGAAGTAAGGAAGAAGTATTCCTAGATAACTTTAATTGTTGCCATATTAACGTAAAAATAAGCTGGTACTAGTACAGTACTGCCGTCGCGCGTAATCATGCAATGTCCTCATAGAACACTAGCACCAATGGCGATTCGTCGTGATTAGGAAGGTATAAACATATCCCGGCCATTGGATATAATTAGTAGGGTAGTATTTCAGGACCAGACCACAGAAGCAGAAGTCAGAAGCTCGAAAGTCTGACCACCAGTCTTACCAAGGGGTATTGTATTTTATTTCACATAAGCCTACAAGGGCACTTGTGAAACGTCAGAAGCTAGGTGCACGGTTCCAATTGGTGGTTTCCTATGGAGAAGAACCGGCAATAAACTCCACGGTTACTCTTTTAAAAATAATTGGCTTTACAATGTTTTCAAATTACAATGTGATTAATATAGAGAGTATGGCAATGCTGATTCTTTGGGTAAAAAATAGGCCAGCCCTCTGGTCACATGAAGAGTCAACCAACTAGCGATGTCTCGAAAAACTAAGTGGGCACTCGGACCGCCATGGGTCTAGTGTTTCAATTCAACCCCAAACGGCCCGAATATGTAAGTCCCAATAAGATAGGAGTATTTGCGCCGTTTGACGTTTTCAGCACCTGCAGCAGCCGCCCCAGCACAGCCCGCCGTGCTGGGAAGATGGGATGGCGCGAGGGTCACACACGTTGCATCCCTTGCATCCCACACCAAAGGCCTACCTACCTCTCAAGGCACTATGGTCATTTCGTCTGGGCTTTTCCTATCGTCCCGCGCCAAGCCATTGGGTTCTAAAACAGCTACAACAATTTAAATTAAATAACTTTCAGATACTTCGTAAAAGAAATAATTATCGCTTTTCCTCGCCAAATGATGTTGATTCTTGGGTTGATCGGCCCAAAAAACTATACCTACCTGCAACTTATTGAGTTCATGTTGGAATCCTGGCCAATCCATTCAAAATTCGCAATGGAAAGTGGCCAGGTTCTTCTAGTGTTATTCTTACCAAAAGTATTTTTAACCGACTTCAAAAAAGGAGGAGGTTCTCAGTAAAAATAAATTATAATTGATTAATTATTTATTCACATAACATAACATAACATCACGCCTTGTTTTCTCAAAGGATTAGGCAGAGGTGAACCTATATTACTACATATATAGGTTCACCCACAGGATACCAGGAGGATAGGATAGGGTGGGTGTACTCACCCACATTTCGCCAGTTATGTATAAGTCCCATGTAATAGGGGGCGAGCCTATTGCCATCAACTGGGCACAAATTCACATCACATCACACACACACACACACACACACACACATACATATACACACACACACACATACACACACATTACACATATATTACACACACGCATATACACACACACACACACACACACACATTTATTCACATTTAAATACATACTAAAAAAAACTAATATATTTGTACACCAATTTCATTGGTAGGACATAGCGCTCGAATAAATTGTATACATAAGACCTTTATTGTAATACCTGTGTTCACAAATAAAGATTGATTGATTGAAAAATGACTGTGCCAAAAGCCGTCTTAAGGTCGCCACACTGGTGCAGGACAAGTCGACATTAAGGTCGCCACACTGGTGCAGGACAAGTCGACATTAAGGTCGCCACAGTGGTGCAGGACAAGTCGACATTAAGGTCGCCACACTGGTGCAGGACAAGTCGACATTAAGGTCGCCAGACTGGTGCAGGACAAGTCGACATTAAGGTCGCCACACTGGTGCAGGACAAGTCGACATTAAGGTCGCCACACTGGTGCAGGACAAGTCGACATTAAGGTCGCCACACTGGTGCAGGACAAGTCGACATTAAGGTCCCTAGGAAGCCTATTGAAACTAAGTGCACTTTTACTGAGAAAACATTCCGCATATAATTAGTCATTGCGAAATAGATTTAATATTGTAAAGACTATTGGAGAATATTGGAAAGACTTTACATTGTATTAAAATACAATGTAAAGTCTGTTTTCAGCTGTTTATACATTTACACACATCATTTCATATTGTTCTGGTGACTCACTCACTGAGTTGCAGTGGCGAATTCACCATATAACACGATTTCTACCGGCTTCCTTTCGGAGGTTCGCATTAGCAACTGCACCGCTATTGGAAAATGGCACAGTCAATAGTGTCTACTAGTGCCAAAAAAGTTAAAATCGGCTTCGCTTCAGCTTCTCTATTACCAAAATTGACACCTCGCCACTGCTGAGTTGGCTAAGTACTATTTGGTTTGATGTATGTAAGTATGATCATATTGTAGTGACAACCGTCTGCTCTGTATTTACTTTGCTACTCAACACTTGTTTTGTGAGTCGTTTCAAAGCGACTACTCTGGTATTATTGTATGAATTGATATTATTCCCTCTAGAATATGAATGTGATATACCTTATTTACCTACTAACAAAATCAGCCAATAATGCAAATGGGAATAGAGTGCCGCAAGTGCACGATGTTCATTTTACTAGGTACGAGATCCTTTTTTCTTACATCCCCCTGTTTGTTAGTGGATGACTGATGATGGTAGTTGAAATCCTAATCCTACACTGAGCATTCAATTGGCAGTGAGTGACAAAGCTGAATCACCCAAAATCATCATTTAGCTGGAAGTCATTGTCGCCGACAATTATGACCCGCTTTTCATGTAGGACTATGACTGTAAACTTGTTTTTAATAAATACTTTAATTCTTCTTTAATTCTTACTATAACTACATATATTACTGTATATAGCTTTAGTATATTCCTAGGGATATAACTACCTATATGACGGCTACAACCATCTTACTGTGAGCTAAACATTTATACATAATAATAAAATAGTAACGAAGTTAAAACTGTACATTGATTGTTTTAGAAAAAAGTAATTGCTACGAGGTGTGGGAACGAGTCTGATGCCGAAAATATAGTTTTTAGAATTTTTATTCGTTCGTCTGGATGTATGTTCTGGATTGGCGCAGAAACGGCGGAACGGATTTGGATGAAATTTGGCACACACATATGTAGTTTATAACTTGGGTTTACACATAGGTTACTTTTAATTCCAGTAGTAAGTTCCTGTGGGATATTTTCCGACATTCACGCGGGCGAAGCCGCGGGCAAATTCTAGTAATTGGTATAATGTCACCTCGCTGCGGGATCTCCACCATTCAATGAGTGATTCAATATAATGGTTGCGAATGTGTGTGGCCCCTACGTCACAGAGCAAAAGAACTTTCCCCTTTGTCACCAGTGACACTCGTGCGCATTTATTACCACACAGCGGTGTGTGCCACAGTGATGCGGAAAGACATTGGATCAATTTAAAACTGTTTGTTTTAGTCAGGCTATGACGCACCAGCTTCTACGAAATTTCAAGACTATTAGACGTAATATTACTTTGTCCGCCTTCCCTGTTGTAGAAGTGCAGGCAAAGTTATACAAATCAAATAATTACAGGAGTACCTACCTATAACAGATGCAAACGTCTACCTTATTTGCAGATGAGGTAGACAACAGTGGATAATAATAATAGTCTATAACTACTACATTTATATGATATTAGCTTCTACCCGCGACTTCGTCCGCGTGTTTCTTGTTCCCCCGACCTACCCCGTCGCATCGCATCGCCTGCCCGCGCTTTTGCTTCGTTTTCGCTTAGCACTCTTTCTTACTTTTTTCTTTTTGCTCGGCTTCGCAACAATTGCCTTCAACAAGAATTGGGCTATAAAATGCAAAAAGAATTTTTCAAATCCGACTGGTAGTGACAAAAATTAGCGCGTTCAAACAATCAATAAAAAAAATAAAATGTGTAGGTAAATAGTAGACTGAGCGCATTTTTCTTACTTTAAACATTTTTATACCTGTCATAATTTCTAAACGAAAGGTCTGATTCGAATAATTTAAAAAGGAATTTACATGTGCTCATATGAAACTATTAATTATTTGGATAAGGATTTAATACCATGTTTATGAAAACTCTTTCGCAAATAATGCATTATTTTATAACAAATTTGATTACCATTAAAAATTATAGTGAGCGAACCTTAAAAGATAGACATATGCTATCGCGGACTTTTTTTTGAGAACTTTTTAAAAGGAACAATTCCGTTATACATGATTGTGGCGTAATTTTAACCGTTAACGCAGCGCACGCAACGGAAGCTCTCAAAAGGAATAAATTTTCCCCGTTTTTGCATCATTTTTCATTGATGCTGCGCTCCTTTCCGTAGCGTGATTGTATATAGCCTATAGCCTTCCTCGATAAATCGGCTATTCAACACTAAAAGAATTTTTCAATTCGAATCAGTAGTTCCTGAGATTAGCGCGTTCAACCAAACAAACGAACAAATTCTTTAGCTTTATAATATTAGTATAGATAGTATAGATAAGTTGTAGATACCTACAATATGATATAAGCACTCGGATAACCGTGAATGTTTGCTTGATGACGCGACGCGCGACGATGATACCTAATAACATCTTGCTAGCATAACAAAAATCGGGGGCTAACCTCAAAAGGCCTTACTAAATATAACAAAATGAATATTTCAAAGAAGGCAACTCTTTGTAGGTATTCAGAGTCAATCTCATTCATAATAATAAAAAAAAACAAAGCCAGTCAAGAGGTGTCGTGGGCCACCCGGTTGGAACGAAGTTTCTTTCGCTTTTGCACTTTTGTTACGTAACAAAAGTGTCGTGACGGCCAAAATGTTACACTTTTTTCGGTCTAGCTCCCATTCGCCAAGTTGCGCTAAAGAACTTCGTTCCAAAATTAAATAATTATCTGAATAAGTATTTCCAATTTGAAGTGGAACGGGAACACAAACATGTTTCACAAATCCTAGCATTTATCTACATTTCTAAATATTTCGAAAACTTGAGGTCAATATTCGTGTGTTATGTGAACAGTCATAAGAATGAGTAGATAAGTGAAATGCACCGTTATACGAAAGTTTCACGACGTGCGACGTAATACAATCGTAATAGCTGTACCTGTGTAATATTAAAAACACTTTTTTTTAAAACCAAAGCTTGAATCATCAGCACACTCTTATTTTGGTTTTGAAACGATAACACTAAAACAATTTTTTTTGCCCGTTCTTCTCCATAGAAAGGAACTTGCTTGCTGCTTTGGAACGGGCAACTAGCTTCATCTTTTGAATGGGCAACTAGCTTCATCCTTGGAATGGGCAACTAGCTTCATCTTTGGAATGGGCAACTAGCTTCATCTTTGGAATGGGCAACTAGCTTCATCCTTGGAATGGGCAACTAGCTTCATCTTTGGAATGGGCAACTAGCTTCATCTTTGGAATGGGCAACTAGCTTCATCTTTCTGACTGACCGACCCCTTGACAATAATTCAAGCACCTGTAATTGCTTTATTAGAAACTAGCTTTTGCCTGCGGCTTCGTTCGCGTTAATGTAGATTTTGTAAAGTTATTTTTATATCCCTCGGGGACAGTACTTTTTTCTGGATGAAAGGTAACGTATGTCATTTTCTGTACCCCTGACAACGTGTATGCAAAATTTCATGATGATCGGTTGAGATTTAGTTCATAATTTCATGGGTTCTAATTTGTTTTGCGCGTAACTCTGATTATTTTTCTAAAATAAAAGTAACCTAAGTTTACTCCTTAGCATCAGCTATCTGCCAGTGAAAGTCCCGTCAAAATTGGTCCAGCCGTTTCGGAGATGAGCCGGAACAAACAGACAGACAAACTAACAAAATTTTTTTCAAATAGTACCTATATATACTTTAATATGCATTTATTAAAAAGCTATTATTTTGACATTACAAACAGACACTTCAATTTTATTTATTTGTATAGAAATCGATAGAATAAATGTAAACTTTTCTAGTCGATTTACACATGGTTTGTTCAAATTTTTTTCAAGTTTCTGGTATTAGCGCTTGACAAGCAATAAACGTTGCCCCATCTCATTGATCCCCCACCCACTTAAACATTGGCGGGAAAAGAACAAAATTGTCGTGGGCAAATATGAGAGACTCAAAAAAACCTCTAATTTCCCTACATTTTTGTCAAGTTTTTGACATTGATTGTCGCTGAGATGAGATTGTGACTTGAATTTGAACGTTTTTTAAGTACGAAAATTGGCCTTCTGATGTTTGAAAATATAAGTATATCATAGACCAAAACCAAAGCACACTACAGATATGTACCTACACATGTATTGCATGTAGCAATGAGGATATAAAAACTGCCACTTGCTTACTTCAGATGTCGCCACCATTGTCTGTCTTAAAATTTGACAGCTAGCTGTCAATATCCATACATTTTTTGTAAACAATCAACTTCTTTTACTCATAAATAATTAATATGCCCCGTTACGCAGCTGTTGACTGCAAAAATCCGGGGACCCATGTATTCCCCAAAGATGTGAAATGAAGAAAACTGTGGGAGAGAGCTCTCCGAAGAAAAAATTGGAATCTCAATAATAAGTCGATGTTATGTGCTTATCCATTTTAAACCTGAAAACTTTCATCAGAGAAATTCGAACACAGGTGATGCAGGTAGGTACTTGTGGGTATTTATATAAATGCATTATATGTATAATGCATTATGTGTGATAAGATTATCTTCGGATCAACCAAAATATAATAATATCTAAGTAGCATCTAAGCAGCATTCGCTATGTTGCATTGTACTCGTATTTAATACCCTCATACCAAACTACCTACTGGATGGGTGACCATCTTTACATATCAAGACCCCTCCGTGCCTCGGAAAGCACGTTAAGCCGTTGGTCCCGGCTGTCATTCGTGTACCTTTGACAGTCGTTACGGGTCGTCAGAAGCCCGAAAGTCTGACAACCATTCTTACCAAGGGGTATCGTATTACCCAGTAACTGGGTTGTGGAGGTCAGATAGGCAGTCGCTCCATGTAAAATACTGGTATTCAGCTGCATCCGGTTAGACTGGAAGCCGACCCCAACATAGTTGGGAAAAGGCTAGGCAGATGATGATACCAAACTACCTACTACCTAATATTAACACATATCCTGCATTGAATCTCATAGAACTATTTAAAATGTTTCGCACATAGGTATATCCTGTTTGTCTGTTCTGCGATGAAAATACCTATAGAAGGCTGAGGAAGACTGCTGTACCCTCTATTTTTTCATTTACGAAAGTCAAACCAGTCAACCCGTCAGTTGAAGACAGATTCGTATACATTTTTGTCCCGTTTTCGTATATTTTGTAATTGACACAACAGTGAACATTTAATGGCACAATGGTGGTTTGAAGACGGACAAAAGTGCTACCACCTATGACGAGCTATCAGTTTTTAACCCCATTCCTAGCCTAATTACAAATCAACGGTGATGTACGTAAAGTGTCATCTGGTAGCAGCTTCACTAATGGGAGGTTGAAGCCACCGCAATTTGCTTTTTTTAGATTTCAGCGGGGTAATTACGTAACACACAGTTGGAATCCGTTTCATTTTGACAGTTCAACAAAATTCATTGCGTTATTTACGTTGTTGAGCAGACTTTTTCGAACATATGAAGCAATGGATTAGTAATTTGCTTCAAAATCATTCAGATTGTGGTTGGTAGTGTGTTACGCAATTAGGGTGCTGGTTACTTCTCTTTGGTTTCAAATCATCATACTTAATTCTAAAAAGATATTGAAATACTGCCTGAACATTCTGATATCTGACAGAACAATGCTGTTTTACCTACATGAACCAAGAGCCAATCACACCAAGAGATTTTTACGGGTAAATCACTTCGCAGTAATTCAGAAACGCATTGCTAACACATTTTTTAAACCAAATATTTTGTAACAATATAATTTGAAAGAGTGTCCATAGAGTTTCTTGCCCGTTCTTCTCCTTAGGAACTTACTACGCTTTGAAATGGGCAACTTCATCTTTCTATGGTTTATGTAAATGGTTTAATTGAAATACTTATATATGCTTTGATTCGAGTTTGATATGATACTGAAAAAACTCGGTAAGTACCTATACTGAAAATTAACGTCTTCCTTTTCAGCTATAGCTGTTTGCATATTTATTTCAATGACACAGTATCTATAATCATAAACGAGCTAGGTATGACATAAGCTGTTATCAAGTTACATTTCCTGGTTATATTATGTTAATCCTACGCCAGGATGGTGGTCAGATATGCAGTCGCTTTATATAAAATACTGATATTCAACTACATCCGGTTATATTAGACTGGACACCTACCTCACCATAGACTGATGTTATGAGTTGGGTTTAGAAACGTGACGACTCGCTAGAAAGAATGCGAGGCTGTTTGGGGGTTCGAGAGGGTCTTCCGAACCCTCCACAACATTTTTTTTTGCCGGAGACGCGATTTTTTGTTTTAAAAATATAAAAAGTGATAATAAGGTTAGGAACGTAAATATTCACGTCAATAACCCAAAATTAAATTTGTTGATAAAGTAAATGGCCCTAATAATAGTAAAATACCTATGTTAAATTAACTCAAAAATAACAAAAAAAAATCAAATTAGGTAGGTACAAGTAAAGCATAGTGTTAAGGTACGTAGGTACAAGTAGTCCTCGCGCACATGTGGGAGTGGCGCGAGGAGGCAAAGGCGTAACTCCGCTGCCGCGAGAAATCGCAGCACGGCGGACAGAGCTCCGGCGGGATCTCATGGTGGCATGGAGAGTGCGATTGTCGCAACCCAGCGCTGAGCACGCCACAATTGCAGCGATAAGTCCCCTCTTTGAGGAGTGGCTGGAGAGACGCCACGGCGTCCTCACCTTCCGCGTGACGCAGGTCCTCACCGGACACAGGTGCTTCGGGAGGTACCTGTTCCAGATAAGGCGGGAGGAAACGCCCGGGTGTCACCACTGTGTAGATCGCCCGGAGGACACGGTGGAGCATACGGTGGAGGTCTGCCCGGCTTAGGCGCAGCACCGCCGTGTCCTCGCGGAAGCGATCGGCGGCCCTGGTCCAGGCCATGGTACGGAGCGAGAGCACATGGGAAGCCATCACCTCCTTCTGCTAGGCAGTAATGCTCGCGAAGGAGGAGGCGGAACGCGTGAGGGAGAGGCAAGCTTTGCGCCCTCACGCCTCTAGTCGCCGCAGGAGACGTCCTGGGCGTCGGGAATCGACAACCGATTCCCGGCCACCGTAGGCGCGGGCTTGCGGACAGCGAGTAATGGGTAGCTCGCCGTCCGGTAAAGACCAGGCCCGAGTCGACGGCGCGTTGTGTTCCACGCGCGCCTCAAAGAGATGTCAGCACTATTGACGGGGTCCGCTAGGGCCGACGCGATGCCAGCTAGGGTTGCGGGATGTTCGAAAGAGTTACTGTGGCCCCAGCACAGGCAACTGAAGGAACACGGGTGAGTTTTAGTCAGTAAAAGTCCGCGGGAAGGTCGATTTCCCATCCAAAAAAAAAGGTAGGTACCTATAATTAAAGCTTAAATTAAGTTTAAAAAAATGTGGCAGAACCGAGTTAAGGCTCCTGCAAACAGGCGCGACACGCGACACGTCACAAAGGCACTGCGTGTCGCTCAACGTGTGGTGCCTTTGTGCCGCGTCGCGTGTCGCGCCCGTTTGCACAGGCAAACGGGCGCGACACGCGACGCGACACAAAGCAATTCTCAAGAGTCATAAGCACCCGATAACCGCATACGGCGTATACGGCGTACGCTGACTCTTGCGCCTCGCGAGGCGTCCATTTTGATAAAGCATTAAATTCTATGTTAAATAACAAATAAGTACCTATCACACTATTTTCATGTAGGTACATATCGTTATAAAACAATATAATACCCCGACAGCCGTCATATTATTTTCATGTAGGTACATATCGTTATAAAACAATATAATACCCCGACAGCCGTCATATTATCTGCTACAAAGAGGTATCTGTAATCTGAAAGAAAACTCAGAATGGCTTCCATTTTCCTATACGGCGTTCATCTGTATCCATATACCTCGAAAGCAGAGAGTAGCAAAAAAGTAATACAGCTACGCTAAGTTTGAAACACGTAAAATCTTTTCTAAGCGGAACTAGGTAGCTAGATTTTAGAATATGTAAGTACCTATTGTTCTTAACAAAAACAGAAAACGTCTAAGTACCAATACCAGTAGTAATATTTGCACACGAATAAATGATTTGATTTAGCCTCGATTTGTGTACTATCGAGGAAACTTACATCTCACCAATTTGAAAACAAAATCCCGTTGAATAAAAGCGGCGTTTCCGATTTTATTGTCAGTCCGATTGTCTGAAGGCGCGGTCTGTATACTTCTGGACAGAGGCAATTAGACGTCCGATTCCTCCCTCCGACTTGCCAGTTGATTCTAGCGTTGACACTGAACAGACGCATCATTATGGTTCGGACAATGAGCGAAAATTATTCTTAAATTAATACTAAATATTTTCAATATTTAGTTTTTCAGAACTACCCGTCAAAGGGATTTAAGGGGGTGCAAAAGTTTGTATGGAAGAATTTTAAAGCGCTCCTAACGGTTACCTCGAATAACGGTATTAATATGATACTTTTGACAAAAAAAATATCGCACACTTAGATCTAAACTAAGACAACACAAAAAAGGTCATTTTTCAGGGACGACAAAACGTATATCTGCATTTTTTGTTAGCGAAGCTATACATTTTAATTTAATTTTAGATAATAATTAGCTTGTACAATGTCACTGATTATAAACTGGGGCAAAAACTCAATCCTTTTTATCGATAATCGCTATTTTTGGAGTTGTTACACTGTAGGGTGATGACTACGTATACAAAATAAACACCATTTAGACTTGAAACAGTTTTATTGAATCATTTTGAGTTGTACTTATATAAACATTATATACTTAAACAATTATTCAAATAAAAGTATTCTAAACGAGTGGTATAACATAAATTAATAATGAAACACTAATAAAAACCACACACTAAAAGCTATAGGTACGTTAATGTATGGACGGCAGCACATCAAGCTACTACAATCTGTCAAAGGAGATGTTTCAAAATGGGCACAGAATATGTACAATACCTCGAAAAATCGAGAAAAATCCGTGGAATTCGGGAAAAATACTGATAAATTGCATAAATACATATTTCTCTTGTAATAATTTGATATTTATCAATTATTTTATCGACTTTCAATATGGCGTCTCGCCAATTTAGGTACTCTGTGGTTAAAAACCAATGGCAGTAAACCATAGATCGACCATTGATCATAGATCGTGAACAGTCTACTGTCACTTCAGTCGCTTTCGTTGTCGATCGTGTGCTGATGTTCTGTTCTCTCGAGTTATTTTTAACAACCTGGCTTTCGTTTATCGCTACATTGTTTTTGTCTGAGTTAATATTTCGACTATTGAATGTTTGTATTCTGTACGTTTATGCTATAAGTAAAAATCTTGGCATATCGCAGGTCAACCTATGAGGTTGTCGTCTGCTTAGTTAAGCATAGTCCAGTTGGACTATACTTTATGTACAGACGCCAGTACATCAAGCTACTACAGTCTGACAGATTTCTTTAATAGATTTTCGACTTTACAATTAGATCTAAAATAATATTGCAAAAGACTAAAAGTACGGCAATGTTATGATTCTCTTTGACAATGTAATATGACAGAAGTAAACATGTCAAACGTCAATAATCAATCAACATGACAACTTACTGCCATGATGGGTTTTTGTTGTGTGTTGCAATTTCAATTGTACATTCTTGTACTTTACTACTAAACAAAGCCAATTAAAAGTAATTGGATGATTGGAAACTGTTTTAATTGTGTTTCCCCATTTTTTAGTAGGGTGTACCAATACGTGGTCGGGGCTCCATACATTTTGAAACATCTCCTTTCTTTAATAGATTTTCAACTTTATCGCTAAAGCATTAGGTTCAAGGTTGATTGGGAAAATTTGACAGTTCCGGGTAGCTTGACCTGCTGGCGTCTGTACTACAGTTACTACCAATAAAAAAAAGAATCTCCAAAATTACAAGGGAACAAAAAATTTAGATATGTTTCTCTCATAATCAAAAAAGGCGTTAATCTTATAGCGTATTTTTTGAGTGTAAGCTCCGTAAAAACTATCTGGCTAACAAAAATGGCTATGGCTGTCAAAAACTTCTTGGCTTCGAGGCTGTGCTTCAGTGTCAGTAATAGCCCTGGTTTCAGTTTCGGAATCAGAACTACTACTACTAGAACTATCGCTAGAATTCGAAGTTTAATTACGTATTGTCACTTGAAAAAGATGAAGAAGGAATTACTTCAAATTAATTCAAATTCATTTATTCACATTTAATTTTACTTTACGGGAAAGAGTCTTCTTCTTTTGACGGACATAACTTGGATCAGTATCAGAGTCATCTACGAAACTTTCATCACTTGGTGAAATAATAACAATACTTTCAATTTTTCTGCTATGGTTTGGTTTAGTCATCATAAGTCATAATGTATTCCCAGTCTTACAAAAGGTATTTCCACGGCAGATTTGAGTGGAAACGCCAGGAGGGGACGCTCTAGGAAGACATAGGTACCTACCTAGTGATCTTATTGGTGATGTTCTTCAGAAAGGTCAGGTGCATAGTACCTACTCGCAAGCGGCGTGTGTGACCAGATGTATGAACGTAAACGAGGCAAAAGGAGTATGTAAGGATAGTTGCAGGTGGCGTTCTGTAGTTTCTGCCTACCCCCATGGGAAGAAGGCGTGAGTTTATGTATGTAGGTATGTAAAATGTTTTCCGACATAACCTGTTTAATTCACTACGAATAGCTGACCTACTAATTTTAGGGTCCACCATTTCCCGAGAAATCGGGAAATAGTGGACTCCAATTTTGGAGTATTTAGGAACACATCAACGCGACATTTTCACAAAAATAAAATAAAACCACCTCGCTCCTTGAATAATAATTCAAGGCGCGAGGTGGTTTTATTTTGACAGTTGCCTTCTCCAATAAATTATCTGTAAGAAAATTCCGCTGGATTTAATATGTACTAATATGTAGGTACCGTCCGTCAATGAGACAAGATTGTTTTTGTTGTTGGCATTTCATTTGACTAGTGGAATCAGTGAGTGATACAATACCTACAAGAAGATAATTTCCCCAGTTGATTCACACTAAGTGGTTGTTAGATCCACTTGTGGGAATAATAAGGTTCAAGACGTGCTTAAACGTGGCTCAGTATGTATGTAAATATGTACCTACAATGAAGTAGATAGCCAAGGTTTTGGAATAAAAAATGAGTCGATTTAAATTATTTTTAATTAAAAACATAAATATCACAATAAACGTTTCTTACAGGAATCACCTTTAAAATTGTAAAATTGGATTAGTTTTACCTAGTAATTTTGGCATTAATTAAAGTGAGCTAAAAATATAGAAAAGTTGAATTATGTAAAATGGAAAGGCCCTAGCAAGTTGAACAGTAAACAATGGGAAATAATTACAAAAAAAAAAACTTAAAAAGATAAAACTGACATTAAAATTATCACACCTATGTATTATGAAAGGTCTCCCTGTCTCCAAGAGTACCTGGTACAAACATTTCAACATTATATTCATACATAACACTTCTCAATTTTAGACATTCGGTAATTTCTAGTCAAATAAGTAACTTTCTTCTTATTCTTATTAAATTTAAAACATATCCGCTGTGGAATTTCAGTGTTTCAAATGAATAATATTTTTGAGAGTATCTAGAAAATAAGTTTTCAAGACGCTGATCAATAAGTACCTCACAAATTGAGCAATTTCTGGCAGAATTGTTCAGCAAACAAAATAACTATACTATAATACATAAGGTACCGGTACACAAAAACTAAACTAACAGACAGTGGCGCAGCTACAATTATCATTAGAGGGAAGCTGAAGAAAAAATTGTTCAGTTCTCATAAACTCAAACAAAAAACTGTAGGTTTTTAATCTTATGATTAAAAACTGGTATTAAATATAATTATGTAATGTGATGTGATACACAGTTACACACACAGTGTACCATATGATATGGCAATAGTAGACACTAAGAAGAGTGGTTGTTCCAAAGGGAAGCCGATAGGAATCGGGTTGTATGAAGGCTACGCTCCTGCTAACTGATCTGTTCTGGGTCTTAGTTTCATAATCATAAAAAACAATTTGCTATCGAGATCTCAAATGTTCATAGCAAAAATCGGGCTAAGTTTTACTTTACCAGCCGTCGAGTTGGGAGTTCATATTTTTTTTACAGAAAGATCATATTAATAGAAGCCCCCTCGTAAAGTTTTAAGTTGCGCAGATAAATGGTTTACGAGAAAAAAATTATCAAAATCGAAAATTTAAATTTAATTTAAATTTTGCAATATCTTGTCACTTTTGACATTTTGTCTCGCCATTAAACGTTTCGTTTTACGTACGGTCAACGTACTAAAATGTATTACTTCTTATTAATGATGAAATAAACACGCATTGTAGTGATTTAGATACATTTTACGCATATTTAATTATAAAACATATATTTCGCTGATTTAAGTTAGTGCTATTAAATTAACACTTATAAATAATTTACCGATTATTGCCGGTATGTGAAACCAAACGTAAAACAACGCCATTTTGTGTTGTCACTGTCAAGTGTCACTTCACATGGTCACAGAACACTAATACTCCTGTACATGGTCGTCGTCCTGATAGTCAACGTATGTCCCTAGCAGTTGAGAGAGTTTACGTATAAAATGAGAACTTAGGATGCAAGAGCGAGTGAAGCGAGTTTGGGACTTGGGGCACCCCGACTCGGACAGGTTAGGTTAGAAGGGGATGGCGGGGTCTGAAAGGCCCCGCCATCTCCTTCGTGGTTATTTTTTTTTTAAACCACTCAGAAGTAGGAGTCCCGCGAAGCGGGGCTCCGTCGACCACGCCTTTACTTCGAGACATGTTATTGACCTTGATGCCCTTGACCTCAGAGCTTGTGAAAAGGTAATATTCCAAGATTTGACTATATTTTGGTTTAACTGACTTTTGGGGTGTTGACCTTGAAAGGGTCATTGATCTTATTATTGTTTGGAAACGAATTTAGACCCGTTACGTGTTTTTTTTTAGTTATAGTGCAGAAAATTTGAAAGTTAGGTTAGAATATTAAAAAAATCATATCTTAAAAAGGGGGGGGCTTCGCAATTTTTCCTTCATAGGGGTTCTTCATCCCCCTCCCCCTCCCCCCCCTTCCCACCCCTTAAATCGATGGCTGGTAAAGTAAAGTCGTACCAAAATCTGTGCATAAGTAATTATCGTTGCAAATTACCTCATTAGTAGAAACTGAATCATGGTTTTATTGAAGATCTCTTTGAAAGAGTCTAATAACATTCATACTGTCAATAAAATTCCTATCACCAGAAAATGCAAATAGATAGATAAAGTTCTTTTACATACAAGTCAGATACAGCTCAGTTGCTTGTAGTTACACAAATCATAACATTGTAGTGTTTTAGACACCATGAAATTATCTTAATAAACTACACAAAAGGCTAAAATAGCAGCTACTATTGTAAACGTAGGTCCATTGCGAGCTGCCGAATTTTTACGTTGTATTGACTTATCCGCGTATGTCTGTAATAGACCACATGGCACACTCTTCCTCATGTTGTGTGTTGCACTGTTACGAATCAGGAAGCACTGCATTCCTGGTGTCACTTCCACTGCCTTTCCTTTCACATCCAAAGCATTCACGAGTGTCGTATTTGTCGTAGTGGTCGTCACTACTGAAGAAGTCACAACCCCGTTTTGCGCGAGTGCGCCTGTTACATTTTCGGTCACATTTAAAGGACTTCCAGGTACCACGGGAACACCAGGTACTCCTGTCGCATTCACCGGGACTAACGTTCCGTTAGGTAGCATTGCGTACAGAACGTTACCAATCGCCGGCGTCACGGGTCCCGGCGTCGACGGGGGTTCCGCCATCATGCCAGTCGTATTCATAACAGTCGTATTTGTCACCGTGACCACTGATGTTGTTGTATTCGTGCCTGTAGTTCGCGCTTGCGCTTGATCTTGTAAAATGAAGCTGCTTATAATCTGGCAATCTATTTTCGTCTCTTCGTAGTCACCGTTGTCTTTTTTCACTGCAAATTTGCACACTTCGCCCGGTTGTGGCGTGTATTGCGTTCTGGCCGATGATGAATGCCCGCTGGCTGCATAGGCTGCGACGCCGAGAGTTCCAAGGTTGAGTAGCGCCAGACCGGCTAGCAATGTGCCGTATTTACTGCCCGAGTTTTTGTATTGGTAAACATAAGTCGGGGGAGTGCCATGATACACCGGGTAGTGTTGCGGTGGTCCGCCGCGGACAGGACTGTAGGAGATCTGCTGTGGCGGGCTGTAGTGATAGTTGTGAATATTCGTTGTATGATATACAGCAGGTTTGTTTTGTCCGTGACCGGTACCAGACAGACCGCCGCCAGAAGATGGATAACTGTGACCGCCGCCAGAAGATGGATAGCCAGGTTTTGCTCCAGATGATGGATATGAAGACCCACCTCCAGACAAGCCGCCACTTGACGGATATCCATGAGTGCCGCCGGGGCGTACACCCCCTGAGGGATATCCATGTCCACCCCCTGACGAGGGATACCCATGTCCACCCCCTGACGAGGGATACCCATGTCCTCCGCCAGACAGCCCTCCTGAGCGGTGACCTCCACCGGATAAGCCGCCCGATTTAGGATAACTGTGTCCACCACTAAAACCTCTCCTTCCCGATATTGGTTCTAATAGCACAGCTAGTAGAAAAGCGTACACCAACGCACGCTTGGTATTAAACATTTTGAAAGTCACAACAACTACACAACACGTCCACCACTAACACTCGTGCGCACTGAACTGAAGTGAGACGCGGGCTCGGGCACGCATCCTATTGCGCTTCGATAGTTCGATGATGACAACACGAATACTGACTTGATACATACACCACTCCTTTTATTTGTAAAAATGTTACCACACTATAGATATACTGCTCCCTTAAAAACAGTTATTATATTCGATTTTCTTTTTGCTCTATGGCGAATTGGCGATTAGGAAACATAGGTATTAAAAATATAGATACATATTGCGTTGTTTGTTTTGGCTTGACAGTTGGGTGACAGTATGTAAGTCGATACGAAAAGTCTGTGGTCAAAACCATTTTTCCAGCCTTTTAAAAGCAGTTTGTATAAAGGTACGCGTCCATTGGCTTGCGCCGGACGCACCGCACGCACGGCATGCAACGGATTTTAGTTTGCTTTGTATGATTTTACATAGCGAATTGTGGATAATTGCCGACAAATGTTTTAATGTTGTAATTTTATTTTATTTCCATTATTTAATTTTATTTTCAATTTAGTGAACAACTTAATTAATGTTTGCATGCCTTATATAAGGTAGATTGTACAAGGCTCACCCATCTTGTTGTAACATCTTATTTTATGTACCTGCAATCTATTCAAATAAAATTTACTTTACTTTACTTAGCGCTGCGTCCACAATCCGCACCGCCCGCATCAAACGCCTTATGAACAAAAAATGCGTTGCGTGCCGGTGACGTCACAGTTCACACAAATCAGTTCGCCGCTGGCATCGCCCACTGCCACACGTGTTGTTTTGTTTTACCTGAGCTAACGACAAAAAAATAAAATGGATGACGCATTATTGATAATATTAGTAGAAAGGTATGAAGAATTATACAATTTAAAACATCCACATTATTCTAATGTACAAAGAAGAGACAATATTTGGGAGGAGATAGGATCGATAATGAAAGAAGAAGGTAAGTTATTAGTAAATTTATTTGAATATTTCTATGTATTCAAATAAGAAGGGCTGTCAGTCGGCCATCTTGGCACAAACTTTTTATCCTTTTTTTAAATTATTACATACATACATACATACGTAAACTCACGCCTTCTTCCCATGGGGGTAGGCAGAAACTACAGAACGCCACCTGCTACGATCCTTACATACTCCTTTTGCCTCGTTAAATTATTACCTATGATAAAATATCTCGTAAGGTATATTGTAACTGTCTTTTACTCTGCTTTGTTGCCAACCTACAGATCGCGTTTTTGAGCAAAAGTAGTCTTTGAACGCGTTCCTCACTTCAGTGTTTTCGTAATTTAAATTTCCGCCAAAATGTCTTAAATCTTGCAATCCAAGAATGTTTTGCGCACGCTTTTCTTTACGGGACACGTAACAACGATTGTCTCTCAAAAAATTGTGTAGGCAACATATTGCCATTACAACAGAAACTGTATGATGTTGAAAAATATTCAATCTCCGCTCAAAAATTCTAAATTTACGAACTAGTATACCAAATGCATTTTCCACCGTGTTTCTGGCACGACTTAGGTGATAATTGAATGTTTTTTTATCTTCATTTTGCCGAACGTCAACTCGAGAGTAATGTCTCATCAAATTCGTACACAATGGAAACGCTTCATCTCCAACAATAACGTGTGGCAAGGGCTGATTACCTCCCTGGTTCCGATCACAGGTTATGATGTAGATATGTTGACTTGAAAGAGTATGGCAGTTGAGAGTATGTCATGCTGACTTAAATGTCTCGCTGATGGTGGCGCGTGTGTTGGATCATTCGGTTCCCTACAAAATGGTTGAGCTGGATGGTGCTGATCCACGCGTCATGTTCGTGAACGGGCGCCGTCAGTGGAGACTGGTATCTCTTAACTGCCAGGGCTTATTTTTAATCTTATATTTTGAATTGTTTTTAATTATTTATTTTTTACATTGTTCTCACTTATAGGAGCAACAAGAACAATGTACCCAGGATTTTGTAATAATTTTGATTTAAAAGAGTGTCCATGGAGTTTCTTGCCCATTCTTCTCCATAGAGATCTACGTTTTGGAATGGGCGACTAGCTTCAATTTTCTTAACAATTCAAAAGTGCCTGTAATTGGTTTAATTGAAATAAATGCTTTGAGTTTGAGTTTTGAAATTGGTATTTTTGGAGCTGGGATTCTAAAATTGCCTTGCCTCATTTTTTTCGCATGTTTGAATTACGGAATATAGCCGCTTCTGAATTCTTACCACAAGCGCCAATATCTACGCCGATGAATTTCTTATTTGCCGCTACTAATGCTAATAACACGAGGCTGAAGTGCTTTTTGTAGCAAAAGTAATTTGAACCACTATGTGGTGGTGATTCAATTCAAACATGTTTTCCGTCAAGAGCTGCCAAAGCATTAGGAAAATTCCATCTTTCACAGAAATCTTTTCATGATTTCATCCACAATTCTTCATCAGGTTTCGGCATTACTATCGGTTGCAGTATATTCCAAATAGTTTCACTAGTTGATTGAACAATTTCTCTTACTGTACGTTCACCCATGCGGTAATTTTCAGCCAAAGAACGATATGAGTTTCCCGTAGCAAAGTATCTGTAATATAAAAAATCGTAATGTAATTATGAATTTTTTGCAGGTAGTTCTTGTAGAGAACGTTGGGCTAAAATCAGAGACAATTACCGAAAAGCGTTAAATTTAAGAAAAACCAAGAGCGGTCAAGCAGCTTTCAAAATAAAACCCCCGAAATTCAACGCTTCAACGAAGATGACAATACGCTTTCTTCTATGCGAAGCAATATTCTAAACTTGGACGGACCATCGCCCTCTACTCCAATAACTCAAAGTTACACGCCAGTTTGTTCTCCAGATATTTACACGCTGAGCACTAATTCAGATTGCAGTACAAGTAGAGGTAAATCGTCGTTTAGAAATCGTTCCTCTAATAATGAAACTGCTGCATCTGTACTCAAACAATATTTATCGTCAAGAGAAAGATAACAAACAACTGCATGTGCTACAGCGTGCCAAAATGACGATTTGGATCCTCTAACAGATTTTTTTTAACAATAGCTAAAACTGTTAAAACATTTCCTATCCATGAACAAGTTGATATCAAAGCAGAAATTTTTAAAATTGTCAACAGAGTAGAGATGAAATTGGCAAAAACCACAAATTTGAATGTTGCTAGTGAACCTTCTTATGCAATACATCCTCCGTCCAATGCAAACACTCAGCCAAGACCTCTCAAAATATAACTGCAATCCCCGATTCCCGAAAAATAATGATAACAAATGACATCTATTTATCTAAAATGGTAAATACATGTACAATTGCTTCAACAAGTACAAGGACTTCACCATAAATGGAAATTCATGCAGTTGAACCGACACTGCACACTGGTTTAAACATGTTTGCAGAATCTAGTCTGGCACATGAAGAAACTAACGACGAGAAGAAGAAGAAGAACAGAACCTCATCTGGATGCAACTAAGTTTTCCAATTTCATAATATTTAAAAAATAATGTTTTTTTTTTTAATTTCCATTATAATAAACATACCTTAAACATACTACAAGTCTTTCTTCTGCAGTCTTTCTAAATGTCGTGTTTTGTTTCGTCAAATGGAGTTTGAGTAAACCATATAGATTCATGAATTTAGCTCTTGACATGTGAATGTAATTAAAAAATATTTCTTCATCATGAAGTAAATCGGGAACAAATAATGAATGGTACTCTCCAAATATTGGTCGCTTCAAATTGATATTATGAACTCAAATCTACGTTTAGTTATTAGCATTTTTCTTCATCTTTCAACAAGCAACTAATAATAATAATATGTTCGCCAATCTCCAAGACCGATTACCTCAACTCACAACAAGAAAACACTCGAAACTAAACAAAAAATCCGGATACAGTGGACGCATGCCATCGGCAAATCCGTTCAATCCGTTGTGGGCCGTGCGTGCGGTGCATCCGGCGCGGGCCAATGAACGCGTACCTTAAAAGAGAATTTCAGATAAACATAATATTTTAGAACAAAAAAAGTATCAATAATATTTAAAAACGATAATGAAAGTAGGTAGTTAGTTTTTGGTAAAAAAGTAACCAATTTATCATTCAAAGTGGTCGATTTTTATAATAAAGTAACTAACCGGAATCACGAGATCGTAATAAAAAGAAAATGTTTTGATAATGCACTCAATTGATTCAATTCCAATTATGTTCAATGTCATAAATCCTTGACGTATTGAAGTGTTTGTGTGTAATTGAAGGATTATAATGAATACAAAATCTTCAGGATAGTACAGTCTTTACTCCAGAAGGATGTTGTGTTAATTGTTCAGTAAGATTTCTACGCAATGTGCGACGACATTGTCCGAGACTGCTGCAGATGTGCGGTAAATTGTGTACTACTACTGTAATCTAGAGATCATAAGGAACAAATCAACATGCGTTTCATTATTAGAAACCACAATTTTTGGGTGGGCCAAAAAACACTAGCTCCTTTACCCATGAAATATAATTAGATAGGTAAAATGTGTAAACGTAAAAGTGAAGTAGGTAAAAGTAAAACCAAAATGACCAACAACGCAGCCACATACCTTTAGCACTTACTCAAATCCCTATTATTATAATAATTTTTATTAATCCGAATAATTGATCGTCTCAAATAAAACATTCATTCTTTTACCAACCACATTTTACCCTAAACTCAAGGAGAAATAAAAAATTCCATGACTCAACATTAAAACAAGTGTCGTTGTAGCGGCCGGGACAGGCAAACAGACGCAGGTAGCCAACGTGCCAACTAGCTTGCTACATAATTATAGGTAATCTGTGGTGGCAATTTCTCGGAAGGGAAACACCAAAGAACAGTGACGTAGTACCGACCCTACCGGTATTCGTCATTTTCGTAAATTTGCATTGTCGTCATTAGCAGTGGTATCGTGGTACGTGTTTTTAGAACAGTATGTAGATATTGCTGTCCTGCTCTCCTCTGACTCCTCTCCCCTTTTCGTAACGTGACGATGTAGTGGCTCACGATCTGTTTACAATGGATTCCCCTGGGCTGTTTACTAACAATAGTAGTAATTTAACAGTGGGTCATAGACAAGTAGTGACATCTAGCGAGCGGCTTCGGCGCGATTTTGTGATTTAACTACCGCGTCTACCACCAACAGACGAGTACCTACCTTAGCTTGGTGGATACCGCTACCATTCGCAGCATTAACTGCAGGAGTGTTCACTACAGTTAAGGCCTCTCTCTACTCAAGACAAATGTTTAGTGTCATTAAATCCACACAACAGTTCCGCAAATACGCGTCGATTTTGCCATCTATTAGTCACCGAAGAAATACGACGTTCGGTTGTGTGGTCGCGACACGGCGCACTATGGGACCAAACAGTATGGTATTTTCTGTCTCAAAAATGGTTGAGACAAAAGTCGTGTTACTGAAACCGTTTTGATTGTTTTACATTCATAGATAATAGAACTATCCGAAACGAAAGTAAGAAAAAATTAAAAAAATGTTTTACTTGCATAAAATTACATTCAAACTTTATACTTTGAAAATTTCATATTAACTAGACTACTCGCTATAGAAGGTACTTTCTATGTCTTTCAAGGGAATATATTAGTATTATACATTTTTGAATTGCTCAAGATCTTTAGTTTACGACTATGTTATGTTTTTATGACATATATTTTTTCTGTTTTTTTATTTAATTTTTAAACGTCATAAGGAAATTTTACGTCTTTCTAATTTTTAAGTGGAGGTTTTGTTGTTACCGATGGCTCCCGATGTCGAGTTAATGACATTTTAAGATACCTTACTTACTCAGTGTTACAGGGAAATAAAAAAAACCTGCATCATTACTGCGCCATTTCGAGCTAGAAGCCGAAATGTCGACCGAAAAATATTTTCTCATGATATTTTTTTTTTTGCGGTGAACATTTTAACCACACGTATGATAAAAATCATGATGCATAGTTTTTATCTATTATGGTAATTGTAATCAGTATTGGAGTGAGAACTGTTCTTATCAATTTTCTCATTGGTTTTGCACAAGTTACTGAAGCTAAGGTCCTATAAATACTCGGGTTTTCAGCATGTTCATCAATGTGTCCGGATATTTTCTTTGAGTAACTGTGAAACTGCAAAAATAATAAAATTAAAAATGAGTGAATTCGTTTGTTTTCGACGCGATATATGTGCTCAGATAATAAGCGGGAAAAGTACTTCAGATATTGAAAAATATTTGTAGGACAATTTCCATTTATCAACAACAGATGTGAATACGGTTATGCAAAGTGTACAAAAAAATTTGATTACGATTTGTAACCAAAAATGGGTGAAAGCTCAAAGAAAACAAGATCGCTTCGAGAGCCATAACAGAAATTGGTTAGATGGTGAGTTTAAAGTTCCATTAAATTCGTGCAGTACTTCAACATCTGGTAATTCTGACTTGAATACATCTGGAGAACGTGGTAAACCAACAAAACCGTATGACGCGTCTTCGGAGAGTACGAAAAAACGTAAAAACATGGAATTACTCCAGGAGTACGGAATGGGGCATGTGCATTACGCTTACGTACAAGGTTTACGATCAATGGGTGAAAATTATGAAGCTTCGATTGTGAGTATTATAAGAAATACAGGAAAGGAGGAGAAAAAAGTCATTCTTCAAAATATTCTACGAAGTTCAGATGATGTACCTTCCTATACCAAAGAAGAATCATTATGTATATATATTGAAACTGATCTATCCAAAGCTCAATATTCCTACTTGAGGCTGAGACTAGTTGAGAAGAACTTATCTTCTGTATTACCATCATACCAAATTTTGGCTGAAGCAAAAAAGGACTGCTATCCTTTTGCGTCAAGCATATCCGTTACGAATATCAGTGCCAAAGTGAACCTTCAAGATCTCTTAGATCACACTGCCTGTTGTATTTTAAAGATAATCCCGGTTTCTAAAAATTTCACCCGTCTTAAACTGTACAGCAAATGGGGTTGTGATGGATCTTCAGGACAAAGTGAATATAACCAAGTTTTACCTGAACAGAATGAACAAATAACGGATGCTAATATGTTTATAGTTTCACTTGTACCATTGAGACTAGTAGATGAAGAAAGTAGAGAAGTTATATGGCAAAATTCAACATGTTCTTCAGTAAGATATTGCAGACCCATCATCTGCCTAGCCTTTTCCCAACTATATTGGGGTCGGCTTCCAGTCTAACCGGATGCAGCTAAATACCAGTATTTTACATGGAGCGACTGCCTATCTGACCTCCACAACCCAGTTACTGGGTAATACGATACCCCTTGGTAAGACTGGTTGTCAGACTTTCGGGCTTCTGACGACCCGTAACGACTGTCAAAGATCCACGAATGACAGCCGGGACCAACAGCTTAACGTGCTTTCCGAGGCACGGAGGAGTCTCGGTATGTAAAGATGGTCACCCATCCACGGACCAACCCCGGCAAGCGTAGCTTAACATTATATTAAACAGATGAACAGATATTGATGATGAACAGATATTGCAGACCCATTTCTTTGGAATTAGCAAAAAAGACTCCTGAAAAAACTACCACTGTTGTAAGTGACCTTAAAGCAAAAATTAATGAATTAACTCCAACGCGAACGCCTGCAGCAATAGAAGGTAATATTATAGAAGTAAGACATGAGCTGTTTATGACTATGATCGACGGGAAAGTTTCTCAAGTGTTAACGCAGACTCCATCGAGTGCTTCGTGTACTGTTTGTGGAGCAACTCCTAGACAGATGAACGATCTAACAAAAGTAACTGCGAGAATTGAGAATGAAGATGCGTTCAAATACGGACTGTCTACCTTACATAAGATGTATGGAAATGATTCTGCATATTTCTTTTAATCTAGGTTTTCAAAAGTGGTCTGCATCGTCTCCAGAGAACAAGAAGATTAAAGAAGAAAAAAAGAAGTACGTTCAAACTCGTTTCCGGGAATTGCTTGGGTTACACATTGATAAACCTCGTCAAGGTTCTGGAAATAGTAATGACGGAAATACGGCAAGGAGATTTATCCAAAACTATCAATGTTCTGCAGAAATTACAGGTATCGATGAAGAGTTGATCAAGAGATTATATATCATTCTGCAAACCATGTCATCGGGATTTTCTGTAAACGCAGTTAAGTTTGGTGACTATGCGCTGGGGACTGCACAGTTATACGATATGCCAACTTCAGTCCACAAAATTCTTATACATGGTGCCAAAATAATAGAGCATTTTGCAGTTTTGCCAATAGGCCAATTATCGGAAGATGCTCAAGAAGCTCGTAATAAAGACTATAAGAAATATCGGTTAAATCACGCTAGAAAGTGTTCCAGGTCAGCCACAATGGAAGACGTTCTGCACATACTTGTATACTTCTGATCCCTATATATCTAGCTTAAATAGAACCAGTACTATGATACCAAAAGAACTACTTAACGAAGCTAAGGAGCTTATAATATTGACAAGTGATGACTTGATGAGTAGATTAATGTTTTTATTGTCACGGATAGGATTTCTTTTTTAGTTTAAAATTATGTCATAGTCTTTTTATGAACTTCTTAATAATTTTATTTTAATGTAACGTAAGCAAATAATTCATAAAAGAATTTAATTTAATTTTTGTATGAAAAATTTCAAAAGTTTATATTTGATTCTTTTTTTCCTTAATAAATCTACTTTTTAAAGTAGCAGTGTTTTATTTATCTAATAGCATAACTATTCAGGCATACGTACCTACACAAAAGCAGATGTTTCAAAATGGGCTCAGAATATGTACAATACCTCGAAAAATCGAGAAAAATCCGTGGAGTTCTGGAAAAATACTGATAAATTGCATAAATGCATATTTCTCTTGTAATAATTTGATATTTATCAATTATTTTATCGACTTTCTTCTTTTCTTTCTTTTTTTTTGAATTTTTATATGGCGTCTCGCCAATTTAGGTACTCTGTGATTAAAAACCAATGACAGTAAACCATAGATCGACCATTGATCATAGATCGTAAATTGTCTACTGTCACTTCAGTCGCTTTCGTTGTCGATCGTGTTCTGATGTTCTGTTCTCTCGAGTTATTTTTAACAACCTGGCTTTCGTTTTTTGTGATTTTGTTTTTGATAGTTGAATCAAAAGATCGCTACATTGTTTTTGTCTGAGTTAATATTTCGACTATTGAATGTTTGTATTCTGTACGCAGTACGTTTATGCTATAAGTAAAAATCTTGGCATATCGCAGGTCAACCTATGAGGTTGTCGTCTGCTTAACTGGACTATACTTTATGTACAGACGCCAGTACATCAAGCTACTACAATCTGTCAGATTTCCTTAATAGATTTTCGACTTTACAATTAGATCTAAAATAATATTGCAAAAGACTAAAAGTACGACAATGTCAATTCTCTTTGACAATGTAATATGACAGAAGTAAACATGTCAAACGTCAATAATCAATCAACATGACAACTTACCGCCATGATGGGTTTTTGTTGTGTGTTGCAATTTCAATTGTACATTCTTGTACTTTACTACCAAACAAAGCCAATTAAAAGTAATTGGATGATTGGAAACTGTTTTAATTGTGTTTCCCCATTTTTTAGTAGGGTGTACCAATACATGGCCGGGGCTCCATACATTTTGAAACATCTCCTTTCAATACAAAATGTCAAGAAACTAAAAAGTTAGGGATTTTTTAAACGAAACGCACAGGTTCGTCCCATAGTGCGGCTGGGCGGGCAGTTCAAACATCAAGTCTAGATTTGGGCCAAAGTTATGCCCTGAGTCAAAGTAACCCGCCTTGAGGGTAATGAGACCGATAATTATAATTATCTCTTAAGTAGGTACCCCATTAATAAGTTATTATGTAGTTATCTAACCTAATTTATTTACAATGTAAATAATTAAAGTCATTAGTTGGTACAGTTACACAGCTGTGCACCTACTTATGTTTTCTTTCTATAATATTTTATTGAGCGTTGTTTGTCTACCATCGTGTATTTGTCTATTAACTTCGTTGGCCTATAAAGCTTGCGCAGAAATAGCGGTCAAACAACGGTTACTAAAAGTATTTGGCGTCAATCTATACCAGCCAAACCATCTCCAGCAAAACAAAATTAGAATCCCTAGTAATGCACTCCCATGTTAAGAAATAGGGTGTGTGGAAATTAGGTGCACTGGATTAAAATAAACGGATACACTTAAATAAGATTTAATTTTATATTTCCATATAAGCAACAACATTACAATCTTACAAGCAACAATAGGTACATTCAGCACATTTATTTTAATATGTTTAACTTTAACATAAAAATTCCATTCAACGTCATCTTTAAATATGAAAAACCTTAAAAATTACAAAATTATCTATTTCGAGAGACCATGACTTTCTAATGCCTAACAAAAATCACTACAAGCGACTTTGAATATTTACATTCTAATTTCTTCTACTCTTAGGAATGTTTGTTTCTTCTGACATCTCCTCAAGTGACACTATACGCCGGGAAGCTCCGGCAAGGCTCCTGTCAGCTGTGATCCGCACTGACGCTTTGCACGCGCCGAATCAATTTCTCAACCCTTCTGTACGGACTTTGGCATCTCTCCTCGTTAGTTTCTATAAGGTAAGGCCCAGCCTCGCTGTCTCTGCCCTCAGGAGTGTGACAGCCACTGGAACCGTCAGCTACTCTGTTTATAAATGGTTCCACGTCAGGTACTACCGGGGTCGCTACTGCCACAGCTCTACTCTCCTCTGTTGTGCTCACCTCTGCTTCTTTCTGCCGCAGCCACACTGGGGAGTTCACGTAAACTTTTGGTCTCTCTCTCAGAGAGTTGCATCTCTCTAAAGCTTGTCTCCTGACCGGTATCGGCGGTCTGTACGCTGCTTGAATGGTCAACCCTCTGCCTGCAATAGATCAGAGGAGACCCTTCAACGCCGCTCTAAAATCTTTCAAGTGATATGCGTACAGGAAGGGATTGATGGCAGAGTTTAAGTGGGAAACTATGATGCAGATATATGTGAGGGGGTTCGGAATGTCCAGGTCAAGCATGAAGGCTTTGATCGCGTTGACAGTGTAGAGTGGGATCCAGCAGATGATGAAGAAGAATACTATGATGGCGAGATTCTGTGTGGCTTTGACTTCTCGCTTCTGGGTGGCTCCTAGCACCCTTAGCATGGTGCCACCGCCTGGGACACGCCCCCGACAGCCATCCACTGTCATCACCTCGCTTAGCTGGAAATACAAAAAAAACATAATTATATTTGATTGTAATTGCTAGAATATACCAATAGTTTCAAGTAGGCAAGATGCCAATACTTTCTGAGCCAAAGGTCATCTAATAACTCGAGTGATTTTAAAAAAACAAATACGTGGTTCAAATGAATGTGACTATCTCCAAGATCAATGCATTATCCGACCAGCAATTTGGTTTTAACTCTATCTCATTTTAACTCTAGCACAAAATAAAGACATTACACATTTTTTGACAACTTATTTGATGTTCTATAAATATTCATGTTTCTATGCTTTATTTAAACACTCCTAATTCAGAAACCTTCGCCATAGCCACCATCTCTTATGACAACCGAAAAAGAAACTCTCTTCTATCCTTTTATTTTAGAGGAACCCCCAAGGTAACAATACACATTTGGGTCGAGTAGGTATTGAAGTTTTGTATGGTACAATACAGCTTATTAGTTTTTTGCGATTACGATGTTGGTCCTATGGAGAAAGTTGAACAACTTATATGACCACACATTATTGATACACGCTGTTTATACTAAAATTACCTGTTTAACAACAACGCGGTAGATGTGAGCATAGAAGGCCGCGAGCAGTACGCTGGGCGTCACAATGGTGGCGAAGTAGAGGAACAGCAGATAGTTGTAGCATAGTATAAAGAGAGGAAGTAGGTTATCTCCGGCACAATCCGCGATATAATTGCCTACTGTCTCAGGGTTGTCACTTTTAGTTAAATTTTAATTCAGTGCCAATAAATTGGCAAGGGTCGGGAAGTTGTATTTTTTACTTGTATTGTCTGGGTACCTAAACGATGATGAAACCTTTCACGATGAAAGAAAGAGCGACGGGCCAGCAGATGGGCGGCGTGAGGCGGTGATGAGCACGAGTAAACGGTAGGTGATTCGAACTTTGCTCTATTTATCTGATTCACAATTAGTCAATTACTTATTTTTTAAGTATGATTTTATAACTGTAAGTAGGTACTTAGTTACTATACCTACAATAGGTACTGAGAAATCGGCATGACTAAACATAAACAAAGCAATATCGGCAAATCAATTGACAGATCAAAAGTACCTAGTACATTCTAGTGGGAATGTAGGCCTACCTACTTCCTCTGTCTGATAGAAAACTAATACAACAAAAAATAAGTAAGTAGGTATCTCATCATCAAGTAAAAATGATATGCTAGAAAAAGTGACTTCTTTCCTGTTCAATAGGTAATTTGAACAGAGACAATTCTGGAATCGATGAATTATTAAGACACCCAAACACACAGCAATACGTTCTCCTGCGATTATCACACATTTTTCATTCATTTAGCGGTGCCGAAAAGCCGTGACGCGCGAACCTCGTGCGATGTTAGCCCCGACTGGCGCACTGCGAAACCAGGTCCCATAGTAAAAGTTGTTTGTTATCATGAGTACAATCATGTGTTTAAGTATCGGTCACTAATTACCAGTCACGCTATATAAGTTGGTTATATGTATATAAACAAATGAATAACGTGTTGACTTCAATAGATTGAAGTTAGGATTTTTTTAAATTAGCCTTAGAATCGTAAGGATCCTTCGGGCTTACAATCATAGTATTGTATAGAGCCTACATTTAGACAGACATACACAGAAGTTCAACACAGGTTGTATGCTAAGCTTGTTAATTTGCTAGATCCGCTAAAATTATATATATTTATTTATATTATTATTATTTATGTACACACAGTAAAATAAATATAGTACATAATTACAATTATACTAATAGCACAGATAATATAACACTACATCGAATAGCAATACCCACTGCAAGACGTCAGTCTGTGCCGTAAGGATCTATGCCGTATTTCTAGTTTTTATTAAGGCGAAAGCGCCAGGGTAGCCCGCGAAATTTAAATTTTCTTACGTTTTTTGCAATTTGCATGTCAGTATTAGGTTGTATGTTGATTCAAATATGATTCGCGACCGAAACAAATATCGTAAACCGTAATTAGTCATCAATACAACTTTCTAAGACTAAGTAATCCTATTGAATGACTATTTCATGAAATCTTAACTTTGAGGATTATACTAACTAGGGAGTTGTATTACTGATTCTAAAGATTATAAATCTGTAAATACACATTTGTGACGGTCGCGAATCACACTATCAACATACACCCAGACACTGAGCTGCAAATCGCAAAAATCGTAAGAAAATTTGAATTTCGCGGGCTACCATGCCAATAATTATTTTTTGCAATAACAACTATACTCCGTCGGTTTAGGTAGTTAACTAAATGTAAACAATCTTGGCATGTCTTTTTATCTAAAAGTTGTCTATAAATTGTATATAAAAATCTTTGCGATTAGGTATTTACTAAATCGATGTTAGCTAATAAACTAAATTTAAATAATCTTTGTGTATATTATATACGACCACTTTAATATAAAAAGACATACCAAGATTGTTTACCTTTAGTTAACTACCTAAACCGATAGACCATAGGTATTGCATTTACGATCATTATAAATTATTCTGACCAACGGATATTCTTATCATGTACCAAGATTAAATCTAGTTTTTATACGTTATAAATAAGTTTTGCCGTGATAAGCTACAAACAGATTTTATTTCTCGAAAGAATTATTAGACTGCTTATTAATTAAAAAACCGTGCCTCTTTTACTGTATCTTTGTATGCATTTTCGTCTGATAACATCTTCGTTATTATAATTTCAGCCGAAAGACGTCCAGTGCTGGACATAGGGCTCCCCCGAGCACCGCCACTTCGACTAGCTTCTCGAATCAAGCGGATTCCTGCGGCCTTCACCAGATCATCAGTCCACCTTGTGGGAGGCCTTCCTACGCTTCGTCTTCCGGTACGCGGTCGCCACTCCAGAACCTTTCGGCCATCTGCTCTGCGAGCAATGTGCCCTGCCCACTGCCACTTAAGTTTGGCAATTCATCGGGATATTTTGATTACTTTGGTTCTCCTACGGATCTCCATATTTCTGATTTGATCTAGTAGAGAAACTCCAAGCATAGCCCTCTCCATTGCCCTTTGGGTGACTTTCAGCCCTCTAAGGCACGGGCCACACAGAAGGGTCCCTTGCACGTATCTTCATTATTCTTGATGCAAAATGTATTAACGCGACCTGGCACAAAACATACAGAACGGACAAGACGCAGGCGCATCGCATCAGTTCCATCTGTATACTATTGCCGCGTCTGCGTCCCGTCCTCGTCTCACGTCCCCTCTGTGTAGCCCGCGCCTAATGAAGCCATCTGATAACTGTAGTTAATAATTTTGATCTGTAGCACACTTTAACTAGATGTAGTTTCATTACATTTTGCGTAGGTATGCAGATACTCGGTATGTGATTAATAATAAGCTAGTAGCTAAGCACTTCGTCGATTATGATTGGTCTCAACTGTTGTATATAGATTGTCCGATAACTGTGTATTGTAAGTTACAAAATATTTTCAACGATATATACAGGGTGGCGATTAGGTTATCACATTAATTGAAACCACGTATTCAGTGTTAGGGTTAAAGGGGGGACACCAAAGGAAAGGCCGTTCTAAGGGTTCGTACATTTCTATTATTTAAAAAAAAGATTCCGACGAACTGAGAACCTCCTCCTTTTTTGAAGTCGGTTAAAAATAACTCTGGAACTAAGTACCAGTTGGATTTGAAAAATTCTTTCTGCATTTGGTAGTCCAATTCTCGAGGAAAGTCAGAAAGAACGCTAAGCGAAAACGACGAGGGAATGTTCTTAAATGTGGCTATTATTTTAGTATATTGCGTATCTTACGACTTCCATGCGATCGAAGTCGCGGGGCAGAGCTAGTGCATTATAATAGTATTTACGTAATTAAATATAATCAATTGGTACGCCTTTAAGAATATAAGAGCAACATGCGTTTGTGTATTTATTGCTATTCAGTTTTCCACAGTAATATTTTAAAGACGAAAGGTTTTTTTTAATGCTGATAGAATTTTTTTACTGAGTTAAAGGGTTCTAGAGATTAATGTTAAACGAGCAGCTAATTTAAAAGAGTCTAAGCTACTATTATTTTTGTACATAAATTGAATTCATCAAACAATAAAGAACAAACCTATTATTTTTGGATATTTCAAACATGGCACAAATATAAAGGACGCTCTCGATAACAATGTCAATGTATCCCTGAAATCCTCTTGTTAAGGTAATGAGCTGTATTATAAAATTGTAATAAAAACCCACTTATTTACGTAACACCAGTAGGTACCTATGGGGTGATAAGCTCAGTGTTAAGTATAAGCTGAACAAGTGACGATAATTGAATGAAAAGCTTTCAAACTGACTGTTGTTTTACGTTTTTTTTTTCTATGCATCACGATACCGGCTTGAATTATAAAAGGCCTGTTTTACACAATTTTTGGTGTGTAAAAAATTACGGGGCTAGTGTGAATCTTTGGGTTCATACGAGTAATCGAGTTTGATTAAACCACGCTGGGGTCGGTGCATTTCATTCATTCATTCATGTAAAAAATAACGCAAATATTTTATTTTGATGGGAGGCGAGCATCGTTCCTAACTGCAGCATTTCATAACTTTCAAAACATAGAATAGTTTCATAACACAACTTTTAATTTCTATACTGAAAAGGAAACTTCTGAAAATACATATTTTGTTTTAGTCGTCTGTTTGTCTGTGTATCTACTGAAGTTCTATGCACTAAACACATGCATTGTTAACTATTGATTGCTAAGTACAATTCTCGTAATTATAACTGTTGGCAGCGCATCGGGGAGCCATCAGAGCCATCACGTCGCTCCGCGGCTGGAGGCGTACAATTAATCAACGTTAGCGAGGACATTGCTAACCGACAATCTTATGCCAGCTACTGCTTCTGCTGTGTAATTAATTTATTTATTTCATAACGCGCCTGTATTCCCGAAAACGGGTCCAGGTACTTTTAGCACCATCGTCGTACTGCTACTATTCGTCGTATTTTGGGCCAAACATCAATAGAACTATCGCTAGGCGCTCTAGGCAGATTTAGCATAGACTAGTTTAATCTTGTTTCCCCGAAGGGTTAAGCATAGGTGTACCTATAGTACACCCACATTTCACCAGTTATGTTTAAGTCCCATGTAATAGGGGGCGAGCCTATTGTCATCAACCGGGCACAAATCCAGACTCCGGGTTGCTACTGAGAAATTCCAGATAAAAAACCTAATAACACTGCCCGACCTGGGAATCGAACCCAGGGCGTCATGCTCAGCTGTAACGCTTACGACAACTAGACCAACGAGGCTATAATCTATGTACTCGTATAATGGTCTATAAACCACTCACCAATTATGGCTACGAGCATTTTAATTCTAATCAATCAACTCAGTCTATTGCAGTCCACAACTGAGTAATGAAGACAAACGCAATTTCGTATGTGCAAAAAGCAGCTTCAAAAAGCTACAAAACTTGTCAGATTTGCTTTTTGCTTTACGGTTTTTATATGGCAATTACCATGTTAGTCCTGCGTAAACCCAGGCATGAATAAAGTGAACTCCCACCCGCTAGATGTCGTAAAAGAAATTCATTATCTGTTTAAGGGATGACCAACGACACCTTTACGTCTAATAAGAGCAACATGCGGCAGTCGCTAATTCCCATTTATAAGGCGCTGTCAATATTATGTGCCACAAGATAGGTACTCCATGTGTCCAGGTGTAGCAGCAGACGGTAACTAATAGAGGTAAATCTCCTACCCTTGTACCTTTGTATTTTTCTTCCATAGTTCTCTATTATAGTCACCACCATTCTAGCCATATCATCTTTCACACATTTAGATTCACAAGTCGTGTAATAATTTAAAAAAAAACTTATCTCTGTTCTAGTAGTTTTTAATTGCCACATTTCCATTAAATGCATCTTTGTAAAACTTTTCTTGTTAGCAAGATTTATTTACAAAGTTACAAGTACATTGTAAATAGAAGATTTTTAGCAGCGTTTTCATTCCGGTGAAAAATATATCCGCTATGGAATTTCAGTGTTTCAAATTAATAATATTTTTGAGAGTACCTAGTACCTAGAAAATAAGTTTTCAAGTGACGCTGATCAATAAGTACCTCCCAAATTGAGCAATTTCTGGCAGAATTGTTCAGCAAATAAAATAACTATACTACATATATACATAAGGTACCAGTACACAAGAACTAAACTAACAAACAGTGGCGCAGCTACAATTATCATTAGAGGGAAGCTGAAGAAAATTGTTCAGTTCTCATAAGTCTCAAACAAAAAACTGTAGGTTTTTAATCATATGATGTATTAAACTGGTATTAAATATAAATATGTAATGTGATGTGATACACAGTTACACACACAGGTGTACCATATTATATGGCAAAAGTGGACACTAAGAAGAGTGGTTGTTGCAAAGAGAAGCCGATAGGAATCGGGTTGTATGAAGGCTACACCCCTGCTAACAGATCTGTTCTGGGTCTTAGTTTCATAATTATAAAAAAACAATTTGCTATCGAGATCTTGAATGTAAATGCAGCAAACATCTGTGCATAAGTATCTTTGCAAATTACCTCATTACAAGAAACTGAATCATGTTTTTATTGAAGATCTCTTTGAAAGAGTCTAATAACATTCATACTATCAGTAAAATTCCTATCACCAGAAAATGTAAATAGGTAGATAAAGTTATTTTACATACAAGTCAGATACAGCTCAGCTGCTTGTAGTTACATAAATCATAACATTGTAGTGTTTTAGACACCATGAAATTATCTTAATAAGCTACACAAAAAGCTAAAATAGCAGCTACTATTGTAAACGTAGGGCCATTGCGAGCTGCCGAATTTTTACGTTGTATTGACTTATCCGCGTATGTCTGTAATAGACCACATGGCACACTCTTCCTCATGTTGTGTGTTGCACTGTTACGAATCAGGAAGCACTGCATCCCTGGTGTCACTTCCACTGCCTTTCCTTTCACATCCAAAGCATTCACGAGTGTCGTATTTGTCGTAGTGGTCGTCACTACTGAAGAAGTCACAACCCCGTTTTGCGCGAGTGCGCCTGTTACATTTTCGGTCACATTTAAAGGACTTCCAGGTACCACGGGAACACCAGGTACTCCTGTCGCATTCACCGGGACTAACGTTCCGTTAGGTAGCATTGCGTACAGAACGTTACCTATCGCCGGCGTCACGGGTCCTGGCGTCGACGGGGGTTCCGCCATCATGCCAGTCGTATTTATAACAGTCGTATTTGTCACTGTGACCACTGATATTGTTGTATTCGTGCCTGTAGTTCGCGCTTGCGCTTGATCTTGTAAAATGAAGCTGCTTATAATCTGGCAATCTATTTTCGTCTCCTCGTAGTCACCGTTGTCTTTTTTTACTGCAAATTTGCACACTTCGCCCGGTTGTGGCGTGTATTGCGTTCTGGCCGATGATGAATGCCCGCTGGCTGCATTGGCTGCGACGCCGAGAGTTCCAAGGTTGAGTAGCGCCAGACCGGCTAGCAATGTGCCGTATTTACTGCCCGAGTTTTTGTATTGGTAAACATAAGTCGGGGGAGTGCCATGATACACCGGGTAGTGCTGCGGTGGTCCGCCGCGGACAGGACTGTAGGAGATCTGCTGTGGCGGGCTGTAGTGATAGTTGTGAATATTCGTTGTATGATATACAGCAGGTTTGTTTTGTCCGTGACCACTACCAGACAGACCGCCGCCAGAAGATGGATAGCCAGGTTTTGCTCCAGACGATGGATGTGAAGACCCACCTCCAGACACGCCGCCACTTGACGGATATCCATGAGTGCCGCCGGGGTGTACACCCCCTGATGAGGGATATCCATGGCCAACCCCTGACGAGGGATGCCCATGTCCACCCCCTGACGAGGGATGCCCATGTCCACCCCCTGACGAGGGATGCCCATGTCCATCCCCTGACGAGGGATGCCCATGTCCATCCCCTGACGAGGGATGCCCATGTCCATCCCCTGACGAGGGATGCCCATGTCCACCCCCTGACGAGGGATGCTCATGTCCACCCCCTGACGAGGGATGCCCATGTCCACCCCCTGACGAAGGATGCCCATGTCCACCCCTTGACGTGGGATGCCCATGTCCACCCCCTGACGAGGGATGCCCATGTCCACCCCTTGACGTGGGATGCCCATGTCCACCCCCTGACGAGGGATGCCCATGTCCACCCCCTGACGAGGGATACCCATGTCCTCCGCCAGACAGCCCTCCTGAGCGGTGACCTCCACCGGATAAGCCGCCCGATTTAGGATAACTGTGTCCACCACTAAAACCTCTCTTTCCTGATATTGGTTCTAATAGCACAGCTAGTAGAAAAGCGTACACCAACGTACGCTTGGGGTTAAACATTTTGAAAGTCACAAAAGACAAAAACTACACAACACGTCCACCGACCACCATCAACACTCATGCGCACTGAACTGAAGTGAGGCGCTAGGCGAAGGCGCGGGCGCGCATCCCGTTGCGTTGCACTTCGATAATCGATGACGACACGGCCCGGGCTGCTACTAACAATAGTTGTAATTTGACAGTGGGTCATAGACGAGTAGTGACATCTAGCGGTTTCGGCGCGATTGTGTGATTTAACTACCGCGTCTACCACCAACAAACGAGTAACTTAGCTTGGTGGATACCGCTACCATTCGCAACTTTAACTACAGGAGCGTTCACTCTACAGTAAGGCCTCTCTCTACTCGAAACAAAAATGTTTAGTGTCATTAAATCGACACAACAGTTCCGCAAGTACGCGTCGATATCGCCATCTATTAGTCACCGAAGGAATACGACGTTCGGTTGTGTGGTCGCGACACCGCGCGGCGGGGCGGGCAGTTCAAACATCAAGTCTAGATTTGGGCCAAAGTTATGCCCTGAGTCAAAGTAATCCGCCTGGAGGGTAATGAGTCCCATAATTATAATTATCTCTTAAGTAGGTACCCCATTAATAACTTTTGAAGTTATTATGTAGTTATCTAACCTAATTTATCTACAACTAGCTGTACCCCGCGACTTCGTTGGCGTGGATGTCGTAAGATACACAATATACTAAAATAACAGCCACATTTTAATAAAACTCCCTCGTCCCCCGACCCGTCGCCAACCGTCGCGTTGAATCGCCCGCCCGCGCTATTACTTCGTTTTCGCTTAGTATTCTTTCTGACTTTTTCTTTTTTGCTCGGCTCCTAAGCGTCTTAGCAAAATAATGCTTGATGTTAAATAGCCTATAACTATCCTCGAGAATTGGGTTACCAAATGCAAAAATATTTTTTCAAATCCGACTTTTTGTTCATAATTTATGGGTTTTAATGTTTTTGCGCGGAACCCTAATTATTTTTCTAAAAAAAAGTAGCCTACGTTACCCGCCGTAATATCAGCTATCTGCCAGTAAAATCGGTCCAGCCGTTTCGGAGATTAGCCGGAACAAACAGACAGACAGACAAAAATGTTAAAAATTGTTTTTTTGTTTTAAGTACCGTTTATACTTTCTTATGGATTTAGTAAAAAGTTGTTATTTTGACATAACAAACAAACACTTCAATTTTATTTATTTGTATAGACAGTTGTGCCCCGCGACTTCGTTCGCGTGGATGTCGTAAGTTAAACAATAACAGCCACATTTTAATAAAACTCCCTCGTCCCCCGACCAGTCGCCACAGATTACCAGATAAATCACTCCATGTACTTACGCGCGCTAACTACCTACCGGCAGCCGGGCTGCACGCAGCCCATTTCTCAGTGGGTAGCCGACAGCCATAAAGTACTCTGTGGCCGACAGCTGCGAGGCGCGTACATACGCATATATAAATACATAGTTTCAAATTCTCACGATATGTCTGGTTCTGGTGTATTATGTGTAGTTGATGGATGTGGATCCAGCAAGAGAAGAGATAAAAACTTATCTTTTTTCAGTTTACCTGCTGATACAGTTTTACTATCGTTTTTTAACATAACATAACATCACGCCTTGTTTCCCCGAAGTGTTAGGCAGAGGTGTATATAGTAGGAACACGCACATTTCGCCATTTTTTTTGTATTGTTTTTTAAATAGGTAAATTGTTTAAACTTACATGTTTCATATTTTGTGTTTTATTGGTAGGTACGTAATTACTTCTATTATGCGTCTGAGATAAGAATAGAAAGGTCAATGCCCTCCATTTGTCAACTGTCATTTGAAAATTACGTTTAGCAAAAATCTACTTTGTGCGAATTAGTTATCAATAATATTTATTATCGTTATTATCTTGTTAATGTTATGTTCAATATTGTTTATTTAAAAGCGTGCATGACGTCACAATATGGTGCCAGCGCAGGTTGGTTCATAGTGTAGAAGCATAGTAGTTACCTATGTATTACGCTAATTGTGTAGAATGAACAAATCAATTAATCGTGTTTTCAGTTTCCTCTATTTCGTATTTCATTCGTATTCGTGGCCATGCTGAGTGGTTACGTCACTGATTAGTAACTAGTTAGGTACTACACGTTGCGTACTATATGTGCCTTACTTGTCTTACAACTGCAGTTTCGGGGTGTGGTCACAGAATACTAAATAGGCCTAGCGTAAAAAATATTCCTCGGGCTTTCATAAGTATTTTTTTTAAATGCTAAAATATTAAAGACTTTTACTGACTAAAACCCACCCGTGTTCCTTCAGTTGCCTGTGCCGGGGCCACGGTAACTCTTTCGAATATCCCACAACCCTAGCTGGCATCAGCCCTAGCCGACCCCGTCAATAGTGCTGACATCTCTTTGAGGCGCGCGTGGAACACAACGCGCCGTCGACCCGGGCCTGGTCCTTACCGGACGGCGAGCTACCCATTGCTCGCCGTCCGCAAGCCCGCGCCTACGGTGGCCGGGAATCGGCTACCAATTCCCGACGCCCAGGGCGTCTCCTGCGGCGACTAGGGGCGTGAGGGCGCAAAGCTTGCCTCTCCCTCACGCGCTCCGCCTTCTCCTTCACGAGCATTACTGCCTCACAGAAGGAGGTGATGGCTTCCCATTTAAAGCGTCTACACACGGCCCTAAAATCAGAGGCAATATCAGGGAAGTGGTGGGGAGCGCCCTAGATCGCTCCCTTTATCGCCTCGTCAGTAGGCAAATCGTAATCTGTATTATTATTATTACGCATAACTCAGAAATTGGTTCGGGCGAGCTCACGATTTAGGGCCGATTATCGTCTAGGGAGCGTTTTCCGTGCGTGTGTAGCGAAATCGAGACCGATTTCACCGTAGTGCGCGTGCGACTATAGTGGCAACATGGCGTGTTTTTGCAAATCAATTTTTATTTTGTGCGGAGATATGGCGAAGGAGAAGGAGCGAGAGGCCTGGACGAAAACAATTGATCTTTTCAAGGAGTTGTCGTATTTAAGGGGTAAAAAAGATAAAGAGTATTTTAACCGTGACATGAGGCAGGAGGCCTTTAAAATGCTATTACAAGCGTACCATGAAGAGGTCACAGGTTTACACATGGTCGCACTGTAACAAGTGCCAGAGCGATGCCTATTTTTTGATTTTTTGAGAGTATAGGTGGCATCTTGGATCGACGAGCGCTTTGCTGTACGGTGGGTTACGTACTAACTGGCAGGGACGTGTGTAGAGTAGTAGCCGATTTCATCCCCGCCACCACTCTCCCGATATTGCCTCTGATTTTAGGGCCGTGTGTAGGCGCTTTTACTCTCGCTCCATACCATGGCGTGGAGCAGAGCCGGACGCGAGAGATCGCCGCCGCCGATCGCTTTCACGAGGACACGATGGTGCCCCGCCCAAACCGGGCAGGCCTCCACCGTATGCTCCACCGTGTCCTCCGGGCGATCCACACAGTGGTGACACCCGGGCGTTTCCTCCCGCCTTATCCGGAACAGGTACCTCCCAAGTAATTACGTACCTACCAATAAAAGACAAAACACGAAACATGCAAGTTTAAACAATTTACCTATTTAATAAATGATAGTAAAACTGTATCAGCAGGTAAACTGAAAAAAGATAAGTTTTATCTCTTCTCTTGCTGGATCTACATCCATCAACTGCACATAATACACCAGAACCAGCCGTATCATAAGAATTTGAAACTAAGTACGTCAGGTCGACCGAAATTTGCGTACGTACGCGCCTCGCGGCTGTCGGCTACCCACTGAGAAATGGGCTGCGTGCGGCCCGGCTGTCGGTAGGTAGTTAGCGCGCGTAAGTACATGGAGTGATTTATCTGGGTCGGGGGGCGAGGGAGTTTTATTAAAATGTGGCTGTTATTTTAGCATATTGTGTATCTTACGACATCCACGCGAATGAAGTCGCGGGGCACAGTTATCTATACAAATAAATAAAGTTGAAGTGTTTGTTTGTAATGTCATATAACAAAAAAGGTATTTTTAACATTTTCGTCTGTCTGTCTGTATGTACCGGCTAATCTCTTAAACGGCAGGACCGATTTTACTGGCAGTTAGCTGACATTACGGTGGATAACTTAGGCTACTTTTATTTTAGAAACATAATTTGGGTTCCGCGCAAAAACATTAAAACCCATAAAATTATGAACAAAAAGTCGGATTTGAAATATTCTTTTTGCGTAACGCAATTCTCGAGGATAGTTATAGGCTATTTAACACCACGCTAAGACCCTTAGGAGCCGAGCAAAAAGAAAAAGAAAGAACGCGAAGCGAATACGAAGTAATAGCGCGGGCGGGCGATTCAACGCGACGGTTTGCAACGGGTCGGAGGACGAGAGAGTTTTATTAAAATGTGGCTGTTATGTTGTATCTTACGACATCCACGCGAACGAAGTCGTGGGGCACAGCTAGTTTGTTATAAGAATCGTTTATACTTTCCTATGCATTTAGTAAAAAGTTGTAATTTTGACATTAGAAACAGACACTTCAATTTTATTTATTTGCATAAATGTAAACAAGTCATTAGCTGATGTGCACCTACTTAAGTTTTCTTTCTATAATATAATTTTATTGAGCGTTGTTTGTCTAGCATCGTGTATTTGTCTATTAATTTCGTTGGCCTATAAAGCTTGCGCAGAAATAGCTACGATTACTCTATGTCAGCCAAACAATCTCCAGCAAAACAAAATTAGAATCCCTAGTAATGCATTCCCATGTTACGTTCTGGCAAAAACTTAGTATTTTGTCAGAAATAGGGTGTGTGGAAATTAGGTGCACTGGATTAAAATAAACGGATACACTTAAATAAGATTTAATTTTATATTTCCATATAAGCAACAACATTACAATCTTACAAGCAACAATAGGTACATTCAGCACATTTATTTTAATATGTTTAACTTTAACATAAAAATTCCATTCAACGTCATCTTTAAACATGAAAAACCTTAAAATTACAAAATTATCTATTTCGAGAGACCATGACTTTCTAATGCCTAACAAAAATCACTACAAGCGACTTTGAATATTTACATTCTAATTTCTTCTACTCTTAGGAATGTTTGTTTCTTCTGACATCTCCTCAAGTGACACTATATGCCGGGAAGCTCCGGCAAGGCTCCTGTCAGCTGTGATCCGCACTGACGCTTCGCACGCGCCGAATCAATTCCTCAACCCTTCTGTACGGACTTTGGCATCTCTCCTCGTTAGTTTCTATAAGGTAAGGCCCAGCCTCGCTGTCTCTGCCCTCAGGAGTGTGACAGCCACTGGAACCGTCAGCTACTCTGTTTATAAATGGTTCCACGTCTGGTACTACCGGGGTCGCTACTGCCACAGCTCTACTCGCCTCTGTTGTGCTCACCTCTGCTTCCTTCTGCCGCAGCCACACTGGGGAGTTCACGTAAACTTTTGGTCTCTCTCTCAGAGCGTTGCATCTCTCTAAAGCTTGTCTCCTGACCGGTATCGGTGGTCTGTACGCTGCTTGAATGGTCACCCCTCTGCCTGCAATAGAGCAGAGGAGACCCTTCAACGCCGCTCTAAAATCTTTCAAGTGATATGCGTACAGGAAGGGATTGATGGCAGAGTTTAAGTGGGAAACTATGATGCAGATATATGTGAGGGGGTTTGGAATGTCCAGGTCAGGCATGAAGGCTTTGATCGCGTTGACAGTGTAGAGTGGGATCCAGCAGATGATGAAGAAGAATACTATGATGGCGAGATTCTGTGTGGCTTTGACTTCTCGCTTCTGGGCGGCTCCTAGCACCCTTAGCATGGTGCCACCGCCTGGGATACGCCCCCGACAGCCATCCACTGTCATCACCTCGCTTAGCTGGAAATATTAAAAAAAACATATATTTGTTTGTAATTGCTAGAATATACCAATAGTTTCAAGTAGGCAAGATGCCAATACTTTCTGAGCCGAAGGTCATCTAATAATAACTCGAGTGATTTAAAAAAAACAAACACGTGGTTCAAATGAATGTGACTATCTCCATGATCAATGCATTATCTGACCAGCAATTTGGTTTTAACTCTAGCACAAAATAAATACATATTACACATTTTTTGACAATTTATTTGATGTTCTATAAATAGTCATGTTTTTGCTTTATTTAAACACTCCTAATTCAGAAACCTTCGCCATAGCGACCATCTCTTATGACAACCGGAAGAAACTCTCTCCTCTCCTTGTATTTTAGAGGAACCCCCGTGGTAACAATATAACTACATTTGGGTCGAGTAGGTATTGAAGTTTTGTATGGTACAATACAGCTGATTATTTTTTCGCGATTACGATGTTGGTCCTATGGAGAAAGTTGAACAACTTATATGACCACACATTACACGCTGTTTATACTAAAATTACCTGCTTAACAACAACGCGGTAGATGTGAGCATAGAAGGCCGCGAGCAGTACGCTGGGCGTCACAATGGTGGCGAAGTAGAGGAACAGCAGGTAGTTGTAGTCCATGACCTCGACGAAGTAGCAGCCGGGCATGTTGTTGCCGGCATGCCAGCCGAAGAGTGGCAGGAGGCCCACTCCGGCGCCCGACACCCAGCACACTGAGATAATACCTGGAAAGAGAAAAGGCACCGTTTGAAAGAACTGGTTGAAAAGTTGTTGTATGGTTCACACACGTACCTATGACTATATTGGTAGTTATTGTCTTTCGATAAAGTTTTTGCATAAAATTCAAAAGCAAAGCATCCTTCTCACCGAGAGGAGGCCTGTGTCCCAGTAGTGGGAACATTATCTGATTATGTATCCAAAAGCAAAATTTCCAGCATTCTCAAACCAACGCGACGCGGCAACGGTTTGTACCTACGCATGGGATGTGGAAGAAGACCGATTTGTGTCGCAACTTAAGAAAGGCATAGATTAATTGTAGGTATGTGTGGTACAAACTGTAAATATATAAGTTGGTTATTAATAAACAAATGAATAACGTGTTGACTTCAATAGATTGAACTTAGGATTTTTTTTAAATTAGCCTTAGAATCGTAAGGAATCTTCGGGCATACAATCATAGAATTGTATAGAGCCTACATTTAGACAGACATACACAGAAGTTCAACACAGGTTGTATGCTAAACTTGTTAATTTGCTAGATCCGCTAAAATTATATATATTTATTTATTTTATTATTATTTATGTACACACAGTAAAATAACTATAGTACATAATTACAATTATACTAATAGCACAGATAATATAACACTACATCGAATTGCAATACCCAATGCAAGACCTCAGTCTGTGCCGTAAGGATCTATGCCGTATTTCTAGTTTTTATTAAGGCGAAAGCGCCAGGGTAGCCCGCGAAATTTAAATTTTCTTACGTTTTTTGCAATTTGCATGTCAGTATTAGGTTGTATGTTGATTCAAATATGATTCGCGACCGAAACAAATATCGTTAACCGTAATTAGTCATCAATACAACTTTCTAAGACTAAGTAATCCTATTGAATGACTATTTCATGAAATCTTAACTTTGAGGATTATACTAACTAGGGAGTTGTATTACTGATTCTAAAGATTATAAATCTGTAAATACACATTTGTTACGGTCGCGAATCATACTATCAACATACACCCAGACACTGAGCTGCAAATCGCAAAAATCGTAAGAAAATTTGAATTTCGCGGGCTACCATGCCAATAATTATTTTTTGCAATAACAACTAGGTATTGCATATACGATCATTATAAATTATTCTGACCAACGGATATTCTTATCATGTACCAAGATTAAATCTAGTTTTTATACGTTATAAATAAGTTTTGCCGTGATAAGCTACAAACAGATTTTATTTCTCGAAAGAATTATTAGACTGCTTATTAATTAAAAAACCGTGCCTCTTTTACTGTATCTTTGTATGCATTTTCGTCTGATAACATCTTCGTTATTATAATTTCAGCCGAAAGACGTCCACTGCTGGACATAGGGCTCCCCCGAGCACCGCCACTTCGACTAGCTTCTCGAATCAAGCGGATTCCTGCGGCCTTCACCAGATCATCAGTCCACCTTGTGGGAGGCCTTCCTACGCTTCGTCTTCCGGTACGCGGTCGCCACTCCAGAACCTTTCGGCCATCTGCTCTGCGAGCAATGTGCCCTGCCCACTGCCACTTAAGTTTGGCAATTCATCGGGATATTTTGATTACTTTGGTTCTCCTACGGATCTCCATATTTCTGATTTGATCTAGTAGAGAAACTCCAAGCATAGCCCTCTCCATTGCCCTTTGGGTGACTTTCAGCCCTCTAAGGCACGGGCCACACAGAAGGGACGTGAGACGAGGACAGAACGCAAATGCGGCGTCCCTTGCACGTATCTTCATTACTCTTGATGCAAAATGTATTAACGCGACCTGGCACAAAACATACAGAAACGACAAGACGCAGGCGCATCGCATCATTTCCATCTGCATACTATTGCCGCGTCTGCGTCCCGTCCTCGTCTCACGTCCCCTCTGTGTAGCCCGCGCCTAATGAAGCCATCTGATAATTTGTAGTTAATAATTTTGAACTGTAGCACACTTTAACTAGATGTAGTTTCATTACATTTTGCGTAGGTATGCAGATACTGCGTGTTAGTAAATCCGTCCATCCTACGTATACGGTTTTTTTTTAAACCAAGGTTTAAGCTTACGTAGCTTACGTTTTAGTTTGTCCTAAAACAAGCCAACGTACCAAACATCTATCTCTAAATGAAACGTTAGGCGCAGCGTTAAAATGACAGTAACGAATATAGGGACACCATATAATGGATGTATAAGCCATAAGAAAGGTCCATAAAAAAACACCATGTCCGTATCTGACCAAAAATTGCCACGTTCAGGTTTCGCCGATAAGCTGCGAATAAAGCTCATTTTGTTAAGTCAGCACGGTCAAAAGAAATTGATAAATTAACATAGCGGGGTAATGGAGCGAAAGGGCTTCTTAAGATAGGAGCAAATCTTCGAACTAGTCCATTTCAGAGGCATTTTTGGTCGAATCATCGAATGAGAAAAGTTTCAAAAAAGGCGCCTATCGGATAATTGTTAGTGATCGTTTGTTAATAATTTGGTTGCTTGGCTTTATTGCTAGGTTCCATTATTTGGAATTCTTTACTTAATTTCTCACAAATTTCCAAGAAAGACTATTTCATAGATTTTGACAACAATTTAATCTGATACGCGAGACTTAACATGCATAGATATTTTGCGGAGATAGTATAAGATACACACTTAACACGTTCCGCTTCTGCCTCGCCTTCTGGCCACAAAGAATTTTGAGAAGGTAGCTTAGAAAGCTTGGTATCTTGTTTGCAAATAAGTACCTACTTATGTTTAATTAAATCAATACCAATAAGTCATATAGTATTATAAAACAAAGTCGCTTTTTGTGTCTATCTCTGTGACCGCTTACTTCTAAACTGCACAACGGATTTGGATGCGGTTATCATTATCATTTAGAGACTTTTTTGTTCCGGAAGGTTTATTTGTATAATACATTCATATTTAACTTAAATATGGCACAGAAATCTCGATATACTGACATGTCGCCACATCAATAGATTGCACCCGAGCGTAGCATGGGCGGGTCGCTAGTACCAAACAAACGAAGTAAAAGCAGACTATTGGCTGCCTGCCGGAAAATACTTAGCTATTAGTACCACGTAAGCAAACTATAGCACAACAGAACAGCTAGGCGCAATACTAAACCGACATGTTTTCATAATTAAATCATATAATATGATAAACATGTCAGCTGAAACTTGTTAAGACTGATTCTTGTTAACATCTGGCATTCTTACTACGAATATTTATAAGCCAAGCTTCTTTCAGTCTTTGTAGAGTTCCCCTCATTTCATCGCTTACCTATATCTTACTGCTTTCCTCAATTTCCCCTCAAAACAGAAAGAAGTATGCAGAATACATCTTCATATTTAATTACATGACAGCTTTAAATAAATGCTCATGATTTGAGACGAAAACTTACCGAACAACTAGGTATAACTGACAATCTACACGACTGAATCTCGAGAATTTACTCAGAGCTACTGCCACAAGCAGCCACCCGATTCCACAAGTAGTGACCAGATTTTTCTGACATTTGTGCAACGATTAAAGGTGGAATGTAATAATAACCCATTTACTGGAAATTATTCATATCGGCCGACTGATGACAATTCAACACGCAACGCCTGCTTGTTTTCAGCACTTTATTCCACAGCAGACTGCGCATGTTACAGAAACGCAGACGCCTTACACGTGCCCAGAAAATAAAAACAATCATCTGTTCAAGGACAGTGCGGAGTGCGGACATCGGACATTCACATCCAATTAAACTCGAATCGAAGACGCTGAGGCGAATGTCAAAAACAAGATATTTGCTCCAAGATGTCTACCAAAACTATCATCTCCGTATAAGAATTTAGATAATCCGTGTGAATGTTCCTTTTATTAGCTAGAAATAATACAGTTACGGGTTAATATAATCTGTACAAATAAATAAAATTTAAGTGTATGTTTGTAATGTCAAAATAAAAGCTTTTTACGAAATGCATAATATGCATTTCGTAAAAAGCCGTTTCGGGGATTAATATGACTAACACGATTAATCTCCGAAACGGCTGGACCCATTTTGACGGAACTTTCACTGACAGTAGCTGATGTTATAAGGAGTAACTTCGGGTACTTTTATTTTAGAAAAATAATTAGGCTTCCGCGCAAAAAAATTAAAACCCATGAAATTGTGAACAAAATCCGATTCAAATAGGGAAGTACGCGGGTGAAGCCGCGGGCAACAGCTAGTATATATATGATATAAATTTGTGAGTCTAACAAACACATATTTTGATATTATTAGCTCTCAAATACGGTTTTCTTTTAGAAAATAGTGTTCGACATTATCTACAGCAGGTTGAATTATAAAGTTCATATTAATCCTTATCTATCTATACATATATAAAAATAAATAAAATTAAAGTGTCTGTTTGTAATGTCAAAATAACAACTTTTTACTAAATGCATATGAAAACATATACGGTACTTATAACAAAAAAGCAATTTTTAACATTTTTGTCTGTCTGTCTGTCTGTTTGTTCCGGCTAATCTCCGAAATGGCTAAACCGATTTTGATGGGACTTTCACTGGCAGATGGTTGATGTTACGGCGGGTAACTTAGGCTACTTTTATTTTAGGAAAATATTTAGGGTTCCACGCAAGAAAATTAAACCCATGAAATTATCAACAGAAAGTCGAATTTGAAAAATTCTTTTTGCATTTGGTAGCCCAATTCTTGAGGATAGTTATAGGTTATTTAACATCACGCTACGACCCTTAAGAGCCGAGCAAAAAGAAAAAAAGTCAGAAAGAACACTAAGCGAAAACGAAGTAATAGCGCGGGCGGGCGATTCAACGCGACGGATGGCGACGGGTCGGGGGACGAGGGAGTTTTATTAAAATGTGGCTGTAATTTTAGTGTATTGTGTATCTTACGATATCCACGCGAACGACGTCGCGGGGCACAGCTAGTACTTAATATGATAAATGCGAAAGTAATGCTGTCTGCATGCTTGTCATCTTATCACTGCTAAACCACTGAACCGATTGTTATGAAGTTTGATAGATAGGTTGCCTGGGACCTGGATAGGGGATACTTTTCATCCCGAAGATTTGTATAAAAAATATGAAAAACAAAATACACGCAGACGAAGTCGCGGGCAACAGTTAGTAGGCATGTTCAAAACATTTTACCAGTATTAAACAATCAATCTGCCTAGCCTTTTCCCAACTATGTTGGGGTCGGCTTCCAGTCTGACCGGATGCAGCAGAATACCAGTATTTTACATGGAGCGACTGCCTATCCGACTTCCACAAGCCAGTTACTGGGTAATACGATACCCCTTGGTAAGACTACCAGTATTAAACGATGCTCGTTAATTATCTTGATGGGTAGAACCTCGTAGACCACTTATTAACGTAAGGAGTAACTAATAACTGTATAAATGTGACGTAATAGTAATAAATTGTTCTATGTTTTTGATCTGTATGTACATTATTTAAAACACACCGTACACTCGTGATTTTTCCTTGTATTAATGTATTTATATAGGAAATTATAGGTACTTGATAACGAAATAATAGAGCAGTAGCCCATACGTATTATTATGTACTAAACTTGGCATGTAATGAGTTCTTTGGGAAAACATTCGCAACAAAAAGATTGAAGTGAAAGGCCAAGACTATTTTATGAACATCTTTATTAACATAAAGAAAGTTTCCTTAAAAAATATAATGATACATAAATGCAGCAAATGGCACATCATAGAGTACTTATTTAACCAAATTATTCATTTGAACACAAAAAACAATAAAGATCTATAAAAATGCAATATCAAAGTTAAAAGTTTGCACAGACAAATATTATTTAAGTATGCAGACTTTGTGCCGAGTTTAATAACAACATTATCGACACAGTTACGGCAAAACTAAGTACATAGTTTCTTGTGTAGGTAACACATCATAAACTAAGATATAATTATACAATATCAACATACGTTTTGGACTTAAATTACACAGCTATAAATAAGGACATCCACCAAGGCGGATTAGCCAACCATGACTTTAGTTTAGCTCTTTCTGGTAGTATTCCGGTATCTTTCTTTGGTTCTGGCATTTTCGCATACGCTACTAAAGTGCTACAATCAATAACATTACTCAAGAAACCATCTCTTGTTTGGATCTCTACGACACATTCCATATCTTTAGCATTGACTGGCGGCCCTTGCACGGTCAAAGGATCGACGAGTGTGGAGTTTGTAGTACATACCGTGACGTTTACCGTAGTTGCATTAACTGTGGTTACAGTCTTCGTAATGTTGGCTGATGAACCATTGACTGGTAACGTAGTAGTAGTCATAGTAGGGTTAGCAGACGAGACATTAATTGGCACCGTAAGGTTCATACCTGTTACAGAGGCACCATTTACTAGTACTGCACTGTCTAAAACGGTCTTCATAGCAGCGTTAAGAGAAGAACCATTGTCAAACGCCGCCAACAATGCGTTAGGATCAAATGCGTTTACTTGCCCAGTTTTGTTAGACATCGCTGTCACCGTAGAGTTAACTGAAGAACCATTAATTGCCACGGCTGGTAACACTGATAGCACTGGCACCACAGGCGCTGCTGGCGCCGAGGACATTGTATTGTTAATCGTTGTAGTGGTCGTCGTACACACTGTTTTGTTCACTTGAGTTTGTTGTGATGGAGCCACCTTTTTGCTTCCTTGGGTGAAAGTCGAAACGATTTCACATGGAATTTTTAACACTTCAACTCGTCCGTTTTCTGTCACTTTCAATATGCAGTTAGCTTGGTCTTGAGGTTTGTTTTCTTGCCTGTATGAGGAGGAGCTCGGGTTATCGTACCTGTGCCTGTAGTAGTCATCATAGTAGTAATGGCTGTGGTAGTGACTATGTGATCGACCAAGATTGTACAAAGACAAGCCTGTCAGTAAGTCTCCATAGCGACTGTTGGAGTTCCTGTACTCATGGATATATACGTACTGTGGTGAGGTGTAGTACGTTGGCACAGCGTAAGGTACCGTGTTATGGTAATAATGTGTTGTATGATGAACTGAAGTTCCACTGTTCGTATTGTACGTGTGGCTCGGTTTATAGTTATTATTGTGGCTTGAGTGAGATCCCGACGATCCGGTTCCAAATGGATAAGAATGAGTTCCTGAGCCAGATGATGGTTTGTAGTTAGATCCAGAGCCAGACATTCCTGAAGAACTTGACGGGTAACTATGAGATCCCGATGATCCAGACGATGATGACGGGTATTTACTACCAGATCCTGAAAGTCCAGAGGAAGATGAGGGATAGCCGTGTGATGAACTTGATCCAGATCCAGACAGTCCTGATGACGACGAGGGATAACTAGACGAACCAAAATTCCACGACGATCCTGAAGATGACGATGGTTTATTGTAAGAGCTTGATCCAGATCCAGACAGTCCTGATGACGATGAGGGATAACTAGACGAACCAAAACTCCATGACGATCCTGAAGATGACGATGGTTTATTGTAAGAGCTAGATCCAGATCCGGACAGCCCTGATGATGATGAAGGGTAACTTGAAGAACCATGATTCCATCCTGATGATCCTGATCCAGATAATCCTGACGATGATGAAGGATAGCTGTGAGATCCTGATGAACCCGAGAGACCCGATGACGACGAGGGGTAGCTATGTGACGATGTGCTTCCCCAGTGACTCGATGACGAAGAACTTGGTTTACTCCAGCTTGAAGACGACGAACTTGAACCCCAGCTGGGTTTAGCGCTGTGACTCGATGAACCCCAGCTCTTGCCGAAGGAAGAGGAGCTGCTTCCCCAGCTCCTGCCTCCACTGCTGCTGCTCCTGCTGCTGCTACCCCTGCTGCTGCCTCTTGAACCGCCTCTTCCTTCTATATAACTCACAGTTAGTACCGAAACTAAAAGGCACAACAGAAATATTCTGTTGGCCATTTTGCCTGACGTAAACATACGAGAGCTCAGACGCGTTTGATCCCATGCCCGTTGATTGGTTTTATTTAAAACAAGTCCGCGCATCAGTGTGTGCGTGTATGACGTAAACGACTACTCAGGGAACCTCAATTGCCTTCTCTTTCACTCGCGCAAACAACAGATAAGAGAAGGCTAGAGGTGAAGTAAACATCAAACTAATTCATACATTTGGCCAGATAAGTGTAGCACAACAGGCAATTAAGCAGAATTTAGTTTAATATGGGGCCGGTTTAATATTAAATTTTTGTACACAATACTACTACGCAATGGGAAGTCCATAATTAATTTATTGTTGTCCAAAAGTGCCTAACTAAACTGATAGCGGAAAGAGGATAACTTTAATTATAGATTAGCCAATGATCAATCGGTCAAAATACATTACATTTTACCACAGACAGCTCCGAATTTTTTCCGAACAATCAACGTTTCGTGAGAAACTTACCTGCTACGGCTGCTACTAAGAAACTGGTTTGTCTCAGACGTCAATGTGACTCATGCGCAGACAGAGTGACGTAGACTATAACAAGTGAGCCGTATGTGATAAGAGGCTACCTAATCAATTCCATGATTAATAGAAGCTGTAAAAAACAACTGAGAAATATACCTAGTACCTAGAACCCATACGCAATGGGTAAATATATTTTTAATACGCTTTTATTAGCTTCACTTGTAACTAACAAACAATGCAAAAAAATCTTGGAAATAAATTTTAACCTACTTATAAATGTCTATCGGCATGAAACTTTGTATGTATGTGGTTCGGAAGACAATACTATAATTTGGTATCTTATAGCTGATCTGATAATGGAGCCAGGAGGTGGATAGTGGAACTCTTCAGTGGCTTCTAGTAAACCCCAGGATTCGTTTTGACGAGCCTAGGAGCGCTTTGTTTAAATTAATTAAAATTACATACAACTAAAAAGCGCTCCACGCTTTTTGAATTAATCATCTATACAAATAAATAAAATTGAAGTGTCTGTTTGTAATTTCAAAATAACAACTTTTTACTAAATGCATAGGAAAGTATAAACGGTTCTTATAACAAAACAGCAGTTTTCAAAAATTTTGTCTGTCTGTTCGGTCTGTCTGTTTGTTCCGGCTAATCTCCGAAACCGCTGAACCGATTTTACTGGCAGATAACTGGCGGGTAACTTAGGCTACTATTATTTTAGAAAAATAATTAGGGTTCCGTGCAAAAAAATTAAAACCCATGAAATTATGAACAAAAAGTCGGATTTGAAAAATTCTTTTTGCATTTAGTATCCCAATTGTCGAGGATAGTTATAGGCTATTTAACATCACGCTAAGACACTTAGGAGTCGAGCAAAAAGAAAAAGTCAGAAAAGACACTAAGCGAAAACGAAGTAATAGCGCGGGCGGGCGATTCAAAGGGACGGTTGGCGACGGTCGGGGAACAAAGGAGTTTTATGAAAATGTGGCTGTTATTTTAGTATATTGTGTATCTTACGACATCCACAGGAACGAAGTCGCGGGGCATAGCTAGTTGGATATAAAAAAGTGACAAGCTGCATAGGTACTTATATCTTAACTAATGCAAGTCAATTATTATTTTATAATCATTTGTGCGTGATAAAAGCGTGTTTTTAGTATTTTTTTTTAACTACATATTTTTTATTAATTTGCTAAGGGCATGTATGAGTAAACATTATTTCCATTACGAACGAACGTATACAAACATTTATTTTTAGTTCCAGAAGTACTTTAAAAGTGGTGCTACTGAAAACTAGGTACGTACCTACGTTAATTTGTAATTAAATATAGCGTCACAGTAACAAATAATATAAAACTAATTAACGACGTCTACATGCGTAAGCAAGGACCAAGAAACATTGGTTCGGAAATGATAACACTAATAACTAGCTAGGTAGATATAAACAATGCCTACAAGTGTAAGAAAATCATCACATAGGTATACACGGTGTAGTTGAAATAACTGAAATCCTTAAAAGGGAGGGGTCCTTGTACTCTGATGAGTATGAAACACTTAGTGTAATAGTGATCTATAAAACGCCTTTACTATACATAGAGCCAGACCCGATATCGCGAAAAAATCTGCTACTTCATACATAACTCAAGAAAATGTAGGGAACAGCTGATTTTTTTCACGTTATTAAGGTTGGCCCGATAAGGACCCCTTTTCAGCATAGCTATTCACAACCGTTCAATAAGCTTCCGTGCCGAATCGAAAATCAATCAATGTTATCAAAAGAGTCCTTTATTATATTAGGCTGTTCACAAATCCAAAACCGGAAAATGTCAGTTTAAATCAAATAGACAACCACCATTCTTCCGACAGCTATTTACTGTCGGGGGACAAGGCAAATCATTAATTGAAAATGTGTAATTTTCGATCGACCTATCGAATGGTTGTGAATAGCTTTGCAGGTCCACAATCAGTTATCGATTTCTATTAGGTACACCTTGTAGAAGAGCACTCCAGGAAACTTTGAAAGATAAAAATGGCGTCATTAGAGTTATTCCTAGTTTTCTGTCATATTGAAACCAAGTTCTAGACATTAGTCCTGTTAATTAAAACAACAATATAACAGCCCATAATTAGTAGAATTTTTACATCTTTTCTAAAAACACGAACAATTAAAGATAATCCTTATAAAACGCCTTCCATTCACTGGTTTTAAGTATTAAAGCCAGGAAAAAGTCCAATAAGTAATTAGAAAAGCATTTTGTCCATTTTTTGTTTTCTTTTCATTTAATTATTCCAGGAAAACGGACACCAGTATGGTTAAATAAGTTTACTAGAATTGCCTGTTGCACTAGGTATACGACATTTTGAATGCTTATGATACGTGGCTTTACTATAATAATACAACTGCTGGGATTTGAACCTATGACTATGACCCCTTGCTGGCCGGTGCGCGCACCAACTGTAAATATATAGTAATATAATATTCAGTTTTATAATTATAATAGGTAGAGTAAAACAGGACAAAACATTGGATAAAATCACACCAATAAATAAAATTGAAGTGTCTGTTTGTAATGTCAAAATAACAACATTTTACTAAATGCATAAGAAAGTTTATCCGCTCCCACGTACAGGGCACTCCCGGTACTTATAACAAAAAAGCTATTTTTAACGTTTTTGTCTATCTGTCTGTCTATCGGTTTGTTCCGGCTAATCTCCGAATCAGCTGGACCGATTTTGACGGAACTTTCACTGGCAGATAGCTGATGTTACGGCGGGTAACGTAGGCTATTTTTATTTTAGAACAGTAATTAGGGTTCCGCGCAATAAAATTAAACCAATGAAACTATGAACAGAAAGTCGGATTTGAAATATTCTTTTTGCATTTGGTAGTCCAATTCTCGACGATAGTTATAGGCTATTTGACATCAGCTACGACCCTTAGGAGCCGAGCAAAAAATAAAGTCAGAAAGAACACTAAGCGAAAACGCAGTAATAGCGCCGGCGGGCGATTCAACGCGACGGTTGGCGACGGGTCGGGACGGTCGGCTGGTTATTTATTTGTCAAACATGCGTTTACTACATATAAATCGAGCATGCAATATCTTAAATATAGGTAAAAAGTCCGTACATGTTTCGCCTGACGAGGCGTAAAATTTTTATTAAAAGAAATAATTACTTCAATAAACCAGACTAAAGACTGGTTCAATAACATTTATTATTAAATTTTATGAGAATATTAATACTATAGAAATAATAATATAAAGTTCAAGCATGTCAAAAGGCATTTGTCAAAAAGTTGTTTGTTATAATATCACGTGTCTGATAATTAGAGATCGGATAATCGGATGCATATTTACCTAAAGTTAATTTTTTTGCTAGGAAATTATGGAAGCGGCTTCTTAATTTTGTTTTTCTTAATATAATAAATCCCGGGATTCCAGAAAATCCGGGAATGCACAACTAATCGGATAAATGGTATGGAAACGACTTCTTAAATGTGGTATCATTTATTTAAAAAATACCGGGACACCGGGATCACATAACTATTCTTATGCTTGTTTACTTGAAATTCATTTTTAACCCCCGAGGCAAATATATGTCTATGTATGGCGTAAGAGGAAGCTTAGTACGTGTCGATCTTATAGTCAAAAAGTACTAAATTTATCAATTCCGGAATTGCGAGATCTTTACGATCGATACTAAAGTGCATTCCATAATATCCAACACCTGAACGTAAATAAATTTACATTCGATTCTATAATCAGAACTCTTATCGATCCCAAAATCTCGGAATTTTTTCGATACAAAAGTGCATTCCATAATAGCCAACGCTCAACTTTAAGTAAATATTATGCATCCGAATATCCTATCACTGCTGATAATAAAATTCTAATCTTATTTTTAAATTGATTTGTTGTTGTAGCTTTATATGACTGTGGTATTTATTTTGTTGTATATTTGATTCTAATTTTATTGTAAATTATTTAATTTAATGTACCTAATGTTAGTATTGTGAAAATTTATTTTAATTTAATTTTATGTACTGTTAGTGTGTATGTGCCGTTTGTTTTAATCTAATGTATTATATGGATTGTAATTATCTGAAATAAATGAATTAATAATAATAATATTTTCGGGGCCATACAAAAAAAGCTTTTCCCCATGAGGGCTGCAGTTTTTGCCGAGTGCAAGCAAAGTTGGTTATTGTCACGTCTGTTGCGCGGATAAATGTCAGATTGTCGTGGAAAGAGTTGGGGGTTAGACTTTACAAACGATGCCACTTCAAAAATATATAGAGACGGTAAAGTTAATCATTTGTATTTTTTAAACAATGGTCTGCAGCTTTCTGTTTCTGTTCGTACTCTTAATCTCTTGACCGCCGGCGCCGGGCCAGCATCTCGACGGTGGGACATTGGGTCATTGCCGCATAAAACTGAATTAATTGCATCATCTTGCCTCACTCAAGCCACTTGCACTGTAGAGAAATATAGCAGCACTGACTAAAATAGCGTGAGCACAAAACGTCATTTGGATCCATAAGGAGACGTCAACAATTAGAGTCCGTAATCGTCTCCCGCTGAGTATGGGGCTCATGACGAATTAATGTGTCGGAAATGCATACATTAATTTTGCCAGTAATCGATTTTGTCTCTTACGAATGTAATGTAGATGTTTCCATAAAATATTAAATAAGTAGACTGCATACGTACATAAACTCACGCCTTCATCCCATGGGGGTAGGCAGAAACTACAGAACGCCACCTGCTACGATCCTTACATACTCTTTTTGCCTCGTTTACGATCATACTGGTCATACACGCACGCCGCGCGCCGGTTGCGAGTACTACGCACCTGACCTTTCTTTCTTTCTTTAGACTGCAATTATTGTTTTACAAGTTATGAACTTATGACACAGTGCAATGCCAACGAACCTTATAGTAACAGTCATTCCTGTCAACATTCCTTATAAGCACCGCAGTTTGTCGTAAAGGAACAAAGCCTTAGTATAATATTAACTGCGGAAACAATGAGTGTTAATACGAGCAGAACAATTACAAATAACTATGGTGAATTGTTCTAACTTATGGCAACCATTCAATCACGTGGATTTCGTTCCCACAACAATGAGTTGTAAATTGCAATCTAATAATCGTTTTTTAACCTGTAATCACGTTTATGAAGGCAGCTAGCCATTCTGCAACGCCGAGCCGTCACGACTGTCGTTTAGTTACAATCATGACGTCGTCATAGCAGCACGTTGAAAATGTTACTCGAAGTCATCGGCGTCACTCTGTTGCAAGCACTCGTGTTATGCTCCGAAGTGCCCGCGAAAGATGTGAAACCCTACGTGTTCCCCATCCCTTTCGAATTGCCGAACCGGAACGACCGCGCGGACCAATGCTGGCTCAGAATAGAAGACGTCGAGTTGGTGGAGACCCTCGCCATATATTGTGACATAGCTCATGAGTTTCTCAGCAACTATATTCACGACTACAACACGAGGAAGATGACGGAGGACGGTGTCGACGTGAGCCTATGGAGCGAGAAGCCCAGGAGTCGTGATGCAGATATCCTGCCTCCGGAAAGCTCTCAGCACGAGATCAAAGACTGGCGAGTGACTACGGTGCTGGACCCCACCATTCACATGCGACTGTATGTTACCAAGAACGCGGACTGCCGACTGATCATGTACAGCAGAGAAGGAATGACCAACTACCAAGCAGAATGTGCAAGGATTCTTTATTTTATCAATGTCCGTATGAGTGGAAGTGCAGTGTTTTCCCGAGAACAAAACTTAAGACTTTTATTAGCAAGTATTTTCCTGGTGTATTTGTTTGTGTAGTGTTGATAACGTTAAGTACAATTTATTCTTATGTCGTTTACAAATTTGTTATATAGTTATTTCGTAGACATTAAATTATGTTTTCCAAAAGTGTTACATTTTCTCTTTAATGTAATGGTAATTACTTGGTTCAGAATTGGCACAATAAGACCGTGTTATCTGATTCGTGAAGGTCGGAATGTAAACAATTAGTTCAAATCTTTTATACCTTTCCATCGTACAGAAGTGAATGAAAATGTTTTGGGAACGTCCATGAACATGACAAACATTTGGTAAAATTGCCAATGGGCCATTCAAAACATTTGTCATGCCCGGTTTTTATGAACTATTTTCTGTATTTTTTTTTTAATTTTGGCTCAGTACTTTTGGAGATAAGAGGGGGGGGGGGGGTATGGTAAATTTTCATCTATTTTCTTGAATAAATTTAAAACTATTTGTTTTAAAATTATTAATAAATATATTTGAGACTTTTGACAGACCGACAGACAGTGTGTGATCCTATACGGGTTTTGTTTTTTCCTTTTGAGGTACGGAACCCTAATTATTTCTAACCAATAGGTACCTAATGATCATTTTGACAACATAAAGACAAACAATCGAGCATAAAATTTCTAAACTAAATACAACAATCGGTTTTAGGATTAGAGTACTGACAAATAATAAATAGGTAATCAGAAATTCCGCAAAGACAAAGTATGTTCCTTATAAATTAATATTTATTCATGAGATATTTAAATACACGTGGTTATCTAAAAACTAATAGAGACAAGGACATCGGCAAACACTTTCGGAACGATGAGCCAAGATGATATACTAGGTATCTATCAAAAAAAAAAAAAAAAAAACCATTTCGTTTTGTCTACAGTCAGCCACAATATTGTCCAAAGTTTCAGAAGAGATTTTTGAATGAAAACTTGCTAATTAATACTTGTTAGTAACTTTATTGACGAGTAGTGACAATATGTGAAGTTATGTTATTTAAAACCATAATTAAGTATGAACTGATATGACCATCGAGTTTTGTCGCTGTCTGACGACAGTGCAGTATTAATGTAAAATACAGTGAATTCGCTCATTATTTATACTTTTTGCGTGGTGTTTAACTAGCGGGTTCTACAGACTGCGACAGAGCGGCCCAACGAACCGTGTCTTCTCCATGTTTTTCATTAACACAGAGCTGCATTAAAATATCACTAGAATCAAACATTTACGTATTATAATATAATACATAACTATGTAACTCAACTATATTTAAACGAAATTATTGAGAAAAAATGGACTCTTGAGATGATTCTGAAGATTTTTTCTTAGTGCAACTGTGCATTCTGAAGCTCTATTCCAATTCAAAACTGAGAAACAAATATTGAGAAACAGTATAATAACGACCGTCACGAAAATCTGTAATTTTCACCAATATTTGACATTAAGGTGTCAAAAACGCTTTGTTTTAGGACGGCCGTTATTGCGTGACCATTCGCCGCTTTCTTGGAAACCAAAGCTTAACTAAACATTGTTTCCTGCAATACGAAATATTGCTGAAACAGTGTTGCAACTTTTGTTTCCTAGAAAACGGTGCTTCATGACTTTTGGCCGTTTTAATTAATAATAATAATTTATTTAGTGTGTATAAACGTAATTAGATAAGAAAAAAAAATTACATAAGAATAATTGATTTAATCACATAACAATGTTAACATTAAATAGTATCAACTGCAGGTACACTTGACTTATGCTAGTTAACACATCAGGTAGGTGTTGCAACCAGCACCCTTACTAAGTTATAAAACAACTTGTATTAAGGGCAGTGGTACAAGCCCACACACACTTCAGTTTCAGAAAAGATTGCAGGAGAACAAGTGTTTTTTAGGGTTCCGTAGTCAACAAGGAACCCTTATAGTTTCGCCATGTCCGTCCGTCCGTCCGCGGCTTAGCTCTTTGTACTAGAAAGCTATAATTTGGCATGGATATACATATTGATCACGCAAGTGGTAAAATAAAATTACGAAAAAAAATTTCTTTAGGATACCTCCTGTACACGTAAAGGGGGGGATGTTTTTTTTCTCTCATCTACCTCATGGTGTGGAGTGTTGTTGGAAAGGTCTTTCAAAAATATTGCGGGTTTGTGACAACAATTTTTCGATTAAAGGATCCGTTTCTGAAATATTAAGCTTTAAAGTGCTAATTTTTGTTAGAGTCAAGTGTCCCCCCCCCCCCCCCCCGCCAGTTAAACGGATATGTTGATATGTTCTGGATATGTGAAAAAATTCACGGTAGTAGTATATACAACGAAGTTAAAAGGAAAACTATAACAGCTATTTAGGCTTTACAAGTTAACGAGTAATAGTCGACCAACTTACATTTGCAGTTGGAATGTATTAGAGAACATGTTTTTCAACCACAATGTTAGTTTGTTCTTGGGATAAACTCATCTCAACTACGGAACTCTTCATTGTGCGTGGTCCGACATGCACTGCCGGACCACGGCCGGCCGGTTTTTTTTTTAAACTAAAGGTAACATAAGACCATAATTGCAGAATTCAGAAATTACAATTTACTTGACATTTGGATTATTCCTGTTTGTTTGTGTGTGTGTGTTATGGTGATGGTGTGTGTTGTGTCGGTGCAGAGTGTGTGTTATGTTTTCGGTGATAGGGCTTAGGGTGGTTTATTATCAGAGAAAAGCAGGCGTTCTCTATCCAGATAGTTATTCGTAACTAGAAAGTTTGTCACAGATTTTTTATTTTTTTTATTTGAGATAGATTTGCTCTTGACTCTAGTCTAGGTCAGAGATGACAAGACAAAGTCGACGATGGAGCGAAACACAGACGCAAGCAGAGAGTTCCACTCCTTTTCTGTGCGCATCACAAAAGACATTTTGGAGACGCTTAGTGCGAATTGGTGGAATAGCAACTAGGTAGGGATGGTAACCTGCAGTGCGTCTAGATGTCCGATGGTAGAAGGGGCCGGCGGAATGAGGTCGTAGAGTTCTTGAGCACACTCACCGAGGTTCTGTGTTATTGTTATGTATGAGATTTATATCATTTAGATTAGGTAGTATGTTATAGAAGTTCCTTATTAGGTTAATTTAATATTGTAAGTATATAAATATCACACTATCGCATTAGGTTAATCCTGTTATGATAGTTGTTAAGGTAATTATAAATAAATAAATAAAAAATAATCTGTAGAAGACCGACAAGCAGGCAACCTTATGGTGATGAGCCAAGCTGTGAAGCTTGGCATCCACCAGTCTTAAGTCGCCAATGAGCCTCATAGCTCTGCGTTCCATCGAGTCAAGCGTGGCAATTTGGTATTTGGCCGAGCCATCCCAAAGGTGGCTGCAATACTCCATGCAGGATCGGACTTGCGCTTTGTAGAGAATTAAAAGCTGTCCAGGCGTAAAGTATCGCTTCACCCTATTTAGGATGCCCAGTTTCTTGGCCGCAGTTTGGGCTTTGTACTCGATGGTGGCACTGAAGTTGAGACAAGATGTCAACTCCATGCCTAGGAGCTCGAGCCGATCATTTACAGGAACAGATGTACCCCGAAAAGGATTTGGTCGAAACGACTCTTTTTAGCGGTAAAAAGACACGCCTGTGTTTTGGTGGCGTTAAAAGAGACCAGATTATCATCACCCCACTGGGAGACAAGGCTTAATGTCAAATCTGTCCGCTCTAACATGGCCTCTCTCAAGGATTAATTTTAAGAAGATTTCTTGTGGATCTTCAGGTGGAAAGGGAGTACGGACTCAATTTCTTATTTAGTTTATTATACAGGATGTAAGGGTATATCATAAGTATATCATACTAAGATGACTCTTACTTGAAATTATTTCAGGAACGTTATGGGAATCCAATAAACCTGATTTGTTTTATTAACTCACATGCAATGTATCGTTACCGTGGCAAAACGCGCGTAGCGAACGACAGCGCAGCGAGCCTTCGGCCGCTGAGTATTTCAAGATCCATTGCTGATTTTTTAATTTTAGCTGTTTTATTTACCTAAATGGAGTGCTGCATACAAAGAATGTAACTTTACATTGAAATAAAGGAATAGTAACTGAAAATATGAGAAAAAAAAATGAAAATTTTCCTGAGAATATTTCCGGTGGAATATGATTCAAAATAAGAAGCTGAATGCACCCTGTTGGTTAGCGGAGGGCTGTCCCTTACACCCTGTATAATTATGGTCCTTGGAAGCAAGGAAATCGTTTGGTGAATGAGTATTACATCTGTAGTGCTGACAAAATATATCTTTACATCTTTTAGTGATTGTCACGTAGGGGGTATCTTTGTGTTGTAATAGGGCTGTATTAAGATCAAAGAGTTGTCTGACAGAAAGCACTTTGCAATATTTATATAATTCTTCTATTGGGAAAAGTATCGAGCGAAATATGCTTACCTTTAACACGGCTCTTTGGGCCCTCTCCAATTTCAACATTGTGGTCTTTGGAGTACCACCCCAGACGGAAACACAATATGATAGGAGTGATTGACAGAGGGCAAGGTAGACCCTTTTGACAATCTGTGCACCTGTCACATGATGATGAGTCTTAGTCATTGACACTAGGCAAACACCTAAATGAAAGACTTTTGGATTCTCAACTCTCGGTGCTGAACCGAGCGTTTCAAAACCTACAGTGCGCTATTATTTAGGCATTACATTTAAGTTTCGCTTAGTGTTAGTGAAACCGGGCATTTGTCTCCCAAATATTACGTTCCTATCTACGGTGTTATTCAGACTGTGCGTTACATGTTTGTTATTCAGTCGACTTCATTCACGGAAGATTTAAACGTATTATTATAATCAGAATGATCTTCGTTTCCTATTACCAAGCATCATAAGCTTAGATGGATGCTGTATAATGTATACTGGACATACAGCAGATACCTAATAAATAAACTCATCACATTCATTAAAAGTAAACGATAATAACATCGCAGATATAACAGGTTTCATTATTTTGTAGTCACGAGTTTTTCTTATTTTATTATGTAAATAATGTCAACAGATAGTCTTTACACATGATAACAAAATATATCCGTTTTAAAAGAACATAAAAATTAATATTATCTTTGTTTTCATTTCCTTTACTGTTGGTAATAACTACACTGCGTTAGGCCCGGACTCCACCAAAGCGGAGATGTGCGGAAGTGTTCGAAGCGGAGACGAGACTGGAGTGGAGATGTGTGCTGGCGAGCGCGGCTGGCGGGTTGTGACCCGCGGGGAGAACTAGCGGCGCCGCTCACTGTACGCCGCTCACATCTCTTCTCGTCTCCGCTGCGCGCCGTCGGCGTCGCCAGCTAGCGAGGCACAGCTCAGATCTCCGCTTTGTACCGCCACCCAGCGCAATCTCGGCGAGGCACAGCTCAGATCTCCGCTTTGTACCGCCACCCAGCGCAATCTCGGCGAGGCACAGCTCAGATCTCCGCTTTGTACCGCCACCCAGCGCAATCTCGGCGAGGCACAGCTCAGATCTCCGCTTTGTACCGCCACCCAGCGCAATCTCGGCGAGGCACAGCTCACATCTCCGCTTCGATCGCGCCATACAAATATGATACATCTCCGCTCAGTGGTGTCCACTGAAGCTGAGTGGAGACGAGATGTGTGAAGAAGGAAATTCTATTGGTTGTTTAAAACACATCTCCTCTCCTCTCGTCTCGTCTCCGCTTTGATGGACATACATACATACATAAACTCACCCCTTCTTCCCATGGGGGTAGGCAGAAACTACAGAACGCCACCTGCTACGATCCTTACATACTCATTTTGCCTCGTTTACATTCATACATCTGGTCATACACGCACGCCGGTTGCGTGTACTACGCACCTGACCTTTCTGAAGAACATCACCAATAAGATCACTATATGCTTTACTACTAGGGCGCTTCTTTGGGGCTTTGATGGAGTCCGGGCCTTAAACGTTTTGTAACTGAAAGCGCCGTTTCAGAACTCGGGGGCCTGGGTTCGATAACCAGCCAACCACCACCTCTTAAAGCAGTATTTAATACTGCTGCTGCGTCTAACTCCATCCCTTTCCCACACTAATACTGCTTTATGAGGTGGTGGTCTAGCTCGGTCGTCGGGAAGAAATTAAGAATACATATGATAGAATCGAAACAAAACGACTTATAATAATGTTTCCGTTTAGTCAATAAATAAATAAATAAAATAAAAAAATTAAAAATCTTTTTATTTCAGACATACTTGGCCCATAATAATGTTAGTAAAACGACTTAAAAACTATGTTACATTTAGAAATAATAAATGAATTTAAGTATTTGCCGCCCACTGGGGCCCCGGGCACACGCACTTGTGCTTGAACCCAGTGCCCCAGAAGGGGGCTGTCCAGCTTGTGGCTGAGCACGTTCAGGATGGTGTTGGCGCTCCCACGCGTGCGGAACATCAGCGAAGCGATGCGGCGCTGCAGCACGCGCAGTGCGCAAACATCGCAGACGCACTACAGTAGCGTGGGAGCCCCACCAGCACCCTGAACGCGTTATTATGGCCCGCTGAGTGTAGCTGACCCACAGATTGCAGGTGTAGAGAGTTTGGCAGAATGCTTTAAACAGAGTGATCTTTACCCCTACACTACACCTCGCAAACCTGCGTGCCAACATGTTACAGCGGACCGCCATCGCTCTCCTCTCCCTTTCTATTTCTCCATCGTCTTTTAAATCCTCGGTGACCACTAAATAAAGCAAGCAATTTTAATTTTATTAAGTTTTTAGTGTTCCTATTCCATTTAATTAAAAAAAAATTATACATACGATTAGGGAAAAAGATCATGAGCTAAGTACCACTGGTTACAGTCCAGCCGTCGAGAGAATGCGTTCTTGACACCTGTCAGTTTCATACTAACGAATTTATGTGTTTTGCGAATTTGATCCTTATTAGATAAGTACTAAAATTTGTCCAACTGACAGGTGTCAGGAACGTATTCTCTCCACAGACGGACTGCAGTTGTATTAATTAGGTGTTGCCCGCAATTTCAATCATTCGCGGTTGTATGCACGGCAAATTACCAAAGTTTCATCACAGACTGATGAATTGTTTTGGAACATACGAGTACAAAACAAACAAACAAATATACATTTTCAATACGAGTTATCACGATCTATCATTACATAGTTACTTCAAACGAACGGCATTGAAGGTAAATGGAATACCTAACCGTGAGCGATGAAAAACAATTGAACGGGGAAATTACCTTCACAAGTCTGTTGGTTCTATTTGCGATTGTTTTGCATTCTACTGAATAAGGACACGGTAGATATTAGATACTATTAGTTTAAGCTATCGCCAGAGTATAGCTTCAAATAAGCAAATAAATACAAATTCGCGATGTGTGACATAGGTATTTGAACATGAATTTCTTTCTTATTCATTATTCCTTCCTCCTTATTCCTTGATTTCTTTCAAAGTTTAAACACATATTCTGCACTTTACCATTCCGTCTCGCAAGTAAGTTATCTGAGAGCAGAATTGACAGTTTCACAATATCACTTAGGTACAGATTATTATATTATGGTGAAATCTATTTAGTTTTCATCATTTTAGCTCATACTTTTGTATCCTGTGATTACTATATCGATGAGTCTACGTGGTGTTTACCATGATGGGTCATACTAATGACATTTCAAGATGCAAAGATTTTAATGATTTTGACCTCCACTTATCGGTCCCAAGCGCGTTCGATGAACGCGGCCTTGCATTTTCCTATAAAGAAAACCACAATAGCAGCACAATAAAGTCGGTTTTCTTGTCCGTTTGTGTAACCGCGTTGTTCTTTTAAAGTGCGCTACGGATTTAGATGCGGTTTTCACCATAATTTAGAGAATTTATTCCGAAAGGTTTATGTGTATATAGTAGCAGCGCCCCGCTGTTTCACCCGCATAAGTAGGATCCCGTAGAGATACCGCGATAAAAAGTATCCTATATGTTAATCCAGGAAGGTTTACATTAACAATAAACTTACTTATGATTATGATAGAGAAATCTCGATGTTTTATCAAGTCATAAAAACTGTGCGAAGCAGGCGAGAGTCGCTAAAGTTTGGCCGGCGAGTCGTGGAAATTTAAACAATCTTCAGGTGGCAACATCAAATATAGTCTAAAAAACGAGTTGATACTTTTGTATTTTTATGGTACTTAGCTTGTTGATATGAGTAGGTATGTAGGTTTCAATGAAAGGCACAATCAGTTTCTTTACACTTTTATTTCAATTTATATTGTAAAACACTACCTGTCATAGTGAAAAGTCATTTATTTCATTGTTTTTGAGCATTTTTTTACTAAGTTTTTAATTTAATATTTTCGTCATTCAAACCATCTAGAAACAAGTACTTAAGCATAATGTAAGAAAGAATAACAACAATTCAACTAAGTAGGTAGGTATGTAAGTATAGTATTTTTGGAATATATTATTACGTATTTAAAAATAAAATTTAGAGCTACGTATTTACGATGCCTAGACGGTGAAACTACCGGCTAATAAGTAAAGTGAAATAAAAACATACTTTATGTAGTTACTGAATAGTCTCTCTAATTGACTAAGAAAAATTGATAACTATCAACATGTTTTGGTATGACTTACGCGATGCCGAAACGTTCTTTTGACAGATAAAAGTGTTGTCATAATAAGAATTTTTGTTCACAATTTCATGGGTTTTAATTTTTTTGCGCGGAACCCTTATTATTTATCTAAACTTAAAGTAGCATAAGTTACGCCCCGTAACACCAGCTATCTGCTAGTGAGAGTCCCGTCAAAATCAGCCCAGCCGTTTCGGAAATTAGCCGGAACAAACAGACAGACAGACAAAAAATTTAAAAATTGTATTTTTCTTATAAGTACCGTATATACTTTCTTAAGCATTTAGTAAAATTTGTTATTTTGACATTACAAACAGAAACTTCAATTTTATTTATTTGTAAGTATGTATGTATGTATAGATGTAACAAATAGCGCTCGCGGATGGTCAGCCCTTCGTACTTCACAATGCGAGTATTAGATGTCCAACCTTCACCGGTCCACCGCACATATTGTCCTTTTTATCAAGTACTAAGTACTGGCCAGGATGCCTTTGTATGAATACCACCGATCACTTTTATAGCCAGACTATGACTGAATAAGTAGGTAATCCGCTTATCATCTGCCTAGCCTTTTTCAAACTATTTTGGGGTCGTGGCGGCGGCTTCCAGTCTAATCGGATGCAGCTGAATAATATTTTACATGGAGCGACGGCCTATCTGAGCTCCACAACCCAGTTACTGCGTAATACGATACCCCTCGGCAAGACTGGTTGTCAGACTTTCGGGCTTCTGACGACCCGTAACGACTGTCAAAGATCCACAAATGACAGCCGGGGCCAACGGCTTAACGTGCTATCCGAAGTACGGAGGGCTCTTGGTCACCCATCCACGGACCAACCGCGGCAAGCATAGCTTAACCCGATCGATCGACCCGTGCGGCTGTTTTTAAGTAGGTAATCCGCTAATACCTCAAAATCTGTGAGACAGCCCTGGAGAAAAGCCTTGATAAAGTAGTACTAAAAATAAGTCAACCATGGCCGGCAGTCAACGATGAGCTGAATTGATAACACGTCTTACTTCTTGATAAATTAATAGCAAGAACGCGATCGCGTTACACTCTGAATGTACACTGCAGAAAAATATGGTATTTCATTAAAAATATAATGTACTAGCTTCCGCCCGCAACTTCGTCCGCGTGAAGTTTCTTGTTCCCCCGACCCACCCCATCGCATCGCATCGCCTGCCCACGCTGTTACTTCGTTTTCGCTTAGCGCTCGTTCTTACTCTTTTTTCTTTTTGCTCGTCTTCTTAGGGTCCTAGCGTAATGTTACATACCCTATAACCTTCCTCAAGAATAGGACTATAAAATGAAAAAAATAATTTTTCAGGGCCCATTGGTAGTGACAGAGATTAGCGCGTTCAAACAGTCAATCTATACTAATATTATAAAGCTGAAAAGTTTGTTTGTTTTATTATAAAGCTGAAGAGTTTGTTTGTTTGGTTGAACGCGCTAATCTCAGGAACTGCTGGTTCGAATTGAAAAATTCTTTTAGTGTTGGATAGCTTTTTTATCGAGGAAGGCTATAGGCTATATAACATCACGCTACAACTAACAGGAGCGGAGCATCAATCATGATTTTTGCGTAACTTTAACCGTTTACGCAGCGCACGCAACGGAAGCTCTCAAAAGCAATAAATTTTCCCCGATTTTGCAACATTTTTCATTGCTGCTCCGCTCCTATTGGTCGTAGCATGATTTTATATAGCCTATAGCCTTTCTCGATAAATGAGCTATCCAACACTAAAAGAATTTTTCAATTCGAACCAGCAGTTCCTGAGATTAGCGCCTTCAACCAAACAAAGAAACTCTTCAGCTTTATAATATTAGTATAGATTAATACACACCGCGACAAAACTTTAGCACACTATACATTTTTTTGGTTTAATAACAACATTATTTCTCATAAGAATTGCATACATAATTCACTTACTGAGAAACAATATCTAAAACTAAAATTTCAGATGTGCGTATATAAAATAACAAAACCAACAACCAAAGAGAAAAAAGAAAAAAATGTGAGTAAACAGTTTTTCACATTTTTCATTATAACTCTCGATAAAAAGAAATTTTCAGCTTTTATATTCTACGATTAAAGACAGCGAGTCAAAGTATTTATGTCAGTATTAGAAAGAGACAGCTATTGTTTGCGTATAGGTTCCGCGTAAGATCGTGCAGCCTGAATGACGCGACAAAACTATAGCACAAATAGGTAAAAAAAAAAGATACAAAAACTGGTTGATTTTGTTTTTATTTCAGTAATGAGCCCTCCTCCCTCCTCTTTTATTTTTTACAACTTCAATTAGTCTCTTTGGCAGCGTTTCATATAAGGTTTTAATATAATGTTGATCTAACTTTTTCCACTCGTATTGAATAGCATTTTTTAATTGCTCAACATTGTTATATTGTTTACCATTTTAGTACAAAGCACGTGCTAGTTTACCCCAACAATTTTCAATAATATTTAAATCAGGGGAGCGCGCTGGCCACTTTGAAATTTGAATATTACGTTCTGAAAAATAGTCTTTATCGAGCTTTGCAGTATGAACAGCTGCATTGTCTTGCTGGAAAATATAATTCTGACCACCAAGTTGTGTTCCATACTTGGTTAACTATTCGTCGATCAATTTAATATAACTTATACTATTTATTTTCCCAGAGATAAATTTACTGAACCAACACATAACACTTCCTCCACCAAATTGTCTGCGACTTAAAATTATTTCGTCTTTCCTTAAATCATGATAGTAATACTAATATCCTTATAAAGGGTCATCCAAATTGAACTTTTTTTCATCCGAAAATATTACATGACGCCACTTTTTTTTCCATGCGATATGTTCTTCGGCAAATTGTAAGCGTTCTTGCTTATGTTTTTTAGTTAAAGGTGGTTTCTGCAATTTTTTCTTTCTGCTTAAATGCTTACCACGATGTAAAAGACGTTGAACATTCGTGTTTACGCCCGCTGCAGAAGCGATTTGATTCGCAGTTAATGTAGAATTTGAAGCAACTCGCAAAATTGCTCGTCTGTCTCTATCACTTATGGCTCTTGGCCGACCTCCTGGATTTTTTTTAATGTAATTTTCTGGATCTTGTAAATAATTCATGATGACTTTTCTAGATCTGTTTATTATATTTGCTATTTGTTTTTTAGATTATTGATAGTATTTTTTTCAACTGTACTAAGATTTTTCCGCGAGGCATGATGGAAAAATAAACTGATATTTTAAATACATAATACTATGAAGTAAGTATGGTATCCACAAAACAAAAACAAAATGTATTTATCGTTTGTTAGACAACCACACACTAAATGTGTGCTATAGTTTTGTCGCGTCGTCACTCAGGCGGCACGATCTTACGCGGAACCTATACGCAAACAGTAGCTGTCTCTTTCTAATACTGACATAAATACTTTGACTCACTATCTTTAATCGTAGAATATAAAAGCTGAAAAGGACATTGTTAAAAATGGCCTATGAATCAACACGTATGAAACCTTTACAATAATTAGGTACTAGTTTTTTTAATGATTTACATTACAATGATTACAATAGAACGGACATTTCAGAATTTTGAAAACATTTTAAAAAGTAATTCACTTCGGTCTTATTCCCCGGCGCCATTATTTTTTGTTTCAATTTGACGTTTTGAATATGCAAAGGGTATTGTAATATATATAAAAGTACTCTGTGGTATTGTACCCAGGCTACCTAGCTCATACAGCCAAGTCTTGTGCGCCGTAATTACAAAACTCAGCACTCTCAGCACCGTGTGAAACGAGGAACATCAACATGTCAGTGTCATCATTGAATTCAAAATCAAAATATTTTATTTCACATAAACCTACATAAACACTGAAACGTCAGAAGCTAGGTGCACGGTTCGAATTGGTCGTTTCCTATGGAGAAGAGCCGGCAAGAAACCCCACGGTTACTCTTTTAAAAATAATTGTCAGATGACAGTTTGACATTAATTACAGTATATCTTTGGTGCTCTGCCTAACCCTTTTGGGTAAACAAGCGAGATTTTATTTATGTAGTATTCGTAGTAAAATGCCATACTTACTTACGTCACACAAAAACGAAACAGCCCTAATCTAGTCATAACTACAAATAAATTAGTATATATAGAAAGAATAGTTCTGACTACTTTAGTATGTTATGAAACGTTTAAAGATAAAATACAATGTATTTTCACTAATAAACGTTAAGTTAATATGTTTCTATTGGCCTAATTATAACCTCAAAATACGAAAGTGTTTTGAATTTTTGACAATCCTCAAAGTGTCCGTAATTTTAATTTAGTTTCAATTGAATATAAGCATTATTTAGATCACAGAAAGTAAATTCACATCTCTGTTGCTTCTTAGGCGAGCGATGTATGGACGCCGAACTATGACCTTTCTTTTTATCAAGAGCTATAATGAAAAATGTATAGTGTGCTACAGTTTTGTGGCGGTGTGTAAATAAGACCTTGTCCAGAAGAAGCGAATTCGTCGCGAAACGTTTCGCGCGAATTCATTCGCGCGCTATTGAGATACTAGGCACGAATACATCGCGTCCACAAGCATCGCGCGAATTCAAAATACGCGCGTAAATCGCGTGCATAACGCCAGACCCTCGACTCGCGCGTGATTCGCGCGTGATTCGCGCTTTCTGGACAAGCCCTAAAGTACGCATCAAATAATTTGAATCGGCGCAGTGACGTTTTACGTTTTTTTTACAGTGACTGTATATGCGCAGTCGACGCCATCTTGGGTTTAGTTATTTGATACGCACTGGACTAGTAAAATATTTACTAGATAAGGCTTGTGTCCCACCAGACCATCCCTGAAAGAAACACAAAGACATCTTTTTTATAGTCCAGATATTGGTTATAATATTCATAAAGTAGCGTTTACTAAGCATGGAGTTCTAGTTCTCATAATCTGCATTGAGGACTTGCTAATATACATACAATGTGTCAGTAACGTAGATTATGTTGCATCTATCATTCGGAAAATATCAGCCGATCTATTCTGTAAACATCACACCGTGAGCACTTAGGTGAAGTGAGTTTGAAGTGAGCTCAATTCCTAGTAGAGTAAGGTGGGATGACAGTTCACATCACGCTCACTTCACCTAAATTTTCACGGTGGGATCTTTACAGAATAGCACCACAGGACGAACCTAACAATACTCGACAGAACACAACGAGGTAGCGACTGCTACACCGTCGCCAACCGCATCCCGACAGAGGTGACCTTGGTGATTTACAACCTTATAGATGGTGGTTTACGACCAAACATTGAAACAGCTCTGCCGATCGCCAATCAAGGTCACCTCTGTCAGGGACGCGGTTGGCGACCGTGTAGCAGGCGCTTTATGCTCACCCCTGTCGATTCAGATAACCTTACAACGCACTGAAAATTCCGAATGACAAGTATGATACATATTCTTGGTAAATAAATATGCATATTTGTTGCTAAATATAATGTTTCATGACATCAAAGAAACATGTTTACGGTTAAGTTTCGGGAATGCCCGACGATTTCTTAACAGATCTTGAAAAAAAAAAACTCTGAAGTGTACACATACATAAACTCACGGGGTAGGCAGAAACTACAGATCTCTCAGAACACACAGAACGTAAGCGAAGCAAAAGGAGTGTGTAAGGATCATACATAATCCTTACATACTGCAACTCTTTTCCTGCTTCACATCAATGACCTACTTCAATCTGGTATTGTTGGGTACGCAGATGACAGTACAGTTTCAGAGAGATACTTGTCCAGCGCAAAAACCAGCGGGGCCGAAGTTCGTTCCTTGAGAGAGGCCATGGTAGAGCGGACAGATTTGACCTTAAGCCTTGTCTCCCAGTGGGGTGATGATAATCTGGTCTTTTTTAACGCCACCAAAACACAGCCGTGTCTTTTTACCGCTAAAAGGAGTCGTTTCGAACAAACTCCTACTTTTCGGGGTACACCTGTTCCTGTAACTGATCGGCTCGAGCTCCTAGGCATGGAGTTGACATCATGTCTCAACTTCAGTGCCACCATCGAGTACAAAGCCCAAACTGCGGCCAAGAATCTGGGCATCCTAAATAGGGTGAAGCGATACTTTACGCCTGGACAGCTTTTAATTCTCTACAAAGCGCAAGTCCGATCCTGCATGGAGTATTGCAGCCACCTTTGGGATGGCTCGGCCAAATACCAACTTGCCGCGCTTGACTCGGCGGAACGCAGAGCTAAGAGGCTGATTGGCGACGTTAGACTGGTGGATGCCAAGCTTCACAGCTTGGCTCAACACCGCAAGGTTGCCTGCTTGACGGTCTTTTACGGATTATACTTCGGGGAGTGTGCCTAAGAACTCCACGACCTCATTCCGACTGCCCCCTTCTATCATCGGATATCTAGACGCACTGCAGGTTACCATCATTACCTAGTTGCTATCCCACCAATTCGCACTAAGCGTTTCCAAATGTCTTTTGTGATTCGCACAGCAAAGGAGTGGAACTCTCTGCCTGCATCTGTGTTTCCGAACGCATACAACCCCGATCTCTTCAAAGTGAGAGTGAACAGGCTTCTTCTGGGTAAGCTCGCTCCATCGTCGACTTTGTCTCTGTCATCTCTGACCTAGACTAGAGTCAAACCTATCTCAAATAAAATAAAAACTCCTTTTGCTTTGCTCTGGCTATACATGCACGCACGATCATAAAAGATAATATGATACTTATGGATCTTACATTTGTATTTTCACTATTCTTTGCCCGTGGCATCGCCCACGCGGAGGTCGGAAATTATCCCACGGGGACGTACCTAATACCGGGGTAAAAAGTGTCCTATGTACTAACCCAGGTCATGGTATATCCTTGTGCCAAACATTTGAATCCGTTCAGCTGAGGTGTGAAAAGGTAACAGACAGACAGACAGAGCTACTTTCGCATTAGTATGGATGGCGGGCTTACTAGTGATCTGGGGCCTCTGAATAATAATTTAAAATAATCAGTACTTACCGTTTCCGTACCTATCAGTACTAAGTTAAAAGTAAAAGGTAACTACGGTAACTGGCTCCTAACCTACTATGTAGATACAAGGCAAATATTAGATTGTTAAGTTAATAACAAGCCGTGTCCCAATGGGATTCCCCATCGGCACCAATGTCATACCTAATCACGAAAAATTTATCTTCTGTCCCATACAAAACTTCAATTCCTACTCGACCCAAATGTATGGGACGGCTGATGATTTTTTCAAAATGGCAAAAATTTCAAATGGCATGGAGAAAGTTCTGTTTGATCTTCTGTACCACACCCAAAAAATTTGACCGCACCTTTCTGACACATGCTGTATAAGGAACGTTTGTGTAAAATTCATGCTCCAAGACCCAGCGGGCATTGTCGGTCAGTAAATGAATGAATGTAAGATAGATACATACATACATATGTACATAACTTGTATTCCCCGAAAGGTTAGGCAGAGGTGTACATAAAGTACACCCACATTTCGCCAGTTATGTTTAAAGTCCCATGTAATAGGGGGCGAGCCTATTGCCATCTACCGGGCACAAATCCAGACCCCAGGCTGCTACTGAGAAATTCCAGATGGAAAAACCGAATAACACTGCTTGACCCGGGAATCAAACCTCATGCTCAGCAGAGTAGCGCTTGCTACCACTAGACCAAAGAGGCAGTCCAATGGTATGCAAGGTAGATGTGGATACTAAAACAAATACTGCGAAGAGAACTGAACATCACAAGAAATAAATACAATAAGTAGTCACGACTATCCCATAGAATAGCATCGTCATAATCTGCCACAAGAGGATGAAATGACAGTACGAATTAGTAATTCATTAGGATTTATCTCATAAACCTCATCCCTCTTCCTATATCAATAATGTTTAAGTGACATGGCACAAACTTAAGAATCAGGGTGCGTCCTCTTCGGGCACGTATCATCAACAATATTTTTTGACCTATGATTATTTTAGTTCGAAAATAAACAACATCTGTACTCGTCCCGTTTCTCGGTCATATTTGCAGATAACACTAGATAATTACTTCTCATTAGTATGAATCATTATTGAACGCAGAAAAGAATTTTGTTGAATACAGCTGTTTGGAATCAGACAGTGAAATACCCAACCCTTTAGTTATACCTAAGACATTTCCTTAATTCATACACCAAATATTTTCCTACAGAATCTAGATAGGTAGTGAATATGTTTTATCTGCATACATTGGTTTAAATATCACGTTAATATCAAATGTCACGTTTTAGCCATGATTTAATGCTAAGTTATCAACTTGTTAACCCTTTAACCTTTGCCAAAAATCGTGGCTTGGCCTTTGCTCAAAATAACTTTATCACTTTTGTGTGTGCTGTTCGACACTGTTTGACAAAAAAAACCGAGCTTATTTCAATTTCATCAATCTTTGAGCTTTGAGTACGGAACTCGACCGTGACGGAAGGAGCAGGAAGAAGTAAATGTATAAATATTATAAAATACATAAATTTATGTTGGTAAGAAGATATCTAAACGCTATGTCATAATGACCTATTCGATTCGATATTCTCTGTTGAAAGACACGGCATTTACCCATTATGCAAAACCACCTAGCCTTTTCCCAACTATATTGGGGTCGGCTGCAACTGAATACCAGTATTTTACATGGAGCGACTGCCTATCTGACCTCCACAACCCAGTTACTAGGTAATACCGTACCCCTTGGTAAGACCGGTTGTCCAACTTTCGGGCTTCTGACGACCCGTAACGACTGTCAAAGATCCACCAATGACAACCAGGACCAACGACTTAACGTGCTTTCCGAGGCACGGAGGAGTCTTGGTATGTACAGATGGTCACCCATCCATGGACCAACCGCGGCAAGCGTAGCTTATAACCTGATCGATCAACCCGTGTGGCTGTTATTACTTAGCCCAAGCTCTATACATGTCATCTATAAATACAAATACATGCAAATAAATAAAATTGAAGCGTCTGTTTGTAATATGAAAATAACAGCTTTTTACTAAATGCAGAAAGTTTAAACGGTAAGTACTAATAACAAAAAACAATTTTAAAGTTTTTGTCTGTCTGTCTGTCTGTCTGTCTACCTGTTTGTTCCGGCTAATCTCCGAAATGGCTGGACCGATTTTGACGGGACTTCTACTGGCAGATAGCTGATGTTACAAGGAGTAACTTAGGCTACTTTTATTTTAAATTAATAATTAGGGTTCCGCGCAAAAAAATTCAAATCCCATGAAGTTGTGAAAAAAAAAAATTTTTTTGCAAAAAAAAAAGAAACAACCGATTTCCAAAAAACACACTACAAAGTGAAAAATAACTTTAATTTCGAAAGTCGGTGTCTTTGGATCTGTATTTTAGGTTTTTGCCACCGACTTCCGAAATTAAAGTTATTTTTCACTTTGTAGGTAGTGTGTTTTTGGAAGTCCGTTGTTTTTTTTTTGCAAAAAAGTTTTTTTTGTGTTTCCCTGTTTAGTGGGTCGGTTTGTAAATTATCTAAGTTACAATAGCCTAATGACAACTGCTCATCATCACCTTTTTACAAAGTATTGCTTTTCCCGATGCAGGGACGTTAATTGTTGAGGAGTTCTCCTGGTACTTCACCATCAGCTCCACTTCACCATATGAATTGTGACGAGCTTATATTGCTTAGCAATCATTTTAAAGTAATCGAATCGCAACCCGTGATATATTTATTACTGAGTTGTTCCGGTGGCCATCTGTGGTCTTCATCATCAGTTCCACTTCACCAAATGGTGCTTTCCGAGAGCAAATGCACAAGTAACTGTAAAAAAATACTCAAATCGCTATAGATGTGCCTATAATATTGGAAGAGTTCCCTCGATTTCTCCAGGATCCCATCATCAAATCCTGACCTGATGACAATGTGACCACCTGTGAAGTATATATACCCTTTCAAAAAAAGAATTTTCCAATCCGGTACAGCCTTTTTCAAGTAATCGGGAATCACACATAAAAAAAAAGATTCCGACGAACTAAGAACCTCCTCCTTTTTTGAAGTCGATTAAAAATAACTCTGGAACTACCAGTTGGATTTGAAAAATTCTTTCTGCATTTGGTAGTCCAATTCTCGAGGAAAGTCAGAAAGAAAGCTAAGCGAAAACGACGAGGGAGTGTTCTTAAATGTGGCTATTATTTTAGTATATTGCGTATCTTACGACTTCCACGCGAACGAAGTCGCGGGGCAGAGCTAGTGCATTATAATAGTATTTACGTAATTAAATATAATCAATTGGTACGCCTTTAAGAATATAAGAGCAACATGCGTTTGTGTATTTATTGCTATTCAGTTTTCCACAGTAATATTTTAAAGACGAAAGGTTTTTTTTAATGCTGATAGATTTTTTTTACTGAGTTAAAGAGCGACGAAACGAGAATTTGCGTGGCTTTCTTCATTGGAATCATAGCCATCACATTGCTACTTAAACTACGACGAGAGCAGCTAATTTAAAAGAGTCTAAACTACTATTATTTTTGTACATAAATTGAATCCATCAAACAATAAAGAACAAATCCATTATTTTTGGAAATTTCAAACATGGCACAAATATAAAGGACGCTCTCGATAACAATGTCAATGTATCCCTGAAATCCTCTTGTTAAGGTAATGAGCTGTATTATAAAATAAAATTGTAATAAAACCTCACTTATTTACGTAACACCAGTAGGTACCTATGGGGTGATAAACTCAGTGATAAGTATAAGCTGAACAAGTGACGTTGATTGAATGAAAAGCTTTCAAACTGACTGTTGTTTTACGTTTTTTTTCTATGCATCACGATACCGGCTTGAATTATAAAAGGCCTGTTTTACACAATTTTTGGTGTGTAAAAAATAACGGGGCTACTGTGAATCTTTGGGTTCATTCGAGTAGGTAATCGAGTCTGATTAAACCACGCTGTGTCGGTGCATTTCATTCATTCATTCATGTAAAAAATAACGCAAATATTTTATTTTGATGGGAGGCGAGAATCGTTCCTAACTGCAGCATTTCATAACTTTCTAAACATAGAATAGTTTCATAACACAACTTTTAATTTCTCTACTGAAAAGGAAACTTCTGAAAATACATATTTTGTTTTAGTCGTCTGTTTGTCTGTGTATCTACTGAAGTTCTATGCACTAAACACATGCATTGTTAACTATTGATTGCTAAGTACAATTCTCGTAATTATAACTGTTGGCAGCGCATCGGGGAGCCATCAGAGCCATCACGTCGCTCCGCGGCTGGAGGCGTACAATTAATCAACGTTAGCGAGGACATTGCTAACCGACAATCTTATGCCAGCTACTGCTTCTGCTGTGTAATTTATTTATTTATTTCATAACGCGCCTGTATTCCCGAAAACGGGTCCAGGTACTTTTAGCACCATCGTCGTACTGCTACTATTCGTCGTATTTTGGGCCAAACATCAATAGAACTATCGCTAGGCGCTCTAGGCAGATTTAGCATAGACTAGTTTAATCTTGTTTCCCCGAAGGGTTAAGCATAGGTGTACCTATAGTACACCCACATTTCACCAGTTATGTTTAAGTCCCATGTAATAGGGGGCGAGCCTATTGTCATCAACCGGGCACAAATCCAGACTCCGGGCTGCTACTGAGAAATTCCAGATAAAAAACCTAATAACACTGCCCGACCTGGGAATCGAACCCAGGGCCTCATGTTCAGCTGTCGCGCTTACGACCACTAGACCAACGAGGCTATAATCTATGTACTCGTATAATGGTCTATAAACCACTCACCAATTATGGCTACGAGCATTTTAATTCTAATCAATCAACTCAGCCTATTGCAGTCCACAACTGAGTAATGAAGACAAACGCAATTTCGTATGTGCAAAAAGCAGCTTCAAAAAGCTACAAAACTTGTCAGATTTGCTTTTTGCTTTACGGTTTTTATATGGCAATTACCATGTAAGTCCTGCGTAAACCCAGGCATGAATAAAGTGAACTCCCACCCGCTAGATGTCGTAAAAGAAATTCATTATCTGTTTAAGGGATGACCAACGACACCTTTACGTCTAATAAGAGCAACATGCGGCAGTCGCTAATTCCCATTTATAAGGCGCTGTCAATATTATGTGCCACAAGATAGGTACTCCATGTGTCCAGGTGTAGCAGCAGACGGTAACTAACAGAGGTAAACAAAATCTTCATTCTCCTACCCTTGTACCTTTGTATTTTTCTTCCATAGTTCTCTATTATAGTCACCCCCTTTCTAGCCATATCATCTTTCACATATTTAGATTCACAAGTGGTGCAATAATTTAAAAAAAAAAAACTTATCTGTGTTCTCGTAGTTTTTAATTGCCACATTTCCATTAAATGCATCTTTGTAAAACTTTTCTTGTTAGCAAGATTTATTTACAAAGTTACAAGTACATTGTAAATAGACGATTTCTAGCAGCATTTTCATTCCGGTGAATAAAATTAGTGTCAAATCCTCAGACGCGAAAGTTATGTGAAAGACAAATATTATGACGTAAAATGCTTCTTAACGATTGTTTTCTTGGTGTCATCATGGTGGTTATATGAAGAGGGAAAGCTACTTTCATTAATATTTCGTATGATAAAGGAAAGTTCCTCTTTAATAAAACATATTGTCAATCATTCTAGACAACATAAACATCAAGCTATCATTATTCATTTCAATTATTCAACAAATAATGCTTTATTCAGACAACAGTGACAAGGCAGATATTCTAACAAAATAAAAACGTACAGTCCACATAATATATTATATGTAGGTACTAGGTACATAATATATTATTTGTAGGTATCTACGCATATGTGATGAATTAATGGATTAAATACTGGGAAAAAGGCCACGGTCACGTCAGTGATGCTAATCTGTTTCATTGTCTGCTATAAAATGTATTACACTAATTTGTATGTTACAGCTTTGTTCAGCACAATGTTGACATAAAATATGGATGGAGATGGAGACTATAGAATGTTTTCGCCATATTGAACAATGTTTTCGCGTTTGAGCCGTATTGAAAAGGTCACCCGACTAGAGGTGGTAGGAATTCTAACTTAGATCAGTAAGATGACAGTGCGAATACTGTATGCTGTATGTATATCTTCACCAAATGTTGGTGGGGATGTAGTGGACATACGTACCTACTACTTTTTACTATTTTGCAACTGTATCAGCTGCATCAAAGTTTTAGCGACTCCCATCGCTGCATCGTTCAGTCGCTGTATAGAGCTTCCGAAAAGTAACTAATTCGCTGATCACTTATTTAAAAACTTTTTTACAAAAAAACAACCGACTTCCAAAAAAAAACACTATAAAGTGGAAAATAAGTTTAATTTCGGAAGTCGGTGTCTTCGAATCTGTATTTTAGTTTTTGCCACCGACTTCCTAAATTAAAGTTATTTTTCACTTTATAGTGTTTTTTTTTTGGAAGTCGGTTGTTTTTTTGCAAAAAAGTTTTTATTTTTCACTTTGTAGTCGTGGAGGTACCACGACTAAAAAGTGAACCCCACACAAAGTTCTAAACCACTAGTTGCAATGTAAATAACAGTGACAGGAAATTATTATAACTTCATCAATATACAATAAGTGGAAAAAATACGTGCTACTGAAGCTAACTCAAAAACCACTCATCAGAATTTGACCAAATGTATAATTATGTGACCAATCTGGAAGTATATCCTTTCAAATTAAAAAATATATTTTAAATCGATTTATAAATGACGGAGTTCTGAGGTACCAAACATTAAAAAAAATACAACCGAATTGAGAACCTCCTCATTTTTTGAAGTCGGTTAAAAAGTAGCATGTCTGCTAATACCCTTAATTCCTGTTTCTGATACCAGTTCTGATAAACATAGCTAGCTATATTAACGCTAAACCAAAGAAAACATAGGTAATCTATGTTTATTTCCGTGTTCCTGTTTCAGTGGAGGGGATACGTGAGTGAACAGTGTTCAAGCACTCGCAGATTGCTCGTCGCCCCCTTTGAAGACAAACATTGCTTTCCTCTGTTTATTTTTACTATTATACTGTAAAGGCTACAATATATAGGTACGGTACGCTCTGTTTTCAGATTCGTCAGATCTTACCATTTACGGCCTCAAGATCGATTGCTGCCACATGGCCTTAACGTTTATCAGTATTAGACGCAAAGTAATCGTTTCGTGTATGTGCACGAATCCCATCAGTCTGATGGGGTCAGATTTGTCTGTGCAGTTTGATCAAATGCCATTCACGATCAAATTGAACGCCTTATGATCCAGACAGCTCTGATATCGTAAAAGTTTTATAAAAATAGAAGTACTGAAGTACCTAATTTGTCTACCTATTGCTTAAGATTGATGACCACTACCGAAATTGTAGTGCTTGAAACACTATCGACTAACTAGTCATCATTAAAAAAACATTAGTCGTTTGCTATCGTCACTGAAAACTATATTTTAGGCAAGCATTGAAGAATTACGCACGATAATCTATGATGGATCTGTAATAAATTGTTGAACTTACAATGCTTGGCCTTTTATAAAAAGCTTTTCAGTAGAAATTCTGGCAATTTTGAATTCCCTTCAGAGATTTTGTAAGTTGGATAAGCATCCAGGAAAGCTGGCCATGCCGTCGGACAAATTTTATTAGAAAGGTGGTAACAAAAGTCATCAAAGTATAGTTTCAGTCGTTGTAAAAACTGCAATTTCAATGACTAAAGAGTCTTAAAATTCTACTGGTCCGAGCTAATATCGGGGCAGGAACTAGCATGCCAAGACCATCATAAGAAGATTGATATACAAAATGTTGGCATGTAACTCAACTAGTCGACATCACATCACACCGAAAGGAACTTGTAGGTACTTCCTACACTAGCAGGTCAGTCATTTTAAGACATCGTAGGTCGCAAAAATTGCACTGCGCTGATTTTTTGGGATTTTGTTAGGATAGATACCAATAGTGTAGAACCAAGTTTGCAGCTTCGAAAGCACTGTGCTAACTATATGGTGCTCGAAAAACCTCGAAATTTTCGGACTTCTTTCAGCTTTTCTTTGACTATTCCAAAATAACACGACTGTCTCGCTAAGTGCATAAAGATAAGCCGAATATTACATATCTACCCTTTCGTTGTAATTTATTATAATTGAGTTGTGTTTCTGTGGCAGGACTCATCACTTCACGTTGAACTATCCTAAATAACTGCTCTACACCCTCATGAATTTCCTCGTACGATGATTATTTTAGCTGATGCTCTGCTCGGAAGACAGCTAAAACTATAATTTTGATCTTTTTGGAAAAATTACCTATGTTTGAAGTGCTGTTTCTCGGGTTTTATTCGACGTACAGAGCTACGGCTGCGCTCACTAATTGTAGAAAATGTTATATACTTTAAAAATCTACTGAGTGACTTATACGCATATAATTTTAGAAAATATAAGTCAAAAACTGAAAGAAGTCCGCAAATTTCGAGGTTTTTCGAGCACCACGCAGTTAGACCAGGGCTTTCGAAGCTGTAAACTTGATTCTACACTATTGGAATATATCCTAACACCATCCCGAAACATCAGTACAGGGCTATTTATTGCAACCTAACGCGATGTTTGCGTCTACGGTGACTGGCCTATAAGACACAATACCTCCGGGCAATCTTCGCCTCACAACTATTTCAAACCTCCTAAGTAATTTCACCGTGGTAAACAGTAATTCGTACTCATGGGCGCCGGCAGAAATAATTTCGAGGTGGTGCAGATTTTAGTTTTCTTACAATTGTGGCGGCATCGCCACAATGGAACGCGTCACACTGACGTCACGCAAAATCCTGCATCGCGCAAACAGAGTTTACCGCGCGACTAGCATATATACAACATCCCGACATCAACCGTCGGGCAGTAGCCCACCAGACACAACACCCGTCTGGTCGGAGGATCCTCCCTTTTCTATGGAGGATGAGTGAACTTTACACCCTGTTCCTCATGCCTCTATACTGGTGACCCCAAAACATGAACGTCAGCGCAGCCTTCGTGCAACTACTACAGCGTGACGTCATCATCAACACTTCCTCAAGCTCTCGAGCGGTGAGTCACACAGCCAGCCAGCACCCACGGCTTCAACGGGTATCCTGACCACCAGCATGCAGCGACCGCGCATACCTGGTCATCACCCTCAGCCTCATCAGCAACCTTGGCACAGCACACTGCACTCTCGGCCGGTCAAACAAGCAGAGCCCTTCAAACCTCTCCTGGTCGACGCCAGCAGTCAGCCTCAAACCGGCGCTGTACCACATCCGACGCACTGGAGCATAACGCAGCGCCACCCCGACTCACTGGGGGCATCTCCGCAGACAGTTCCGACCCACCGTGAACTATGCGGCACCCGGTTCCGACTCCCTGGAACCTCAACTGGCCCTGGCAAGCATCGCAAGATACACGACTCTGCCCACTATTGACCTCCGGTCTCCGGAGGGGAGTGATGTGGCGGCATCGCCACAATGGAACGCGTCACACTGACGTCACGCAAAATCCTGCATCGCGCAAACAGAGTTTACCGCGCGACTAGCATATATACAACATCCCGACATCAACCGTCGGGCAGTAGCCCACCAGACACAACACCCGTCTGGTCGGAGGATCCTCCCTTTTCATAGAGGATGAGTGAACTTTACACCCTGTTCCTCATACCTCTATACAATCTTTGCCGTATATGATTGTTAATAAAAAGATGAAATTTTAGTCTGAATGTTCGAGACATTTACAAATTTCTGACTATTCATTATGAATTTATTATATAGGTACCCAGTCGTCACGGCTCACACCTATTTGTTCACGACGATCGAAATTAATCGCTTTTTAAATGAGAATTGTGTAATTACTGCCTACCAATTATTGTGAATAAAAAAATGATTTCCAACAGACGGCTTTTTATTTCAATAATTCCTGTTGATCCCGAGATTCCCAGGGGGTGCAAGAGCACCCCCTGGCATCCCCCTGCCGGCGCCCATGTTCGTACTCTCAATTTGTAATTGATGTATCTAACCCTCTCGCGGCCGGAACGCCCACCCACCAACTGATTAAACTTCACGTCAGTCAACGTCAGTCCAAGGCGACGAGATAGCCTTGTCTACCATGTGTGGCTGTCGTACACCATATGCTAAATACAAATAGTTTTACGATTTCAATCGGAAATATTAAATTTTGTTTATGTACTGAGTTTCCTTTTGCTAAACTCAAATTCACAGGGAATACTGTTGAAATTTTGTAGCTGTTAAAATGTTCTCTTCCGCCGAATACTCAATTTGCTAGCTACAGAAAGACTTGCAAGAATGCCTGTTTATTTGGGCATAAAACATTAATCTCGTGACTAGGAAATGCAATCATTCCGTGCATTCATCTGGGAAATTAGCATCCCTCGTTCATTACGTTTAACGTAGATACAACTGAAACTGATGAGGGATGTTACAAATCAAATGAAGGGTTTGGAGACCAGGTAATTTTCATTAAAAATGAGCAACTTAGCACACTCCCTAGCACGCGTAGAGCTGTATACAAGGTGTAATTTTATTCACTGTTAATCTCTTAAGGGGTCATTGTACTCATCATTATGAACAACTTTTAGTATGGAACCAAACCGGAAATCGCGAAAAAAAATCAGCTTTTTCCTACATTTATGTTTGCATAAGTCTTCAATATGTAGGGAACTCCTGATTTTTTCCGCGATTTCGGATTTTGTCCTATTGTAAAAGTTTTTCATAATGATGCGTACAATGACCTTTTAATCTCGATTTTAATTTTTGATTGTAATTTTGATTTTAAATAGATTTTTAATTCGGATGCCAATTTCGCTATTATGTGCAGTTTCGATGTGTTTCTGTTTGCTTTTCGTACTGTAAATCTCATCACGTAATGCTTGTTATACCTATTAATTTTATTTTAGTTAAGTACCCAAATATTAATGTTTAATAATAGTTCAGTGCTTGTGGCGCATCTTATTTGTTTATGGGGCATGCGGTGCTAACCTGTAATTAATTGTTACACTAACCTTGGATATTATATACTTACTTTAAATGTTATCAGTGTAAACAATTGTTGGTTGGCCAATATAAAAAAAATAAAAAATAAAAATAAAATGACCCCTTCAGAGGTTAACAGTGATTAAAATTACATCTATATAATTATGCTTACATAATTTTTCGTCTTGAATTGAATACGGCGGATAAACATTGTCGGAAAAAATATAAGGAGCTCAGAACTTATGAACTTCTCCTTAGCAAACAAGGGCATTCATTCACAATAACAATCAGTCTTTCACGAACAAAATTCACTGAAATATTATCCTTTTGATGTAAAAGATATATGAAACATATGACCGCATACGGCATCATTAACTGCCTTTGTTGTTAATCAAATCAAATCAAATATATTTGTTTCGGATTCAAAAATTATATCCGTAGGTGTTAGTAACAATAAACTTAGCCTAGTGTTAGTACAGTTTTTCATAATAATTTAGTTTAAGCATGCGCCGGGCTGAGCCCCCGTCGCATGAACACTCATCCACTGCTTCAACAATGGAGAATCCCACCTGTTTGCCAACGCATCCAGGATGCCGTTCGCAGTGCCGCGCACGCGTCTGAGCAGCGAGGCGCTCCGCTTACGGATGATTGCATAAAAGCAATCAGTGTGCGCCTCAGCAAACATAGTCGACGCGCTGCAAAAACGAGGCAACCCAAACAACACCCTAAACGCGTTGTTATATTGTACACGCAGAGTCCCGTACACTCGCTGCGTGTAGTTGACCCACAGAGTCCCGTACACTCGCTGCGTGTAGTTGACCCACAGAGTCCCGTACACTCGCTGCGTGTAGTTGACCCACAGAGTCCCGTACACTCGCTGCGTGTAGTTGACCCACAGAGTCCCGTACACTCGCTGCGTGTAGTTGACCCACAAAGTCCCGTACACTCGCTGCGTGTAGTTGACCCACAGAGTCCCGTACACTCGCTGCGTGTAGTTGACCCACAGACTACACGTGTAGAAGGATTGACAATACGCTTTAAACAGCGTCAGTTTAACTTGCTTACTACAACGTGCAAATCTACGGGCCAACATGTTGCAACGCACACACAAAGCCCTCCGCCTGAAATCCAGATAAAGATCCAGATTCCAGTAATGCCAGTCGTCCTTGAATGACCTTCTTAGCTATCAAAAACAAATGCCCTTCGAAGGCCTCCTTCAAGTTTTAAACTTGTCCCTTTCCAGGTCAACACCATCTCAATCATTAATAAAATGAAATCACAATGGTACGCATGACTCAACTCAAAATTACAACGTCACAACATTAATGCTGCGCCTACGTGATCAATTTAAATTTTCAAAAGAGTTCTGTGACCCAAAGGAGCTGTAGAAATCACTAGTTTAAGTGGGACCTAAGAAATAATCAGGAGAAGTAGTGGTCAACGAGTGAAGCCGTAAAGATTGTGATTTGTTTGACCTCTGCGACCATGCGCGGGTGGAAAGGTCACGGTATTCGTAAAAATGGCGGCCAAGATAAAGTTCGAAAGAGAATATTAGGTGTCGACTTCAATTAAATTGGATGAGAAAAATTATGTAAGAAATGAAAAGGTCACGGAAAATTCGGAAAATCTGAGCGGCAGCTTAGATTTAAATGTGATCCTGGAATTTAAAACTTCATTACAATTAAGCATTGTCTCGAAATAAGAATAAAAAAGTAGTTATTCTGGGTTTGAGATTATATTTCTTTGTGTTTTTATGTGTGGCACACAAACATCATTAGACTGCACAGATTATCTACGTGTGACTCCGGCTGTACGAAAACCGATGTTATTTTGTTACGACGTCTTGTTTAAATACCTTTTTAGTTGGCGATTTTGACGCAGTTAGGTTTCTAGGTTTTAACTTTCTTTTTTATTATTTGAATTATGTTGGGGTTACCATTGAGGGTTGGCACATGGAATTTTATACCTATGATTTGTTATTTTTCGTGAATTAATTCAAAACAGTCGAGTGAAAAATATTTTTTATTCATAAATGGGATTTATGTATTTAAATTTATATAACCTATATATTTTCAGAAAGTAATTGAAACACGATATAATATTCTAATTTTCTTTTTCGGAGACACTTTTTTGAATGTAACATCCGTCATATGAATTTTGTTCGCATAAAATGTGGCTTATATCACCCGGACCATAACAACGAATCGATTGACCATAATAACGAATTGATTGACGTCATTCATTAAAATCGGATGAGTAGTTTAGGGGCTACGGTGGAACATATGTGAATACAAACATACATAGACTGCCAAAAAGCAAGTTCCTAATCATTTCGCAGTACTTCGCCAAAAACGATGAGGGAAGACACCACTTTTCGCTAAAGAAACACAAAGACGCAATATCTGTTAGAGTAGATAACGTGTTCTGTCACAGCCTAGTTATTTATTGCCAGTCCACCGAACTGCGGAAATGAAAGGGTTTACCTACTGCGACCTTGAGCTTTGAACGTGACGACTATTCGTTATCCTGTGGTACTTATACTGAAATTATCACCTGGATTAGTGCTTGATACTGTTTGATCACTATTTCGTCAGATATTAGTCATTGCGTTACCTTTGTAATGTAAGAGGATCTTACTCATAATTTGAAATAAGTAGATGAAAAGTTGTATTATCTGTCAACTTAAATGAAAATAAAGGAATTTCTACATGTCCAGCAACATTATATATCATAATTGTGAAAAATAAGGTGAAAAAGCCGTATCTCCCACGACCTCGCGTGTTCTTACATGATTTACTGCTTGGTTTACGGGATGTTACACTTACTTACACTATGTGTTAATCCTGGACATACTCTCCCTCTGTAGGTACTAAATTTTGTTAAATCCGTTGAGCTTGGACAGTGAGCTGTGAGATTGAGTAATAAATAACTAAGCACATAACATAATATCCATTTTAACATGATTTTCGCATTTAAAACACACATGATAGATGTAGGTGGGTAAGTATTTATTCCATCTTAAAAAAAAACTGTAATCAAGCAGCACCACAGTCTTAACCTAATTTAAATTGAATTTTATTTTCACTTTTTCTTTATGTTACATTAAACCGTGGGGTTTAGCTTGCTCAGGTAAATAATTGCCGTGAGCTAAAACATATGAGATTGGACGTCCTAATCTAAAGTTATGTAGGAACGGATTAGAAAAAGGTGAGCGGAGACGTTAACCTTTAAACCCTTTTAGAACTATGTTAAACTAAACTAAAACAAATAACTTGTACTCATTCCTCGATAAATCCTAAAATTCTCATAAACTGAGCACTGTCTCTAAAGTAACAGATCCACAGCGAATTGTGTCGAAAATTTTGTATGACCTTAGGCCAGTTCAGGCAACAATTATAATATTTGTTCCGAAACTGATATCAAAGTAACCATTCCACTTGTTTACATAGCTTGCAAAACGTGACATATGGCGCTTGCGACATATTTTTTTTTTATTTGAGATAGGTTTGCTCTTGACTCCAGGTTAGGTCAGAGATGACAAAGACAAAGTCAACGATGGAGCGAGCTTACCCAGAAGAAGCCTGTTCACTCTCACTTTGAGAGATCGTGGTTGTATGCGTTCGGAAATACAGACCCAGGTTTTAAATTTTTAATAGTTCCACTCATTTGCAATGGCATCACAAAAGACATTTGGAAACGCTTAGAGCGAATTGGTGGAATAGCAACTAGGTAGGGATGGACCTGCAGTACGTCTCGATGTCTGATGGTAGAAAAGGGACGGTGGAATGAGGTCGTGGAGTTCTTGAGCACACTCACCGAAGTATAACCTGTAGAAGACCGACAAGCAGGCAACGATGAGCCAAGCTGTGAAGCTTGGAATCTACCAGTTTTACATATTACTTACATAAACGGATATGAATACTTCATTGTGTTTATTGAATATGTTTAAGAAGGGCTGAGTCCGCTACACCTAGTGTGATAATTCGCTATTCCAACAATTGGCGTGTTTAACTTAGGCAGCATAAATAAACCAGTTGAGAAAACTGCAAATAATACTATAGTCACTAGAACTGGCACTATTTGGAATAAGAATTGGTAATCATTGTGAGGCAGATAGTCGCTAAAATTTACTTTATCTAATATAATCGATTAGCTTCGTAAAATAAAGTATAAAACACAATATAAATCACACAATCGACTAAACTGTGCCAACAAATGGAACAAAAACAGTGACTGAATTCGGAATAGCCATCCGTTTCACTCAACCGCAACTTTAACATTGACATTGTTACAATACATTTTGTAGAATAGATTGTAACCGCAACAAACTACACGGACATGCAAGTTCTCTACAAATGATCGTAACAGAGCGCTATGAAGTAAGAAGTAATAGTAAGTGCTACGAATTGTCATGAAGGGTTGTTACAGTCGTAACGGAACGCTATGAATTATCACGAAGGTTCGCTGCGAATTATCATAAAGGTTCACTACGAATTATCAAGAAGTCTTGTCTCACACTACAAAAATTATCGTAACAAAGTGCTACAAATTATTACGAAGGTTTGATACGATTATCATAAAGGTTTGCTATGAATTATCTTAATGAATTGCCATGAATTAACATGAAAGCTCGCTACAAGTGATCGTAACTGAACGCTACGAATTCTCGTACTAGATTGCTACGAATTTACATAACGGATGCTATGAGGTATCGTAAAGGTTGTTACAGACAGTTAACGTTATACAGGTATAATTTTTATGACGACTGTTAGCAGTTCACTGTCAATCTCGTAACCTTAGAATTTTAGTGAATAGCAGAACCTTCACTCAGTAAAAATGTATTTTATGCAGTTCAAGGAAAGCAAGCAGGGGTCTTCTCTGTCACCTATGAAGTGATTGATTTATCCATTTACAGTGCAGGAAATAAACTGCAGGAAGCGGGATGGTGTCATTAATCATGGGTTTGCTTGATGGATGACAAATAGTCTCCTTTAAAGTGCTGTAGAAGTACAACAGTTAACGAATGAGGACAGTAACTGAATGAAAATAGATAGCTTTCCTAGGATTTGTGCCCTAGTCTTATATGTACGCAGTACGAGTATAATATATATGTAGGTAATATACTTTATCCTGTGCGCCACTTTAAGTGCAAAGCTAGGTCCTTCTTGAGAAATTACTTGACATGTACGTAATCTTCATTCTTGATTTTATTCACGTGCTTATTCATGGGATTAATGAAAACCTGTCTGCAGTGTCTAAGCTAGATTTCGTGTTACATTTTAAAAGTAAAACAGAATTATATACCAAAAATTATGTATTAGGTGTGTTGAAACTGTTTGTGCTCCCCGTCATTTGTCCCTAAATAAAGATTAATTAGAAAACCAGCGTCAGACAGCATCTGTCTGGCATTAATGCTGAAATGAACCTTTTTGTCGCAGCCGTGAAGCACACACTATTGTTGTTAAAACATGATTTTCACTTTTTTATTTTATTATTTGTATTTTATTTTGTTCACGAACTGTGTCCAAATAAACAGTATTCTTTCTTTCTTTCCTTCAATACTTATCACAAAAGAAGGAAGGAATGGAGGGAGTCGTTAGTCCTCGAATCGAACAGAAAAGGCGAGCAAAAAACTTATATTTGCTGCTTTTGCTACACAGACAATAATTTTACGAAGCAGCTCAACTACTAAGCTTAATATCACTGAAACCAGCCTCACATATTTGCTTTCCAAAACAAACAGGGTTAGTCATTCGAACTCAACCTTTAACCAAACAAGAGGCAATAACGAGAAAGTGCAAAAGCCTTCGAAGCTCAGTACCTAATAGTAGCGCAATTATCAGTTTGTTGACCCCAAAAGAGTAACAGGGTAACAGCCAGGGGTCTAGCGTAATTGATCAGAACGAACCAACATTACTCTGTGTACCTGTATACCGCAAATTAAACTGGTATCGGTATCCAACAGCAGTACAGCTGGGTATCACTCAAAGCTACGCGAATGTGTAGTTACAGTGTGGTAACCAAATACGATATCCACGTGTATGTGGGTAGTTCGATTTGTACAGGAATTCGATCAATCGGTTTGGCATGCGTGGTTCTCGTTACTCGTACTTCAATGCAGAACGCGCTGAAGTTAGATTTAACACTGGTGCAATTTGTAACAACTTTTACTTAAAAACTAATCTGAATTAATTACAATGTTTAATTCACCTTACACCTGTGCCTAAACCCTTCGGGGAATACAGGCGTGATGTTATGTTATGTTTTATTCACCGGATACTTTCAGTTAAACCACCACCAGTTTACCACCTAGGTTGTGAGTTGTGTGGGCTTTTACTTATGTTTCTCGAGTTGTTGGAACAGTAACTTAATGCACAGGAAGGCATATTTTAAGATTCAAAACTTGGGCTCAAACGTCTCTCGTTGCAGCAAGCGCTTGGCACAGACTAAGTGAGTTGGAGTGCACGTACTCTAACGCGTGTTACAAAAAATTGAGTAGAAGCGTCTCATCTAGTACGTAGTACGAGGAGGGATCAAAAAGTAGTGAGAATGAGGTAGAATATAATGACTATTGATAACATAATAATTTATTTTTCTACATAGTCTCGTTCAATCCCTTTCAAAAAAAAGTTTTGTCTTGGTCCTGCAAAAAGCTCTCCACGGCATCCATCACCTCGTTATCGTCTTCGTACCTGTTTCCCCTTAAGTATTCTTTCAATTTGGGGAACAGATAAAAATCGCTAGGCGCCAGATTTGGTGAATAAGGGGGGTGGTCAACCAATTCAAAGCCAGCTTGCTGAATGGCAGCCATCGCAACTGCCGACCTGTGCGCGGGTGCGTTGTCGTGATGAAACAGTACGCCCCTTCGAAGTTTCCCTCTCCTTTTCTCTTTGATGGCATTCCTCAACGTGGGATTTAAAGCTGCATAATATTGGCCTGTAATAGTGGTTCCACGCTCCAGGTAGTCAATCAACAATATCCCTTCTGAGTCCCAAAATATTGAGGCCATAACCTTGCCAGCCGATGCCACGGCATGAAACTTCTTCGGGGTCGGTGATGATGGCCGTTTCCATTGCGAAGATTGCTGTTTTGTCTCGGCATCAAAATGATGGACCCATGTTTCGTCCATTGTTACGAAACGAGACAAAAAGTTTTCAGAATCTTCTTGAAACTTGTCCAACAATATCTTCGAAATGTCAAGTCGGTTTTGTTTCTGACTGTCGGTTAACATTCTCGGCACCCATCTTGCGGAGACTTTTCTCATATTCAAAGATTGTTTCAATATGGATTGAATACTTCCATATGAAATGCCCGTTTCTTGAATTAAGTATCGGATGGTAACTCTTCGATCGCTCAATACAATTTTCTCGACTTTCGCAACATTTTCTTGGGTGACTGACGTCGATGGACGGCTGCAACGATGTTCGTCTTCCGTGCTCGTTCTCCCTACTGGAAATTGAGAAGCCCACCTTGCGACAGTGGAATACGGCGGAACAGACTCTCCTAATGTTGTCTCCAAATCGCAATGAATCTCTTGCGTCGTTAACTTTTTTAAACAGAGGTATTTAATAACGGCTCGCACTTCGTTTTTCTCCATTTTCGAGAACACGTTCCGACACGAAGCAAATAAATGACTACATTCAGAAAAAAACAAAAGAGAATTGAAGATTTTTTTCTTTATTAATATTACAAATATGTATCTGAGCTATGCCTGCCAGTATTTTTTTTTTTTTCTTACCAAGGAGTATGTCGTTCTCACTACTTTTTGATCCCTCCTCGTACATTAACTCAATGCACTCGACAGTCTATAACATAACGCTCGTCGACCGGAGTTAAGCAGAGTTTGTCGGTGGCTATCGACCAGTGAATATATTTAGAAACTGTCGCGCGTTCCGTATAGTTGTGTTGTGTACCTATCAGTGTGTGAATAGTTAGTATGATCAAGTTGATCGTGAATTATAATTTGATTTGAACTGCAAACAATTTTTCTATTGTGCAATAACCAACACTACCCATAGCACGCCCAAAGTGGTTAAAATATGGCTGACGTTGAGAGAGATGTATGTACCTTCTCCATCAAACATATTATAATAGCTACAGGAATTTAATACTGTCCTTAAATCCTATAAATCAAGCTATTATCATCAGTCCCTATCTCACTCACTCAGTTGTCACTTCAACGGCTACCAAACATTACAGAAAGATTACAGAGCTTACATAAACTTAAGTCACTTTTATAACACGCACGAACAATATGTTACCAACCAGATTCTTACCAGAAAAACATAATTTATCATCTTCATCCTTTGTCCTTCGTCACCGTTATGACACATTATTCCCGAAGAATTGACTAAAAGACGGATTGGGGAACATTCTACTACCAACCTCATATCGTATTTGCTCTATAAATTCTTTGTGGCGCGATTTAGAAATGTGAAATTAATTAAAGCAAAGTCCGCTGAACTCTTTTGAACTTTGCGTTTAAAAGGTTAAACCTTCTGATTGCTGTAAGCTAAAAAGGCAACATACATACCTACCAACTAAATCCCAACTACGGAACCCTTCATTGTGCGTGGTCCAACACGCACTTGGCCGGTTTTAAAGTAGCCAATGTTACTCTCTGGCTCTTCAACTATCTATAGGCAAAAAAATTGAGACGACCGGTTCGGTAAACAATCAGCCAACACCCGTACGTTCAAGGAACGCAAGATCGGCCGAGAACATCGTCGCGGTTCGTGAAAGTGTACAGCAGAACCCGAGGCAGTCGATTCCTCGCCGTGCACAAGAACTCTGCCTTTCGCAGACTTCAATTTGGCGAATTTTGCGTCGGGACTTAGGCCTATACCCGTACAAGATCCAACTGACCCAGGAGCTCAAAGTTCATGAACATAGACAACGCCGTTTGTTCGCTGACTGGGCTTCGAATTGTTTGGAAGAGGACCCCAATTTTGGCCGAAAAATCATCTTTAGCGACGAGGCGCATTTTTGGATGAATGGCTGTAACAAGCAGAATTGATGCCGGAGTTCCCCAGTGGTCTGTTCTCTCTGCAACTCTTTTCCTGCTGCACATCAATGACCTACTTCAACCTGGTATCATTGGGTACGCAGATGACAGTACAGTTTCAGAGAGATACTTGTCCAGCGCAAAAACCAGCGGGGCCGAAGTTCGTTCCTTGAGAGAGGCCATGGTAGAGCGGACAGATTTGACCTTAAGCCTTGTCTCCCAGTGGGGTGATGATAATCTGATCTTTTTTAACGCCACCAAAACACAGGCGTGTCTTTTTACCGCTAAAAGGAGTCGTTTCGATCAAACTCCTACTTTTCGGGGTACATCTGTTCCTGTAACTGATCGGCTCGAGCTCCTAGGCATGGAGTTGACATCATGTCTCAACTTCAGTGCCATCATCGAGTAGAAAGCCCAAACTGCGGCCAAGAAACTGGGCATCCTAAATAGAGTGAAGCGATACTTTACGCCTGGACAGCTTTTAATTCTCTACAAAGCGCAAGTCCGATCCTGCATGGAGTATTGCAGCCATCTTTGGGATGGCTCAGCTAAATACCAACTTGCCGCGCTTGACTCGGTGGAACGCAGAGCTAAGAGGCTCATTGGCGACGTAAGACTGGTGGATGCCAGGCCTCACAGCTTGGCTCATCGCCGCAAGGTTACTTGCTTGTCGGTCTTCTACAGATTTTACTTCGGTGAGTGTGCTCGAGAACTCCACGACCTCATTCCGCCTGCCCCCTTCTACCATCGGGCATCTAGACGCACTACAGGTTACCATCCCTATCTAGTTGCTATTCCACCAATTCGCACTAAGCGTTTCCAAATTTCTTTAGTGATGCGCACAGCAAAGTAGTGGAACTCTCTGCCTGCGTCTGTGTTTCCGAACGCATACAGCCCCGATCTCTTTAAAGTGAGAGTGAACAGGCTTCTTCTGAGTAAGCTCGCTCCATCGTCGACTTTGTCTCTGTCATCTCTGACCTAGACTAGAGTCAAGAGCAATACTATTACAAATTTTAAAAAATAAAAAAAAAGAATTGCCGTATATGGGACGACACCAACCCACGCGAGGTTCACCAGATGATAATGCATCCTCAAAAAGTTACCGTTTGGTGTGGATTTTGGGCCGGCGGCGGCATTGGCCCGTACTTTTTCGAAAACGACGCTGGTGAGGCGGTCACCGTCAACGGCGAGCGCTACAGAATGATGGTAATCAATTTCTTATGGCCCAAATTGAACCATATGGACCTAGACGACATGTGGTTCCAGCAGGACGGCGCTACGTGCCACACAGTGGACGCCACGATTGGCATTCTTCATGAGCGATTTGAGAGTAAGGTTATCTCCCGCAGGGGTGATGTGAATTGACCACCAAGGTCATGCGATTTGACCCCGCTAGGCTTTTTCTTGTGGAGTTTCTTGAAGTCGCAGGTCTATGCAAACAAACCACAATCGACCGATGCCCTAAAGGTGAACATAACACAGGCCATCGCTCAAATTCAGCCGGATCTATGCAGAAGAGTAATTGAAAATTGGACCACTCGGATCCGTGCCACTGTAAGAAGCCGAAGCGGGCATTTTAACGATGTCATATTCCACACTTAATGGCACATGTGGGCCTTTCAAATTTAAAAAAAAGAATTTTATTAATATATATATACTTATAAATATATTTTATTATTATTTTTTATTAATACCTCATACACAGCTTGTTTTATTACATTTCAACATTTACCCGTCCTTATTGAAAAACCCTTTATATACCTACTGCAGCATAACTCTACATGTCAAAACTTTTTGGTTCTTTAATGTCAACCTTTTTTTCCGTTTGTCATTGATTCTGGTCGATTTTAACCTTTTTATTTCGTGATTCGAATTATTTTTTTTCTGACAGATGGGTCCTCATTTTTTTCAGTATGGTGCGTCAGTTTCAAAAAGTTGATCTGTTGATACTGATCCAGTTAGTTGAAAATTTACGTGTAATTTGTAAAATCGCATTGTCTGTTGTTTAATAAAAGCTAAGTTGGTTTCGACGTCGCCCTTGTCTGTTACTTTCGGTATGTATTCCTGTTAGGTTGTTGCCGTAGTAAGATTATGGTTTTTTTACCTTCTGTGCTAATATCCACTATTTATTGTCATAGGAACGTTTCTTTCAAGTACGAATTCAATACTCCATGGTTTGAGTCAGGAAGTTTCATCTTAATTTTCCTGGTACGTATCTTTTAATCGTTTTCCTCAATCGTAAGTTCAGTCTGATCATTCTGGTCTAACCCTAATTCATTTTGTCTTAGGATTAATCAGTTTAGAACAGGCCGCCTTTCGGCCTCCAGGTTCTGGCCCAAATAAACGCTTGACATCGTTGGTCAACGCGGAATAATTGGCCGCATCCTGCCGCGAAGGCCACACAACCACGTGGACCACCCAGCCAGCGCCAACTCCTGAGCCAGAGAGCCAACTCCTGCAGTCTACACCTCGCCGGACGTAATTACGTTGGACAACGATTTTTTACGATATTTTTACATACTAGCTAAGTAACGTAGTTAGTAACTCTCTGCAAATTTTTAATTCGTTCACTATTTTATTTTAAATTTTCAAACCTGTGAAATGTGAGATAACTTGGTTCTCTGATCTCTTTTCCCTTTACGGTTTATTTTGGGAGCGTTACCTAATAGCGATTGCAATCGACCTGTTAGCACGTTTTTTTTTCTTTCGATATTCGCGTACCTTACCCTATCGGATCAAAGTTCTCTGCTATTTATCTTCTTTTTTTTACATAAATCGACCAGTAACGTTTTATACTTTAAATATTAATTATTTTTTTTACTTTTTATATTAAATTCCAATGTTTTTTCTATTTTTTTTTAAATAACAAAATTAAACGTGTTGCGGCAAAAAAGTGTTTTTCCTTTTATTTTTTTTCGCTACACTACCTACATGTGGTATGAACAGTTTTGATTTTCTTCAACATTACAAAACATAAAAAAACACTTGCCAATTAATAACTAAGACAAGCTATAGTGAAACCGCGTACAAACAATCAGACGTTATATTTTGGAAGAAATTGTTTAATATCCGAACTGTTCTCCAAATACAAGTAATAAAACTGGCGCGGCTTGCAGCATGTGCTCCAAACTTTGATACCGGCACTTGTGCAAGTTTTCTGATAAACCTAATATGACAGCCACAGATGCGAAACTTGGGACTCGACTAGAAAAGATTTTCGATTCCGTCTATATGTCTGTCTGGTTAATATAAAAGAGTCCTCTATGTCTTTAACATGACATCCTGCAGTTTCTGTTATTGCAAACAATATGTACTCTTTGATTACACACTCTTTTACTGCAATCCTGCAATTGCTGAGGGTTGGGTGAGGTGGGGTGGGGGGGACATCCAGTCAGGTCCGCTAGGAACATTTATGTTGGGCAGTAGATCTCCACCTTAAACATAAACATCCAAAATAAACGTAACCTAAAGTGGGCATTCACGGTCAGTCCATCGCGTCAAATGGCGTGATGTACATACAAAAATAATTTGATCGTGTTGATGTTAAAATCCGTTGGCGTGATGTAAAATACTGGATGTCCAATCGCACCATTTGACTTTAGTCGTTTGGAGTCACGCCAAATGGCTCTATCGTGAATGCCCACCTTAAAATAAGTTTGTAGATGAAAGACGTGGTCGATATAGCCAGACGCGTCAGGTTTACTACGTCAGAATGTTGCATCAATCATCGTGATGTCAAACAATCCGTTTGTATAAATTCAGCTTCAAATACAATGGCTTTTATTGATTAATTATTTTTATCGGGTTAGTTCTTTGATGGAAGTATGTTATGTAAGCGTAGAATTTAGAAATACATGTAAACTTAACCACATTGTGCATATTTTTAAGATTAGGATATTTAGATAGAGACTAGCTTGCGTGGCTCGTGAATTTTGCATTGTAACGTTACTCGCATTACCTTATGATCAAATGTAGGAGATGATATAATAAGTCAGCACTTGCTTTAGTTATCCGTTTTAAAAACCTCGACACTTTCCGTAACTCATTAGTGAAGTCCACAGGGACATTTGATAAAAAAGTACTTATTTGTTTTGAATTCTCTGCCAAGAATTCATCGTTATTCTTCTTTTCTAGGCAAAGTTTGCAAAATACATATAAAATTATAGACGACAAGACGGGCTCCCGATGAGATTCCTCATCGGCAATAATGACTATTATAACTTCCATACAAACTTTTATCCCCTACTTAGCCCCTTAAAAAATCCTTCCTTAGCTAGCCTTCACTTTGCTATACAGTGCAATATTTTTATCACTACCCAAATTTTCACAGCGTGTTCTACCCATGAATATGAACAACTTTCATTATAGGACCAACTCTGAAATCTCGAAAAAAAATCTGCTGTTTCATCAGCATTTTGATCGAGTAGGTATTGAACTTTTGTATGAAACAGCTGACTGTTTTTCGTGATTTCAGAGTTGGTTCCATAGTGAAAGTTGTTCATATTCATCGGTGAACACCCTGTGAAAATTTGGGTAATGACAAAAAAAAATCCCAGTATGTATAAGGCACTCTTGTGCAAAATCTCATGCTTCTAGACCCAGCGGTTATAGCTGTGCGTTGTCTATCATTAACGAATGAATGAACTCAAGATGTTTATTAAGTAGATTTTCAGTAAGGAGCTGATACTAATTCCATGATTTTCAGTGACTGGGTCCATTTCTTTATCTGCTATACCGACCCGACCTAAAGTTTCTGAGAACACATTTGTAATGAAGTAACAGCGAAAGTAATAAAATAAGTCACATACTCTAATGAGTATGTGACTACCGCGTAATTAGTTCCAAAATGCCTTATTTACTTCGGAAAAAACGTGACTCGAATATCAAAGCGTCATTTGAAATTGCCCACAAGTTACAAATGTTACTTTAATGTGCCAAAATTATTATGGCGATCGCTAAAAAAACTAGATTAACCGTTTAGGAGACACTGTATATAAGGTAGAAAACAAGTCATTAATAAGCAATTTAATTCACGTTTGTGTATCACTCGCATAGGAATTAGAAGCGTATGAAGACTATGTGACATCAAACTGTAGGTATTGACAGCTTGACCTAAAACTAATAGGAATTGGCAAGTGCAGCAGCTATAAGCGTCTTCATTTTAATTTAATTTACTTAAGTGGGTGGGCAAGACTCTTTTCTAAAACATATTAATTACATACTAACATAGTTTTTTTTTAATAAAAATTGAAATAAAATAGTAAAGTTTGAACATTGCCTAGAAAAAACTTTTTTACAAATTATGATAACCGACTTAAAAACACTATAAAGTGAAAAATAACTTTAATTCCAGAAGTCAGTGTCTACGGATCTGTATTTTAGTATTTTTGCCATCGATTTCCGAAATTAAAGTTCTTTTCCACTGTGTAGTGTTTTTTTTTTGGAAGATGGTTGTTTTTTTTGGTAAAAAAGTATTTTATTTTTTACTTTAGTTATGGTTTCGTATAGGTACCACTACTTGCTTTGTAAACAACAGTGACAGGAAGTATTATAACATCATCAACATACACAAACTGGATTAAATACGTGTTATCGAAGCTAGCAGCTACGCTTCCTCTACCAAATGAACAAGGAATTTTCAAAATCGGTCCACAATTGACGAAAATATCGATGAACATACATTAAAAAAAATACATACAGACATATAACGTCTTCCTTTTTTGAAGTCGGTTAAAAACACCGAATCACGCTTTCTACTTTTTCTTAAGATATTATTTGCCACTATTCATTCTCTAGAGCTTCATTTGATTGTGTTTACAATCCTTGTGATTATTATAGACTAACGCGTTGCGACAGAACCAAGTAAATGCATTTTAGAGTGCACTTACTTGTTTTCGCACTAATGATTCGGTAAGTGTATAGTTTGTGTAGAAGGGGAAAAGTTCCACTTACTTAAGAAAATTGATATTCAGTATTAACGATGTCACTGAGAAAGTAGTTAAAGCAGCAGCCTCAACTGAACGGTTATTGCAAACCATTTTTCTTGGGGACATCGTCATGTTTCATCCATCTGTGCAACCCGTAGGGGTACCTCTCTCTGACTTAAACGACACTTTTGCCACCAACAGCACATAAAGAGATGAGATAACCAGTAAAATGCACTTGTAAGATACTAGGGAATTACAATTTGCATACAGAATGTTCTTTGCAGATTCTGCAAAAGTTGGAAAATTCTTGCGAATTATTCCAACAGGAGTACTTATTAGATACCAAGCTTTTTTACATGTCAACTGAATTTATCAATGTACACATGCCATAAAAAATGTGTAGAATTTAACTGGACAGACAGTGACAAATTGACATCATTATCACACCACGGTGTAGGATTGCACTGTTGTCATTCGGCCTAACTAGATTCAGTTTCTACCATGTTTACGAGGCAATTATTTAACTTATATATGTTTTGTTGTTATGCCCACGTCACATACATGTTGGCAAGCTGAACCTGAACTAAAAAATACCTATTAATAAAATGCGCGCTTAACCACTAAAGCATGTTAACTTTGACTTGCTGTTGGAAGATAATCATAGTTTATTTTATGTTTACAAATACAGAGAATACTGTCAATAGAGTGTTTAGATCAGCGCACTACGTGAGAAAATTAACTAAACATCGACTACTTTTACAATTTTTATCAAACTTCGTAGAGATGTAAAGTAGCCATTAAGTAATAAACAGCCCAGTCAAGGTGGTTTTACATGCAGTTATTGAAAACTTTTTACGGTACTTTAAAAAAGTAATCCCGTGTTTGACAGCTCATCAAACAATTGACGAGGTACCTACTCACTTGTTCCTGGCCACAACAGTGGCGAAAGCAGCCTACAACACGATTCCTACCGGTTTCCTTTCGGAGCCGCAGAGGTTCGCATCAGCAACACTATCGCTATTGAAAAATGGCACATTTTCTTTAGTTTTCACGTGTTCAACTGTATTGTATTCGATTAATAATATTCCTTTAATAATTTTAGAATGATAGTACGTAATTGAGTTGAGTTTATTTCTCTAAGACATTGAAAGTTATGTTTGTGTAGTGATAGGGTCTTTTTGGTTCTGCTATTTGACGATAGATGGTATTAAATTCAGTAAAGAAAAGACTTTTATTTCTAAGTTAATGAATTAATTTTTACTTTATTGATAAGTAAGTTAAAACCGGCTCGCTTCGGCTTCTCTCTTACAAAAATTCACACCTCGCCGCTGGGCCACAACTAGATGAGCATACACGGTCATCGTATCTCAGTATGTTTGTAAAGGCAGGGAAATTAATTGTTTATCAAATTGACTTCTAACTTAAACTGCCGGTATATTCAAAGCGTCATTCAATGACAGTAGTATGAAATGGGTATAAGTCGACTTTATGTATGTCAGTATGTTAATTTCATAAACAATTAATTTCCCTGATACATGGCTAGACAGGGTGCCACAAGGTTTACAAAGTACCTTCAGTTGTCATTTTCAGTCTTATTTAGGCCCCTCAATTCACCGCCTAAGTTATAAGTAATACTTATAAACATAACCTATTTGTAGCAAGTTTTTCAACATCAGTTTCAATTAAAAGTTACTTCAGAAGGAAATTAATTAATGTTTCGCGCTTGGCATTGGATGACGGTCACGTTTCCCATTGTTTTCGCCATTAACACCAACGACATTCTTACAAACTGGGTCATTACTTCGTTCCGAGTTCCGAGTAAACTTTTAGCATAATTTGCGGTCACCTTCATGAAGTATGAACAACCGACGGTGTGTGTTATCATTTTAGCAATCGATAAAGGTGCAATCATAAATTGAACGAAGAACCAGCGTTCCAAATTGCACAAACTGAACAAAATTGGTACATTTTAACATCTACGACCAAAAATGCTTACAATTATTCAACTATTTTCATTTCCACTATTCTATTCGTATTTTGTGTTATTTTAAACTCGATAACCTACAAAGTATTGTCACAAATAAAGTAGAGTACAGTCAACGCAATAAATATACAAGTATATCTAGACTTTAACACAGATAGCATTACCTCAACAAACAAAAACGAGGAATCTGAAACGTCGCTCCACTATACAATTTTAACTGTTAATTCTAACTGACCGACTGATCCGAGGACGTTTTTCTATATCCACAGTAGCTCTCCATAGTATTGTTTATAAATAAATCAATAAAATCAAAACGAGTTTCCAGGTCAACTGTTTGTCAGATCTCCATTGAACATTACCTAATATTATAGCAGAGAGCTGTGAGAGAAAATCCATCTCATATTAGGGAGATCAAGCGTGTTCACTGTGAAATTGGGTATAAATCTTCTCGCTATGTTTCCAAACATGGTAAATAGTTATATTTTAATAAAATTAAGTAATTTCATACTAAAGAGGCACATGATAAAACGCAATCGGTTTTACCATGATTTTACCACTTCTGGGATATCTGTTAACTCTCACACTGATTTAAGACGATAACGAAAATATAGATACATGTTTTCAGGAAATAACAATGAGTTGCCACAAAATATTAACTCCTTTACTTTAAAACAAGGTACCAAAAAAAATAATCATCCATTATTATTTTAAGTGGCGTAGCGCCGCGCGCCGTAGCAGTAGTGCTACGAAAAAAGTAAAGCTCGTAGCAACATGTTTATGGCGCTACGTGCTTTCAGTTTTACTACCATTTTGTTACCGCTCTTACTCAACATAATAATAAAAACGCCAAACTCAGAATAACATAAAATATAATACAATAATAAGGCTTTGATGAGATGATTAATTGAAACTGTCTAAATTAATAAAAGATCAAAAGTACAAACAAACGTGTAAACAGCCTACCCACGTAGCCTTTAATGAAATTAAGGTGCCCCTAAAATGTAATTAGTGTCATGACTATGACCGACATCCTACCATTTATCATTTAGACATGGCAATGTATTATTACACAAAAATATTACATTTTTATCTCTAATGGTGACCCTTACGGTTTAAAGGAAGATACTTTCAATAACTCCCAGTTTTGTCCAATGTTTTTGTGTCAAAAAATATTTTCCGGCCATTCAATGTAACCACGTAAATGCCAATTACAAGAAAACCTATTCGTTGAAAGCTTTTGCTCCATACGCTCGCACAATATATGATGATCAGCAATTCCTTATGATTCGCACAGTCAAATCAGATTGTAAAGAACGAACACCCCTCAATCGATTTCTTTGCAAGCCGCTTATCGTCCATTAGTACTGTTTTAACCAAAAACTGTATTGCTTCTGATGCATCCTAATTGTGGTTGCGCATGCATTTCTGCCTATAGAGGTACTTAATGTAATAGTCAAATTAATTCTATACATAGTTAGTGTTATGCTTAATGAATAGTTGATCAATTTCAACACTTGTACAATAATACTCTATTGCTAACTGTGGAGGTTTGTAAATGGCTTGTCGTGAAGTACCTCACGATTACTTTTCTATTGTTAGCTGTAAGCCACCCAAACACAATAAAATAAAATAAATACATTGTATGAACCAGTGGGTGTACTACAAAAACAAGTACCTGCTGTATATTGAGTATAGCTGTTCCACAAATTGCGCAAAAAGTAAACAAACGACGTACTACCCGGTAGACAAGAGGAATCCGCAATATACCGACAAGGGTTGGACCCATTTTATTAGTTACCATCAAACACTTTCACATTCTTTGTTTGTTTTTAAGCCGATACAAAATAGAACTACCTACATCTTTAAGCCGATACAAAATAGAACTACAACTTTAAGCCGATACAAAATAGAACTACATCTTTAAGCCGATACAAAATAGAACTACATCTTTTAGCCGATACAAAATAGAAATACATCTTTAAGCCGATACAAAATAGAACTACGTCTTTAAGCCGATACAAAATAGAACTACGTCTTTAAGCCGATACAAAATAGAACTACATCTTTAAGCCGATACAAAATAGAACTACGTCTTTAAGCCGATGCAAAATAGAACTACATCTTTAAGCCGATACAAAATAGAACTACGTCTTTAAGCCGATACAAAATAGAACTACGTCTTTAAGCCGATACAAAATAGAACTACGTCTTTAAGCCGATACAAAATAGAACTACGTCTTTAAGCCGATACAAAATAGAACTACGTCTTTAAGCCGATACAAAATAGAACTACGTCTTTAAGCCGATACAAAATAGAACTACATCTTTAAGCCGATACAAAATAGAACTACGTCTTTAAGCCGATACAAAATAGAACTACGTCTTTAAGCCGATACAAAATAGAACTTCGTCTTTAAGCCGATACAAAATAGAACTACATCTTTAAGCCGATACAAAATAGAACTACGTCTTTAAGCCGATGCAAAATAGAACTACATCTTTCAGCCGATACAAAATAGAACTACGTCTTTAAGCCGATACAAAACAGAACTACGTCTTTAAGCCGATACAAAATAGAACTACGTCTTTAAGCCGATACAAAATAGAACTACGTCTTTAAGCCGATACAAAATAGAACTACGTCTTTAAGCCGATACAAAATAGAACTACGTCTTTAAGCCGATACAAAATAGAACTACGTCTTTAAGCCGATACAAAATAGAACTACGTCTTTAAGCCGATACAAAATAGAACTACGTCTTTAAGCCGATACAAAATAGAACTACGTCTTTAAGCCGATACAAAATAGAACTACATCTTTAAGCCGATACAAAATAGAACTACATCTTTAAGCCGATACAAAATAGAACTACGTCTTTAAGCCGATACATAATAGAACTACATCTTTAAGCCGATACAAAATAGAACTACATCTTTAAGCCGATACAAAATAGAACTACATCTTTAAGCCGATACAAAATAGAACTACGTCTTTAAGCCGATACAAAATAGAACTACGTCTTTAAGCCGATACAAAATAGAACTACGTCTTTAAGCTGATACAAAATAGAACTACGTCTTTAAGCCGATACAAAATAGAACTACATCTTTAAGCCGATACAAAATAGAACTACGTCTTTAAGCCGATACAAAATAGAACTACGTCTTTAAGCTGATACAAAATAGAACTACGTCTTTAAGCCGATACATAATAGAACTACATCTTTAAGCCGATACAAAATGGAACTACATCTTTAAGCCGATACAAAATAGAACTACATCTTTAAGCCGATACAAAATAGAACTACGTCTTTAAGCCGATACAAAATAGAACTACGTCTTTAAGCCGATACAAAATAGAACTACATCTTTAAGCCGATACAAAATAGAACTACGTCTTTAAGCCGATACAAAATAGAACTACGTCTTTAAGCTGATACAAAATAGAACTACGTCTTTAAGCCGATACAAAATAGAACTACATCTTTAAGCCGATACAAAATAGAACTACGTCTTTAAGCCGATACAAAATAGAACTACGTCTTTAAGCTGATACAAAATAGAACTACGTCTTTAAGCCGATACATAATAGAACTACATCTTTAAGCCGATACAAAATGGAACTACATCTTTTAGCCGATACAAAATAGAAATACATCTTTAAGCCGATACAAAATAGAACTACGTCTTTAAGCCGATACAAAATAGAACTACGTCTTTAAGCCGATACAAAATAGAACTACATCTTTAAGCCGATACAAAATAGAACTACGTCTTTAAGCCGATGCAAAATAGAACTACATCTTTAAGCCGATACAAAATAGAACTACGTCTTTAAGCCGATACAAAATAGAACTACGTCTTTAAGCCGATACAAAATAGAACTACGTCTTTAAGCCGATACAAAATAGAACTACGTCTTTAAGCCGATACAAAATAGAACTACGTCTTTAAGCCGATACAAAATAGAACTACGTCTTTAAGCCGATACAAAATAGAACTACATCTTTAAGCCGATACAAAATAGAACTACGTCTTTAAGCCGATACAAAATAGAACTACGTCTTTAAGCCGATACAAAATAGAACTTCGTCTTTAAGCCGATACAAAATAGAACTACATCTTTAAGCCGATACAAAATAGAACTACGTCTTTAAGCCGATGCAAAATAGAACTACATCTTTCAGCCGATACAAAATAGAACTACGTCTTTAAGCCGATACAAAACAGAACTACGTCTTTAAGCCGATACAAAATAGAACTACGTCTTTAAGCCGATACAAAATAGAACTACGTCTTTAAGCCGATACAAAATAGAACTACGTCTTTAAGCCGATACAAAATAGAACTACGTCTTTAAGCCGATACAAAATAGAACTACGTCTTTAAGCCGATACAAAATAGAACTACGTCTTTAAGCCGATACAAAATAGAACTACGTCTTTAAGCCGATACAAAATAGAACTACGTCTTTAAGCCGATACAAAATAGAACTACATCTTTAAGCCGATACAAAATAGAACTACATCTTTAAGCCGATACAAAATAGAACTACGTCTTTAAGCCGATACATAATAGAACTACATCTTTAAGCCGATACAAAATAGAACTACATCTTTAAGCCGATACAAAATAGAACTACATCTTTAAGCCGATACAAAATAGAACTACGTCTTTAAGCCGATACAAAATAGAACTACGTCTTTAAGCCGATACAAAATAGAACTACGTCTTTAAGCTGATACAAAATAGAACTACGTCTTTAAGCCGATACAAAATAGAACTACATCTTTAAGCCGATACAAAATAGAACTACGTCTTTAAGCCGATACAAAATAGAACTACGTCTTTAAGCTGATACAAAATAGAACTACGTCTTTAAGCCGATACATAATAGAACTACATCTTTAAGCCGATACAAAATGGAACTACATCTTTAAGCCGATACAAAATAGAACTACATCTTTAAGCCGATACAAAATAGAACTACGTCTTTAAGCCGATACAAAATAGAACTACGTCTTTAAGCTGATACAAAATAGAACTACGTATTTAAGCCGATACAAAATAGAACTACATCTTTAAGCCGATACAAAATAAAGGGTCTTTCAACAAGGACGGGTCGATGGTAAAATTGAATAAAACAAGATGTGTGTGAGATATTAACGAAATTTATTTTTTATTTAAAAGGCCCATTTGTGCCATTATGGATGGAATATGACATCGTTCAAATGTCCGCCGCGGCTTCGTATGGTGGCACGAATCCGAGAGGTCCAATTTTTAATGACTGCTGCATAGATCCGGCTGAATCCGAGCGATGGCCTGCGTTATGTTGGCTTTCAGGGCAACGGTCGAATGTGGTTTATTGGCATAGACCTGCGACTTCAGAAAACCCCACAAGAAAAAGTCTAGCGGAATCAAATCACACGATCTTGGTGGCTAATTCACGTCACCTCTGCGAGATATAACTCTACCCTCAAACCGTTCATGCAGAATGTCGATTGTGTCGTTCGCTGTGTGGCAAGTAGCGCCATCTTGCTGGAACCACATGTCGTTCACGTCCATATTGTTCAATTCAAGCCAAAAGAAATTGTTTATCATTGATCTGTAGCGCTCGCCGTTGACGGCGATGGCCTCGCCAACGTCGTTTTCGAAGAAGTATGGTTGTTTACCGAACCGGTCGTCTCAAATTTAGTCACCAATCGTTGGAGAGTGGACTTTGAAGGGCCACCGCGTCTGCCGTAAAATGGGCGCAATGCGCGCAACTTTTGCACCAACGAACACTCATTTTGATAATAAAGTTTTATCATTTGCACATGCTGCTCAACCGTGTAACTTGCCATGGTGATTTGGCATCACTGACTGCATAATATACAACAGATTTTACAGATCCCACCAAAATAGTATGGCTGCCACAGACTGTCAACATCGACCCGTCCCTATTGGAAAACCCTTTAGAACTACATCTTTAAGCCGATACAAAATATAACTACGTCTTTAAGCCGATGCAAAATAGAACTACATCTTTAAGCCGATACAAAATAGAACTACACCTTTAAGCCGATACAAAATAGAACTACGTCTTTAAGCCGATACAAAATAGAACTACGTCTTTAAGCCGATACAAAATAGAACTACGTCTTTAAGCCGATACAAAATAGAACTACGTCTTTAAGCCGATACAAAATAGAACTACATCTTTAAGCCGATACAAAATAGAACTACGTCTTTAAGCCGATACAAAATAGAACTACGTCTTTAAGCCGATACAAAATAGAACTACGTCTTTAAGCCGATACAAAATAGAACTACATCTTTAAGCCGATACAAAATAGAACTACGTCTTTAAGCCGATGCAAAATAGAACTACATCTTTAAGCCGATACAAAATAGAACTACACCTTTAAGACGCCCAAATTATACTATAGTCTGTTGCAATAGTATCTGATGAAAGTGTTAACAAATCCTGTTCAGCTTAAATTCTCACGCAATCTCTCACTAAAGGACATTATTTTTGTTAACACATTCATTTATATTCCAAAGATTTCAACTTTATATCTCACTAATTTTTCCAACAATAACTTATTGTTTGAAGAAATAAAATTGAGGTTCTAGGTTTGAGGTCAAATGAACAACATCTTTAAGGTGATTTTAAATTAGAATTTCGAATTTAAGTATTCAAATCATCAAATCAAAGCACTCAATTTGTAAGTGGCACTACAAATTGGCATCCACAGGTACATTTCTGATCCATTAATTTACATTTCTTAATACAGTAGTACAGTCATGTACTCACTTTTGAACTTGACCTTTTATTAAATTGCGACGAAATAACAAAGCCAAAGTGAAAGTCAAATCATTTATTTCAAATAGGCACATAAAAGGTGCCTTTTGAAAGTCAAAATTTACAAAATTGATTCTAATCGCCCCTTGCAAAAATGTACTTTCGTAGGGAGAAGAATGGGCAAGAAATTCCACCGTTACTCTTTAAATGATAGCTGTAGCAGTGTAGGTACACCGCTACAATGATTGTAGACTCAGTACTAAGTGATTACAATTTTGCGTGCCATGTGAAGGCCCGATATGATAAGTCTAAGTCAATTTGTAACATTCCCGATGCATGCCATATTACTAACTGTCATGTTAGATCTATCTCGTATAAGGTCGGCTAACTGACTGGCTACTAACATTAAACTATAATGATACTGAAAACATCCATAAAATGACCTAAACACACAATCACACACTCTCTCACACCCACACAATCACACAACCGCACAATCACCCTTACTACACATCTATTAACATTTGTCTCGCATACTAACCTATATCTAAATCATAATACAAAAAACTATAAAATGTCGTACGATTCCTTACTACATTCTGTCAGCGCGCGTAATACATAATTTATAAATGAAAATGTAAAGGGGTGGGATCCTGGTGTCCTGAAACACAGGCCATGAGCCTAGCTTAGGCACCAGTCTCCCACAATATATAAGTATATAATTGAATTGTGTATCATTGTCGAAACTGATCAATGTAAAATAATTTATGTATATTGTGGTGAGAAAAATAAAGTTGATTGATTGATTGATTGATTGGTTATATAATCACTTAGGTCCTGGGTCCGATTCCCAGGTCGAGCAAAGTGTTGGAATTTCTCAGTAGCAGCCCGGAGTCTGGATTTGTACCCGGTTGATGGCAATAAGCTCGCCCCCTATTACATGGGACAAACATACCTACCTAGCGAAATGTTGATGCACTATAGGTACACCTCTGCCTAATTCTTCGGGGTAAAAAGGCGTGATGTTATGTAATAATCACTTAGATGAAATTCCTGAGTTCCTTAAATCGACTTGCATTTTTTTTTTGCCTTTTTTTCTTTCTTCGACATAGTAACCGCGAGCAACGAACCATGTACGCATTTGAAGATCAAAAGTTGAGAGGTCGTTTACAGAATATTCCGGTCAAGTCCCTAGAGAAACGGCATGGGCCAAGAAAGTCGACACTTTACATGTCTTCTATAAACTGAACATACTCTTCGAAATGAGACTCCAACTGAACCTACATAAGGGTTTTATTGTATTGTGATGCGGTTGATTAGGACCAATAAATCAGTAAGTTTACCCTTATTTCATTGTCACTAGCACTATGGGTAACCGAGAAGAGGGTATTTGATAATAAAAAAGGAGTGAACATGGGCGAAGCAAAAAGGATCGTTGCATTTGGCATTCTTATCCAACCCTACGGGAAATAGACAGGATTTCGCTGAAAAAAATGGAAAAAAAAGTTCAATAGCACTTTATCCCACTTAAAAATTGGTAACAACCCCTCGCTCGACGCCCACCCTTGATTGTAGCCCGATGCAAATGAGGCGGTATTTTTACTGAAAACCGAAATCTGAATGGTTTTATAACTAAACCGATTTTTTTTTAAATGCCTTTTTCCTCGACACAGATCGTGTTACACACCACTTCGTTACCCCACGACACGACCAACATTTTGTATATTCCCTAAGCTACCATTACATAAGCGTGATTCACGATGCATATATAACAATTATTTATGAACCTAAGGCCTAAGATAAACCTATTAAAACAAGAACTATAAACTATCTTCCTAAGGTTTGTCAACGTCGCCGCGGTTTTCATGACGCAGTTCAAAGTTGTAAAATTAATCGTCCATTCAATATCACTGATGTCATACATAAGACCTCCTTGGAGCCATCGTCAAAATTCAAGGAAATTGGCATACATTTTCGTTTGATATTTCACGCCTCACCCATACTTGCGGAAAACAAGATGATAAGGCGCAATATGAGCCAGGCTTTTTTCACCAGGCGGCTGCAGTAAGCGTTGATTGATTCAGTAGGATATTTTTTTGTTTCTATATAAACACAAAAAAATACAAATACTGGAGAGGAAAAACAACAACAACTCCTTGGTTACGACCAAAATGTAAACAACACAATTCATTTCAGTAGCATTTGAATAACATCAAAGATTTTCATTTCTTTTAATACATAAAAGCTAACTGTTTATTATTTCAAACAATTAATCATTTTATGTTTCACTTTTATCAACACTTATAACACATTAATAGGCTTCCTCGTGTCATCAGTCATATTTTATTATGATGGCTATAAAATTTGTGGCCATCGGAATAAATACGCCGAATTGTTTACGCTTTCCTAACAAATATGTGTGGCCCTTAATATGAATTCCTCATTTATTCCTCAACTAGCGACCCTACTCTGCTTCGCAAGTTTTTACGGCTTGACAAAACATTAACTTTTTTTTATTAAATGTAAGTTTAATATTAATGTATCTACAATAATTGATATATGTACAATTACTTGTCCTGACTGATTCATCAACGCAGAGTCGCTGCGGCTACAAACTTAAAATTTGGGCAGTTTATGCCTTTTATGTTGTAGGTAAGTAGGAGGTTTTATGGTTTTAAGTTGTAGGGCATCCACTAAGGAAGGATTTTGGACATTTGACTTTTAAGGGGGTAAAAAGGGGGGATTTTGTTTATATGAAAAATCTCATTTCTTCAGATAATTAACTTGAAACTTGGCACGAATACTTAGCTAAGTAAATTATGAAGTTTGTAATTTTTGCTTTTCTAAACTACCCCCTAAAGGGGGATTGGAGGGTGTCAAAGTTTGAATGGAATAAATTTTAACGCGCAGTCCGATTAACTCGAAACTCAGTATTTATAATAAAGAATAACGTGTATCAGGGTTTTCTGAAAATCGACCCCCAACGGGGTACTAAAGTACGAAATCCACGCGGACGAAGTCGCGCGGGAAGTGTTACACATATAAACCGTCCGGAATAACTTCTCTAAAACTTGCAGAATTTATTCCGGACTTTGATGTGGTGCTTATCATCATCTAAGCGAAATGATGGTGAACACCACAACAAAATCCGTTGAGCAGTTAAGAAGAACAACGCATGTATAGATATAGATAACATAAACATAAAATAAATTTTTGTCTTTACAAAAAGAGTAGGTACTTCTTTTTCTTCAGAGTTAAAGCAGCCATCTTGCCGATAAGAAACAGAACCACAGTTGCTTGAAAACAAACTCTGTGACAAAATCTCAGCTATGACACAAATAGACACGTTTTGTTATTTACTGAATATCAATTATTTTTATTTCGAAACTTTTTTTACACAAGCAAATTGTATGTACAGATAAACCAAGAATATACCTACTCACATTATAACTTTAAAAAAATAAATACAAATGATGACAAAAAATGACAAGCGGATTGTTTGTGAAAGACAGTTTTTGACGTAAAAACTCTACATTGATGAGAGTACTAGGGATTCCTCCTCATTATGTATCATTTGAGCCAAGCTTATTGCAGCCATTTGTAATTTTTTCGTCATCCTGTGGTACTGACAGCATATTAGTCATCTTTCACTCAGTAGGTAGGTATTCAGTTTACTTTTTTGGTGAAATCTTGACGTTGACGTCAGTGATTTTGCGCTTTTATAATTTCTAACGTGATGATATTAACGTGGACGTCTATGCCACGGCATCACGAGAACACAAAAAAAAATGTCAATGTATGGAAATATACATATATGTAGATGATTTTTCCATCCAAGATAACATTATAACGTGCTCGTCACGAACATTTTATGGACTCACGTGGACGTGGACGCCACGACGGTATCGTTAGAAATTATAAAAGCGCACATTGTGTGATTGTCTTTGATCAAAGCAACACTATGACGGAATACAAACTGTACCAAAATATCCACTTGTTTTACAGATTTATTTAATTGTAGGCTTATATTTATCTACTAGCTGTGTCCTGCGACTTCGTTCGCGTGAATGTCGTAAGATACACAATATACTAAAATAACAGCCATATTTTAATAAAACGCCCTCGTCCCCCGACCCGCCGCGTTGTATCGCCAGCCCGAGCTATTACTTCTTTTTCGCTTAGTATTCTTTCTGATTTTTTTCTTTCCACTCGGCTCCTAAGGATCGTAGCGTGATGTTAAATAGCCTATAACTATCTTCGAGAATCGGGCTACCAAATGCAAAAAGAATTTTTCAAATCCGAGTTTTTGTTCATAATTTCAAGGGTTTTAATTTTTTTGCGCGGAACCCTAATTATTTTTCTAAAATAAGAGTACCCTAAGTAACCAGCGGTAAAATTAGCTATCTGCCAGTGAAAGTCCCGTCAAAATCGGTCCAGCCGTTTCGGAGATTAGCCGGAACAAACAGACAGACAGACAAAAATGTTAAAAATTGTGTTTTTTTTGTTATAAGATCCGTTTATACTTTCCTATACATTTAGTAAAAAGTTGTTATTTTGACATTACAAACAGACACTTCAATTTTATTTATTTGTATAGATTAATATAAATAAATCCTCGTTTTGTAATCGCTCGTCCTATTTTAATTTTATATTAATAAATTAGAGTACACGACATGTACTGGAACGCATATCGATTCATGGAAAAACATTTATGCACTTGGCTTGATTCCAGTATCGTTTAGTTATTCAGTGAACTGCAATACTTTCATTTTTATAATACTTTTCATGTATCAAATGATATTGTACCCATTCAAACGGAAATAGCTTGATACACTATTTCGGAGATTTTTAAATGTGAAAGATGTGGTTATCGTTTAGAATACGAATCTGCGTTTGTATCGATATTGTAAATACCCATACATAAATAACATGTTTTCTTAGTACTTGTAAAGAAATAAACAGATCCAAATGACGTTCGCTTTAATTTATTACTCTAAACAGGAAGCAAACAGACAAAACAAGGAACTCATTATTAATATCCAACTGAGTTTAGAAAAGAAGAAAATGAAAAATTATTATTTGTAGGTAAGTAACAAAAATATATAGAAAAGTAGGGAGATTAGTCCAAAACCGGGTATGGAGGTAAAACCAGGACAATACGGTTTAGTCTCTTACACGTTTCGCGTTTGTTCGCTGCAGCTGGCCATTCTGGAGTTAGACCACCACCTCTCAAAGCAGTATTATTGTAATCTTACTTGAGTGTGGGAAAGAGATGGAGCTAGACGTCCTGTATAGCTTCATCTCTTTTTCACACTGAAGTAACATTAAAATAATATTGCTTTAAGAGGTGGTGGTTGGGCCCCTGATTAGTTTGTCAACAAATATTCAATGGCGCTGGTGCACGCTCGACGAAAATAAATTAGGAAAAGGTTTTCATGGTGAATTGATGTTATATTTATAAGATTAAAAAAGTGTTTTATTATAACCGTATATCAAAGTAAGGGAAAATTGTTTTCCAGCAAAGATTAAGCATGTATTAAAGTGTCAATAAATAAAATTAAAGTTTTGAATGCGCCATGTAATTAGTTTATTTTTGTTTTTGTCTCTCTAAAATGTGCTTAATATTGGGTACTATCTATAGTACATTTATTATTAGTTTATCTATATCTATATCTTCTGTACAAATAAATAAAATTGAAGTGTCTGTTTGTAATATCAAAATAACAACTTTTTACTAAATGCATAAGAAAGTATATACGGTACTTATAACAAAAAAGCAATTTTTAAAAATTTTGTCTGTCTGTCTGTTTGTTTGTTCCGGCTAATCTCCGAAGCGGCTGGACCGATTTTGACGGGACTTTCACTGGCAGATAGCTGATGTTACAGGAAGTAACTTAGGCTACTTTTATTTTGGAAAATAATTAGGGTTCTGCGCAAAGTCGTATTTGAACAATCCTTTTGCATTTGGTAGCCCAATCCTCGAGGATAGTTATAGGCTATTTAACATCACGCTATGACCCTTAGGAGCCGAGCAAAAAGAAAAAAGTCAGAAAGAACACTAAGCGAAAACGAAGCAATAGCGTGGGCGGGCGGTGCAAAGTGGCGGGTCGGGGGGGACGAGGGAGTCTTATAAAAATGTGGCTGTTATTTTAGTACCTATATTGTGTATCTTATGACTTCCACGCGAACGAAGTCGCGGGGCACAGATAGTTCTAAATATACTCAAAGGAGCCATGCATGAATGCAATGTATTTAAGTTAAGAATTGCGCCTATGAAGGCTGTACCTGTTGGGAACCCGAAGAATTTGATGAGTTCTATTGTTACCGCTCGCGCTGTTAAGGGGCAAATTGGGGTATACCCGGTTTTGGACAACGCACTGGGTAAAACCGTATAAAAAACATAACTTTTACATAATGATTACTTTTTGTTATTTAGTGTTGAGGAAAATGTGATTTCGAGTGCAAAATATGTGAATAATAAAACAAACTAAATACCTACAGCCTATTAAGTTTATTATATTATTTCAAACTTGTATGTTTTTGAAAGTTTTCCTCAGCGTCCCGATGTTACCCCACTTTCCCATACAAATAAATAAAGATTTTTCCGATTATAAGTAATGCCGGAGATCCTATCCCATTCCTTTAGGTACCTACTAACTTCACAATAGTTAATAGAGCGCAACGGAGAAACATCTTGTCACAGATTTACGCTAATAGGGAGAAGCTAATTAAGAAACACGAGGACATATTTAGCTATAACTGTCAGTTTGTAAACCGCTGCCGCTGGCTTCTTTAGCTGCCCTTAATAAACTCTTGTAACAAGACTAGGAATATAAACAAGAACAGGTTTCTTTTTAACTGGTTCTCTTTTATTTACAGGAGTTTACAGGCTGGAAAAATTATGTTTACTGCCGTGGTTTATAGTTTAGAGATGGCGTTGTGTTTCCCTCTCATAGAGAGGAGGGCGGTAGCAATAGGAACGTTATAGACTGATTATGCTATTGTGTTTCACTTTATTAGGAGTAATGATAGGACCAATGATTTATTTTTATTTTTATTTACTTCTTGGTAAACATTAGACTAAGTACACGAGTAAAAGCTGATAGGATACATAAGTGATAAAGATAAAATTGTGTTTGACTAAACTTTTTTTCACCAAACTTTGATAACAATTGGACAGGTCCACTCATATCTGAGTAGTTCTTTCCTCAAAAGACCATTTCAGACAAAAATCTACAAGGTTCTCACATGATCTGACCAAGATTATGTCTGGACTTTACAAGAGACTGTGAGTGACCTCTGAGTTATGTAGTTTCGGCCTTTCTTCTCAGAGTATTCGGATATGAAACGCCGACCTTATCTAGTTTTTAAAATATGATTGACGTTTTTGTACAAACCTACTTACAGAAATAAAATCATTTAACATTTATAATTGTCTCAAGTCGTTTGAAATACATAACATTCACTAGTTGCAAAGCAGATAGGTCAGTGCAACAATCACCATAAATCATTATGTCGTACCAGGACAGGGAAACAGTTAATCCACAGATTACGGTTATCGTACAATTCACGAGTTGGTAAACCAAAAAGCGTCATACCATCAAACATATGACTATTTGATTCTATATTAAAATCAAAGGCTTTATCAATCCGCCCAAGGATTACGGTGGCTACAGCTGATACGACGATAATGGGTAATTAGTAGTGTCTGCCAAACAACATGGGTTACTACATATTACAGTGATAGTGACGTCAGATCGAGCTCGCCATATTAATCACTGTTGAGCTAATGTCGACGAACCATTTATTGACATCGTTTTCAAGCGTCTGCTAGGCGAACTGACTCCACAGAGTACAGTAATAAAGTAGGGCTGATTCATCGCAACATGAAATTTGAAATACTTATACCTAGATAAACCATAGATAAACCAACAGTCCTTTTCACGCAACAAAAAGGTTTAAACATAAAATGCTTTATATTTTCGAAAAAACGAACTGGCCGGTCGCTGTCAAAATATCTGTTTCTTTTTCGTGAAATATGGCTTTGGTAATTTTTTTTTCGAGAAATTCGGCCTGCTACGTTTTATTTAGGCTACGGTAAAACCTTTTTTATTTAATTCTAATTTTTTATGGTTTCCTATTGTATAGACTTGTAAGTTGTTTACTCTAATATATTATCCAGTATATTACAGTTCTTACCGCACTAATCGTAGCTAATTCGAAATCGCATTTATATTTCTGGATGTTCAGATGAAATTGAGCTTATTGTCTACTATTTATTTTAAGCTTATTACTATTTATTTATAATTATTTATTTTTGTTATTAACAAATATTGCTATCGTTCAGTGGCGAAGCCTTCATACAACCTGATTCCTATCAGCTTCCCTTCGGAACTACCACTCTTCTTAATGTCTACTATTGCCAAATAATGTACACCTGTGTGTGCAACTGTCTATCGCATCACATTATATATATTTAATACCAGTTTAATACAGTCATCATAAGATTAAAAACATTACATAAATGCCTAAAATTTCTATCCGAGTTTATGAGTAGTGAACAATTTTTTCTTCGTATTTCCTCTAATGATAATTGTAACTGCGCCACTGCTATCGTTAGCTATTTAATATGGTTTTTCGACGGGTTTTACACAAATATAATTAGTATCAATCCCATAGTCCGATACAAAGCAGGAAGACCCACTTTCTGTCAGATTATGAAAGAATTAAATTTAAATATCAATTTTAGGTAAGTCAAGCGTGAAACTACTGTCCATGTTCAGTAACAATTAATCCATAGTGTTCTACAAAATCTGTAGGCGAACGAAGAGAATACAAAAACAAATGTAAAAGTAGTAAGTACCTACTGATAATATTAAACAACTATAAGATACAAATCAATGAAATGTTGTAGCATTCATGCCTTGTTACCAAAAAGAAGAAGATGATTTCAGTACCAAAAAAGTAGATTTAATTTTAATCCAGTGAATCTTGATGCGAGTAGCAGTGACAAAAACTTAATCAAAGACAGATAACTAAACTAAATTAAAAGCTAGGAAAATCGACTGGAAACTCGGAAGCAAAGCGCCGTAAATGGTGGCGTATCGTCAAGAGCACATCCGTACAAAAAGCTATAATAAAAAAAACAACCGACTTCCAAAAAAAACACTACAAAGTGAAAAATAACTTTAATTTCGGAAGTCGGTGTCTTTGGATCTGTATTTTAGGTTTTGCCACTGACTTCCGAAATTAAAGTTATTTTTCACTTTGTAGTGTTTTTTTTTGGAAGCCGGTTGTTTTTTTTTTTGCAAAAAAGTCTTTTATTTTTCACTTTTTAGTGGGTCGGTTTGTAATTTATCTAAGTTACAATTGCCTAATGACAACTGCTCATCATCACATTTTACAAAATATTGCTTTTCCCGATGCAGGAACGTTAATTGTTGAGTTCTCCTGGTACATCACCATCAGCTCCACTTCACCATGTGCATTGTGACGAGCTTATATTGCTATTGCTTCGCAATCATTCTAATAACAAATACTAATTATTGAGATACTAATTACTATTAGTATCTCAATAATTAGAGTAGTTATAAGTACTTATGTAAAGAAATGTTTTAAGAGCTGTGGATTTTGTAATAAATAAATTAATACTTATTATTGAGTTGTTCCGGTGGCCATCTGTGGTATTCATCATCAGTTCCACTTCACTAAATGGTGCTTTCCGAGAGCAAATTAATACACAAGTTACTATAAAAAAAACCCAAATCGCTATAGGTGTGCCTATAACATTTGAAGATTTCCCTCAATTTCTCCAGAATCCCATGATCAGATCCTGATCTGATGACAATCAGACCACCTGGAAAGTATACCTTTTCAAACAAAGAAAGAACTTTCCAAATCGGTACAGCCGTCTTTGAGTAATCGGGAAACACATAAAAAAAAAGATTCTGACGAACTGAGAACCTCCTCTTTTTTTTAAGTCGGTTGAAAACAAATTCCATAAGAGACCTTTTCTGAACAATATAATGGATCGTTATTCAAGATGCACAGCCATTGTAAAACAAATCTATTTAATTCGCGGCATTCATTTTGCCCGCGCGCAATGGAATGTTATGTCAAAACAAAATGATTTAAAATGTTTATAATATTACGTTACGTTAAGATATTTATTTACTTCTCCTATTATATCCGGTTAGAGCATTACCCACTTTCTGTTGTGAATGATAAAAAAGATCATGGAATTTTTCAGCCAGTATGCATCTCTATCAGGATTTCTGCTGAAAGACGTTGTCTAGGTTTTGCAACAAGTAACTAAGTAATTGGCCCAGCCAGCCTAATTTTATCCAAAGCCTTCATGCTTTGGATAAAATTAGGCTGGCTGGGCTTGAAAACAATATTGTAAAAACGAAACTAGGAATTAAGGTGATGATTATAAACAAAGGTCAATTATTTTATGGTTGATATCAAGAGGAGCGCCCTCTACGGAAACATACCTAACTGGCAAATTTTACCTAACCCTTTGGGGAACACAGGCGTGATGGTATCGAGAGGATCCGGCAATTGGGACTCGAGGTGGCCTTGCACAAGTCCGAGGCCATGTGTTTTCATGGCCCTCAGAACGCGCCACCGTTGGGTTCCCAAATAACGGTAGGAGGGGTTCACATCGGCGTCGAGTCGACGATGAAGTACCTGGGACTCGTTCTCGACAGCCGGTGGAATTTCGTGGAGCATTTCCGACGTTTGGCTCCCAGACTGGAGCGGGCCGGGGCTGCCTTGAGGCGGCTCCTGCCCAATCTGGGAGGTCCAAACGCCTGCAGGAGGCTCTATGCGGGGGTCGTGCGGTCCATGGCCCTTTACGGGGCTCCGGTGTGGGTGCGTTCTGTGGGGCGGCCACCAGCCCGTCAGTTGAACGCGTCCCAGAGGGTCATGGCCAACCGGCTATCCCGGGGATACCCCACGGTCTCCAGTGAGGCGGCGAACCTCCATGCCGGATTACCGCCATGGGATCTGGAGGCAAAAATCCTCGCGCACATGTGGGAGTGACGGGAGGAGGCAAAACGCCGGGACGTAACTCCGCTGCCGCGAGAAATCGTGGCACGGCGGACAGAGCTCCGGCGGGATCTCATGGCAGCATGGAGAGTGCGATTGTCACAACCCAGTGCTGGGCACGCCACTTTTGCGGCGATAAGTCCCCTCTTTGAGGAATGGCTGGAGAGGTGCCACGGCGTCCTCACCTTCCGCCTGACGCAGGTCCTCACCGGACATGGGTGCTTCGGGAGGTACCTGTTCCGGATAAGGCGGGAGGAAACACCCGGGTGTCACCACTGTGTGGATCGCCCGGAGGACACGGTGGAGCATACGGTGGAGGTCTGCCCGGCTTGGGCGGAACACCGCCGTGTCCTCGTGAAAGCGATCGGCGGCGGCGATCTCTCACGTTCGGCCCTGGTCCAGGCCATGGTACGGAGCGAGAGTAAATGGGAAGCCGTCACCTCCTTCTGTGAGGCTCGCGAAGGAGGAGGCGGAACGCGTGAGGGAGAGGCAAGCTTTGCGCCCTCACGCCCCTAGTCGCCGCATTAGACGCCCTGGGCGTCGGGAATTGGCAGCCGATACCCGGCCACCGTAGGCGCGGGCTTGCGGACGGCGAGCAATGGGTAGCTCGCCGTCCGGTAAGGACCAGGCCCAAGTCGACAGCGCGTTGTGTTCCACGCGCGCCTCAAAGAGATGTCAGCACTACTGACGGGGTCCGCTAGGGCCGATGCCAGCTAGGGTTGCGGGATGTTCGAAAGAGTTACCTTGGCCCCGGCACAGGCAACTGAAGGAACACGGGTGGGTTTTAGTCAGTAAAAGTCTGACACGCCCTCCCGCTACGCCCAGAGCGGGAGAAGTCATTTGATGATTTCCCATCCAAAAAAAAAAAGGCGTGATGGCATGTTATGTAATAAAGAAGTTTACTTCTTTTATATTACTTTTATTCTTTATACTTTACCTCGTTTACGAGGTAAAGTTACTTACGATTTGAATATTCCTTATTCTCTGAAAAGCAAGCATACTTTCCTTAAAGGTTTGTCGTCAAATTCACCTCTTTTATTAATTTAGAATGTGATTCACTCAGTATAAAGTGCTGTGAAGATCATTCTTGTCAACATGTTAATGTGAATTTATGTCCACTTGAAATGCGTTTCAAAATCTGAAGATTATTTAAGGAAAGAGGACAATCATAATTTTCCTTGCATTTTAAACCCCATAAATCACTTTTAAACCTGAAGAACACTTTTCTAAAAAGTTACATTCCCATAAATAATTCTGTGAAATTGCGGGATTCACTTGAAATAAACATCTTTTCCAGAAATATATCATAACAGTGCTCGTAATGTATCAAGGAAGCAGCAGTTTTTCATCGATGCATTATTTACATAGTGTTTACGAGAAAGCTTATGAATTCACGCACATGAGTTATCTATTGCATATTATTTATTTTGAGAGATGAGTAAGTACTAATGCTACAATGCACTGTAGTCTAAATCATTCTAAATATAATTAACTAATGATTCTGTACTTTTGATCATGAAACTGAACATGTTTAATGATTCTCGGAACGTATGGGCTTAACTTTAACTAGGTATAGAAAACGTTCCTTCACCGACCAACGTTTCTTCTTATCGTGACGATAGCATTTTAAATGGACTCGGCACAGAATTTGGCTGCATGTTTGTCACCATCACTAGCGTCCATCAGTTCCTGTAATATACTCTGAAAACACAGTAAAGGCGCCGCTCACGCGCAGGCTGAGCTATGCACGTGTACTTTTTTTCTGTGGGTGGGAAAATCATCAAAAGACTTCCCCCGCTCTGGGCGAAGCGGGAGGGCGTGTCAAACTTTTACTGACTAAAACCCACCCGTGTTCTTTCAGTTGCCTGTGCCAGGAGCCACGGTAACTCTTTCGAACATCCCGCGACGCTGGCTGACGCACGTGTACGTGGATTCGCTTTGGACGAAAATGTAGGCGGGCTCGTCCACTGCGGCCCACGGCCACGCTACGCATGGATACGTGGCTGGCAAACAAATAAACCGTGCAGCTCTGCTCAGGTGAGAAACCTTTTCTTCTAATTGAACAGACAACTGTGCTGCTGAGGAGTTGTTGCGCCACTTCTCTCTTCTTCCCAGCTAAAGCACTAGGAAGTTGTGAAGGGCGGGCGTTTTAGTGGACTGTCTTGTAATTTTGACGTTCAAAAAGTGCTGATTCTCAGCCTAGTTTGATTTTGATTTTTTGACTTCTCTGTGCGCTTCCTACGTAGCAGTGGAGGGGCGACTCACATTGACATGTGCTATAATTTCATGTAGGTATCGAAACATTTTCATCGTGGGATCAATAACGCTGACTAAATCGTATCTAGTTACTTGTTATTTTTATGCAACATGAACCGCGTACATTGGATACTAACACGCGCCTCACTGAAAATTACTTTACATTTTTCAGTTTAAATACAGTTACAGTAGGTGTTAATTTTTCATGTCGTTTGAAACCATTGCAGCACATGTCATGGTCAATAATCTATTTTAATGTTTACAGAAGTAAAAAGCTATTCTCGAACTGTAAGAAAAATGGAGTTACGGCTTTTGATAATTAACATGGGCAAGGTGTTTATGTTTATGTATAATGGTATACACGGATTATTTTACTCTGGCTTATTTTTTATAACACGAGTTTGTTTATTTTGCTATTGCACGAGGTTAATTGAACCACGTGCTATGAACGAATAAACTATCGAACGGCCACGTTTTATAAAATTGGATTGATTGGTAGGTAAGTAGGCTGTGTTAGCTTTGCTCGACCTATCTTATAGATAAAGGCTTGTCCCTATTACACGAGACTCAAACAAAGATGAAATGGACTGCTTGTTAATGGCCCACCTCCTATTTTACGCCACAGGCCCTGTCATCTGTGCACTTGATGACCTTATGACTGCGTCAGTGAGCGGAGTTCGCGAAGCTGAATTTTGGGCCAAACATACATATTTGAACGTTGTGCCAACGATACCCCTAAGGAGAAAAAGAAAGATAGACATCTGCTGTACCCTTCGGTGACTACAGGCGTAATGTTATGTAAACAAATTATGATTCCGTAATAAGAAACTGATTTTGAACACAGCATAACACGGAATCCCAACGATAAATCGTGATCAAAATAAATCAATATCGTATGGAATGCTGAATGTTGACAGAGACAACAGACACGCGACGGCCGACAGTGAACATGATTACTCCCATATAAACATGGTGAGATAAACTCATTTTATTGTGTTTTTAGCTTTTGCCAGCGGCTTCGCCCGCGTGAATGTCGGAAATTATCTCACGGGAACATACTACCAGGATAAAAAAGTATGTTAATCCCGGATATAAACTATCTATATGCCAAATCTCATCTCCTCCCTTCATCGATTGTCATCCCTTTTTTACGTGTTTGAGTAACAAACATCCAAACATACCTAAGTACTATCACATTTATAATATTAGTACGAGGATCAGTCTATCTACGCATTTTAATTTTATTGAACTTGATGATTATGTCCGTGCAGTGCGGTAAGGATTTAAAGAAAAAAAAAGAGTGATATTCACATGTTTTGAATACAGAAGTATTTATACTTACGTGTTTTTTTTTTGAAAACATATAAGTACTGAAAAGTAAAATGTTCAGCTATTGTAAACAGGATAATCATGTTTATTTCTAGAGTCCTTGTAAAAAAAATACAAGCATACCGACATTTTCATACGCTGACAGGTGTATTACGTTCACCCGAATTCTGATTACCGAATCTTCCTTGCACCACATTCATATCTTCATATGATAGATATTTAATCCCATAACAGAATAGTTAACTAATTCTAATCCATACAAAACACAACAATGAAATACCTACTTCCTGCTCTTTATTTTACTGACAGTTTACACAGGATGACAAACCTAAACATCTTGTTCTATTCAGTTTGTCAAAGTCTGGGCCGAATTTCAATATATTCTGATAAAGCAATAGTTCCGAATGATGGGGCTGAGGAGTAACAACCCTCAGCAACGAAACATTTCATGGCAGATTTACACCCTTCCGGTCATTCAGTTATCGGCTATGAAGCACAATGTTATGTACTTTAAATTACCATAACATATAGCTCTTAATTCTGTTTGAAGTGAACGTCGATTCGACGTGCGGCTCTTTATTTGAAGTGTCGTACTAAATTGATAAATAAAACTGTGAAATAGTTCCGTTGTAAACTGGTCATAAACAGGTTTTGAGAACAATTTAGGAATTGCTAGTGTGAATGTTAATTCTCTAGTTAAATCTTTCAACTCAGTATATTTTGATATCATAATTTTGACTATGAAACGTTGTGAGTATGCGCGCCAGCATTGTTTTCACTGAGTGAAAATATCTTGATTAGTAGCGCACAGCCTGATTTACAAGCAGGATTACTGATCAAAGACTTGCGTAATCCTTTATCCTTACACTAATTAATAGGGCGCTTGATTTTTATGAAATTATAAAAAGATGCCTCGGAAGTAGTGACAAGGCAAGAAGATATGAACAAAGATAAATAAGTGGACTCACCTAAGTTTTATGTATTATTTATTTAGGTATTTTAAAAACCACAACACAACGCTCTAAAACTAATCATAAGACAGGCACTTGGCAGGATTATTCAATGACGATGAGATGAAAATATTACGTAACAAAGCAGATAATAATCGAACAGTGTTAAAAAAAATTTTCAGAGTACAAAATGACGCGTGTTATTAAAATTACGGCACTTATGCGATATGAAGACTCAGACTACTTAATAACTATTTGATAACTAGGAATAAGGACATTAAGTACATATATTACATGTTCCTACAAACATGCAATGAACATTTGGAATACAATATGATGGACACTTTTATAAGCTAATGTACACTGTCGTATCATAAATTAGTTGGTACAAACATAGCAGTCGTAAAAGGAAGCAGTTGAAATTGCAAAAACCCCACTAATTTAAAATTAACACTTTAATAATTAGAACAGTATCCTGGGACACGCAGCTCGTTAAGTGGAGCTTCTTCCTTAACACTCTCCTTTTCCTTATCCTTACAACAACACGCACAGCACAAGTACAAAGCTATGATAGTTCCCAGCAACGTGGGCATCCAAATGTACGTGGGGACGCCGGACTGGCGCACAGAGCTCGCATATTCCTTCAACAAGGCACAAGGAACATGGTTTCTCTCTTTATGCATCGTTAAATTATGCCATAACACGCACTCTTGCTCATCTGTCACTTGTAATGCTGGTCCCGTGTCCTTTACAAACGGCTTCACATCAATCTTTGACGACGCTATGTCAACCGGACGAGAATTCTCCGTCGTCGTTACCTCAATAAATGAAGATATCATAAAACATGGAAACTCAGTCTCTTCGAAGTGCGACCGTTCGATGATTTGTAGAGAACAAGCTTCACCTGAATGAGCGTTGTACTGATGCGTGTGGGACCAGCCCATGTTAGACGAACGTCCTAAGTTGTACAAAGAGAGGCCAGTGAGTATGTCGCTGTACCTGCTGCCGGACTCTTTGTAGGTGTACACATAGGTCGGTGGCATGGGCCTGTACACAGGATACAGTTCTGTGGAGGAACAGGTGCGGCACGTGAAATGGACGTTCTGGGGTGGGTGGTACGAGTAGTGAGCGTGGCTCGCGGTCACGTGATGGCCGTGTGCATAACTGTGCGACCCTCCATGTGACCCTCCGTGTGATCCTCCGTGTGATCCTCCGTGTCCTCCTCTTGCAACTACACAAACATTGATAGTAAAGATGTAAACAAATATCCCGTGGATAATATCCATGGTACAGCGTAAAGGGCGGGTCCCGGCGCGCGACTGCCGCAGCTCGGGAGATGAGGTCGCTTGGCCGCCATGTAGACTGGCCGGCGCCAGTCTGTCGCCCTCGACATAACACTGGGGTGAAAGTCCGTGAACGAAATGTAAATGAAAGGTTGCAGACATCATATACACGTGCCCTGTTATTGATATTTTCTTGCTACGACGTACTTTGAAATTATGACTAAGTAGAATTAACGAAGATTAAGGGCGAAAATACACATATGCCTGAAGCCTTGGTACAAAACTATGCAAGTAGCTGGCACGCCATTGTGACATTGACCAATCAGAAGTTGTTATGGCACACGGCATGCCAGCTACTTGCATAGTTTTGTACCAGCTACAGGCATGTTTATTTTCGCCCTAATGTGTGTCGGAATAAAGTCATTATAGTGTTATAAAACAATCGCGGATTATGTCATGAGTAGTCATGGACTCGTGAGTTAGTTGAACGTACTTGCGTCCACGCACGCCACAGTACTCCGGGTCGCGGACAATGCGCGCCACCTACAAAGCGCGCTCTTCCTGCTAGATATCACGATGAATGATTTCCTGAGCATTGTCGCCGAGACATTGAGATCATTTCTGAGATACGAGCATTGCCTGAGCTACTTTGTACAAAAACTAACTCTACTCGTCTAGTTTTGACCAATACTGAAAATTGTTTGTCAATTTTCTTCTTTTCTATAAATCTTTCGATACGTTTTGTGGAAATATTACGAAACTCAATTCGCAACTCATATCACACCTGTAAAGCATAAATTTTCCAAACGACAGGTGTAATATATGCCAGTGTTTATTTAGCTTCCATTCCAGAACGATTAAAGGAATAACCGCAAATAAAATTACCGAAATATACGAGCACTCTTTGTATTATTTCTGTATCTGCATTCATCTTGTACCTACGTAACAAGAATTCATAAACAAAGGTTTATTTCACGATTTATATTCTCTACTTTGATATTCTATGGCAACGTTTGTTCATTGCAGTTGAAATAGTAAACATTGATGAAAAATTAAAATATCACTTTTCCCTCAATGTGAAGGTGACAACATGGGAAAACTACGTAACAGCATTTTCATCCATTATCGTAAAAATGAACATGTTCCGAAACTATCAATTAATGAAGTAAGCCAACATACCTACTGAAGTGAAATTATAGAAAACACTACATTTCCAATTAAGAACATGGTTATTATTAAAGAGGCAGCTCTTCATATAGACGATCAAGTTCTCATCGGCTGGTATCATCGTTAGGGTTAAGGTCATGTTACTTCAAAATGTCGGATCGTGTCGGTTGATCGTCACTTGGTTAGATTACGTGGTTATTAGCTACAGCCCCACACTCCACAGCCCTATCAAAGCATCGGGTTTCTTAGAAGATACATCGCTAAAAGTCATTAAGGGGAGGAAAATTGTATTCAAGGTCATGTTAACGTGGATCTAACCACGTTAACGTGACCTTGAATAGACTGACTTGATGACTTTTATTACTTTAGGACAAAAAGACGATTTATTGTGTCTTGAGTTTGCCTTGTCTTTAATTAGACGAAAATAACACAAGGTATTCTTATCCTCTACCTAATTAACTGTCCTTTGTTATTATATAGTCCTTTTCGAAATTATATTTCTCCTGGTTTGTGAAAGTCCAATCAAGTCTCTGATCATTAAAGCTGCTGTCAAATAACATTGTAGCTTCTGTGATTGGTTGACCAAAATAACAATAGCCAATTTGGCACAGTATATGAGAGAATCTCTGATTAAATTAAAATTTTACAAAAACCGTATGAACAGACATGTGATACCTGATAAGTAATTGATAGTCTGATGAACCAATTTTCCTACTTCAGTCGTGAATATCCTAAATCTCCTCCATCATGACAAGTTTCCCATAAATCTCTCAAATAATTTTACTGCAGCGTCTAAACTCAATAATATATCGACACGCCATAAAGTGGTAGGTGTAATAAACGAGAAAAATAAACCATTGGTGGTTTCCCATTAATCTTCTGAACTGGGAATTATGGCGCCTAACGACAAATACTACCCCTGAACATTTTGCTCAAAAATATACGACGTTTTATAAGAATTGGTTACCAAATTGTAATTTTATGAGGGAACAAAATTTTCGTCTTCCTAACTTTTTACTTCAGATTACGATCTCCGACTAACTACTTACGACGTAAAGGCAGTATTATCAATTGATGCTAAGAATGAAGTTAAGCGTCCTGAGAACATCATACTGAAAAATATTGGAACTTAAAGATTGCGAAAAACCGGGACCTTGTAAATCTATAATCCAGTCACTGGTTTCCGAAGACAACTTCTTGTCAAGTCAAACTGACGCTGGCTCATCATCATCATTATCTCAGCCGAAAGACGTCCACCGCTAGAGATATTAGGGCCCCTTAAGTGTCGCCACATCGACCGGTCCTGTGCTTCTCGCATCCAGCGAATTCCTGCGGCCTTCACGAGATCACCAGTCCACTACTCCAGAACCTTTCGGTCATCAGCCATGTATTCTACGAGTAATGTGCCCTGCCATTTAAGTTTGACAATTCTTTGGGTTATGACGGTTACCTTGGCTTGACGCTGACTATACAACGGGAATTGCTAAGGCCAAAAACATAAAGGAGTACCAAGATCTTCTTGGCACCCACTAAAACGATTTAAGAGCCCATGAAAATTAACGAGTGGCAGACACATTTCAAAGCGTTATGAATATGATGTGTGTTTGAAAGTGGAATAATTATTCTAAAGGCTCCAACAGTTGCTGTTAATGATATGTAACTTACAAAGCTACCATTTTACTTCGTGACTATAGACGCTCGAGCACAAACGCACAAGAGTATGCCAACGTAAATCCGAACGATTTTTAATCGACTATACAAACTATCCAATAGTATTTTGGTTTTTATGCGGCTAGTTCAATGGAAACAGTTACAGCTAAACAATTACAGAACATAATCCAGCATTGCACATGTAAGCGGGCAAAGGTATAGTTCTGGTTTCACGTTTCGGGTTTTTATTTCTGCTTTTTTCGTTGGTATATTGGCGTGTGCTAGCTGATATAATTATGGCAAATCATTTAATTTAATGTTTTATATTTCGTGATGTTAACTACTTACCATACTATTGTATAGAATCAAGTTATTCTAACCTGAACAAACAGCTGTGCTGCTGGGAAGTTAGTTGTGCTGCTTCTTCTTCCCAGCTAAAGCACTAGGAAGTGATGAAGGTCGGGCATTTTGGGGGACTGTCTTATGTAATTTTGACGTTCAAAAAGTGCTGATTCTCATGCGCCTAGTTTTTATAAATTACCTTTGATTTTGAAACTAGTATTTTTGTCCAAATGCTTTCACGATACTTCAAAAAAACACATTCAAGACATGATCCAAAAAATTTCTCCACTATTAAAGATTCAAAACATGATTGCTTTTATTCACGACGGTTTTTTAATACATCCCCTGATGAACGTCTTTGGTTTCTTAAATTAATGAAATATTTACGTGGAGAACAGATTATAGGTTATATTAAAGCTCATTTTTTGGGGTTCAGATGGCAGGATAGGACAATGCACCCATGGAAGTGGCGAAGTTTTGGGCCAAAAAAAAAAACTTAGTACACCTAACTTCTGACGTTTCATAAGTACCAATGTAGGCTTATGTGAAATAACATATTTTGAATTTGAATATACTGTCCTGCCATCAACACGACCAAGAAGAAGATAATGCTCATTCCTCAATCAATCAAGGAACTCATGTTTGGAAAATGAGGAAAAGAACCAAAGAGAAACCGCAAAGATCGCCCGACCAACGCACTTGTTCAAATATAACCTGATACTGACCACAAGACATCGTAATGAAGGCTGTAGCTAGTATTAATGTTAGGTGCAAATACTTGTATGTAAATTAATTATTAAGTACTGGCTGGCGCTGGCATTTGTTTGAATAACTGAACAATAGACAGAGGAGGAGTTACTTGATAAGAAAGTCCGTGGTAGCACGCGATTTTAATAGCTTTTTGGGTGAAACATTAGCGATAATCACAATATGGGGGAGTAAATAAATAAATATTGATAGCAAATATTTGTTTAGGAAAACTGTAAATGTAAAATAATGATTTGGTATCAAGATACCAAAATGTATGACTATTGCAGGATATGGGAACAAAGATATTGGACTATGCATTGGGGTGGCTGAAGTGGACTGGTTATCTCTGCGAGTTGGCTTCGGCCCCTCGTACGCCTTCCAAAGGTCCGGGACCCCAGGGTCCCGCGAAATGTCAAAGACCTAAAATAATAATAATTCTTTATTGACATGGTTACAGAAACTTGTTTGAAGCCTCTGACTCCTGAACTAGGTGTACCTTTATGTCAGAAGTCAGAATGTCAAAATGAAGAATATACTAGATTAAAAACTAATAAAAAAAATATAAAGTTAAAAAAAAAACTAACAAAACACGCTTTTATCACGCATTAAAAATATAAAATGATTAAATTTGATTGTATTAGTTACCAATGCAGCTTGTCACTTCTTTTATATCCAATGATTAATTAAACAAAAAGCGTGGAGGGATTTTTGGTTGTGTGTATGATACTTTTAATTAATTGAAACAAAGTGTAACTAATACAATTCAATTTAATTATTTTATAATTTTTAGTGCGTGATAAAGGCGAATTATTTTTCGTTTTTTTTTTTTACTACATATTTTTTTAATCTAGTTGTAAGCAATAGGTAGTAAGCATCAGAAGGCTGTGTTAATCAAACTATACAATGAAATCGTACGGTGCGCAACAATAAAAGTTCCACCGTCTAAACCATGTCTAAACACTGTCTAGAAGATGTAAGTCACTGGTTACTTTTTTTTTTTTTTGCATACCACAGACAATAAATTTGCATCGTGTAAATTCACATACATAGATCGTACATTTATAGGTTAGGTACCAATCTAATCAAATCGAAACCAAAGAAGAGAAACCTTACATGTGTTTTGTTTATTAAAGTCACAGTCACCTAAATACATTGAAAGTCTCGAATATATATAGGTACCTACAATAAAAACTTGTTTTATAAGATTTCCATAGGAAGCCTTTTCTTCTGTTTTCTTTATGAACCAATTCATTTGGTTTGGGTCAATGCGTATTAGGTACAACCGTGAAAAAAACAATGTTGTTTGTTTCTTGAAAAAGATTTTCAGCGACGTAAAAAAAGTTGAAAATAACGATGTTCATGTTTGTTATAGTTAATTTGGTTTAAATGTTTTTATAGCAGCACCCTTTGATCTGCGTTTATTTGGAACCCGCTTCAGTAACAAACGAGCTTAGGTAAACTGAAATTACACAAATCTGATAACGGTTATAGTTCGAGTTCGTGTAAACTTTAATGTTCAAGTGTCGACTTACACTTCCCTGAGGCGATTATGACGTTTTAATACAAATCCTGTTGTCATCTAGGTACCTGTAGATGTAAGTAGGTATATCTACTATCTTAGCTCATTCATTTATAACTTGATCATGGATTCTCTTCCTCATTTTATTTAAACCTACAGCTACGCTCCTTCATTCATCAACTCGTTCCTGTTTGTAAACATCAGTCTAAAGTCTTAGTTATACCTACTTAGATAAACGTTACAGAAACCATCGCTGCGGCGCAGGCGGTGCGTAGGTAAATAACGTTAAATGTGCTGCAATATAAATAAATGTTCATTGATGAAAGCTTCAGATAGGTACTAAGTATGTGGAAAACTGAAAACTAGGAAAACGATTAGAAATCGTAATTGATCGTTCCTCTTCCACCTTTTGTCCCTGTTAACTATCGGAAAATTCTTTGTAGACTAATAAGTATCTACATTAAACAAGTATTACGTCTTAAGCTCTAGTATGGATTGATTGCCATTGTGTTAAAGCAATGATCATCAAGTAGTTAGCAATAAAAGATCCAATAATGTGACCACCGCAACACGGTGCCAATTTTGATATAATAAACCATGGCAATAAACTGTCATGTACAGGGTGGCAGGGACATCGACACACAACCTGTTACCATGGATTCAGAACATCATTCTGGGCACTCCTGCGTTAAAATTTTTCGTCGGTTATTAAAAAAAAATCAGCTGTTTCCTACAAAAGTGCAATATCTACCTACGCGGTCAAAATGGGAACGGGGATTTTTTTTTAATAACCGACGAAAAATTTCAACGCAGGAGAGTCCAGAATCATTAACTGAATCCATGGTAGGTGGCGCGTCGATATACCTGCCAACCTGTATGGTCAGAGCATTTAGGTACTTTTTTGCATTCAACGAACCTAGGATAAACTAAATAGATTACTTTGAAGTACTCACTGATAGCTGTTCTGGTGCGCACATTCCTCGAGTAGCACATCGGATGCAGGATTGCCCAGTAGCGGTCCACGGAAACACCCACCAAGCAAAAGATACTAATAGTGCACAGCATCACTAACAACGACACCGTGAACAAACACGCGTGGAGGTTCCGCGGCTGGCCTACTGACGCCAGGATCGCGAACGGTATTCCAAGTAGACCAACCAAAAAGTCTGCCACTGCCAAAGACACAATGTAATAGTTAGTGCGTCGACGCAGTCTGCGTTCACGATGGAACACATAGATCACCATAGCGTTCCCCACGACCGCCACCAATGCCACCAAGATTTCAAAAGTGGTGTACGTAGCATGTAGTTCAGGAGTAGGTGTCCGGTGAGGTGCCGACGCCACCGTCGATACCTCCGGCACCATATCCTCAGTGGTGTCCGTCATCGCTTATAAGTGCCCACTTCGAGAATAACATTTAGGTACTACCACTTCCGAATACAAAAGATCGCACAATTGGTGTATTCTTGAGAAGTTTTACACTTTTCGGGAATGCATCCGGAAGCAGCATGATTGCTGCTACTTCCTTTGGTTTTAAACGAAAAATAGTCATATTGCTGTCCAAGTGAGCAGACGTGAAGCGACGACGTGTAAATTTTCTAGAACCCAAGTGTTAACTGTTGAGTTGGAAACTATTAACAGTTATCCGCATTCGGATCACGAGCGTACGCGGACGAGGCGAGCGTGTCCCGCCCGTGAGGCGTGCTTCCCATCACTGCGGGCGCAAATTGGCGCGAAACCGCGGCGACGACGGACGGCGGCGTCCCGACGCCCTACGCCGACGCGCCTCGCACTTGTTGCGACTCACGACCGCCACCACCTGCCCTTGAAATGGGAGTCAGGTTCACGTTGCTCATGCGACATCGAGATCTAAGTTATAGCTCATTTATTTTCATGAAGTCTGAACCATCATTACGAATTTAGTCTCTGGCTACATTCTCTCTGTAGGAAGAACAACATACCTTGTGTTAATTAGCAGCCACAGGTCATAACATAAAACTGCTAATGTTCCAATTACCTAACTAACTGAGCCTGGGCTAAGAACTAAAATTACACAGCCGAAACAAAAGCCGGAATCTGGGCGAGCGCTACTCAAGTCCGTTTAGGAACCTCTGCCGGTCTTGACTTATTAAACCAACGAGACCGAGCTGTTTTACAAGCATTTTTAAACGACTTCAAACAAGGAGGAGGTTCTATGTCCGACTGTAGGTAATTTGATTTTTTTTTTTTTATATTTGTTCACCGATTCGGATTTTGAAATTTCTTTTTTGTTTGAAAGAGTGCTCTCCAGGTCCCGTTTTCACCAAGTCCGAATCTGGATGAGGGGATCCCATGGAAATCGAGGGAAATCCCTTTAATCAACAATTTTGTAACATGACTTTATACTTATAATTTAGTTTTCACTAAATTATTATTTAATTTACATAGATTTGAGATAAATATTTACTATAATCAATGATAAATAATACTGGCTGGTAGAACGCCACATAGAAAAAGTAACATAAAAAAGGTGGGAAAGCGGCAATTCGACCTTCAGTTGTTTTGTGGAGTGCTAATAGGGAACCTTACTGACAATTTATGCCGCTAGAGGGCGGGCGCACCTGCAACGTTTGGTAACTAGAACAACATGGCGTCTCCGTCTGTGGTAAGACTGGCTAACAAAAAGTTTATAGTAAAAAGGTTAAAGTTCTTAATAATTTTAAATTGTAAATAATTTTAATAATAAATTAATTTTATGAGACCGTACTATCGCATTAGGTAATGCAACCCGTAATGATAGTTATAAAGGGAATAAATAATTTAAAAAATAACATAAACAGAAAAACAAACTTCATGTATAGTCGTCCTTTTTCACCTATAGTAATTTGTGCGAGTAATTAATTGATAACACTATTATGTACAAGTATACAATAAAAAATAAAAAGGGAACATCATTAACATCCATTTTAAATGTGGCATTGGACGACCGTGCGTGGCTGCAAGCCACACTACCCATTCGTTTTGGTGGGCTCGGCGTCCGCAAAATTTCTAGTGTAAGTTTACCGGCGTTCCTATCCTCGGTCCACAGCACCGAAAAGTTAACCGCAAAAATCTTAGCCCCTTCTCAGGTTGACTCTGAAGTGCCGTGTTTGACCGATGCGGTGAACGCCTGGAAAATTGCTTGCCCGGATACGGTTCTGCCCAAGAACCCGTCCTCCCAGAGACAGTGGGATGAGCCGCTCTGCAGGTTGGTACGGAATAAACTCATTAATACGTCCACCAACACTGCTGAGCGTGCCCGCCTGCTGGCTGTGGGTGAATGGGAGTCGGGCCTCTGGCTTCAGGCGCTACCATCACCCAACATAGGCACTATGCTGGGTGATACCACATTCCGGCTCGCTACTTGTTTGCGTCTGGGCGCTCCTTGCGGAGCTCCACATCGCTGTCAATGCGGTGAAGGAGTCGACTGCCTCGGACACCATGGCCTATCCTGCAGCAAGAGCGCTGGTCGTATGGCACGGCACGCTAGCATTAACGACATCATCCGTCGGGCTCTTGTCACCGCCGGGGTGCCAGCTGTTTTAGAACCCAACGGCTTGGCACGAGACGATGGGAAGAGGCCGGACGGAATGACCATAATGCCTTGGAAGTTGGGTAGGCCTTTGGTGTGGGATGCAACCTGTGTCGACACCCTCGCACCATCACATCTTCCTAGCACGGCGGGCTGTGCTGGGGCGGCTGCTGCAGGTGCAGAAAACCTCAAACGGCGCAAATATAACAACCTCATTGGGAGCTATATGTTTGAGCCGTTTGGTGTTGAAACACTTGGGCCGTGGGGTCCGAGTGCTCATCGAGTATTTCGGGACATCGCTAAGCGGTTGGTCGACTCTCTACGGGACCAGAGGGCTGGCCTATTCTTAGCCCAAAGAATCAGCATTGCCATTCAGCGTGGCAATGCTGCCAGCCTTTTGGGCACTTTTCCGATTGACAGCGATGCGGACGAATTTTTTGATGCCCAATGAGCTCTTCTCCCTTTTTATTTTTTATTGTATACTTGTACACCTATAGTTAAAAAAATTATCTATGGTTAGTTGACTGATATTGAGAAATCCGGTGTTTACAATCTACTGATACATTATTTTATTGATATCCGTTCGTCAGGAATATTCCTATAGTACATAGTAATAATGCATCAGTCAGTGAGACAGTATTGTGCCATTAGGTAGTATATGCAGGAACGAAGGTGTTCATTAATTCACTAAAAACGGATAACTTCGCAAGCAGTGGTAAATTGCTACGTTGCAAGCATCTTACAGTCACAAAAGATTAAAGGTTGTGTTCGGATCATTTTAGAGCCGAAGACTATAAGAACTATAGTAACAAGGATGAGATAAAGCTGAAATTATATCGAAAAACGCCGAAAAATGTTGGCCCTCACATTTGACAGTTTGCTTTGTTTACTTCGTGTTTATGTGGCACCATCTGCTGTCTCAGCTTTGCGTAATATTCCCTATTAGCCTATTAGCGCCCTCGCTACGCTCGTGCGCCAAACCATCTCGTGCCTAAATAGGTCCCTTTCACCTCTTGTTTATCAATCTACTATTTCGTTTTGTAGTGTTTTTTTGGAAGTCGGTTTTTTTTACGTTCGTATGTTTTCCGATTACTCTGTCATCCATTTTGTTATTCTTAAAAGACCTCAGGAATATACATAACATCTCGCCTGTATTCCCCGAAGGGTTATTGCACCTATAGTACACCCACATTTCGCCAGTTATGTTTAAGTCCCATGTGGGGCGAGCCTATTGCCATCAACCGGGCACAAATCCAGATTCAGGGCTGCTACTGAGAAATTCCAGTTGGAAAAACCCAATAACACTTTGCCCGACACAGGAATCGAACCCAGGACCTCATGCTCAGCAGAATAAGAATAATATATTCAATACATTTGTCGAGTATACGGAAATACGGACTTTAGTTGTTGCCTTATCTTTACAAACACCGTGTAAAGAAAAACCCAAAATAGACGATCTGAAATAGCAGCTAGTCTACTCAAATCGCCTCTTTCTAAAATGTTTGTAGTTAGATCCGATTCTACCTCTCTAATTGTTGAGACATGTCTAAATATGTGCTTTTTATCCGTCATGATGAAGTATAACTTGAAGCTAGTCGCGTTATCGGGGCTCTGCGAGGTCCACTTCCTTAATTGGGGTTCCTTTTCAAAGAACAAATTTATCAAGAAGAGCTTCTGCGACTCTAAAAAGTTTACCAGTATTTACCCCCTGTGATTCTTGCGCCCCAAGCCGAACGGTCCAACTTTCGATTCGCCGCGTTCTTGTACTTACTCCCACTTTGGCATTGAAGTCCCCCATAACAACGCTGTAGTGGGCCTTTATCGTACTGTGCACTGCCTATATCCTCGTACATGGCGTCAGCTGTCTCGTCAGAGGATGTCGAAGTCGGCGCATATACCTGTATCACATTCAGGTAGTACCTGTCAGTGAGTTTCAGTGCAAGGTATGATACCTGTGTGTGACTCACTACTGATGTCTACAACGCTGCTAGAGCGTTCCTTGTTGACAAGGAAGCCGACAAAATATATATTATATATGTATATATATATCAATGTTGTGTATGCGGTAATATTAATTCCGACTACGGAACCCTCATTGCGTGGTCGGACATGCACTTGGCCGGTTCTTTTTTATTTACAGTCACTTCGTGATGGTCATGGTAGTTTTATAAACGGCTCTCAATTTAATAACTACGCGTAGACTTATGAGATACGATTGATTATTTATTATTCTGAGACACCCGGTGATTCATCGCCACTTAGCTGGTGCATTCATTAAGTCCTACATTGTTCGCATAGGTGGGTATGTACACACTTTAATAGCATTATAATATATCCAGAGCTGAGCCTACATATATTTTTCTTATTGCAATGCAGGGGGTAAAAAATACCTACCAAACATAGTAAGGCGCCGCTAAACAGCCGCCCGCGGCTAAACTACGGAAGTACGTACGTGTACTATCGAGTCCAAAGACTATACCTACTGCCGCGCTAACGAAGTACGTACGTGTACTATCGAGTCCAAAGACTATACCTACTGCCGCGCTAACGAAGTACGTACGTGTACTATCGAGTCCAAAGACTATACCTACTGCCGCGCTAACGAAGTACGTACGTGTACTATCGAGTCCAAAGACTATACCTACTGCCGCGCTAACGAAGTACGTACGTGTACTATCGAGTCCAAAGACTATACCTACTGCCGCGCTAACGAAGAATACAATAACTCGATTTTGACAAGAATGATTAGGTATTGTATTTCTGATTACTGAATTTGTTATGAAGTTTTAGTTATTGCATTCTTGCTTACTGAAAAACCGAGTTCCTGAAGAATTCATAAGAAGTTACTTAGAGAGAATTAATAGATCGCGATTCTCTGATTCCGAATATACCTACCTATATGTCGTGGCTGGATCTTAGAATTGATCATTTCATGAAGTGTTCGGTCAATTCATGAAATGGTTGTATTTCATTAAATGGCCAGCTAAAATTGGCCATATCGTTTAAACGTCAACGTTTAGTGATATGTCAGTCGACGTTTGGTATCTGTCGTGGTCCAATCGTAGAAATAGCCATATCGTGACGAAAGAAACCTATTTATCGATATTCCCAGCTGACCACTGGGCATGTCGCAAAGTAGGTGCATTTCACGCCGCTAGCGGCACCCCCATCAAATAGGTTAGGTTAGATTTAGAACTGTGACCAACCGCGTGCGAGCCGAGCGAGCGAAGCGAGCGGTTCTGCGGCAGCGGCCGGCGTACGCTACATCCAAGTTGGTCGCAGTTACTTAAGAATTATTCGATTATGATGCACAACAAAAACAAAGCGACATCAACACCTCTACCGGTGGATAATCTAACTATTTTACGATATGATTACTAATGTTCGGCCACGTCATGAAGTATTCGTGCGTTTAACTGTTCATATCGTCAAACGTTGAGTATTCAATGATCTGGCCAAACCACATCATGATGTGGCCAGCGGTCGATGTTCTATTTCATGAAATAGGTACAACCATTTCATGAAATGGTCGAACACTTCATGAAATGATCAATTCTAAGATCTGGCCACGACATCTTATATACGTATATAAAAAATCTCGTGTCACGATGTACCTATGTCCTGGGCCCTAATTCACTATGACCACTTAGTGATTCCTTACTTCGAAATCACGTCAATTCCTTAGCTAATTACGACATCTGCTAATAACGTATTCTCTTTGACACAATGAACGAAACCGCGCGAAATGAACGCGATGTTGGCGTGGTTTGAACTGTCAAAATACCACGCTTGGGAACCGTACGGAATCGTCAGTTTACAGTTAAAAGTTTTTAAAATTTGAAGATTATGTTGTGTTCTGTGTTTGTGTCGGGTGTATTTCAGCATAATTTATATTGTAGAAAGTAAGAAATAATTGTTTTTCATATATGTATACATACACCAGGGACATTGAAATATCATGCTTTATAAGAACTTTATATAATACTGTCGAAAATGCTTTCTATGTGACCACACTAATATTAAATACCTTGGTTTCATTCACTTTGCTAAACATTTTCCATATTTTATAGAAAATATTCCAAAGTAACTAGTAAAAACTTGTATAAAAATAGTGTAGGTGGCAAATGATAATACTTACGATTCTTCCCTTCAATCACGAAATGGTCCAATCCAGTTATTGGTGGTCCAGTAATATATTATTTCGAAATCTACAAGAGCCCTCAAAACAAATAAAATGTACATTTAAACAAAATCACTCTGACAACTCTAGAAAACATACGCAAGTACCTACGTTCAAAAATTTTAACACTGCTGTCAAATATTATCATTGTATGTTTTTGTTAATTTTCCAATAGATTTAAAAACCTAAAATTACGTTTTTAATGTCATAAATAATATTAAAATATAATAAAACACGATACTTTAGGCATTATTGATGTTCAAAATGGAATATTTTCAATTACTAGTTTTAGGATCAAATACTGCCGAACAAAATATCAAAACGCACGCGTGATTTCATAATGTGCCATAGACAATTTGTCTTGGACCATACAGAATATGACATTTCGATTCCTTACCGTTACATGGTTTTCAACAAGACACGGCACTGACGTGCTTTGCACGTGGTAAGATATAAGCGGGGAATAATAATTACCATACAGAATTGGGGCCCTGAATGAACTTCGAAACTACTGAACCGATCTTGATGAAATTTGGTCACTAATGTGTCTATGGGTCCTATGTGTGTAGGTCCAGCTTAAAAGATAGGATGGTTTTCATCTCGATTATTGACTTCAAGTAACAGCGCGGGCAGGCGATGCGATGCGACGGGGTGGGTAGAGGAAACAAGAGCTTTCACGCGGACGAAGTCGCGGGCGGAAGCTAGTACAATATAACTCAAAATCGTCCAAAGTCAAGTTATTGTATTCTTCGTTAGCGTGGCAGTATAGTACCTATACTGGCAAATCGAGTCTATCGACAAAACGGACGCCTTTATACACTGATTCATTGAAGAATCCTTGCCCCTATGGTCCTTTGTTTTCGTCCACCAATAGAAAGTCGGAACGGCACAAAAGTTTTTTGCTGCCTGAGATATTATAAAAAATCTCAAAATCTCCCTTGCTCAAACTCTCATACCGCCCATCATAGATTACGCTGATGCCTGATAATTAGATGCCACCGAGAAACTTTTAAATAAAGTCGAGCGTTTGCAAAATATATGTAGGTACCTATTCGTTTTGTTTTTAACCTTAAAAAGTAAGATCACGTTTCTAACTTTCGCAAGATACTCAAGTGACTCCCTATTCGACTTCGCAGGAACTCTCGGATATTGTGTTGTTGTCTGTTATTTAACATCCTTCACAACGCTAAAACACCATCCTATCTGCGGGAACGCTTTTCCTTCACCCGTCCCTCTGATGCACCTTGCAGGTCGCATCGAATCTCCACTCAACCGACTTCTACTCCTACTCCTTCACTGTGTATGCGTTCGTTTGTGGAATTCACTTCCGCCTGACATTAGGGACTGCCAAACTGTTGCAGTTTTTTTAAAAGAAGAGTGAAAGAACACTATCTTTCCACTTCGTCATAGTTGCATATCATGTATTTATTATTTTATACTACCTACAGTATAATCGTATAATATATTTTAATAATATTTATTTTAGAAGTATCTATGTAATTATGTCAGTATATTCTCATATTCTATGTTTAGACACGAAAAGTGACTATGAAAGTCGCAAGAATCCACTGGATGCGGGAAGTGTTCTACACTTGGCGATGCTCGGTCTTCGTCTAACAATGGACCTCTTTTGATTAAGATGATAATGTTATAATACTATGTATAGAAGATGTCGAAAGTGTCGTGATGGCCCAGTGGTTAAAGACTTGCCTCTCATACACGAGGTTGTTCGAATCAGTTCAAATCCGGGCAAGTACCAATGTGTGTTTTTCAATTCATATGTATGTACTTTCCGAGTTTATCTTGGACATTACTGCTGACATCGGTGAAGGAAAACATCATGAGGAAACCTGGACTTATCTATACAAAAAAAAACAAAACGCTTAAGTTTTAAAAAACCGGCCAAGTGCGTGTCGGCCCACGCACAATGAAGGGTTCCGCAGTTGGGATGGTTTTTTCAACAAACTACAAAAAATGTTCTCCCAAACATCGATACACGTCATGGTCAATTCTCTAACTGCAAATGTAGGTTTGTAATCGCAAAAAAATGTTTTTTCACATGATAAAACTACAAATTATTGAATTTCGGACTTCTTCCTTTACTTGTGCTGTGAGACCTTGTTTCTTCACAAATTTCATGATTCTAGGTCAAGTGGAAGTACCCAGGTTTTAATTTATTTGCGAGTATCAAAATATGTCGCAAAAATGGTCGTATTTTTTTATTGCGTTGACTTAGAAGCTTGATTTTTTTAGAGCTCCAAGGGACCGTAGACCTACGTATTTGATATTAGTTTCAACTTGATACCTCCACGCGTTCCTGAGAAAAAGGGTCTTGACAGACTGACAGACAGACATACAGATAGACGGACAACGAAGTGATCCTATAAGGGTTCCGTTTTTCCTTTTGAGGTACGGAATCCTAAAAATTACATCGACTTCAAAATTAAATTAAGTAACTCAAAATTATGAAATAATTTTAATTTCGGAAATTGGTGTCTTGGGATCTGTATTTTAGTTTTTGCCACCGGTTTCCGAAATTAAAGTTATTTCATAATTTTGAGTTAATTTCTTTTTGAAGTCGTTTTAATTTTTTTATATTATGTACCTTTTTTATTTCGTAATTTTTAGTTTTAAGTAAAAACTGGAATATTTGTTTGTAACTTGCACTGTTTCATGTTGCCAATTACAACAGTTAATGTAAACCAATATAAAAATGGTCACAATCCGATTAATAGATTTCGGAGAAATGCGTCTGTTTGTTCCGACTAATGTCCGAAACACTTTTTTTTTCTTTCTTTTTTTTTGTGGATGGGAATTCATCAAATGACTTCTCCCGCTCTGGGCGGAGCGGGAGGGCGTGTCAGACTTTTACTGACTAAAACCCACCCGTGTTCCTTCTGTTGCCTGTGCCGGGGCCACGGTAACTCTTTCGAACATCCCGCAACCCTAGCTGGCATCGACCCTAGCGGACCCCGTCAATAGTGCTGACATCTCTTTGAGGCGCGCGTGGAACACGACGCGCCGTCGACTCGGACTTGGTCCTTACCGGACGGCGAGCTACCCATTGCTCGCCGTCCGCAAGCCCGCGCCTACGGTGGCCGGGAATCGGCTGCCAATTCCCGACGCCCAGGGCGTCTCCTGCGGCGACTAGGGGCGTGAGGGTGCAAAGCTTGCCTCTCCCTCACGCGTCCCGCCTCCTCCTTCACGAGCATTACTGCTTCGCAGAAGGAGGTAATGGCTTCCCATGCACTCTCGCTCCGTACCATGGCCTGGACCAGGGCCGGACGCGAGAGATCGCCGCCGCCGATCGCTTCCGCGAGGACACGGCGGTGCTCCACCCAAGCCGGGCAGACCTCCACCGTATGCTCCACCGTGTCCTCCGGGCGATCCACACAGTGGTGACACCCGGGCGTTTCCTCCCGCCTTATCCGGAACAGGTACCTCCCGAAGCACCCGTGTCCGGTGAGGACCTGCGTCAGGCGGAAGGTGAGGACGCCGTGGCACCTCTCCAGCCACTCCTCAAAGAGGGGACTTATCGCCGCAATTGTGGCGTACCTAGCGCTGGGTTGCGACAATCGCACTCTCCATGCCGCCATGAGATCCTGCCGGAGCTCTGTCCGCCGTGCCGCGATTTCTCGCGGCAACGGAGTTACGCCCCGGCGTCCTGCCTCCTCGCGCCACTCCCAGATGTGCGCGAGGACTTTTGCCTCCAGATCCCATGGCGGTAATCCGGCAAGGAGGTTCGCCGCCTCCCCGGAGACCGTGCGGTATCCCCAGGCTAACCGGATGGCCATGACCCTCTGGGACGCGTTCAACCGACGGACCGGTCGCCGCCTCACGGAACGCGCCCACACCGGAGCTCCGTTAAGGGCCATGGATGTCCGAAACACTTGGACCGGTTTTGACTAGATTTTCACTGACAGACAGCTGATGTTTTATGGAGTACCTTGGAATAACTTAGGCTACTTTTATTTTAGAAAAAGAATTGTGGTTTCGCTCAAAAAAAATTAAAACCCATGAAATTGTGAACAAAATGATTCAAATAGGAAAGTATTGACATCAACGCGGGCGAAGCCGCGGGCAACAGCTAGTAGTTAATATAAGTCATCGCCATTATTATCATAGATGTAGGCAGGGTCGTCCACTGCGACCCACGGCCACCCTAGGCACGAATGTGTGGCTGGCAAACAAATGAACCGCGCGGCTAACGTAGCCAACCTCTCCGTACAAATCCTTCGTGACAGTGGACGGTCGACTTTATGTGTCAAGTATATACTCTTGCTATCGCCAAAAATTATAATGATATAATGTTACTACCGACTGCCTCGGTAGTCTTGTGTCAAGCGCTACTGAGCGTTGGTGGGTTCGCTTCCCAGGTCAAGCAGTGGTAGGTATTGAGTTTATCCGACAGGAATTTGGGCGATGTGACACCGGCCGTGGCGGATAGCTGTCACATAATGTTACCAAACGTCCGGATTTGTGCGGATATGCACATCAATGACCTACTTCAGCCTGGTATTGTTGGGTACGCGGATGACAGTAGTTTCGGAGATATACTTATCCAGCGCAAAAACCAGCGGGGCCGAAGTGAGAGAGGCCATAGTAGAGCGGACAGATTTGACCAAGCCTTGTCTCCCAGTGGGGTGAAGATAATCTGGTCTCTTTTAACGCCACCAAATCACAGGCCAAACCCTTTTCGGGGTACATCTGTTCCTGTAAATGATCGGCTCGAGCTCCTAGGCATGGAGTTGACATCATGTCTCAACTTCAGTGCCACCATCGAGTACAAAGCCAAAACTGCTGCCAAGAAACTGGGCATCCTAAATAGGGTGAAGCGACACTACGCCTGGACAGCTTTTAACTCTTTACAAAGCGCAAGTCCGATCCTGCATGGAGTATTGCAGCCACCTTTGGGATGGCTCAGCTAGATACCATCTTACCGCGCTTGACTCGGTGGAACGCAGAGCTGAGGCTCATTGGCGACGTAAAACCGGTGGATGCCAAACTTCACAGCTTGGCTCATCGCCGCAAGGTTGCCTTCTAGTCGGTCTTCTACAGAACGTACTTCGGTGAGTGTGCTCAAGAACTCCACGACCTTATTCCGCCGGCCGCCTTCTACCATCGGACATCTAGACGCACTGCAGATTACCATCATCCCTACCTAGTTGCTATTCCACCAATTCGCACTAAGCGTTTCCAAATGTATTTTGTGATGCGCACAGCAAAGGAGTGGAACTCTCTACCTGCGTCATGTGTTTCCGAACGCATACAACCCCGATCTCTTCAAAGTGACGGTGAACAGGCTTCTTCTGAGCAAGCTCGCTCCATCGTCGACTTTGTCTCTGTCACCTCTGACCTAGACTAGAGTCAAAAGCAAACCTATCTCAAATTTTAAAAAAAATGTCCGAACTTTTCGATTTAACGAGATTTTTTTTCACCGTTAATGAGTAGCGAAAAAAGAAAGATGAAAAAAGTTAAATTTCGTTGTAAAATCCGTGCTTTTTACAAATGGCTTTCTTTCAGGACTTTTTAAATTTCGTAATGGTAACAGTTCCATAGCAATGTGTGACTCATTATTCATAACTCACACATTTCATGAATCATCAGGCAAATGAAACTAATTTTAAAATTATAAATGATTAATTTATATTTGTCAAAAAATGTTCAGCTGCACAAAAACAAATTCATTAATGGACAAATACATAAATAGAACACAATATTGCTTACAGAAAAACATTTCAAACATCTTCACTGCATATTTAATCTCTGTACAAAGTGACCTGGAATTCCAATATTTAATAATGATCTAGCATCTACTTGATCTAAGTTTGGATGAAAATGTAATAATGCTTCCCAGCACATTTCACTCAATTTTGGCAGACATAACCACACCTTATATAGTATATTATTTCTACTAGTTGCATCCTCCTTTGGTTCAATACCACCAAAAACATACATACAACCAGATGATGTAACAGCCGATGAATGAAAATAAAGAGGATGCGGTAACACTGTCTTCTGCATCATAGTCCATTGTAAATCTGAGATGTTTAACCTCCAAATATCTTCAAAGACTGAATTTCCATCTGAACCCCCTGCCACAAACACTTGTGGGCCGTCTGGAGAATCAATCTGTACTGCGCTGTGGCACTTTCTCGGCAGAGGTGCAATAGTATCTTTCCCACTATCATCAGCTCTTGGAGTTAAAATTGACCAAGTATTATTCTCAAAATCAAACATTGGTATCTCCATTAGTTCAAATGCCCATTCCCCTGTTCCTCCTCCAATTATGTACAGTTTATTACCAACACGGGCAATTTCATGTCTGTATCTGCCTAGTGGCTCACCTTCTTGACCTGTACCAACAAACATTGGCTCCCAGACTAGTGTTCGAAGATCTAACCTGTAGAATAAACCAATCATTATTGTTTTGTAATAATACATAATTGTTTTGTTTTATTTTACACAGAGCAATTTATTACTAAGATAAAATAAATACCTATAAATATCACAGTTATATGCAAATCCATTGGTACCACCAACTGTATAAAAAAATCCATCATGGCACAATATAGCTTGACCATACTGTCCAGGAGGTCTGGTACCAGTCACATCTAGGATCTGCAGCCTGGCATCCTCGTTGCATGTTCGCCATACGATCATATCGTTGCTACACTTGTTGCCGAAGGGTGCACCTGTGCCTCCGAATATCTATAACAAAACGCAAATTTTAACACAATATATGTGGTAAAATTTGATTTAATAAAATATTTTGATTTAAAAAACAAAATATTGTTTAAACAAACCATTAGATATCTGCCATTCATACACATAGCGTTTGACGCTAATTCTTCCGGCATATTTTCAATTACTCTGTGTTGCTTCCATTTTCGACTAGCTATTGAAAAACTCCAAAGTTCTTTAAACAGCGGTCGCGCCGGTGTCCAGGTCGGATTATCCCTTTGAATATTGGTCAGGGGTAACGAGGGATTATAACCACCAAAACAATAGATATTGGCATCATCACAAGCTATTCTGTGTCCGCTACGAGGCCTGGGACTTTCGAAACCCCGACATCTAACTTCAGTAACCTTAAATGGCTCGAAGATATAATCTTTTCTTCTAGACGTCATAATATTTGAAGACCAAATGTTTAATTTATTGCAAAAGTAGCATAAAGTCAAACAAATCCCATTTACAATACTAAATAAACACTTCACAACAACACGATTAAATTCTTTGATTGGATTCATTCAACGTGCGCTAGTATGAGTGGAGACAATGTCCAATGATGACATTTGTGACATTTGGTGACATTTGAGATCTGTCAATGTCAACTATTCAGCCCATTATACAAAATAGTACTCTGTGTATTCAGCTGAGCGCTGCTGCGCTAGGCCAGTGACTGTGACTTGAGCCTCTCCTAAAGTTATATGCTCTGTGGCCTCTGCTAGGAGTGTAAGTGTTCTGTGACTTGAGCTGCCCATGTAAGCCTACCTATGTAATAGAGGGCGAGCCTAAATTACCATCAACCGGGCACAATCGATCGAATCGAATTATATCTCTGAATCGAATGTACTGTCTGGCATAAGACCACGCCCGCCACTGCTTTGATCTGACTAACAGAGTAGGTACTCTTTAATATGACAAATAATGGTGCGTTACTCTTTTAGTCTTTTAGGGACACCTTTTTACTTTGGGGACGTGGCGGCATCTACAACGGCACATGCGAACTACGCATAACACTGACGTCACGCAAAATCCTGCACCGCGAAAGCAAAGTTCGACGCGCGACTAGCATAATTATACAAGGTTATTCAATAATATTATTGGGGTTATTGGTAAAACATTAACAACCTCTTAACTTAAGGAGGCATTGTACTCATCATTATGATCAATTTTACTATGGGACCAAACCTGAAATCGCGAAATAAGATAGTTGTTCCCTACATTTTTTATGCTCGCATAACTCGTCATAATATAAGTACCTAACAGCTGTTTTTTGTCGCGCTGGTCTGGTCTGTATACAACGTTCCGACATCAATCGTTGAGCAGTAGCCCACCCAAAGAATACTCTTTGACTCCACCAGACACAAAACCCCTCTGTTCGGAGGATCCTCCCTTAAATTTTCAATAAGGAGCTTTACACCCTGTTCCTCATACCTATAGAGGTATGAGGAACAGGGTGCCTATAGAGGCACAATAACCAAAGTTGCTGGTGGTGGATCTTTGATTTTGACAATGATGCATAATCAGAGGCAGAATACATACGGTGGAAGGACTGGAGATGCAGCCCTGTGATACAGACGAGTCTACAGTGAATACAGTGAATCTCACAATACAGTGAGTCTTCATAATGTGCACTTATCGACAAGAGGGAAACTATGCTTAATTTTATCGAAGCAATTTTTTTTTTAATCTAAAAAAAATAATTTAAGTAGGTACAGCTTTTTTTTTTAATTCTTGTATGCTGCTGTAACTCCTGTGTAAACAAACCGGTATAACTTTTAAACTAAACAATCTTTAGTCATAAGAAAAAAATTGCCCTCAATTGAGAATACTTTTTTTACCAAAAATCTGGTATTTTTCATAAATTTTTACAATAATTGTAAAATTTCTCAATAAAAGCCCCTATTACTTACAATGGCTTTTTTATTAATTTAAATTATTCTACATCGTATTATACCTCCTCTAAAATCCCGGAATAATTTTAATGACGTTTAAATCCCGGGATTTAAAAACCACGAATTTTTTATCGGACTTTATTTGTAGTGACAAATTATTGATTTGAAAAATCATAACATTTTTTAGGGTTACACACACACACACATTTATATATGTAATTTTTATGGTGTACATAGTAAAGAGTATTCTATCTATCTATAAATAAAGTCCAATAAATAATTCGTGGTTTTTAAATCCCGTCATTAAAATTATTCCGGGATTTTAGAGGAGGTATTACTCCATGTTACTTCCTTCCTCGAAGTTTAGGCAAATTAGCACTACCTATTCCTATCACTGCTTATTATGCCTACTGTGTACATAAATAAAATATGATAAATTAACATAATATTTCATCAAATTATTTATTTTTGTCAATAAAATATCATTCTTTTGTGTTCTACATCTAAATAACATACAAAAATTCGGTTTTTATGCTTTTAATACCTATTAGACTGTTCGTCGGCTTCGTGCCTTTGTAGACACCGCGATAAAAGGAATCCGCGGGCCTTATGTCATACTTTTTTTACCTATGTAGATAATTAGTTTATGAAACTTTATTTTTGCCTCCCAAGTGTGTTGAAAAACGTCGTATGAAACGCGTGTGCATCGATCATTATTACACACTCGGCTCCCTTATCGCCATAGATAATACACTACCTATATAAAGTAATACTAAACTTATTGCGCTCGCGCGAATACTAGTGCCTAGAGTGAAATGGCCAGCGTAGCACACTTGTATCATTAATGTACTCATAATTATGAATAACTTTTATTATGGGACCAAACCTGAAATCGCGAAAAAAAATCAGCTGTTCCCATACATTTTGACGAGATAAGCGAACATAAATGTACGAAACAGCACATTTTTTTTTCGCGAATTCAGGTTTGGTCCCATAGTAAAAGTTGTTCATAATGATGAGTACAATGACCCCTTAAGAGGTTGTGCGTTATTTATGTTACACTTGTATTTTTTTCGTCGATAAAATCGCAGTTTCCCTCATTTCGATATGTGCACAATAAGACTCACACTGTGTATCTATTAGTGATGTGAACCGGTTTCATAAAACCCTAAAAAAACCTAATAAAACCGGTTTTTGAAGGTGTTTAAGAAACCGGTTCACATCACTAGTATCTATGGGCGTAGGCTTACAATGGGGAAGGTCGGGCAAAGCTAATTGTAGAAGGCGTGATCATAGAAAAGCAGTTTCACCAGTGGAAAGATTGTCAATAACGTTAAAATACCTAAGCTCAGGAAATTCTTTTAGTAGCCTGTGCGACGTCTTTAAAGTATCTCCTCATAGCTAGGTCCCTACGGCCTACAATAAATTGGACATTTCGTTCATTCATGAGTTTGGTTTTATTTCACTATTTCTATAATTTCGGTGATTTCAATATTTTTATCAAGTATTTGCTTAGATAATTTACCTCAGTATTTGACATAGAAAATGTAAGAATTTAAAACCTCTTCAAAATGTTTCTACCCTCTGTTTAATTTTTTCAACATCTCTACTAATACCTTCTAGCCACCATCTAATTTTAGGGTCTCTCGGGAAATGGTGGACTCCAATTTCGGAGTATTTAGCAACACAACAACGCGTCATTTTCGCAAAAATAAAATAAAATCACCTCTCGCCTTGTATTACTAGCTTGTTGGGAACTAGCTACGACAGCGCCATTTTGACAGTCGCCTTCCCCATAGGGTCCGTTTGGCACTCTTTGGGAAGGGAAACACTAAAAAGGTTGTTTATAAATTAAAATCGGCGAATTTAGTGTTTAATTTTATTTCACCAAAAATCTTGTCGACACAAAGTTGGGCAAATCTTTATATCTTGCCATTACATGGACAACAAAGCTGCTAGTAATAAAATATAATATAGCTTAATCATTTGAATGCCCTATAATAACATTTTCTTCAACAGAAAGTAATCAAATTGTTCTATAGAGCAATTTCAGACTGGCGTTTACTGATATTGCTACTGATGGACCTCTGGAGATTGCGGTTTGTTGAAGCGCGAAACGCAGCGATTAAGCGCGTGTGCAAACAAAAACGAGCTTGATACGCCTAGTCTGAAACCACCCTTATAGATGATCCATAATAAACAGCAAGTCATTTTTGCCCTCAATGTATGACTTAAAATTCGTCTACAATTTACAAAAAGCAAAATTTAGTACATAATAAATTTCTTATTTCTCTTTTTTTTTGCATTAGCAAACTAAGAATCAAGTCGGTAACAAAATTAAATTAGTTAACAAGGTAGTAAGTATATAAAATCACATTGCAAATTAAGCGGTGCGCTGCATCCCAGTGGTGAAGAGAACCTTCTGCTTAGATTTCTTGTTTTTCTTGCCAGAAGGCGAGGAGGCGGCGTGAAGAGCGGCTTCTATTGCGTCACTGAGTACGAGCGAGCGCGGCGCTGACACCTCGTCGTCGGCGGAGGGCGGGACCGGGGCCTCCACCGTCTTGCGGACACGCCAGATGCCACTGGTGCTCGCCATCTGTTAAATAAAACAATAATTTAGGTACATTATTATACTTACATTTAATTTCTCTTCATACTATAGCTGTTTGAATAAAAATAATTTACCTTAGCAAAAGATGGTCCTGGGGGCGGCGATCCGACGCTGGTGGAAGGACTGGACTTTACAAATGAGGTCAAAGGCCCAGGATCTAGTGGCGGGCTGGAAAATGAAGGTGCAGCCGGAGGGAATACTACTTCAGAGAAAAAGTCGGGCTTTGGAGGACCCTCCATAGCGCGGCGGTAAGCGCGTTCACGACGTCTTTCGTCACGTTCCTGACGAGCGCGCGTCTGTGCACGACGGTCCAATTCACCTGAAATAGAGATACAAATTGTTATTAGATTGCGTTTAGTTAATTCGCAAGTATTCCACTATGAATTTAAAAATATTACTAGAGCTCCAACATTGTTCTATTTTAAAACAATTACCTGTGAAACTTTGCAATGCTGAAGGAGTGATAAATGGTGGCTGCAACTCCAGTTCAACAACATCATACGCACAGAAGAGAGGCAAATGTGCAGTACATGGCATGTGTTTTCTAGTCTGTAAACAAAATGAAAGTTGATTTATAGCTGTATGAAGTTAATAACGTGTTATCTGTCGATAGCAGTTTTGTCTTACTTGTTCATTGAGTGAGAAAGTTTCACGGTGTAATACGCGGCCGCGTATAACTTGCGGAGCAGCTGCTAATGCACCCCATGATGCATTCAGAATGCGCACATTCAAACTATTCAGAAATACTTGCTGACCATCTTCAGCTTGATAGAAGTAAAAGTATTTTGATTGATTGAGTTTGTCTATGTCTGTAACAGCATTATCCTCAATTTGTTTAGCTTCTTGAGGTAGACATTCGGTTAGTGGAAATTCTTCTGGCTGCATATCGTCAAGTTCAAATGCTGGCGCATTTGGGTTCAAATTGGAATCAACTGCATTCAGATTTAGTTCCTCCATATTATTGTGAATAATATCAACACAAGCAGCTCCTCTTTCATCACGTCTGTCAAACCAGTCTGGTTTATTTTGGTTTCCTTCCTGTTTATCATACGCAGGAGCAATTGCAACTTCATTTCCAGCAACATCTTCCTCCTTAAACTTGGGCATTATGTCAACACAAGCAGCTCCTCCTTCATCATTTACGTCGAACCAGTCTAGTTTATTCAGGTTTACTTCCTGCTTCTCATACACAGTAGGAACTGCACCTTCAACTTCATGTTTTTCAGTAACCTTTGGTACATTATACCTAATATTAATGTTTTCCTCCTTAAACTTGAGCATTTCTAGAGCTTGTTCCAAGAAAACTATTTCAGTTGTATCAATCTCTGCTAATATTTGTTTTTCTATTTCATCCCTCTCCCTTTTCAAAATATCATGGACCTGGAATTATTTTATTTGTTGATTTTAATATGGAACCTCAATTACTAGTTGTATTGATTCAAACACTTGATAAGAGATTATACCTGTTGCCTAGTGGCAGTAAACATCTTGCAATAAGGTGCATCATTGATATTCTCCAAAGGCAGAATGGAAGGCAGTGCCTCTGTCACTTGTCCGCGCGGCGGCGCCACTTCCACCGTTGTGGAACCCCGCAGACGACGCACAAGTCGCATTGTTACCTAGAATAACAATATTGAATGTTATGCCTCAGAAAGTGCATAAGGGAAACAACACATACAGGAATAGCATAATTATAGTACAGTGGATTTCATTTATTACGACCTTGGTTGTAGCGACCATTTACCTATAGCGACGTTAAATCTAAGTCCCTTGAATTTAAAGCATACTTTAGTACAAAATTCATGTGGCTATAGCGACTTTGGATGTAACGCCGAGTTCGGGTGTAGCGACTGTTTTTAATGAATCATTTGTAACAAATTCCTAGAAATCCCATGCAGATATTGCGACCGGAGTCGGCCGCCAAAGACACAAAGATTTTTTTCTTTCACAAACATTTCTTATCTTTTGTTTACATCCATTGCACACAGATGGTCAGCAAGTGTGGAGACCTTTACCTTTTGTTTATAGATATCAACTAAGTAGGTAGGGAAAGCGTGTACGTTTCGGAGCTTTTATGGTTCAGTTACAAAGTGATATTCTGAGTAGCAACTGGGTTTAGTAAACTTTTGAATAAGTATGGCTGCTAGACGCACATTCACTGTTAAAGAAAAGGCGGAAATCATTTCAAAATTGAAAAACGGTGAAAACAATGCTGATTTGTGCAAAGAGTACAAAGTTTCCTATTCAACAGTATCTACGATGTGGAAAAACCGTGATAAAATATTAGAATGCTTTGAATCCAAATCCTTAAAAATTAAGAAAAACCGCAAACCGACGCATCAAGATATCGAAAATGCCCTTCTAATGTGGTTCAAAGCCCAAAGAAGCCAAAACGTACCTTTGAGCGGTCGTCTGCTGCAAGAAAAGGCTAATCAATTTGGCAGACTGTTTGGAAAAATGGATTTTGAGTGTTCGGAAAGCTGGATATACCGATTTCGTCAACGACACGATATTGTAGTAGGCAAAGTTTGTGGAGAAGCCGCTAGTGTATCGCAAAGTGACTGTGACAACTGGCTAAAAACAGTTTTCCCAAAATTGACTGAAGGTTATACTGATAGCCAAATATGGAACGCTGACGAGACAGGTTTGTTTTTTAAGTTAACTCCTGACAAAACCTTGAAATTTAAAGGGGAAAAGTGCGTTGGTGGAAAATTATCAAAAGATAGAATCACCGTGCTTGTTGCATCAAGTATGGCAGGGGAAAAAAGAAAATTATTGGTCATAGGCAAGGCAAAAAAACCCAGATGTTTCAAAAATGTTAAATCTTTGCCAGTTGATTACGAAGCAAACAAAAAGGCCTGGATGACTTCAGAGATTTTCGAAAAAGTTCTACGCAAATGGGACTCCCAGTTAAGAAATAACAAAAAGAAGATCATTTTATTTATTGACAATTGCCCAGCTCATCCTAAAATAGAGAATTTGACCAACATAAAACTGGCATTTTTACCACCAAACACTACATCAGTGATTCAACCGATTGATCAAGGGATAATTAAAACCCTCAAAAGTCATTATAGGAAGATTTTAGTACAGAAAATGATGAACGACATTGAAAACTCGGCAGGCCCGTTTTCCGTTAATATTTTAGATGCCATTGAAATGGTAACTACGGCATGGGCTCGGGTGACTCCAGATACGATCAAAAAGTGTTTTCTACACGCTGGGTTCCGTAAATCTTCGGCTATCACAACAATTGACGACGACTCCGATGATGAATTGGACATACCATTGGCACAACTGACTACAGTATCATCAAGCGGAACAAATGTTGCGGACTGGCCAACATATGTTGATATTGACAGTCAACTTATCACTACTAGCGATTTGTCCGATAGTGAAATTGTTGAAACTGTTGTTCCATCACATACGACGCAAGATGAGGAAAATGAGGAGGAAGAAGAAGATTGCAAGGAAGGTGAGATTCCTACAACTAAGGATGTGTTAGGTGTTGTAACAAAGCTTAAAAGATACTGTTTATTTGGTGATGTAAAGGATATTATAGATATTGAAGAAGTAATGAAAATAGAATACACCCTACAGCGTACACTAGCACAAAAAAATAAATTGAAGCAAACTAATATTACACATTTTTTTAAATGTACTGGTGAATAACTATGTGTGCAAATATTTTCAATAATAAATGAATATAAACTACACATGTGTACGTGTCTGTATCTCTTTACCTTTGCCTGTAACGACTTCCGGATATAACGACGAAAATAGAGTGGTCCCTTCATTGTCGTTATACCCGAAATCCACTGTATATACAAAAATTGATTTGATTTTGCCGAATTTAAATTTCGTCCATTACTAGATAGATAGAATACTCTTATAGTAGTGTAAATATGCACTACTACACTGCTACTATGCAGTTTTTAACAGCTAATTAACAATGAAATATTAATTTACCTCCTCAGCAGGTGACCCCCACTGCACAATCCTTGTGGGCTTCATATCTTTGACGTGCAGTGGTGTAGTACACACAGGGCAGGGCGGCGGCTGCTTCTCGTGCGTCGCAGCATAGTGCAGGACGCAAGCCCAGCAGTACACATGGCCGCATAGGTCGACGCGACCCGCCGCCGGTTTGCCCAGGCATATCGGGCACTCAGTGCGACCAGTGCCTCTAACCACCTGAAGAACATGACCATTGTTAATTAATTCTGTATAAGAGAAGAAGCCTTTGCCCTGCAGTGGGACAATAACGGACAGTTATTTTTTTTATCACAATACAAGAAGAATGAAGTATAAATAGTGCAGTATTACACTAGTTTAAATTGGTGTGATAATAAATGCATTGTCATTTGTGTCAATAGTCCATTACTTGCCCATTTAAAAGTTCATACTATATGGATAGAGCAGCCTTCCTGAATTTTTAATAACTTTATTTAACAAGTCTCTTCATTATAATAATCTACTTACAATTTCTTCAATATGCTCCCACTTTATTGGGATATCGGGGTCCAACAGATTTGGCTTATAATCTCCATCTTCCTTCACCACAAATTGGCAACTGTAACATAAAGAAGAATAACTGAAATACTGCATGAGAATTTAACAGCAGCTTCAAATTGAGTTGTATTCAGCTATTAGATAGTTGACACCAAAAAAAGAATGAATAAATGTAGAATGTGCTGAAGAGAACAAAATAATCTGTTAATCTTGCGCTTATAGAAGCCACTAAAATTGCAATTTCTGTACAATCTTGGCATTGCCATACTTGCTTGGTATCGTCAGATGTCATCATTAGCCACAATTGCCAATAATTGCACAATACGTCGCAATTTAGTTGCTTATGTTCTTAAGGTTAGATAACCTAAAATAAAAGCCACTTTTATTGATTAAACTTACTTATTCTGTGAAGAAACTAAGTCTGGTAAATCAGCAGTTGGCAACTTTTGTATCTGTGTCCAATAGGGTCACTAGTAAAGTGTGTGTGAACTTACTAAGCCCTCAGATAGAGATCATGTTCATGCCGGCTTGGACCACGGTACTGCTGGCCTGGACGCCGCAGCTGGGGACCCCTATGCTCCAGTACCCCACGTGTGGGATACATAAAGTTCAGCAAATGGTTCAAGTTTCGCTTCTTGCTTCCGGGCACAAAAACTGAGCCAATTTCTGGCTCATCATCTCCTTCTAACCTGTAATTGAATGTTTAAAACTATTAAGAGTGGTATAATAAGAATGACTATACAGGTTATCATTCGACTTCTATCCAACAAATAATAAATTTGATAAAATATTAAATGAACTATGGATTATCATAGTGAGTAAATTCAAACCTTAAGTGCCAGCAAATTACACATCATAATAGCTGTCAAAACCTTTCCTTTATCATTCCAATAGGCAATAGGTTAGCATTACCACCACTTTTTTTTATGGGAAATCATCAAAATATGACTTCTCCCACTCTGGGTGGAGCAGGAGGGTGTGTCAGACTTTTACTGACCAAAACCCACCCATGTTTCTTCTGTTGCCTGTGCCAGGGCCAGGCAACAGAAGGAACACTGGTGGGTTACCACCCCTGAGGATGGTGAAATTTTAATGTTGCAGGGAATGTATGTACTTAAAATGATGTTCCTACCTGGGGCTCGTCGTTCCACCCACAAGGTAACCGGCGGGACCACGAGCGCGGGGTCTCCTATCGATCTGTCCCCTACTACGCTGTGCCGGCACATTCTTCCTGCCAGGTTCATTTTTGAGAGCACTTCCAGGTCCTTCGCGTTTCTTAATATTACGTGGCCAAGGCCTCTGCGTCAAATCTAAACACAAGGAGTTGGGCAATTGTAGTTTTCTTCAGCGTCGGCACACAACAAAATGACAATGACATGACATTATCAACAAAATACCTATCGCTTATCACGCAGAGATGGCGCTAGATTGCCTACTACAAAGTTTTCATGGATATTTTTTATCTCAACCATTATGAAATGAATCACGTGATTAGTAAAACAAAATAGGCACCGCATCATCACACCACCCACTCACACACTGCAAAGAAGAAGAACAGAATATCCTAATAATTTAGGTATCTATGTATACTAACTAGACAGATTAAACTCACCAGTATTTTTCTTACAGTCGATGGCTGATGCCCTCGACTGAGGTTGAGAAGATCGATTTAAAGATTTCTTGTCCATTCTGGATTCCTCCAACATCCACACAAACAGCTGAGCGGGAGACTCCGCAAGGAGATAACGATATTACGTGCAAGGCCGACATTTTAGAAAGCCATGTTTATAATACAAAACAAAGAAAAATATATTTTCCTATACAAATAACCTTTACCACGCGGTAAATAGATAAATGGGTAACTTTGAACACAAAAAAGGGAGTATAACTACTCCCTTTCGTCGACAACGACGAAAACTTTGAAGAACGAAATCCTTTTAGCTCGCCACAAATATGGCGACCGACCGGCAGCCAGCCGATTTTTCGGATGCGCACTTCCGCTAAAATATTTATTTAAGAGAGTCTCACTTAAGTTATAAATAAAAACTGAAAGAAACTTATCGTAATGTGCTTTTTAAGATGTTTTTATTTTTTAGGTATTTAAAATTCGATAAACAAATGATTTTTAGAATAAAGTAGTTGACATGACTCAATATTTTAATTTTTGAATGGCGTAATTTAATTTTGTTATCAAAAAAACTATAATTTTCTTAACTCGACATAACTAAACAATTCTTTATTAAATCAGTATTAAAAATCTTTAAAATAATTGTTAATTCATAAAAGTACAGAATTGTATTTTTGAATACGGTCGTAGACAAATTATACATTCTTGTGAAACGAAAAAGACCTGTATCCAGTCAAGGTTTTCCAAAAATAGAATACTGTATATTTTGGCGCGAAACCCAAAATAATTGTAAAAACTGTGACTGACTGTGGCAATTGGTGGCAATAAAAATAATTATAAGTGACGTGTTTTTCTTCAATCATAGCGATTTTTTGACACGTACCATGAAAAGTGCTGATTTACCGAAAGAAAAGGCTTCTGAGCCTAAAGAAGAAGCGCGCCAACCATCTGTAAGCATTGTTTTGTTGTAAAGTAGATATTTTAACATTTTAGTTCAGTCGTTATAACAAGATTAATTCCAAAATTTACACTGTAAATAATGTTCCACTGCCACGCGATGACGGTTCCTTGCGATAGTAGTCTATGTCCTTGCGTTTGTTATTTCACAAAAAATATACTACAAAATGTTTTTCATACTACCCGTAGGAATTCGATAACCTACCTACTTACAAAAAAAAATCTATAAAGCTTCAATAAAAATTGTAACCGAAAAATTAATAAAACATTTTTACAGCCTGTAACTAAAATGCCTCCCCACGGGCAAAACCCAAAAAAACTTACTTTTGCCGAAAACGTTGACTTCACCCCATCTTCGCAGAGAAGCAGGTAAGTAACATGTTCTCAATACCCTACACTGGTAAATGGTTAACAATTTTAGGATCCAATCGCGTAGGTTAGGTAACAATATGAAATACCTTCGAAATAATTTATCAGTCTATTTTTTAGTCTTCTGCTGGACTTAGGGCTGTTCGCAAATTATACTTACATATACTACCTATATCTCAATATGAACCAAGTTGAGGAATATATACGTCTAATCCTGATTCCCATTTAGCAAAGCTGTTTAGGATCAAATATGAATGCTAACATACATTATTTTGGTAGCTCATACAAGGACGTACTCAGCCAGCCGCCGGCCGAGATCTCTCACATGCAGAAACTGATTTGGCTGCAGAAACGCCGCACAGCCGGTCTGTGGGCACAATGTGATGACTGTGACCGCTGGCGCTACCTGCATGATGTCCTCGACAGGCAGGAACTGCCCAAGAAGTGGTATTGTTGGATGAATACAGGTTGGCACCATTAAAACACTATGAAAGTTAGAATTTATTTGCTTTAAAACATGGTGTGTACATATAGGTCTTATAAATAGAAATTATGATCTTACATGTTTCGCCATGGATAACTAGTATTTAAATGTAAAAAAAATACGACACATTAATTTGTTTAAATTATCCTAATCCTAACTAATATTTAAAAGGCGAAAGTGAGTTTGTTTGGAGACAGAAGCCTTTACGCTTTCACGCTAAAACAGCTGAAAGGATTTGTATGAATTTTGACCATGACCAGGGTTAGGACATGGAATACTTTTTATCCCGATATTCCCACGGGATCGAGATTTATGCGGGTGAAACCGCAGGGTGCAGCTAATAATTATATAAGTCTTTAATAACACTGGTTATCAGGGTTTCGTATAATGTATTTGAAATCTTAATAATACTAATCTATACATCTATATTATATTGAAGTGTCTGTTTGTAATGTCAAAATAACAACTTTTTACTTTTACTAAATGCATGAAAGTATATACGGTACCTACTTATAAAAAAAAAGCAATTTTTAAAAAATTTCTGTTTGTCTGTTTGATCCGGCTAATCTCCGAAACGGCTGGACCGATTTTGACGGAACTTTCACGGGCGGATAACTGATGCACGATGTAGCGCGTCAAAGATGTGCGCGGAAATGCATGTAGGTAGTTTAGCGACCATCATACGTAAAAGAAGCGCTTCTCTGCTTGCTCGTCTTCGTGACGGTACCAAAACTATCTTGAGTTTATTTGCAGATAGATGGGAGTCTCCAATGCTGCGACATTGGATGAAACTCCACGCTGAATAAAACTTGTATGTCTTCTAACACTATTATTTAAGACCATTGTTACTAACACTATGGGCGTAGCCCGAAATAAATAATATAATAATAACAATTGGGTCTATAAACTCATGTTCCAATGAGAGGATGGGTGACAAGTGACAACCTTCTGATTTTAACAACTATATTATATTATGTAGTAGATATTTATTTATTTATTCACAAAATATTATATTAAATATAAATTGGCTAACGCTTTTTTGTTCTTTTCCAGACAAGGAGTTCGCTAGTTGCTCTGTGCCCGAAGCTCCTTTGCGTCTGCATGATGAGGAAGACTTGATTCATAGCGAGTATGCAGCAGGGTCGCTGGTGTGGGCCCGCTTAGCTGGCTGGCCATGGTGGCCGGCAATGGTGGATGACTGTCCCGACACCGAGCAGTACTACTGGCTCGATGGCTTCTCTGATATACCCGTAAATTTTTATAATTTTCTTTGAGATTCCTTATAAACAACATGATTAGTTAGAAGGCTTAAGCTACGTGGAGCGTAGAGTGGAGTATTGAGATCCTGCTGCTGAAAGGTGTGCGGTTGGAGAGGAGTATGTACCGACTAAAGTATATATGATGACTAGATAACATTATTTTTAAGATGATAAAAAATATTTGTCAACTTAACCCCTTTCATTTTTCAGACTCATTACAATGTTGTATTTTTTGATAACATGGAAGTTACTCGAGCGTGGATTGCTCCTGACCAGTTGATGCCATTTTCGTCTAATAAAGATATGTCAAAACATTTACTGAAAAATAAAAAGTACAACAGTCGCCTTAAAGCAGCCATGGCACAGGCAAATGAGGCCGAGAAAATACCATTTGATATTCGCTTGGCGCGATTCAGCTTCGTAGCTAGGCATAAGGGAACAATTAAAAGTCCTCAGATAATTAAGAAACATGATCTCAAAAAATATCAAAGACAGTTTAAAAGGAAGTTTAACATCGATTTTCCTATTGAAAGCTCTGAATCCGACGAAGATATTAACGAGTTTAATGATAATGAGCATACAAGTAAAAATAATAATAACGTTATCATGCTGGGGACTCCAAAAAGGACTAAGAGAGAAAAAAGTCATATTCCGAAGAATCCCGCTAGCCTAAATGAGTGTAATGTACCCGCTGAAAAGAATAACACTATGCCAATTATCAGCGAGCCGCAAAATTTAAACACTGAGGAATCCGTTGATAAGCCATCTAACTCTATGGCGGCTCAAGTAGGAAGTACGGAAGCAGAATCGATCGATAATGGTAAAAATATATCTATTTAAATGTTAAACGTCTATGATAAACGAGAATGTGATCAACGTTCAATACAAATTCATTTTCCCATGTAAATACTAATTGATTTTATAGTCTTAGGCCGGCCGCCGGCCACATAGGTACAGTCGGAATCCATTCAGTAGCGGAAAGCAGCAAATCCATTCATAATCTAGTAAAGTAGTAATTTAGTAGTAGTAGCTTATGAATGGATTTGCTGCTTAATCGATATTTCGAAACAGGATTCCGAAACAGAATTCCGGCAGTACCTATGTAGCCGGCCTTACTAGTTTACTAGCAATCCGCCCCTGCTTCGCACGGTTTTTCTGACTTGACAAAACATCGAGATTTTTTATTACCTTTATGTAAGTTTAATGTTAAACCTTCCGGAATAAGTTCTCTAAATGGTGGTAAAAACCACATGAAATTGCGTAGTTTAAAATAACAACGCAGTCACGTACATATAGATGGACTGACACGAAAAGCGACTTCAATTTATAATAATATGTATAAAAGCTCTGTGATAGAAGTTACAGTTTCCAAGAAGAGCGGTGGCCGCCACATAGCATCCACAATTTACCGGCGATTACGTAACTGAAACGTCATTTATGAAAGTAACTTGGTGTGTTTCCGTAGAGAGCGTTTATTGATACCGTAAAGTCAAACCCAGCTGCCATCATTTTAAGTCGTTATGTGGTGTACGTTACCCCAGCAAGAAAGTGTCTCCTAGAGTTATATGAGTAGAACGTATAATTGGTGCCTTATCTGCTGTAAATGTGCCCCCACATAAAAAATGTGTGCCCCCTGTCGTTTTGGAAAAAAACGGAAAAAACGATTCTTGCTGGGGTAACGTTTTTCTAGCAGGAAAATTCTAAACGAATGATCGGAGAGAGAAAAATTGTGCATGGCCAGAGAGCTTATATGTGTGCCAAAATGTGCCCCCAAAAATAAAATCTGTGCAGTCCCTTCAGGTTTTCGAGATATTGCATTTCCTGCTGGAGTAACGTTTTGATGAATCGTATATCTCTAAAACCATTGCATGTGCCCCTGTAGAATAAACATACACGAGTAGCTCTTAATGTGTGCCCCTTAGTGCCCCAATTAGATTTAAGAAAATATTTATAGTTTTCAAGTTATCGCGGTTTTATGAAAACCCGAAAAAACATCGCAGCGCTTAAATGAGACAAGGTATAAGTTCGCTGAAAACTGTATTCGGTCCTTCTTGACGCTAATAATAACCATACAAAGTTTCAAAACTGTCCATGCATGCGTTTTTGAATAATCTTGCTAAAAGTCAAAACGATGGTGTCATAACTTTGACGGCAAAATACAAGTAACCGGCCCAATCCCAGATGTGTAGGTGTAAACCAAAATCTTGTGCCTTTAGTCAAAAATATATGGTGAAAATATTCAGGTTGGAATGTTTCGCATTAAGTAAATATAAACAAAAAACCAAAATATTGTAAACAACGACTGGTTATCCGACCAAATTTGAATGACTACTAAAAAGCGACGGATTCATACATATCGATGACCTTCTTTATTGGACGTATTATACCTAAGCTGTTGCCCGTACCGTCGCGTTCAAAAGTTTTGGGGGCTAATTAAAAAATATATTAAATGCACCTTGTGACTATATTAAATGAAACAGCTTGTTGATGTGGAAATTATTATTTTTATTCCCTTAATTTTAATTCTTAAAGTAATTATTGTATCAAATCACAGATTAAATTTCCTACATATAAATATTAGAAATTATTTGCACGTTGTGTAGTAATTATTATTTAAATCACAGATCAGTTTTTCATCTAAGTCTAACATATAATTAGTAAATTCGCATCACAAAAAATCACAAAAAGCCTGCAAATTGCAAAAAACGCAAGACATTTTGAATTTCGCGGGCTGGTTGGAGCATTCCCCGTAATGATGAAAAACTTACTGTTAATTTATCTAACCTACGGCTTATCAATAAATATATATATAAAAAGACAAACACGGGCTTTTTATTTATACACAAAAAAGAGCTACCTCTTTTTAGTACTAGGTATTCATCACACATTTCATGAACAAATTTTTTTTTTAAACATCGGCACCAATCAAATTTTGGGTCAAAGACCTGGCAAATGGTAAATATCTGGATATTTGCCATTTGCCATATCTTTCGTTCACACATAAATTACTGGATGTATTTTAATGAAATTTAGAATGGAGAAGATAGCTTACCTTGGAATAGCACTTAGGCTACTATTTATAATGTACTTAATCATGTGTAAGGTCATAGAAACAGCTAGTAGAATATAATCCAATAACAATTTTATTTTATTACTTTTCTTTTCTACTTCAATGTACTCAGGCACAACACGTGTGAACCGGTTATTGAGTAAAGTAAAGAAGGTCATCGATATGTATGAATCCGTCGCTTTTTAGTAGTCATTCAAATTTGGTCGGATAACCAGTCGTTGTTTACAATATTTTGGTTTTTTGTTTATATTTACTTAATGCGAAACATTCCAACCTGAATATTTTCACCATATATTTTTGACTAAAGGCACAAGATTTTGGTTTACACCTACACATCTGGGATTGGGCCGGTTACTTGTATTTTGCCGTCAAAGTTATGACACCATCGTTTTGACTTTTAGCAAGATTATTCAAAAACGCATGCATGGACAGTTTTGAAACTTTGTATGGTTATTATTAGCGTCAAGAAGGACCGAATACAGTTTTCAGCGAACTTATACCTTGTCTCATTTAAGCGCTGCGATGTTTTTTCGGGTTTTCATAAAACCGCGATAACTTGAAAACTATAAATATTTTCTTAAATCTAATTGGGGCACTAAGGGGCACACATTAAGAGCTACTCGTGTATGTTTATTCTACAGGGGCACATGCAATGGTTTTAGAGATATACGATTCATCAAAACGTTACTCCAGCAGGAAATGCAATATCTCGAAAACCTGAAGGGACTGCACAGATTTTATTTTTGGGGGCACATTTTGGCACACATATAAGCTCTCTGGCCATGCACAATTTTTCTCTCTCCGATCATTCGTTTAGAATTTTCCTGCTAGAAAAACGTTACCCCAGCAAGAATCGTTTTTTCCGTTTTTTTCCAAAACGACAGGGGGCACACATTTTTTATGTGGGGGCACATTTACAGCAGATAAGGCACCAATTATACGTTCTACTCATATAACTCTAGGAGACACTTTCTTGCTGGGGTAACGTACACCGTTATGTGGCGGCCACCGGTCTTCTAGGAAACCGTAGGCTAAGGGCCAATTTCTCGAAAGAAAATTATCACAAATTAATGTGACAAATTGTCAAGCGCGCGTAAACTGCTGCTATATTTTTCTGCGATAATTTTCGTTGGAGAAACTGGCCCTAAGACTTATTTTTTTCAGACACTTCTGCGACTTATGTGCCCGAGAACGCAACTCAGCCGTCAGAGAAAGAGTTCAGCATCAGGATAGATACACCAAGTAGTGACTTTGATTTTTAATTTATATAGTATACTTAAGTTACGTTATACCTAAGTACAGCATAATTGTAGCACTTTGAAATAAAGTTTTGATTTAAGCTGTTTTTAATGTTTCATTTTACACACATATTATTGAAGAGAACATGGGATCACTCATTCCGGTAAGCCCATTAATGTGACCTGTTATAATCCATTGCCAAATTAATGCCAAGCGTCTTGTTTAGCCAATAAAAAGTTGTAAACATCATAACATTCTCGGTGCTCGGTGCACTTCGGTGCCTCGTGTCTTTCAGAGCCATACTATTACTTACATAATGAGCCAGAGATGTCACAGGGAAGTGGAGGAAACTGCCTTCGGGAGGAGAGGGATACAGCCAAAACAGCAGTAGCAAAGAGTATACTAATAAATAGCGGGGAAAGTGCCCTCTTACGGTATTTTTATGCAAACAAGCGCAGTGGCGCCGTTGGCCTAGTGGCACTCTGTGGAACACAGTGAAACAAGCTGTATAGAATGTTAATGGATACAGCACCGAATTTATTTGTGTGCATTTATGTAGGTAGGTATGATAGGTATACTGGTATACATGGAGGATCAACTTCGTGTTTAGTAATTAATCAATGCAATTAATGAATTTATTTATATTTCTATTTTTACACGTCATTTATATTTTAAAAAGACGATGTTCCGCTGTTTTCTATCTGACTACTCTGAGAAGAAAGGCCGAAATAGACTCAGAGGTCACAGTCTCTTTTAAAGTCCAGACATAACCTTGGTTAGATCATGTGAGGATCATATAGTTATGTGTCTGAATGACTCCACTTCTCATATAGTAGTAGTAACTAGATACCGCGAGTCGTAAAAGCCAGTACCCACTCAAGTCCATCAGCTCATTATTTTTCTGAGCTGTTGGCATGTGCAACGATCTCTCAGCCTTAGTCTTAGACCAAGCAGCCGTCAGCTATGTAAAAAAAACAGTAAAAGAAAAACGATTTTACAAGATAGTAGGTGTATAAAATTTACTGGTCAGGCTATAAACTAAAAATCCATATAGGTACTTAAAAAACCGGGCTAGAAGATTTATCGACATCAACGCAGGATGAAAATTCTAAATCTAAATAAAACCCAGGCGGACAAAACCAAAGAACTAGTAGTAGTAGTAGTAATGGGGAAGGTCGGGCAAAGCTAATTATAGATGGCGTAATCATAGCTAGGTCCCCCACGGCCTACAATAAGTTTGACATTTCGTTCAGTCATGAGTTTACTTTTATTTCGCTATTTCGTTATTTTCGGTCATTTCAATATTTTAAATCAAGTAAATGATATGGAAAGTGTTAGAATTTAAAACCATAAATATATCCTCTAAGTCACTTTCTTCAAAATGTTTCTACTCTGTTTAATTTATAAAACATCTCTACGAATAGCTTTAAGCCACCATCATTTAATTTTAGTGTCTCTCGGGAAATTGTGGACTCCAATTTCGAGTATTTAGTAACACAACAACGCATCATTTTCGCAAAAATAAAATAAAATCACCTCACGCCTTGTAATATTGGCTTGTGTTGGGAACTAGCTACGACAGCGTCATTTTGACACTTGCCTTCCCCATTACTAAAACAACTTGGTCGATTTGGCCAAGGTGCGGCTCTACTTATATTCATAGACAACATCCTAATTTTTCAAGAGCATAGACATTTAAGATCTTTCCGAACTTGGCCGTCAGGTCAAGTCAAATGAAGAAAATTGAGGAAATCAAGAACTAAGGCGTGCGCCTAGCTAGACGAATAAAATTCGTATTGAAATACTAATAATCACAATTTGAGTGAATTGTTTTTCATAATACCTGCAGCATCTGCTGTAGATAATCTCCAAGAATGGCTAGCATATCATTCGCAAAAAGTTTGGTTAACCCAGGTACCGCAAGCTGTATTAGATTTTAGTGCTCGAGTTCATTCTAATAAAGCCTGCCTGTGGCCTTGTGTTCTACCATTTATTATTAGTTTCAGCTTTGGATGAGCTACAAGTATTCTTTCTATTTCAATTTATTAATCCATTGCAATTAGACCACACTCGGTTATCAGAGGATTATGTAAAACTATGTTGTACCGATACTCAAGGGTTATATATTGCAGTTATATATGTCGTGCTCATACGATTTGTTAGTGTAGATTAAAAGCAACCTATTTAGTATTAATCGCTATAATAAAAAATAAACTCGTAAATTTCGAGGTTAAGTTATTGATTACCAACTGAAGTGCAGACAATTGAATATTATTGTATGGGTTTCAGCTGTAAAATTACTTCTCAAACAGAATAATTGCTCACACGTTAGGAGCACTGGCCTGCCTGGCTTGACACCATTGAGTATTATCCTCAGAAGAAATTATGCAGAGAAACAAGTATTTGAGCGAACAAAACCCCATTGTAATGTTGGTACTATTGGACATGTTGACCATGGAAAGACCACACTTACAGCAGCCATCACTAAAGGTATTGTTACTAAGTTCTTTAGTTTTATGACCTTAACTAAACTAGTTCAGGCTTGTGATTGTAAAAAGTTGAAACTGGCAGTTCATTTCATTTCATTTATTCATTAATTTTGTGAACATAGGGTAAAAATTATACAGATGTTTTACAAATAAATGTTGGTCCATACTACGTCCCGCCAGAGAGCATACAGAATTGTTTAAGTAGTACATATAAACATTTCAACAAAACAAATATAAAAATAAAATAAAGTCACGGTTATTACTGTCACAATTTCAAGTCAAACATTATTATATTAACCGCTGAAGTGTTGGAGAGGTGGTTGGAGAAGTGTTAAAACATATTATATTAATATGTCAAAAAAACAAATTATAACAGTACTTACATAAACAAATGAGTAAGTCACAATTTCGTATACAATAAGAAATTAGAATAAAACAATGTCAATAAAGAATATTCTTATCATATGGGAGCAATATTTTATTAATACAAACAGATATAAAATTATATAAATATTATTTTAATTTGTCATAAAGATATTCACTAACAGAATAATATGCCTTGTCAGTCAATAATTTAAAAAGCTTATGTTTGAATTCATCCATGTTATTGCTTGACACAATTAGTTCAGGTAATTTATTTTGGAGCCATTGCATTATACACTATTGTATAGAAATTTGGTTTTAGTTCGTAACTGGTGCAACTTTGTCAATCGTCATTGACTTTTGACAGATTTATATAAATACATATTGTATTTTACAAAAATACAGGCTTCATAGACATGAGTGATGGTACAGGCAATATTTTTAAATTTTGGAAATGTGGCTTGCATGAATCTGTTCGTTTTATTTTACATATAACTCGAATACATTTTTTCTGTGCTAATAATACCTCCTCAACCTTAATAGTAGCATTGCCCCAAAATATAAGGCCATATCTCAAAGCAGAGGCGACATACCCATGATGAGTTGTTAGGAGCGCTGTCTTATTCGCAATTTACTTAGCTTCCCACATACATTATTGATTTGAGTCCTCCATGACAAATCATTATCAATATGTAGTCCAAGAAATGTTGTTACATTTGTTTCAAGTACTTGGTTTCCTTTGTAGTTCACTTGAAAGTGTGATGGTATTTTTTGTCTAATTTTAAAATTCATAATTTTAGTTTTAATGAGGTTAATTTTAAGGTTATTGTCATTTAGCCAGTCAACAATCGTAACAAGACTAGTGTTTATGTCATCTTCTAATTGTTTATTATTGCCAGTATTATAAATAACTGTGTTGTCGTTGGCAAATAAGGACATTTGGTGCCTGATTACTTGGGGAAAGTTGTTAATGTAGCAGATGAACAGCAGTGGTCCCACAACAGAACCCTGCGGAACACCGTAACAAAGAACTCTAGAGCTAGATGAGTAAACTACTTCAGTTTTGGACTTGGTATCCACCTGATTAATCTGAGTAATTTGTTTTCTATCCTCTAAATAAGATTTTATTAGATTGAGCATGTTACCTCTGATGTCATATCTATATAGCTTAGTTAATAATACTTTATGGTCCACACAGTCAAATCCCCTGGTCTTAACCATATACATTGCCATTACTGGTTTTCTATTATCCATGTTGTCATGTGTTTTTTCAAGAAAATTGTAGATTGCCATATTAATAGTTTTTGTCTTCCTGAAACCCATTTGTTCATTGCAAAAAATTTTATGCTTTTCAAAGTAATTATACATACGATTATAAATGACTATCTCAAAGATCTTCGAGATAATCGGAATAAGAGCTACAGGTCTATAATCACCCATCTTTTTTATGTAATGGCTTGATAATGGAAACATTTAACTTTTGCGGAAAAATACCATTAAGAATACCTAATACCACCACCATTTATAATGTCACTTAATATAGGCGCTCTAAGAGGAGCCACTGCTTTAACAACTCTTGTGTCAATATCATCATATCCTGTACTTTTGGTGTTTTTGAAGTTGTTAAGGCAGTTCATCTTATAGTCGCTTTCTATAATATATTTGAATCCTAATTTTGATCCCGATCCTTGTCTGTAACCAATCAATGACCGAGTTTGTCAATCTGAGTCTTTGAGAGGATGAATCACAAGTTGCCCTCAAAGACTGCAGATCAAGATTGGTATTGAGAAACATTATAGAATTCTGGCTTTAGTGAGGTGAACTTTGGCAGTGGTTATGAATCAATCATATTCACATTTTTAACAGCAATCAACTTAGACTAGTAGTTTATACAAACATTAGCATGTGTAGAGTCTTGTGTTTCTGAATAATTATAATTACAAGCAATCTACAAATAAATGATTGTTTTATTTTCTCCCTTTATTTGGGATGGTTATTCTAAAATAACTTTTTAAAAGAGTGAATATACCTATTAAATTTAATTTGGGTTGGTTATTTTAACTGACTCTTTCGTAATTGTAAATTAATTTTCTCTTTTCTCCTTATAGTATTAGCAGATGTCAACCTTGCCCAGAAGAAAGGTTATGCAGATATTGACAATGCGCCAGAAGAGAAAGCCCGGGGTATTACAATCAATGTTGCCCATGTTGAGTACCAAACGGAATCCAGGCATTATGGCCACACTGACTGTCCAGGACATGCGGATTATATCAAGGTAATACTAATAATGCTATAGATAGCTTCAAACAAATCAAATCAACCAAGACACAAGGATCTTCTTAACTAACCCAAACACAAATGTTTCTCTGTATCTCAACTCTTTATAATTTTTTGACATTTATATTAGAATAGTCATAATCAACAAAATGAGAAAACATTAAATACAGCAAAAAACAATTTGTTTTCCAGAACATGATCACAGGAACAGCCCAAATGGATGGTGCCATACTTGTAGTAGCAGCAACAGACGGTGTCATGCCACAGACACGAGAGCACTTGCTACTTGCCAAACAGATTGGCATCCAACACGTAGTTGTGTTCATCAACAAAGTGGATGCTGCTGACCAGGAAATGGTGGAGCTTGTAGAAATGGAAATCAGAGAGCTTATGTCCGAGATGGGATATGATGGTGATAAAATACCTGTGATTAAAGGTAAACAATATTCAATGTTTTATTTAAAAACATTAACTAACTCTGCTTCTGGGTCAGTCTGTTAAAAACTAGTCTGTGTTCGAAATTTAGCATATTAAGCACATGGCTACATTCTTTTTTACAGGATCAGCCTTGTGTGCATTGGAGGGTAAGAGTCCCGAAATTGGTTCAGAAGCTATTTCAGAGCTCTTGAAGGAAGTTGATGCCTTCATCCCAACGCCTGTTCGTGAATTAGACAAGCCATTCCTCTTGCCAGTTGAGTCTGTACACTCCATCCCTGGACGTGGTACTGTGGTCACTGGTCGTTTACACAGAGGTTTGTATGAATTTAAACATGAGGCATAAACACAATAGATGACATGTTAACCAGGTTCACAACAAAACATTGATTTTGATACTACCATTATCTAATTACAGGTGTCTTAAAGAAGGGTACGGAATGTGAAATTGTAGGACACGGTAAAATTATGAAGACTACAGTCACAGGTGTTGAGATGTTCCACAAGACTTTAGATGAGGCACAGGCTGGTGATCAGTTGGGAGCCCTCGTCCGTTCAGTAAAACGAGAACAGATAAGGCGTGGCATGGTTATGGCTAAGCCTGGCACAGTTAAAGCCCATGACAATGTTGAAGCTGCTGTCTACATCCTGAGTAAAGAAGAGGGTGGTCGGTCAAAACCATTCACCTCCTTTATCCAATTACAAATGTTCTCCATGACATGGGACTGTGCCTCACAAGTAGTTATTCCTGACAAAGAGATGATTATGCCTGGTGAAGACGCTTCGTAAGTATTTCTGAGCACTTTAAATAACCACCTTTTCCCACTACTAAAAATACTACTTTACTAAAAATACGCGTTTAGGCGACGTGGAGTTACAGACATACTCATACGAAAGCATGTAGAAGTTTTACTTTTTAAATGTATAGGTTTCTGACATAAATATTTGCTCTTTTTCAGGTTGCGCTTGCGTCTTCTGAAGCCCATGGTTTGTGAAACTGGTCAAAGATTTACTTTGCGTTTGGGAGACATGACGCTCGGTACTGGCGTTATTACCAAAATCAATAACAACTTGTCTGAGGAAGACAGGTTGAAGCTCTTGGAAGGCAAGAAGGCCCGAGAAAAGGCTTCTTCCAAGAAGTAAATTTTGTTAGATTTAAAATGTTAAGATTAGGAGTGTAGTTCAAATTATTATTGTATGCATTTACCAATGTAAAGTTCAATAAATTAAAAATCTAAAATCTTCCGATTTTGTTTGTAGCACAATTTGGTTACATCAATGACGTATTTGTAGAAATGCATTTACAGTGTGAGTACGCATATTATATAAATAGCTGTGCCCCACGACTTCGTTGTAAGTTATACAATATACTAAAATAACAGCCACATTTTTAATAAAACTCCCTCGTCCCCTGACCTGTCGCGTGCATCGCCCGCCCGCGCTATTAGGTACTTCGTTTTCGCTTGGTGTTCTTTGTGACTTTTTCTTTTTGCTCGGCTCCTAAAGGTCGTAGCGTGATGTTAAATAGCCTATAACTATCCTTGAGAATTGGGCTACCAAATGCAAAAATAATTTTTCAAATCCCACTTTTTTGTTCACAATTTGGGTTTTAATTTTTTTGCGCGGAACCCTAATTATTTGTCTAAAATAAAAGTAGTCCACGGCACGCAAACTCTGAACAAGAAATTTCGACCGTATACTTTATGGTTGGAAGAAAAGAACAAGACAGGTCTCTTCGCCTCTTTCTATCATTCTTCACCCCATGTGCCAAAACCATAGACAATTTACAAATATCACTGTCAAATTTAGGCGGTTTAAAGTTTTCGACTTCTTCCGCCATTATAGATACGTAGTATCTGGTAGTATCTCTATGTAGTCTGTGAAGTAGCCTAAGTTACTCCCCGTAACATCAGCTATCTGCCAGTGAAAGTTCCGTCAAAATCGGTCCAGCCATTTCAGAGATTAGCCGGAACAAACAGACAAAAAATTGCTTTTTTGTTTTATATACTTTGCATTTAGTAAAAAGTTGTTATTTTGACATTACAAACAGACACTTCAGCACGTGGTGCACGCATGAAGGTCTATACCTTCATGGGTGCACGTTAATTTACGGCTCGTCAACACTAACCATAGATAATAAAGTGATAACAGTGTAACGTAAAGCCAGTTACTGTTGATGAGCCGTAAATAAATTACAAATACAGTGGATTTCATTTATTACGACCTTGGTTGTAGCGACCATTTACCTATAGCGACGTTAAATCTAAGTCCCTTGAATTTAAAGCATACTTTAGTACAAAATTCATGTGGCTATAGCGACTTTGGATGTAACGCCGAGTTCGGGTGTAGCGACTGTTTTTAATGAATCATTTGTAACAAATTCCTAGAAATCCCATGCAGATATTGCGACCGGAGTCGGCCGCCAAAGACACAAAGATTTTTTTCTTTCACAAACATTTCTTATCTTTTGTTTACATCCATTGCACACAGATGGTCAGCAAGTGTGGAGACCTTTACCTTTTGTTTATAGATATCAACTAAGTAGGTAGGGGAAGCGTGTACGTTTCGGAGCTTTTATGGTTCAGTTACAAAGTGATATTCTGAGTAGCAACTGGGTTTAGTAAACTTTTGAATAAGTATGGCTGCTAGACGTACATTCACTGTTAAAGAAAAGGCGGAAATCATTTCAAAATTGAAAAACGGTGAAAACAATGCTGATTTGTGCAAAGAGTACAAAGTTTCCCATTCAACAGTATCTACGATGTGGAAAAACCGTGATAAAATATTAGAATGCTTTGAATCCAAATCCTTAAAAATTAAGAAAAACCGCAAACCGACGCATCAAGATATCGAAAATGCCCTTCTAATGTGGTTCAAAGCCCAAAGAAGCCAAAACGTACCTTTGAGCGGTCGTCTGCTGCAAGAAAAGGCTAATCAATTTGGCAGACTGTTTGGAAAAATGGATTTTGAGTGTTCGGAAAGCTGGATATACCGATTTCGTCAACGACACGATATTGTAGTAGGCAAAGTTTGTGGAGAAGCCGCTAGTGTATCGCAAAGTGACTGTGACAACTGGCTAAAAACAGTTTTCCCAAAATTGACTGAAGGTTATACTGATAGCCAAATATGGAACGCTGACGAGACAGGTTTGTTTTTTAAGTTAACTCCTGACAAAACCTTGAAATTTAAAGGGGAAAAGTGCGTTGGTGGAAAATTATCAAAAGATAGAATCACCGTGCTTGTTGCATCAAGTATGGCAGGGGAAAAAAGAAAATTATTGGTCATAGGCAAGGCAAAAAAACCCAGATGTTTCAAAAATGTTAAATCTTTGCCAGTTGATTACGAAGCAAACAAAAAGGCCTGGATGACTTCAGAGATTTTCGAAAAAGTTCTACGCAAATGGGACTCCCAGTTAAGAAATAACAAAAAGAAGATCATTTTATTTATTGACAATTGCCCAGCTCATCCTAAAATAGAGAATTTGACCAACATAAAACTGGCATTTTTACCACCAAACACTACATCAGTGATTCAACCGATTGATCAAGGGATAATTAAAACCCTCAAAAGTCATTATAGGAAGATTTTAGTACAGAAAATGATGAACGACATTGAAAACTCGGCAGGCCCGTTTTCCGTTAATATTTTAGATGCCATTGAAATGGTAACTACGGCATGGGCTCGGGTGACTCCAGATACGATCAAAAAGTGTTTTCTACACGCTGGGTTCCGTAAATCTTCGGCTATCACAACAATTGACGACGACTCCGATGATGAATTGGACATACCATTGGCACAACTGACTACAGTATCATCAAGCGGAACAAATGTTGCGGACTGGGCAACATATGTTGATATTGACAGTCAACTTATCACTACTAGCGATTTGTCCGATAGTGAAATTGTTGAAACTGTTGTTCCATCACATACGACGCAAGATGAGGAAAATGAGGAGGAAGAAGAAGATTGCAAGGAAGGTGAGATTCCTACAACTAAGGATGTGTTAGGTGTTGTAACAAAGCTTAAAAGATACTGTTTATTTGGTGATGGAAAGGATATTATAGATATTGAAGAAGTAATGAAAATAGAATACACCCTACAGCGTACACTAGCACAAAAAAATAAATTGAAGCAAACTAATATTACACATTTTTTTAAATGTACCGGTGAATAACTATGTGTGCAAATATTTTCAATAATAAATGAATATAAACTACACATGTGTACGTGTCTGTATCTCTTTACCTTTGCCTGTAACGACTTCCGGATATAACGACGAAAATAGAGTGGTCCCTTCATTGTCGTTATACCCGAAATCCACTGTACACCCCTGCCTACGCCTACCTTCTCCTTCGGCGGTTAAGGTGCAACCTCATAAAGTACGAGGTGATTTCTGCCTTGGGTGAAAATAGTAACAGCAGAAAGCGTGTCACAGAGAAGAAATTTCAACCACATAGCTATAAAGCTTTTGACCCAACAGCCTCATCTCACTCATGTAGAGATCTAAAGCGCTTTCTTTTTGGGATGGAAATAATTCGCCTCTTCGCGATATATTGGACGGATATACGTTAAAAAGCTAATTGAATAACAAAGCTCAATATTGAAATCGGGATCATCGGCGAACCATACTAAATCTCAGCCTACCCCTGCGAGGCATGACAGTCGTCATGATTACTTATGCTTTTGCTATGGTGTTATTTTATTTATTTATTTATTACCTCATCATCACTATCATTACAGGAATTTCCTAATTCAATAGTGTGGCTGTAATTACAGTTTTATTATGTAGTTTTATAACATATTCTGTACATCGTGGTTTTTGTGAACTCATTCAGAGAACAAGTAAAAAGATCTATGCTGTCTGCTACGTCATTAAGTACACGCAAGGTACGCGTTATAGGGGCTTTACTCAGCAGATTGGTCCTACTACTGGGCACCGCCAATAGACGTGGATGTCGCCTTCGCAATACATAATTGTCGGGCACACACAAGTTTATTTCTTTTAATATACCTGGGTTTGAAGTCTTGCCTCGCAATAATTTAAAAATATAGGTAGCAAGAGCTATGTCCCTCCTTGTTTCCAATTTATTGTATCCCACCATGCCTATAACAAACAAAGTTGGATACATCAATGGATAAAATGCATATACACCATACCACCTTAGGTACAAAAATCTAATAAATTTATTTTGTATACGCTCCAGCATGAGACTGTTTATACATAGTTCCTATTGTGTAGTGTGTCATTTGTTCCCGACTGCTGTCGTTGCTGCTGTGGTCGTGGATAAAACGATTTTGTAAATACGACAATAATTCGCTATCGGCTATTATCGATAAAATTAAATATAACTCAGTTTCTATTACTAGTATTACCACTATTCACGGCTCTGGTAATTTCGGAACAAAAAAAATCCCGCGAAATTCAAATTTTCTTAGGATTTTTGCAATTAGCAGCTCAGTATCTGGGTGTATGTTGTTTACAGTATGATTCGCGACCGTAACAAACATGTATTTATAGAATTATAATAATTAGAATCAGTAATACAATTGCTTAAGTTAGTATAATCCTAAATGTCAAGATTTCATGAAATAGTCATTCAACGGGATTAATTGGTCTTAGAGAGTTGTATTTATGACTTTAATGATTATTATTCTATAAATACATATTTGTTACGGTCGCGAATCATATTTTAATCAGCATACAACCTAATACTGACCTGCAAATTGCAAAAAAACGTAGGAAAAATTGAATTTCGCGGGCTAGCCTGGCGCTTTGCCGACGTATTTTGTCTATGGGTACATTCTTCAAAATGACAACCGCCTCTCGTCCCTTTCCCCTTTGTCGCCTGGCGGTTGTAAGACTAGGAATACACATCAGATTGTCGGATCCGATAGTCTGGTCTGGCTACTAGAAGGCGTTCGTTGGAGCCATTAGTTTGTATGAATACACGTCCGATCCGATAGTCAGGCCGGACGTCCGAATCGGTAACTGACGCGCGGCGTTTCCGATTTTATTGTCGGTTCGATTGTCTGCTGGCGCGGTCTGCATATTTCTGGACAGAGACAAATAGACGTCCGATTTGACGACGACGACGTCCGACTCTGACTTGCCAGTTGATTCTAGCCAAAGAATATACTACTCTAGCGTTCTAGCGTTGACACTGAATGGACGCATCGTTGTGGTTCGGACAATGGGCGAAAATTATTCATAAATGAATAATAAAGTTTGTCATTATTTATCGACCAGCAACAGGGGTACCTACCTAATTACATTTTTGGCGGAGGATTTCACTGCTTGTCTGGATTAAGTCAAAGTAACCTAAACATTAAATGACGAAACATGATTGATTTTTTTTCAAAAATGAACCCCTTTCGGGGTAAACAGTTTCTAAGAAAATTTTATTTTTCCTTTCATCAATAAATTAATAATATGTTAAGGTAGCGTTCTGTAGTTTCTGCCTACCCCCATGGGAAGAAGGCGTGAGTTTATGTATGTATGTATTATTAAGTAAAAGGATCTTCATCATTAATTTTCCAAAACTACCAGTTAAAAGGGATGGAGGGAGTGTTTATTTATTTAGGATCTCCAACAAAAGATGTTCACAATACATGACATAAAAAAGTGCAACATCAGGTATTAAGTAGGTGTACTGCTTCACTTATGGGAGAGTGTTAAATTTTATAGGAGAAAATACGAAATCCACGCGGACGAAGTCGCGGGCAGAGTGCTAGTATATATTAAAAAAAGTAAAAGTACCTATATTTTAAAAGAAGATGCCTTTAATATACCCAGTGAAATTCACGCAATATAGACGAATCTAACGACATAATATTCATCAAAATCGGTTCAGCCGTTTAGTAGTTACGAGGGATTGTAAGGAAAGAAAGAAAGAAAATAAATTTACTTAACCCAGGTTAAGGCACACAATATTCATACAAAAACAAGAAACGGAAAATAAACTTAAAGTATAAATTGTGCGCCCCACGGCTGTGCTAAATAGGCCCAGTTCAGCATAAATGCCAGACAACTAGTGCCTGGCGCTGGTTTTCAACTGTACCTTATGTTACGAGGACGTCTCATGGATGTAAATCAGTTTTACAGTGTGTAATTATTTAAATAAAAAGTAGATATATAAGTATATATGTGTAGCAAATAATAATAAACTCGGTTAAATATTTAAATTTAAAATTATAGATGTAGCGGTGCTTAGGAAAAAAAAAATGGTATGGTTGCACAAGAAAAAACGGACTGTCGTCACTAAATAATAATAACTATATCATAATTCATATCAATGAGACATTTAGATTGATCAAGTCTAGCTTCCGTTGCGCATCCATGAGGTACTGCCGTAGATGTCTTCTAAATGTGTCGAACGTATTAATGGATTGAATAGGTGGTGGCAGATTATTCCACACTTTGGACGTTGCATGCCGGAAGCTACCTCTAAAAGCGGCTGTGAGTACCATGTGACTGAGTCGCTGCTGCGAGCATTGCCTTCGCCCGCATTCTTGTCTACTCGCTATCCAACTCAACTTGTCGTACAGGTAGTCCGGTTTCTGGTGTTTGACAATACCGAACAGAAGGCACGTCAAGTGCAGTTTGCATCTCGATTTCATTTTCAATGTGTAGTGTTTGTTTAAAAATAGAGTTACGTGACTTCTGGGTGGAATTTTATAACAAAACCTAGCAAAAGCATTTTGGACCCTTTGAATCAGACGATCTGTGCGAGCCAAGAGGCGTGAGCCGTACACTGTATCTGCGTAGTTTAGCCTGAACAAAACCAGGGTTTCCACAAGCTGCTCCCGTAGTGTTTCGGACAAATAAGGCCTAATCTTGTACAGAACTTTCAGGTGGCAAAAGCAGTTTCTTACCGAGTCGGCTACATGTTTTTCGAAACGAAGATCCTTGTCCATAATAAGACCAAGATTCCGCGCCTCATAGACTGTCAATTGGTTCGCCCATTAGCTCCAGGTGCAACGTTGCGGGAAGTTTAGCTAGTTGCTGCCTTGTGCCAAATACCATATACTTCATTTTGGTTGGGTTTAGCGACAAGTAATTCTCTTCAGACCAGGCGGCGATCCTACGAAGGTCATCGTTTAGATCTTTAATGGCACTATCGTATTCACCTGGACTAAAGGATATATGTATAGTTGGACGTCATCAAGGACGGACATACATACAGGTCAAACGCATAACCCTCCGTTTTTGGCTTCGCCGCAGTCGGGTAATGAGTAACGGTAATTCGTCGTCTTTTCTTTTTGCTCCGTACGCAAGCACTCGGGATAATAGCTTGGGAACGATTGAGTTCCGAAAAAGCCCGACGTAAAAATCGGACGTGTATCGAGTAAATACGATCCGATACTGATCTAACAATCGGAAACAAAATCTGATGTGTATTCCCTGTCTTAGTCTGCATCCCACCCACCATTATTACCATAGAGTATAGTATTGCGAATTATTACACAAGAATGAATCACACGCTCCTATATAAATTAGTACTCTGTGCATGCTCCTTATCACCCGTTTTCCCTTTTACTATTACTTTATAGTGTATTATCTATGCATTTTTCTTGAGATCGAATTTAAGTGCGCTCGTGTACTTACGAGCACTAACACTGGTCTGCAGTATTCTTCTGGTTCAGGGGTTGAATGAAAATCCAAAATGTCTTTTTCCAAGTTTATTTCAAAAATTATCACCATAATTTATTTTATAGTGTAATATTGTCAGTCATGCGTACAAATCAAAATACAATACTCACTGGTTATGTACATGCCACTAATAAAACAGTTATCGAGGGCTGTCGCATTTTGTCACCTCTCTCGCTCACACGGGACTAAATTTTTAAGAAAGTTATAAATGAAAACTTTTCATTGAAAAGATGCTTTTTTTGAAAAATGTTATCAAATTGGCGTACTATTAAATAATATTAATTTAATAAGTAATTATTAAAAACATATTTCCATTGTGTTATGTAGTAAACTCGGCTCAATAAGTATAATGATCTGTTTTTGAGAAGAGTTAAATAAATGCCACAATAAAAATGTGTTATTAAAAATTACCTAATAAATTAATATTATTTATTAGCCAATTTTTTTTTTTTTTTAATTGATTAATTTTTCAAAAAAAAAACATTTTTCATTTAACATTTTTACAAATTTGGTCCTGTGTAAGCGAGAGGTGACAAAATGCAGCAGCCCTCCTATGCGTTAATTATAGTAAATGTATGTACTATCAGGAATTTACATTACACAGCATGCTGGTTAACACATTTGTGTAGGATTACAGTTTCCTATACACTTAATAATTAATGGTTTCAGCTCTTTGGAAAAGAGGCCTCATTTATTACAGGGATGTTACTCTAATACATTGTAGTTCAGCAATATGACATTCTAATTCAAGTGCCTTTACAATAAAAAACAAATATAACTAAAATTCTTTTTAACATAGATTAATTATAGCAATTATACAGAAATTATGAACAATTAATAAGTTAGTGTCGAATTTTATACCAACTCCTTGATCACTTGAACTTATGGAATGAAATTTTAAATTGATACATTGTGTACACATTGCACAATCAATGCAGTTGCACTTAAATTTTGCTTTAGCTGTTGCTATTTCTACAAGTCTTCATCCTCTTCTGGCAGCGCAGTGTCTTGGGCTTCTTTGAGATCCTTTTCGATTTGGTTCTGCCATTGTGGGTCCATTGTTACTTCAGGGGGCAGGAGAGCAGGCATCGCAACAAACTCCAGGTTACCATCACCAATCAATTTCCTAGCTAACCACAAGAAAGGCTTTTCAAAGTTGTAGTTAGACTTAGCTGAGATGTCATAGTACTGAAAATAAAACAATATGGAATTAGATACATGCCCATCTACTGCATTGCAGCATTTATCAGTTGTTTTTATTAATGTATGAACTATGGCAAATAAATATGAGTGGCAATGTGGTCTCACCTGTAGGTTCTTTTTCCTGTGGAACACAATTGTTTTTGCTTTGACTTTCCTGTCCTTGATGTCTACTTTGTTGCCACACAAAACAATAGGAATGCCTTCACAAACACGAACTAAATCTCTATGCCAGTTCGGTACATTTTTGTAGGTGACACGAGAGGTTACGTCGAACATGATGATGGCACATTGACCTTGGATATAGTAGCCATCTCTTAGTCCTCCAAATTTCTCTTGACCAGCTGTATCCCATACGTTAAATCTGATGGGACCACGGTTTGTGTGGAAGACCAAGGGGTGTACTTCGACGCCAAGTGTAGCAACGTATTTTTTCTCGAACTCTCCAGTCAAATGTCGCTTGACAAATGTAGTTTTGCCAGTACCACCATCGCCGACGAGCACGCATTTGAATGTGGGCATATCATCTGCCATTTTTGTTGTTTTTATACTTCTAATTCTGAAAAGTAACAGAAAAGTTCAAAATTAGCAAAAAACTGACTAAGACTTCGTGACGATAAACGTATGAAAGTTTGGCGCAAATAATTCGATTATTTGATGATCCATGGACTGTTTTGATATCTTAAGATAAATAGAAAACGAACACTTGGAGAGGAAACTCACTGGCCCTATGAAACTGACAACTCAAATTTGCTTTAAGTTTTCACCGAATGGCGCTCAATTAGGCTCACAGGAATTTAGCTCAATAGTACCGAACATTAACACAAATTACACTAAAACTACACAAGTTACAACATAAATATAATATAAGATCGGAACCGCATGAAGTATAGAATCAAATTACACAAAATCTATGCACTTATTACCAAGATTGTATAAGAAAATCGAGATTAAACTCGTTGCAGCTAAAAGTCGTTACGGCTCACAATGGCGTCACTTGACTAAGCGGAAGATTTCTTTGACAACGACAGGCGCAATAACTCCAGTAGTCAGTTGAGATATTTTTTTAATATATTTAACTCGTATCGTACTGGAGTTCATAGGCTTTTAATAAAAGATTAAATCATTTTTACGATTAAAATACTTTGTAGTGTAAATTTTATTGTAATTACTATGCTATTTTAAATTCTACAAATTAAAATACCGTCAACTGAAAATTAGCGCCTTCCCTGCTTTACCGACACCTCTGTTGACGTCACATAATGTATCGAGCAGTTGCGCCATCTACAACTTTGCAAAATTTCACACAGTACATGAGACAGGTAGTGAAGTTTTGTTCGTTTCGTGTGTATCGATTTTTTGAGTGAAGTGAACGTAGTGTTCGTGTCCTTTAGTTTAGTGACGTTTGTTAGAAAAATATCTGTGAATGGGATTGTGTAACGAGATAAAACGTTTACTTGGTGTGTGATTCTCTGTAAAGGATGACGAAGGATAGGTTAGCGGCGCTCCAAGCGGTAAGTTAGTTTTCCTTAGTTTCTCAGCGCTGCTATAACCAAAGGCTATAATGATGACCTCGAATTCATAAAGAAACAGCATTGAAATAGTGTCATAACAGTCATGTACGATCAAGACCTTGGTCTTGGTTCCCACAAACCCACGGAATCACTTTCCAGGGTTCTACTTCCAATGGTGTTCTTTATTCTTGTCGCCCCACCCCGGACTTGACACCGCTGAATGATAGCTGTCATTGAAGCGAGACAATTTGTTGCGTTCCGCAGTTTTACCAACTCCTTACTTTATCTGCATTTTCCATTGTTTTTTTATCAATAATTTAGCAAGCTTCATAGTTCGATAACCCCATTGGAATGGCTATCTGCCCACTTTACTTTTAAACATTTTATAAAATATTTTACCATGTTACTTACTGCAAAGAATATAGCTCTATTTTAATTATGTAGTTTCCTTAGTGCTATCTGATATTGACACTGAAAAGTAGTCTGGGCAATAATTTCTGCGACCGGACTAAAAAGTTTAGTAAATCTTATAATGTGCAAGGTTCTAGAAATTTAGACCTTTAAACCTGCTGAACAGACAATAATTTCTATAATGAAATAGTTTCAGTAACAATCAAAAAGACATAACATGCCGCTTTCTATAGGTAAAAATAAATGTCATGATGCATTCATTTTTTACTTTTGTCATCAATGTAATAAAACCTCATTATATTCTCCGTTGATAACTATCTCAATATTTTCGAGATGCAAGTACATTGTGTTAAAAGATAACATTGTTTCATTTCTAACCTATTGATCTACAAAACAGCAATTTTTCAACAGTACCATGGTATATATAGTTTGATCTTAGGAGTAAGTTTTCCTTACCGTTTCTATTGTTTTTTTTTTTTTTGCAAACCAAATGATAATATTTCCCATATTTAATAGAACAATGCACAAAGTTAAAAGCAACTCAAGCTTATCAAATACTTATGTAAGTATTTAAAATATTCATTTGCAAATGAAAATAATTATTAAAGTGAGACATACTAGTTTATAAATGATGTCATCACTTTACAATTAGCATAAATTACTTACCTTAAAAATTATGAATGTTGATAGATCATTCATTTTGGTCTTATTAGATTCTGGTTTCTTTGGCGTCACTAAGGAGGTAAAAAGTAAAAACCTTTTTCAAAACTTGCCATGACTCGTAATTGCCGCCAAGCACTTCGTTAATCCAAACGACGAAAAAAGCGTATCATAAATCCATATCGATTTTAATTTATGGATTTACGAAATTACTGTCTAAATGATGAAAGGTAAGAACGTGTTGCGTCTGGATTTAAGTAGGTGAGAAACGTAGGTATACTTAGTACGGATACGGAAGCTTTGGTCATCGCTTCTCCAACTGCCGTGCAAAACTCTTCCCAGTATCCTTCTCCAACTCTGCTCTGCCCATAGCCTGCGTTGGCAAAACCAATAAGAGCCAAAATACGCAGGCAACGCAAAATCCTATCTAATAGTCATCAATTAAGAACCCTCAACCCTCAACTTGCGATTCCTATCGATCCAACTTTTGCTTCCAAGTTCGACTCGTTCGACGATAGAAGAGCATGCGTTTTAGTGTCGTAAATATATGACATAGCAAATAAGTATTTGTTCTACTGTCGATACAAAGAACGTATTGCAAAGCTCTTGCCTTTAAATACGGCCAATGCATTTCCATAAAGCCGACAAGTGAAACCTTTCTTCCAGGTAAAGACGACACCTCCCGTTTTAGAAAAATATTCACACGAGCATTGGATATTCAAATGTATTCACAATGGTGCTGCTGCAAAAGTGTCGTCATCGTTTTATCAAACTTTATTTATATTCCGAACTGATACGGTTGTTAACTACATTTATATTTTGCTGAAGGTTTCACGATTACGTGTAATATAGTAACCGCAAAAAACTTCGGAACGGCGTTCTTCGATCCAACACTGGAGTACTTGGAATGGAACACAAGGAAGATGGATATCAAAGTAATGGAACATTTTCTTGCAACAAACCGTCGACTATTGCTTGTTTTGTGTCGTGACGTCCACATTGCGTGCACTGAAATATTAAACAACTTTGCCAGGTCTCGCCCTAGTCTATGTAATACAAATATTAGTGTGATAATCAGAAGTGTTATCCAAATTCGTGGACTGTAGTTTATGTCGCTGAGCAGTTGAATACGTTTGCTGGCGCCGTTATCAGCTGACGAGGGCGGCATCCGGCACGCGACCTTCACTAAACTTGACTCATACCAACACAACAGCCGTCAGATTTGCAACATCAATCATGGCATTCGCATCTCTGATCGTACACATAACGCAGTTGCAAACGTAGGTACTAATTACCAATTGCCTTGTTCACGCATAAATCAAAGTCTTTGCTAAAGAAATGTGTGCTTATTTCAAATCTTGTAAGTCAGATTTCTCAAGGCTACAGGGCCTAAGCTACCCGTAATCCAATTAGATTGTTTGCATAACTGTTTTCTTAACAACCTAATTCAACAGACTTAAGTACAGTATGCGAGGTTCTTCCTTTTATTCTCATTCATTTAGGATGCTTCAAGTAGTTTCAGTTCATATGTAAGACTAAATCATAATGAAAATAAGCCGCAACAGGGGGTCTACTCCCTAAGCACGAAGCCCGTAGTTTTGGCCGAAGTTACGGGCGTTTCCTACTCCGTATCACTTGCGGACATAAGATTAGTTCGCGTTTTCGAACTAAGAATGAATGACAAGACGATTTTACAATTGTCCTTACGCCCGATGTGTTTTTGCCCGTCCAAAAATTTTAATATTACTCTCTCGTTTTGACGGATTAACTACTTTCGGACGGGGCCATATCTTCGTTGACGGACTTGGGAGTAGACCCCCTGCTTCTAACAGAGCGAACGGTCTCAAGAAAGACTATATCTGTAACGAGATACTGCTTCCTTACCCATCCCATTCGTTCCACCTGCTGAAAATCTCCCACCTGAACATGAGTTATCTTGGCTAATCTAGAAGTCTAAACAGACTCCTGCCACTGGTTGGTCGAAGCAAGAAAAACCTGCTCAGGTGGAGGTTCATAGACGACTCCTCCATGGAGCAAATGTGGTGCTGTTCCACAAACGATGGGACTCCTGATATCGTGCCTTGCGAGCCATGCTGCCTGCACGTTACTGAAGCTCATGGAATGGTGTTTTCTGGGCTGATTCAATTTATATAGCCATCGACACGCTAAGATAAGAACTAAAAACTTGGACTGCACACAAAATATTTTTTAAACTTATTACAACACTAGCAGCGCCCCGCGGTTTCACCCGCATAAGTCTCGATCCCGTGGGGATGTCGGGATAAAAGTATTATATGTGTTAATCCAGGTTATAAACTATCTGTGTGCCATTTTTCATCCAAATCCATTCAGAAGTTTTTGCGTGAAAGAGTAACAAACATCCATCCATCCATCCTCACAAATTTTCGCATTTTTAATATTATAGTAGGATAAAACATTTTGCGCCGACCGACCCCAAGTAACATGGGTCGAGGGCAGTAAGATGATATTTGCAACATAACTTTACAATCTATGAAAGCCAAGCATAGTAGGTATTTGGTATATATGTGTATATGGTATATATGTGTATATGGTATATATATGTATATGGTATAGGTATATGGGACTAAGGTTCTATTGATGCAGACGAGGCGTTCACGTCACATGCACTTGCAACAGCTGATTCACGTTATGCGTCGCGTCTATTTTTAGCATCTGTCTCATATGGTGTCTGAATGAATGAGTCTTCTTTTGAATAGCAACCCTTTCAACAAACCAAACTAGATCAATAAGGCACTATCAGTTTTTCAGAAAAAATATAATTCCTTTTCGAACCATAACGCGCTTCCAATAATTATGCATTCGGTTACTTCGACGAAATGTCGACCAATTTCCTTGAAAAATGAACAAAAATCCGATAAAACCATAGATAAAAGTGCTGTTCTGTCGACTGCACGCTTCGCTCGTAGTTTTCTGTGATCGAAAATTGTGATATTCAATTTGCTTTTACTGTTATAACGGTTTTTGCAATCGATGCACACACGATTTTGTTATGCGTAGCTCTACGATCGAATTCGTGCTCCGCCAGAGCCTAGTCTACGACATATTATTTGTGTTAATGTTCCTGGCGACTTTCCAAATAAAGCCTCCACTCGGCGAGCTGTTTGAGGTCGCTGGGACTCTATGCCAAATTATCGTATTCAGATTTATTGATACCGAGAGACCATCGCCGTCGTCGTCGGGTTTTACAATAATTTGTTATACTTCGATTTCCTATCAGAAACGGATTTTATTGGGCAAAATTATTGATTTCTCTGATTCTGTTGAATCAGTACTAAACTGTTGTATGAGGTCAGTTAGGTTATTCTTAGTCTCAGTGAAGATAAAGAACTATATGCTGAACATCCTACGATGCTGAATGCAGTCTTCAGCAAATTGAATTTGCGATATCACAACTGTCTCGATACATCGGAAACCAAACTAGCGTGCGGCTGCGACTGCCTATAATACATCTGACGCTACGTTATGCATTTCCTGTGCTCCGGTTTTGGATCAGCTCGTTCCGCAGTCGAAACATAACTCAAATGGTGCATACCGATACACGATTCGAGCAAAACGTCCTGGCTGGACTTTTTAATTGGAATTGGAACATTTGATTGTGGGACATACGTTATGTAATGTATTCTTAAACTATTAGAACATTGTTAGTCTATTTATATATAAATGAATAAAATTGAGGTGTCTGTTTGTAATGTCAAAATAACAACTTTTTACTAAATGCTTATGAAAGTATATTATGTTACGGTACATTAAAGAAAAATCAATTTTAGAAATGTTATCTGTCTGTCTGTTCCGGCTAATCTCCGAAACGGCTGGACCGATTTTGACGGGACTTTCTCTGGCAGATAACTGATGTTACGGGGGGTAACTTAGGCTACTTTTATTTTTAAAAAATAATTAGGGTTCCGCGCAAAAAAATTAAAACCCATGAAATTATGAACAAAAAGTCGGATTTGAAAAATTCTTTTTGTATTTGGTAGCCGAATTCTCAAGGATAGTTATAGGCTATTTAACATCACGCTACGTCCCTTAGGAGTCGAGCAAAAAGAAAACAGTTAGAAAGAACACTAAGCGAAAACGAAGTAATAGCGCGGGCGGGCGATGCAAAGCGACGGGTCGGGGGACGAGGGAGTTTTATTAAAATGCGTATCTTTATATTAAATATAATATTGTGTATCTTACGACTTCCACGCGAACGAAGTCGCGGGGCACAGCTAGTAAAAAATAAAACCGATTCATGGCTATTAAAAACAATAAAATAATTTCTCGCCAGAAATCATTGTCAGCCCTTCATTTCCACTGCTGACAATCATAATGAAATACGCCATTATCACGCTTGGCAAAACGGGGCTGCTTCTGCTCATTCTCTTGGTATAGAGAATTTTGGGAAATCTCATAATTTTAATTGAGAGTGGCCAATAGGTAATACATATTACGCAAAGCTGAGACAACAGATGGTGTCACAGAAACACGAAGTAAACAAAGCAACTGTCAAATGCGAGCGCCAACATTTTTCAGCGTTTTTCAATATAATTTCAGCTTTATCTCATCCTTGTTACTATAATTGTAGGTTAAAATAATACCAAAAGGTTAAAAAACATGCTTATAACAATTTCAAATATATTTGTTTTTGTAATATTGAACTATTTTACATAAACTTTTTACATTCAAGTAAATAGCACTAAAAATATTATGTTTTTACATTAGGTTAATACTCTGACCTGTAAAATATCCTTCATTCTTAGAGTCTTCAGCTCTAAAATGTTCAGAATACAACCTTTCATGTTTTGTGACTGTAAAATGCTTGCAACGAAGTAATTTACCACTGCTTGCGAAGTTATCCGTTTTTAGTGAATTTAATGAACACCTTCGTTTCTGCCTAAACTACCTAATGGCACAACACTGATTCACTCACTGACTGATGCATTGTTACTATCTATTACTTACCGAATATTCCTGACGAACGGATATCAAAAATAAAAAAAATAAAAAGTAAAAAGTAAAATAATATATCAGTAGATTGTAAACACACCGGATTTCTAATTAGCAGTCATCTCACCATAGATATTTTTATTGTATAACCATAAATGAAAAAGGAGGCCTAAACATGAAGTTTGTTTTTCTGTTTACGTTATTTATTTAATTATTTATTCCCCTTATAACGATCATTACAGGTTGCATTACCTAATGCAATTGTACGGTCTCATAAAAAGAATTTATTATTAATATTATGTACATTTTAAAATTATTAAGGACTTTTACCTTTTTGTTAGCTAGTCTTACCATAGACGGACGCCATGTTGTTCTGTTTACCAAGCGTTTCAGGTGCACCCTCTAGCGGGATAAATTGTCAGTAAGGTTCCCTATTCTTTGCGCAGATCCATATTGTTGGTCATTCTACTTAATATTATATTATAACTGTGAAAGTTTGTATGTTTTTATTTTTGGACATCCAAACATTTTTTTACTCAATCACGCAAAAACGGCTAAACGGATTTAGATATTTGGTACACAGCTTATAACCTGGATTAACACATAGGAAACTTTTTATCCCGGTAGTACGTTGCATGCATACAAGACGGTACTTTGTTCACGAAACGTTGTTCACAATTTCTGAGCAGTAACCGAACAAAAAGTACTACGCTTGCATGAATTCACGATAAAATTTCAATCATTAGTATTATGCTTCTAATAGGATTTGGCACACATATAGTTTATAACCTGGATTAACACATAGGATATTTTATCCCGGTAATACGTTTCCGTGGGTTAATTGCCGACCTCCACGCGGGCGAAACCGCTGGCAAAAGCTAGTATTATAATAACCATGGTTATTCTTCCTTAAATACATGCGCCATTAAAAAGATCGCAGATCTTTTGTTCAGAAAGTATGCTTAGAAAAGTAGCCAATAGAGAAAACGTACTGTTTACAAGTCTCCTTCACTAAGCTTCTTCAACAAAGTCGAGTGTTTTGCAAAAATGGCTTGGATAGAGCCAGACGACCGCTACTTATATTTTTGCGTTTAAGACGGATGTGGAATTCATTGTTGGTAGTAATGACAGTTGTCACTCTATTGAAACGTGATTTCAACTAACTAGCCGGAGAAATATAAACACAGATGTCTCAGTGCTATCCATAATGGAACGGCACAAGAAACAATGCAACATGCATCCTATAATTTTCTATATAACAACATCCTTGTCAGTTTGAAGACAATAGTATTATTATGGCATTCAGAAACTGTAAATAGTGCTAGTATTCTATAGATAGTATTAAATTACACAATATTACCTTAAACCCCAGGAAAATAAGGTACATTTTGTCTGTGAAAAGAATCCGCATCCTGGAATTATCTTTATTTAGGCTTTAGAAATATTGTGTGAAAAGTAAATTGCGATAGTACTGTTTTCGAAAAAAAGAAAAATTAGGCACGTTTTCCTTTGCTGGAAATCGTAGGCCTAGCATGGATTTTTAATTATCAGCATTTTATGAATAGTTGGTATTTACCTTTTCCCCGTTCCTCCTTCCGGTCTTCTGCTTCTCTTATTAAGTTTTTTATTTTTCATAATTTTCGAAAAGCTTTCATCAGTGTAGTAATATCAGTAAAAAACACTGTTATTGGGTATATTTCAGTATCGTTTGTTTTCGGTTCCGGTTCTTTTGTACTGTAACTTGTCAGTATTCAACGTAAGTCGTAGGACAAATAAAACATGACTGACATACCAAAAATTATAAGCGTGTGTGTCGTGGCCAGATCTTAGAATTGATCATTTCATGAAGTGTTCGACCATTTCATGAAATAGAACATCGACCGCTGGTCACATCATTATGTGATCTGGCCAGATCATTGAATACTCAACGTTTGACGATATGACAAAACACATAAATCTAAGATCTGACTACGACATGTGTATGAAATGGCTTCCTTGAGCAAAACAACATTTTTTTATTTTTTTTTATTTGCATACACTACTTACTATACGTAAATATTTAGTAAAGAAGTATATGCGCTTTTCTCGAAATTTTCTTAGTCTTTTATCTCGAGAATCTCGATCCTAAATTAATCTTACTTGGGACTTTTTGGTGCAGAATTTAAAAAGAAATAAAATTGTCGAAGTATAAGTTGACGTAAACCCAACACTTCGAGATTGTTGCAAAGAAATGGTTTCCGGACCTTTGACGGCTATTTTTTTTGCACTTGATTTCTTTAAGAACTTTTCACACAACATTGCTACCGCCTACCATTGTATTTAACATAATTCCAATGAAAACCCTTTATTACTATTTTTTTGCTGATTGTCTTAAATTCCTTATTTTCCTGGGCTATTACAATTCCAGCATACATGACGTAGGGCAAAACTTGGCTAATTCGTGATATGCAGCTATTCGGTGATAGATAATTGTGTTTTATTACCAAGTTACTACTGACTTGATAAATGTACATTTTTCAATCATTATAGTATTTGCCACATTTTTAGATATAAGTTAGCAAAACTTATTTTGTCTACTATATCACAGTAAATTTAAAAAATAGTCTGATCAATGAATCGAATTTTACAAGTAAAAAACAAAACTATCACCGATTACCCAAGTTTTGCCCTAAAACACGAGTAATTAATATTTTGGCACACGGGTTTATGACCCTTGTTAACAGTTACAATAACATGTAGGCACTCCGGAACTGTTCGGCACATCGCGATAAGCTGTATGATGGAATTTCTCTGGTAATTTAGTGTAAACAGAGCGACCTCGCCTGGGGGATGTTGGGGGATCGTGTCGTTGTAACATGGGTTGAATGCTGAAATAAGGCCGCATGTTTGACTGTTATCATGCAAATTATCTCACGGCTGAGCCCGTGACTAAATATCATGCGTTTACTTTGAACTAAAAAATATGAGGTTCGAGGAATAATAGTTGTGTTCTTGCTATTCGCTGTTTTAAGTTTCTGTAAGTGTTAATGTAAGTAATGTTACATTGAGATAATGGAAGGATGAGATTGAAACCTGTCGTCAAACTTCAAAGAATTTTCCCAAAAAAGAAATAAGGTTCTTTTTTCGGGAGAATTCATTGCTGCTGATCTTGTAATGACAGCGAAACTGTTGTCGGTTGTGTTGTTGACAACAGTTTCGACTGAGATAAAACTAAAAATCTACTACAATCTACAACTAACTCAAGTAGTTAGTTGTAGTAAATTTAAAGCTTTCTTAAAATGTGACTAGTAATGTGGGCTGACATTGCTAAAGTCCAAACTAATTGAATTAAAACTTTTCTATTCTAAATACGACGATTGCTGTCCCCCAGAGGTGAACTCCCAACTAAACACATTTACAGTGAAAATAATGCGGTCTAAAAAACGGTGTTTTAAAGAAACTAACAAAGGCGACATCCCATGACTAGAGCGACCTGGAATACGGCTTTGTCAAAAACTTCGTCAATAATATTATGAAGAAAATCGATGAGATAGGTATTGTTGTTCAAAATTTTTCATTATTTTTCAATTATTTGGACCCAAATGAATTAAACCCGCAGGCTTATTACGTATAAAATAGCAATCAGCAATTATCTCGCAGCTATCGCACGATCAATCGCTTAACGTCGTAAAAATCGGTATTATCTAAAAATCGTTCGCTAATCGCTCGCTGTTTACGCCAAAACAATGAAGTAGCAATCTTCGAAACCAACTTAATAAAAATTAAACTGTCAAACACATGTAACAAAAGCTTTGGCATGAAAAAAAAAAAACTTAAAAATCGACTTTAATCCACCAAAAATTACTCAAAAATCACTTAAAAATTACCAAAAATAGCTTAGCGTTGGATATAAGATGCATAAGTGGATGAAATCAGTGTTGACTTGGACTAAAACGACATTCGGCTGTTCTATCAACAAGTAAGTTTTAACCTTTGATTATTTTATATCTTTGGTTATGCCGTAATTACAGAAACAATTAAAAGGCCATTGTGTCTCGCGCACATCCGCGTTTCCGGCAGCCCGTAATAAAATTCACTTTAAAATTAACAGTAAGTACCTGCCTAATACTGTTTCAGTATCAAATGGCAAATGGAACGTCCAATGACCAACTAGATAACTAGAACAAGAACTTTTAGAATTTCTAGCCATCCTTACCCAGTACCTCAATAGAAACGCAAACAATTTTTTTTATATTGCTAGAATACACTGAATGAATAGTCTTCTACGGTACACACAGTTTATTCTAATGAATACACGACACACGATGGAGTTAAATGTACACATCTATACGTACAAATAAATAAAATTGAAGTGTCTGTTTGTAATGTCAAAATAACAACTTTTTACTAAATGCATAGGAAAGTATAAACGGTTCTTATAACAAAACAGCAATTTTAAAAATTTTTGTTCGTCTGTCTGTCTGTCTGTTTGTTTGTTCCGGCTAATCTCCGAAACGCCTGGACTGATTTTGACGGGACTTTCACTGGCAGATAGCTGATGTAACGGCGGGTAACTTAGGCTACTTTTATTTTAGACAAATACTTAGGGTTCCGCACAAACAAACTAAAACTCATGAAATTTTTAACAAAAAGTCGGATTTCAAAAGGTAGTAGGTATTTGGCAGATGGTAGTACACTTTATGAAATAATATAAAATAAAATGACATGCTTTTTAATGTTTTAGCATGTTTATTTGTTAAAAATACTTATGAAAGACCGAGGAATATTTTTATGCTAGGTAACTATTTAGTACTGACCACACCCCGAAATTGCAGTTGTAAGACAAGTAAGGCACACATCGTACGCAACGTGTAGTACCTAACTATTTTATAATCAGTGACGTAACCACTCCGCATGGCCACGAATAAGAAAGAAATACGAAATGGAGGAAACTGAAAACATGAATAATTGATTTGTTCGTTCATTTACACTATTAGCGTTATAGGTAACTACTATGCTTCTACACTATGAACAAACCTGCGCTAACGCCATATTGCCACGCCATGCACGCTTTTCTAACACTTGCACGCTTTTAAGTAAACAATAATCATATGAACATAACATTGACAAGATAATAACGATAATAAATATTATTGAAAATTAATTTGCATTTAGTAGATATTTGCTAAACGTAATTTTCAAATGACAGTTGACAAATGGAGGGCATTGACCTTTCTATTCTTATCCCAGACGCATAGTAGAAGTAATTACGTACCTACCAATAAAATACAAAACACGAAACATGCAATTTTAAACAATTTACCTATTTAAAAAACGATAGTAAAACTGTATCAGCAGGTAAACTGAAAAAAGATAAGTTTTTATCTCTTCTCTTGCTGGATCTATCCATCAACCACACATAATACACCAGGATCAGCCATATCATAAGAATTTGAAACTACAGGGTGTCTGGTTTCGGAATAGTAAAACTTAAAGGGGAGGTAAAGACCATCAAACTGAACAACTTTTTCCCGGGGACCAACATCGTAATCGTGAAAAAAAAATCAGTCATCCCATACAAAACTTCAATACCTACTCGAACAAATGTATGAGACGACTGATATTTTTTTTGCGACTACGATGTTGGTCCCCGGGAGAAAGTTGTTCAGTTTGATGGTCTGTACCTCACCCTTAATTTTCGTCACACTGTGTACAGACACATTGTATATATGCGTACGTACGCGCCTCGCAGCTGTCGGCTACCCACTGAGAAATGGGCTGCGTGCGGCCCCGACTGTCGGTAGGTAGTTAGCACGCGTAAGTACATGGAGTGATTTATCTGGTAATCCGTGGCGAAAGGTCGGGGGACGAGGCAGTTTTATTAAAATGTGGCTTTTATTTTAGTATATTGTGTATCTTACGACATCCACGCGAACTCAGTGGCGTGCCTAAGGGTGAAAATTAGGGCAAGCCGATGATTAAAAAAAAAAAATAAACACCGATTTTCTTACGTTGTTCATACTAAAACCATTATTAAAATGTTGGTTAGATAACCTTTACAATACGAAGAGTACTACGTATATTTCAAGCATCAGATGGCGCTTATGTTAATTGGTACATAATTAAGCGTCATCTATATTATTGGATACGCATAACTACACTGCTTAGCCGCACCTTTTCACCTTAATTCACAATTCGCTTGTCACATGCAAAATTTTTCAATCAAATGCGACTAGATGGCTTCCAAATTATCGATTTGTTGTTCTATTTCCGTTGTATTATGCATTATTTTATGAATTCAATTTAATGTCAATTGAAAATGCTACCCTAAAACATTTATACTTAATCATAATGATCATGCCAACTTTAATCTTCATTTCAAAACACCTATGAAGAACCTCTTCGATACGAAAATTAATGTGTTTTGTCCCGATAAGAATTTAGTTTTTCAGTGGTATACAAAAACTACAAATGCCATAAAAACAACACCATTCAAGTCATTTCATGTGCAACATAATCATGCATTAAACAATCAAATGAGTAGGTAGGCACCTATGTTAATCTGTTCTTCGAGTAACAAAAATACTTGTTTTTATTTCGGAGAAATACGGTCAGTAATTTGAGGTTGGTTACGGTGAAGTAAAGAGTTACTTATTATCAGAAAACCTAATGTATTTACATACCTTTTCGACGACAGTTTTCGAATTCAAATTTTGATAAAAATACTAAATATATAGTCACAAAATCACAGCACCGCACTATCACATCATTTTAAATAATAAAACTAATTCATAACCTCAGCACCTGAAAAATACTATTCGTAAAATAGGTACCTATCAAAACAAATAACAAACTCAGTGTATCAAACTGTCTTCGCGTGGAATCCCTCTCGCTACTCACTTTACGCGGGTCAACGCGGATAGTGCATTTGCGCGAACTTAATGCCTCTCAAGCCTGGCTTTTGATTTCATTGAAATCTCCTTATAAGTACTTACATGGTACTTACCAATATGTCAACAAATGTAAACGTTTCTATAGCAATTTTTAGGCGAAAACTGCGAGACAAAGACAGGTGTAAAAAGCCCGATGCCAAACCGAGACGAGTGTGAGCGAGAAGGCGCATTTGAACGCATTGTTACAGGCATTTATAGTCGGGGCGTACGCGTAGGTTTGGCAACAGAGTTATGATTACCTATGAATGATCGAGTTCCAATGAGTGCTAGTGCGCGCGGCAAATTACGTGGAATTCGAAATTTTATTATTAAGACATGAATGTTTGGTGTTTTTTGGAATATTTTTTTTTATTAATAGGCTTACGTTTGTTGTTGTAAATTATGATTTTATTAGGGCAAGCCCGGCTTTTTGGCTTCTATGAAGGTACCGCCACTGCGCGAACTAAGTCGCGGGGCACAACTATCTATACAAATAAATAAAATTTAAGTGTTTGTTTGTAATGTCAAAATAACAACTTTTTACTAAATCCATATGAAAGTATAAACGGTACTTATAACAAAAAAGCAATTTTTAACATTTTTGTCTGTCTGTCTGTTTGTTCCGGCTAATCTCCGAAACGGCTAGAACGATTTTACTGGCAGATAGCTGATATTACGGCGGGTAACTTAGGCTACTTTTATTTTAGAAAAATAATTAGGGTTCCGTGCAAAAAAATTAAAACCCATGAAATTATGAACAAAAAGTTGGATTTGAAAAATTCTTTTTGCATTTGGTAACCCAATTGTCGAGGATAGTTATAGGCTATTTATCATTACGCTAAGACCCTTAGGAGCCGAGCAAAAAGAAAAGTCAGAAAAGCGAAAACGAAGTAATACCGCGGGCGGGGCGATTCAACGCGACGATTAGCGACGCGACGGGTCGGGGAACGAGGAAGTTTTATTAAAATGTGGTTGTTATTTTAGTATATTGTGTATCTTACGATATTCACGCGAACGAAGTCGCGGGCCACAGCTAGTTTTTAAATAAAATTCTTCGAATTATAAGACTTAATTTGCAATCAGCGAGCGATCAACAACAAGCGAAAAGGTTATCGCAGTATGACAGCCCAATTTACTCGCCGATGGCTATCGCTCTGCTGTCAGAAACCATGCGTAATACGAAATAATCGCGATCACCATGCGATAACTGCACATTTTAGTTAACTGATTGTTTCCTGCAAGCAGCACTCGTTATTTTGCTATGGTGTGGTTATCGCTGATACGTAATACGGATTTGCGATTTAAGAGCAATTATTGCACAAATTTCGCTTTCGCTAGGCTTTTGCAAGATACGTAATAAGCCGGCTGGATAGCTAAATTAATCAATCAATAGCTATGACTCGCCAAATATCAAAAAGGGACGTTACAATAAATTACAACTTCCAAAATTGAGAAGTTCATTAGTTAATGTGGTGGTAAATATATTTCACACATGCTTCCGGATAGTTGGTGTTGTTAGCTATGGTCAGTGACGCAGCGTTTTCCAACAAAGACTGTTCAATATGTGGGTCGAGTAACTTTTGAGGATACATATAAGACGTGCGACGGCCGAGAGCCCTTCCCGGCTCATTTGTCGCTAGTCATACGCAACCGCAACTCGGATACTGTTCCTATAGAGTTACGTGATATCCTGACGACCATTTACATTCAATTCAGTTTTCTTTTCTTTCTTAGTTCTCTTATCTTTATTGGGTACCTATCCCGCGGGGCCTAACCTGTATCACAATCCGTCGTAATATGTAGAGCGCTTCATCAACATGGCAACCGACCGTCCTATATTTTTTTATCGGCTGAAAGGTCTTTCTTTTTGAAGGATGAACAACCCCAATCATGCCGCTGCTCAACTCATACTGTCGGTTATTTACTACGGAAAATATTAACCATTTACCGGCTTATCTCACGAAGACAGAAAATAAGCGAATGAAAAGCTGAATACCTCCCGTCCACCATTTCTTTGACGTTAAACAGCGAGAACAACAGAATAATAAATATCTAACTTGCTGAAACTAGGTGTGTTTTCTAGTGACATGTAACATTTTGGACAGCGCCATATTTGTGCAAATACAATTCGATATCAGTTGCAAACGAAACACATGTGACCAAGTGACGAGCGCGGAAGTGTCAAGGCAGGGTGCGGCAGGGGCGAACTGGGGTGGTTACGTAAGGTCTGCCGCAAGTCCGCAATGCTCCTCGCCTTCTCCCGCTGCCGTCAATGCACGTGTGGTGCCTATTGTTGTCGCTCACACGCTTGCTTGCATTTCAGCTCAGCATTTTTATCGGGCGACGACGACGTCCCGCTTGTTCGTCATTGCAGTGAAGTTTTTATTACACTGGCCTGTGCAGAAACAGCAATGTTCGTTGTGCCGCTTACTGCATATGCAAAGTACGCACATAAGTTTTCTTATACAAAATTGCTGCTAATATAAAATATTGCTCGGTATCTTACATCCGTTGCAGTCATATCAAATAATCCACTAAGTAACTAGCTGCTCAAAATAATGACGTAAAGAGCATTAACTTTATGATCTGATCATCTGACTATCACGAAGAGGAAACAACTCTGACATTTTGACTTTAAATATTTATCCGCAGAACACCTTTGGAAATAATCCCAGATATAGCGTAGAGGTCGTAAATAAGCGGCATCAGCGGTAGGGTAGAAGGGCACCCCTCGTCGGGCTTTATGACCAACCGCCTGTAAAGATGTGGGCCGCGTAAAACCGCGGCTTTTGATTTGTGACCTTGTATAATATAGGTCACACCACTCAATCTTGCCAATAAACACGCATAACATTTTAATTGAAATTTGAAGCGGAGTGTGTAAACATGATTTTAATTAAGCCAGTACATTTTGTGCTGACCGTATGTGATTTTTAAATTTACTTCTGAAAATATTGAAGTTTATCCTTTGAACATTTACGCCACACTTTAATCATTTTAGTTAATTGAAGGTATTAATTGAATACTTACCTTAATTTCTTATTAAAATGTAAATTTCTACAGGTGTGTGAAGCTTCCCTGAAAACGGTGATTATTATACCTAGTCATCAAGGGAAAGAATCAAGTCGGTAATGGTATAAGTTTCCGATTCTATAAATTGCTTTCACTCGAATCGAAGACCAATTTCGAACAGTTGGCAAAGTAATAATGCCAAGGTTATCATTCAATGTTCTTCATGTTATAGAACCAAGTATATGGATGTACTGAGCTATAAATCTGCACTTAGATGACATTTCTCTTATAATGGACTTTATAGTCCGCAGTACATAAAGTGTTATAGCTCTTTGAACCCGCTCGGTCGCCGTGTACGAAATTTAGCTGTTTCGGCAACACTGTTCCAGATCATTACTTGAAATAAAACATAGATCACTGACCCTGCCGGACCTATTATAAGATCGATTTCACATTGATTCGTATTGGGAAGTATTTCAGTGGAATCTCTGGTCTTTTTTGTCCAGATTGATCAATAACAGGCATTTCATGGAACGAGCACGCTGAACAGACTGACCCCGATTATTGCTCGCGACAATATGAAATGAAACAAAAAACTGCATGAATCAAGTCAATAAAACTGTGTCAAGTAGAGTAAATTAGTGTTCAAAGAAGATATAAGTGTGTCCGACATCCGACTGTAGTGAACTGAGTGGTTGGGTATGCCGCTCCATGTTCCGAGACTGTTTCAAGTGGAAAAACTTGTTAATACCGCACTTCTCAGTTGCCTCAGGGCAAGTTTACCCGCCCGGACCAGTGGAGTTACGTCCTTCTCAGGTCTCGGTAATAATATTCGAACAGACTTGGTAAATGATGGCCATCTCCCATGAATTTAGATGTTTTTACAGTAGGAAGTTAAACGTATGCTTTATAAGGAAAGTTCAAAGTACATTTAATTTTAGATAACGCTATCTGTGTAGTTATCTAAATAATGTAAATATTAGGTTGGGGAAAAAGTCTTTTCGCATTATAGTATGTATGAACTTGTCATAAAATCTCTTTGGCTATACTATTTTTATCTGGCTGGTTTTGGTATCATTGAAAGTTTAAATTTTAAAGAACATAATTCCAAATTCAAATTAGGAAAATGTGTGATTTTCATTTGTTTTTCGTACTGTCAAGATGAGTGAATCTAATGAAGAAATTCGATACATTTTAAAATTTTACTACAAAAAAGGTAAAAATGCAACGCAAGCCGCGAAAAAAATTTGCTATGTTTATGGACCTGGTGCAGTGTCCGTGAGAGTAGCACAAATTTGGTTTAAGCGTTTTCAATCCGGAAATTTTGATGTCAAAGATGCACGTCGCTCTGGTCGCCCTATTACGGATAAAATGGATGCCATTTTTGAAAAAGTGGAGTAAGATCGGCATATCAGTAGTTACAACGTAGCTGAAGAACTGGGAATTGACCACAAAACAGTTTTGGCGCATTTGAAAAAAACTGGGTACACAAAAAAGCTCGATATTTGGGTACCTCACGAGCTCACTGAAAGAAACCTAATGAACCGTGTACTCATTTGTGATTCTTTATTACGACGTAATGAAACCGAACCATTTTTAAAGAAGCTGATAACTTGTGATGAAAAGTGGATCACGTACGACAAGAACGTGCGAAAAAGGTCGTGGTCAAAGGCCGGTCAGGCTTCACAGACTGTGGCGAAACCCGGGTTAACTCGCAACAAGGTGATGCTGTGTGTGTGGTGGGATTGGAAGGGCATTATTCATTATGAGCTGTTACCACCAGGCAGGATCATCGATTCTGAACTCTACTGCGAACAACTGATGAGATTAAAGCAATAAGTTGAGAGAAAGCGGCCGGAATTAATCAACAGAAGGGGTGTGGTTTTTCATCATGATAACGCTCGACCTTACACATCTTTAGCCACTCAGCAAAAATTAAGAGAGTTTGGCTGGGAGGTGTTAATGAATCCGCCGTATAGTCCTGACCTTGCACCTTCAGATTTCCACCTGTTTCGGTCTCTTCAGAATTCTTTAGGCAGTGTCAGGTTAACATCACGAGAGGACTGCCAAAACCACTTGTCGCGGTATTTTGATCAGAAGTCCCAAAATTTCTATAGCAATGGGATCATGTCCCTACCTACAAGATGGCAAAAAGTTATCGAACAAAATGGTACCTACATACTTTAGTTAAATGTGAATAAACTATATTAAAAAATGTTTTGAATTTTCTTAAAAAATGCGGAGAAACTTTTTCCCCTACCTATTATGTATGTAAACTGAGTGGTCTTATTATCAGTCAAAGCGGAATTTAGAGTACCTATGCCAGTTTTTGTACGAGTGCTTGAAACAGTTTCCTAAAGTTGACTGTGTTGTGTGGACTTCGTCTACTAAAATCATACTTGTTGCTAGATAGTGTTTAATTATATCATAATTGCATCATCGAGATTGTGAAGGGGGCACAAATAGGCCGGGTCAAAAGTTGTAAGCGGTGACGAGTGATCTAGATGCGCCACGCGTTCCGCGCCCGTAATTATGTGCTGAGATTTAAGGATGCCGCCTCCAATTGACCCAGATCTAAATAATCCCCTTGACGACTAAGTACTACCAGGGATTGTTTTTATCTTGTTACATACATTGGGGTTTTTCTCGTTCCAGAAATAAAGTACAAGATAAAAGTATACTTGAATAGCGTTAAATTCACAACTAACATAACGGTGAAAATCTGCTGCGCATTGCATTTCGGATTGCTGTAACGTCTGTTGAAGGTCATCGAAATATTGATTCCGGAGTGTGCTAACTCTGCAATTTAATTTAATTTCTCTTCATGTTATAGGTAGGTATTTTATAAATGTCTATCTTATTGACGAACTTGGTCTTCACTTTAATTTATATTCAAGAGATTTGCTTTAAAGGTAACTGAATAACTGATAAGTAGTATGAAATAGAAAACTTGCCACCGTAACTAATATAAATAACCTTGGACCTACCTAATTAAGTATCTACTTAAAGTTTTTCAGGAAAATAGGATTATCCTTGAGGTGTAGTCTAGACGAGCGAGACGGCAGGGTACTTTAGAATGAGGGGTGAAGGCCAAGATTGCGTAATTCAGCTCAATTTTTGGTACGCAACGCAAACTGTATGCGCAAGGATGACTTGAAAATCATATTAATATGTATTCCAAAAAGGTTAACGAACCAGTTACAACAAATTAGGACGGTTTAATCCAACACACTATATACAGGGTTAACGAAAATCGCCGCGTTGCCCCTGCAGTTAAATTGAAATACGTTTTGGGTTTTTGGTATACCCGGACTTTCGTACTAACGCCGCTTGACGCTGTTAAATTAAACTTTGTTAAATTTTAAACGCGAACAACCACAATTAATTGATTAAATTTTTAAATATTTTAACCAAAAGTGATGTAGGAGCAGAATTTGTTCTGGGTTGTGCGAGGGGCCATTTTGCTGAATATTTAATAAAATGTATTTTATACGAACGCAGCTTGAATCAGTAGATACCGGTTTATTTAGAGCTTTAATTCTTTCTGGTTTTCCTACCATTATGTTTTTATTCCTAGTATGTACGAACGTTTTATTTCATTTATTAATTAAAATTGGTCTCATACTATGCGTAGGCCAGAAGGCCAGTACCTACGTGATATTCAAATGAATTAATAACCAAGCAAAGAAAGTTAATAAACTTGAATTTGCCGATACTTTGAAAGCTAAATAACTACCAACTCCAAAAATATTTTTTATAGAATTACTCAAGTTTATCTTATGAAAATACTTTCATAGATATCATCCAACCATGTAGTCCAGTATTTCTAATGAATTCAAAAATATTATTTATTTTATTCTAGTTTTCTTAATATCCCATAAATATCCCACAAAATGCTTTGTAATCTTTTTATAACAAAATAAGTTATTTACACAACTAAAAAGCTGAAGTAAACGTCACACGTCGAACGTCAGACGTAAAACCTCGCTCCTAAGAGCAAAATATTTTTTATTTAATAAAAGCAACAGGAAAAGTTAGAGCGAATGAAAAAATAATATTCAGGCTACAAAAAATAAAATCGGCGCCAGACCGACCTATGCTAGAAAGCCAATACAGCTGACGTTATCAGATCTGGTTCGATTGAAATACGTGACGTGATTCCCAATTCGCTGCCTCACGCTCCATGCCACGAAAATAGTACAAGACTCGTATGCGGCCATTTAACTGAACATTCGGAATTGTGGTTTTCTTTGTAATGGTTCTTCCAGTGGACTGCTACAGATTATTTAATAGAATTTTGAAAAATTCTAATTTCGGAGAGAATACTCGAATTTTCTCCTATTCCTCTAAGAATGCGGATTTATATTTAAAAATATAAATCCGCATTCAAACTTACGTATTCTTAAAAGAATACGTAAGTTTTATTACGGGAAGATGGTTATTTTTCTTTTAAATAATTATGTTTTCAATGTGTGCACTTAATTTCATCACCACTGCTCTCAAAACGGTGAAGGAAAACATCGTGAGGAAACTGGCATGTCCTAGAACCAAAAATTCGAAGACATGTGACATCCACCAATCCGCACTGGGCCCGCGTGGTGGTTTATGGCCCACTCCCTCTCACAAAGAGGAGGCCTATGTCCTAGTGGGAACATTATAGGCTGTAAGGCTGATTATGTATGTTTTCAATTACCCTGTATATTGAAAGGCGCTAGAAATATCGAACAAACGTAATACCTTGTTCGGTTTGCTCTAAGCAGTTCATAGCTACTTATATACTAAGGCGGTCATCCGGAGCCCTTTGTTTGAACCGGTGGCGACCATGACCGCGTCGGTCGGCTCGAAATTAACTCTCAGCCTGCTTTCAGCAATACTGTTACTACGCGGGTGGGATAGAGCCTTCAACAAATTGTAAATCAGCTCGCTCTACCTCTGTTCTATCGAATATTGAGAAATTCTACAATATTGTCTATAGTTTCTTAACTTAATTAAAACTACCGGCTTTCTTCATGATTACTCCATTATTCCCGAAACATGGAAATAATCTTACATTGGAAGTATCTCTCACAAGATATTTTAAAATACTTGTTATGATTTTTTTTTAATGATAATAAAGGTTGTTCCTATCCGAGAGAAGATAATAAGAATCGTCAAACCTTGAATTCTGTATCTTATCGTAAGAACAAGAATATGATACTGATTCATAAAGTTACGACAAGTTGTCATGTAGATAAAATGTAAATTTTGATATCTACGAATAATAATATTATTGTGGTAACCAAAGATATAAAGACAATAAACAATCAAAGGTGGTAGGGTCATCTATACACTCTCAACTTATTAATTATTTTGTTGGTTAATCAATCTGCCTAGCCTTTTCCCAACTATGTTGGGGTCGGCTTCCAGTCTAACCGGATGCAGCTGAATACCAGTGTTTTACATGGAGGAACTGCCTAGGTGACCTCCACAGCCGAGTTACTGGGTAACACGATACCCCTTGGTAAGACTGGTTGTCAGACTTTTGGACTTCTTTTGACTACCCTCTAACGACTGTCAAAGTTCTACGAATGACAGCCGGGACCAACGGCTTCACTTCACTATTATTTTGTTTGTATAATCAGCCTAGCACTCCCGCGCGACTTCGTCCGCGTGGATTTCGTACTTTAGCACCCCGTTAGGTGTCGATTTTCAAAAAAACCTGACACATGTTGTTATTTATTTTCGGTCATAAGTATAAATATTGAGTTTCGAGTTAATCGGACCGCGCGTTAAAATTCTTCTATACAAACTTTGACACCCCCCAATCCCCCTTTAGGGGATAGTTTAGAAAAACAAAAAATGACAAACTTCATAATTTATTTAGATAAGTATTCGTGCCGAGTTTCAAGCTTATTAACTCAAGGAATAAGATTTTTAATACAAACACAAGCCTTTTCACCCCCTTAAAGGTAGAATTTCCAAAAATCCTATCTTATTGGATCTTGCTACATAAACAGGCATCAACTGCCAAAATTTCAAGTTTATAGCCCCAGCTGTTTAGGTTCTGCATTGATGAATCAGTCGGGACAAGTAAATATAGATAGATAATGAGAAGAGTTGTAAATGTGATTTGCCAGCGCATGCCGTGTCGGGAGGGTAGGGTTCATAATCATTTTAAACAATTGGCTGTTTCCTGCGCTATTAAATCAGGATAACTGCACGGATAACGAGCGGTACAAATGTGTACAATTACGTTTTGTATCGTAAATACGAATCCTTTTTATGGTCGTATGCGTATGAACGGGGTACGGGCTGTTTGTAGGCGTCGAGACGAGCCGACACGGTGACGTGTCAATATTCCGCCGAGTTACGCCTCACACGTGTTGACACCGTATCCTGTGCCGATGTCATAAGGTCAAACTATTATAAACACATTCTGTAAATGCTTCTTGTGATAAGAGGTTAAGGCCTCGTTCTAACATTGCTGCTAAAAATAGTAGTAAAATGCCAACGACTATTTTTAGCAGCAAAGAACGGCAGGAAGAAGTATCATATCGAAGCTGTTTAAAAATACTGACTTTGGTGATAACCAGTTTTAAAGTCTTATGAAAATAAATAGTGGCACCCATAGCCGAGAAAAGGTTTCTAGTCCAGCCTATGTATCCCAAAATCTCATTTCTGTTTACTCTGTCTAAACATACAGCCTTGGCCAAAAGTATTGAGCACCCATGATATCTTTCAGTTTTATGCGGAGTATCAAATAGAAATAAAACAAAACGTTTTATATGGGTTTATTTTACTATTTATTAATAGAAAATTAATATTTTGTGGGTCCACCCTTTGCCTTAATTACGGCAGAAATTCTTTTTGGTAAAGAGTTAACAAGTTTTTTACAGTCGTCAACAGTAATCGAGTTCCATTCTAGGCGCAGGCAGCGTTTTAAATCTTCTTTGTTGTTAATTGTGTGGCGCCTAACCCTGCGCTTTAATAAACCCCATAAATGTTCTATGGGGTTCAGATCTGGAGACTGAGCTGGCCAGTCAAGCAGTTCCGTGTTATTTTCCCGAAACCATCTCATAGTGCGTGCAGATTTGTGGCATGGCGCGTTATCCTGCTGGAATTTGACACCATCCATATTCGTGTCGCCAAAAAGTTTCGTGAATGAAGGCAGTAATGCAGTTTCTAGTACATTTATGTACTTAGTAGAGTCCATGCGACCCTCACACACGAACAATTCGCCAACTCCAGAATCGGTCATGCAACCCCAGACCATTATGCTGCCTCCACCGTGTTTAACGGTTGGGATCACACACTCTGGCTTAAATTCTTCGCCCACACGGCGACGCACAAAGGTCACACCAGGTGTACCAAAAATCTGCAATAAAGAGAAAAATATTGAGTTCCGTAAAACTAAAATAAATTCAATTATGCGTTTGGTTTTTAAAACATTTTATAAAATTGTATCAGGGCATTAAATTGACTTACTCACCTCAAAATTTGATTCGTCTGACCAAACAACATTTGACCAATCTTCAGCGGTGAAAGTTCGGTGTTTTAAAGCCCATTTCAATCGAGCTTTTTTGTTGTTATCGGAGAGCCATGGCTTCTTCCTAGTTTTACAGCCTTTCAGACCAGCTTCTTGAAGTCTTCTGCGAGTAGTTCGAGCAGAAATTGGCTTCTTAATTTGTTCCGACAACTCAGCAGCGAGCTCTGAAGATGTTTTTTTCCTATTTCTTAACGACTCTCTCAGTAACTGACGATCTTGACGGTCTGTGGTGATGCGTTTGCGCCCGGTTCTCGGTCTATTTTCATGTGATCCGGTAGTAGAGAATCGCTGAATAGCATATTGCACGGATCGGCGCGAACATTTCACAGTTTTAGAAATCTCTACTTGTGATTTCCCTTGCTCATACAGAAGCTGTATCTGCACACGTTTTTCTAAAGAAAGTTCGTTTTGTTTTGGCATATTGCAACGATAACACTTAAAACTTCTGAAATAAAATACAAAAGGCGCACTAGATCACTGGATGTGTTCACAACGAGCGATAGTAGCGAACTGATTAATAAATACAAAAATTGAAAAAGACAAATTTTGTGACATCCAGGTGTTTTATTGCTAGCTGCGGTGTGACTGATTATTTTTATTTAAACCTTTGTAGATGCCGATTAAATAATCCATAAGCAATTGATTTGGTTTCTTCCCATACTTACCGTGTACGAGCGAAATTTGTAAGGTGCTCAATACTTTTGGCCAAGGCTGTAGGTCTCGCTATCATTATGACATGGTCTGAATATAAACTTCACAGTAACTGTATCAAAGCAATTATATCTGACGTGACTGTTGTTGACTGTTGACTGGATCAACAGTGTGAATGACTACATCACTAAAGTTATTTTCAGCTTAATATAATATTATTAAATAAAAATTTTCCCATATTTTATGTTTTTGGAATCCTTGTAGTGGAAATTTATGTAAACAGGTGATAATGAGGTGTCCTAATGGAAGCCAATGTCGTTAAACTTGTCTAAATTAATGTTTTAACGTCGGTTTGTCCGTGTTACAGTGTCACAGTGACCTAATAACACACAGCAATGACAGCGACACAGCACGGCCTGACCCATTGACTCTGACCGCCTACGAGCCATCTCCATTGCTCTCACGCTTTGTTGTCATAAAATGGGCAAATTAAATTTTGGTTAGAAGATAAGTAAACAAAGCTTCCGCTGAAAGAAATGTTTTAATTACACATTGTTTTGTGTTCTACAAGTGATTACATCGATTGATAAAGCATTCGTCATGTCTGTAAATAATTATATTTTGAGTTGACATGTTAATAAGTTCACGAGATAATAATGCAATGTGGAGTGATGTTGGCTTGCCTAGTTACGTCGTCCCCGTGAAGTCCCAATCCTAAAGCACAACGGTAGGCCTTTGTGGATTCACGGCCTGTCCGTATAAATTGAATAATGGCTAGCTCGCCGCAACTAAGTGGATTCTATTTTGCTTTTCGTGTACATCCGATGTCGACCCCTACTTACGTCACGACTTGCTAAAACAACCACGTTATGCCCCATCCTTCATTTATTATTTCCTTTGGTTTGTATTTCAGCGTTTTGTACACATTTTCATTAGCGACGTATATTTAATACGTAATGTCTTGTGGAGTCGAGTTGATATCATTATGAATTTATAGGAAAGGCGACAGCCTGTTTCTAGCTAAATGTATTGTACTGAATAATTATTTTACTATAAACACGTGTGAATGTCACCATCGAATCGGTCATAAATAAGGATAATCACTAGTGTCAAAGTATAAATGAAGGAAAAACTTTATTAATCATACTCTATTATCATTTATCATCCACGTTATTTGATTTCACTACAGATAAGTAATCATTAAATAATTATGTATAAATAATGCGGCTCTTTTACCATTTCCAATATAAAAGCGGATAAAAGAACCAAAACAGATATTCATGTTTTCTACCGTTTTATAAAATGAAAATCTGAAGCTAAAGAACGCAGTGTATTTTTATACACTGCGTTCTTTAGCTTCAGATTTTCATGACTTTTCAGGACTTTTGTCCTGAGAAGAGTAACATGTTGCGCCACTCCTCACGTCAGCTTGAGTTACAAGTGCAACGTGGATAAATGGAGTGTCAGCCGTCCACGACACCGAGCCATTCATTATTTTTTCTTACTCCACAACTGCTAAAGTGTAATTACAGTTAACTAACGTACGAGTATTTATATAATAACGATTAATTATATTGTGAGCCCGCCTGCAGCTTCGCTCATATTTAATTACTTAGTTACTGAGAACTGAATGTCGTTCGTGAAAGATACGACATTCATTCAATTTTTTAATTCTTTTATCTTTTAGCTTTCAACCCTCCTGAAGTCCTGGAGTGATTTCTTGGAACTTGTTGAGAACATTTTAGAAAGCGGTTCACTATTCTTTCAGAAACCTCCCAAAAACATTAATTTTGAATCCGTGCTAATATATTTTTTTCTACTGTGCAGGCGCAAAGCGACGATGACGATGTCGGGCCCGATGACGTCAACGTCGCCGTCGAAGGAGGCTTTATGGATGAATTCTTCAGTGAGGTAAGAGATCTTTTGTTTTCAGTACATGAACGCGTAATCCTCTTTAATAGACTTTAATTAACCCTGGGCTGCGGCTTTACAACTGGCTGTTTAGAATCAACATTATATTCTGAAGGCTTTGTTAATTACAGATGTAGTGTAAATTCCGCAGTTAGCTTGGTTACTCAGCCCTTTTTCTTGTTAAATTCTTCAAACGGACAGTGATACCTAACTACTCTTAATTATAATACTTATTATGTACCTACATATTAATTTCTAGCAAACATGCAGTCTTTAAAATGGTATTAATAAAGTCGTAGAGTTCCGGTTCTTAAACAACATAAGCCATATTATATGCCTTTATATAATACATAACATAGATAAAAATAAGTTCATAAAACCAGTTTCTAGGCTGCTGGTCAATGACTTCATGACGTCATAGGAAGCGAAGGATATTATGAATTTTTCCGCAATTCAATATCGGACATATCACGACTAGGTATAAGAATAATTTATTGTTTAAGGGGGAAGCGCCAAGGTAGCCCGCGAAATTCAAATTTTCTTACGATTTTTGCAATTTGCTGGTCAGTATTAAGTTATAGGTTGATTAAAATATGATTCGCGGCCGTAACAAATATGTATTTACAGAATTATAATCATTAAAGCATCAACACAACTCTCTAAGACCAAGTAAACCCCAAGAATTACTATTTCATGAAATCTTGACATTTGGGGATTATACTAACTTAACAAGTTTTATTACTGATTGTAATGATTATAATTCTGTAAATACATATTTGTTACGACCGCTAATCATATTTTCATCAACGTACAACTTAACACTGACCAGCAAATTGCAAAAAACGTAAGAAAATTTGAATTTCGCGGGCTACCTTAGCGCTTCCCCCTTAAGAAGTTACATTCGAGTGCGTTTATTCCTGGAACTAACACTAGGATTCCCTACTGTGTCGTGAGATCCAGGCTCCTTCGTTCCGTTTACATTTATTGCTATACATGTAGTAGGTATATACATATATACGTTACAATACATTTTTTAATTTCATATAATCTACTCGTAATCTACTAGAAGAGGAGTATACAATAAAACTAGTACACAAAGAATACGGTAGATAACCAGTATGTTGTGTGTGATTGTGATGGTGTGTGGATATGGTGTGTTTGTTGGGAATTAAGAAAATTGTGTTGGTGTTGAGACTTTGAGAGTGTGTCTGAGTGTTATACCTGAGGATGTATATAATTAATTTATTTGTTTTCAAAATTTACATTTACTTACTATTTTGTTCTCATGTAATCTAATCCTTTATCCAATAACTTTTATTACTGAAATTTAAATATTTGTACGCCACTAAGGCCAAACATGACTGATCTTAAACTATAATGTAATTTAATAACTTGCATGCTCTGTATGTGTACTCATGTTCAACAAATAAATAATCTTGAATCTTGAATCATAGTACCAGGGATTGAAAAGGTTCTTAAGTGGTTCTGGGTACAAGAACCCGAACCGGAACCGGAACCTAAATTGGAACCTATAAGAACCTTTATGTTACCGGTTCTTCAAAACAAGTCCGAATGCCCTTTACTCACACAAATGCATAATGTCTCTTATTGGGCGAAACCAGGAAGGGGTGTAGTTTGTCACTAGCTGCGCTCGGAAATATTTTGACTCCACTGTACCTACGAGCGGCCGCCGCGCGGGTGAAAAGGACTACCTTTTGCTGACTGTAAATACTCAAATATGTCGATATAACACCTAGTCCTGAGACATGGTTTAATATTCTTTAATTCTTTTGTAATCAGTTGAGAAAAAAATTGATTTCCCCCATCATGCTCGTCATCGTCGTTGTGGTGCAAAGCACAATCTTTACACTCTATTCTTTGTTGTTTTTCAATATTTGCAGTCTTAGGTTGACATTTTTCTTGAAAATTTCTTCTAAGCAATTGCTTCAAATTAAGAGGTAACTCTTGCTCTTGGAGTTGAGTGTCTGTATCGGTATCGGTCACAATACGGGCACGTTTTGTTCCTGAAAGTAAGATACCAAATATAACCAACGTATAATTGGAATAGCGTAATACCTCGGCGGTAGTACCGTAACCCATGAAACTAAACAACCATAAAACACATAATATAATCATAAAACACTGTCAACAAAATAATAATAATTTATATTAAAAAACCCTCCTCCTTTTTAATAATATTATCTAAGTGAATACAATACGATGAAACTTACCTTTGTCCATTTGATATTAATGTATTAACAGTAACTGTAGATTATATAAACTACTAATAATAATTACTGACAATATTTACTGACACTGTTCAGTACAGACTTCCACTCGCCAATAATCCGAAGGCGAGCTGAAAGAAAAGATACGCCAGGCACGCGTCAAACATAGCCCATCTTTCTTAGAGAACCTTTAAATCGGATGATACGGAACCGGTATATTGGAACCTTTATTTGGAACCGGTACTTTGGAACCAGAACCAAACCGGAACCTGAACCGGAACCGTACCGAAAAGAAGAACCTTTTTAAGAACCGAAATGAAGAACCGGAACCCAAATTCGTACCGGTTTTCAATCCCTGCATAGTACAGAGTAAGAATCCATTTTGTAACCGTAATTTTACATTTAGTTTGTGTAAGTTGTAGAATTTTGAGTCGGTAAAATAATCGTTGTTATCTATTAAGAGATATTCAGTGATAATGATAAGGAATATGAATCATAATATGTGACTACGACGCAAAGATACATGGACGCGTCAGTTTTGTCGCTTCTAGCGCTCCGGTAATCGGCGCATAATGAACTCGTGATAGTATGACTCATTTCCTTAGCATGCTCCTGCATGTGCATTCCTTAATGGCAATGTAAGCAGCAGCTTACATTGCCATTAAGGAATTTCTTTGACCTCTTCCACATTACAGAAATATTCTCTTTGATGTCGAAGGGAATGCCAATATGTTATAAAGTCTAGAGAAAGAAAAACGTTCCTTTTTTGCTGCGAGATTTATTGCTGGATTTGGCGCTAGCGAAGTGGATTAAATATTCTGCTGTGATAAGAATAATTTTCTTGAATAGAGAGATATTGTAACGTTAATACCTTTGATGCTTTCATAGAAAGAACAGCAATTCCATTTTGCAAGCTCCACTGACACGCGGCCATTCTGTCTGCCCGAGTTTTCCAATCAGCATAGTTGTACAAAAGTTTCAGTGTGTTCCTCTCTATTGTGTTCGCGTCGTGCACGTAAGCGCTGTTCTGTTTGTTGGACTAGTGTGTATGGATATTGCGTGTCGCCATAGGTATTTAATTATGTTTACCCTCATCTATGGTATTTCGTGCTTCAGAGGAGAACAATGAATTCAGTCAGACAGCCGTGAGATTCTCCGAATTCTTTGTACCAGCAAAAAGCCAGTTAACGATTATTTATTGACTAGCTTTGTATGACATACAACAAGTCAAACAAAAATTAAGTCTCTAAATATTGAAAATGAAAGTTATAAATAGGTAGGTACTTACTGTACATGCACCAAGCAACGGTGTGAAATGAAACCCATGGCGTGCGAGATAAACGCATTCGCGTGTCCATAGCAGGGCCTACTGCATGTAAGTGTACTGTAAACCGTCAATAAACTTACTTTATGGTACCTAATAACGACATTATCGGTTTTATACCCCTACTGTGTTCTAAACCTATTTGCATTATCAATTCGCAACGCTAATTACTTGAACCAATTCCAACGTTTAACTGTAAATTGAAGCTTTCGTACAATTTACTTGCCCTTAACGTTTTTCGTAGGGTGTTTATGGTACGGAGTCCTGAAAACGGGGGAACATGCAAAAGGCGTACTTTCACGGTTGCCTAAGGCCCAGTCAACTGTTTAATTGGACCTATTGGACGGTGAATGCGAAATCCAATTTTTATCGATTTATAGGATTTAACTTGTGTTTTGGAGAAGTATAATTTATTTACTTACGTTTACTATTTTTCCGAATTAGTGCAGTGGGTTTGTGTAATTGTTTGAATGAGATGTTAAAAGCACTTTCATTGAAGAAGACGAGGCTTTGCATAATTTATTGTTTCGTGTCATCCGTCCCACTCAGTAATTTTTTTAAAACCGTGCATACAGCCTATTAATCATTGACATTGATTAATACTCCGTGGGACCGGTAGATTAGTCACTGTATTTTTCCCTTAAAAAAAGCCAGTGACTTAGTAGTGACGTGACTCATGTGCTCGTGAGTATGACTGCATTGAATCAGATTGACGCTATACTTATTGAAGTTAAAGTTCACGTAAAAAAATATCAGCTGTTTGGTAAAAAACTTCAATATCTACTCGACCCAAATGTATGGGACAGCTGATTATTTTTTCTCATGGAGAAAGTTGTTCAGTTTGATGGTCTGTACCACACCCTTAAATTTAACCACACCTTTCTGATACACCCTATAAAGCGTAATTAGAGATTTGCATGTGGCAATTCCTAGTGAACGAAATAATCTTTTCTTCATCTTCTAATTAGCCTTTTCCCAACTATGTTGGGGTTGGCTTCCTGTCTTACCAGGTGCAGCTGAATACCAGTATTTTATTATTTTATACGTATTAATTATGCTCTTTATTCGTTAACATATTCAGGTATCTGAAATATTCACCAGCTCATGGACATCATTTGACAGTCATAACAGTAAATCCACAGTTCTTCATAATTTTACAAACTCAGTTAAATGTTACACTGTAGCTGTAATGCTACACTGAGCTAATTCGCGACCACACTGGGGAATTATCGCTTGTGTCAATAATCTTCTTCCGTTCGTAATAAAAATTGAGCTAATTCACGATTTCCTTAGGGAATTATCGCCTGTTCATACAAAAACAATGAAAGTCCGTGGTATTTTGTCACAGTATATCAATGACATAATACGCAAGCGAGCCAACTGGTGCATTGGCATAGTGTCAGCTTTTTGTGATTAATGTTCAAGCAATTCGAGCTCGATTCCCGCATGACGACAACTTTTTTATATCCCATAATGAAGTAATATTATTGTTTATGAAATGTGGTTTGTATGTTATAATGAAACGGGGGAATCCTGGGGTTGCGTTGTACTTATATGTTGAACAGTTTATTCAGAATTCATGATATTTTGCAGCCTGCTCACTATTTTAAAAGCTCACAAAACAATCTACATTTACGTGGGCAGCATTTTGTGGTTGGGATTGCGTAAAGTGTAAATGCACGCTCTCGACATAAATGGATATGCGGTCATAACACTCTATTAATTAAATTATAACGTAACCAACCTCCTATAAATAACATCCGTGAAAACTGAACAATCTCATTTAAAGTCATTAAAAGTTAATTAACACAAACTTTCAACACTCCTACTTATCTTTTTGTAGGTGAGAACCCTTTAAAAAAACCCTTTGTAAAATGTAGTATTATTTTAATTACTGTGAATGTGAAGACTATGTGGGTCCTTGTTTTTTTCTTTTTCTTTTCTCTCAGCTTTAATCATAGTTTGCCAGTTTGAGTAAATTATGCGGCCTACCCAAATGTCCTTTCTTTGGTATTGTTCGTCGAATCGTTGAGCTCCTTAACTTTTATGTTGAGCTGTACGATTACTGACAGATGCTTGCACTGACTGGACAGGTCCACTCAATCTGTGTGGTTCTTTCCTCAAAAGACCATTTCAGACACCAACCTACATGGTCTTCACATGATCTGACCAAGATTATGTCTGGACTTTAAGAGACTGTGACCTCTGAGTTTGTTTCGGCCTTTCTTCTCAGAGTAGTCAGATAGGAAACGCCGGCCTCATCTAGTTTAAAAAAAAGATGTTTGACATGTAAAAGTGTTTGTATAAACCTACTTGCAGAAATAAAATCATTTATCATTCATTTATTTAGTTTAAGAGCTTAGTGAGTTAGATCATCATTCGTACATTTGAGGATTTAAGGTACCTAGCCTATTTGGGCCAAAGGAGAACACGTAAAGCTGTTACTAAGTGGCGCCTATAAGGACACGTTACAGACATGCGAGTACAAGGGCAGGTGACGTCACACACATCCTAGCAATCAATAGAATACATCGAGACATTGTCATAGAAACTAATAAAAATAAAATAGGTTAGGTTATGGAATGAGGTATTTATTTCCAAAACAATGTTATCAGTCGTTATTATAACCAGGGGGCCTACTCCGAAGAGTAAATCCGAAGTATCGGCCGCTTGTTCGGATTTTTTTTACGACAGTTTTTCTATTACGTTCGATCCGTTCGGATCCGACCAAACGTCAAAATGAGGTTCGTTGAACAAACTCAAAATGAAGTTCAGTCGGATCCGAATCGACCAAACGAAATAGAATGAAGTGTAGTAGAAAACTGAACATTCGGCCGATACTTCGGATTTACGCTTCGGAGTAGGTTCCCAGCTCATTTCCGACCATTCGGCGTAGCGTAGCCGACGTAGCCGTAGCGCTACGAACCAGAATATTACGCATATTGCACTACTATATCTTGTAGGTACTTATTTTACTTACGTGAAAACAAATCTGTGTTACGTATTTATTTCCAAAACAATATTACAGGTGTTATTATAACCTTTAAGTGGAGCTGTACGATTACTGACAGATGCTTGCACTGACTGGACAGGTCCACTCAATCTGTGTGGTTCTTTCCTCAAAAGACCATTTCAGACACCAACCTACATGGTCTTCACATGATCTGACCAAGATTATGTCTGGACTTTAAAAGAGACTGTGACCTCTGAGTTTGTTTCGGCCTTTCTTCTCAGAGTAGTCAGATAGGAAACGCCGGCCTCATCTAGTTTAAAAAAAAGATGTTTGACATGTAAAAGTGTTTGTATAAACCTACTTACAGAAATAAAATCATTTATCATTTAACCAGCTAATTTCCGACCGACTTTTTTGAGAATTCGGCGTAGCGTAGCCGTCGTAGCCGTAGCACTACGAACCCGAGTACTACGCGCATTAAACTATATCTTGTACTTATTTAACTTACATAATAACAAATCTATTTAACGTATTTATTTCCAAAACAATGTTATATTCGTCATTACCAGCTCGTTTCCGGCAGATTTTTCCGAGCATTTGGTGTAGCCTAGCCGGCGCGGCGTCGTAGCCGTAGCGTAGCGCTACGAACCCGATTATTAATTTTACAATTATTATTATAAAATAAATAAATAACATTATACAGCGTTATTTTAATAAATCAATAACAATACAGTACAGTATACAGTGTTATTTATTTATTTTACTTACATAATGACAAATCTGTTTTAGTTATCACCCAGCATATAATATAAGTGGCGAAACTTGTGAAAGTTACAACAAAGTTAGTACCTACTTACAGCACACTCATAAAAGTTGGTTATTTTTCGTAACTAGAGCTTTTGTCTTGTTGCTACGTAGAAAAAACTTTTCCCCGTTTCTCTGAAGTATTTCGTAAGGGTTGGTATAAGGTGGGGGTTTAATTATTATAACTTCGTTGAACTGTGTGTGACTGTACTGACTGACGTCGCTTACATAATCCTAGTTAATCCGGTGCCCGCAAACATGACCCGCTTCGGAGCACGGCTACCTTTATAAATAAAATTTCTACAGCGTTATAAATCTGTGTGGCGGCTGTGTCTACATTATGTATATTTATGCAAAAAATAATACTAGGTCGTATATTGGTCGCTAACCCCGCTTGTCCAGCGTGGTCACTATGGGCATTAACTCACTTTACGAGAGGTCAATGCCCATCAAATGGCGATAAGCTGAATAGAATACAACGAGTTGTCGTTTTCACCCCTATTCATTCGATAACTTTTACGAAGTGACTTTCAGCTTACCAACCAACCCTGAACATTTTATAAATGGCTGTACATTTTATTGATATTTTCGCCTTTCCGAAGCTCATAAAACCGATACCTCAAACACCATTAATACAATATTAAATTATTTATGTTTGATTGCTTATTCATTTAGCAGTTTATTATATTAAGAACTAGCTCTGCCCCGCGACTTCGTTCGCGTGGATGTCATAAGATACACAATATACTAAAATAACAGCCACATTTTAATAAAACTGCCTCGTCCCCCGACCCGTTGCGTTGAATCGTCTGCCCGCGCTATTATTATACTTTGTTTTCGCTTAGTGTTCTTGCTGACTTTTTTCTTTTTGCTCGACTTCTGAGGGTCGTAGCGTGATGTTAAATAGCCTATAACTATCCTCGAGAATTGGGCTACCAAATGTAAAAATAATTTTTCAAATCCGACTTTTTGTTATAATTTCATGGGTTTTAATTTTTTTTGCGCGGAACCTTAATTATTTTTCTAAAATAAAAGTAGCCTATGTTATCCGCCGTAACATCAGCTATCTGCCAGTGAAAGTCCTGTCAAAATCGGCCCAGCCGTTTCGGAGATTACCCGGAACAAACAGACAGACAGACAAAAATTATAAAAATGCTTTTACAGAAAAGCAATTTTTAAAATTTTTCAGACATCTTCATTTAATTAGCTCGAATTTAATGAACGTTCTCTTAAAATTACGGGAATTGCCTCTCTGGTATCTAAGTTCATGTTACGTAGATGATTTTTGAAAATGGTTAATAAACTTTTTCCTTTAACTTTTAACTGTTTGACGTTTTAGAAAATTTGGTTATATAGAAAGGTTTGTTAAAGTATTAGGTACCCATGTACCCAATGGAATAAAAATGAAGGCCAGTCAATTTCAGAGTTTAGAGAAAAGTGATATTTAGTGACGAATTTTGGGAAAGTTCCAAAAATATTGTACATAAAAATTGGGTTTTCTCGAATCCTATGAATTTTCGCCTAGGCTTAACGGGATGCTTAATTGTTGCAAATGAGTCACATCACCACGTACTGCACCCTAATTGCGTAACACACTATCAATCACAATCTGAATGATTTTGAAGCATATTGCTAATCCGTTGCTTCATGTGTTCGAAAAATTTGTCTGCCTAACAACGTAAATAACGCAATGAATGTTGTTGCTCTGTCAAAATGAAACCGATCCCTACTGTAAGTGTTTTACGCAATCGCCCCGCTGGAAGGAATACGTCAAATTACAAGTCACCCTGTGTAACACAGAAAGACATTAGGTTTAAGATGAATAAAAATAAATATTCTTTCCTATAAACATTCGCCTATGTTACAGTAAAAATAATTATTTACAGAGATAAACTATTAAATCAATAAATAAATATCTATCTACTAAGTTACTATGAATATCTCATATCTGAGTACATTTATTACAAATACAGGGTCATTTCTTAAACATATAAATCAATGAATGCAATGACTTCAATTGTGTAGTAACTGCTGTTATGTAAGATTATTATGTTGAACAGTATTCAAGAACAAAATGTAATAGTACTTAAATAGAATACGGTTTAACCTGATTTCGCTAGAATTAAGATAAAGTTTATCTCCATCGCCCATTTTAATACTAACCACTGTTACTATAACATTGGGGCTTAATCCTCTTAATAGACCATGCCTGCTGCTAATTGGTAATCACCTAATCACTAAGCACTCTAAGCAGTCGGGTAATTTTCCACAAACTCCCACATTTAAGCTTCACAAAGGGGGTGAACGATTACTGCAATCGATATTATCGTACGACTACTTATATTAAATGGTGGGAACGAGACCTGTTGTGGAATTCTTAGTATTGTGGAGGCCTGTGCATTGAAAAATAGAGACGTAATTCACCGCTTAGAACAAGTTCGAATGTAATCAAATATATACTTATATACAGGGTGTAAGGGACAGCCCTCCGCAAACTAACAAGGTGCATTCAGCTCCTTATTTTGAATCATATTCCACCGGAAAATTTCTCAGGAAAATTCTATTTTTTTAATCGATTTTTCAGTTACTATTCTTTTATTTCAATGTAAAATTACATTCTCTGTACGCAGCACTACATTTATGTAAATAAAACAGCTAAAATAAAAAAAAATCAGCAATGGATATTTAAATACTCGGCGGCCGAAGGCTCGCTGCGCTGCCGTTCGCTACGTGCGATTTGCCACGGTAACGATACATTGCGTGTGAGCTAATAAAACAAATCATGTTTATTGGATTCCCCTAAGGTTTCTGAAATAATTTTAAGTACCGGTCATCTTAGTATGATATACTGAATTCAGCCATCAGTCTACGGAGGGCTGACCCTTACTCCCTGTATATATATTTTATATTGTGTTAGTAGACATTTTAACTTCTCTATTTCTCGAGATTTAACTTTCATTCCGAATGTAAACTTTTCAATTTCTCGCAGAATAAGAAATATCTTAATATCAAATGTATTTGGCTTTATTTTTCTACACTTCTTTCTATTATATGAAACTTCGTATTATAAATATAAGATTATGGTACCGATAAATGTCCCTACGATTCTAGCATCTAGATGCTTCGAGAACTGTATAAAAATGCTAATGCTATATTTTAAACGGGGGCGTCGTCCCTCAATGAGGCGGCAGTAGACTGCCCCAGGGAGATATCTAATTTTCCTTCCCGTCCTTAACTTTTCTCTCTGATACAGAATACAATAAAAAAAATACGAGTCGTCACCAGTTTCCATTCGTGACGTGAATTCTTCACGCGTTTTCATTTAATTCACAACACAACACACAACTGTGTCATAAATATTCAGGCTGCGCTTGGTATTCATCATAATTGTGCGATTCATTTACATGTTATTATGTGTGGATGAGAGATGTGCTTACATGTCGCTCGTGGTGGAACGATGGTGGCTGCGACGGGGGGCGTGCACTTAACGTAATTACATCATAGTCACACATACATTTCTTATAGGCTGTCCGTGGTCCAGTACTAATTCATAGATGACGTATTTATCATGGCACAGCTGCAATGTCTCATTCTACAATCAATTATTAAATTAAAAGCGTAATATCTTGATTACGTAAGGCACAAGCTGCTTATAAAACAGTTTAAAGTTTGATAAGGTCATTTGATAAAGAAATGCTGCCTGACCATGACACGGAACTTCGTTTAGCCAAAACATCAAACAAAAGATTTTTATGTTGAGAACACAAAGCACCGAGTTTCCGTTCACGTTCCATTGCGTTCCCTCAGCAATAGCTACGATAAATTCATTGATTATGTTGAGAAAGGAGCGTAATGTACTGTGAAGCGGAACTTTGGATTTGGTATTGTCATGGTATTGGAGTCGCTTTATCTCAAATTGAGCATTGCCTTAATTTGTGGTGTATTTTTAGTACAACAGTAATTCAAGATAGAGCTTAAAGTTGATAAAACATGCAGCATCCAACATAAAGTTTGTGTAATTACGACTAAAACAGTTCGTAGTTTTGCTAAATGACGTACACAGGCAGTCTAATGAGTAACATGCCTCATATTAATACCAAAGCTTGCTGGAGCCTACGCTGTGGCCCCATTTGCAACTCCATTTCAGCTTACACATGTTTTTCTAACAGTTGCGACTCTCGCAGAATTAATGGATCACGTTTTTACTTCGGTAGCGGCAGCGACCTTTTTTACTCTTAAGTACCTACCAATCGAATCGAAAATAGAAAGTGGAGTCGAAATAACAAAACGGATTAGAGTAGTGAGATCGAACATGTATTCAAATCCTGGCATCGAATAGTAGTAGTCCTGTTATTTATTTGTACTACCTCGACATTTGTTATTAAACACTTATCTAATTTTCATGTCATGAATCTCTGTCTCTCATTTTCATGAATACAATTTATCGATTTATACTATAAATTGATAGAATCTTACATCAAATAGTTTGGCGTCGCTATAAATTTTATAGCGACGCCAATTAAATGGGTATTTAGCTACTAGTCTAGACGGGTATAGTTAGAATCCGAGTAACGTTTATAATAAACATCACAATGGTATCGCAGACTAATCGTTAAGTTCGCTATCGGCTGGCCGCTGGACGATATCGGTTATCGGGCTAATCTGATTAATTGGTGAGTCATGATGTGAAGTGTCGCACGACCCGGGCACGGACGTCCTCCTATCGACTCAACCGCATTCCCGACCCTGAACCTTACTTTGAGTTATCAATGTGCCCGATTCAATGACCGAGGTTAAACACATAGTATTATTAGTGTTACGTATTATCTTTAAAAAAATCGATCATTTGCGTTTTCAAACTCCAGTAATTCGCAAGTTAGCCGATTGAACATGGCATGCGGCAAGGCTAAACGCTTTTGAAGCACTAAAACGATTCTCTCTTCGTTCAGTTTTCGCTTAATTATGTATTCTTTTGAATCAGTTATCAGCCTGTTCCTGTGATTCAGTACTGCCTATTGTGTTTACTGATTGAATCTTGATAAAATGTTTACACGATGACTAGTCTGGTTAACCTCAATTCGTTTAGTTTAGTACTTAGTGGAAAATAATGTTCTTTTAAACTGAATGCAGTTTAATTTAGCGAGAGCGTTTGTTTTGCGGCTGGACTTTATCCAGTAATCTCCCTAAGGCAAATTTAACGCTGAACATGGCCCGAAAAGCTATCTCAACCAATTAGTTAACACCAGCCTGGACTTTGTTTAAACCTTGTTTTCTTTATTTACTTTAATGTTGTTGATTGTGCTAAGCTCTCAAAATGAGACCAACTTAACATTGTATTATTATTTTTAATAGCTTTCACCTTTTACTCTTAATTAATGACTAACGAAAAGAGGCGCGAGGTAATGTAGGTCAGCTAATTACGTAGGGTTTGTATATTTTCCGTCTACCAACCAAAATATTTTTCTTAATAATTGTGGACTTTTCCTCTTGTAAATAATATAAAACACCGTTCGAGACACAAATAAAACTTCCATTAAACCTTGACCCCAAAGCTTAATTGAATATTATTGCCTTATTATAACTACCTAACAACAATTGATTTAGTCGTCTGATTATTGCTTATTTTTATGGGCATAGACAAAACAAAAGACTCAAAAGACTCTTCTAGACTTACTAAGATAGTAGGCAAAATATAGCTACAATGGCGACACGCAGTCCTATCCCTACCACTTACCATAATTTCTTCAACTCCTTCATCCAAGTTTTGTGATATAATAAAACATATCTAGCCAGAATAGCTAGCTAGCTAGTAGCCATAGTAGGTTAGGTCAGGTTGTATCAGCTGGCTTGCTGCCAGCAGAACTAACGCCGCGCCGCCTCGGCTAGACTTCGAGACGTTCTTTAGCTTGATACAGAGATAAACGGCGAACTGCACTGCTTCGGAAAAAATAGCCCCATCGCTCCAACTTGATGAGTAATTAACTTTGTGCTGAAGGTTAGTCAGGCGACGCTAAAGAATTAATGAGCCGAGACTTTATAAAAGGTGCGAAAATTATAAATTAAATTTGTGAGCGCATTTTTCTCGTCATTCTTCTTATCTTGCGTGACTTTTCCTGACCATTGTTAAGGTCTCCCCCTCCCATAGTTACGGCTTTTAAGATAAGTACTTTATTTCACTCAAAAATAATACAATTACTCACTTCTATGAGGAAAAATATAATAATTATTAAAGGTTTCACCGTGTGATAAAACTAAAATTAAGTAAGTTATAAAAAAAACAGTCGAATCGACGGTTTTACAAAATACAAAATTAATTTAAATATTTCCACTTTAGGCTTCTTTAGTGTGGTTTTAGTCAGCGCTGTCAGATAGAGAAAATTTGATATCAGTCGGATAAGTTATCACTTATCAGCTTGATATAATCATAAACATTCATGGGAACTACAAATAAACAAATATATTTTATGTTTACAATATTATTTAAAAAAAAAACCGGCCAAGTGCAAGTCGGACTCGCACACCGAGGGCGGAACCCTTCCCTTCCCTACCCTACTTCAGTTTTTTTTAGTTCAGATAAATAAAAATAACCTTTATTTCGGAAAAGTAACATCCATAGTGGGTTAGTAAGCAGAAATCTTATGACTATGTTAGTGAAGCATAATATTATTACTTTGCGACAAGATTTTTTTGAGAGATACATCTCTTAGATACTCTCTCTATGTATTATCGAAGAGTCGTATCTCCCAGCTATGATTTTCAGGAGAAGAAAAAATGAAGAATATTTTTCATCTTAAATTTTAAAAATCGCAAAGATAACTGTATTTCATAATGAAACTGTGAATTACAAAGTTATTTTGGCAGTTGCAGAAAATCGCCCATATTTAAACAAAATACCTATGGATCGGCGTTTTTAGTATTTGTTGATTAAATACAGTATATGTATATGATATACAGAAGTTTCACATTCCTAACTTGTTTAGTTGTTGCGATAGAGCGTTTTTATTTTTACAGAAATTGTCTAAAACTGACATATTTTATGGCCCCTATTTCTTTATTTTTGTAGATAATATATATATATTATATATATTACATATATATATATTATAATATATATATTATATATAGTACATATATATATATTATATATATATATATTATATATATATATATGTACTCTACTCGATGAGTTCTAGACAATGACACCCCATATGTCAGAGTAAGAAAAAAATTTTCAAATTCAAAAGTTTATTTATAAGTATTAACTTCATTTTATTTTTCTTATTTGTTATTATAGCGGCAATAGAAATACCTACACAATCTGTGAAAATTTCAACTGTCTACCTATTACGGTTCATGAGATAGGTACAGCCCGCTGACAGATAGACGGACGGACGGACAGCGGAGCTTAGTAATAAGGTTCCGTTTGGCACCCTTCGGGTACGGAACCCTAAAAATGATAAAAGACACGCAAGTAAATGGTCTTACTAACAATTCATGCTGTTCCGGAGCTCATTATGTATGTTTGGCAGGGAGAAAAATAATTAAGTTTGTATGTTAATGAATAAAGAAAACTTTGTCTTCCATAAACGAGAAAAGCCAATTTCTCTTGATGCCAGCAGTGATTAAATTTAGATGGAACTTAATGAACCTAATGTCAATTATTTTTCTGTTCAGGTTGAAGAGATACGAGAGATGATAGACAAGATTCAGGCGAACGTGGAAGAAGTGAAGAAGAAGCACAGTGCCATCCTATCAGCACCGCAATCAGATGAAAGTAAGTTTTATCACAAAACTGTATGTTATCGGATGGCAAACAAGCCGAGACGGCCCACATAATGTTCAACGGTTACCGCCGCATCTGTCATCAATGGACATCTGCAATATTAGAGGCATCGCATCTGCGTTACCATCCTAGAAAAGAAGCAGAAAAGCGACGCTGCCTGCCTGTAAAATTGGACACCATAGCAGTACTTCCTCGTACGAGATCCTTCACAAAAAATTCGGTCAGTACTCAACTCTCTTCGTAGTCGTCACGATAGACGGCCGTATGGGATATTAAAAGGCCGTCATCGTTGTTTGGTAGCCCAATTAGGGAACACAGTTTAATGTTATTAGTGTACGTAGGATCCTGTCTGGAATTCAACCTCCTACTTAAAACTTTGGGAAGTAACGCGTTGGTTGTTGTAGCTGAGATTACCCAGCTGGAATAAATGAAGTAATAAGTGGTCGTAATGACAGCTCTTTAGGGTCTTATTAACTCTCATTAAGTCATGAGGGGTTGCCAGGCCGGCTGAGCATATCTAGAAGAGCGTGAATAAATGCTTTTATGTCGTTATGCTGTATTTTATGCCTAGGAACAAAACATATTACATCAAAAGGTTTATAGGATTAGTTAAATTCCATTTTCATTGTTTTCATTTTCTAAATGATCCAATATCCAATATATTATTATATAATATTGTAATTTAGCTCCTCCCACTCCTTAAATGAATCTCAATGATTGAGTCTGTGAAAAACCCACGACTTCTAAAAGTTTACTCTCTATAAATAAATATGTTGCTTCATGGACTACGCCATGGTTATCGGTGCTGTTAATAGGGCGTGGGTAGGTCTCCAAGTTAGCTCGCAGAATACCCACACATTAATTGAAAGGGCGAAGTTGGTGGCATTTACGTAGACGTGGGGGCGGTCTGTGTGTCTGCTTTCATGGGGATACTTCAGATTAAGTGAAGCTGCCTTTATTCTGGAGACGTGACATTTCTTTTCGTGATAATGTCGACGTCATACAATATAAACAGTACACCTACAAAGGATAACTAGATAACAAAAAAACGTTCGGTATCTAAGTTTATTTTTTTTATCCTGTTTCCTGTTGAGTTTTCAATGCTATCGTTAGTTTGCGTGCAGCGTACAAATTAGTTTTTAATCAAACGTTCACTCGAAATGTTTCATTTATTATTCCAATAAATAGCTGAAGTACATAGTTTTGATTCTGAAATGTGTTCGTGCTATTTAGCCTATTTATGGTAGCCAAATGAATTATTAGCGATAGCAATGTTGATTTTGTCGCGAGATTAGTTTGTTATTCCGGTGAAATTGGTTCGACTTCAAATACTTTAACCGTTTCTACCCTGTTCATATTTATTAAAAATTCCTCCGTTTTCCTTCCATTCTAAGTGCAAAAGATTTATAGTTAGAACATTTTAATAAAGCTCATATTTTTCTCTTTTGAATATAATATTTTGGGAAGGGTTTAAGGTGTATTTTATTTCAAAGGGAGGTAAGGTGTACTTTATATGAAAGTTCTTTTGCTGCAATATTTTAATACGGCGCCTTTATAGAAGCCCACTCGACAACAAGGGACCATCAGCAAGAGCGTCACGAATAGCCGCGATTAGCCATTGACCCGACCTAAATAGCCCCGAATAAGCCATCGTTGCTGTCGTTAATATCGAACAAACTCATGATAACAGTTTATACGTTTATTGTAATAAAACAGTCCAATTTGTACCTTTGAAATTTAGTTACGAGTCCGTTTCACTTCAAACTTATTAATGCGTTAATCGTTTAAAGGATCATGGTCATTTTGGACTAAGAAAAAACAGAATTTCGTCCCAAGATGAAACTGTCACCAAAATGTAGTACATTGTTAATGTAATTATTAGATATCATCAGTTTATTTTTTGAAGATGGGGAAGTGTAGATATTTTATATCATTATAAATATAATTTTGCATTATCAGAACGCAGTGTAAAATATTGATTTTGAACGAATTTGAATTATTAACGTTACTAGGGAAGTCCATAGTTTAACTTAGATCTGAATCGATTTTATCTTTTAATCGAAATGAAACCCCGGGCAATGTAAACTGTTTAAAAGTAATGATTTTACATCTCAAAATCGATACTGCATAAATCGATGACATGGCCTTCCTCTATTTTTGACAAGTAATATAAACAAAAGAATGATTGACATTGATAGTTTTCTGCGCAGACTGTGTTGTAGTTTCGGCGACGACTCTGTTTTCTGTGCGATTTTGTGTTATTTTCCTGAATTCCTGATATATTGCATTGCTTACTGACACCAACTGATTCTTCTATTGCATTGCTTACAGACACCAACTGATTCTTCTATTGCATTGCTTACGGACACCAACTGATTCTTCTACTCTAGTTGACTTGGTTTTCGTATATTGGACTTGGAACTGCATCCCGTTTTGGATCTTCTATCAGAAGTGGCAAAATGTCTTCCATTCTGTGTGTTAACTATGGATTGTGTGTAAATCGTATTGCGCGACACATTGTCCTAGAGCAAAACACAAGAGTGGTATCTTTTATTGCTGAAAGGATTTCTCATCGTATTGTACGTACGCTACGTATGTATAGCAGTCTTCTTGGAAACTCCTCTATTATCGGGGACAAATTTAACGTGTCCATGTCTATTATGGTACCTACTTATGAATGAAGATAATTCAACCTTAACGGATATGTAGATAGAGTACGGGCCCTGCATTTGACATAATTTGTAACTTAATAAAAAAAACAGATGAAAAACCTCTCAATTCAAAAGCCACAGATTAATAATATACCACCTAACCTCAAAAATATATTTCTTAATTACTTGACTCTCCCATCTTTTAAAAATATTTTGAAGGCCGTACTTGTTACCGTTTATTTAGACAAATGAAACAACGTACTCAACACTCAATATCTTTATTGCTTTACCATAATGTATGTTTCATCAAGAGTAGTTTTGTTAAATTTTACTAGTCCAAGCATGTTAGGAGCGTGGCCATGATTCTTTAACTTCGTATCTTAGAGTGGTCTTTATTTCGGAATATAATATTTACATAATATATAAGCTAACAGACTTAAAATAATAATAATATAATAATTTGTACATGTATATAAAAAAGAGTGAATAGAATCATAGGGCTTCAAAAAATTCGTCCGCATCGCTGTCAACAGGAAAAGTGCCCAAAAGGCTGGCAGCATTGCCACGTTGTATGGCGATGCTGATTCTTTGGCCAAAGAATAGGCCAGCCCTTTGGTCATGTGAAGAGTCGACCTACCGCTTGGCGATGTCTCGAAAAACCAAATGGGCATTCGGACCCCATGGCCCTAGTGTTTCAACACTTCGTATGAAGTGGGCGTTTTACTACAGTTGCCTTTTTATAATTAACGTGTTTGGCTAACATTTAATTCTGAAGTAGCGTAAACCAAGGCAACATTTAGCGTCACAAAAGTCTAAGAATGCCTTATCTGAACATTTCTGAGTTTCCCGTGGGAGCGTATGTTGGTCCATTTATTTTGTACATGCGAGCACGGGCGGCAGCCTGAGGCTGTGTGCCCTTTTATCTACATCCATTTCGAAATATTAAAATATTCTATTATATAATTAATATTATATTATTCGTGTAATATCATAACATAACATCACGCCTGTAATCCCCGAAGGGTTAGGCAGAGGTGTACCTATAGTAGGTACACCCATATTTCGCCAGTTATGTTTAAGTCCCATGTAATAGGGGACAAGCCTATTGCCAATCAATATCATCCTATTGCAATATCTTATTCATCAAAAGTAAATTAATATGCTAATGCTGCAATATATATATATAATGCGCAATATACTGATAAAGTAGCTTCGAAACATACATCACAGGAAATAACAAACATTTTGTTTGAAAGTTGATGGAAAATGAACTTGTCGACGAAAGAGGCAAACAAGTCACGATTGATGGTGTGGCTATGAATGAGCTGTGTGCTCAGTGAATGAAATCGATCTGGTGTGAACGAGACACGGTTAGCTGCAGGTGATACATGTTGAACGTCGCCCGCCGTGCTTTATCGCGTTAACGAACCTTTACATTTCCCGACACTTTTAATTACGACATACCTAACACGTTCATGAACCTGAAGGAGCTGAGTCACAATAACGCAATCTGGTTGAAATAATTACACAGTGTGAAAATGTTATTATTAAACTGGGTCTACATTATACATTTATGTATAATAGTAATTACATGCTACCAACCTACAATTACAGCAATAACAATTCTTTCTAACGACATTTACGATTCTCCCAGGATGATACGTAGCAGGCGAGTTCTGTTTAGTGTTTCTTTTAAGTGTGATTCTCAGGCCAATGTTAATTACAATATATTTATTAGTAAAGTATCTCACAATTCTGACTAGAGAAAATAGATTGAAATAACAAGTAGCATTATGTTAAAGTCGTATAAACTTGCCTAATTATAATGATACAGGGAATCTATTAAATATTTCCCAAAAGGTAATAGAATATAAGATCAACTTCAAAATGAATCGACGATAGGAAAAATTGGATTTTCTTTTAGAAGTATTTTTTGCGTTGTCTACACGGGACAGGCCAGGTAAATTATTTCAATGGAATTCTTTCTTCAATGAAAAGGATTTTTAGAGATATTTTTGTGCTCTGCATAAAATGGTTTTCGTGTCTAGCGGTGAGCACTTTCTAACTTAGATAACTGGTAGGTACAATATGTACGAGCCTCATTTATTTTTACAATATTGTTGTAAAACCACGGAAACTTAGGTATCTATTTTTCAGGATAGAAGTCGTCTTAGCTTCTCAGCCGCCGTTTCTCGTTTACATTTTACTTCAAATGTCTTTTTCCTTATTTCAATTACAATAATTTTACTCAGAAATGAATCGCAGTATCTTATATTAGAAATTCCTATTATAATTTCTAATTTATATCCATTAGTGACAGCTTTTTTAACTCTATTATTAAGCTAAATCGAACTCTAGTTCAACATGATGTTCTAAAAAAATAGACCCACAGTGCATGCGAACTTTAATATATCTTATATATAAAAAAAATCTCGTATCACGATGTATGTCCTGAATGAACTTCGAAACTACTGAACCGATCTTGATGAAATTTGGTCACTATGTGTAATTTGGTCCAACTTAAAAGATACGATAGTTTTCATCTCGATTATTGACCTCAATAACTTTTATTGGAAATTAAATGTTTGTATGACAATAGTGTGTATTTATTGGTGAGTTCACCACTTTTTTTTTCTAAACTACCTGTGCGAAGCCGGGGTGGGTCGCTAGTAAAATAATATGTCGTGGCCAGATCTTAGAATTAATCATTTCATGAAGTGTTCGACCATTTCATAAAATGGTTGTATTTCATGAAATAGAGTATCGACCGCTGGTCATCATGATGTGGTCTGGCCAGATCATTGAATACTCAACGTTTGACGATATGACGAAATATTAATATTTTTCTAACCTAACCTAATCAATTTGGCCGGGTTTCCAGTAGCGGCGTGAAATGCAACTACTTTGCGATATGCCCAGTGGTCAGCTGGGAATGTCGCTAAATAGGTTGCTTACGTCACGATATGGCCATTTCTACGATCGGACTATGACAGATACCTACCCTACATTAATGATATGGCCAAACGTCGACTGACGATGACGTATCATTAAACGTTGACGTTTAAACGATATGGTCAATTTTAGCTGGCCATTCTAAGATCTGGCCACGACATATACATAAATAATTACTTGTCCCGACTGATTCACCAACGCAGAGCCTAAACCGCTGCGGCTCCAAACTTGAAATTTTGGCAGTTGATGCCTTTTATGTTGTAAGCATCCACTAAGGAAGGATTTTTTGGAAATTCAACCGTTAAGGGGGTGAAAAGGGGGATTTTGTTTGTATGAAAAATCTATTTCTCGAGTTAATAAACTTGAAACTTGGCACGTATACTTATCTAACTAAGTAAACTATGAAGTTTGTCATTTTTTGTTTTTCTAAACTAAGTACCACCTAAAGAGGGATTGCGGGGTATTAAAGTTGGTATTGAAGAATTTTAACGCGCGGTCAGATTAACTCGAAACTCAGTATTTATACTTAAGACCGAAAGTAAAGAATAACGTATACTTATCAGCGTTTTTTGAAAAGCTACCACTAACGGGGTACTAAAGTATTAAATTCACGCGGACGAAGTCGCGAGGGAAATGCTAGTATTCACTAAAAAGACCCGATTTCGTGCTTGAAAGAGAGACGAGCTCAAGCGTTAACTTTTTTAACATAATGCTAGGCACTGGCAGGTGATAAGTAATACCCCGCAATTGATTCCGCTCTGAAACAACATTGTTGGAAAAGTGCCTCTACACTCGACAATGTGTATACTATACACCGTATTTAGTAATTCAAAATTGAAATAAAAGCTAACGAAAATCAGTTACAGCTATGCACAATTTGTTCGCGCGTTTTCGAATATGCACAGCAAATAGTTTATGCAAATTGGCAGCGAGTTGCGCTAAATCCTATGCCCAAGGGAGCTGTCCGGTCGCCGTATGAAAGCGTGCAAAATTATTAAATTATCAACACCTACAACTATTGTTTTTCAGATAACGATTACTTAGTCAAAGTTTTGGGTAAATATTCATTCCCCCACTCAATCAGGAAGTGCAATTTCCGGGACGCGATACACAGGAAAAGTCGTTATGGTGATGCCTGAGGAAATCGTTCCCGATACCCAGAGATATTTCATGAAACGAACATGATATATGGTTGTGGAAAGGTTGAAAATAAGCGAATGGAAATATTTAAATTGGAACGATATTTCTTAAAACGTTTTACTAATTGGTGGAGCAAATATGAGTGTGAAAATGAACAAATGAAGCGTTCAGTCAAAAAAAAAAAATATATCGAAACCATTCGTAGCTGAAAAACATCCTGTCGTTGTCTTATAATGTTTCCAATACGGTGCAGATCGTTCACTTATCCCATCAACTATACTGCTAATTGTATTGCTCTCCTCCTCTAAGCAGCTATTAGACGGGAACGCCGGCTTGTTATAAAAGCCGATTAACCTCTTGAACAGACGTGCTCACGTACAAATGTCACGTAGGAACAGCGACTTTGATTGATATCCAAATAACTGCTCGTACAAGATTTTCGGTCGGTCTGTATTGATTGTTTATTTTTAGTACACCTTTCTTTTGGAATTGAGTACAGGTAGAGGGGTAATAAGTAAACTAAGCCATAAGATTCTTGCTTGGAAATTATTATAATCAACAAGCTAAAGATGTAAGCTGATTGGTTCTTGGTGGTTATTAAATTATAATTATGATCGATTGACTGAACAACCTGTAAGTAGTCAGTATTTTAACACGTTTTCTGGCCAACTTATTCATTTAACAATATTGAACAATATTGTTCTCTTCTGCGGCCATATAAAGCAACACAACTTACAATTCTATTTGAATTTCAATAAAATACAAATTGTATGCTATCCAGAATGTATTCAATATTTATACAATCCATGCAAAACCAACGACCGTAATACAAAACTATCGATCGTTTTGGCGAATTTGATTAGTGGACAGGCAATTAGAGCGGCGCAGTTCGCAGTCGCACTCAAAATGTTATTATTGCTGAGAGCTAGTCTAGTTGTATTATGCATGAACTACCAGGACATTTTAAACTGCAATGTATATGCTATTTACCAGACTGACATTTACTGAACAAAGCCTATTTTATTTTACAGAAACAAAGCATGAACTGGAAGATCTCATGGCTGACGTTAAGAAAACTGCGAACAAAGTCAGAGGAAAGTTAAAACGTAAGTGAGCTACAACTTAGCGTTAGCGCTTTTGTTTGTCTTATATTTTATTTGCGACGCTAGTTGGCTTTCAGCTGTTTATTCTGGCTCCACTGATTCACAGACATAGAGCAGAACATCGAGCAGGAAGAGCACTCGAATAAATCGTCAGCGGATTTGAGGATAAGAAAGACGCAGCATTCGACGTTGTCGCGCAAGTTCGTGGAGGTGATGACGGAGTACAACCGCACGCAGACGGACTACCGGGACCGCTGCAAGAGCAGGATACAGCGGCAGCTGGAGATCACCGGCCGCGCCACCACCGACGACGAGCTCGAGGAGATGCTGGAGCAGGGCAACTCCGCAGTATTCACGCAGGGGGTCAGTACATCGCTATTCTATGACACATTCCAGAAGCATAGGGGTTGGTGTTTCCATACGTAAAACGAGCACTGAGCACTGTGCTCGCCTTATGTCGCAACTCGCAACGCAACGTAAGTAACGTTGCGTTGCCACGTTTGTTCTGCTAAAAAGGCCCAATACGATAAAAAACGAACTTGAAAAAGCTTTTCTTGGTGTCAAGAAATACAAAAAGCGTGTTTCGTTTTTCCGCTGTTTCACATTTCCCGTAAAGTACTGTAACTCACGCGCCACGTTCCAAACTTTCGAACCTACTAAACCCTTAAGGATTACCATTGTAACTGGTGCCAAGTTGCAGCACTAAATCAAAACTTGACAAATTGCCTGCGGGAGATACGCGGCGTTGCCAAGCCTGCGCGGCACACTAACATAATGTTAAGGTTAAGGCATAACTACGCAGGTGTGACATTATCGCGCACATTATCTAAACATGTTGGGCGACATTACCACTTTGTTAGACTACGATTACGAAAAGACTCAAGGGGGAAGCGCTAAGGTAGCCTACGAAATTCAAATTTTTAAAAAATTTCTTACGATTTTTGCAATTTGCAGCTCGGTGTCTGGGTGAAAGTTGATTAAAGTATGATTCGCGACCATAACAAATATGTATTTACATAATTATAATCATTAGAATCAGTAATACAACTATAATCCTCAAATGTCAAGATTTCATGAAATAGTCATTCAATAGGAGTACTTGGTCTTTGAGACTTGTATTGATGACTTTAATGATTATAATTGTGTAAATACATATTTGTTACGGTTGCGAATCATATTTTAATCAACATACAACCCAATACTGACCTGCAAATTGCAAAAAACCTAGGAAAATTTTAATTTCGCGGGCTACCCTGGCGCTTTCGCCTCAAAAGCTTACTCGAAAACATCTCCTATGATTGTATTAAGAAAGCTTACGCGACATCCAAGCCTAGCAATTACGCAGACGAGGATTACTATAGGAGCAAATCCCGGGCTCTGGATACAAGCGCAAGTTGGAATGTCAAGTAAAATGCGACGAAGTAAAGGTACGCGTATATACCGGGTCTGTTCAGGTAACAGTTCAATTTATATAACAAATTGTTATATCATCGCATATGAATACGATAGTATCCCATTTGTTCAAGTATTTCTGTTGCGGATATTGTAGCGTAGTTCAATAACTTACGGTCCTTGTCATCCTCAGTACTGGGGGCGTTACTGGCACTTGTTACGTCACTTAATGTACGACTATGTTTATGAGAATCTATTTATAATTCACAATCGATAAATAAAACTGACAGTACTCGATAAACTACTCCATATTTCCTCAAATTGTTTACTGGGTTCATGAAGTTTAATCTATAATTTCAAAGCGGAATTGATAATATTATTAATGCGCTCCTATATATTTTATTTGTTACATTTAGCCGTAACTGCATAATTATTAGTGGTGTGGTGTCCTCCGAACAGTGTAATTATACAATCGATAGCGTGCATTGCAGCAAAATGTTTTGGCTGAAAAACGTTAGATACTCGTGTGTTCACTATGCGGATGATAATTTATATAAATACTGATATTTATAGTAATAGCTACGCTGGGATTTTCCTGACTCGATGGGGGATCGCTTAGAATTTAGATACATAGGAATCCAGACAACAAAGAGATTTCAACCGGGTATTTCTTCGGACGCAAGAGCCAAAATTTCATACCACGAGCGTAGACGGTGAACACATCAATTTATATTTTTATGACTAATATGTTATTATCTTTCGCCAGCGACAGTAATAGTTATGATGTCAGTCTCGAGTTAATTCATTCTTTCTAGATTCCAATCTTCCAATTATGGCAAAGGATTCTTAACTAATTATTGCACTGGGAAAAACCACCACGCATTGAATCCCAAATGGCAGGAAGCGGGAACGCAGGAGGCCCAGAATGAGGTGGCGGGATTACCTGGACTTCTTTTTAAAGGATTGGCCCAAAATCAGAGTAGACTGGTGATAGTGGTAAGAGGCAAGCCAAAGACCCCGTCTTTGTCTTACAGTGAGACAGAATAGACTTATTAAGCCTCCCGCAGACAGGCGCGACGCAACGGTGCGACGCAATTCTGGTAGAACAATTTCCATGACGTTTTCATAGAAATGGTTTTACTAGAGTCGCGTCGCGCTGTCGTATCGCATCTGTCTGTGGGAGGCTTTAATAACTAGCGACCTGCCCCTGTTTCGCATGGTAATTACGACTTGTAAAAACAAAAGATAGGAAATAATTTAAATATTTAGTAATAAGGAAAATCATTAAGGTGAAAGCGCCAGGGTTGCCCGCGAAATTCAAATTTTCTTACGTTTTTTGCAATTTGCAGATCAATATTAGGTTGTATGTTGATTGAAATATGATTCGCGACCGTAACAAATATGAGTTTACAGAATTATAATCATTAAAGTCATCAATACAACTCTCTAAGACCAAGTAAGTCTATTGAATGACTTTTTTTATGAAATCTTTACATTTCAGGATTATACTAACTTAAGGAATCGTATTACTAATTATAATATTATAGTTCTATAAATACATATTTGTTACGGTCGCGTATCATACTTTGATCAACATACACCCAGACACTGAGCTGCAAATCGCAAAAATCGTAAGAAAATTTGAATTTCGCGGGCTACCTTAGCGCTTCCCCCTTAAGGGCTCTTCCTCTCTCCTACTTTTAAAATTTTGCTGTGCCCGACAGGGTCCATAATTGTTCCTTGCATTGACTTGACAAAACGTCGAGATTTCTTTATTTAGGTAACATAATACTAATCTGTAATAGTGAATAAATTCTCTAAATGATGGTTAAAACCGTATGAAATCCGTTGCGTGGTTTAGAAGATAATGCGGTCACACAGACAGACACGAAAAGCGATTTTAATGTTTAATAAATAATGTATTGATTATGTCACTATATAAAACAACAACTCATTATGCTCTTCAACATTTTCCAGATAATAATGGAGACCCAGCAGGCTAAGCAGACGCTGGCAGACATAGAGGCTCGGCACGCGGACATCATCAAGTTGGAGACGTCCATCCGCGAGCTGCACGACATGTTCATGGACATGGCGATGCTAGTCGAAAGCCAGGTCACACTTACGCTATGCCTTACTACTAACTTAAGCAGCGCTATTACAATCAAATTTAAATGACTTAAACCATTAATAAATCATTGCATTGTAACTCTTATCTCATTGTTATAAAGTATAAATTAGAATGATTGCCGTAAGTTTGATAAAACTCTCGGCAATCTTTCTAATTTATAACTTACGTTACCGAGATAAGAGTTACATTCCAATGACTTACTAATGATTTTACTTCGATTATAAATGTCCTACCTTATGACCTGTTCTAGCGATTGTTGAATTCGATAAAAGCACGACAGAGTTGAATTTCTGCTGTGGGTAGTGGCGTATGCTCGTCAATGTATGATGACTAACATCGGACTAGTTGTCTGTGTGTCATGTGGAATCCTTCGATGGATTTCATGCACTACAATACCACCTTTCGGGCCTACAAAAGCCCTAAAGTCGCTTGCAATAATCACTTTAATTCAAAGAGCTTTAAAAGCTTACGAACACTTATTCAAAATGACTTTTGAGTTGAAACTTACCTGTTGACGAACATGTGGTATGTAGCGAGTAGTTCCGTAGTAGTATCCTAGTAGAACACATACTAAACTTGTTCGTATGGATACAGGGAGAGATGATCGACCGCATTGAGTATCATGTAGAGCACGCTGTGGACTATGTCCAAACTGCCACACAAGACACTAAGAAGGCCCTAAAATATCAGAGCAAAGCTCGACGGGTGAGTGATCATTTCAATGACGATTCATTCTTACTAATCTATTTTTGTTTTGTTTCTCCCTGTCCGTCTGTCCGCCCCCCGTTCCCAATCCTACATCGCCCTGTTTTGTTTCGTTGTGATGATTTCATTCGTTGAACCCTGCATTTTGTTATTGATGATACGGTGATTGGTTCACACTTGTGTTTGTGTCTTCATTTCTTCCATTCTTGTGTCTACACTATATGCTTTGACTGTTGTGTTCATACGGTTCGACTAACATACGGTTGAAGTGGGCTTCTTAACCTAACCTTGTACTTAACTCTGTGTATCACTAATCTATGACTTCATTGGTGTGTGCGTAATTTGCCTTTTGTATATGGTGGTCTTTGTTATATAATAACTGTAATCTAATCATGCATTTAAATATTATTAACCTCTGAAACATGTTATTATGTAACAAGTGTTTGGTGTATCATAAAATAATAACTGTCATAAACTTACAATATATCATACCGTGCAATAACTAGGTTAACACTGAATGTCATGAACATTGTAACACATTTGTGTCCGTTTGTGCTTCTAGTTTAAAACATTTATTTAACTTCGTCTATAAGGATTTATACTGCTAATCAAAGGGTTTTAATATTAATTATAATAATACTCTCTAACCATCTATTAACGTTTCACTGCAGCGCTTTGGTCGGCTCCTGTAACACGATATTTACTGGGGATTTCTATAAAATCGTATGAACCAATCGTCCGTCGGTGTCAGCCGCGGTACGTTGTGTCCCTCCCCTCCCCGCGCCGTACCCTTAGCACAGCAGGGCGAGCTGATAGATCGCATCGAGTACCATGTGACGCAAGCCACCGACTACGTCGACTACGGCCGCGTCGAGATCCGCAAGGCCGGCGAGTACGCGGCCAAGGCGCGGAAGGTAATGCATCACATACCAACTAAACTACGGCTCAGCCGACTCCTGTTACTAAACTACGAAACCCTACAACGTTTCCACCACTGTACGGATCTCTGGGGTGAGGCGCTACCTAACAAAGGCTATTCTCAAATCAACAACAATTTTCTACGCATCTATAACGTTGTATCGACTGTCAACCACAGAAAACTTCTTTTTTATAACATAATTTCCATCTTCATCTTAAATTAAAATTAGCAGGAACAATGCACAAGAAGAATTCCGCTAAAATTGTATCTTATCAAAAAGCATGTTGCATGAACGAATTACGTTTTCTAAAAAATTAAAGCAGGTTTTGTGCTTGATTTTTTTATATTCCATTAAGGTACTCCTGTGTTTTTAAGGGCACACAGTACATAACACAGTAGAATAACATTAGCTATAACAAATCCCCTGAAACATTAAAATCAACAGTATTTAAAACTAATAGACAAGCAAAGATTGAGTAACTCCCAATACAATGTCATCCTGTTATAGATAGGCTTAACATAACTGTCAAAAAATGTCTTGTAGTTTGTTTTTGCCTTGGCTTTTGTGAACGATGCACATATCTGAGTACCATACCGAGTTTGTATGTGAATCATGACATAATATAGCACTCAGAATTGTTTGTATGAGTCACTGCACGGTTTAAGGCCTCTATTTTAATTAAATTAAATTGACATATAAATAGTATAATTTAAAAAAGCTTTCAATGTAAATCATTTCCAAAATATTTTTGATAGAATATGCTGTGTTCTGTTGAAACAGAAGTTTCTCTCGTTCCTTTATATAAATAAAATAAAAAAAGTTATGTATTAATAGACAAATCCATCATTTATATGGCCTAGAATTTTTACAACATGTTGACATGAACTAATAAAATGTCGTGTACGTTTTCTTGTGTAAAAACACCGATATTAACATGCATTTAGGCCGCATGAAATGTTACATAACGGAACGAAGGAAGCTTGCATTGCATAAATCTAGTTCGCAGCTTTAATTTAACGGGCTGCAGGTGTTGTGGTTCACAAGGTCGTATACAGGCTTATATCTTTTTGTAGGATTTTTGAGACCTTAATGTTGTAAATCCCGTAGTCGATAACTTTTGGCCAGTTTTTTGTGGTATTTCAAGATTAGAATTCTCCCGTATCCGGCCTTGGATCTGTTGGTGATGGCGTACCGTATATTTTCTTGTTGTTTTTCCTTTATCATTGCAGAAAAAAATGTTCATCATAACATGCCTCTCTGTTACGCTGATTATATTACTTACCGTTATCTTAGTGAAATCACTATGATTACGGTGTTGATATAAATTGTGCGTTATACGTCATACCTCGGCTAGTGTTTTCTTTCGAATTTTAAATGGTAAGAAGGATTTTTTCTCTGCAAACCTAGTTGTAGTATGGATTGGCTGCTTTGACAAACATCCAAATAAAATTGCAAGCATTTGTAAATCGACATCAATATCAGCAATGCAATTCTTTTTCATTCGGTAACATAGTATAAAATGCATGATTTAAAACAATTTAATTAATTTAGAATGACAACCCTCATATCTGAAAAAGTATTATCGACAAATGAGTATTATTTGTCTTGAAAAAATTTAATCATTTATACCTGAAGTGTAAGTACCGGTAGAACAACATCGGGTTGGCGAATAGAACTGCAAGGAAGAATAATTGACATATTGGAATATTAGAATTCTATTCCACCCTGCCATTATTATTCACCCAGTTTTACGTTAGCCAAAGTTGTCGATTGTACTTAAATATTTTCATGGCAGCGTTTTTTATTTTCTTTTCGTTTTTCCTTTATCATTGCAGAAAAAAATCTTCATCATAATATGCCTGTCTGTTACGCTGGTTATATTAATAATAGTGCTCGCGATTGTGCTGAGTTAAACTTCGTGCGAAGACTACCGGCTTGTGACTCATCACCGTCGGCCCCCAAGGACTAAGTGAATGAATTCAGTTGGTTTGTGATCACAAACACCCAACATTGATATTCTGATATTCGTCAGTATACCATTAAATTAAATGTAGACTGTAGCTACATTAACACGATATATATCTGGACGTAATTGCTTGATTATTTTAATACTGCAAATATTGTTGTTATTAAATTCACAAGACATGCAATGGATGTAGCAAGTGCATTGTGCTTTAAGGATTTTTAAAAAGGCTGTGTTATGATATTACTTAAAATAAACTGCTTTTTCAATAATTGTTATAAAAGGCATAAAATATGCGCTGGCAAAAAAAGTGTAGAAGTGTATGAAATAAAATTGTTTAATCTGTAAATAGGATTTCGGAATCGCTTACACGTCATTTTAAAAAATATTATAAAATAAGCTAGATGGAGTCGACATTTCCTATCTAACTACCCTTGAGCAGAAATGGCGAAACAAAATCGGGAATCAAAGAGACATAATCTTGGTCAGATCATGTGAGGACCATGTAGATCCGTCTGCCGATCGTGTAAATCTAAATGATCTTTTGAGGAAAGAAAAATAATCACACAAATTTGAGTGGATCTGTCCAGTCATTGCAAGAAAATAAAATTTAAAAAATAAAAATTACCTACATAGTATCCTAGTTTCTATGTAACTGGTGGTATACATAGCTTTTAATATTTCGATATTTTTCAGAAACTAAATGGTAAATGACTAGGGACAATCGTACGCACCACCATCTGTAAGGTGTTTTTTTTCAAAATAAAGATTTTATAACGCAGCCTTTTTGTTGAATACCTTAGCAACAATAACCAAACAGGAATATAAATAATTGTTTTACCATCACGGTAGAAGTTTGAAGACAATATGTGTAAAGTGCAATAAGATAGATTGTGCTTTAGAATTGTAAGTTATTTAATATTGGCTTTACTGGTATTACCAGGCTGTCTTATATCATATTAAAAATATTTAATATTAATGGCTGTATATAATATACAACTCAACTCTTAAATTTGTTAGTCAAAACATCACAATTATTATACAGGGCACTATTATTGGAGTACATAGATGTTTTTCTAAATCTTCCTTCTGCCCTTATTAATATTTACTATTAGGTAGTTACACTGAAATAACAACATTTATAATACTAAATAATATATTTAATAGCTTTACGCAGTTTGTTAACTAATTATTAAAGTTTATTTAATGCCGTTGATAAATATAATATTAGCTTTTTCTCTATTTATTGTTAGCCATTTGCTCGCAGTTTATATCTTATAATTAAAATTTCAGTCTTTATAATTTGTATCAAACACGTTAAAATTATATTCGCAAATAAATGTTGTGATTTGAGAAAAAAGAAATATATTTATAATGGTACAAGAACAGGAACCAAGGACAGAACTACATTATAGCTGTCTTAGGCCAAGATCTTTAAATGTTATTTAGAATGAACTTTGGCTAAGCGTTATTCCTGTCACTGTCGCACAACTGTCGAACTACAAGTGGAAGACGGAGATGGGAACATATAATGTTTATAGATCTTGGACCTTCGTCCACAAACAGTCAATATCAAAGATATAGTGACCAGTATTTTACCTAGTTTAAGTTCTCATACTTTGTACATGTACATCCTAGTATTTCTTTGAGGCTTCATTTTAGTATCGGCCTCACAATATATGTAGTTGGTGAATATTACTTGGTAATTTGTTGCTAATATGTATAATACTTTTGAAGTGTTTACTTAGCTGATCTGTTCATTGTTGTGTTCAGTTTGTGATGCAGAACGCTCTCATTGGATTGTTGCAATCAAATATAATTGTATGTTTAGTTCATTTTTTAAATATTTGAATTGGTTTGTGTTCGGTTTGGCTGGAATGTTTTTTTCCAGTGGATTAAGACAATGGATATGGCACCTGATTATCATTTTACTTGTTAGACTTATTGCATTTAATGATAGCATTTTGATGATATTTTCACAAATTAAACAGATAGCATACACAAAATACTTTTTGGGACTAAAATAGTTTGGTGTGTATTAGTATGTTATATTAACTGAATAGCACAATACGATAACTGTGATTACATTGTAATATTCGATTAGTTAAAGTGAAAAATTTATATTTGAGCTGAACTTCACCGCTAGAGTTCACGTCGACCTAGCTTGCGCACTTATTTATTTAATCAAAAGACTGTGAAATATAATTTAATGCCATTTTCATTATTATTGATGATTAATTACTTAATTATGTTGAGACCTTAATAGAAGTTATGTTTTATTTCTTAAAAATATCTTAAGTAGTAGATGAACGCCCCTCCAACTAAGGGCGTGTTACAAAGTTGTTTATTAATTCTATAATCGTAAAACTACTCATGTTGTAAATATGTTTATAATTTCGAAAATTACATTTACTTATATTTATTATTTAGTTTGTTTTTATTTGGCACTTGATTTAAATTGAATCTTTGTGCAAGGCAAATGACGTACCCACCTGACTGTATCGAAACGAAGCCTATGACTACATTATTGCAGTGTTTTTAGTCATAATCATGGTAATAATTGTAATAAGAGTTTGAAGTGTCTGGCCTGAGTGGTCGGGCGAGCCAGTGTCGCGAGACACGTATAAAGCGTACTGTTGCATGCTCACCACTCGTCACTCGACATTCGCCGCCTACAGAAGAAGATCATGATCCTAGTGTGCCTGCTCATACTGGGCATAGTCATCGTGGGCTACGTGTCCAGCTATTTGGTTTGAGCGGCCACTCTCATACATCGCTCGCCAAATGCTCAAAGGTAATTTGTAAGTGCGCGGCGAGCGGCCGGGCTGCAGTGCGCAGCCTCGCCGCTCGCTGTCACCGCTAGCCACTAATGTGTGTTGTGTTTGTCCACTGTGCAGAAGAAGATAATGATAATGCTGTGTCTGCTCGTGCTCGGCCTCATGGCGACTGCCTACGTGTATCACACATTCTTCTAAACGGGTGAACGGGGGCAGGTTTGAAGCGCAACATTTAACTGGGCTTTATAGACCGCATCCCTAGTTAGAATCGAGACTTGAGTAGATTTATCATTCGATAAAGCCATGCTTTATTAGCTAGACGCCGATCAAATCGATCTACCATCTTATTCGAGACAAATTCAAAAAGTATATTATAGAAATTGGGGTTTGAAATTTGCATGAGTCGGTTGCATAATAATATTTGACTAGGTTAAACATTGTACTCGTGTATTATAGGATATTAATTATTTATATTTTGCTACACGGAATATTGATCGTTGAAATTTGCTGTAAGTGTATTTGCTCAGGATATAACGACGCCCTAGAAAAATCTGCAATTAGGAAACAAACTTACTACACTACTAGAAATACGACACCGCTATTTTTCCAACTTATGTATGTCCTAAAACAAAATTTAAAAAATGTATATCCTGAAGTTGCCTGACTGCTTATTTGTTTATTTTAATAAGTATTTAATCTACTTTTATTCTATTTTAAAATCCAAGCACTTCTTTATATTTTTGCACCTTGTATTGTTTCATATTTTTACTCCTACCTAAGTTTTTCATTCCAATATTTTCATTATCTATTCTATCGATAGGTTGATTCACTTTACTTCATTTCAATCTATTTATTTGTTTAGGTGTCATACAATGCAAATTATTCGAGACCCATTCCATTAACACATATACATACCGACGTACATTTTACGAACATTATAATCTAAAGGTTCACACCGAAATTGTAACAATTGTCGCTGCTTCTTTTGTTTTATAAACGAAACTGATTTGATGATAATTTTATGTGAACATTTAATTATTTTTATAATTATGTAATATGAAAGATCCTTGAAATTACGATTTTGAAGACCTGCAGATTATGAACATGTTTTAGGTCGTTTATTGCCACCTTGTAAGATAGTTTCGGTTAACACAGACACGGAATAATCATTCATATTTTGTATCCACAATATTTGTAGTAATTTAGGTATTTAGTGTAATAAATTCTGTTATAACATTGTGCGACACTCCAGGAGTGTGTGTCGTTGATCTATGAAGCCAGAAAGAGACATACACACACACACAGTAGATGTAAGGATCGTAGCAGGTGGCGTTCTGTAGTTTCTGCCTTCGCCCATGGGAACAAGGCGTGTGAAAAAGACTTACGATAAACTTTCTTCACCTTATGAACGCACTCCTGAGATGTGGTTCATTGTTTTTGATATAACAGAGTTTTGATATTTACTAGATCTATCCATTATTTTGAATAAAGTGTATGATTTAAAATTTTCAGGACCGTCATGCAAAGAAAAATCGCCGCGCATATTTGGGTGCCTGCATCCCGCCTGGCAACAATCGACATTCTACAACAGAGCGAATCATCAACACGTATAAACGCCTCTTATTTGTTGTTAGAAGTTCGTCTGTAAGATTCAAACTACATATATTCAATTACTTATCATCTGAGATACGTCATAGGAACAAATTAATGTTTGATATTATCGTCGTTAGGGACAATATACTGGCCGTAACCACACCACAACCGCTGGCTCAAAAATCGGTTTTCATAGCGATCACACAAAAAACTAATATTTATTTATGAAAAATAAACTAAATAATAATTTAATGCGCAATAATCAATGAATATACATATGTTAGTTATACGTACATTATGTAACTAGTATCTACACGCATAACAGTATTTAGAGTCTTGATAAATCTCGGTTTCCACTATAATATTCCTTACTATATATATTGTATAGTAGGCATCTAAATATCTGCTAGTGAAAGCTGGATTAACTATCAAACAATTTTCATTTAATAATCCTCACAATATGGTTGCTTGGACGCCATAATGTGCATATAGTTTGTATTTATAAGTAAAGTGATACAAAGATTTGACAGATCTCTCTTTCATGTAAACATTAAGTCTCAATATGATTTCTGTTTAATCTTGAATAGTTTAACCTCGTTGATAGGTTAGAGGGAATGGTGGAGTGTAACGCCCGTGCATCCTTGACACTGACAGTGTGGCAATGTTGCGAGGAGACGTTAGTGTTGGGCTGCGACACCAGTGAGGGAGGGTGTGCGGGTAGGCGCGATATCGTTAGGTTCTACCTCACCATTAGATGAATGGCCTCCGCGCCGCCTCGCGGGTCGTGCCGGCGTGCGGAGCCTGCGTGACGTCACGCTGCGGCGCCGCACGCGCACGCTGCATATCGCGCCGGCGTGCCGTCGCCGTAGCAATAATAAAGTTCGATTACAATTGTAAAATTGTTTAAAACTTTCGAATGTGTGATAGTAGATGCAGTTGTTGTTTAGTTAACTTTATAATAATAAATGAATTGTTATTGTGAATGTAACTTTTAATAAACAGTAAGAGTACTTTGAACTTTTCAAATAATACATAGTATAAATGACTCATTGAAATTTTTGGCGCTTTTCGATCAAATTTATAGTTGAGTGAATATAAAGTTTAATTTGATACCTTTTAAGACGCTCTTCGTTGTACAGTAATACATAATGTAGCAGTTTTAGCTAGGGTAACTTTTTTAATAAATTTGAAGTACAGTCTTCAGCAATATAAGAATAGTTATTGAGCAGTATTTTCCGTTTGTAATAATAAATTGTAGAGAGTCACTCGAAAATTTAAGCACCAACATGTATTAGCATTTTCCTATATGAAGAAGGATTATTATGTAGTCGTATGATATTATGGCATATTGTTATAACGTGTCTCGGAGCGGCGCGCGAGTGGATAACGGCACTAATACCCGCGATTGTCTCGCCCGCCTCGCGCGCCCGCACTCGTCTGCAGTTCAATATTTAAGAACATGAAGCAATGTTAATTTTAACATTTATAGCATAATTAGATTTTTATCCTTAAGAGTAGGATTTCATCTAGTTGCCTTCGTAACAGTAGAGAAATTAGGTGATACCTTTTCTCTGAGAAGCTTCATTATAAAGTCATGGAGGTCAGCCGCGTTTCTCCACTAGCCAGTCAATTGTGTCGCTTGTCTTCCGCGCCGACGCCGCCGACCGCGCCCGTCGCGCACGCGCCCTGTGTCCCACATCGCGCTGACACCAGCTAGTTGCATCTAATCTCATCGTATCTTAGTATAAGTATTACATTAATAGGTCTCGAAGCGAGGCCGAGTACCTGAGCTGACACCAATCTAACGTTAGTAGTTCTGCGCGTGCACCGCAGTCCGCACTCCCGGGAACAGTTCGCACAAGTCACGAGACCGCGGAGCGCGCTCGGACCGCGAAGCGTTTCGCACACGCCGCGCGACCTGCGAAACACTTCGCATCCAATCCTAATTTGTATAAAATAAATTGTTAGAGTAGGTATAACCGAACTTCTAGTCAGCTTTTAATAATCTCTATTATTCTAATAATATCAATGGTAATATTGCAATTGTATCTTCTGTTACTAGTGTACATATAAGTGATGTTCTCGTGTTCAAGTACGCGCCTGCCGGCGGGACGCGCCCGCTCAGGCGCGGCGCGTTCGACTGTACGATCTAACAAAACTCAATGTTATCGTAAAGCATAGATATTTTCATAATCAATAGTATGCATAATGTTGATTGGATTGCTAATTTTGTATAAGTACGTACACAATTAGTATAGTTTATATACTTATGTGTCAATTCTCATAGCGTTTTATTACATAACAGACGATAGCTAGTAAGTGTTAAACGTAATCCAAAAATGATTGCAGTGCTGTTTATTAAGCTTATTCAACTATTTTATGTTATTTTACATCAGTGATGTTTTATTAAACTTGTATTCTACAATCTTGAATGTATATGTAATTGTATCACAGTTAAATAACAATTAACCAGCATTTAAACAATAGATGCATCTTGAATCTAATTCATGAAAACCCGTAGCTCTGTTTATATATTAAAATAAATTAACACTTCACGAATCAAAGTAATGCTTGGTAAGAATAATTGTGAAACAACGAACGTTTTGAAATGTAATTTTAAGATCCCAATGATGAATGCAAACTTTGAAAAACAATTTTCTATCGCCTCATGTCTTCAACATCGTTTCCTTAATAGTTACTAATGTTAATTATTGAACGACAGAATTGTATATTGTCTATCATGTGAATATTCTTCCTGAAAAATCATTAGACAATCAAATTAAATTATGGGGTACCTTGTCAAGTCAAATATCTACCGGCCTAGCCACGCAAAGTAGGTAACAAGTTGGTTACATAAATATATTTTCAGCTAAAGTAATTATTAAGTGTTTTCACAGTCATCGTATAAGCAAAAATACCATGATCCGCTTATATCGTGCAAGCAATAACACTGTCTTCTCTTGTACCACAAGGAGGAACTGCTGCCATTTTCTTAGTGCCAGTACTAGAGTTTGCTATCTGCCGGTAGAGAGGCTACATTGCTAGAGGTGCCCTCATGTCATGATGCGGAACAACGTCATACCCTCTGATGGGGTATTGACTCGAAGTAATATTTTACAAATTATATTGTTTATCAGTAGAGTCGCTAGACTTCAATTTGTAGCTAAATGTTCGTAATTATCAAATTTCCACAATTGTGCTTTATTCTTTCTGACTCTTTGATGTTGCTTGGCGTTGAATGATGTGAAACATTATTATAATATTGTATTAGAGTTTATAATTTATTTTAAATCATGTTACTTTTCATAATTTAGTTTAGACAAAAATGTTAAAATAGTTTAGTACCGTTTCACGGATGTTTCTTGTACCTATATAAGTATTTCAGAATTTATATTAAAGTTGTATTCCCTATGACAAAGTTGTCTCGTAATCTTCTTATAAAGGAACACTGAATACCTACAATCATTGTTACAATTACAAAATCTTGTATAACGAATATTAACAGTGAGGTTCTGGACACATGTAAAATTCAAGTTAGATTGGTTTTATAGTCATATTATATTCTGTATGTAGGTTATCAATCTGAAATTCTCTCATAATTATAAAATAAACGGTGTTTTCTGCTGTACATGTGGTTTTATTAAATTGTCTGATATATTAGAATTTTATGGGTCATTTTGACAAACATACCTAACTTGATCGCAAAGCAACCACAAATCCTCACGAATTAAATCTTTGTGCTCAATATATTACTAGGTACCTCTGTTCTGTCTATAAAATACGATAGAAGTATAATGGAATATTGAGGTACAGTCAACTGCACAACAGTTGTATCATTTGCACTGCGAAAACTGCTATGACATAAAGGCGCTGTCAATCTCAAATTGTATGCACGGCACCACATCAAGCTACTACAATCTGTCAAATTTCTTTAATAGATTTTCAACTTTATCGCTAAAGCATTAGGTTCAAGGTTGATTGGGAAAATTTGACAGTTTCGGGTAGCTTGACCTGCTGGCGTCTGTACCTACGCCACAACGAAGCCGTGAAAAAAGCTCGTATTGGCACCGGCTCGGGCACACTACATAAATACGAATAACTATTCCGTCAGTCACAAATACGAATTTCAAAATACCGATTTTCATAATTCCGAATGGTTATAAATTCATAATATACCTACCGATTTATTATTCATCCTATTTTTATAATTCCGACATTTCAATATTCCTAACGTTTATAATTACTATTCTCAAAATAGCAAGTTTCAATAGATCGAATAACTAAAATTCCGACGTAATGATAATTCGAAATATCAAAAATACGAATTCCGATTATTAAAGTACCGATTAATTAGAAATCCGAAATAAAAACGCCTTGTAAAAAAACTGATTGCACAGCCATGCATGGAGCAAGCATGCAGCAGGCATGGTTTCTGTCACGGTTCCGGCGCTGCGGGGCTCCGGCGGACCCACGCGAGCTTATCGTCGCAGATGGTTTTAACGATCACCACCGCAGCTTCGGCTTGCTGTCCGGCCCCGCCGGCCAGCCTCAGCCGCGGCTGCGGGCGATAAAGCCACCTGCTCCTCAGCTCGCGGCGCGCCTTGCCCCTCCGCGCCTACCCGGGCTTAAATTACACTCTAGGAGTAGGGCAGACAAGACCACGTGGAGTCGGTTTTGCAGCGATTCATTTCGGTCACTAATATCCCATATTATATTAATTGAATCAAAATCATAGATAATCCTAATTTTAGCAGTTTATTAGAAGTATTGAAAATCGGAATGTCGTTATTCGGACCGAGACCCCATCGAGCATTTGATTTTCAAACATATGAAAATCGGAAAACAAACAAATCGTATTTATTTACGACTATCGGTAAAATGAATTTCGTACATACATATATAAACTCACGCCTTCTTCCCATGGGGGTAGGCAGAAACTACAGAACGCCACCTGCTACGATCCTTACATACCTACTCCTTTTGCCTCGTTTACATTTATACATCTGGTCATACACGCACGCCGGTTGCGAGTTTGATCTTTAATAATAGATATTATAATTCTTAGGTATTATGAAATTCGGACTTTTGAAAATCGAAATTCAAAATAAAAGATTTCGTAGTATTTGGGTGTTCCCCACCGGCTCGTTTGGGGACCGGGACTGACTACCCAGGCTGGACCGAGCTAATCTCGCCACTCGTGAAGGCTATTTTAACGTATCACAAAAGCTCGAGCTGTTGCCGCTGGCTGTAGTTATTTTTCTCCATGCACTGAAATAGGTAACGAAAAGCTCAACCAGAAAAAAAACTTAGCCACTTTGGGGAATCTAGATTGCTACATATTAATAATCTGTGGGGAAATCCCATAATAAAGAGCGTAAAGCTAGAGCCGGATACCCAGATAGTGAATAGGTAGCTTTAACCTTTTTTTTCTTTTTGGATGGGAAATCATCAAATGACTTGTCCCGCTCTAGGCGGAGCGGGAGGGTGTATCAGACTTTTACTGACTAAAACCCACCCGTGTTCCTTCAGTTACCTGTGCCGGGGTCACGGTAACTCTTTCGAACATCCCGTGAGGTAGCCTTTAACCTTGACGTTCGACGTCAAAGATTGTTCAGCTTGGAGACGGCAACCTATACCACCGGAGTCTGGCGCCAAGCAGCTTGCTGTGTTCCGTCGGTGTGTGGGCGTGCCAGTGCCTTTGGGGGAGAAGAAGATTGTCAGTTGCGCTGTTCAGAACCGGTCTTGGTCTCTGGGTATAACTAGCCGGGTAACTCATTTTGGATGGTAGCGGGATCCGAAGCACGGTGCCAGCCGTTGGCCGACCGCAGTCAGTGGGGGCCCAAGTAGCACGCCAGCCACGTGCCAAAGGCTGCCCCGCCAACTCGCGAAAAATCCCGGTACGCTCCACCGTGCCAGCCGGCGACTGGATCGGAGGACCCGGTGGCCATATCCGGGGGGGTTCGGGCGTCCCCGCAGTCTCCAAATGAGTTCCCCATAGGTTTGGTTAGCTCTAGTGTTCTACTTGGATTACTGAGCAGCGCCTCGACAAGTCGACTTTTTCCCCCAACAACTCTACACAAATTATGACCAAAGCAAAGAAAAACAAGGTTAAACAACGGTGGCACTTCCTCCCACTAAAAGTGCACCTCACTAACATCAGAGGGTTGCACTCCAATCTCGATCCGGTCCATCACCATCTTGAGACTGAGAAGCCACACCTGTTTTTCCTAACGGAGACGAAGATGCTGTATCGCTTGATATCTCGAAGGCCGTTGACAGGGTCTGGCACGCTGGTCTCCTCAGCAAGCTTCCTGCTTATGGCATCCCAGCTGATTTTTGTAGCTAGATATCAGACTTCCTTAGTGAACGGTCGATCAGAGTAGTCGTTGACGGCTGCTCTTCCGACCTTGTGGCTATTGGAGTTCCTCAGGGGTCTGTTTTCTCTGCAACTCTGTTCCTGCTACACATCAATGACCTACTTCAGTCTGGTATTGTTGGGTACGCAGGTGACAGTACAGTTTCAGAGAGATACTTGTCCAGCGCAAAAACCAGCGGGGCCGAAGTTCGTTCCTTGAGAGAGGCCATGGTAGAGCGGACAGATTTGACCTTAAGCCTTGTCTCCCAGTGGGGTTATGATAATCTGGTCTCTTTTAATGCCACCAAAACACAGGCGTGTCTTTTTACCGCTAAAAGGAGTCGTTTCGATCAAACTCCTTCTTTTCGGGGTACATCTGTTCCTGTAACTGATCGGCTCGAGCTCCTAGGCCTGGAGTTGACATCATGTCTCAACTTCGGTGCCACCATCGAGTACAAAGCCCAAACTGCGGCCAAGAAACTGGGCATCCTAAATAGGGTGAAGCGATACTTTACGCCTGGACAGCTTTTAATTCTCTACAAAGGGCAAATCCGATCCTGCATGGAGTATTGCAGCCACCTTTGGAATGGCTCAGCCAAATACCAACTTGCCGCGCTTGACTCGGTGGAACGCAGAGCTAAGAGGCTCATTGGCGACATAAGACTGGTGGATGCCAAGCTTTATAGCTTGGCTCATCGCCGCAAGGTTGCCTGCTTGTCGGTCTTCTACAGATTATACTTCGGTGAGTGTATTCAAGAACTCCACGACCTCATTCCGCCAGCCCTTCTATCATCGGACAACTAGACGCACTGCAGGTTACCATTCTTACCTTGTTGCTATCCCACCAATTCGCACTAAGCGTTTCCAAATGTCTTTTGTGATGCGCACAGCAAAGGAGTGGAACTCTCTGCCTGCGTCTGTGTTTCCGAACGCATACAACCCCGATCTCTTCAAAGTGAGAGTTAACAGGCTTCTTCTGGGTAAGCTCGCTCCATCGTCGATGTTGTCTCTGTCATCTCTGACCTAGACTAGAGTCAAGAGCAAACCTATCTCAAATAAAAATAAAAAAAACCCACTAAACCGCTGACTACAGGCGGAAAGACTAATTCACTCAAGATGGATTACAGTTATTGAGATAATACAAATTTGTTTATTTTTGTAATACAGGTAATCCATTATAGGGGTAACCCATAATAACATTCTTGGCAGAGCGGCGCGTCGCACTAGCAAGTTCACATCACAAAATTGCTCTATGGCTTACTGTCACTTAGTTGTCAATGTCATGTCAAAGACCAACTGACGATATCTCGCTCTACAACTACAACGCACAGAGTACTATAATCTAAGTCTACGACGCTTCACGCTGTACTTGTTTTATGTGATATTGTAACAAAAGTAAGCAGATCGAGAGAGGTTAATTAAAATGAACGCACCACCAACATTTGAATCATTCCTTTTATATGATGGAGAGAAAAAGTAAGTACATACCCCATACGCCAAATTGTAGCTTCCCCAATGTTATGTTTACATTAACGAGTAACGCCTTTCCAACTTCTAGGGTGCAGAAAGAAGAAGATACTAAAGTGACCAACGCAGCTATATTTACAGTAAATAAGGAAGATCACACACTCGGGAACATGATAAGGCAGTATGTATTTGTCCTTAATTACCTGGTGTAAAACTTAACTTTCTTGTGTGAATTTCATGTTTATATTTGTGAATGTATATTTTGCAGCCAGCTGCTAAAGGACCCGAAAGTGTTATTCGCCGGTTACAAGGTGCCTCACCCTCTAGAGCACAAGTTTGTGCTGCGCATCCAGACAACTTCTGATTACACTCCTCAAGAAGCCTTTATGAATGCGATCACTGACCTAACCTCTGAACTCTCACTGTTTGAAGAACGATTTAAGGTACATATTTTTTACAATATAACATACCTATATTTATTTATTCAAATCCTTATTTTCCATGTTTGAAACATAATTTCATACCTGTATTCCTGAAAAGGAAAGCTAGAGGAATCCCAGAGTTGCCTGATATTCTTAACATGTTGACTTAGATCTCTATGCTATGAACAGAAAGCTTATAATTTTTATTGATTTCCTTTGGATTTTTTTCAACCAACTATTTTAATGATTAGTAAAAAAAAATGTATCGATGCAAACACTTTTCAATAAGTAAACAAAATTGTTTCAGGAAGCCATCAAAGAAAAGAAGGAAGGATTAGACTAAATAATAAATTACTATGAATGCTTTAGATTAAGAATATGATTAAGTAATATTTTAATAATGAAATTATTGGAAAATTATCTGCCCTTTTTCTAAATGTGTCACCTATGCCTTTTACTAGCCAGGGGATTACTTTTTAACACTTTGCGGGACGCAAACGAGACAAAATAGAAGTTTTATTGTTATAATTACTGCTATAGCTGTATAGTGTCCTTCAAAGCGTTAATAAAGGCAGCAGCTGTGATTCGAGACTCGGATCATACTTTTAAGTACACTAATAAATTATTGTGCTTATAGCAGAGTCATCATAATCTCTAAATAAATAAATAAATAAATCATACATTGATTTTATGTATGATATTATGTGTACTAACTTAAGTGTAAAATACCATACCTGCTAGTTAAATATGGATTGTTATTGTCCAAAATAAACATTTTGATTGATTGATAGGTATCTATTAGTATGATTTCTAAGATCCAGATAAGACATTCAACTTGATGTGATTAACCAGGAAGATCTTCAAACCAATCTGATCAGTTTGAACTGAACTGAACTGACTATCCACAAGATAAGATGACCAATCAGTCAGATAAGATATTCAAACTGATTTTACTATCCATCAGGCTGCATAATCTTACACATAAAATAACCGTACAAGATTGACTATTTAGCTCTATCATTTGACACCTAGAAGTGGAAGCTTAAATTGCATCCTAACTTTGATAACTTGGAATTTTGAGTTTTACGCAAATAACACACAACAATACGTCAACGAACATACAACTAGACGTCCTAGGTCAAAAATAATGTTTCATCTCACCCTTTTACAATATCTATGAGAGTTAGGAAGGGAGAGCTGTGCTGTGTGACGTCACATGTTGCTACTCGTATTTCACATGTTGGAGTTTTGTTTGGCGACCATGTTACAAGTGGGGATGCAGTTTTAGCCACGAGCCCCATAAATCCAAAACCTAACTGCGGATGTAACAGATAGTTTGAACCTAGGGCTTACTAAGCTCACTGAGGCTGCGGGCACGAAACCAGCGAGGAGCGGTGGCCGAGCGGGGCGATAGCGTCGGTACAAAATTGTTCCGTCGCCACCGCCTCGCTCAGCTACCGCTCCTCGCCGCTGGTTTCGTGCCCGCAGCCCTACTGTCGGCAACTGTAGAGCATTCTGTATGTCATTAAGCTGAATGAAAGTATCATGTACTTAGCTTTATTTCTGAGATAATTTACTACATTATTGGCTCCATACGGCTTCTGTTGGGATCAGGGATTTCATTGTCACAGAAACAAAAAACATGATATTAATTCAATTTAATTTATTGTTATAAAACTGTTATATTTTGGTGTTCATCTAATTATTTAGAAAATAAATTAAAATAGGTTGCATTAGAGTTATTGCAGAATCATGATTGTGATGTAAGACCAATTTGTGCCATAAAAAATAATTTCTCAATATGCATTATGACCAGATAATGCATACGAAAAGTTGATTACCATTCACCTAATTAAGAAAAATATAACATGCAATGATTCTCTTAGTAATATAAAAGATCAAGGGTACTTATTTACAGACATTTACCTAAGATATTAACTATAAAACAGTGATACCATGCCTATGGTAAACAATAATAAATAATAGCCAACTAAAACATGTAACAACAATAACGGTAACATTAAAACTAATCCGTCAATAAATAGGCAAATTAGAAAGTTTCCTCTTCATCACAGTTCTCCGTTGCGTGGCCAAACACTGGAAATACAAAAATGACGGATTAGAACAATACCTATGTAAAAAATGTAAAGTGATTTTGGGTTTTTCTATCTGAAATTTCTCAGTAGCAGCCTGGAGTCTGGATTTGTGCCCGGTTGATGGCAATAGGCTCGCCCCTATTACATGAGACTTAAATATAACTGGCGAAATGTGGGTGTAGTACAGGTACACCTCTGCCTAACTCTTCGGAGATTACAGGCGTGATGCTATGTTATGTTAGATAAGATATCATCATCATCATCCAATGTGTAGTCGACTTCGTAATTGTTTTGCCGCTTTTTCCAAAAACTCCCAGAAAATTCCAACTTCACTAAGGTTTAAGTGTACCCTTGTAATTATCTAACATCACATTGGTCATAAATAAAATAAAAAAGACCTTGAAATTTTAAGGCGTGCGAGTGACATTCCACCTTTTTTTTGTTTTTTGGGTGGGAAATCATCAAATGGCTTCTCCCTCTGGGCGGAGCGGGAGGGCATGTCAGACTTTTACTGACTAAAACCCACCCGTGTTCCTTCAGTTGCCTGTGCCAGGGGCCACGGTAACTCTTTCGAACATCCCGCGACTCTGGCTGGTGACATTCAAACTTAGGGTAGAAAAGCAATTACTGAGGTCTAATTTTGGATAAAAACATTATCAACGTTTTAAACCGACTATCCAGGAGTAGTTGGATAAAAAGATGGTTGTATTTTTGAAATAATCAAAATGACAACAGTGATCATTTAACGAATTCGACTTTCTACTCGGCGTTTGATATTCAATTAGTAGATGTAGGACCCTCAAAAATGCCAAAAGGCCAATTCTCGTAATTAAAAAACGTTCAAAATCAAGTCGCAATCTCATCTCAGCGACAATCAATGTCAATCTTGTCGTAAATGTAGGTAAATTAGAGTTATTTTTGACAGTTTGAGACATGAGTATTAGAATGCAAACATTCTTAAAAATACGGGAACTGTCCTCAGATCATTTCTCTTGTGACATCATATTTGGGCAAGAAAGTTGGTTGGACTTCCAGTACAACAATGCATAATTTACCCCGTATACTTAAGGACGCCCTGTCACCTGTACTCGTGAGGATCAAATGTCTGTCACAGCGAATGGTGTATTATCTTTGCTGAGTAAGTGAGTATCAGTGGTGCAGCTACAATTATCATTAGAGGGAAGCCGAAAAAAAATTGCTTTAATTTAAAGAAAGAAAGAAAAAACGTTTATTGGCACATGCCACAAGCCATGCCGCACACCATGCGCATGCCATTTCTCATAAACTCAGACAAAAAAAATTTAGCTTTTTTGTAATGTTTCTAATCTTATAATGACAATATTAAACTAGTATTAAATATATATAATGCGATATAATACACAGTTACACACACAGGTGTATATTATTTGGCAATAGTAGACATTAAGAAGAGTGGTGGTTCCGAAGGGAAGCCGATAGTAATAGGGTTGTATGAAGGCTTCGCCACTGGTGAGAACTGTGGCAAATAAAAAATGTAACCTTTTTTCGAACGATTGCCATCGACACGCTAAGAAAGACGAAGATTTACCTTCACAAATATCGCAGTAGGGTCTGGGTGGCGGCGCAGCGCGACGGTTGGCTGGCGGCGGCGGCGCGTCGGGCTCGCCCGCCTGCTTGGGGCAGTCCTCCGTGTCGTGTGCGTCGAACACGTCACAGATATCGCAGAACAACCGCGGGGCCACTGCGCGTGACTTGCGACCGTTACTGTATCAAATAAATTATAATTATTAGAGATGGGCGAACTAGTCGGCTAAAAAGACCGACTAGGCCAAACTGATCATTACTTTTGGACATTCTTTATTCAGAAATATAACCGGATGGTCGGCTTTCCCGACTAGTCGGTACATCTCCAATAATTATGCTTCTTCATTCTGCACATGGTACATGGTACAATGGACCGCACGTCAGTGGTGACAAAACCAGTATTAGCAGGCCTCCTTTTCTATTGAAATTCTGTACTACGTGCAGTCGACTGTATAGAGGGCATATGTATAGGAAAGAGTCAGTCATCTTGTTCCAGTGCAAAAAAGAAATGGAGCTATACATGACGTATCAATAGAAACGTTCATGATCGAACATTTTTTTTTTGATGCCCTCTGATTATTTACCCCTTCCCTTTTTTATATACTTGTACATATTATTATTATTATGTTAGTAATTGTATAGTGTATTTAAGATTTGAAAAAATAAAGAGTATTTGATCGAACATTAGTTTCGTTTAGTAACCTACTTACTTTTAAGCGCTACAAGATTATTTTGGCGCGATGCCAAAATCGGAATAATGCCACCATTTTTTTTTTAAATACATTATACGTGACATTTCACAAAACAAATATGTGCACAAATTTTTGCCAACAGCGCCCCCACGTCATCCGAGCGCCAAAAGATTCTTGTAGCAAAGTAGTTGGGAAAAGGCGGCAGATGATGAATCTACTTACAAAAGGCTAGGCAGATGATGAATCTACTTACAAAAGGCTAGGCAGATGATGAATCTACTTACAAAAGGCTAGGCAGATGATGAATCTACTTACAAAAGGCTAGGCAGATGATGAATCTACTTACAAAAGGCGGCAGATGATGAATCTACTTACAAAAGGCTAGGCAGATGATGAATCTACTTACAAAAGGCTAGGCAGATGATGAATCTACTTACAAAAGTGGTGGTTCACTGGCTACTGAGCCACCTTCGAGCGCCTGCACTCGCGCCATCAGCTGCTCGTTCTTGCGCTGCATGTCCACTATGACTGAGTTGAGGAAGCTCACTTGGCCGTCAATCATTTCCTTCTCGTCCGTTACCCTATGAAAATATTATGGAAACATTATCTTCTAAACTTTGAATGAAGTATAAAAATAGTCTACCTACTTATAAAAAAACTAGCCTTTGGCCGCAGCTTCGCCCGCGTGGTGGTCGGCAATAACAAATAAAGTATCCTATGTCCTGTGTAACCCGGTTCGGTAAGCATCATTGTACTGAACCCTTAATGAATTGTACATATTTTTTGTGAAGTTGCACCAAGGTTGGCATTGACAAACAATAAGTTCTGAACAGAGTGTTCTTTACGTCTTTGGTGCACTTCACAAATTTGCGAACGAGCATGTTACTCCTCACTGAGAGGTCCCTACGCTCTCTTTCTATGTCGCAGTCGTCCTGAAGTCTGTCCGTCAAAATGTGTTTAAACTGCTTTACGACCTTTATGGTACATAAATACAGAGAGTGACATAATTATTAATATTTATAGTGTGTGCGTGCGTGTATCTGTGCTGTGTGAGTACTGTAAATGTGTGTGATAAATTGATAATGTGTGTATGTCTATGTACACTACCGCTCAAAAATATTTGGCCACCTAGTAAAATACATTTTGTAAAAGTTTGATTCAATGAAACTGTTTATTAGCATTTTTAAACATAACAATAATACACTTTTTAAGTTTTGGACTCATCTATGTGTCCACCTTTACTTTTAATGACAGCCTCACAAAGCTTCGGCAACCTAGCTACTAATTTTTTCCAATGTTGTCTTGGTTATCTTCTGCCATTCGTCTTGCAGTTTTCTCCACAAGTCTTCCTGAGATGTAGGACAACGTTTTCGCACCTGTCTATCCAGCTGATCCCACAATAGTTCTATCGAGTTTAGGTCTGGGGACTGTGGAGGCCATATCATGAGTTTCAACACCTGTTGTTGTTCTTTTCCTTTTAAAAAGTCCTTGCATAGTCTTGACGTATGTTTCGGGTCATTATCCTATTGAAATATAAATCCCGGAGCAAATCGGGTTCCAGAAGGCACTACGTTATTCTCCAATATCTTTTTACAACCTTCTTTTTTTAAGATTCCTTGTATTCGCACAAGATCTCCAACGGCGGAGCCACATAAACAGCCCCAAACCATTACAGACCCTCCGCCGTGTTTAACTGATGCTACAGTACAAGCGTCATTTACCCATTCGTTTGCCTGCCGCCGTACGAAAACTCTTCGTTTGGATCCAAAATTTTCAAATTTTGATTCGTCTGTCCAGAGGACCTTTTCCCAATCTGCTATTGTCCAGTTCTTGTGTTCTCTAGCCCAATTAAGTCTCTTCTTTTTGTTAATAGTTTTAAGAAGTGGTTTTAACACCGCTATACATCCCTTAAGTCCTGCGTCACGGAGTCTTCTTTTGATTGTGGACACACTGACTGGTTTATCACGATCCACATTAAACTGTGCTGCTATCTCCGGTGCAGTTAATCGTCTATTCCGTTTGCTTTTAATAACTATACTCAAATCTTCACTCGAAGTTGTGGCTCTCGGTCTGCCTGAACGACGTTTGTTGCAAATTGTTCCTTCAGTCGCAAATTTCTTAGCGATATAGTCAACAGTTTGCCTTGGTATCTTCTGCAGTCTTGAAATCTCACGATTACTTTTACCGGATTTATGAAGGCCGATTATTATGCCTTTCGATTTCTTGGGAATATTCCTTAGTTTTACCCATTTTCTTCAAAAAATAAAACCCAGAAGTGAAAAACAAGAAAATATTATTAGACTTTAAGTACTGAGCTACGGAGAGCGTGTTTTCTGGTCAAATGACATCAGATAACTAACGTAATAATATTTATAATAGTTATACTACATTTTAGTTATGTTTATTTCTCAATAACTAAATCAAAACAAAACTGTGACTTCAAAGATTAACTTCGAAGAAATTCCGACAATATCACTATTTTGGTTTTATGACCAGGAGTCGGCAAATAACAATACGTTGTTTACGATTTTACCGTAGATAAGTATTTGGCGGTGATATACAAACAATGAAACCTAATATATTTTCTTTTTAATGTATTGTTTGTAACTTAAACAAAATGCAGGTGGCCAAATACTTTTGAGCGGTAGTGTACGTATGACTAAACGGGCACTACTCCTTTAGCGTTACTTTTGCATTTATAATAGTAGTATTGTAGCAATCTGCCGGGATGCCATGGCAGATCACTAGATAATGGTGGAGGCGCCGGGTATATGTAGTAGTCTGCTGGGATGCCACGGCAGATCACTACGTGTATAGTGTATGTTCACTCGTTAAGAGGTGTGTGAGGGGACGTTTTAATTACTAAACGACACACCGGAATCCCATAATATTATTTTAATGGCTTATGGCAAGCTCGTTACAAGTTCAACGTAAAGCTAGGAGTCCATCAATATAAAACAATTTTACTATATGTCATATTTCGAACTTATTCTACTATAAAATCTCATGACGTGTCTTAATGGCCAGCTGTAATTCCGATGAAGGTTTCGTGCTGAAGGCAGGCTCGATTAAAGCCTCTACTGTATGTACTGTATTTGTTTTTGTATTTTCAAATATGGCAGCATCATGCTGAGATAGGAGCCTTTTTGGCCTCGCACAGGTCTTCTTTGTTTTGTTTTGTTTTTTTTTCTTTCCTTTTATTTTATTTGTGTTTATGATATTGTTAGTTTTAATGTTCTTTTTATTGTTGTATTTCCTGTGCGTGTCCCAAATAAAATATTTTTCTTTCTTTCTTTCTTTCTTTAGTATATGGATGGACCTACATATGTCCTACGCCAATGTATTTTTATGGTTGGGTTATTTGTGTTATTTGAGTCTTTGACTTACTTTTCAGTTGCAGAATCGCCATGTCCTAATACACCTACAGCACTGTTGTCATTTTTATCTCGAATATCTTGACCCTTTACAGCCATCTCCTTTTGTAGAAGAAGCTTTTCGCGCTCCACAATTTCTACTTTGGCTTTGTGGCTCTGAAAAGTAGAAAACAAAATGTAAGCTTTTGTATTCGAAACGAATTTAATTTCTCAAAAATACTCGTTTTTTAAGTTGTACGTTTGAACTTATCTTACCTTTACTTCTTCGTGTAATTTGCCTATCAAGTCTTCTTTCAGCCTCAATTCTTTGACTTTATTTTCAACATCAGCTTTAAGGTTTTTGACTAAAGTCTCATTCTTTGCTACAGTTTCTGCAGAAGACTGTTTAGCTAGCTGCAGTTCTACCGTCAATCTCTCTAGCTGCTTGTCTTTCTCTACGTCACTACTCTGCTGAACAACTACTAACTCCAATTTCTGTGTCATTTCTAATAATTTATTTTCAGCTTCAGTTAGTTTTTGCTGCAATTCGTTTTGTTTTTCTATTTCTGCTGTCACATTGTCTTTGGATTCTTTTAATTCTTTGTCATAGTCAATTAATGATTTTTTGTATTCATGTCTTGCGCGCTTGCTTTCCTTCTTATATTCATCAAACTGAGTTTGTAACTGTCTGTTCAAATCTTCGTAGTTCATTTTTTGAGCTTCATTGATGTTCGTTAGCTGCTTGATGTCCTGTTCGGACTTATCTACAAGTTTTTGTAATTCTGTTAGCTTTTCTTTTGCCTGCTTGAGTTCTTCGAGCTCTTTGTCTTTCTCCGTTATTTGTGACTGTAAGGTTTTTGTGGTAGTGTTAAGAGATTCTACTTCTGTTTTATATGTTTCATTTAATTTAGTATTTTCGAGTTGAAGTTGAGCGACTAGTTGCTGTGTTTCGCTAGAACCTAATTGTAAGGCATCATTCATCTTCGTAAGCTGTGATTCTTTCTCTTGGATTTTAATATCTTTGCTGGAAACTTCTTGTTTTAACTGAGCTACATCTGACTCTAGCTTAGACAGTTTTTGTGAATCAGTCTCATATTTTTCATTTAGAGATTTCAGTAGGCTATCCTTTTCTTCCAAAGATTTTTTCAGGTCATTGTTCATAGTTAAGTTTTCATTAATTTTGTTTACGGCGTCTTCATAGTTTTTCTTAAGGTTTGTTAATTCCGCCAATGTTTCACTGTACGTAGATTCTAACGAAGTCTTTTCCTGGACTAAAACAGACATTTCTTTTTTCAGTACCTCTAGCTGGCCTAGCTGTTCCTTTAATACAGTTTCTTCCGCCGAAGAATTAGCTATAAGACTTTCATATTGTTGTTTCAGTGTGGTGGTTTCTAAGGCAGCTCCATTTAATTTATCTTCTAATTGCTTTTTACTTTCTGTAGCTTTATGTAATTCTTCATTAACCTGTGCTATTTGGCGATCTTTCTCTGTGACAATTTCTACATTAGACTTGAAATCTACTTCAAGCATTTCTAACTTCAATGTGAGGTCTTTAACATTGTTCTGCTTTTCTTCCAATACTTCTTTTAGACGGGTTTCTTCGGTCTTTAACTTATTGGCTTCTTCGCAAGCAGTTGTTAAATTATTTTGTAGATGAGATATTTCTTTTTCGAATTGGGATTTTTGATTATTTAATTGGGCAGTCATATCATCTAATATTTTTTGTAAACTATCTTCATGTTTTCTTGCTTCTTCGAGTTTGTTGTTCAGGTCATTTTGCGCTTCTGTCAGTTGATCTACTTTTTCCATAAGCTTCACTTCAGATGTTGCACCGTCTGCTTTTAAAATAGATACTTCTTCTTTATACCTATCTATTTCAATTTCAAGTTTTTTACAAATAGATTCATGTTCACTATTCTGTTCGTGATCTTTTATTTTTAGAGCTCCTATTTCATTCTTTAGTATTGAGTTTTCATCGAGAAGTTTATCATTATCAGTTTGGAGATGTCTCAAATGGTTGCTAATTTCGGCACTTTGAGTTTCAAATTCTTTTACTTTAGTATCTGCCTCCCTGAGTTTTTCTACGTTTTCATTTACTGATACCACCAACTGTCCGCGTTCAACAGAGAAGTCTTCTTGAATCTTGAACAGTTTTTGTTTCAACTCTTGTTCTGCTCGTGCGTGATTATTTACTACTTCTCTGTACTTGTCCTTTAAGTCCTGCAATTCTTTTTCAGTCTCCTTCAGGTGTTGTGATAACTTATTGAATTGCTCATTGGAATCTGTCGTTTGACCAGTCAGATTCATATATTCTGACTCAATTTTTTCCTTAGCCTTTTGTAGCTCAGCACACTTCTCATTGGCGCTATCATACTGGCGCTTGTATTCACCAACTTCCAGTTCCATTGTTGACATTTTTGCTTTAAGATCATTGTTGCTTTGTGTTAACTCGTTGATGGACTGTTTCAGTTTTTCGTTCTCTTCTTTTAGAAGTTTCAATTCATCCACGTTTATTATGAATTGAGAATTCAGTGCTTCGAATTCCACTTTACTTTGATCTAAGGTAACTTTGTGACTTTCAATCTCTTTTATAAGCTGTTCTATTTTAGTGTTACGATCATCAATTTCTTTCTTATGTTCTTCAGCGATTTTGCTGTGCTTAATATTGAAATTAGCAGTTGTTTGCTCAAAGTCGTCTTTGAGTTTTATTATTTCCTTATCTCTTTCGTGAATTGTTTGTTTATATTCACTGACAAGTTGCTCTGAAGAATTTGTTGATGTACTTAGTTCAGCGAGGAGTTTTTCATACTCCCTGGTCTTCGCAGACAAACTTTGTTGTAATCCTAACATTTCTGTTTTATTCTTTTCGTGTTGTTGCGAGACTTCACTTAACATAGTTTCATATTCGTTAACTTTACTATTGTATTCGTCTTTAACGCGGCCCAGTTCATCCTGTAACGATTTGAATACTGTTTCGGTTTTCCTCTTAGAGTCCTCTAGTTGCTCTAAGTCTAGTATTTTAGCACTAAGTTCCATTTTTAGTTTCGTAATTTCTTTGTTAAGATTAACTTCATGTTCTTTACTCACGCCAACAACTGAAAAAATTGTATAACAATTTTAATATAAGATACTTATTCATAAATATTTTGTATTAAAGAAAAATACTATTACCTTAAAATTATAATTACCTTTATTTAATTCTAACGTTTTATCATCTACGGCAGCTTGCAGCTGAGTTAACTTAGTGTTTAGGTCTATAATAATTTGGCTGTTTTCCTTATTTAATCTTTCTAAATTCTGTTTTTCAGTTTCTAACTTTGATTCCGCTAATTGCAGTTTCGCAGTCAAGACAGACACTTGTGTTTCGTATTCAGTCTGCGCTATCGCCATTTTTGTTTTGGCTTCGGTTAGTGCCTTCTCAGAATCAGTCTTTAGTCGAGTCAGCTCCTCCGACATGCTCTTGCCTAATGAATCTTTTTCGCTTTCTTTTTCTTTAAGGAGAGCGTAAGCTTCATCTAATAGCTTCTGTAGCTCCGACGATAAAGCTGAAATAAGATAAGGTGAATTTAAAACTGCACTTCAAAAAGATTATTAAGCTAAAAAAAAAAACACTGCACTTCAAAAATATTATTAAGTTAGTGCTGTAATTTTCCCTAAAGAAAATATGATAAATTTAATAAAGAAAAAAGGAAAAATATAATAAATAAGTATGTTAAAGTATGATAAGCAGCACGATGTAAGTCATAGATAATTATATCTTTTAAGCACTGAACCAAAATATATTTCAACAGCAACAACGTCTTTCCCAAGACAGTCTAGTCTTGGGTGAGACATTGTTTTAGCTATAGTACAGTTAGAAATTTCTCCTACTGCTAGAACTACTCACTATGCGCAGCTGCCAGTTCCTCGCGATGCTGTTCGGTGGCGGCGACGGTGTCTGCGGCGCGCTGGTCCTCCATCATTCGCAGCGCGGTGGACGTGGCTTCCGCACGCGCCGACTGGAGGTCTAACTCGGCTTCGAGCTCACGAATACGATGTTCGCGAACTGCTTTCTCTTGCTGAATGTACGAAAAATAAGATGGAACAAAAATTTAAGGATGAAATTTTTTATGCTGGATTATTTCGTTTACAGTAGCTGCGAATTATCAATTAAAAACTTTTTTTTTTTTTACTAGTCTTTTCATAAATAAATAGGTAGGTGCACCAAAACTTACCTCCATCGCTTCTTTATATTTCTGTAACAAAAATAAATGATATCATTAAAGGACATGTTGAACCAGTCGTCGAATAATTCGTTTCAGTATATTCTAACTTACATTATAATCTTCCCTATTAATGTTCTCTTCTTCTGTTCTGAACATGAGATCTTCAACCTTCTGCTTCTCATCCTCCAACAGTTTGTTGATCTTGTCCAACTCCGCTTTTAGCTTACTGTTTTCAGAAGTTGCCTGTAACGGAAAAAAAATCTACATTAAAAATGATCTTGCACCTTTTTATTCATTTGTGTCTTACCTATTTAATTATGTTAATTACCCATTTTTTGGCACTTTTGATCCCTTACTTTGTTGCTCAATGTGTCTAGCGTAACATTTGATTTAAAATCTTATGGATAAGTCGATAAGTATCTAAAACCTTAGGGAATCATATTTAAAAGGTTCTGAAAGCAGGGTCTCACTTTCAGACTAACAAGGCTCCGTATGTTAACTGTTTGAATAGATGACAGTCTAGATACCTACCATGAAAGAAAAGTGAAACGATCTCAAAGAGAAGGCAATAATGCTCCCTACTCGACCTTTTTATTCAAAGTCAGCTCAAAGAGGCAAGGAGGCTTGTAGAAAAAATTTGAAGTGCCTCTTCCCTCCTTTCCCCCAAGTTATTGCTGTAATAAGAATCATAAGAGCGATTTCTGCGAGTATAGGTATTGATCTTCGTAAAAACCTGACAGTTGTTTGACTCGGGGTTCGATGGTCGTTCCATGATTTTTTGTCGGTTGTTTATTTGATAATTGAGATGTTTTTATATTATTATTTAAGTGCTCGTGCGTTTTATAGTCATTATCATTGATCGGAACTTGGGTGCTGTTTGAGACGATGTCACTAATATGGATATGACGATAATCCCGGGAATCTGTTATACTTGTTTTTTTTTTATTATTATAAAAATATACTTTCAGTATTAAATGATTGTTTCATTTACAAATGTTGTAAGTACCATATAAGTAGAATAATCATCAGTTCTAGTAATGTTTTAATATCCGTAACCAAAGTACCTACCGATTCCCGAGAATTTTTGGTCATATCCATACTTTTGATAGTAATAGCACCCAAGATTCCGTTCTATGGTCATTATCAATAAATATACAAAATAATAAGTACTTAATTAGTCACCATTATGATGAAACGTTTTCAATTTACGATAGTGACTTTATAATCTTGATCCTGTATCAAAGATACACAGTATTTTAATTTCGTTTGTAGATATACTTTCTGTATAATAATATTTCAGAGAGCTTTCATACTTATCTACAATATTTTACAAATGAAATACTCGAATATTGTTTTAAAATACGGGCCAAAGTCCTCTACTCCAATCTATTGGCAGTCACGCCTTAGAAAGGCTAGTAGGTAAGTAAGACTTAGCACAATCCATAAAACAAAAGAGCATTCATCTGAGGAGGTATTAATACCTGTGTGGCCTCCTTCTTGAGTTGTGAGAGGGCGCTCTCGGCGCGGTCAGCCTGTAGCGATATCTTGGCCATCTCGGCTCGTTCCAACTCCCTCTCTCGCATCAGTCGCTCTAAATGCTGCTGCTTCTCTCGAAGAAGCTCCTATTGTTAGAAAAAATCATTATTTTGGTACTCCTACAGTTATAAAACCAAAATGTGTAATATTAAAATAACTATGAAGATCATGTTCTTCCAACAATACACCAAGTAGATATCTACAAGTTAGGTACAAATAAAATAACCCACCTAATAGGTACCTAAGACCGCAAAATACATTCATCACTTAATATTTACCTATTGTAAATTGTTTACAAATAAATATATTCTACGAACTTATAAAATAATATTCAGCGGCTGTTTGCATCATGGCCCATTTCTGGCGGTGACAGATCTGGGGTATTATTCTTCTCAGGAAAAAACAGCGTCTATTTTCACAAACATAATAATTCAATTCATCTGAAAAAAAAGCTGTGGTTACAATACAGCGTTTTACCGAAGGGTATATTTCACAACATTGTACTAGCTCTGATTAATCAACCAACAATCTGCCCTCGAACCATTCTTCCTATCATCAAGTTTTGAAGACCAGCACCCTAATTGCGTAACACACAATCGTAATCACAATCTGAATGATTTCGAAGCATATTGCTAATCCATTGATTCATATGTTCGAAAAAAAATTCTGTTCAACAACGTAATTAACGCAATGAATGTTGTTGAACTGTCAAAATGAAACCGATTCCTACTGTGTGTTACGCAATTGCCCCGCAGTATGGTGGTTGGTAGCCAACCTTACAGGATTTGCGAGATAACAAACAGTAGGCTTTAAAGAGTGCTGCTAACTGAATGAAGTGATTTATTGTTATGATCAAACTTACCTCTTTAGTTTCTTCATAAAATCAGCCATAGGTTTAGGTAAAGTAAGTTGTCTTTTTGACCAAATATTCAAATGCAAAGGCATTGCGTACATATTTTTAAAGTAAATAAAATATGTAATTTGTTTAAAGCATACAGGCTGTTGAAAAACAACACCCGACTGCCATTACACACATGCATGCATAAATAGGTAGGCATAATAGCGAAGGGTAGAAAGGAGAAGCCATAATTATGGCCATATCAATTTTTATATAGGTAGCCATAAAGGCTCCTGCAAACAGGCGCGACACAAAAGCACCGCTCGTCGCGCGACACGTGGTGCCTTTGTATCGCGTCGCGTCTCGCGCCTGTTTGCAGGAGCCTTAATACTTTCATTTCATACCTGTATGTTATTTTGTTTTCAATTATTCACAATTTTACACGCAATACCTAATAAGTTAATGTATCTATATTATTTATATGTCGTAGGTAACTAACTATTGATTTATTTTCAAAACCACAAATCGTGTGAAAATAAATGAACTAGAACATTTAGTAAGTTGTTCTTGTTTATGATTAGTCAGAATACACATATGTATATACCTCAGAGCAGCCTCGGTTTTATTCTAGCTAAATCAATACCATTGTTGCGAAGTAGGTACCTATGTACTACACATACATTGTCGGGAGGAGCAAGGGACCGTCCCTATTTCCCTAATGAAACAATGCCTTCGGGGTGCAATATCTAATTTTCCGCTACAGTTTGTAGTACCTATACTGCCTTCGTTTAGTTCAAGGGTCGTCTCATTTCAATTTCGATTTTGAATCCACATCTCGTGTTTATATTTCTGCATCTCGTACAGGGATGTAACGGATATCCACCTAGAACTATGGAAGGACGATGGCCCTTGCTTGATCAATGTTTTATACATATAAGTAGTAGTAGTTATTATTGTTAATTAACTGCTACAGCAACTACAGCAAGACATTGCAAAGTCATGCGAAACCTACAAGTCTAAGTCTAGCTAGTGTACCTATTAACTAGATCAGAGGTTCCCAGACTTTTTTTCTCATAGACCACTTTCAAAATTTTGCTGGTTCCGGTGGACCCCCTGCAGCTACATTTCTACCATATTCCTAAAACTCGACAAAAAATGTGAAGATAGACCCCCGTCGAGTCTCCCGTGGACTCCTGGGGGTCCACCTGGACTACTTTCGCTAGCGTAGTAGTCCCAACCCAAATCTATAAATAAATAGCATGATAATATTACCGATCAAACCTTAGGTACTAATATACTTTCAGTTTGATAAGGTTATCGAACTAATGAGAACAACAGTAACTTGCACTTATTATAAATGATTAATTTCATCATACGAACCCTAGCTATGTTTTTGTATCGCTGCGTTCTTTAGTCTGTTGTGGCACAGTGTAGTTAAAGTAAGTTAATTTTATATGCGAACAAAACCAAGTGCGGCCTTGACGACGCCGGCACGTTAATTACCACTTCAATACATTACTATTGTCTTTTTATGAAGAAAAACTTGCAAGCGCTGCATTGTTCCACCATACTTCGCTTAAAATGGATTACAGTTGTGTTGTCTGCCTACCCAAGTTGTAAAGAGGGGGAAAGTGTCTGCGCAGGGAGGTATCTAATCATTCCCCATTGTATCTCTGAACAAGCACAGTCTGGCTGCGAACTGCGATAAACTAAATCCTCATTAATATTATAAACCAGTTGCGCATAACTTCGCACCATTAACCCTTTAACCGCCTACGACGGATTAATCCGACAAATATTTTCGTGTCCATTTCGCCAGGGTCGTATATTTACGACCAAATATCGTAATGATTCAAGTTGCCCGGCGCTGGGGGCACGACAACTGATATGAAGTCGGGCGGTTAAAAGGTTAACTGTCATCTTTATTCTTGCCAAGAAAGTCTAACCCTCGCCCAACTTATTGTTAGATTAACTTATTTGTTTTGTAGTCGTGCAAGACCTATTTTTGTACACTCACACACATAGTGACAGATCCCATTTATTCTAGAATATTAAACAATTGCGTCAGTCCCTTCCCAAGGTCTGCGAGGTGTTAGGTATTCTCCAGAGGCTGTGGGTGACGGTGACGGAGATCTGGCATGACCTAACACCACGTAGGCAGCATGTAGTCATGTCATGTCCACTCCTTGTCTAATAAGTATTAATAACTGTAATTTATGAAACTATCATTTACTAAATTGGTATTTACGATATTTCTTCGCGTAGGCTTGTCCGGCTACTTAAATAGATGTTGTGCTATTTGCACAATGTTAGGGCAAAAGAAGGTATTTACGAGTATAATAAAATTCTAAGTTGAATTTCATCTAAAAATAATAAACAAGAATTAGGAATACATAGATCTCGTACTTTACTGTCTCAGAAGATATATGGCGCGCTCAAGCGCTGAATGTACGGACCACCCACCCGCATGGGAGAAAATAGCTATCGATTGCGGAATGTTCTAAGCAACGGCTGGGACTGTCTGGAAACGACTTCGCAATTTCCGAATACGAGCTTCACGTGAGCAGATACTATCTTCATATAAGGATGGCATATATGCGGGAACGAGGTGGCTAAAGTATGCGTTTCGTTAATTTAGCATTCCTATGTTGATTCAACAAAATGAATATGCATACAGTTGATACCTATTAAGGCCACTGGTGCAAGACTTAAAGTTGAGTGTGTAATTAGCTATGACATTATAGCCGCCCCAGAAATATTTATAGGTAGCATTCAGCTGTAATATCTAGCACTCTATTTGTGTACTTGCTACAAATTATGAAATTAGTTGGAAGTAACAGATATGAGATGACCTTAATAAGAAGCTCGTATAGTCCCGGGAGAGAGATTTGTTATGTTAGGATCTGGTACGAGGAGCCTCTAGGCATGTAATATTAATGTGGTCTCGTCCGTCATCGAGGAGTGCCTATGGTAAATGGCGCACTACATTATATAGTAGCTGCCTAAGTAATGGGCTTCAAAAGGCTTTAGTACTAGATCGACGGAACTCTGAATACTCTTTGATCCGGAATTTGTTTGGGATTCGCATTAATGGTATGAATCGACAAACTATCGAAGATGGATAGTATTAAAAATATATTTTGTATTTTCATATTTCTATTGGAAGTGGATTTGGTTAGGTCATCGAACTCGTGTCATGGGAGAGATTTATGCATGACTAAAGGGATAATTTGGACATTCAATTTGTGCGCAGAGCTTTCAAATTGGTTAGTTACTTTATGAGTCTCCCGAGAGAGAGCGTCTTGGAATATGTAAGTATTCGAGACTTGCTACGAGATGTAGGTGGTAATGTAGGTAGGTACCAGCCCTAAGTAATTAGTCGAATTTGCTAAGTAAGTACCTACCACATAGATGAAAGAAAAATGTACACCTAATTTAGTTTAGTGTAACGACCTAAAATTTAAATAAATATAATATAATAATACCAGCCTATTATTACCTAAAATAGATTGCTATAATAAATATAACGGATCTATACCCCAGCCTTGTAGAACCAGCGTCAATAATCAGATAAATACCAAACAAGCTTTACATAGAGAATACCCGCACCGGCACCCATATTTACATACAAAGATATTCTAATAACCACACCTCCATTCATGCATATCATATGGACTTGTCAGCGATATGAAACAACTTGCTATACCTAATCGGCCATCGACAATGCTATCTATTAAAAATTATGTGGGCGTCGACTTCCTCAAGAATTGGGAGAAAACAAAGTTTTATTTAAATAAGTTTTAATATAGGTAATATTCTCAAGTTTTCCTTTATGTTTACAGGTACCGTAGAGATATAAGGGATTTATTTATATAGGTAACGGTACTTTATGATTTTTACGACATTATTTCTTAATTACCAGCGCTTTTGATCAAGTTTGATAAAAATTGTAGATTAGCAATTTTATTTACCTCACACTATCATCAAGATTACAACTTTGCTTGTAAAACTATTCTAAGAAAATTATATGATGGAATTGTTATGGACATTATATCATCGAGATAGGTGACTCTACCGCGAATTTCTAGGATCGACTCGCGCAATGAATTGATAAGTTCTTAGAAATTTAAATACTTACTAAATAATATTATTTAGAACGTAAGAAATAAAAGCATAACATAACATCACGCCTTGTTTCCCCGAAGGGTTAGGCAGAGGTGTACCTATAGTATACCCACAAAAAAAAAAGAAATAAAAGCACGTCAGTTTTATTATACGTATGATTTACAAAAGCATTTCCTTTAGGTTTCACTTTTACGATTGTAGGCATGCGACAATAAATAACAAAAGTATAAATAAGCCATAATTTACGATTGTGGGCCGCAACACCACTCAGTTATGTCGAACGCCATAAAATTCTCGTATCGGTTGTGAATATCAAATTACTACAATTACTCAGTCAAGGGCACCGTCGACTCAGGGCCAGGTTAGGAAGCGAAGCAGTCACAACAGCGAAAGTGTTACAGTTATGTCTCATATTTCTCACAAACCATCCGGTAATTCGCACATGCCTTCAAAACAAGCTATTGTACAGCGTTATAGATGCAATAAAACAACAGTTAGGTAAATCTTAATTATTTATTATCACCATAAAACGAGGGATAATGAAGGTAGGACAATAATACACAGAGAAAGTAGTACAGTTTATTAAAACTAAGGTTTATTAATCTATTTTAAATTACGTTTAACAAGGTTTTACATTTAGAAACTAGTCTATTTGTTACTCTAATAGTAGAGGTTTTAATTACTAGTTAAACCTAACAACAATATATTATTATTAAAAGTAAACACCTATTTTAGTAGCAATGGAATGCTTGTGTTGAAATGAGTCTTTATATTTATGAATATCATCATTACTTACAGGCACTGGTCAGTATTAAAAACTAAAAAAAAATGTACTTAAACAATAAAATGCATCTAAATCATAAATATAACTCAATAATATCTTCATGATTTTTCTTTCAAATAAATATTTAATAAAATAAACCAAGAAAGTATCACAGCTTTGCTATTATGAAAAGGACTGAAATTCTGACATAGCTGCCTAATATTATTACAATGTGTTGCAAGCTATTTGCAGGTGTATTGTCGGAACATGATCATCATTAAAATAAGTGTGTTTTGTACTTAAAAGTGCGCTATAATTGACAAATATTGTCTCTTATGAATTACTACATTGACCCTGTTGGGCAACAAGACGGCTTGGGACACTAACATCATTAATTGTTAAGAGTTTAGTTTGTAAGTATACAAATCAACGTCAAAAACACAAATAAATTACTATTACGTACATTCGTTGTCGTTTTCATTAGTATGAAAGAAACAATCTTAAAATTAAGTTGCTCAATATTTTGAACATTCAAAACAAAGGAAGCCCCGTGTCGCCGCCGGCGCAGTTGAAACACACTGGCGCCACACGTGTACTGAACTTCAGAACACCACAAAGGACGGCTGTACACTTTGATCCTTAGTAGTTTTGTTTAAGTTCTGACGTTGGGCACACGTGTGGCGCGCGCGTAGCCAGCCTACCGCGCAGCGATGGTGGGGTACTGTACCTGCAGGGCGTTCTTCGCGGATACCGGGGTGGAGGAAGCTCGCGGACCACCGACACGCTGCCGCCGTGCCGTTAGTGACAGTGCCAATACGCAACAAACATGAGGGAAAACAACACGCGTTAACGCACTCAACTCACTGCATGGTGTATATCACTGTACTGGTAGATGAGGAGTTCAATGATTCGTCAATTCGGACAATCAGCGTAGCCTCTCCAAATAATTTGCTATGAATGAGGCTGTTGGTCAGTTAGTCAACAGCCTTATAAAAAATTATAAGCTTTCAATGAGTACGGAATTGCAAGACAGCATTTGTCCCACTTGACCATAATTATCAGTGCGAATTACATCTATCAGTACAGAAGAAACCTTGACGAGTGTCAATGGCACTTATTGCCAGTCCATTGGTTTCTCTGATACACCACAGAGTGAAACCACACAACACGATAGATGGTGTGTGACTGTGTCACACACACACACACACCAACTGTCGTATTAGCAAATTATAAAAAGCTCTAAATACTAATAATGAAGTAATGAAAAAGAGATATACGAAATCTACTAATGAGGTGCTAATGTATAAAAATATATATCGTATAATTATATTTTAAGTGATAAGGAGGAATCGTGTCTATATTCGAGATTTTAGAATTACTATAGAAAAGTTTCTACTAAGTAGGGATTTCAGAACCGAACTACTAGGATAGATGGAATGCATAAAATACACTTTATATACGAATTCTTTGGATACCTAAGTCTTTCAATGGAGCGCCGAACAGTCAAGCCCTTGACAGGCTCTAAACCTTCTTTATATAAAAGGCACCTATCACAAAATAGGTTAATGATCACAATGTATATGCAAAACATTTGTTAATTCACACAATACATAGTTTTGTCGTATAGTACAGTCCCAAAAGGAGTCTTAAAAATAATATCACAGTCCGAAGACATATTTTTAGACAGTACGATATGACTATTGCAGTCTCTTGAAAACTATATGGAACTAAATATGGGCATACTAAAAGCCAAATGAGGTGAATCACTACGTCCAAACGTGTCATCGATTCACTACTATTAAGATAATAAAAATGGACAACAATAGAACCAAATAAAATTCTAAAGAAAGTAAGTATTAATGTAGTGAATCGAAAACGAAATAAAACAAAACCGATAAAAATAATTAACACAAGGGCCAAACCAAGGAGTGCCAGCTACAGACCATAAATAAACTCAAACCAATTGTCATGCAAAAATAAGCAATTTCTAGATGAATAGATACCATCACTTTTGCATGTCATTTCGTTAACCAGTCTCGTTCACGTAAATTGTTTCACGTACTGTATCATGGCAAAGTACAAGCCTGAAGGTTAGCTGTAACTAATAAATAACTTGTACAGATTATACTTGAAATTGAACATAGAGACCAGTTCTCTTCGTGACGCCGACTACTGCTAGTTGCATAGCAGTGCAATTTATACAATTAACTTGCACATTGCATGTCATGCGACTAGATGTAGGGCCGGCTATTAGATTCTTCACATAGTGTGCATTGGATCTTGGTTTATTTGTAGTTTTCTCGCCCAACGCCAAAATATCACAAATAAAAGAAGCTATCAACGATCAAACAAAATTGACAAGTCAAGATCGATACTGCGTCAATTAATGAAATCGTAATTTCTGTCCATTAAATTCAAATATACACCACATAGGGATACGTGAACTGAAAGGGTGAAACGCAAGAGAAATGGTAACTTTTCCCGAAGCCTGAAAAGTGAGTGCGCGGCGGCGGCATCTCCACGAATATGTCGGTACTTGTAGCTGAGGCGACCCCGCGGCTGGCCCGAGTCACGGCGGCCGGCCGACCCCCCCACCGCACCACCTCGCCGCCCCCACCCCGGGCACTCCGCACCACCGACCCGCAGGCACTGCTGCCGCTCGAATCACTGCGCCGTGACCGCTCTGACCGACTATCGAAGCTCAGCACGCTTTCCGAGCATCGCCAAGACTTTGGCAGCGTCTCGCTAGCCCAACGTCGAGGGTTTAGCTCCTTATTCTTATCGTTCGATCGAAATACTATATCGTAATAGACTCGCGGCTTCGGCAAAGCGATGATGGCGCAGCGGTCATTTTCGACGTGCTTGACGAGCAGCGTCTTGTCGAACAGGCTGGGCGCGCTGCGGTGCGGGCGTGCACGGGCTGGGGGCGGCGGGGATCGCGGCGAGCGAGGTTCAGCCGATCGCGCGCGGGGCTAGCCTACCTGAGCGCCCAGCGACGTCACCCCGAGCCTCACCCCCACGCGGGAAGACGCGATAGACGTGCCCAGTGACGTCAGTGATTCCCGCGAGTTGGAGCGCCGCAAAGGTGTCGCACGTCCATTGTTGTGGATGGCGCACGCGCCTGGCTTGCGGTTCGATGGTGACCGTGAGACTTTCGAGACGGGCGCAAACAAGCCGAAGCGAGGTGAACATTCGAAATACCTGAAAGAGGAATCGATATCGGTATGGTATAGATATGGGACTCAGGACATGAACATTTGACTACACTCTTAATTGGTTTGGAAACTATACCTCTTTCCATCTACTGAGCCATCATTTTTTCCAAGAGGATCGTCGAGTTCTACACCCGCCCAGACACCAGTGGCAAAATCAGTAACACCAACATAACGCAATGTACCAGCTTTACTGCCACGGCTGCTAGATACGATGACACGGTCTCCCACACGGACATCTCCGTTGGTCGTTGTCGATATTGATGCATCTATGGAAGAAAACGTTCATTCAGAAAAATTCATTCTTCTAGCCTTAGTTAGTGGTATCCAGGAACACATATGGTGGCTGACTATTACTCACTCATCTTGCTGCTAACGATGCTGCGTATGCTGCCGTTAGGTGACAGTGCCCGTCTTTGCCTGGTGCCGGACGGCGGGCGTTCGAAGACGCTGCCCGCGTCTGAGATCGGTGACGCATCGTGAGGAGTATGTGTGATAAGGGGCACGCGGGTCAAGCGAGTAAGTCGAGAGAATACGCCACGCTTTTCTGGGCACTGGAAATAGCGGACCCCCGCTACAGAGCCGTCGTTCTTACCTATAAAAGTCATCACCAGTTAGACCGAGGTAAAAACGCAGGGCATTTTAAAAGTTACCAACATTATAGTAATCATACCAATAGGTTCGTCAAGCACGATGCCGGCCCAGTCGCCGGGAGCGAACTGTGTCTCGCCGATATATGCGATCTGGCCAGGTTTAGTACCACCCACCCAAACTCGTTCGCCAATTATGAAGCTGTCAGTATCCTCTGTTAATATAACACTATGGTCTGAAATAATAAACCAATATATTAAAATTGTGGCATATATGATTACTGATTATAGTTTTCCTGAAAGCCCAAGATGTGTTAAATAGAAATTCTGTAAGAATCACATACTTAATCCTTTGTGATTACTAGAGGAAATAGAGTAGATGAAAGTTGATGTCTAACGAGGATTGAAATATATAGCCTTCTGAATATGCATGGCCCTCTTCACTATTCCAAACACACATATCGGGCATGAACTGAATATGTACCGTTGTATGCAAGTGCATGGCCACCAGGGTGACTCGCTAACTCGTTTGCATATCTTACATCAACATTGCGGACTTTCGTTTTATTTGAAACTCTGAACAAACTGCAGTTGACTTCGGAGACCACTACGCGCTGCAATAGAAATCCAAGAACAAAAAGCTCATGCTTTCAACCATTCTAAATCTGCGCAAATACCATGGCAAGCACAAGAAATCAAAATACTCGAACATCAATAGAGCATGTGATGGGTGCGGTCTATGGTGCATGGATTGATTGCTATGTATAATCTAAGTGAAACTTAAGATAGGGAACCAAAATTTGTTCCACGACATCGTGAGTTGAGACGTAATGTAAAAATTGGACACGAATTGTAACGTGGATTAATTTAAAAAAATAGGCATGGGAATGCCATATATTGTCGTGGAGCAATAATATTGGCAAGAGATACCGTGCTAGTTACCTGATGACCTCCTGAGGCCAGCCTCGCTGAGGCGGCGCGGGTGCTTCTCCCACAGCGCGTCCATGGAGGTGACACTGAACGTGCTGCTGGCTGCGATACACACAAGCGACACACACATACACATTAGCCTCTAACTATTAGACAAGTGCTCCTACTGTTCCTACTTCACACGTCTCACTACGTTTCGTAACAGTTCCGCTCATTATGAGAATTTTGACATCTAGGTATTACTTAATAATTGGATTACATGCATCTGAGTACACAAGCAAGATACGGTTTATTACACTCATTATGTTACTGCATATTGTTTACTAGTAATTATGTCATTTTAAAGTGCTCCATTTCAGTAGTTAGCTACTGGCGGAAATTTAACGTCTGAATAAACTTGATCGCGTCAATGTATATACTTATTTGTGGCAATAATAACAAGTGGATGATACTCACGGAACAAAACTTAACTTATTAATCAATTTTCAAATGTCAGGTTGTTTCTACTTTTAAATCACCAATGTTATTAGTTAGCTTATCCTCATTATGTAATTAATTGTTGTTTCTTTGTCTGCAAATTGTGAGACTAAATTCGTTATGGAAAAAAAGCTAAACAAAAGATAGAATTATGGTTCGATTGTAAAACAATGTCACTAATTGATCGTAGGCGAGCGCCTCTACTTGTTGACACGCAATCGATGCAATGCGATTGAAACGCGAAGCATTTCAAACGCGGAAACCGACATTGTTAATGGCTGATTAACCCGAGTCCCGACGTGCTACAGATGCATCGCATACGGCGCTAGCTTCATTAATTCATTAGTAACTAATCAATATTAGCTATTATCATTCCATTCTACCCTCGATATTAATATTTTACTTCTCTGTCATGCACTGAACCTGACTTTAGTTCAGGTCGAATGTAAGTCTGAATTCAGGCTAGAAATCAATGTTTCGCTGTTACGAAATTAGATTTCCTAACGGTTATGTTGTGTCAAAACAAATTACTTCTAGTTATATCTCCTTACTGGTGGTAATGCCGTCTCTAGCTCTAAGAACCATCACCATGTTACTATGTACATTATTAACAGAGCATGCCTCCACCTCCACAGTTACTCTACTGTTATTAGTAGTGACCAACTTACTAGATGCCTTGCGGTGTGATCGCGGTCTCTCCGGCAGACTGCTAGAGACTTCGTCCTCCTCAGCTTCAATTAAATCTGCCCCCATTTCGTCGAGACAGAAGAGTGATATTATGAATAAGTGACATTAAAACTATGTACAGATAGAACGATAATGAGCGGTGATGATATCGTGTATTGTGCGTGCTTGAAGTTCATACACGAGAAGCATGGACCATGCACGCTTACTGGCTCTCATGCAATCATATTATAGAACATTTTTCAAAATAGTTTTAACCTTGGACATGCTGGAACTCACCTGATAAATGTTTTCTCGAAGAGTCGTCACTGAGCTTCCTCAACGTTTCCGTGGAACTGCCGTCTACGACAACAAAAAACAAAGACACATAAAGCAAAAAATAAAAACATGCCGACAAAAAATACAGAGATGATATAGAATTATCTTGAGACAGATGATAGAATTAGTTTACATGAGTATGTATGTTGCACTCGACATGATCACAAGAAAACGATGGTATTTTGATGTTTAATGATATAGAGATGGTTTGCGACATTTAGGCAGAGTTTGATAAATCCACATAACTTAGGAGCGTGTGAAACACCCACTGTAGACTATAAACACAAGGCACAACTGGTATCTACGTCCACACATTTGAGTAGGCACACAACTGTGGTGGGTGATGATAATGTTATAACTTCATAGTTGTTTACTCAAGAAAATTGATTACTGTTTCGATTTGTTATGCTCAATTAGTGGTATTGATCAAATAGAGGTATGATATACGCGATGGCGGGGACATCGACTCGCAAACTGTAACCATGAATTCAGCTTATGATTCTAGACTCCTAGCGTATAAATTTTTCGCCGGTCATCAAACAAAAATTAGCTGTTCCATACATTTTGACCGCGTAGGTGTTGCACTTTTCTATAAATGAGCAGATTTTTTTTTTTAATTTCAACGCAGGGGGATTCCCTGCCACCCGGTACAGTACGCCAGTAGTAGAGGTACAGTTGACAAGTAATATTTTCGTTGGATCGATGTCGATGGTGTCACAACACTTAACTTGCACTGATCCGAGCTACACTAAGACACGTGTGTAGCCGGGCGACTGGTAGTAGCGTATGTCCGGCACTGATCGTCCGAAGCCTGATTAATCATCAGAGACAATTGCGCAGCGGAGCGGCCTTGTAGACGCGCGTGGGCTTTTACATCATAACAGAGTGGTGTGACAAGTGGTTCATCTCCTAACACTACACGAGGAAGTACGTAATGCACATTTAGAAAGTATAAACTCTTTTTAATGGACATGCATTATGTCAACGTACTAAAATGTAAACGACATCGTCATTTAGATAGTGACAAAAACATAATAGACAATTTTATCGCTCGCAAAGGTAAACACAATATGATATAAACTTTTGCAAATTAAATAAACTGTCATGTGAACTATAATTTGCAGCAATTTGCGACTGATTACGATATAATCAATAACAGTAATCAATCAAGCTACATGCTATAATTAAAAATGCATAGTGTGCAATCATCACGCACCTGTTCCGTAAACCCCGAAGCTTTTCCGCGTAGGTTTATATTGCATTTGATTGGTCGTATTATACATGCGATCACATCATCTAATGACACTAATTTTCTAACCATACGTATGGCTGTAATAAAACATCGTGTCATAATGAATTCAAATGAAACTTGACTGGGACAAATTAAAGCTAGAGCACAGTGCACTGCAGACGCTAATAAATTATGAACACTTTAATAGGCTGCGACGAGGGGTTCCTTTGATTATATTCGCAGTTGCAAGTTTTCCCATTATTACTGCGAACGGTCTCAGTCTATCTAAGTATAAAACTTATAGATTTGGCGTGTTTTTCTTTATGGCAATACGGTTTATTGCGTTGTTAACTTGTATACAATAACAATAAAAACAAGTGATTTATCATCCATGACCTTCGGAAGGACGTCCGTCGTTTAACCACTTTTGTGGCTTGACGACTCATACTGTACAACGTGTTCATCGCGATAACACAATATTAAAAAAATACTCGTAATTGTTAAAATTATCGTCTCGTTTCCATTTCATTGGTGTTGATGCGGAAACTTTGTCCATATTTTCGTGGCCACATTAAATTTAATTGGCGGCATTAACATAACAAGAGGGATTTTTTTCATGTTTGTCAGACAAATGACGGACTTCTTTTGTCATGTAAAGAGGTACATTTGTCATGATTATTGAATACATTCCATATTTTGAAAATGAGCTTGTGATTCAATTGTGGCAAGGACGAATTGTTCTGAAGTAGATAAGAATCCGTTGGATATAAAAGACAAAATTAATGTTCATGCAATAAACAGCGAGAGATAACCTTTCGATAGCATTTTTAAAAACAACCATATTATTAATACAATGGTATACAGCAGGTGCTATTATGTAACAAAGTTTGATCCCACGCTAATGTTCATGTTCTCCCGCCATACCTAACCGCGGGGGCGACCTAATCTAGTTCTGAATATTCCCCTTTTGTGAATCATGTATACCGCTTAAATCATCATGTAATACCAACAGTTACAACTTTTATGTCACTCTACTGAGAAGTTTCAAGATCCAACTTCAACGAGAAATGTTCTAGTTCAGTCTTGAATAACCTTGTCAGCTGCTGCAGACTTATACTTATTACATCATGACCCTTTTACCACACTTTTGTGTCGTCATCGAAGTGTAGGTTTATGACATTGGTTAGCTTAAAACCCTTCGGGGGATTCCGGTTCTAAGTGCCTTTGCGGTATTTCTACATTTTTGAGATATAGAAAAGGACATGCTGAATTGCTGACTTATAGCGTTTATTATTCCACGCAAGTTATGGAGTCGAGTACGGGAAACGGGTTACCACGGCGCTTCTGGCAACCGGTATTTGCAGCACTAATGCGATCTTTGAACTCCGCGAGTTATTTACTTCTTGTGATTTCATACCATATCGGCAATTTCTCGACCGACCAAAGTGGGGCACTGCCTGAGGCTAATAAAGAAACAATTTTAAAATTTGAAAACGTTATTGAAAAAGGGCCGCGAAAAATATTTTCTTTAGGCTAAAAAAACTGTTCTAAGTAACTGGATTTTTAAGAGAATTTTAAGTTATTTCTATTTAGTTAGAAATTCTTCTTGTTACATTTGCTGATGTGATTAGTCTTGGAACGATAATGAAATCACAGGACATTTTCGTGATTATGTGCTGTCAGATCGTGGAAAATACTCAATAATATGTACCATCGATATTAACATCCGTGCTGCGAATACTTCGGTTCACAAATATATGATGTAACTGCTATAATAAGCAACGTCATTATTTATCTATTTTATTAGCATACCGCGGATTACTCGGTAACACATAACACAGTGCGAAGAAAAACTTTTTGGTACGACACTGGTTTTTGTGGTCAAGTTCAAGTTGATGTAGTACTCGTGTGCGAGATAAAAACAAGCAGATTAGAAATTAAATATTTATTTAATTTCTTGTAGGTTTAGTACCAATGTATGTATACCTTAGTACAATGTACCGCGACTGGGTAAATAAAATTCAAGGCATTATATGGGTGAGCACCTCCAAAGGCTAATACAAAACAACATGATAAGTCACCGGCATGTGAAACCAAGAGTTTCACATGCCGGTGACTTATCCAGGTTACACATACAGGTGGTAGGTATTAATAATTATATAAACAATTATGGACCCTGTCGGGCACAGCATAATTTTAAATACCAACATTAGAGTTAATCAGTAAGTTAGTCAATTTTCATCACAGTGCCAATAACAGTCTGATATTTTTTTCATACAAACAATACGAAATTGAAATAAGAACTAGGTACCTACCAAAAACGTCCGACACAAAAAAAACTGATGGTAAGCACAGTGTATAGGCACTGTATACCTAGTTTAAATTACAAACACTTGAATAACCATTTACTTGAATTACTTTTATTAAGTACATGTTTTTAGTTCACTCCTCAGTTCGGGCCGCGAATTAAAATGTAGTTAGCATCAAGTGTTCCAATTAGTCGAGCTGTGTAGGTATCACACTTTCCCGCCGAATAGACACTAATTCGTCAATTAAGGACAATTTTGCGGTCGACATGAGAGCCGGCCGCGCAATTGATGCAACGAAGCAACGAGCTGTTGCAGGACAGATGCAATTCTCAATGGCAATTACTTAGTTTAGTTAATAGGACATGTGAATCTGGCTTCGTTAAAAGATTTCACGATAGTTAAGATCTATGTACCTACACAAGAATGGCGATCTGCCATGTAGTCTTGAAATTGCACCAACTTTTACAACGATACCGGAGTAACAGTTCAAGTCAATTCGTTGATAAAATAATGCATTTATTTACTCATGCTTTTAACTCACGCACGATATAATAGCCACTTGTTGCGTGATGATCGGATATCACTCCGTAATCTCATTTCCTACCTTTCTCTTATCGCAAGTGAAAACCTTTTCTTTGAGTTAAAAATCAGGGGTAATATAATAAGCTTCAAAATGATTATTATCAGGTCAATTGTGATAGTTAGGGACTAAATTAGATATAGTTCACTAAACTTTGAAACGAAAATATTCAGTACGACCGAGTTGGCCGACAGACTACTGCCGCGATCCTCGCTATATGTAACGCAACGAAGAGAAATGGCAACAAGATCGTATCTATAGCGATGTCAATAAACACCAATGAATCATCGACCTCATACATTTTAAGCAATTAATTGTAGACATATTATCATAACTGAAATATGACTGCAATGCTTTATGAGAAAAAACGATGGCGTATACATGAGTCATCAGCAGGTATGGGGACAATGTTGGTCCTACCTTATAATAACAACAGGCTGCGTAAAGAGAAAGACGCGAAACGCCAATTTGTATTCACTGGCAAATGACAATAAAGACTGATCATTCCGTATACGGCATATTTTAAGCCAAAAGTAGTATTTCACGAATTAAAAGAGGACTCCACTTTAACATCTGACCAAAATAACAGATAAGTTATGCCACTCACCGTTCTGATGTTTATTACCACCCGAAACTCTTCCACGATTTATTAACCATTGTTTTATCTTGGTAATTCACAATGATGGAGATGCCAATGCTATCAATAAGATCGCTCAGCTATTCACGATATCTGCGGTCTGATAACGGACTCCTAGTTGTATCAAATCAAAGTAGGCCAGTTAACAGATAGCATAGATATACATAGAGTTAATTGAATGTAAATCTAGTGTTTACATAGAATGCGACTGTTACGGTTGATTGGCTTAAACGGAACGTGGCTCGTTTGTAAGAGTTATCTATTTAATAGATCAACATCGCTATTACAAATAAAATTAGTCCCATTACAATGAATAATGTAGTAAGTATTAAAGATTGATCGCGTCCACCACCCTATAGGATTCCTATATTAGGAGCGCATATGGTTTGAAATTCGATCTACAATCAGGACACGTTCGCTCCCGCTATGATAATGGCGCGTAATGAGCCGCACAACACCACACCTGGCATGCTAATTGTGGATCGTCACACACGCTAAATGATGATAATTAATCCGAAAGAAGCAGTATGTGAAGTGTAAGGAATACCAATCCGGCAGTGAAGATCGAGCCATTCGCTCCATACGAAATCTTACAAATACGTAGAAAGTTGTACTCAAGAATCGGCTTAAATAGTTATGTAGTTTCACCAAATCATTGGTGCTCCAGATACGAGATGGAAAATATCAATTGTTTAGTAAATAACGGTGAAGAATGCTTTTGTTTCGAAATAGTAGTAAGTGGTGCTTGATGCGAAAACTTCTTAATGAAATTCTACACGTGAACAAGCTAGGAACAGTTTGCGAAGAGGATTAATTCTGATTTTGTCGAAGTTGTTATCAAAAGAATGAGAATAAGGAAACAAACACGGTTCGAGAACTGGTTGTCAATGACAAAAGTCATGATCTGAGCATCAATTTAAGAATTTACAATAATAGAAGTAACGGAGAAGATTGGTAGCCTTTGACAAAAGATTTGAATTTCAAATGCTACCAGAATTGCCTAATAACAAACACGTTCGTAAATGTTACTAACCAAACTAATTCTAGATACATTTTTTGTATTAATATGATGAGCGGGCCGATTTTAAGGTGACAACTAAAAGGTTTGGAAGGTACTCTGAATAAATAATTTATACTGAAATGCGGAGACCATTCCAAACGGTTATAGCATTATTACGCTTGATAACTGTAACGCAACTGGCATTGGCATTACTAGAAGCGAAACAGTTAGGTGTGGGCCTAGTCACGAAGTTCTCACGGCTGCAGATATACCGATGCCTATCTCAGTTCATGATAAATGCATCAAATAACGCTCAGCTTGCAGGGCGTGGAAATTACTTAAATTATCTTTACTTACTACACAGTACGCTGGAAAACCTATCCATTAAGATACTGATATTCAGGTTTGGATATCACGCGATGCTATATCTTACGTGTTGGATTTATCATCATAACCTAATGCTTTCTGTTAACATACAAGTGCTAATTACTACTGTTTTGGTAACTATGCAAAACAGTCGCCCGTGTGTTATTTTTTTTTAAACCAAGCGGATGGAATGACGATGACATCAACTTTGTGTACTTAAATATATCTTGTTGAAGCAGATTCTGGGGCAAACCCTTTAGCCATGGCTAAAGCGTCGTTAGCACACGTGTATTACAGGTAAACAAGGTGAATCAGCGGTGTTACTACATGCTCGAAGTATGGATACATGGAATTGAAACCTCGGTTGCCACCTGTATACACAAAGTCGCATATATGTTACGTGTCAAGTAGACAATATGGTGAATTTATCGATACGATCAAATTTTCTTGATAAATAAAAAAAACGCTGGTTTTCATTGAGAGGAACATCACAAGAGAGAGCAAAACACTTGGTTCCTTGAACTTAAGTGCGTCTCAAACACTACTGACGTAAGTGCTTTGTCAATAGAGCAATTTACACTGTCATGTCTACATGAATTCAGCCGCCTACACTATGAATAGATAATAGATTACAAAAATCACCATACCAAAACTGATACATGTGTGTCTGTAGTGACGAATTATGTTACAGGAAATAATGTAATAAAGGGTCTTTCAACAAGGACGGGTCGATGTTAAAATTGAATAAAACAAGATGTGTGTGAGATATTAACGAAATTTATTTTTTATTTAAAAGGCCCATTTATGCCATTATGGATGGAATATGACATCGTTCAAATGTCCGCCGCGGCTTCGTATGGTGGCACGAATCCGAGAGGTCCAATTTTTAATGACTCTGCTGCATAGATCCGGCTGAATCCGAGCGATGGCCTGCGTTATGTTGGCTTTCAGGGCAACGGTCGAATGTGGTTTATTGGCATAGACCTGCGACTTCAGAAAACCCCACAAGAAAAAGTCTAGCGGAGTCAAATCACACGATCTTGGTGGCCAATTCACGTCACCTCTGCGAGAGATAACTCTACCCTCAAACCGTTCATGCAGAATGTCGATTGTGTCGTTGAGGTCTGCGAAAGGCCGAGTTCTTGAGCACGGCGAGAAATCGACTGCCTCGGAGTCTCCTGAACACTCTCACGTACAGCGGCGATGTTCTCGGCCGATCTGGCGTTCCTTTGACGTAAAGGTGTTGGTTGGTTGTTTACCGAACCGGTCGTCTCAAATTTAGTCACCAATCGTTGGAGAGTGGACTTTGAAGGGCCACCGCGTCTGCCGTAAAATGGGCGCAATGCGCGCAACGTTTGCACTAACGAACACTCATTTTGATAATAAAGTTTTATCATTTGCACATGCTGCTCAACCGTGTAACTTGCCATGGTGATTTGGCATCACTGACTGCATAATATACAACAGATTTTACAGATCCCACCAAAATAGTATGGCTGCCACAGACTGTCAACATCGACCCGTCCCTATTGGAAAACCCTTTACAAACATGTTTCGTTCTATAACTTCAATGACAAAAATGAATTAATGCCTTTCATTCCTATAGTTTTTTCTGACATTCCCTATCCATTATTGGAAAGATTCAATAACTTAAAGAAATTGGTTATGGGTTTGAATAATGTTAGTAAGAAACAGGACAAATAATCTGACAATCACAAACTTATCATCAGTTGTGTTTGTTCTATCTATTATTTGCTCCCAATGAAGAGCAAATAATCGATAGAACAAACAAAACTGATCATAAATAATTATTAGATAATAATTAAGTAGAACTGGTCAAAAGAATAAAGGAGGAACTATGTACACTCTACAATGCACGCTCCGATACGGTCGATATAAATTTCATACTTGGACCAATATTGACAATAACTTACGGAGGCGTATTGTCGTTCCTAACATGGCTGTTGATTCGTGCTAAGGTAAACTTGTGTGTTAAACGATTGATAGAATATTTAACACGACGCCTCTGCTTCTTTAAAATCAGAGAAATGTGTACAGCGGAGAGGCGTTAATGATTCGCATATGAATCGCTATAAACATCGTATTAATACTTGTCATGAAGTAATTTATTGTTGATGAAACCTTGAAGTATTTACAACATTATTATTATTATTTTTCTAAAGTCTTGCAATGCGTCACGTATTGCTAATATTATTCGCATTAATGATACGTCACGTAACGCTTCAACAACTAAATGTTTATTATTTTTGCGCTACAAGTAGACACAGCACTACAACAGATAGCTAAATGGGTTACGATTCATATTCACGATAGTTGGACCGTTAAGCCTGTCCTTCAGTAGTCTGGTTGATTAATTAAACGAGTAGTGTATCAATGGGACTAAGATACTATGGATTTAAGCGTGAAATGCAATTTTAGCCTTAGCTTTTTATCTACTGTAACTATCCGCTGGTTAAAATTTTGTACGAATTGCAATGCGTTCTTTCATCTTCGTCGTGGTTTTCGTCATTGTTAGTATAAACTTGATTAATTAAATTTTAATAAAGCGCAAAGCCGATTTCCTAACTTCACTGTCATCTAAACAATCCCTAGATAAGAAAATCAGCCCATGAGCCATGCCATGACTCATGGGGATAGAGACGGAAGAGTAATAAATCTGCGTAGATAAAGTGCTCCAGTTCGTAGCTATAAGGTATAAGTCGTTAAGACGAGAAAGTTAACCCAATTGGAATGCTCTAGGCTTACTAAAATATGAATTACAGGCTAGATAGTGGGATTTATTCTTTCATCTTATTCCCAATGGAGAAATGCAATTGCAAGAACAGTGGGCTCAGAGGATATCTCCCAAGTAATCGGGATGGTCTAGACAGGCAGGCGCCAATATCGTCGGCTATAAATACGCCGAACATCTCCGACCTACTCTATAAAAGTGCTATACTGTTAAGCATTATCCAGAAAAATAGAGCCATATTTGGCCGATCTCCAGATCTAACTGCTATTTAAAAAACTCGAAGAATACCCATTTATTGAATATTTGGAAGCTGATTATAAGTTTTGTTAGTTATTGGCCCTAATGCAATAAAAATTTATGAACAGTTGAGTATATGTGGCGTAGTAACAACTAGTGCTTCAAATGACAAGAAGTATCTAAAAACAGTGTCAACTAGCGAATATACATACATCACAACACAAATCGTATGATCTCAGTCTTTACGTCGTATTGTGCTGCGCAAAAACGTTTTGCAGTGTTGTTTAGACTTCAGTGAGGCACACGATTCATTTTAACCGGCTTTGTACGAGTTGTTGTCGCGATTACGTTTATTTATGAGTGAGCTGATACCTGCGTGATATTCAGTTAGTAACATAATTGATAAAACTGGACGTTGCTTCCAAAGCAAACCTTCATGCGCTGTATAAAACGTGCCCAGATGTACTATTAATTATTCCAAGTATCTACTATTGAAACTTCATTAATTAATTCAATTCAATTTCCTCAAAACTGTAAGAGTTTCGTGCTAACTTTACCAATAAATTTCGAAGTCCGAGGAAATTTCGTAACATGTCACACAACAGTAATAAGAATCGGCTAAGTAATATGTTTCTTAATCATATCAAGTGGCGCCGCTGACAGCAAAAAAACTGGTCAAGTGATTGACGACCGCTCCGAGAGAGGTAATTTAAAATAATGAACATTAAATTACGTCAAAAGATGTACCACCAGAACCACACAAGAGATCGCCACGTGAGATGCATCCCGTCACTAACAATAAGAGCTATCCGTCCACATGGTCATGGTAACGATGACATACTAAAAACGGGATATCCTGCCGTATCTTTCGCAACATAGATTTAGATGGAGGACATGGTCCTGGACCACGTAATTACGTGTTATGCTAACCGTTGATATAACAAGAGCAGGCTATTATTCATTATTTGCGGCATGGCGGGGGCGTGATACCTCCGTTGCGATTAAGCATACATCTCAATTTCAAAATAAAAACATCATGTAAGACAAGCCGCTGAGTGACGATTGATTACCGAGATATGTTTGGCTCGGTCTGATACGCTCGAGAAGAATCGCTATCGACGCGAAATTGAATCCGTGGTTCAAGGCAGCACCTGTACAGTTTGATTTATATTATAGCTACTACAAAAACAATACATTAAAGGATTATATGTTGAAGACAAAATAAGGAAAATATCTACAGCCTTGAACATTCTAGTACGTGGATGCAAGATGATGATACGTCTATTCGTAACGCATGGAAATCACGCAAAGTGCAGGTCACACCTGCTCCGTAGTTTCGCCACGGTTGACCGACAACAATGCTAGTTGTGTAATTGAGTAATTCCGACTCGAAGAGCACATCTCCGATAAGGATAAGAGACAGGAAGTTGACAGGGCAGGCAGGTACTTCGTTTACCTTAATGCTGACAACATGACAGAGACATCGCCGCAAGAATAATATTATGGAACGTGACCTGCACACAGAAATGAGGATTCGCGAAATGAAGAAGATTCTTGGAAAGATCAACAACTATGAAGAGGATTTTCACCAAGATAAGTACAGAAAGTATAATGATGTATTCATTACGATGCCGATGGCTGAACGATAAATCATTCTTATTAATGGTAAAACATGACTGTTTAATATTGTTGCTGGTATTGCTGTGGAATAACAAATACTTCGAACTAATCAACATTGATTATTTATTACACATATCGTACCTTAGTATTTTTAGTCTGTTAAGGTAAAGATGACCCTGAGTTCTTGGTAACATTTTTATCGCATTATAGGCTTAGGTAATAATGTTCTAATGGCCAATAGCCACATTGTCTGAATGGTAATGTAGTGTAGCTTGTGTTATTAAACAGGAACATGACGTGTGTCACGCTACAGAATAGAAAATGATAAAGAAAGAAAACTATTACGCAACTTAACAAGGTTGTAAAGCAAATTAATAGACATACTGAAACGCCATGAATAGGATATATAATATATACACCATTTTGCACGTTTTGGCTTTGAATTTGACTAACAAAGGAGAGCATGACAACTGACATTTTTTTTGTAGGATGAGAAGTAATTTTTTTAAATGGACGCGTAATGCATTACGCGATATTAGCATATCCTTTTCCTGTTCTGAAACAAATGGGTTCAACAATTATATAAACTCATCATATAATTATATTATGTTCAATGTTGCTATTGACCCAGAGTGCAGTGCTTCAGCGCACAGCGATTTCGCCGATATGATTTGTCACATACAAATCATATAGCTACAACGAGGCCAGGATGCAAGTATGGTTTGCGATGTGGCATGTCAACTAGTTAGCCAAACAAGGTTAAGTGCGTGCGACACTGCAATAGTAAAATCATTAAGTGACTAACAAGTATAAGTGCATCGGACCAGCGGTCATGGTAAACTTCTAACAATAAACGCACGCTTAGGAAATTAATGCCGACCACCAACATTGATCGAATAAAAGGTAACAGCCATTAGAACCAGTTTGTATTACGAATACGATCCGTGTGCAAAGTACAAAGTGAAAACACAATAACTAATTTGCTTGAATAATTCGACTAAATAAATGAGCAAGAAACAAAACTGTCTTCCTGTCGAGTTAAAACTGTGAATTGTTATGAAGTTTACTAGACAGTGTTCACAGCTCGACTGGGGAGTTGCAAGGACAAGTACAAGGCGGCATGCGGCAGGGTGAGGGAGGTAAACGCAAACGGACACGCCTTTAGACCACAGTTTATGCTCAAAAATGTTTTAACCATACGAAATTGTCCTAAATACGCTGTATCATGAAACTGGAGCTAAGGATGTTCATTAAGCAAATGAGCGCCTAAAAATTCTAGACTAAGTAGCTTATTATTTCATGTTGTCGTCCCCTGGGATAAATCTTACCCTAATTCATGAATAAAAATTTCTTATTTTAGATGTGCATTTTTGTAGACGAATTCATCGACCTTTTTAAATCTCTCGAATAGTTATTAAATCTTTCAAATCCACACCCAGATACATTCAAATATATTGATTTTACCGTTCAGTATTCACATCAAGAAAATGAAAATGTTAACATGAAACCTACAAACAGTAACAAATATCATTTAGATAGGAGCAAGCGTTGGAACAAAGGAAATTAAATAAATGATTAAGACCACTCTCCAACAAGGATGCTAGAGAAATCTAGAAAGTTGACAACAAAATAACACATAAAAGTTTAAGGATGGGCATAAACAGTAATATGAGCATGTTTGCGTCACTATTATTACAGGGCTTTCTCAAAATATGAATTTAGACCCTAATATGCCACTAGTACATGAGAAAAGTAGTTAAAATAACAACTACGTGACAATAAATCCATGAGATCATGCTAGAGTCACGAAGCACGAGCCTGTTGAAATCTAAATATGAAAACCACATTGTTTTGACTGCAACACGTTATACAGTTGTACATAATGTCACTTGTTAGGATTCTAAAATACACGTCTAGACGACACCTTATCCACAAATTCGATAATATTTTGTATATTTGAGGTCTTCGATATGCGAGTTTGGAGCATCACTGATAGTATTGTTAAATCATGTCCGAACTCCGATGTCATTTCTGTCAGTCTATCAAATCTCTGCTTGAGTCTTACTTGATCAAGGGTTTTTAACCAAATAGATATTTCTGCCCAACCATTGTTATATTTGCGTACAGTTTGTGGAGCTTCTTCAATTTTAGTGCGACTGATATAATAACGGTCATTATCACTATAATTTGCATAAATATTTAACTGCCAATGGTCAGCGAGACACATGTAATGTGGATTTAAAATCTTCAGGACCAAATGCATCTTCATATTTAGTAACCAACCGAAATCTATTTCTTTCTGGGGACTGTGGCTACTTAGTATGGTTCTATTGTTAAAGTTTCTACCACTTAGCACCTTCCTATTAGCGTGCCGGCAGTCCACGATTCTAACATATCAGCTTAAGAGTACACAAGGAATTTGAAATTGCATAAAATTAATGCACACATCGCATCGTCGAGATATTTGCATCCAAGCTGTGCATGGACAAGTTACATCGAATCGTTAAAATATTGTATGATTAAGCAGGTACTTAATCAGTGGATGATATCATAGATTTAACTTGTTATCATCTCTATAACACAGCTACAATAATAATATTAAAAATCCTAATAAAAATAAAGCGATGTTTAATAAATTCATGAATTTTAACTAAGTCATCAATGGTTTAAAACTGGTTTTATGGCATTATTATGTAAGTTGTAGTGAACTTTTGGCCTATGTTCATCCAAATATTAAAGGTAACGTTACTGAAGAATCTAGACTCACCGGAAAAGCTAATTTTGGTTTCAACGGGCATCTTGGTTCCACACTGCTCTTTGAGAAAAAAATCTTCGATACTTCTAAGTGTCCTTAGGTGGAGGTTTGGGATGCGAAGCGATAGCGATTCGAAGTTCGGCGATCCTGCGCGTTGCAGATGCGCGGTTGTAGTGTTCACACGCGTCGGGGTCGGTCGTCGAGCGTGCACTGTCGGTCGGCGCCGGCCTACGCCGCGCCGCCGCCGCCGCCGCCCTCGCTCATACCTATCTGTACGTTACTTTGTTTTTGTTTTCCCGGCGCGCACCCGCCACCCCCAAGCTGGGCGGACACGTCAAAAACTAAATTCACGACGTTACTTCTGCTATTCCGGGTAATTGCGGCTGCTTAAATACTGCTATGTACAGGTAGGGGGAGTTCTCAAGAAAAGGAATTATTAGAGACAAATATTTGAGCTGGGGATTGGGAAGACCCCGTCGTGTCAGGCTGTAGGAGTAGCCTTGCCGAATGTCGTTATTAAAAGGCAAGCTTATGAGGCGCTACAGTCCCGAAACGAAAGCCCAAATCACTGTAACTCTAAAGAAAGCTATCCCAAACAACTGTAGCTCAAATTTAGGGCACCCTGACGTAGTTGGGTTAGGTCGAAAACAATTAAGATGGATAGACTGATGGTAAAGTAGGTAATTAGTCATGATTTGGGCTGTTTTTATGTTGATATTCATTAGGGATAATAGCGTTTTGGGTAAGTGATCCCAAATAACTAGCACCCCATATGCCTACGTTAGGTTGGTATATACTCGTAATATATTATAACTTTTCGATAGTAATACACTACCGTCCAAAAATTTGGAAGCGGCAAGGTAAAATCAAAGAAAACAAAACAAAGTCATTTCAATTTCAATGTATTGAAAAAAATTTTAAACAAACAAAAACTAATTTAAGCAGAACAAAAATTCTACATACAATATAAAATTAAATTAAATTTTAGCTTCATCAGTGTCCTCCCTTTTCCTTTATTAGCTTCTCGCATATTCTAAGCATTCTATTAATTTATTAATTAAAATAATCTTCATCTAATTTGTTCCATTCGCTCTCTAATAACTTCCACAAATATTCTGAGCTCGTAGGAGAACGATTTTTCACCCTTCTATCGATTTCATCCCAAACAAGCTCAATGGGAGAAAGATCAGGTGATTGAGATGGCCATTGCATGATGTTTAAGATTTTTTCATCTTTTTGCTTGTTCAAAAAGGTCTGGCACAGTTTAGAAGAATGCTTAGGATCATTATCCTGTTGGAAAATGAATCCAGGACCAATTAGATTTAGTCCACTGGGTACGGCGGAATTTTGGAGAATTTTCAAGTAGCCTTCATTGTTTAGTTTTTCGGTTATTCTCACAAGATTGTCCAGTTTTCAATTCGACATAAGAAAAATAGACTAAAATGGGCAAAAGCGCACCAAAACTGGACAATGGAGCAATGGGAAAATGTCCTTTGTAGTGACGAATCAAAGTTTCAGATTTTCGGATCTAATAGACGTGTCGCCGGTCAAAAGAAGAGAGGGCTTCAGAGGCCTGCACTGTGCCTACTATCAAACATGGTGGAGGTAATGTCATAGTTTGGGGGTGTTTTGGCGACAATAAACCCGGAAATCTTGTAAGGATAACCGGAAAACTAAACAAGGAAAATTATCTGAAAATTCTCCAAAATTCCGCCAAGGTACCTAGTGGACTAAATTTTATTGGTCCTGGATTCATTTTCCAACAGGATAATGATCCTAAACATTCTTCTAAACTGTGCCAGACCTTTTTGAACAAGAAAAAAGATGAAAAAATCTTAAACATCATACAATGGCCATCTCAATCACCTGATCTTTCTCCCATTGAGCTTGTTTGGGATGAACTCGATAGAAGGGTGAAAAATCGTTCTCCTACGAGCTCAGAACATTTGTGGAAGCTATTAGAGAGCGAATGGAACAAATTAGATGAAGATTATTTTAATAAATAAATTAATAGAAGGGTCAACGGTACTCTACGATCTCTGTATCGTCTGAGAAACTTTTTGCCCGCTAAGACGAAAACTATGCTTGTGCAGACTTTGATTTTCCCTATCATTGACTATGGTGACGTGTGCTACTTTGACTTGAATGCGGTGTTGCTGGATAAGCTTGACAGACTGCTTAACAATTGTATCCGGTTCATATTCAACCTCAGAAAATATGACCATGTGTCGAGCTACAGGTCTGAGCTCAAATGGATGCCCATTCGCCAGAGAAGAAATTTGCGTGCTTTTACCACGCTTTTCTCCCTTCTTAACTCTCCCACTCCTCCTTCTTATCTAGTGTCTCACTTCCAATATCTATGTTCTTCACACGCTAAGAATCTTCGTTCTTCTAACAATCTTCTCCTACTCTGTCCTTCTCATACTTCTGACTTTGTTCATTCTTCCTTTCATTTTCAGTCCATTCTTCTTTGGAATGCGCTACCTCTTGACATCAGGATGGCCACCAGTCGGTATGCATTTAAGCGGAGATTGCGGAGTTATTTTCAAAATAAATAGCGTAGAGTCATCTCAAAACCTCTCTCTCTTGAATTTGTATATAATATATGTATATAATATAGGTATATATTATAGTAAATATGTATGTATGTGTATTATAAGTTTATGACTTATTTATGTACAAATTGTTCCATTTCTAACAGAGCACCTGCCATCTAATCTCTTCACCACCCTTGGTTGACTGGTAGAGAATGCCTAAGGCATTAAGTCCGCCTTTGTACTTTTTTAAGTGTGAAAAGTTTAAATAAATAAATAAATAAATAAATAAATAGAATGCTTAGAATACCTATGCGAGAAGCTAATAAAGGAAAAAGGAGGACACTTTGATGAAGCTAAAATTTAATTTAATTTTATATTGTATGTAAAATTTTTGTTCTGCTTAAATTAGTTTTTGTTTATATTTTAATTTTTTATCAATACATTGAAATTGAAATGACTTTGTTTTTTTTAATTTGATTTTACCTTGCTGCTTCCAAACTTTTGGACGGTAGTGTATGTATTGGGTTGTTGCATAATTTTTTTCCCACTTCTAAATTTCCTTAATATTTCCATTTCCAGTTGTCTCGGAAATTTTCTAGAATAAATCTAGTACATAGTAGAACGTTCTCGTATCTTTCACATAGGGCATATAAGCGCGAACTCGTTACTGGAATTTAGTTAAAATTGACAAAATGGATCAACAACATCTTCGAGCGATTTACTTATACGAACACAAATTGGGAATTAGTTCGAGGGAAACGGCAAATAAGATCAACACCGGTTTTGTCCCAAACACTAGGTACTACTGATGGCCCACATATAGATAAATTATCAAAAAAACTAAGCTCTGCAGCATACGTTGTTAGAAAAATTCGTAATTTAACTGACATAGAGACAGCCTGTTTAGTATACTTTAGCTATTTTCATAGTGTAATGTCATACGGTATTCTGTTGTGGGGAAATGCCGCCGACATTCAGACTATCTATGTTTTGCAGAAAAGAGCTGTTCGATCAATTTATAAGTTAAGTCCAAGACACTCTCTCAGAGAGAAATTTAAGGAGAGTAATATAATGACTGTGCCTTCTCAGTATATTTTTGAAAATCTTTTATATGCCCATAAAAATATAAAATTGTTTAAAAAATACAGTTATATCCATAATATGAATACTAGGAACAAACACAAATTTGTTGTACCTACAACAAGGCTCAAGAAAATAGGTGGCTCGTTCAGATGTCAATGTATACGTTTTTATAATAAACTTCCAAGCCCCGTTCAAGATCTGAGCCTTAATAAATTCAAATCATTTATTAAACGTAAGTTGTGCCAGAAAGCCTTTTATACCGTTAAAGATTACATTGATGACAAAAAGGCGTGGGATTAAGCTGCTCCAATATATATATATATATATATATATATATATATATATTTTGAATATACATACAGATTTTTTTTGTTCTTTTCTTTTTGCTAATTTTTTTTTCTTATATACACATTGTCATTGATGAATTTTATATATACAATGACATGAATATTTACTTTGTAAAATATGTTATATTATTTTAATTACTGTGAATGTGAAGACTGTGGGACCTTGTTTTTTTTTCTCTCAGCTTTAATCATAGTTTGCCAGTTTGAGTAAATTATGCGGCCTACCTAAATGTCCTTTCTTTGGTATTGTTCGTCGAATCGTTGAGCTCCTTAACTTTTATGTTGAGCTGTACGATTACTGACAGATGCTTGCACTGACTGGACAGGTCCACTCAATCTGTGTGTGATTCTTTCCTCAAAAGACCATTTCAGAAACCAACCTACATGGTCTTCACATGATCTGACCAAGATTATGTCTGGACTTTAAAAGAGACTGTGACCTCTGAGTTTGTTTCGGCCTTTCTTCTCAGAGTAGTCAGATAGGAAACGCCGCGGCCTCATCTAGTTTAAAAAAAAAATGTTTGACGTGTAAAAGTGTTTGTATAAACCTACTTACAGAAATACAATCATTTATCATTTACAGTACGAAATTGGTTTCGACGCTTTAATGAAGGCGACACAAGTCTAATAAAAAGTGTTCCTCATACTGGTCCATCCGTCACTTTTGACGAAGATGCGTTGCGGCGCGAGCTTGAGTTGCACCCGGATTCCAGCACCAGGGATTTAGAGAAAACTCTAAAATATCACTACAGTACTTTAGATCGCCATCTGCGGCTGGGCTACCGTAAAGTTTTGTCAAGATGGATGCCCTATGCTTTGACCGATACTCAACGTGCAATACGTGTCAACATTTGTGAAAGTCTGCTGTTGCACCCGCAAAGAAAGAGCTTTCTCGAGTCGATTATCACCAGTGACGAGTCTTGGATCTTATATGAGAACGTCACACGAAAGGCCTTTTTGATGCCTGCTGATAAACAGCCACTAACACAGCCAAAAAGCAGTTTGTATGATCACAAACTTCTGTCAGTCTTCTGGGATTCGCAAGGAACGTTGTTTTGGGAGTTAATGGACAGCAATCAGACTATCAATGCCGAAATCGACGTGAATCAACTACAGAAGGTGGCGAACGCTGTTAGAGAAAAACGGCCAAAACGTCTTGAAGTATCATTACTTCATGATAATGCAAGACCACATATAGCGAAAGTGACCCGTAAATTTCTAGAAAAGCTCGGTTGGACAACGATACCTCACCCCCTTATAGCCCTGATCTGGCACCTTCCGACTATCATCTTTTCCGGGCTTTAAAACAGCATCTTCGTAAAAAAAAAATGAAAATTTCGATGACCTAAAAATGAACTTGCCTATTTCTTTGCCTGTCAACCACTTTCTTTCTGGGCTAAGGGTATTGAAACTTTGCCTAGCAGATGGTTACACGTTCTCGATGATGATGGTGATTATATCGTCGATTAATTGTTTAAATAAATAAGTCATCATCTTCCTGCCCTTGTCCCATGTTACTTGGGGTCGGCGCAACACGTTTTCTCTTTCCATTTTCCCCTGTCAAAAGTCACGCTATCATTCACTCCCTTCTCTTTTATATCATTCCTCACACAATCCATCCATCTTTTCTTTGGCCTTCCTCTCCCTCTCCATCCATCAACATTTATATTCATCACTCTTTTAGTCGCATGCGTTTCTTCCCTCCTCTTCACATGTCCATACCAAGCCAAACGATTTCCTTTCAACTTTTCTGTCACTGGCGCCACTTTCAAACTTCCCCTTATATACTCATTTTTTACTTTATCCAATTTCGTCACTCCACACATCCATCTCAACATTCTCATCTCCGCTGCATGCAATCTTTTTTCATCCGTCTTCTTCACGGCCCAGCATTCCGATCCATACAGTACGACAGGCCTTATTACGGACTAATAAATTTTTCCGTTTAATTAAATAAGTTTAAAAAAAAATAAAATTCATTTTAAAGTGGGAAAAAAATTATGCAACAACCCAATATTTAAACTATGTAGGTAGGAATTCCAAGTTATTATTTTGCAATAAGTAATATTGCAAAATAATTTTATTCCCTTTTTTTCCTGTGTTGACTTCAGTACAATATTGTTTTATGGATATTGAGTCCTTCCGACAAGGAACTAAAAGTCCTCATAGAGCAATTTAGCATGTTCTGGAGCCAGCACATATTTTGTTTTAATTTGTGTGCCAGTGTTATAATTATTGCAATTATGCCATTGCATAGCTGTGTAAAATAAATCATGAGTTTCGAAGAGCTTGTTAGAGAATTATAATTAGGATTAAATTGGGAGAACTGCATAATGGCGAATTTTCCCAGGTTAGTGGTAGACTGAGATATGATTAGGATACGATTAGAACATTTGCAATGGATTGACCTGAGAACATAAGACAGTATATTAAATAGCTAATATCATGTATGTAGAGATGTAAATAAAACGGCTGAATGTATCTTGTCGGGAGGATCAGCCCCAAATTCGTCGACACTCTTGTCCGAGACTCGGTATTGGAGCATTCCTTATTTATACAAATAAATTAAATTAAAGTGTCTGTATGTAATGTCAAAATAATAGCTTTTTTACTAAATGCATTTATGAAAGTATACATATACGGTACTTATAACAAAAAAAAACAATTTCTAAAACTTTTGTCTGTCTGTCTGTTTGTTCCGGCTTATCTCCGAAAAGGCTGGATCGATTTTGACGGGACTTTCACTGGTAGATAGCTGATGTTATAAGGAGTATGCTAGGTTTATTTTAGAAAAAAGAATTAGGATTCCGCGCAAAAAAAAATTAAAACCCATTAAATTGTGAATAAAATCCGATTCAAAAAGGGAAGTAATGACATCTACGCGGGCGAACGCCGCGGGCAACAGCTAGTTATATACATATAACATAAAACTTTGTGACACTTCCACCCCGAGATTTGATGGCCCTCTCTGAAAGGTCAACTGGGTTAGATTTGAAACTTCCATTTTCGTTTTAGAACAATATAGCCCTTAACTGTCTCATTTAACTTTATCTGCGCCTAGGCAATGTAATAAAAGGGACAATGAAATTATTTGTCGTTTTTATAAATAGTGATAAGATAACGCACGTAAGGACGATAAGACGTGCGTGCTGCGAATTCTTACTCATCAGCCACGCACTAGAACAGGGAATGCTCTATCTAAACAACATTTTACTTGATCGCTTTGTTACATTATCCTCTAATAGATAACCTCAGACAGCCACTTCGAAACTGAAAGGGATTTAAGATGCGACATTCATGTAAAACGAAACGGCCTTCGTGTTATGGAACATGAAGGTTGAACAAGCCACGATTTCTAATAGGTCAAAGAAAGCGAGCGACCGGAGGTCGACTCATTCACACGTCACCGCATCCTCATGGAAACGTTTTAGCCATTTGTGGTTGCAAGACACCTGTCTGAAGACACAATTGATTGTTACAATTTAGTAAACACAGCTCAAGTACCTTTCACTGCACTAACCTAACATTAAAATAACTCATGCACAGTCTGGTATGCTATTAACAAGGCAGAAGGAACAGCCGTAAAATAAGAATTATGGAACAGTCATGTTTTAGAGCGGTCAGCAAGCTTATGCAACAGTAGACAATAAAGTTTAGCTTCCTTTCACCATAAGTTCGACCACAAATTCCAGTCATGTGTACTTATGCATTCGAAACTTCTGTTATTGTGTAAAATTCGATTACGTTACGCAACTCTTGTCTGGCTAACTTTTATCTCATAGACATATTGTGTCCACAAGCAATTTAAAAACTGCTAACAAAACGTTAGCTATATCTGAAATGTGAATGACCCGTGCGGGTTTAGCCGCGGGACGGTCAATTTATCACAAAAACTAAATAGATATTTCTGAAAGGAAGTCGGCGATTTTATCCGACGTCCCGGAGGCACGAACTGACGTGAGGCAGCGCTGACTCAGGGTTTAGGAGCCCGAGATATTTGCCACTTGAGGCACGCGGGGACTTTTGAGTTAGCTGTGCACAAACTTGGAAAGATCTCTCAACACACTTTGGCATGCCGCGTTAATTATATCGTTCAGTTTTATAAGAGTCCCCTAAGACAATAAGAATATTATAGTCACGTTTATGTGATACGTGATTATGCATTTAGATACGTCGATTGTGTTTTGGTCTTGCAAAATCAATCACAGGAAATTTTTATTGTCCAAATTGTCTAACACCAGATATTTCCTAGACGTTCAATGAACTAAACTGTTACAACAGAATATATTTATGTTAACTTGCTATAATGAACACATGAGGCCTGACAAAAACAGAAAACACGATAAAAACTATCTGCACGTACGAAACGAATATTTTAATACAGAATGTGCAGTTCTGTCCCGTGCAAAATACTGAGCAAAGCGCCAAACTAATATGAGAGTTAAGTAATACAGTCAATATTGTGTGGTTAATTATTGACTTTAAAGAGGGGCTTTGACCGATAGATTGGAATCCAAACAATCCGCGAGCTATGGCTCATGGGCGCTCATCGAGCGAGTTTACAGCGGAAGGCACGTAGCTCTCGTGTTCCTTGCCCTGTGAGGATTAATTTATAACCCGTTGTTGCAAAGTGCGTCGGCATAACAAACTGCGAAAAGGTCGCCGTGTTCTACCAGAAGAGACGGTAAACATCACGTTTCGCATTAAAAACTTTCGAGTTTGTATGACATTTCTAAAATGAATATGCGGATGTAAGTACATATTAGAATCCCCTGAAAACAGAATGGACTATGATCAAGAAATAGAACTTTGAATCAACAAAGGAACAGACTGAAACCTGAATGTCATTTATTTTTGTTCTGCATTGCAAATTAAAGAAGAGTATAAAACGAAAACAAGGGGCACTCTTAAAATGTCTTAACGGTTTGACTTATCGTATAGTTTAGCGGGACTGTGTGAATTCTACATGTCAGAGCCTTGGTAAAATGTCATAACAATAAAATTCTACTTTTGATTGAACATTATTAAATTCCCAGGCGCTAATGAAAAAGTAGGTGTCGCGTTACCGTGGGACTGTTTACAGTAAATTGGTTTTTGGCACGTCGCGCATTGGAGTATAACCTCCGCCGATATCCTGTTCCACCAAGTCACGTACAAAAACCTTGGAGAAATAAAAAATAATATTTAAGTCTCGAAATAGCACCGTTTTGTTGTTTTTGATAGACCGTATTAAAAAAATCAATTTCCTTATTAGCAAATTAAATCGAATCAGTGTAGCGGTGAACGGTGCGGCGCCACGTAAATGTGACTTGAATTACCGTTTAGCTGCAAGTACCTCGTGTAGGTACATGAGGAAATCTGGTTTTTCCAGGCAAATGGGTATTTTACCTGCTGGTAACCGACCTCCAGGGCTACGCAATTTACATGCATAACAGCAGATGTAAGAAGAAAACATATTCTTTATTGTATTTGGCAGAGATCTCCCTCTATGTACCCCTACTTACTACAATTTTGTGGTAATGGTTTCGTCACTATTACAAGATTTGGCTTAAGGTAAATTCATTGTTCAACTTTTGGGCCTGATGTAGCAAAAAGTGCATCATTAGTGAAGACATTTTTATTTTGGTTTTTGCGACTACCAATAGCGTGTTGGCCTAGCGCTTAGGATCAAAACATGCTTTATTATTTATTTCCCGTAAACAAATTCACATCCAAGACGCCTTTGGTTACCAAATACTTACTGTGTTTTCCAAACACTGATATGTAGGTAACTGGATATTCTAGAATCTATCTTATGTTCATTCTCATGAAAATTCTATAAGTACAGCCGCCGCAGACGACAAAAACAATGAAATTATGCGCATAAAGACACGTAGAATCTGAATATTGTTGCGACGATTTTCCACACCTGCGCCTGCGCGTCGCTGACGACAGCCGCCAGACCGGAACACTTTCCAGTAATGGTTTCAACATATGTACTCGAGTTACAGGAATATCGTATCACCTGCGGGCAACACCCGCTGCTCAGTGAAACACCAGGATGTTGCCAACTCTTACGCAGAATTGGCTTACACCAGTTAAATAACGACCAGTGTCGATTGCAAAGAATTGAGAAACGTTTAAAGTTTTAGACATATCGGTATGATATCATTCACTAGACAATTTTATTGCCTAGAGAGATTTAGCATAGGAACCTAAGCGACGGATATACAATTAGAGTTACAAAAGTATGAATAAAATAGAGATTTCACAGCCGAACATTTCCAATTCTTCATGGTTGGCCGCAGTAATTTACTTTCTAACATTTGCCGACTAATCTGAGCAAGTAGATGTACTGAATTGTACTTTGAATATTATGTAGGATTGAGTATGATATCACTAGCGGACATGAATAATGCAACGGCGACCTTGAATAGCTAAGATCAACTAATGTCACAATTTTCTATGCTACGTATTTCAAGTTTGAACCGGAATAAATTATCTTTCTAGAGTGTTTATGCTTCAGTATTTAAAAGCATCAAAGGATCTGGTTTTGTAAGAATACGGGTGTCTAGTTATTAAAGTTATAGCAGAATTACCACACAAAAAGATTTCAAAAGAAATTGTTTCCTCCCAGTTAATTGATTTGCATCGATGACGCGACGTTGTTGTAACTTTAAAAACCGAACGGCAGTAATATTTCCCGGTAGAATTCGATCGTGCAATGTTTATTTCAGTTGTTCTCATAAAACATTGGGCAATCGCAAATAATTATGTCACTGTCACGAGAGCATTGTTATTTCAGTGCAAAATCAGCTTCATCTCAATTGTAATCAAACAAAACAAGCTCATTAAATTGCTAATTATTCTATTTTCGCAATTAAATTATAATTGATGTATAAATTACATTGTTCGGAGGATTATGAGTTATGATGACAACACGAGAAAATTCTTAGATGACCTGGTGGATTAGATCAGGATAAACCCAGTATTAAAATTGATTTGATCTAGCTTTTCATTTTGAAACTCTGATTCTGGCACTTATTATTTAATAATTGTTCATTGTTTTAAAGAGTTGGTTATTTCCAAGCGCGACATTATGTACTGGGGATAGGTAATTAGGGAATAAATTATTTCCTCCCCCATACCGTATGAGAACACGACACATCTGCACATAAACTGCAGAATGATTGTGTTTTGTAATCTCCTGCTTGCATCTGGTTTGTCAAACATTTACGTAAGACGATTTTTTTATTGCTTAGTATTTTAATGGTTGCAATATCAACTTGTTATAATATGATGGTCCTAAGTGCAGAAGCTGACATTTTGTGAAAATGTCAGACTAAATGTTCCAATCCTAGAATGTTTACGCTCAAGGCAGACCACTTGCAGCTTCAATAATATTGTTTTGATTGCAGGCACGCACCGCAACCGAAGACCGTTCAATAGATAATTTAATTATAAACCAACTAACGATCTTGAAATTCGATTATGTATGCGTGCCAGTTTGCTAGGAATGTAAATAAATAAAGTAGTATGGACCATGATGGAATACAAGTCGGTCGGTTACGATCAAAGCGGCATCGGCTTATGGAACTTGATTACGACATCCGTACGGATGCTAATAATCGTAACGGATAATAAGCGCTGTCTAACGATGGATGGCGAAATACTTAGACCGCCAATATTGTGTCTTGGCATGGGTTTTTATTAGTGGTTACTGTGGATTCCACAAAGACAAAATAAAGGTCTTGGAAAGGTTTCGAGTCTCGTAGAATGTAGTTCTTGGTTCGTGTATTAAAACATTTCAGCTGAATACATAACTTGTGATGAGGCACCAGTCGGAGCCGAATAGGAAATCATAAACGAAAAAGTTTCGCGAAGAACAAAAGTATAATTCCTATCACGCATTTTTTCCGTCACCGACATGGTGACATAAATGGTGGCTCCGGCACCGAATTGTCAGTCATGATGACAATAAAATTGATTGATGCGACGCCTTGAACAATAGGCTGACTTTAGAAAGCATTTCTGAAGAACTTACACTACCACACCGTAGCAATCGTTAACTTTGCCCAAATGTTGGTGTTCCAACTTCCGATGCTATCTCTGAAGCCAATGCGAGTTTATTTTTAAGCGCTGTCAAGATTAGATAGTAGCCTACTATACTAACCTTAACTGAGCATAAGTTCTTATAGTATATTTGCGAGTCGATTTTAAGTAAGTGATAACTTGATAAACCAAGCACAAACAAGTTTAACTCAGAATAAAGAGGCAACTTTAGAAGTGACAATTTGATAGTGTATTTGAAGAGGCCCATTCACACACCTTATGGCATCATTACTTCCACAATGAGTTCTACTTTCCGTAGTAGTAGAGTGGGAGGACTTCGGACGGCACAAAGACCAACATCAAACAGATTATCACTTCTTAAGGCCATTTATGGAGTTAACGATCAAAAGGCAGCGACAGTGCATACGTAATGATTGGAAGATAGCCCATTGTTAGGATTATTGCAACGGTTAACCCTATTTACTATTAGGACTGGTGCTGAATAGTAAGAAGCTGGTGCAGTGTACTCTACAGCACAATACAAAAATAATCACACACATTTTGCTTACTTCAAGCACACCAATCTCCTAATTCTAAGAGGAGGAGGTTTCAAAGGAGGTTCTTTGTGTGCACTTAAACCTATAAGAGAGCATTAATTCCTTTTGACTTGTGTGATTGGTGCCACCATATTCCACCATAACTTAGGACTTTCCTAATTAGCATAATTTTCTAACATTTAATTTATTGTGCCTGGTAAGTGGAATTGCAAATCTAAATAGGCAATTAAAATAGCAAATTGGCAGCTAAACTCGTAAATCTAAGTCGTTACTGTAACTGCGGGTGACAAATAAGGTCACACAGGTAACGGGTCGAAGGTTTGAAAGTAACCTCTCGCCTCTTGGGGCTAAGCAAATTTTACCTTTAACATTGCTTTTAACCTTCGCGTGATATATATTTCATCTTTAAAACTAGACACGATGAATAAATTAATGCTGAAAGTTATAAATAAATATAATTGTATTAAATAGACTTATCTGGGCTTGTGTTACGATAAATTTAAATCATCAAAATTAATTTTGATTCGATTTGTGGCGAGAGCTTTGTCATTTCCAGTACTCCCGTCTCTTTCAAAACAGGGGAACTCTTATTTATAAAAGCGTTTCTCTTTTCGGAATATGGTAACAAAGCACCAGATGAAGAGTCGTGGTAGCGCACAGCAAGCGCACGTCACGCCTTGGTGAAAGTGAACTACACGGACAATGGGAGACGAATTGTAAGAGCCAAATAAACAGAACATGGAAACGCTATTCTCTGTCGCGATGCTATAACATTCGTTAACTGTTCAGATGATGAAACAGCCATCCTTGACATGAACACTAATAAAAAGGAAATTGCTCAGCACTTAATTATTGTTTTTGCGTACTCTTCGTTTATCGGCAATTTACGAATTATTTTACTTCAGCCCGTAACACACAGCTCATCGTAATTCAGTGAAATTGGTACTATGGCAGTTTTTAACTAGGCAGTCATTCATTAAGAATAATAACAATAAGTTTTTACACTGCCTGTCTAATCGGTGCAAGACAATAATTCTGGTTGTCAGCTTCCTTCTAGCTGCAATACAAGTAACGGTCCTTCTAGGTACAGCAGCTCAGTACGTATTTCAACAGTAAACTGTGAAGGTCGTATTAAGAACCGGTAATTCTATAACAGGAATAATTTTTTGCCAGTCTCTAGTTGGAATTATGGTGTCGGCAGCATTGTAAAAACAATAAACATTGGACGTTAACTTTTGAAAACTGGATCATGATTTTTTTTTTTTGTGAGAGGAGACTGACACATGACTAACGGCCAAGCAGTTAGTTGCTAAAGTGTGTCACGGTTAATGTTCAAATGTGATATCAGATAACAAAGAAATAAGTCTTTTGTTACTTTTACTCGGTTGCTTGGTTTTGGCGAGCACATGGTGTTGTTTGTTAGGAGTAGGATTAAATTAACCTGTGAAATTGATATTTTTTTTACCTGTTTTGCTAAAGCTGCCTCATGTTACTTCGGTAGATACCTTCCAGCACAGCTGGATATTAGATAGAGTTTAGTTAGGAGAGAATAATGTACCTAATTAGTTTGTGTCACGTCTTTTAACAGATTTCCTTAGTCAAGCAAATCTGTTAAAAGACGTGAGACAAAGATTTGCTTGGTCAAGCAAATCTATTTATCTAATAAAAAAATTCCAGCTATGTGGCTGTACATTGTAATCCTGTAAAGTTTAGCAGTAACCGAAACTTAAGCCTGATAGCATTGAAAACTGCGTCATTCTCATTTTGGCTTACGTTCCAATTGATTACCTTCAATTCAGAACCATTAAAGTGCATTTTATTCATTAACCTTTTGCCTTGTCATTAGTGTAGGATAGGTAGGTATCGAATTGCTCAATTTAAATGAAACAGAAGTTTTTACAGACTTCCACTTTTTAGATTGATATTAACTTCATTTCTGAGGTAAGTATGTACCTACTTTTTTATTATCAGAGAAAAGAAAAGGCCCAAAGGCCTAGAGGACGCTCTTTGTAGGTAAATATTAGAAGGTAGGTAGAGTTTTTTTAAAAGCTTACTCATGCACCTTGAAGTGAAAACGATGATTACTGCTACAGATCGGACAACGACGATTGGTGGCGCGCAATCACGAGCCGTCACTAACCGACCATCGGACATAACACCGCGCACCGGTGAAATTCGCCGACAACAGAGCATGAGGAAAAATACACAATATTAACTAACAACATTTTCACTTTCAACCGAAGAATTTGATTAATTTTCAAACTCTATTTTTAAGTTTAAACAAACATTTCAACTACATTTGCAATCGATTGATGATGATGAGTCGATTTATATTAATTTAAGTCGTTAATCGATAAAGCGATGCGCGCCACGGGCGGTGAACAACTATTTAGAAAACTGGTTTCGCTTCATTTTGCTCAAGGTCGTATATTTTTGATGTCTCTTCGTGATTGTGATTATCCGATGATACTGGAAGAGCTGAGGTCACTTTGCATCTCATCGATATAATAAGCGATGATGACCTAACGCAACACTTATTATTCGATTAAACAATGTGCCGTGCACTTTCCTTATCTTAATAAATTATTTTATTTTACTATTTGTCTGATGCAATAAATAACAGTCATGTAGGTGAATATAATCAATGGATAAGGATATGAAAAGATACGACTTTTTGTATCTTTGGGATTGGATGATACCATTGTAAACAAATTGAAAAGCCATGTCAGATTTTCTCATATTGGGAAACACCGGTTTTGGAATCCATAAAAGTTTTTTGTAGTGAAACGAATCATGACTGACGTAAACGGTAGGCAGCAGTTGAGCTTAAGAGGATACCGTGTGCGCAGTGGCGCCCTCATCGTTTGTTTGGTTTTTAATTTAATTTTAGAATGAAAATGCAGAAAATAAGCACGTTATGTTGCGCTCCACAAGACTATACGTTATTATTATTACAAACAGTAGTTATACATTGTTAAGTTTTATTATAATCCTTAAAACGGAAAATAGTGGCCACTAAGCTCCGTTTTATAGATTATAATAAATCTTAAGAATGTAAAACTAATGTTTGTAATAATAATAACGTATAGTCTTGTGGAGCGCAACATAACGTGCTTATTTTCTGCATTTTCATTCTAAAATAAAAGAAATAATCAAACAAACGACGAGGGCGCCACTGTGCGCGCGATATCCTCTTAAAGATTGTCTTTTCAAATAAAATAAAAAAATGCGAAGGTGTTTTTCTTTTGTTTGGCGGTGCACCTTTCGTACACAGTTGTGCAAAAAAAAAAACATCGTCAAACGTGATATCGTTAAAAAAAAAATTGAGAAAAAATCACCTCTTCTGGGGCATGACATCCAACTAAATGATGGGTTTTCCACAAAGACCAGTGTTAAATAGCTCAATATAATCTACACACGCACACTTCACACTGCGCCGTATTATCGTGATATTGCGCCTGCAGTAACTGGGGCAGGCACATTGCAACATGAATAGCTAAATGAGCATTCAAACCACTTCACTAATACTCAATATTTTTAAAACAACCATTCTCCAGATTATTTATCACATGTGATAAAAATGGGAGATTATTATCAAGCCTGCTCAAATGTGAAGTTCAGCTCAAACAGGATGTGAGCCCATTGGCATTTAATTATCCATTCCCCAGTGGCCTTGTGTCTCTGTTGAACATTATTAGATGTAATAGGATTGTCAATCCAATCAATACCTTGAGCCAAATTTTAATTGACAGCTCATCAAACCATTATTTAAAACTCTGCCTTGAATGATTTATGAAAAATTGAACATTCCTTATATACAGAAAATAAATTAGACAAACAGGCAATTACCATTTCTAATATAAAATATTAATCTACCAGGACTAGAAATCTTGTCAATTGCAGTTTGTTAATAAAGCATAACAATGTGCTTACTGTGTCTTCAGGATAATTAATAATCACTTTGTCAGGCAGTCATGACATTATTAGGTAAGAAAAAATTATAGAAGTATTAATAAGAGAAAGGTTTGTCTGTAATAAGGATTGATAATATTAACACTCACCAGTTCTGGGAGAGATGGGCACCGCAGGTTTGGGCGCAGAGTTGGAGCAGAGTCGACCAATCTTGGAGGGTGGCTTCAAGCCGGATGGTTTGGGCAAAGAAGTTGGTCTTGTGGAGTCAGCTGGCTTGGTGACAGGGGAGGTTGCTGTGCTGGCAAGTGATGCATTTTCTGAAGACGTGGATGACGGTGGTGCAGGGGGAGCAGTAGCCGAGTCCGGCGGCAGGGTCTCTTGGGTCTCACTCATATTTTTAATCACTTATAACACAGAACACTTAGTAAACTAACACTTCAGAGTCAAGCTACATTATTTTTACTGAAAAACGGATTTCTATATAGTAATGTTAGTTACACGACGCATTCTAAATCATCGTGCGACTAATATACTAAAAATATCGCGAGTTCCCGCGCAATAAGACGACACGTAATCTGGATCACGGCCAATGCGTCGTTGTAAATAAAGATAAACAAAATTTCGCGGTCGTGTGTCTAAAACCCCTATCGTTATTATAAAATAAGCACCGTGGATATATTAACACGTGTATAAATAAATAACAGTAATTGAAAATATACATATATATGTTCTACGTGTTATTTTTATTCTTTACGTTTAGTGTATCTAAGCAAGCGTGTTATCTAGAAAAAAATATAACGGCATACCTTGAAGAAATGGAGCACGAAAAGTGCTACCTGTGTAAGGTAAAGAAAAACTCGCGAGATTTTTACCGCTCGTCGGACGGGACCAGCTGAGCTTGACCGTTGACGTTATCACTGCCACTACACACACATTATCTAATTATATCTAATGGACGAATGTCTTATTTTAAACACCAATATTTAAAGTATTTACACTGTTTTTAGAAAGCACATAGAAATGAAACAAGCTGTCGGCTAACAGAAAACAAATTAAACCAATGCAAATGTAATACAATAAACTCATCAGTCCTCCCCTTCGTTCAAAACTTCAAAGTTACGTTTAGTTTGCTCATTCGTAACCATTTTGTAGCAGAGAATGGCAGAGAGAGAGTATGAAGAGATTAACGTTAGCTACGTTTAGTTTCTTCCTCTCATAAACTTATTTTTTTTTTTATAATTCACTTTTATTTTTTTTCGATGATATTCACAGCATTTTACTTTGTATCAGATTTTTATCTGGATTTACACTGAGGCGAACAACGCGGAGGACGAAAGATGCTTCTGCTAAATATTGTATTTTCCGTTCTGCGTCACAAGTCACTAGTGATGGATTAATTAGCATTCGCATTAATAGTTATCATGCGAATACTCAATTAGCATTTAGTTAATTAAACGTAGTTGCGAAATTCTGTGAAGTGTGAATTCATTTTAATTCATCACTTCATACTTTATTATCATACGTCAGCCAGCGCGCACTCTCCATATCCGTCGCACCTACGGGAAGTCGGAAATACTAAATCTATCTGTTTCACGTGACCTTGACCTCGTTCGTTGTTTAAAACTATTAGCAGGTGATGCGAAGAATAAGTTAAGCAATTATTATCTTACTATCTTTGATTTGCTCGTATTTAGGGTCGTATATTGAATGAATACGTGCGATTATTTAAATTGTTATTTTAATTAATAATATTAATAACTTATCAGAAGTAAGTGCCGTGCATGCGTTATTATCTTTGATTTGCTCGCATTTAGGGTCGTATATTGAATGAATACGTGTGATTGTTTAATTTTTACTAATAATTTGAGTGGCACGCACGTCGTATTAGAACAAAGTTCAATACGTTTTGGCAAGTGATATAGAGAGTTTAGTTTATGTATTCGTTATGCAATAATTTATTACTTTCTTTATTTACTATTTCGATAAAGTATGAAAGAAAGTTCATCAAATCTTAACACTAATAGGTTTTAAATTGTTAAATGTATTAAATTATGTGATAATTATCTTATACAGGTTAACCTCTGTTATTATTATGAATAAGGGCTAATATCCTGTATGTTAGTGTTTTACTCTAAGGTAAAATGGTTAGACTCGTCAACTAAATGATTTTCAACCAAAAGTAACATTTAGAAACTTGAAAAAAAAAAGTAAAAAGTGTCGTTTCGACAATGACATTTGACGCAAGTGATTTCTCCGTGTATTTTTAGTGAAAATAAAGTGTTTTCGTGGCTAATCGACGGCAAGTGGATGAATATTCATTTATAAGTAGTTATTATATCGTTTTAGATGATATTTGCACGAAATAACATAATATATACATTTTATTTGGGCATATAATGTTACGTAAACAAACGACACTTTTGGCCATAGGTACTCCGTTTTCATCATATTTTGTTTATAAATACATCTCTCGTAACATGAGTATTTTTATATATTTTATAGAATGGTCTGTTTATTCAAGAACACAAAACAATTTACGTTAAGTGAGTGCAGTTGATAAAAACATTACCAGACCATTTTTTTGTGAGAGGGGTCATAGGTCACGTCGCGCGTGTTCTGTTACGTGTACTTTTCGGGCCTTTACGTCATTTTCTTAAGGCGCTTGACCAGCACTTCACATAAAATAAGCTAGTGTACTAGCACAAATCAAACGTTCTCGGGCTCTCGGCAAGTAAACTAAACGCACGCTAGGAGACGTCCTACGGTCCTAAAGCGAACGCCTCCACTAGGATTATGTGTTCTGTGGCGAATGCGTTCTTTTATTCGCAATATTAGCAAAATTCACATTTAGTTATGAATTATCGTCATATTTATTTATTTATTTAATACTTCATGCACAGAAAAGTACAGAGGCGGACTTAATGCACACACACACACACACACATACACACTCACTATACATACACGTACATATTCACTTAGCAATAGTAATTAGCATGCTAACACTCACGAATTCGCATGTTTATGAAATTTATACGAAATCGCATTAGTTACCATCACTACAAGTCACAACTTGTGAGCCTCATAAGCACGCTTTTTGAAAATTTAAAACTGTAGCAATTTAGATACAAAACGGAAACCTTTTTATTTACAACTTTGCTAAGCAAAGGTCTTACATGACAGGACTGTCAGTGCTTTAAAATAAATAAATAAACATTTATTTCAGACTAGGTCCATAGGTATTTTTTTAGTAACAATGCACTTAAAAAACTAATGTTAGTATTGACAACAAAATTAAATAATGACATGAAGCCTTTGCAAAGTTGCAGAAAAAAAATGAATGAGAAAATTAATGTGAACCCTCTAGAGTACTTATGTTCTGTGATGTGAACCCTCTTTTGAGTGACCTGAGCAGAAAGACCAATATTCGAAATCGAACTTAAAACATGTTTGACGTTTTTGACAATGAAAGAAATGTCTTTAGTTCAGAATGTCAGAAGGTGGTCAGAAGCCTATGCCAGAGTCAGTAATTTCAGAATCCGATTTTTTTTCTGACTGCTGCCGTGTGTTCCGTTCTAGTTCATCATCAAGCTTATGCATTCAGAAGAAAGATTATATGTTCGATATGTCTGTGAATAAATAATGTGAATATTAATCAACAACAATACAAGGAAGATGAAGCTTGTTCACAAAAATATCGAAAGGGATGGCTGCGGGTAAGTTGCAACTAACATATTGCTCGATTCCAAGTACAGACTGTCAGAGTATCAGGGATTATGTTATAATTTCTATTCACCTTGCGGTTATTTTTAAGGAGTATCGGCCTCGTCCCCGAGGAGCCTGAGGACATGTGGCACGCATACAATCTCGTCGCGGTAGCTGATGCGGTGACGGCGTCCACAGTGCGTAAGGTTCAGACCGAGTCTTCAACAGGCTCGTCAACTAGCAGCAGAGTGCGGACCACACTCACTATCACTGTGGAGACTATAGATTTTGATACACAAGCATGTGTACTGAGGCTGAAAGGTCGCAATATTGTGGAGAATCAGTATGTAAAGGTAAATATCTCATGTTTTTTTTTTTTGTAATTTATGTTAGTAGTAAGAAACTATTTTAACCCTCGGTATGCCTGGTAGGGTCTGTCAGACCCACCTCTGCACATAAACCTTTGTTTTTCATTCAAATTTGAATTTCGCGCCTAACCACACTCAATAGCTGGCTGTTATGAATCGCTAGACGCCCCCACCCGCTACATCAGTCCGGAGCACTCACTCATAGTAGTAGGATAGTAAGTGCGTATAGTTCCAAGAGTATGTTATAAGTCTAATATATGACGAGAAACGAAATCTAGTTTTTTGTCAAAAAACGGTACCTGAGTTTAATTAGAAAAATAATTAAATAGTTCTTGATTTGTAATATTTTTTTATTTTAATTTTTAATATATACCCCTAGCAAAATGATTAACACATTATAATAACTTATTTATCAAAACTTATTAGATAAATAACAAGTTAAAAATCCGGGTCTGACAGACCCACCAGGCATATCGTGTAACTTTTTGCCTCCAGGCATGCCGAGGGTTAAACTTAAAATATGAACAGTGAGTTGTTAACCTTTCAGCTTCTTTAGATTTCAAAATGTAATCTAGGAGTCCAGACTAACAAATAATATAAAACTTTTACTTTGAACTTCTCTGTATTGAAAACTACTTAATCATTTTCAGATGGGTGCCTATCACACATTAGATTTAGAACTAAATAGGAAGTTCATTCTACAAAAGCCACTATGGGATTCAGTGGCTTTAGAGAGGGTGGACCTGGCTTGTGACCCAGCTGCCAATGCTGATGTAGGTGCCGTTGTTATGCAGGAAGGCCTGGCACATGTCTGTCTCATCACACCCTCCATGACACTAGTGAGATCTAAAATTGATATCACTATACCTAGGAAGCGAAAAGGATTTGTGCAACAACATGAAAAGGTATGTTTTTGCTTATGTTACAGCAATAATTGTTGAAATTAGGCCTTTAGTTGTGTTGTTGAATTCTCTGGCCTATGAATGAAAGTATATTCTGCAAGCAGGATCCAGAAAGAGGTCCCAAGTGCTGTAGTTTAACTATTAGAAGATTATGCAAGCAGTGGCTTGAAATACGTAGGTTGAGTTACTGTTATATTCTCCATGGAAAATCACAACATTTTTCTTTAATTCTAATATGTCACATTTTTCTGTTACAGGGTCTAAATAAGTTTTATGAAGCTGTGATGCAAGGTATCCTGAGACATGTAGACTTCAGCATTGTCAAGTGTGTCATTATTGCATCACCAGGATTTGTTAAAGACCAGTTCTTTGAGTACATGATGCAGCAAGCGGTTAAAACTGATATCAAACTCCTCATTGATAATAAAAGCAAGTTCTTGTTGGTCAAAGCATCATCAGGATTCAAACATTCTTTAAAGGGTTTGTATAATTTGCTGAAAAATCGTTTAGTCATCATCTGCCTAGCCTTTTCCCAACTATATTTGGGTCAGCTTCCAGTCTAACCGTATGCAGATGAATACCAGTATTTTACATGGAGCGACTGCCTATCTGACCTCCACAAACCAGTTATTTGGTAATATGATACCCCTCAGTAAGAGTACTTGTCAGACTTTTGGGCTTCTGACGAGCCGTAATGACTGTCAAAGGTCCAATAATGACAGCCGGGACCAACGGCTTAACATGCTTTCCGAGCCACAGAAAGGTCTCGGTATGTAAGGATGGTCACCCATCCATAGCCAACCGCGGCAAGCGTAGCTTAACCTGATCGATCAACCCGTGCAGCTGTTATTACTTAGCCGATCAACCCTCATCCATCCAGCCATCAAAATCATTTATTGCAGTTTCATTAAATGTATAGAAATGTATGGGAGAACATTTTTTTCAACTTGTGTTAATTTTTTTTTGGGGACAGGTACATTTTTACAACTACGGAACACTTCATTCTGCGTAACACGCACTTGACCGGTTTTTTTTTTATAATACCAAACTTCTTTCATTTGTGCCAAGTTTCAAGTTTATAAACCTAAGAAATGAGATTTTTCACATGAACAAATTCCCCTTTTTTACACCCCGTACACACCTTCTTTTAAACTACAACTACTGTCCAGAATTCAAGTTTCTATCTGGAACGGTTTGGGCTGTGCGGGACTCTTACGAACTTTTATATAAATAGATTTATTAATTATTACAGAAGTATTACAAGAGCCAGCAGTAATGGCCAAGATCTCGGACACAAAAGCAGCCAGTGAGGTGAAGCTACTGGAGAGTTTCTACACAATGCTGCAACTGGAACCTGCTAAAGCTTTCTATGGGAAGAAACACATTGAATGTGCAAACGATGCCCAAGCTATTGAGATCCTTATGATTTCGGATAAATTGTTTAGGTAACTTCCTTTTAATTTACAAATGAAAGTATAAAAATAGAAAATTAGCTGTTAGACAAATTATAAAGTATGCAGAGCCGTCATCATAATGATGACGAAATGAAAAATTCACGCTCCTACGACTATTATAATATCAACCGAAATACGATCCCCAAACATCGCTATAACAACTGTTGAGTTGTTCGTACCTAATTGATTCCCACGAATTTCACTATTTATATCACTGCTGTGATTTCGATTTTAATAAAACCAAGTTTCTCTGTTTTGCAGGTGTCAAGATATACAGCAACGGAAAGATTATGTCGCCATCGTTGATTCAGTTCGGGATAATGGCGGCGAAGTGAGGATCTTCTCTAGCATGCACGTGTCTGGGGAACGTAAGTGTAAAATAAAATAATTTAATTAAAAAAAAAAAAATTAAATTAGTTGATATAGCTTCTGCCGGCGACTTCGTTAGCGAGGATGAAACATATCCTATTGCACTCGGTAATAGTGTACCTTTCTATCACTGAAATAACTTTTGAAATCTGATGAGTAGTTTCAGAGATGGAGATTACTTCCCACATCCAAACTTTACCTGTTTATAATATTAGTGTATGCGATGCCTCGACGCTTCGAATCAAATAGCTGAACTATTTTTAACTTATGGCCCTTTTTTGCTGACAACTCTGATTAATTTAATAACACTGTCACATTAAGTAATTGTCTCTGTTCTTCCTCAGAACTAGACCAGCTGACCGGAATAGCAGCAATTCTGCGCTTCCCGATGCCCGAGCTTGAGGACAGCGACGCTGAAGCCGAATCCGATAGTGATTCTAGTTAGGATATTATTTATTTCTTGTTTTCGGTCCATTCATACCTGGTATCCACACTCCAGCAAAATTTGCTAATGCAGGACAATCATTCACTCAGTTATTTATACTTTGTAAAAGTTTTATGTACTGTTTAATACAAGATTAGCTCGTGGCTAAATAACAGCTGCACGGGTCGATCGAAGGTTAAGCTACACTTGTCGAGATCGGTCCGTGTATGGGCGACTGTCCATTAGACATCGAGACCCCTCTGTACCTCAGAAAGCACATTAACCGATTCGTTGCGGATGGCACGTTTCAGTGCCATCACTTTTTTTTGCGTGAGGCGTTAGGCACGGATGTGTGTCATTTTAAAATCGATGGTAACTCCTTCAATTAAGTTAACTTAAACGAACTTAATCGATTTTAAAATGACACACATCCGTGCCTAACGCCTCACGCAAAAAAAAGTGATGGCACTGAAACGTGCCATCCGCAACGAATCGGTTAAGTCATTGGTCCCAGCTGTTATTTGTAGATCTTTGATAGTCGTTACGACTTACGGGTAGTACCTAAGCCTGAGTCTTGACAACTAATCTCATCAAGGAAATGGTATCATATTACCCAATAACTGGGTTGTGGACGTTAGATAGGCAGTCGCTCCATGTAAAATACCAGTATTCAGCTGCATTCGGTTAAGACTGGGAACTGACCCCAACATTGTTGGGAAAAAGGCTGGGCAGGTGATGATAATACAAGATTAGAATTATCATTAATCATAAGCAATAGGGCGCTATATAAAAGATTTATTATCGTGTGAATGGACATTTATTCCTGTGGTTAAAATCCACAACAAAATAGACATATTGATCTGCTCAAGTTTGTGCTATAAAGCATTTACATAGAAAAAAAGTTTATTTACGTTATAGAGAACTAGATTAATTTTTGTTCAATATGTCTGGTACTTCATATCTAAGTTGGTACTACAATATTATATAAAACTTAGCGTTTTAGGCCATATCTAATAGAAACAAAGTAATTTTGTTGCTTCCAAATGACTAATATTATTATGATTGTCTTTTTTCATTGTTATTTGAAGGAAATGTCTTCAACTTTTTATATTGTGATGTAAATATTTATACTGTAAATTAATTAGCACAATACAAAAATAAATAAAAATAAATGATTATTTTGAAATTAAGTTTTTATTTATGATTTTTAAGCAGAAGCTTCCAATGCTTGGTCTCTTTGTTTACGTTTTTCTGTTTTCTTGTCTTCCTTGGCTTTCTCGTCATGAAGACGCCTCTTCTTCCTTAGCAACCATATTTCCTTCTTGCGTTTCTCCTGTCCAGCCTTCATACTCTTGTAAAGGTTCCTGTGCTTCTTGCGAACAAGCTTCTCTCTCAACCTAAATGCTTGTTTGTCTTCTATCTCTTTCTGGTAGGGATGATCTTTATGGGGCACACCAGCAGTCACAGCCATTGCTTTTTTCTGCGAAAATAAACATGAATCAAAAGTTTATATTCAACAACCCATTTTGTTTTCAGGAAAAAAACAAATCTGTAAACTTTAGTTTGCAGATTTGTTTTGAGTGCCTTAATTCATTTACATTATTTACTAAAGAAATTTGAGTTTTACCTTCTCTTTAGCCAGTTTCTTTTTCTCTGGGTCCACACCATCATCATCACCAGAGTCTGAGTCTTCCTCTACCTCCTGTTGGTACTGCTTGGCTAGAGCTGCTTCAGCATCACCATCCTCTTCAGAATCCGCCTCCTCCTCATCTTCTTTGTCCTCATCACTGGCCTCTTCAATGTCAGTGCCAGATTGGTCATCATCTGGTAAATAGAAATCAAATGTATGATTAAGTAGTACAAAAAAATGTAATACATAAAAAAAAAAACAAAATTTTCTTCAATATTTTTTTTAATGAGTTCAACAATTAATGGCTAGCCTGGAATCAAAGTGGTGTATGACACAAAATAAACATTTTGAGAAAATGAACGAAACACGTTTGAAGTTATTGTGTGCCTAAGAATGTATGTTCTATTGACAATAAAATTGACAAAAAATAAAAATGACCATTTTAGTTCCAGGCTAGCCATATATTGTTTTACATGAAAACTTACCTAAAGGTTTGAAGTTAGGATCATTAAGAGCCTTCTCTTCAGGAGGAATATAAACTTGGTCTTTAATTTTATCAATAAATGGTGAAAGATGAGGCGGTAGGACAGCTCCTATTAAATATTGATTGATAGGCAGCAGTGTCCTTGCATTGACACTGTCAAACACCCACTGAGGTTGCACATAATAACGGGAAAGATACTGTTTGTCCATGGTGGGTCTGTCAACAATGTGGTATGCAATGCTCTCATCCGACTCTTCAAATGTGGCTCCAACAAAGTGATCCTTGTCCCAGGATACTTCACCACCAAAGCAACGGATGATGAACACTAATGGCTCTCTGGGCACCTCCCTGTTTATGAAGAATTTGAGGCCTTTGAACATTGTCTTCAGTTTCTGGACCTTTTCTGCTTCAAGTTTTGCTTCCTCTAATTTCTGAGGATCCTCATCCTCTGTATTGAAGATGTCAATTTCTGGCAATTCTTCACCAACATTGGACCCTGCTACTCTGGATAAAGACAAGTTCATGGCTGCTATTCTCTCAGCCACATAGGCATGCTCATCTATAAGCTCTTTGTCATCAGCTGTGAATGCTGCGGTCAATTTAGGTGGATAGACCAAGTTGAGAGAGTGATACAGTTTGAAATTGACAAAGCCCAGCATCATTGTGTAGAATTCAACAAATGTTGACATGATCTTGAAATCTACTTCATCTTTGTTTTGGGGCTGTAGAAAAAGAGATGGTGTTAGTCATTTGGTAGAAAAGAATGCAAAATATTTAAATGTTATTATTAAACAATAACCTGGAATGAGAAATGATGTGGCACAATCCATGTAATTGTCTGTCCTTCTAGTTCAACTTGATAATAGTAACCTTTGACAGACACAAATACTTTACGGAGTGCTTTTGCAGCAATGACTGCATGCATGAACTCAACCGTTAGTCTTCTGCAAAGCATTGACTGGTCTCTGGGTACTTTCTTAAGGGACGGGAAAGTGCTGAACAAGAAACATAAAGTGAGACAGTCATCAAGGTCTCTTAACGCATCTACAAATGTAGGGTATCTTTCCTTGACAATATGATCTATATTTATGTCTGGATAGTCCCGTAAGAACTTCTTCATGTTTTTGTACTCTCTCATCGCCCTTGCACGACGAATTTTTTGTTGGTACACCTAAAAGATAAAATTACATTTGGTTACAATCCATGTTGCATAAAAAAATGAGTAAAAAAATGTTTTAAGTATTGAAATACTTACTTTTAACTCCCTGAGCTTCCATATTATAGGTTCGTGCAGTAAGAACTTTATGTCCTTTGTGTGGTACAATGTTTTGATACCGCCTACGCCTTTCTGCGCCCTCTTACGATTGCGAGGTTCTCGTGGGTAAATGCCTTTTAATATACAAATACGTCTGAAATCTTTGAGAGATAACTGTAGCTTTTTTAGGGCAGCCTTCCTGGTCATAAACTGTGCTCCTTCTCCGGATGAATACTGCGGAAGAACAAAATTTTATTGGTTATATCCAATAATAAAAACACGTGTTGTGACGTTATGAAATATGTTTACATACCTTCTTCTTTTTCTTGGAAACCATTTTGTCTTATCTAAGTGATTCTTGGCTTTTACCAATAATACCACTTCACTCGCTTTTTAACTATTTACGACGTAAAATTTAATTTTTATTCATCGTCGCAGTTACAAAAGCACGTCGCTTCACTTGTCAATCTGACATTTCTAGGACAGAGTTACCAACAACACCAAACAACAACACCTCTATAAAGTTGGAGTACACAGGTGAAAAAAAAAATTCTATCTCAATAAATAATAGTAAAGCATGGACCTATAAAAAAGGTTTTTTTATAGGTCCATGTAGTAAAGTATGAAATCATTGTTCAAGGTTTGATACCACTGATGTTACAATTCAGATTTTTAATAATATTTTACACTTACAATTAATAGTATACTAAAGTCTTTATTTAGATTCGACTGGTCATCCTTTACAGGGATTTTACTAAATAGGGCTGCAAATGCCCTTTACGGCGTGTAAAAAGACGTCGTGTGCATGGGCCTTTACTTCTGTCTTCTATTGGGCTAAAGCTACGGTTTCCTAGAAGAGCGGTGGCTGCCACTAACTAAAATGATGGCAGTGGTATAGATGTAAATCGTTAGATTCGCCCTGCCGCGTCAATGAAATGAAATGATGAAATGCGACTATCTTTTAACGCGGTAGGGCGAATCATCGTTTTGACACCTCTGACACAAAATAACGCAGTGACTACATACACTTGATTGTCATGGAAACGCTATAATGCAGTGGTTTCTAAACTTATTTTGTCTACTGCCCACTTTGAGAATAAATTATTTTTTAGCGCCCCCATTTTTTCACCTACTTAAAAACCACTAAATAAAACCACCAAACCACTAAATTAAATTAATTATTGTGAGCTATATTAGCGGACAGTTAAACATTTTCTAGGTCTCTTACTGCTCCCCTTTAGGCCTGCAGCGCCCACAAGGGGGCGTTATCGCCCACTTTGGGAAAGGCTGCCATAATGTGTGAGCTCACTCTTCTCAGTATGGCCACTTTTTCTTGTGACTAAGTACGATAAAAGGCAAATCTAGCGATTTAAATCTTTTGGCAGCGGGGTTTGACTTATGGCGAAAGCGCCAGGTAGCCCGGGAAATTCAAAGTTTCTTACAATTTGCAAGTCAGTATTAAGTTGTTCGTTGATCAAAATATGATTCGCGACCGCAAAAAGTATTACAGGGTTATAATAATTAACGTCGTCAATACAACTATAATTCTATTGAATGACTATTTCATGAAATCTTGACAATGGGGAAGGCAACTGTCAAAATGGCGCTATCGTAGCTAGTTCCCCACACACGATAATAATACAAGGCGCGAGATGGTTTTATTTTATGTTTGCGAAAATTACGCGTTGTTGTGTTTCTAAATACTCCGAAATTAAGTCTACCATTTACCGAGAGACCCTAAAATTAGAAGATGGTGGCTTAATGCTATTCGTAGAGATATTGAAAAAATTAAACAGAGGGTCAGAAACATTTTGAAGAAAGTGACTATGAGGAAAATTTAAAGTTTTAAATTCTGACACTTTCTATGTCAAACATCTACTTGAATAAAAATATTGAAATCACCAAAAATAACGAAATAAAACCAAACTCCTGAATGAACACGAAATGGAATGAATGAACGAAATGTCCAAATTATTGTAGGCCGTAGAGACCTAGCTATAATTACGCCATCTACAATTAGCTGTGCCCGACCTTCCCCATTAGGATTATACAAACTTATGAAGTTGTATTACTGATTTTGATGATTATATGTAAACGCATATTTGTTACGGTCGCGAATGATACTTTAATCAACATACAACTTAACTGAATTGCAAATTGCAAAAAAACAAAAGAAAGTTTGATTTTCGCGGGCTACCTGGCGCTTCCCCCTTACTGGTGAAAATGACAGATGTTCATTGCAGCCGCTATAATAAGACAGAACAGCTTTCTTAGGAAATCAAAGCTTTAGACCATTTTACCTATGAAATTAGCATGTACTAATAGTAACCTGCCTAGTTAGCGAGATCGGATCGTAAGGGCATGTGCATACGTAAGTAATTAGGAGTCAGGAATCATCAGAAAATACTTAGTATGCATTGTTAAAATAAGAAAAACAAATAATTTCACATTTTATTGCATAAAAAAATAAATAGCCATAAGTTACAGTTTTAGTCTTAAATTCAACTTTTATGCTGGAGTGTTTTCTTCCGATTGCGTGTTTGATGATATTGATGCAGGAGTTGAAGTAGTGGTAGCTTTTTTCTGGTTCCACGCATTGGGGTCTACCATCACATACATAGGATAGGCGTAGGAAGCAGGGGACCACATTGGTGCAGCCTGGGACATCACTGTACTGGCGGAATCCTCATTAAGACCTGCATCCTTGAGTATACTCATTGCGTTGGTGTAAGCGGACGTCATTTGCGGATAAAACATTTGAAAGGGAAACTGGTAGGGTATTGGGTATTGTGAAGCACTAGCCTGATGCTCACACTTAGGAGTTTCAGTCGGACTTGAGGGGATTGTATAAGTGTATGGGTATGAAGCGACCTGACTACCTTCAGCTTGAGTGCCAGATGGTACGGGAATAGCGTAGGCGTACTGAACTGGTGCACTTGGGATGGCATTGGGCATGACAGCTCGTTTTTGAGTTGCACTTTCTTCGCGTGTTGTTGGGTATCCTGAAGCATATGCAATTGGAATCCCAGTGGCTTGTGGCTGAGCAGTAGCTGAAACTGGCAAAAAGCTGATCGGCTTGTCAACCGCCCACTGCGACTTCGCTCCGCTTTCTTCAGTGGCTGCGACGAACAGATCTCCAGTGGTCCCATCAGTCGAAGGCTTTACGTAGAGTCCATGAACCGGAGTGAGATTGTTGCTATGCCATAAGTTTGGATAGCCACTCACATAGGTAACAACTATTGCAGCAACGACAAGAGCACTTTTCACGTGCATTATTGAACTTTATGTTAACAAGTAATGTACGATTCTTATGCTTTACGTTGATAACTGATGGCGTTTAGGATAGAGAGATTCATTTTATACCAACTGAAGTAATGGGAGACAAGTGGTGGAAAAATTAATCATACTGCAATGAAGATCGTGTCCATTTCACTTAGGTATAGCACGTACAGTTTTCTTATTTCAAGCAATAGTGTGGTTATCTCGTCTGATTAAACGATAAAGATGCTCTGCTCTATCTATGATTAAATTCTTAGATAAAACTTTAACATTATGTTATGTATTTATCTACATGTATTTATAAGCATTTATCTATTAGCAGATGTAGGTATCTACCTAATTTTCCATTGTTTTCTGAGTTTCAGAAAATTTTCTATAACGTTAGGTGGTACCTCTACCCATAGCAATAAAATAATCTATTAGTATAGACTCCTATTTTTGTATGAATGGTCAAAAGAAACCCGCACTGGGCCCGCGGGCCCCGCCTGATAAATTACAGCCTACTCCCTCTCGAAGAGAGGAGGCCTGTGTCCCAGTAGTGGGAACATTATAGGCTGATTATGTGGTCAAAAGAAAACCTAACCTTTTCAGAGACAGCGTGCTAAAAATTTCGAGCTCGCTTCGCTCACTCTTACATCCTACATTCGCCTACTTACTACTCAAACTTTTCTGCATACCTGGCGCGGGAGGTCTTTTGCCACCCCGGCCCCCTGAAAGGCTTAGTCCACCACTGCCTCCACTAAAGATCAATCATATCACTCATCATCATACCTACATCGTGCAGTTATACCCTAAACTCGTGTTCCGCTAACCAGTTTTCAAAAATTTCAGGATTCTCTTTAAACGCATTCTCCTTCTCATCCCTATAACCTTGTTTACAAAAAATGCATACCAAAGTACCAAAATCAAATCTAGAAAACATTTGCAGTCATGTTTAGTTCAGTACAATAAATTATTTAATTATAAAATGTAGGTGAATTATGCGGTTGAGAAATGCTTCATTGCCAACAATGATGACAAATCATTCTTTATAAAAGTGGACATCTTCAGTTATTATTTCTTATTGTCACGTCCACACATATTTTGCCGACCGTACGTCCAAGGTTATTGCAGTTATGTTGTATGCCAATGCATGATAATATGTATTTATATGTTCACGCTTCTTTTTAATGTTGGAATGAACAGTAGATTTACTGATGAATAAGCGGTGTACAAGCCAATAACAATAACAATTCTTACTTTTCAAAAGTTACCTAGCACTATGATCTCACGATGTATCGTGGATTCGTGGGTGTGTTTACCCAAAAAGGTCTGTAACATGATTATAAGCCAAACAAAATTTTGCGCGGAAATCGTACTTAGCCAATCGCTGTTACACTGCGGAAATCAAACCGTGCGTTAATGAGATAGAATTACACCTACATAATGCAAAAAAAGGTCCTAGAAAACTTTGATTTTATAGATGACCCAGCATAGTAGGCCAAATAATACAATTATTTTTGCAGCCCATGCCCAGCAAAGGGACCTTTCAATCCATTTTCCACTTATCACGGCTAAGACCAAATATCTATAGACTGTTATTTATAAATTACATATCTAATATAGTCCAACTATATACAACATGTCCCGGAATTAACGCACAACCTCTTAAGGGGTCATTGTAGGTACTCATCATTAAGAGCAACTTTCAACTTTTACTGTGGGACCAAACAACAAATCGTTAAAAAAAAATTGCTTTTCTCTACATTTTGACGAGTTATGCGAACGTAAATGTAACAGCTGATTTATATTGATGAGTACAATGTGCGTTAATCCCGGGACATGTTGTAATATAACAACTGCCTCGTTGGTTTAGTAGTCGCAAGCGCTACTGCTGAGCATGAGGTCCTGGGTTCGATTCGCGGGGCGGGCATAATGTTATTGAGTTTTTCCTCCAGGAATTTCTCAGTAGCAGCCTTTTTTTTTTGGATGGGAAATCATCAAATGACTTGTCCCGCTCTGAGTGGAGCGGGAGGGCGTATCAGACTTTTACTGACTAAAACCCACCCGTGTTCCTTCAGTTGCCTGTGCCGGGGCCACGGAAACTCTTTCGAACATCCCGCAACCCTTCGAACATCCCGCAACCCTGGAGCAGCCTGGAGTCTGGATTTGTGCCCGGTTGATGGCAATAGGCTCGCACCCCATTACATGGGATTTAAAACATAACTTGCGAAATGTGGGTGTACTATTAGGTACCTATACACCTCTGCCTAACCCTACGGGGAATACAGGCGTGATATTATACTATGTTATATTGGAGTCCTATCTAAAGCCACAGATAAAGAAGAGGATACCCAACTCATTTTTCAACACACTTGCTCGTAAAGTGGCTCTTATGGAACGGCTTTTAGATTCATAATGCAATGTACAACACGCGTGCTTTTTAGGGTTCCGTAGTCAACAAGGAACTCTTATAGTTTCGCCATGTCCGTCTGTCTAATTTTTGTTAAAGTCAAGTGTCCCCCCCCCCCTGCCAGCTAAACGGTTAGTTTTGGATATGTGAAAAAATTCACGGTAGTAGTATATACAACGAAGTTAAAAGGAAAAATATCAGAAAGACTTTACAAGTTAATGAGTAATAATCGATCAACTTACATTTGCAGTTGGAATGTATGAGAGAACATGTTTTTCAACTACAATGTTAAGTTTGTTCTTGGGATAAAATCATCCCAACTACGGACCCCATCATTGTGCGTGGTCCGACACGCACTTGGCAGGTTTTTACTTTATATTACCGCACTGGTGCGGTAATGTGTGCCACAGATAAGTATGTTCGACTTCGATTTTCGAAGATATACGCTTTCTTAATCTCATCAAAAAGACTTCATGCCTTTTATGCCTACTGTGTACTTAAATAAAATATGATAAATTAACATAATATTTCATGAAATTATTTATTATTGTCAAAAAAAATATTACATTCTTTCGTGGGATAAAAACTTTTTGTCATGGTGGCGTTATCCTGCATGGGATTGGACGAGCGTGATCTGACAAATAACCATTTCAATTTTTTATTATTTCATACACATATAAACATAAATCAATAACAATCTACCGATAACTCGTAACTTGTTTGTTAACAACTACGTCCATGTTAACGGCTAGTGTTTTGTTACTATTTTGTACAAGAAGTGTGATTCTATTCAGGACTTCAACGTGTTTACGGGATCATGAAGAGTTCTCTCTGTGCGGGTGGAGGTGTCCTCCCACTTGTGTTAACCTAAGGATGTTAGCCACAGGTAAACCATGGCATATCCATCCATAAACGATTTAAACATTCAATTAAAATAAATCTACACCATGATACTTGTTTGCGGGATCATGAAGAGTTCTCTCTCTGTGCGAGTGGAGACGTCCTCTTACTTGTGTTGATCTAAGGATGTTAGCCATAGGTTAACAATGGTCAAAATCATACTCATCAGTGCCGCAGCTACAATTATCATTAGAGGGAAGCCGAAGAAAAAATTCTTCAGTTCTCAGAAACTCAGACAAAAAACTGTAGGTTTTTAGGGTTCCGTAGTCAACAAGGAACCCTTATAGTTTCGCCATTCCGTCCATCCGCAGCTTAGCTCAGAGACTCTTAGTACTAGAAAGCTATAATTTGGCATGGATATACATATTATATTAATCACGCCGATAAAGTGGTAGAATAAAATTATGAAAAAACATTTTTTTTTAGGGTACCTGCTGTACCTACACGTAAAGTGGAGATGTTTTTTTTTCGTCTACCCCATGGTGTGGGGTATTGTTAGATAGATGTTTTAAAAATATTGTGGGTTTGTGAAAACCATTTTTCGATAAAGGAATCCGTTGCTGAAATATTAAGCTTTAAAGTACTAATTTTTGTTAAAGTGTCCCCCCTACCTCCCCTACCAGCTAAAGGGCTAGTTTTGGATATGTGTAAAAGTTCATAATAGTAGTATATACAACGAAATTAAAAGGAAAACTATCATAGCTAAGTAGGCTTTACAAGTTAACGAGTAATAGTCGACCAACTTACATTTGCAGTTGGAATGTATGAGAGAACATGTTTTTCAACTACAATATTAAGTTTGTTCTGGGGATAAATTCATCCCAACTACGGAGCCCTTCTTTGTGCGTGGTCCGACACGCACTTGACCGTTTTTTAATCTTATGATGTATTACTGGTATTAAATATAATTATGTAATGTGATACACAGTCAGAGTTACACACACAGGTGTACCATATTATTTGGCAATAGTAGACATTAAGATGTGTGGTTGTTCCGAAGGGAAGCCGATAGGAATCGTGTTGTATGAAGGCTACGCCCCTTATACCCATCCAGAAACGATTTAAATATTTAATGAAATAAATATACGCCTTGGTACTTACCATCTTTTATAATTTTAGAGAAACACCTACCTACCTAGGTACCTACATTGCACGCTACCTACCATTTTCCAAAATGGACAAATTATGTTATTGTAGATATGTGTCCATCGACGTGGGACTGCCGTGTCGGGTGTCGATGTTCAGCGGGCTTCGTGAGAGACGAGTTCTCCAAACAATGCGTCCTGGTGCAGAACTGTCCCGGTAAAACAAACCTTCAATCTAAGTAAACTCTCTAGAGAATCTTGAGTACTCAGATAACCTATCTGTCACCAGTTTTAGCATACTGGAAATAGAAAAACCTATGTATGGTTTTAACGTTCCATAAGACATTATGGAATCTTACTGGCCTGACATTAGGACAGATAGAATTATACTGTCTACCATCAATACCGATCTGTCTTTTACTGAAAATAGTTTACTTATTGGGTTCGGCTGTAAGTAAATATAATGACACCAACCAACTAAACTCTGATTTTTAATTTTCTAGACTAAAATGACATACCTACTTAACATCAAATCAATCTGCCTAGCCTTTTGCCAACTATATGTTGGAGTCGGCTTATAATTACTTTACTCTTTGGTCGGCTTCTAGTCCAACCGGATGCAGCGGAATATCAGTATCTTTACTTAAACAAGATGTAACATAAATAACGCACCACCTCTTAAGGGGTCATTGCACTCATCACTATGAACAACTTTTACTATGGGACCAAAACTGAAATCGCGAAAAAAAATCAGCTGTTCCCTACATTTATGTTCGCATGACTCGCCAAAATGTAGGGAACATCTGATTTTTTTCACGATTTCACATTTGGTCCCGTAGTAAAAGTTGTTCATAGTGATGAGTACAATGACCCCTTAAGAGGTTGTGTGTTAATTAAGTTACACCTTGTATGTATATTTACTTGTCCCAACTGAATCATCAACGCACCCTAAACCGCCTAAACCGCTGGAGTTACAAACTTGAGAAGTTGATGCCTTCTATGTTGTAAGCATCCACTAAGGAAGGATTTTTCGAAATTCGACCTTTAAGGGGGTGAAAAGGGGGGATTTTGTTTGTATGAAAAATCTTATTTCTCGAGTTAATAAACTTGAAATTTGGCACGAATACTTATCTAAGTAAATTATGAAGTTTGTCATTTTTTGTTTTTTTAAGCTATCCCCTAAAGGGGATTGGGGGGTGTCAAAGTTTGTATGGAAGAATTTTAACGCGCGGTCCGATTAACACGAAACTCAGTATTTATACTTAAGAGCGAAAATAAAGAATAACGTGTATCGAGGTTTTTTGAAAATCTACCTCTAACGGGGTACTGAAATACGAAATCCACGCGGACGAAGTCGCGCGGGAAGTGCTAGTCTAATATAACATGATTAAAATGTCAAAGTGACAAAAAAGGTCCATCGCAGTTGCCATTTTGGTCTAGCAAATTAAAAATCAGAGTTTCAAAACAAATCAACTCATTTATTTAAACTAGGCTGAGAATCAGCAGTTTTCGTACGGCAAGTAATAATTAGAGGTTCTATTCAGATGACTCATATTGTTTCTAGGTGCACGAATGAAAATGTTAAGATCGGCCATGGTGGAATATGGTCGTATAACAATATTGTATTACGGTAAATGAAAACATACGAAATCCGAGGGGCAATTCTCGTATTTATATGACCGTTCGCGTTTTCATCTCAGTCTCAATCTGTCGAAAATACCTCTAGTTTCTTGACATTGATTTTCGCTGAGTTGAGATTGCGGATAGATTTTGAACGTTACTTACGGGAATTGGCCTTCAGGGCTTGTTGAATTGGGCACGCCACAATTGCGGCGATAAGTCCCCTCCTTGAGGAGTGGCTGGAGAGGCGCCACGGCGTCCTCACCTTCCACCTGACGCAGGTCCTTACCGGAGACGGGTGCTTCGGGAGGTACCTGTTCCGGATAAGGCGGGAGGAAACGCCCGGGTGTCACCACTGTGTGGATCGCCCGGAGGACACGGTGGAGCATACGGTGGAGGTCTGCCCGGCTTAGGCGGAGCACCGCCGTGTCCTCGCGGAAGCGATGCGGCGATCTCTCGCATCCGGCCCTGGTCCAGGCCATGGTAGGTACGGAGCGAGAGTACATGGGAAGCCCTCACCTCCTTCTGCGAGGCAGTAATGCTCGCGAAGGAGGAGGCGAAACGTGTGACGGAGAGGCAAGCTTTGCACCCTCACGCCCCTAGTCACCGCAGGAGACGCCTTAGGCGTCGGGAATTGACTGCCGATTCCCGGCCACTGTAGGCGCGGGCTTGCAGATGGCGAGCAATGGGTAGCTCGCCGTCCGGTAAGGACCAGGCCCGAGTCGACGGCGTGTTGTGTTCCACGCGGGCCTCAAAGAGATATCAGCAATATTGACGGGGTCCGCTAGGGCCGAAGCCAGCTAGGGTTGTGGGATTTTCAAAAGAGTTACCGTGGCCACGGCACAGGCAACTGAAGGAACACGGGTGGGTTTTTTAGCCAGTAAAAGTCTGACACGCCCTCCCGCTCCGCCCAGAGCGGGAGAAGTTATTTGATGATTTCCCATACAAAAAAAAGGCTTGTTTAAATCGCCAACATAATTAGCTAAGCCAGCAACGAATGCTCGTTACTTCTCTGTATGAGAAGAGGCGTTTGTGCGTGTGGACTGTGTGGAAAACATCGATAGAATTTTCAAATCGTGCTCGCCATCACGATCAGAAATGGAAGCGTGAAGATATAATATTATAACAACTGGCACACTTAAAATGTAGGGCGAGCATGTAAATTCAATTATTTGTTTAAATTATTACTTAGTACGAGTTTTGTTGACGCTACAGTATGTATATACTTATTTGGTTTCGCGCACCGTACGTGATTATTATGAAATGCTGGTATGCAGTACGGAATTTGTGCTTTGGAACTTCCTTATAGCCGATAAATGTTACCTATCTATGAATAGTAAATAATGCATGCATAATTACGCTTGCAATCTCTGACGGGATGGGCAGAAAGACTATGATAAAAGTTTAATTAAAGATTTTGCTTGCCCCTTTTAAATGGGCGAAATATGGATGAACCCAGCTACTACTTGGACCCACAGACTTTTGCCTATCCCAGGAAATATAGGCTGCTTTATTTATTGCTTTATTAAAGCCTGGATTTGGTAACCTTAATAATGTTCTTTGTTTTCCATCGTAGTTTTATTACAGGCACACATTATCTCACAGTACCTAGACACGATGCAACAATTTGTAGGTTATAGATATACGAATAATTATTCATTTGATCCTTACGGGAGTCGAACCCCGTAGTGTAGAAGCCAATAATCAGCCACTTTATGATAGAGTCGGATGTACCACCGAGGACATTTACGGTGAATCACTTTTCAACCTTATTACCTTAGTAATAAGGTGTACATCCTATTAAAAACAATCACACTATCACACTGTGTGTATATTTGTTACTTCTTCACGCAAAAACTACTGAACGGATTTCGATGAAATTTGGCACACAGATTGTTTATAACCTTGATTAACATATAGGATACTTTTATCCAGAAATCCCTACGGGATCGAGACTTATGATGAAACCGCGGGGCGTTGCTAGTATATTTTAAGAATAATTTATGTTCAACCCTCAGTTCGCCCAAAGACTTCTTCTGACGACAGTTTATCAAACGTTGTTGGCCCAAAACTTCACCACGCAAAGTTTTCTTGGGACTTTGTATTAGGAATGTCTTAGTTGGGACTCCGAGCTGCTTCCAATAGGAATGTTTTAGTAGCAACGCGGAGTCTTGGTTTTAAATGTCAGGTTGATTGCAATTGGTCCTTAGTACAATTACATGAGCCTTGACATTAAATATAATTAAAAAAATGCACATCTTCGTCATTGCGTTTACCACTGCTTACTTAATTTTTTTCTGTCAAGTAACAAAATGCATGCTTGAGTTGGTTTTTGAATTTTTGGTTGTATCTCTTAGTAATGCGTGGTTTTACGCATTTCGCGTTAATTTGTGAAAACATTTAGTTTTAGTTAAATCTAGTACATCATCATATGAATAGAATGGCCTACTTAATTGGCTGTACTTTGGCGAGATCAAACATCTGAGTTTGCAGAAATATCTCGGTCAAGTACTCGTTTTATACTGGTGCAGATTGCAACCTAAGTAGTTATATTTGATCAAAAAGACAATTGCTGCTTATGTATAAATACTAGTGTCTCGGTGGTCACGGCACAGCACACAGTTACCATGAAGTCAGTATTATTTTCTGGTGTATTTGCCATCCTCGCCCTGTCGGTCGCAGGAGCCCCGACTTACTCTGAAGGGGAACAGCCGCGGTACCTGAGCAAGCAACAAATGCAACAAATAGAAGAGCTCCTCAGGGAGCGACGGGCGCCGCTTGGCCAACAGTTCGTGGCACCGTGTGCGTCTGCCGGCGCCGTGCAACTTCCCGTCAGCTCCGTGCCAGTAGCAGCCTTCTCCGCACCGTCATTCCAAGGATATGGAGCTGTCCCGCAATACGGATTCGGTGGGCCACACTACCGCTCTGTAGACGAACAGCTGGAGCCCGAATTGTTGGGTTTTCCTGACATGGACCAGTCCGTGCAGGGGCATGTACCGATGGCGAGGCTGGGAGGATATGGCGGCGGTGGTTTAGCAGGTGTGTCTCCTGGTATGTCTGCTGCAGGTCTGTCTGCTGCGGGTCTATCTGCTGCGGGTCTGTCTGCTGCGGGTCTGTCTGCTGCGGGTCTGTCTGCTGCGGGTCTGTCTGGTGCTGGTCTGTCTGGTGCTGGTCTGTCTGCTGCGGGTCTGTCTGCTGCGGGTGGACGGATGCTGACTCAGGGTACGTCCGGGACTGCGCTCGGCGTATTCCCTAATGCTAACATCGGAGGCTGCAGCGTGCCCCTGTTGCTCAGCTGCTCGCCTACAATAGTGCCGGGACACATCGTGGCATCTCAATCTCACGTCGCCCCTGCATACGCTAGTGCTGTGGCTGACTCGTACCGGCTGGTGAATGAACCCGAGCAGCATGAAACGCACGACCATCACGAGGAGATGCTAACCCACGAGCACATGAGCCATGAACCCAGTCACGCCGCGCATCAATAGTGAATTTCATACTGTATTGGATTAAGCTAGCTGTATTGTAACCTAATATAATTTGTTTCAATAAAAAGTTATAAGTACCTCAATATACCTATTGCTGTTCGAAAGAGTTACCGTGGCCCCGGCACAGGCAACAGAAGGAACACGGGTGGGTTTTAGTCAGTAAAAGTCTGACACGCCCGCCCGCTCCGCCCAGAGCGGGAGAAGTTATTTGATGATTTCCCATCCACAAAAAAAAAAAAAAAAAAACCTATTGCTCTTGTTCTACCTCATGATGCCAAGTAAACATACTCTTGTACACTGATCTTAATTATACATACTAAACATACAGTAAACCTAATATGTACAGTTTGCAAGGTTTGGATTGTCGATGTTTTTGGGATAGTAGGATGGTTCATGGTGTTCTATAGACCCATGGGTCTCTTAGGAGGCAGTCTATGTCATATGGTCTGACTGTAGGCGGCTTTGTTCCGAATACTTACCCCATATACCTACCGAACATATAAACAGAATTGGCCGGTAATGATCTCAATGCTAAGTCTCGGGTCTCCTCTCTGTGAGGCGAATTGGGCAGGGGCATGTCACATACAAGTTGTAATTTTAATCACCGTTAACCTCTTAAGGGGTTATTGTACTCATCATTGTGAACAACTTTTACTATGGGACCAAACCTGAAATCGCGAAAAAAATCAGCTTTTCCCTACATTTATGTTTGCATAACTCGTCAAAATGTAGGGAACACATGATTTTTTTCGCGATTTCTGGTTTGGTCCCTTAGTAAAAGTTGTTCATAATGATGAGTACAATGACCCCTTAAGAGGTTAGCATAATCAGCCTATAATGTTTCTGCTGTGACACAGGCCTCTTCTCTACGAGAGGGAGTGGGCTGTAATCTACCACGCGGGCCCAGTGCGGGTTGGTAGATGTCACACGTCTTCGAATTTTTGGTTCTAGGATATGCCAGTTTCCTCACGATGTTTTCCTTCACCGTTTTGAGAGCAGTGGTGACGAAATTATTTACACAAAGTTTGCCTGCCTGGGTTCGAACCCACGACCTACAAAATAAGTCGGGGTCGTTACCACTGGGCCACCACTGCTCTGCCTTAAGAGGTTCATTAACAGTGATTAAAATTACACCTTATATGTTTGAATTTCTCTGGATGTTTTCCATCACCGTTAAAAAAGCAGTGGTGAATGAAGTGATGAAATAAATTGCATAAAATACAGTGGACGCTTGTCTGGGTTCGAAACCAGCTCCTACAATTTACGAGCTGTACGACGTCGTCGATGAGTCGTCGTCGGGCCGTTACCAATGCGCCACCCACCACACCACTACTTCAATCATATTAATCCACTACTAATTTGCAGCAAACTAAAAGGTTCAGCTAGTTAAAACCTACAATTTGGTCTGTGCTTATACCTGTGCATATATACCTGTGCGTGCTATGCATAGGCATATTTATTTATTTATTTATTTAATACTTCATGCACAGAGATGTACAGAGGCGGACTTAATGCCGTAGGCATTTTCTAACAGTCAACCTTTGGGTGATGCAGAGATAAACAGTGGTAGGTGCAATTACGAAAAATTGTGGAATATATATTTATTTAAATACTAGCTGTGCCCGCGACTTCGTTCGCGTGGATGTCGTAAGATACACAATATACTAAAATAACAGCCACATTTTAATAAAACTCCCTCGTTCCCCGACCCGTCGCCAACCGTCGCGTTGAATCGCCCGCCCGCGCTATTACTTCGTTTTCGCTTAGTGTTATTTCTGACTTTTTATTTTTGCTCTACTCCTAAGTGTCTTAACGTGATGTTAAATAGCCTATAACTATCCTCGACAACTGGGTTACCAAATGCAAAAAGAATTTTTGAAATCCGACTTTTTGTTCATAATTTCATGGGTTTTAATTTTTTTGCATGGAACTCTAATTATTTTTCTAAAATAAAAGTAGCCTAAGTTACCCGCCGTAATATCAGCTACCTGCCAGTAAAATCGGTCCAGCCGTTTCGGAGATTAGCCGGAACAAACAGACAGACAAAAATGTTAAAAATTGCTTTTTTGTTATAAGTACCGTACCGTGTGTAGTACTTTCTTCTGGATTTAGTAAAAAGTTGTTATTTTGACATTACAAACAAACACTTAAATTTTATTTATTTGTATAGATAGTTGTGCCCCGCGACTTCGTTCGTGTGGATGTCGTAAGATACACAATATACTAAAATAACAGCCACATTTTAATAAAACTCCCTCGTCCCCCGACCCGTTACCACAGATTACGAGATAAATCACTCCATGTACATACGCGCGCTAACTACCTACCGACAGCCGGGCCGCACGCAGCCCATTTCTCAGTGGGTAGCCGAAAGCCGCGAGGCGCGTACGTACGCATACCTATATAGTTTGAAATTCTTATGATATGGCTGGTTCTGGTGTATTATGTGTGGTTGATGGATGTAGATCCAACAAGAAAATAGATAAAAACTTATCTTTTTCAATTTACCTGGTGCTACATTTTTACCATCGTTTTTTAAATAGGTAAACTGTTTAAACTTGCATGTTTCGCGTTTTGTATGTTATTGGTAGGTACGTACTCGTAATTACTTCTACTATGCGTCTGAGATAAGAATAGAAAGGTCAATGACCTCCATTTGTCAACTGTCATTTGAAAATTAAGTTTAGCAAAAATCTACTAAGTGCAAATTAATTTTCAATAATATTTATTATCGTTATTATCTTGTTCATGTTATGTTCATATGGATTATTATTTATTTAAAACCGTGCAAGTGTTAGAAAAGCGTGCATGACGTCACAACATGGCGCCAGCGTAGGTTTGTTCATAGTGTAGAAGCATAGTAGTTACCTATAACGCTAATTGTGTAAATGAACGAACAAATCAATTAATCGTGTTTTCAGTTTCCTCCATTTCGTATTTCTTTCTTATTCGTGGTCATGCGGAGTGGTTACGTCACTGATTATTAAATAGTTAGGTACTACACGTTGCGTACAAATCGTACGATGTGTGCCTTACTTGTCTTACAACTGCAATTTCGGGGTGTGGTCAATACTAAATAGTTACCTAACATAAAAATATTCCTCGGTATTTCATAAGTATTTTTAACAAATAAACATGCTAAAACATTAAAAAGCATTTCATTTTATATTATATTATTTCATAAAGTGTACTACAAATACCTGCTGACATCTTTATCGAAAAAGGCAGCCCTGGCAATTCACAATAACCAAGCGGCGGCGCGCAGCTACAAAGCAAAACTCATTTTACGCTTGTAAGGTTAGATACATTTCGTTCGCAGCGTCTAGCGACTCGAAGGTGAAGGCTATTATAGCGGTAGGTATTGAAAATATTGTATGGGGTAATTTATCTGGTAATCTGTGCTGTCGCGTTGAATCGCCCGCCCCCGCTATTACTTCGTATTCGCTAATGTTCTGACTTTCTTCTTTCTGCTCGGGTCCTAATGGTCGTAGCGTGATGTAAAATAGCCTATAACTATCTTCGAGAAATGGGCTACAGAAAGAAAAAGTCATAATTTGTTCTATTAAATAGCCTGCAAAAATAATTTTTCAAATCCGACTTTGTTCATAATTCTGACTTTTTTCTTTCTGCTCCGCTCCTAAGGGTCGTAGCGTGATGTTAAATAGCCTATAACTGTCTTTGAGAATTGGGGTACCAAATGCAAAAAGAATTTTTCAAATCCGACTTTTTGTTAAAAATTTCATGGGTTTTAGTTTGTTTACGCAGAACCCTAATTATTTTTCTAAAATAAAAGGAGCCTAAATTACCCGCCGTTACATCAGCTATCTGTCAGTGAAAGTCCCGTCAAAATCGGTCCAGCCGTTTCGGAGATTAGCCGGAACAAACAGACCGACAGACAGACAAAAAAAAAAATACTGTTTTGTTATAAGAACCGTTTATACTTTCCTATCCATTTAGTAAAAAGTTGTTATTTTGACATTACAAACAGACACTTCAATTTTATTTATTTGTATAGATAAAGATACACATATACCTATTACAAACTATAAATATAATAATATATACTTAATTATATATAAATAAGCGCACATAAATAAATATATAGCATATGATTGTGCCCTATTCATTTGTACAAGACTAGATAAATGACGCATTACAAAAAGGCACGTCCGCATAAGTATAAAATGCAGCTATGAAAGGCGTTCTGTAATGTAAATTCATATCTATCTCTAAATGAGCGCATTGTCGCTTGTTCATAAGTCATTATCTCATAAAATACCTAAATTATCAAAATGAAGATAACGTTCATACTGATTATTTCAATTGGTTCTGTCCTCATGGCGCCGATAGAAAACACAAAGGAAAAAGCGTCACACAAAACTGAAGATTCTCGAAATTCAGAAGGGATACTTATTCTAGGTGGAAAGACACCATCGTCCTATGAAGAACCGTCGCTATCTCCTTCCGAGGATGTCTCCACCAGGACAACCTATAGTCAACCTGTTTGTTTTAACAATGAAGATTTGACTATGGATAAAGACGCTGATCAGGTTTCCAGCACTTTCAATTCGGCACAAATGGGACTGACCATGATAATTTCAACGGCTAGACAAGATCTTCCACACAATGGACCTGGTTTACCTACTAGCCAGATTCAGGAACTACATACTCCTAGCTGTGAAGTCCCACTTTCTGACAGCGGACTAAACGCAGCTGCCGAGACGATGTCCTCATCCGAGTCCAAAGCAGCTTGTATAAACCAAAGTTATTCGAGGAAGAAGAGGAACACCATTTGGTTGGATACGGTTCATGCTGTCAGTCATTATAAGGTGTCGGAAGATTACCCAGGGTTACATCAAGGCAACCGTCATGTCATTTCCAAGGACTATCCTGTTCCGAATCTAGTGAGAGTTTCGCTTCGTGAACAATTCTAGACTTAAGGGGGTGCGCTAAGGTAGCCCACGAAATTTAAATTTTCTTACGTTTTTACAATTTGCAGGTGAGTATTGGGTTGTATGTTGATCAAAATACGATTCGCGACCGTAAAAAATATTTTTCAGTCTTGTTCGAAAAGTCCGTCATTGTAGCGTAGGTACTACAGCGGGGATAAAATAGCATATTTTCCAGCGGGAAAAAGTTTTTTTTAAAATTGTTGTCTGTTATTGAGCCTACAATATAAAAAATGAAATAGTAGATAGTTATTCAGGGGGCTAAAATTACTCATCAAGCGAGGGAGTTAAACATAAATATAGTCCAATAAATAATTCGTCGTTTTTATATCCCGAGATTTAAACGTAATTAAAATTATTCCTGGATTTTAGAGGAGGTATTATCCACACTATGTTACTTCCTTCCTCGAAGTTTAGGAAAAGAAAATTACATTTTATTTTTGAAAATGGAACTAAAAGCGGCGAAATCTTAGGTAGATTGCGTGTATTGCGTTGCGGCTACGGAAGAAATTAAAAAAAAAATCATTGGCGCGAAATCTCCAGAATTTTACGAATGTAATTTATTTTACAACAGTGAAAATATCATCTAGTGAGAATGGAGTCTCTAATTTGTAGATGGAAGAGAAAGGAAAAGAAATAATTTTCAATCTGTTGACGTCAAGTTCACAAAGCATTTATATCTACTTACGAAAAGTTTCTGAAGTGGAGGACAGAAAAACGGGTAGATTCGCTTACGGAAGGAGTTTTTCTGACGTATTTTGATGAACTTCCTAAAAAATATCAAAGTTCAACCTTTTGGAGAACATATTCAATGTTACGAACAACTATACAGACAAGACATAATGTCAATCTAAATAAATATGTAAATTTGACGACTTTTCTCAAGAAACTATCCACCGGCTACAAGGCCCAAAAACCCAAAGTTTTCACGAGGAAATAATGTATCGAGAATTTCGTAAATAAGGCACCAAATGATACACTTGGCAACAAAGGTACTACCTACTTATATTTTTAAACGTTTTTCTATTATTTTCACCAAACTAAACTGGTAGGTACCAAATCAAAATACAGTTTGAACACACAATTTTTTGTTTTACAGGTTGCTTTAATTTTTAGATAGAACTGGCTAACATAACAGTGGAAGATGTCGAAACTGATAGTTACCCATTTTCAAGCCATAAATATGCCCAATACAAAGAAAAATAAGGAGAGGAAATTCGTTATAAGTGGAGCATTTCTAAAAATTGTCAAAGCCTACCAAGATTGACGGCTGAGTGGAGTGGGCACGCCGACATTTTTTCCCAACTATCAAAACGGAAAATGCATAAAGCAAGTTATAAGCAAAAATAAATTGAGCAACGTGCCAAAAGAGATCGCCACCTAAATTCGCCTAATCCGGAACAGTACACTGGCCATTGTTTCCGAAGAACATCATGGCAACATGGTGGATTCTGGTGCAAATATAACAACACTAAAACGCCACGGTGGATAGAGATCCGCTCAAGTGGCGGAAGGCTATATAGAAAACAAATTTTATATCACGCAGCGTATCACAGAACGCATCAATATTCTCCCAACTAGCCCAAGACCATCGACATCAAGGGATGAGTCAACTCAGCCGATTCTCTATTCAGAACATTCGAACGAGGGACCCTCAAACTTGGAACTACGTGTATCTCCCACGTTTACCCCATAGACAACTCACCATTCATCTTCACACAGGACTGAGATTAAGTTGCTGGGAAAAAACATCTCGTTAAATATCCAGAATTGTACAAAATGTACATTTTATTTTTAATAAAATAAAGTATTTAATATTGTATTGGACTATTTTATTTTCTCGCAATCGTAGTGAAAAGTAGAGTCTAACACACGGCGCTAGAAACCCGTTATAACTCGGTAACTCCCTCGCTAAAGCTCAGGAGTTAAACTATCTCGTATATAACGGGTGATTTTAGCCCCTTGTATAACAATCTACTATAATATATTTACAGAATTACATAATCATTAGAATCATCAATACAACTCTCTAAGTTAGAATTGGCCTCAAATGATTTTATGAAATAGTCATTCAATAGGTTACTGTAATGACTAATGACTATTGACTATTTCATTAGAGAGTTGGTTGGTGATTTTAATGATTATAATTCTGTAAATACGTACGATTGTTAAGATCACGAATCATATTTTAATGAACATAAAACTTCATAATGTCCTGCAAATTGCAAAGAACAATAGAAAATTTTAATTTCCCGAGCTTGTATCCAATAATGGATCTATGGAGCGCACGCCGTGTGCCCGATGGCGTTTCCCATCGGCAAAAATTACGATTTTCCATAAAAGTTTAGGTACATCCCTTTCAGGAGATAAATTTTCAAAAATTCAAGCTTCTAGACCCAGTTGTTTAAGACTGTGCATTTGCCTGTCAGTGAATTAATCAATTCATGTTTTTTTTATTAAGTACCATCGGACATCTAGACGCACTGCAGGTTACCATCCCTACCTAATTGCTATTCCACCAATTCGCACTAAGCGTTTCCAAATGTCTTTTGTGATGCGCACAGCAAAAGAGTGGAACTCTCTGCCTGCATCTGTGTTTCCGAACGTATACAACCCCGATCTCTTCAAAGTGAGAGTTAACAGGCTTCTTCTGGGTAAGCTCGCTCCATCGTCGACTTTGTCTCTGTCATCTCTGACCTAGACTAGAGTCAAGAGCAAACCTATCTTAAATTAAAAAAAAAGTAGATTGTTTTGTGATTTTCTAACTTGTCCAAACATCAATCTAATTCAACCGGCATCCAAACAATGCAAACAGCACATTTTGGTTTTCAGTTAAGAAAAGTTATCGTAGAGTCGTAGACACTCGTAGACAGTCGTAGTATCGTAATACGGCTACGCGGGCATACTCGTAGCTTGTAGCCCCACAAGCTACGATTATTTACATTCAATTGGGGTGCCTTTATTAAGGCTACGTATTGATACCAGGGACCGAAACCGGTATGATCAATACGGGTATTCAGTTACAGCATTTATTTTATTTACAGGTATGTTTAAAGGTTACCTTAATTCCTAAACTGAATACAACCAGTACTAATACCGGTAACCGAAATAAAGATTACCTCTATTTTACACGTACCTGTGGGCATTAATCAAAGGATGCGCATCACTGTGTGTGTGTCAAAGTCGAGTAGACCCGCGTGCTAGTGAATGCCGACCAATCACGACCCCGGCCCCGGTTGGCTGGCGATATTCTGAGTTTTTCTCGTAATCACATAGCGGTAACCTTACGCGTAGAGGTAACCAATATTCTTCGATACCTGTACCGTAATTTATAAAGGTTCTCTGGGCTGATACTGTATATAAATCCGGGCAAGTACCAATGTGACTTTTTCAATTCATATGTACTTTCTGAGTTTGTCTTGGAATTACTAACATCAGTGAATGAAAACATCGTGAGGAAACCTGGATTTACGAGTATCTATACAAATAAATAAAACTGAAGTGTCTGTTTGTAATTTCAAAATAACAATTTTTTACTAAATGCATAAGAAAGTATATACGGTACTTATAACAAAAAGCAATTTAAAATTTTTTTGTCTGTCTGTTTGTTCCGGCTAATCTGCGAAACGGCTGGATCGATTTTGACGGGACTTTCACTGGCAGGTAGCTGATGTTACGGGGAGTAACTTATGCTACTTTATTTTAGAAAACTAATTAGGGTTCCGCGCAAAAAAAATATAACCCATGAAATTGTGATCAAAAAGTCAGATTTGAAAAATTCTTTTTGCATTTGGTAGACAATCCTCGAGGATGGTTATAGGCTATTTAACATCACGCTACGACCCTTAAAAGTCAGAAATATAGCGCAGGCGGGCGATACAACGCGGCGGGTCGGGGGACGAGGGAGATTTATGAAAATGTGGCTATTCTTTTTAGTATATTGTGTATCTTACGACTTCCACGCAAACGAAGTCGCGGGGCACAGCACGTAGTTCATATACGTCTGAAATCGCCAACCCGTGTTGAGCAAGCGTGACGATCAATGCTCGTGCCTTCTCTGTACGAGAAGAGGCCTTTGCCCTGCAGTGGGATGATAAGAGGCTGGTATTATTAGGCATTTTAGAAAATTGTATTAAAATATTTGGAAACGGCACAGCTACAAAATCTCTTTGTTTATTAGATAAACAATGGAAGCAAAATATTTATAATCCAAATGACATAGTGTCACAGATTAATTTTAAATAATTTCTGTTATTTTTTAAGTTTTAACACGTTCGTGGACAGTACTATCTCACAGGTTGCAGCTACCGAGACACTACTTTTTTTCATACATTGCCTACGGGCGTAGTGTCACAACGCATGGTTAAAAAAACCATATGATATGACAGAACGGATATAGGCGTAAACGTCGTAAGGCGTTCTGTCACATAGAATATTATTATTTTGTAGGGATATGACAGACATGACAAAACTGATACGTCGACAGGCGTACTGTCGTATCACTTTTAGCTATCTAGACGCCTGTGGTCGTTACTGTCCACGAACGTGTTAAGATTATAGGACGTTACCGTATATTTTTGGTTTATATGCGCCCCTGAATGGACCCGAATACACGAACCTACGCTGGCTCGGTAACAGGTCCCATCGCACCCGAGAATGGCGACATAAGATATCCTAAATTGATTATGTAAATATTTATTATGCTACCCATCAAATCTTATGAATGTGCGTTAATTAACGCTTTGAAGTATAGCCTTAATTACATAGCTTTTTATCCAACTAAACTAGTACTGACAATAAAACTTCTATTATGTCTCGTTTGCGTCCCGCAGAGAGTTGGATAAAAAGCTGTTAATTATGTTAACGCCATGCCCATAAATCTTTCATATTTAGCGCGCAAAAATACTTGACAAGACAAGATATTTTTATTTTTGTAAAAACATGAGTAAGTATGAACGGCAGCACATCAAGCTACTACAATCTGTCAAATTTCTTTAATAGATTTTCAACTTTATCGCTAAAGCATTAGGTTCAAGGTTGATTGGGAAAATTTTGCAGTTTCGGGTAGCTTGACCTGCTGGCGTCTACGCGTCTGTACATATGTGCGTTGTGGATGGGATTAAAAAATAATAAAAATGAGCTACATGTTTTGCTAGTTAAAGCGTACAAAAAATCAGGAATTATGGTTACCATGCATGCTTATGCCTAACTAAAATATTCATACAACAGTTTAAGAAAATAACTTTATTAGCTAAACATAAAAAATAACAAACAATTAACAATTAGTAACTAGGAGAACTGTCGCAATAATGTGCCTATATTTAGGTACTTAATATTTCGCTCATTTAGGAACTCTGTTAAGCTGACTAAGATGTAGTAGCATTTGGCTATAAGAATTTTAAATGCAACTTTAACAGCCCTGTGGGCAGCTGTTTCAGAGGTGTTGGGAGCTTATTATACATTTTTGAGGTCAAACAGAATATGCTTTTATGCATCAAAGCCGTGCTTGACCTTCCTATACATAACTCATTCTTAATCCGACGACTACGAATGCTGACATCTGATTGTTTCTTAAATAACGTAAGATTACTTTTTACGAAATTAGCGGTTTCATATATAAACAAAGAGGAAAGACTAATATTTTATGCATAATGAAGTATGGGTTACAACTTTCGGTCATCTTTAGACCAAACATGGCCCTAATGCACCTTTTTTGAGAATTAAAAATGGTTTCTTTATTGGTCGAGTTTCCCCCGAATATTTCGCCATATTTATTTATTTATTTATTTATTTAAACTTTTCACACTTAAAAAAGTACAAAGGCGGACTTAATGCCTTAGGCATTCTCTACCAGTCAACCAAGGGTGGTGAAGAGATTAGATGGCAGGTGCTCTGTTAGAAATGGAACAATTTGTACATAAATAAGTCATAAACTTATAATACACATACATACATATTTACTATAATATATACCTATATTATATATATATATATTATATACAAATTCAAGAGAGAGAGGTTTTGAGATGACTCTACGCTATTTATTTTGAAAATAACTCCGCAATCTCCGCTTAAATGCATACCGACTGGTGGCCATCCTGATGTCAAGAGGTAGCGCATTCCAAAGAAGAATGGACTGAATATGAAAGGAAGAATGAACAAAGTCAGAAGTATGAGAAGGACAGAGTAGGAGAAGATTGTTAGAAGAACGAAGATTCTTAGCGTGTGAAGAACATAGATATTGGAAGTGAGACACTAGATAAGAAGGAGGAGTGGGAGAGTTAAGAAGGGAGAAAAGCGTGGTCAAAGCACGCAAATTTCTTCTCTGGCGAATGGGCATCCATTTGAGCTCAGACCTGTAGCTCGACACATGGTCATATTTTCTGAGGTTGAATATGAACCGGATACAATTGTTAAGCAGTCTGTCAAGCTTATCCAGCAACACCGCATTCAAGTCAAAGTAGCACACGTCACCATAGTCAATGATAGGGAAAATCAAAGTCTGCACAAGCATAGTTTTCGTCTTAGCGGGCAAAAAGTTTCTCAGACGATACAGAGATCGTAGAGTACCGTTGACCCTTTGACTAACATTAGAGACTTGGCGCTGCCAGCTAAGCTAAGCCATATCTTATGATTGAGGCAACTATGCCATGATAAGCCGTAAAAAGTGCATCTATACTTATAATGGGTGCTAGTTTATAGAGTGCGTAAGCCGAAGAACTAATTTTCTTATATAATTCTTCTGTATGCGCCTTCCAATTAAGATTTTTATCAATTGTCACCCCTAGAAATGTTGTTGAGTCTACTTTGTCTAGTTCTGTCCCTTGATAGTAGAAGTTAATTTTTTGTGCGGCTACGCGTTGGCTAAAAACACATTTTGACATATTTTCTGAACACACATTGACATATATTCTGAAGAATAGAATTTTTTTTTTCAACACGGAAACAACAGTGCATACCACACCACGCAGTAGGTACCTATGACGTAATCATTTGTTAATTATTACAAAATTACATACATTTATTGCACGAATCAATAATTTACAAATTGCAAACTCGTCATTACATTACGTAGAGATTGCACAGAAGTGCAGTATTAGCTAAATTATAATTATACATATAGAAATAATAAGTTGTGTTTGTCTTTTCACAAAAGTTAATTTTATGATGTCCGCTATGCCTATCATAGCCTATATAAGGTTATTAAAACACAATAATGGCACATTATTAGATTTTGTTTCTGAACGAACCTATGCTTGAAGTATTTAATAATAAGCTGAAGCAAAGCAGGCTTTGAAGATTTGTAGTTGTATGAGAATTGTACATCTATACCTACGAGATTACCTACGTAAATGTTTTGCAATGAAAATACCAGTTTAGTTGGTCGAATTAGAACATTACTGTATTTTTTGTTAAATTATATAGATTCTATAATGCCTTATCAATCTTGAAAATGTAGTTACAAGATTAGAGTAACCCGTTCACAAACTCCTTTTGGAAGGAATTACACTGGGTAGGTACCTAGTGGTTAAAAACGCGGTGAAGTCGCGGGCAATAGTTATAGTCCATCACACATCATGCTAATACATTACTGTGTCGTACGTGAACATAAAATGTTTTTCGTAACATTACTGAAGAATACTGATAATCTATCTATATACTTTATATATTAAAACTCTTTTGCAAACAAAAAGAAACCGACTTCCAAAAAAAAACACTAGATACAAAGTGAAAAATAACTTTAATTTCGGAAGTGGGTGTGTTTGGATCTGTATTTTAGGTTTTTACCACCGACTTCCGAAATTAAAGTTATTTTTCACTTTGTAGTGTTTTTTTTGGAGGTCGGTTGTTTTTTTTTTTTTTGTAAAAAAGTTTTTATTTTTCACTTTTTAGTGGGTCGGTTTTTAATTTATCTAAGTTACAATAGCCTAATGACAACTGCTCATCACCTTTTACAAAACATTTCTTTTCCCGATGCAGGGACGTTAATTGTTTAGGAGTTCTCCTGGTACTTCACTATCCGCTCCACTTCACCATATAAATTGTGACGAGCTTATATTGCTTAGCAATAATTTTAAAGTAATCGAATCGCAACCCGTGAAATACTTATTATTGAGTTGTTCCGGTGGCCATCTTATCATCTGTGGTCTTCATCAGTTCCACTTCACCAAATGGTGTTTTCCGATGGGCAAATGCACAAGTTACTATAAAAAATATCCAAGTCGCTATAGGTGTGCCTATAATATTTGCAGAGTTCCCTCGATTTCTTCAGGATCCCATCATCAGATCCTGACGTGATGACTATGGGGCCACCTGGAGAGTATACCCTTTCAAACCAAAAAAGAATTTCGAAATCAGAACAGCCGTCTTCGAGTAATTGGGGAACACACATAAAAAAATAGATTCCGACGAACTGAGTGAGAACCTTCTCCTTTTTTGAAGTCGGTTAAAAATAATTTATAGCCAGAGTGCATCTCAAGACAATTCCAATAAGCCCAAACACGACTAGGATACATTGTTTTACTACGGAGTTCCGGTGCCTACCTTCCGGCTTCACCATCAGATCAGTTCGATGGTACCATTTTCATTAGCACTATTTATTTAAATTATTTAAATTGGCTTCGTCATTATCGCTTAACTATCTTAATCGAGATATCTTATCGCCACCCGTGAAATACTCATAATTGAGGAGTTCCCGTGGCCATCTGTGGTCTTCTCCATCAGTTCCACTTCACCAAATGATATTTTCTGAATGCAAATGCTTGACTTGTTGTTGAAAATATCAAAATCACTATGTGTTTGCTTATAATATTTGAGGAGTTCCCTCAATTCCTCATGGATCCTGTCATCAAAACTGGATTTTGATAAAAATGGGACCAATCTGGAAGTATGTCCTTTCAAATAAAAAAATAATTTTACTAATCGGTTTATTTATGACGGAGTACTGAGGTAGCAAACATTAAAAAAAAACAACCGATTTTTTTAAATTTTTATTATTCTCAAAAATACAAATTGATAACTTCCTCCTTTTTTTGAAGTCGGTTAAAAAGGAGAAACTGACTGACTGACTGACTGCCATATCAACGCATAGCCGAAACTACTGGGTCTAGGAACTTGAAATTTTGCACACGGCTTCCTTTTATAATGTAGGGGAGCACTAAGAAGGGGTTTTTGGAAATTCGACCTTTAGGGGGTGAAAAGTGGGGAATTCGTTTGTATGAAAAATCTTATTCCATGAGTTAATAAACTTAAAACTTGGCGCGAATACTTATCTAAATAAATAATGAACTTTGTCATTTTTTATTTTTCTAAAATACCTACCCCCAAGAGGGGGATTGGGGGGTGTCAAAGTTTGTAAGGAAGAATTTTATCGCGCAATCCGATTAACTCGAAACTCAGTATTTATACTCAAGACCAAAAATAAAGAATAATCTGTATCAGGGTTTTTTTTTAAATCTACCCCTAACAGGGTGGAAAGTGGGGAATACAGTTTATATGAAAAATATTATTCATTTGGTTAATAAACTTGAAACTTGGCACGAATATTTGCCTAAGTAAGCAATAAAGTTTCTCACTATTAGTTTTTAAAAACTACCCCTCAAAGGGGAGTTTAGGGATGTTAAAGTTGGTATGGAAGATTTTTAAGGGGGGTCGATTAACTCAAAACTCAGTATTAATACTTTTGACAGAAAAGAAATAATAATAAGATTTGGGTTTTTTTAAATAGACCCCTGACGGGGTGAAAAGGGAGTAATTATATTTTTAAAGGGAGAATTTCACTGCGTGGCTTGATTAACTTAAAAATTGGTCTAAAAAATCTTTGATTCAATTTATGGATGAATTCGAAATGATTTTACAAAATTCCACCCCTGTGGGGGTGAAAAGATGGGATACAGTTTATATGAAAAATCTTATTTCTTTAGTTAATTTTGCCTCAGAAAATAATAAGGATTGTCGCTTTTAGTTTTTTAAAACAACCCCTCACGAAAGATTTAGTGGGTGTCAAAGTTTGTAAGGAAAAATTTTGACGTGCTGTCAGATTAACTCGAAGCTCGGTACGAATACTTAAAACCAAAAATAAAAAGTACATGTTTCAGGGTTCTTAAAAAATTAAATAAATAAATAAATACTTTATTTCAGACCATGGTGTCCATTTTGTTAGTAACAATGTTCTTATAGATTATTGTTAGTAATACCTAAAACTACCCACAACAAAACATATAAAAGAAAATAAACCCAACAATCACTACTGCGTCATTCCATGACAAATGGCGCAGCAATGACTGATGAAACAACAGTCCAGCCGACTAGCGATCATGCTAAGGATGCTGTTGGCGCTGCCACGTACTCTTCGCACCAGGGATGCGCATCTTTTACGCATCGTAGTGTAAAAGCAGTCTACGCGATGTTCAGCAAACATCCCTGATGCACTACAGAATCGCCGCAGCCCCATCAGCATCCTGAACGCATTATTACATTGGACTCGGAGGCCACTGTAAGACTTTTGAGTAGGTATAGTCGGCCCACAGGCTGCACGTGTAGAATGATGTACAATAAGACCTAAAAAGTGTAATTTTGACTTCTGTCGAACAACGTGCAAACCTGTGAGTTATCATGTTCGCCCGCACTGCCAGCGCCCTCCGTTCCCTCTCGATGTCATCAGAAGTCAGCATATGTCCGTAATACTTAAATTTGGACACCCTACGCAAAGCTGTACCATTAAGTGTAATGCTTTTTTTTTGTGGATGGGAAATCATCAAATGACTTCTCCCGCTCTGGGCGGAGCGGGAGGGCGTGTCAGTTTTTTACTGACTAAAACCCACCCGTGTTCCTTCTGTTGCCTGTGCCGGGGCCACGGTAACTCTTTCGAACATCCCGCAATCCTAGCTGGCATCGGCCCTAGCGGACCCCGTCAATAGTGCTGACATCTCTTTGAGGCGCGCGTGGAACACGACGCGCCGTCGACTCGGGATTAAGTGTAATGCTGGGAAACACGTTACCTGTACTGTTTCCTCTGGCCTCAAAGACCATGACTTCACTTTTGAGTGGATTATATTTTAATCCGTTTTACTCGGCATATGCTTCACAGATGGTAAGCAGTTTCTTAATGCCACAAACCAATACACTCATTAGCACCATGTCATCAGCATAGCTTATTTTGTTTACATTAATTCCGTCTATGTGACCCGGGTGCTAGTGAGTGCCACAATCAGAACGTTCATATACAGCTTAAAAAGGGTTGGCGAGGACAACCCCCCCAGCCTCACCCCGCACTCCAACCTGTACGACTGCGACATGGTTCCCGACCATCGCACGCCATTGACCTGGTTTCCGTGCCAGTACTTGCTGATGTTGACGAGTTCTATTGGTGTTTTCTAACTGTTCCCATATAATATCATAGGAAACCAGGTCAAAGGCTTTCGAAAGATCAAGAAAGCATGCATGAATTAACTCCTAACATTAAAATTAACTCGTAACGGGGTGGGCCCGTTACGAGTTAATTTTAATTTTTTAAAAGGGTAATAAATCGTAAGGGATGGATTTTAACTGCTTGCTTCAATTAACTGGAAAATTGATATAAATAATGTTTAAGTCATACAATGGAATGGTACCAAACGCTTTAAAAAAAAACAAGCCCTAGGTGTCGTGATGAAAAAGGAGGACACATTTTATTTGAAAAATCTTATTCCTTTAAACTTAAAAATTGGCCCGAATAATTATTTATCCAAATAAATTATAAAGATCGTAAACATTACTTTTCGAAAAAAGCTTTTCATAGGGGGTGGAGGGGGTGATACATTTTTTAGAGGAAAGTACAAAATCCACGCGGACGAAGTCACGGGTAAAGTACTAGTATATGTATAATCAGAATTATGCAAATCATCTAGTCTGCTTGACAATACATTTTTGTCTCTAAAATTGATGTCTTGCTAAAGAGGTAGGTAAGTAGCTGATTCCTGTTATCAATTTCTACAGATAGGATTTAGAAATGACAAGAATTATCTCGATTTGTACGACTTAAGTATTTTGGTGGCGTCAAAGCACGCACATGGTGAAACACGATGATAAAAAAAAACTATCATACATTTATGTACCTACGTGGCTTGTTTTGTCAAAAGAGTTTTATGGCGTATTATCGAAAATCGATAGTTCATTGGCAAAGAGGTTTTGAGGTCCAAACATTATACAAGGTGTAATTTAAATAACGCACAACGTCTTAAGGGGTCATTGTACTCATCATTACGAACAACTTTTACTACGGGATCAAACCTGAAATCGCGAAAAGCTGTGTATTTATGTTCACTTATCTCGTCAAAATGTAGGGAACAGCAGATATTTTTTCGCAATTTTTTTTTTTTGTATATGTTACGGCTAAAATCCGAAGTGCGGTTACACCTAGTTTTAGCCGGATACAACTAGTTGTGGCCGGTAGCAGTTGGATAAACTTAGATGTAGGCTGAAAGGTTGGTTAGGTTAGAACTGTGACGACACAACGGCTGCCGTAGCACCGCTCGCTCCGCTCGTTCGGCTCGTACGTTGTGTAGTCAGGTCACAGTACTAACCTAACCTACTTTTCAGCCCACACCTAAGTTTATCCAACTGCTACCGGCCACACCTAGTTGAAGCCGGCTAAAACTAGTTGTAGCCGCACTTCGGGTTTTAGCCGTAACATATACACAAAATACAATGAAAATATTTTACTAGTCTAGTAAAATTTACACAAAGGTTAGCTTAACACAAATTAAACCTTCATACCTTGGTCTAGTAAACGCGACTGGTGAACGTGGGTTCGATTCACTGGTTGGGCTAAGTGTGATTGGGTTTTTCCATCAGGAATTTCTCTGTACCTAGCAGCCGGAGTCTGGATTTGTGCCCGGTTAAGGTAAACGCATACTTGTACGCGCCGAAAGAATCGACCGCGTCGAACGAAACAAAGTTCCTAGTAATTCTTCCTGCGATTTCTCCGATTCGGCGCGGATAAGAAGTGTGCGAGCTCTCATAGGATTTCACACGAGTAATTCTGAAATTCGATTCTTTCGGCTCCTTCGCCTCCTTCAGCTGTGATAAGTGTGCGATTACCTTTAATGGAAATAGGGTCGCACCTATTACACGGGCGGGACTTGTCCAAAACTGGCGAAATGCTGGTGTAGCGTAATCAGTTCCTACTGCTGAGACCATAGAACAGAAAATTATGTTCTGTGGCTGAGACACAGGCCTCCTCTCGGTGAGAGGGAGTGGGCCCATAACGCGGGCCAGTGCGGATTGGTGGATGTCACGTCTTCAAATTTTTGGTTCTAGGATATTCCGGTTTCCTCACGATGTTTTCCTTCACCGTTTTGAGAGCAGTGGTGATGAAATAAATACTGGTGTACTATACTTTAAACTCTGCCTACCTCAGCGAGGAATACAGACATCGTGTTTTAATAATAATATCTTCTAGGTAAAGAAAAATTACAATCTCTATGACATATGACAGGTGCAAGCGCAAGCGCAGTGGTTGCAATAATCTACTGCGGGTTCGATTTCCACCCGGAAAAGATACCTAATTGTATGTTCTACTTTGTAGAATGTGTTTGTGAATGTGTGTTTGGTTTGTGAATAGGAGCTCAGATTAGTATTTGTAAACGCACCTAGGGTACAGGTGAAAAATATTATTACGAGTAGAGACCTAGTCCGCTAGGTATGGAGATTAAACAAACAAACAACAGATCACAACAGATCACAACAAAAACAACAAACAAACAAAAACAAATAAAAAAGAACAAAAATAACGGTAAGCAATCGTGCTATCAGTCGAGCTTATAAAAGTTCTATTATGGCTGCATGGTTTGGGTTTATAGTTGTTATTGGGATCCATTGGACAGCTCTAACTGCGTACTGAAACCTATGTAAATAAATAATTAGTATGTTTGTACAGTTCTTAAATGTATTTGAAAAAACTGCAACCATTGTGTTGTGACCCTGTTAGGGATCAAATTTGATATTAACATACATTTCTCAGACTCTCACTCGATTTAAAATCCCATTTTATCATAATCCTTTAGTGTAAAAATAAGTTTTAGAAGTGTGATCTTTAGAATTTTTTATTTTGACACCATTTAACTAAACATAATTGTAAATCGATAGCTTAGCTGCTGGGTGAGTGATATTATTTTTAAGTCAAGATTCTCGGAATATAATTCGTGTTTAGCGTAAATATTTCAAACCGGAAGGCATTGTCTCAGCGTTTGTGAGCCAGTTTATAAGCACGTTTTATTTTCTTTTACGTTCGATCGAACAAATCTCCTGACGGTAATTTAGTATAAATTAACCATACAGTTTGATCCCAGCATCAATCTTGGCATTAGACATGAAGAAGACACTAGTAGTGATATCTGCTCTGGTAGTTCTGGCCATCGCGGCCCCCGCCCTGCCCTGGGATGCCTTGGAGAACACGGATCGTACTCAAGATTGGCACCTTAAAATACAATCGAGTTTACCAGACACTCTGAAGGGAAAACGGATGTCACCAACGGAGATCAACACCAGTTCCGTTTTAAATAATGCAGTCCCAAACAGTGAAGTTCAAAATGTACACACCGACGCTGGAGTTTCAACACCCACGGGAAGAAGCTTCACATTGAAAAAGCCATTGATTGTGAAGAAAAAATATGGGTACCAAGTGTATCGTGATTCTGAAGAAGAAAAAGCTAACGCCGACTCCGATGAAACATGCGGCCGACAAGTCAAGGTCAAATTGTGTAATGAAGACGATAAACTCAAGACTTCAGTAACAGGTTCTGCTCATGAAGGTTCTGAAATTATTACTACCGAAGATGATGTGAAACATAGCATCAAGATGGCGAAGGAAGCTGTAGAGAATTTGCAAAGAGATCTTAAAAAAATGGAAACGAAAACTGACATGAAAATTGCACATGAATCGCAATCTGACATTGAACTACATGAAGATATTGAAGTAGCTAGACAAGCCTTGAAACATATCCATGAAAATTTTGGAACCTTAGAATCGATGAGTTTACATGCTACAACTACAAGGAACTTCGAGGACATGCATGATGTTCACGTTACCATAGCAAAAACAGAAGAAGAGAGAATGGCCCAATGGCAAGAAGCCCTCGAAAATATCCAGAAAAATGTTGAGATAGCGAGAAATATCGAGGATAGTTTCAAAGCTGCCAGTAACCAGGGTAGTACGTTACATTTGGATCAATCAGAGGCAGCACTCACAGTAGCTGATAAAAAAACTGAAGAAAATATTCATTCGCATGCAGCGTTATCCGAAGGCAGCAATTTTGCACAGGATGTAACTTTAGAACCTCATCAACACGAAAAAAAAGGCGCAGAAGAAATGATCCTGAACAAGAAAACAACTGAACATTTGGGCGAACATAATGCTGCAGTGGAACAAAATACTGAAGATGACATGAATACTGCTCCTTCTGAAATGATTGAAATTCATTTAGATAACATTAAAAGCCAAGAGCCTTTGAGAAGCGAGAACCACAAAATTCAAGAAAACGAAAAAAGTGCTGAAGCCAAATTAGAAGAGCACAATGTACACACCGAAAACAAAGAGTTATTAAACAAAGAGAATATTGCTGAGCATCATCAAGAAAAAAGTTTTGACCAATCTGAGCATCACATAATGCAGGTCCCATCCATGAAAGCAATTGAAGAAGGAACCAAAACCAAATTAGATATAGAAAAGGATGCTGCGCTTAAAACGTCAGAAAAAAATCCTGTGGCTCCTACCACCACAAGCACCAGAATTAAACCATCAATGACTTCAGACGCATTCAGTAAACAACAAAAAAACGCAGTAAAGATACCTTTTGAAGGCAAAAATGACCATCATCTGGAACAGAGTACTGATGACGGTATGATCGATTTTCTAGTAAAGTCAGGGGATCATTTAGATGAAGAAAACACAGACAAAGGAGATTTGCACCAAGAACATTTCATAGAACTGGTGAAAGCTGCTGAAAATTCAAAGCCGGAGCAAAACGAACATCTTGCCTTGGAAGCTGTTGAAATTAAACACCTTGATAGCATCCCTAAATCTGCAGAGCAATTAGAACACACCCATTTCCACAATTTAGGTGAACACAATGAAAATGTTATGTTGACAAAATCTGTGGACCACACCTCTATCCTAGACCACCAAAAGCAGCGAATGATGCAGGCCGAAGAACTCTTCCATAGCAGACAACTGTCTTCTATGGAAGCTGTACCAGAGATGAAAGCAGCGGACGAACATTTGCATCATCTGCAACACATGCACAACGCACAATGGGCACAAGAAAACAGACATCTGTCTTCAAAGAAAGCTGTTGAAGAATTTGACAATGAGTTTCGCATGGCTCAAGGACAAGCAAATGGACATGGTGTCATCCCCGAGCATACTGTGGATCATTTGAGAATATCTCACTTGGCTGAGCATCAGATTCCGAGCAAAATGGGTGTCTCTAATGATTTTGAGATGGCGACCCATATCCCAGCTCACCCCCACCACCCTGTGAGATATCACAACTCGATGTCGCACTCACAAAAGCATGAGATGGGCGGTATGGGTATGCACTCCAACCTCCACCCAAGCATGAGAGACGCGATGGAAGGTTTTGGATCGGATCACATGTTCCACTGGAAGCCTGTTCAGGAATCCGCTAGAGGGGCTTACGGATCAGGCTATTCAGGTTCCGCCGGTTCAACAGGCGCAGTTGGCGTGTTCCCCAACGCAAATGTCGGAGGCTGTGGTATCCCCTTGCTGCTGAGTTGTTCGCCGTCCGTGGTGTCGGGCAGCTTAGCTAAGGCCCACTCAGCCGGCCCCCTATCTTACAGCTCGCCCTCCTACAGAACGGAAGAAGACTTCGGTTTCCAGAACAAGCGTGACACCAAGAAGACGAACGACATGAAAACCACCAACGTTCTGCGATCATCTACGATTGTAAAACCGAAAAATTCAATCGCCCTAGAAAACAACATGTAACTTGGCAGTATCGGCAATCGGAAATTATGGACCATTAATTATTTAATTATTTATTACAAATTTTGTACTTTTGTTTATAGAACATCACAAAAAGAATAAAGCATTTTCTTCAACTTTATTGCATAATTTGAACTCTTAGGTCCCTACCCCTACCTACCTGTCTAATACGGTTGGCGCTAAGATAAATTATCATAGATCATTTTTAGGGTTCCGTACCCGAAGGTTACCAAACGGAAACCTATTACTAAGCCTCCGCTGTTCGTCCGTCCGTCCGTCTGTCTGTCAGCGGGTTGTACCTCATGAACCGTAATGGGTGGACTGTTGAAACAAATTGTCACAGATTGTGTATTTCTATTGCCGCTATAATAACAAATAATAGAGGAGCTCGTGGCTAAGTAATAACAGCCGGACGGGTCGATCCATCAGGTTAAGCTACGCTTATTGGGGTTGTCCGTGGATGGGTGACCATCTTTACATACCGAGACTCCTCCGTGCCTCGGAAAGCACGTTAAGCCGTTGGTCTCGGCTGTCATTCGTAGATCTTTGACAGTCGTTACGGGTCGTCAGAAGACCGAAAGTCTGACAACCAGTCGTACCAAGGGGTATCGTATTACCCAATTACTGGGTTGTGGAGGTCAGATAGGCAGTCGCTCCATGTAAAATACTGATATTCAGTTGCATCCGGTTAGACTGGAAGCCGACCCCAACATAGTTGGGAAAAGGCTAGGCAGATTGATTTTATAATAACAAATAATAAAAATAAAATAAAGTTAAAAATTAAAGGGGGTACCCATACAATAAACTTTTGATTTTAAAAATTTTGTTTTTCTTACCCTGGCATGATGAGTTCTAGACAATGACACCCTGGGGGGTGTCATTGACTTGAACTCATCAAGTAGAATACAAATATACATATACAATATATATATACATATATAGGCGCCAAAGTTGTCAGTTTTAGACCATTTTTGTACGAGCTCTACCGAAACAACTAAAAATGTTAGGAATTTGAAACTTTTGTATATCATGTACCTTAAACTATATTTAATCAACAAATAACAGAAACGTCGATTCGTGTGTGTTTAAATATGGGCGATTTTCTGCAACTGCAAAAAATAACTTTGTAATTCACAGTATCATTATGAAATACAAAGTTATCTTTGCGATTGTTAAAAGGAGCCGATTTTTTTGTTTGGTTATATAGGCTCACCACAAACTGTGGCGTATATTAATGAAATGCATGTTGGTTTATTCCTTATAATCTCTAGATTACAGTGGTAATATTAGCAAAACTTTATGTAACCGGAATACTGTGAAATACGACAGTCAAAACATGACTCCTAATAACCTAAAATCTCACAAGAGCAATTTTCTAATAAGTGGATAGGTCTCATTGGTATTTTAAGTTAAAATAGTGCACCGTTCAATAATAAATAGTATAAGACAAAGTCACGTCTGTACTAAAAAATAAAAAAATGGATTAATAATTATGGATTATTAATGGATTAATGTAAATGGATTAGATGTACGCATTTTGAAATAGCGCGGCTTTTCCCAGCCACTGACTGTAGATCTAAAATAATAAGGTGATGTGTTATAAGCTGGTTGTGTAAGGAGAAAAAAAAACACATAATAGGTACGTCACAAGAAGTATTTATTACTGTTCATCATCATCATTTTCAAAGCCATCTCTTATAAGCAGTATTTCATCTAAAATAAATATACCTCATTAAATGTTTCGCATTTTTAAAGGTAAAACCTCAGATTAGAGAGCATAAACACTCACCTCGCGAGAAATCCACATACACACAAGTTGGCGCACGTCTGCAGCTGTCTCGGACAGTAACTGTCGTCGCACATTCCGTTGGAATCTTACTGCACAATTGATACAACAGCTTTGTGGATTATGCACTGTACCTACAGATGCCATTTTCATAAAATCATTCGAATAAAAATACGAAAAGAACAGAAGAAACACTTTCATGTAGCTAGAAATCGGAAACAATAATGTTGTCTGTCAGTGTCAAACTGATTGAAACTGATAAACAAAAGCCCCCCACAGAGTATCTACAACGGGCTTATTAATTATGTTTCGTTCCACGGTGATTTTTAAAGTACGTTACGCGATATTTGCGTTAACCGTTAATAACAGCATTAAAAACCAGTTCACTGTACCAATGAATTATTATCTCTTTAAACGCATTTAAAGCCGATATTATTACCGCCGCGCACCGTAGTAACATATTTTTTTACACGTTAAAATAAACCTAAAAACGCTCATAAACACGCATTTTTTGCCGTAACACTTTTTACTATTATTTCATTATTCCGGTCAGATTTGTATATAATTATTGGTTTGTTAATTATACTATGATGATCACTTGTTTTATGTGTAATATGATTAATAAACGTAACCGTTTAATAGTGGGCCCACAAAAAATGTTTCCTATAAGATGAAAAAATTCTTCGTATTAAAAGGAAATGTATTTACTGTTAAATATTGTACGATGGTACTGAACCCTTCGTATGCAAGTCCGACTCGCACTTGGCCGGTTTTTTAGTTGTTTAAGTAGGACTTCCTCGTTGGTCTAGTTGTTGCAGGCACCATATTGCTGAGCATGAGGTCCTGGTTTCGATTACCAGGTCGAGCAAAGTTTATTGGGTTTTCAGAAAAGAATTTCTTAGTAACAGCCCGGAGTCTGGGTCTGTGTCCGGTTGATGGCAATAGGCTTGCCCCCGTTACATGGGACTTAAACATAACTGGCGAAATGTGGGTGTACTAACACAGTACACCTCTACCTAACCCTTCGGGGATTACAGGCGTGATGTTATGTTATGTAATTAATAGGCTAATGTATTCTTATGTTGATTTTATGTAGGGATACTATATTGCCTTCACCAGGTTACAAATCTAATTGGGACTGCTGAATGTGGTTCTGGGTTCGATTCCCAGGTCAATCAATCATAAATGAATTATTCTTCTTTGTGGCTTTGCATCAGTTGGGAAAAAATAAACATGTATGTCAGACTGCAATCGCAACCAAATATTGCAACACCATAATAAACTAAATTCAAATATCATTAAACATTGTAACATGAAACCATACATTTAATTGTCAATGACTCTGAAATTTTGCTGATTTATGTTATGCGATGTTCTCAGTACGTCGCGCTGAAGTATTTCAACACATTTTAAATAAAAGTTTTGTCAAAGAACATTATTCAGTGACTAATTACGATGTTAACTGCGTGTGTTATAATTTATTTGAGCTTCGGCTTCATTCAAACTGCTCCCGTAACATACAAGAATCCATTTTACTCGAACTATGACAGTGTCGATTACAATGAACTGGTCCGAGCAACACGTAACCTGATCCCGCAACCAGTTCCTGAATCTGTGTTCCTGAGACCTTTAGAGATTAACAGTAATTCAAACGACGACGCAAGTGTATACCGAGAGAGTAATGATTTCATTAGATTACCCACTTTAAAATCAGATGACTTGGCTGTGCTGGATCCCTTACCACAGAGTTCATATTTTGAACATGGCATTCAAGCTGCACTGCCTCTGGAATACGGCTTTATCAACCAAAACGTGCCGTCAGCAATGGTTTGGAACGGCAAGTACAATCTACGAACATCTTACGACACTGATCCAGATACCTACGAAGTAGATCAAGGGCTGAATGCAGGTTCGCAAGAGGATGGTTTGTACCCGTTTGTACACACCAGTATATCTGCGGCTCTGAACCCCGTGCCTCCGGTTCACACTTTGCCGCCAGTTTACGCAACACACATCCATGAAACGATGCCGTCTCTAGAGACTCGTGGTGACTACGATATTGACGTGTTGAACCCAGAAAACTCAGAACTGATGCCACCAAACTTGCGGATCACTCGTTCGAGAAGAGATTTTCTGGACGACCTGGCTCACGACGCGATGATGAACAACATCCTGCCGACGATGCCTGTACCATTCGCGCGTGGTGTAGAGAGATCTCCGTCCTACCAGGCGGCGAGGCCGGTGGCGCAGAGAACGGGTCAAGTGATGGCTGTCTTCCCAACCAGCAAGTCCAACGGCTGTGCTATGCCGATATTGCTGCGCTGCTCTCCAAACCTGGTTCGTGGAAAGCTGTCCGGATCGTACGCTGAACAGTCTCCGCAGGTGACGTCAGGGGCAGCTTACAGACGGGACGTGGAATAGTTCAACAAAAATGCGTTTAAACAAGTATTATGTAAACGTGTTTGCCTACATACCATACAATTGTTTTACTATTTCGAAACCAAACAACTGAACCCAGTAAATTACGAGTGAATGTCAATCGATTGTTTTATTTTCCTGAAATTGTATTTATTGATGTTATGACTTAAACTCTCAAACTTAATCATTTTATCCTATCGATATTCGACTTACGAGCAGGTAGTTTTTCGTCAATAACGCATGTTACTATCATTGAATAGTAACAAGTATTTAGTAGCAAATAAGTTTTACAATAGATTCCATATCAATTGATAAGCGGTTTCTTTTGTTCTAACAAATAAACAAAACTCTTAAACTTCCTATCATATTAAGGTAACGATTTCTTAGAACATGTCGTTTTATTTGGTTTCTGTTTTATAGCATGTCTATCACACTTCAGTCTTAACTATAGCTGTCGAAAGTATTGGTATAGGCTCTACCCATTGGTAGAGCCAGTCAGCTCGTCAGATTTGATTTCTTGAGCACTTACTACTTTTGCTTAACTAAAATTACTTGTTGACGACACGATGACATTACTAAACTTGTTGTTGTGATTTTGTTCTCGTTGCTGGCTGACAGTCGTCTTTTGTTTTCGTTGCTTACATATTTAGTATGTATGTATCTATGTATAGATTATATAGCATATTTATCTACTATTTAGCATATGTATGTATCTGTGTATCTATTATAGTATATTGTACTTATACAGGGTGGCGATTAGGTTATCACATTAATTGAAACCACGCATTCAGTACATGATTCTGGACCCCGCTGCGTTGAAATTTTTCGTCAGTTATTAAAAAAAAAATTGCTGCTCCATACATTTTGACCTCGTAGGTAGGCAAAAATGTATGGAGCAGCAAATTTTGTTTTTTAATAACAGACGAAAAATTTTAACGTAGCGGGGTACTGAATACGTGGTTTCAATTAATGTGATAACCTAATCGCCACCCTGTATACTTTTTATTTGCACCAAGAACAACCCCATTTAGACCGATTTAATGTCCAATATACAGTATATATATATATATAGTATATTTTGTAGTTTAAAATCCTCGAAAACGTCGCGTGCGACGCGGCGATGCCATCCGCGGGCTCCGCCTGCATTTCAAGCAAACGCGTGTAAAATCTCTTCTCCGTAAACGCTCTCATACAATGCCATATGTTTGAATTTAGTGCGGGCGGCGCCGCCCATCTCAACGCGTGACGCCCCGCGTCTTTGTAAACGAGGCCTTATAGTTTCGCCATGTCCGTCTGTCCGTCCGCAGCTTAAAACAGAGACTCTTAGTACTAGAAAACTACAATTAGGCATGGATATGCATATTAATCACGCCGATAAAGTGGTAAAATAAAATCATGAAAAAAAAAAATTAGGGTACCTCCTGTACCTACACGTAAAGTGGGGATGTTTTTTTTTTCTCGTCTAACCTATGGTGTGGGGTGTTGTTGCATAGGTGTTTTTTTTCGATTAAGGGATCCGTTTCTAAAATATTAAAGTTTAAAGTGCTAATTTTTGTTAGAGTCAAGTGTCCCCCCCCCCTGCCAGCTAAACGGTTTTGGATATGTGAAAAAATTCACGGCAGTTAGTATATACAACGAAGTTAAAAGGAAAAATATCACAAAGACTTTACAAGTTAATGAGTAATAGTCGACCAACTTACATTTGCAGTTGGAATGTATGAGAGAACATGTTTTTCAACTACAATGTTAAGTTTGTTCTTGGGATAAATTCATCCCAACTACGGAACCCTTCATTGTACGTGGTCTGACACGCACTTGGCCGGTTTTTATTCATTCATATAGTACGTTCAACTTGGTGCCAAAGTGAGAGTTATTGTCGAACTTTTCATGCGGACTATACATGACATGACACCTTCACACACATATATTCTATACAAATTCTATATTCTATACATTCTATACAAATAAATAAAATTGAAGCGTCTGTTTGTAATGTCAAAATAACAATTTTTTACTAAATGCATAAGAAAGTATATACGGTACTTATATTAACACCATTGCAATTTTTAAAATTTTTGTCTATCTGTCGGTCGGTCTGTCTGTCTGTTTGTTTGTTCCGGCTAATCTCCGAAACGGCTGGACCGATTTTGACGGGACTTTCACTGGCAGATGGCTGATGTTACGGTGAGTAACTTAGACTACTTTTATTTTATAAAAATAATTAGGGTTCCGCGCAAAAAAAATAAATCCCATGAAATTGTGAACAAAGTCGGATTTGAAAAATTATTTTTCCATCTGGTAGCCTAATTCTCGGGGATGGTTATAGGCTATTTAACATCACGCTACGACCCTTAAGAGCCGAGCAAAAAGAAAAAAATCAGAAAGAACGATAAGCGAAAACGAAGTAATAGTGGGGGAAGGCTATGCAACGCGGCGGGTCGGGGGATGAGGGAGTTTTAAAAAAATGTGGATGTTACTTTAGTATATTGTGTATCTTACGACTTCCACGCGAAAGAAGTCGCGGGGCACAGCTAGTTTTAAATAAAATACCTCATTGTTATAGCGGTCGCATTTTGCAATCGCAAGTGCGGCTGCGAATGTATAGACACTTTTACATGTCAAAAATTTTTTTTTTTCAACTAGATGAGGCCGGCGTTTCCTATCTGACTACTCTGAGAAGAAAGGCCGAAACAAACTCAGAGGACACAGTCTCTTTTAAAGTCCAGACATAATCTTGGTCAGATCATGTGAAGACCATGTAAGTTGGTGTCTGAAATGGTCTTTTGAGGAAAGAACCACACAGATTGAGTGGACCTGTCCAGTCAGTGCAAGCATCTGTCAGTAATCGTACAGCTCAACATAAAAGTTAAGGAGCTCAACGATACGACTACGAACGACGAAGGAGCAAACGACTTGTACATACTTCCTCATCCCTTTTTAGGGTTCCGTACCTCAAAAGGAAAAGACGGAACCCTTATGTCTGACGAACTCGTGTGTCTGTCTGTCCGTCTGTCACCGCCAATCTGCTTCGAATCTAATGGACCGATTAAGTTGAAATTCACACACACAACAATTTCTGTGACCCAAACACGAACGTGTGACATACATAAATAAATGAGTTTTGAATATGGGGGTTACATAAGAAAATTTAAATTCGAACAGATTTTTTTTTATAATTTTAAAATAAATAGTTTTCAATTTATTTAAGATGAAAATTGACCAGGGGTATGGTCAATTTTCATCTTTTAGGCTCAGTAGTTTCAGAGATAAAGGGGGATAAAGGTTCTGAGTCTACAATTTTGAAGAAAATACAGAAAATAGTTCTATACTTATAGGTTACATGAAAACCAATAAGAAGTCTTTAGTCTTAAAATACCACGATAAATCTCTCAATATTGTGCGTACGAACTTACCTAAGGGAGAATATGTTTTTCAACTAAAATGTTAAGTTTGTTCTTGGGATAATTCTGAATCTTCTTTCTTCATCCCAACTACGGCACCCTTCATTGTGCGTGGCTCGTCACGCACTTGGCCGGTTTTTGTTTGTCATCCATCACTTTTCATCACTGATGTTTTGTTTGTCGAGAAGTTGCAAGCGACTGCTGAGCGTGAATTTAAAAAAAAAAAAATATATATTTATTTATTAATAACCAACTTGTATGAATGGCAGGCGCGCTTGGGATCGATTCCCAGGTAGGTAACCAGACCGGGTCAAATGTTATTAGCAGTAGCAAATGGTATAGCATAATCAGCCTATAATGTTCCCACTGATGGGACACAGGCCTCCTCTCGATGAGAAGGAGTGGGTCGTAATCCATCACGCGGGCCCAGTGCGGGTTGTTAGATGTCGCATGTCTTCGAATGTTTGGTTCTAGGGCATGCCGGTTTCCTCACGATCTTTTCCTTCACCGTTTTGAGAGCAGTGGTGATGAAATACTTTACACAAAGTAAAGCGCCTGCTTGGGGTCGAACCCGGTATGCTGGTATGTTATTAGTAGTAAATGGGTCTTACTTAAACGTAGCTGGCGAAAATGACAAACACCCTGCTTAACGCTACGAGGAAAAGCTTGATGTGATGTTTTAACACTGTATTTATTGCGTTAATTGTGTCAGTTATGCTACGGCTACATTGTCGCGATAACGCGAACTACACACTTCGCGCGGTCTCTGTTGTACAGCGAGACGTCGAGCGGTGTGCGATGGAGAGCGCGCGAAGTGCAGTTCCCGTTATCACTGACAGTTTTCTATATATGTATGCTTTGTCTCCAGACACACCGAGGTGTCCCCCGGGCGAGGTCCTGGGCTCGAACCTGCAGTGCATCACTCGCAGACACATCACCAACACCAACGAGACACATTGGGAGCACTACGACTCGCCATAGCAACGACGTCACTTCTAACCTTAAATAAAGTCTTTGAAAGGTATTATTTCCGTTTTTATTTCAGGGAAGATATCTCCAAATAAACGACGCCATGTATTGTTCTCTATTTCAAAACTTTGTCAGAAAACGTTTCATAAACATAATAATTATGCTTTTATTCTATACGACTAAAACTTAAATGTTTTATTGCACACATGTTGTAATTAGAAGTTACATTCAAGGGGTCCAGCAGATATAAACCCGGTAAGTAAGGGCACAGCAATTTAAAGTATTAAAATGACTTTAGATTTAGTTTAGACAGAAAACGTAGGTACGTACTTATCTAGTTCCTGGTTCGATTAGTAGTAGGGTAACTGGTTTTGGCAAAGGTATACAGTACGTTAGTTTAAATGAGGGACGTATCCAAACCCACAATAGTTCATGCTTACATGATACTAATAAAAATATTAACAAAAAAAAAAAAAACACTGGTAAATAACAGACAGAACCATACCTAAAATTTGGCAAAAAGTCTTGCAACGTGTATGCACCTTTGCGCTAGACAAAAACCAGCGGCAAAAATTCACGCGTGGTTCGTGGTCGTTGACCCCGAGTTCTTGAACGGGTCTAAAATGGTATAGGTGCATTCCTTCTTCATGCAGCAGTTTCCACAAATATTCTTCATTGGAATATTGATAATGATAAGACGTCATTTTTGTTTATTCAACAACACGTTTACAGGACACCTTTATCGCGAAGTAAGCGGGTTGTTTAAGCGATACGCAGAAGCGCATTAGACATGCGGAAATAGCGGCGCAGTCGCATATACTGCGGAAAAAAGGAAAGGAGCCGGGTTTGCGCACGGGATTCCCTTTCGGCAGGATCGGCACGTGTTTTGCCGCGTGATTACTTTACTGCTTACAAGTCCACTTCTTACGAGCTCACTGTTCATGAATAATGTATTTTATTGGACATTTACGTCACAAATTAGGGTTTTTTACATATTTGGGACGAGAATCGAATACTGAATACCCTCCCTTAATAAGCCCCTCGTTTAACCTAACACACTGTATATCTACCGTATACTTGATACAAATTGACATTCATGATCTCTCTGGGTACTTAGAAAAAATGTTATTTGTACAACAAGAGAGCAAAGTTGGTTTTTGCTGCGAGTGATTCTAGGTTAAAAAAAACTATAACCCGATTACGTAAAAAGGGGTCTGTCTAAAAAAGACGAAACAAGAAAATAATTCAAATAGAAATCCAGAAATGCATAGGTACAAAAATGGTCAAGCTAGAGCCGTGGTCGCACCCACTGTATACTATACATACCATGTCTGTTTAATGGAGGTGTTCCTGGCACCCACATAATCACAGTAGGTATACAGTAAGTGCGACCACAGCTCTAGCTTGACCATTTTTGTACCTATGCATTTCTGGATTTCTATTTGAATTATATTCTTGTTTCGTACTTTTTAGATCCCCTTTTTACGTATTTATTTATTTATATATACTTTATTGTACACCAGATTACACATTACATAAAGATACATCTTAAACTACAAAATATACAATTGGCGGCCTTATCGCATACTGCGATCTCTTCCAGGCAACCTTGGAATGGACAGTGATTTTATGGACATTAAATGGGGTTGTTCTTGGTGCAAATTAAAAGTATATAAGTACAGTATACTATAATAGATACACAGATACATACATATGTTATATAGTAGATAAATATGCCATATAATATATACATAGATACATACATACTAAATATTATCTAAGAGACGAAAACAAAAGAAGACTGTCAGCCAGCAACGAGAACAAAATCACAACGACAAGTAATGTTCCTTCACGAGTCGTTTAAACACAGGCAGTGATTGCGCGCGCTAGTAGTCGTAGTCGGGTTATAGTTTTTTTTAACTTTATTTTATTTACGTAGCCGGGATATAGTTTTTTAACTTCATCTTTTATTTAATACTTTTCCGGTTCCCCATCGGGCATATATACACTAGCCGTAGCCGTGCAATGTCTACATCGTCGCATTCTAACGAGTAAATAAATGAAACGACTGGACCGCGCGAAATGTACGACCGCATTTTAAACATATATTTTGACTTAAACAATATGATATTATACATATTTGTAATATGCTCGCCAAGACCTTTCTTTTGATATCAAACACGTGATGATTATCTCAGTTCGAGGTTAGAATCTTAGGTTTAAATTCCGTCATATAAAATGTTGATAAAATTTATATAACCTATGTTACTCTGGCTGTTATTACGAATCTATTGACACCTCATTCATTAAAATGGGTTCAGTAGTTTAGGCACTACGGTGGAAAATACAAACGTACATATGTACATAGACTGCCAAAACCATTACCCTTCCTTTTGGCTTCGCCATAGTCCGATTAAAAGAAAAAAGTAAAATTCGATCATTGAGACAAAATATACAATACATAATTACATTTAAAACCTTAACAGATGACTTGCAATTTTACGGTTATGTGTATCCGAACGTTTTATTGTTTGTTTCTTTTTTGGGGCTACTAGGTATGAATTTGAAAATCGAACTTCGAATCGACATGCTTCTATCTCTCGCTTTTTTCGTATCGAAGAGAAAGTGACAGAACAAAGTGAAGTTAAAATCTATCGAATTTTGTGAGTAGACCCAGCACTGATCTCGGTATATAAAAAAAATATATATTAAAAAGGTATTTTGTCTCACGCTCCTCGCAGCAAAATGGAATTTTGCTCACTGGTTTCAAACAGCAAAACCTGCTTGTTTGAGGTACTGAGGTGAAATAGTAGATTATATAACAAGTGAAGAAAAAGGGAATTTAAATCGAGGGACTAAGTTGGATCCCGAGAGCAGCGATGTGTTCTAGAGTAAAATCCCGAGCGTAGTGAAGGATAGGTACAAGGACCGAGATGGATTTTTTTTCACGAGTTGTGTACTCTATTTTAACCATTGGAACTTTTACTAAAATATCCACATTCCAAATTCAATCCCTTTCTTTTGTCCTTAGGGATTAAAGAGCTATTTTAGTCCCTGTTTACGAAGAATAAACTAGCTCTTTTTGAATAGATGTGATAAAAAAACAATTTTTTAGCGCTTGGAACACAAGTATCACATTTAAATTCAGAATGAGAAAAAAAACATGCTAAATCTAGCTAAAATAAGAACACTTGGAATTGGAATGTATCGATCAAAGATAAAACGTTATCGCGTCATCTGTATAAATTTATGAAGCCCAGCTGCATATTATTCTTAAATGGTAGATTTATTTAGTACAAAAAAATAACTCTGATATCTAAAAAGATCAATCACCCATAAAACTCTGTTTCACAGTCAAATACTGGACAATCATGGAGGTTTCTCATTTATTCTTCAAGTCATCGCTTCGTAATCATTCATTTTAACTACGTACCTACTACGTAGTACATAAGGTGCGAAAAGTTTTTCCTTTATTTACTTTATCCGAGGTAAGTAACACAATAATGGCGTGATTGTAATTCTAAGAATTATACACACAAAAATAAATAGTTCATTCCTCGAACATTTCTAGTATTTACAATACATGTTTCCTTCAACGAATTCCAATCATCATATCATAATGCGCTTTTTTATTTGAATAGATACACGTGCTGCATTTTAACTAGATATAAATTGCATCTGATCGTGTATTATATCAGACAACAATGAAGTATTAATGATTATTAATGTACTTTGCTATTAAGCGATTTTTCCAACGTCAGATCAATTTTATCCGTGGAATTAAATTGACGAAAATTCAAAATTAATCCTCGGATAGATCCGACGTTGGAATAATTTGCCATTACGAGAGTGGGTAGTACATAAAGGACTGACGGACGAAAACGAAAACACATAAGATCGAAAATAATCAGGAGAAAATAGGACCTCCTAGGATTGGCCCGACTGCCAGATTCTTGGAATAATATGCCTACTCTTTTTCTGTCCCAATTCCAGTTTTCATAGATTTAGAATCCGATGATTCGACCAGTTTTGTTAATAAAACAAGTGATCGCGTAGAGATAATTAATGTGCAATCGGGCTACCCTGTTATCAGCAAACTACTTGCGTTATGTTTATGTTCATAGGTACACTATTAAGAAGGTAATTAATTTATAGTACCCATACATAAAACAATTAGCCTTATTATCTTATGCTTAAAAGGTAGATTATTTTCTAATTTTATGATGGCGATAATGACTTTATACAAGCCCTCATTCCGGTGATCTATTTAACGAGGCTAGGTGCACCGTTTGATTTTATGTTCGTTACGTTAAAGGTATTTTTACTCGACTACGGGAAAGCAAAAGGTCGGCTAATTAATATAGCAACAATCTTGCAACATACAAGCGCTGGATTCGTAAAGCTTTCTATAAATATTATCACAAAGGAAATTCCACTCAATGGCATTCAATGTGATGCAAGTGGGCCTTGCGTCATTTATCCAGAGTATTTCTGTTCCATTACTACCAATATTTGTACTAAGAATTCTTGAACATGAGAAGCAGCACGTATTTCATATTTAATATGGGATTGTCCTTCGTTTGATCGACGTCACTTGCGTTAACCGAAGAATAACTGTGACTTGGGAAGCTTACCGTGACGTAATTCAGAATTGAACAGAGGGACCAACTGTTTACTCCTGCGTCGAGTCTAAACAAACAGCGAGCCAGCCAGCTTGACTCTTGCGCATCTGTGACGTAAAACGACGAGCCCAAAGATAACAATACAACGTTTAAAAGGCAGGAAAAGTATAGCGAGCACCAAACAAATACAGAGCGTTTGATAGCAAACACGAAAAGCTCCAACAAATATTTAAAAACAATGGCGAAGTTTCTGTTATTAGTAGTATTGTCTGCTATATTATGTGCTGTTGGTTACGCCAAACATATACATCCGAGGAATATAGTTCACACGGACGAGGACGCAGCTAACGACAGTGACACCATTTCTACTGAAATCGATGGCATGCCAATTGTGAGTACAGGTCTCCTTTATATTAAATGTTCAACTGAACTAAACTCAAATACAGACTGCTTCTAAAAGTCATAGCAATTTAAGGGGAGTGGCAGAATAATTGGACGTTGAGTGTGATGATTGCAGTACGATGATATTGTTAAGAGGGTGGATGCTGCGGCGGATTCCCTTGATACCCGAGAGTCTACGAATTTTATAATACTAAGGTGCGATTATGAACCTCGTCAACACTGTGGTAGTCTGATATTTTAGTTAGCTTAGTTATGATATTTTAGTACCTATATTTACCACGGGATTGGTGATCACAGTATGCTGTAAATCGACCGGATCCTGCAGCTACTGCAGGACTGTGCCATTGACTTAACCAAACATATTTCACCCTGGGAAACTCACAGTAGTTGGAGACATGGTGTTTTATTTTTACTAGTATACTACTTCTAATAAGAGTACCTAATAGAATATCTCAAACAGTTTATCCATATCTTTTGATGTGTTCGATTACAGAACAGTGGTTACCTTGTCCTGTACTATCTCATTCAGACTAAAGATATCTTGTATATTACCTTCAATCAATTCCTTGAACGATGGCCTTACTTTATTTTTTCCATATGTGTTGTTGTTTTTATTACCATTTTTGTCTTTGTCAACTTGTTTTGTATATTTCGTTTACACATAGCAACGATTGTCTTTTGTATCAATCATCAATAACTTTGTCAATTTTAATCATCAAGTAGATTACGGGAGAGTGAAGGATGTCATATTCAGAAGATTAGGGTCTTAGGGCCGTAAGATCAATTGAAGTTTAAACTCTCTTCCGTAGTTTAAACTTCATTATTGATCTTACGGCCCTTAGTAGTTATTATTATTATACTCATGAATGTTTCTCGTTTCAGGAAGTCATACGACACATCAAGCCGAGTCGCTTCGTGCCAGTCAACAACGTGCTGTTCTTCATGAGGTATCCTCCTTGTGACGAGGGCTTCGAGCGCGACCTGCTTGGTGTTTGTAGGGAGGTCTGGGAGTAGCCTTAAGATAAATGACAACACAGCGTAACCTGTATGGAGTTTCATCGCTTTTGATAGCCTTGAGTGAGTGGAGTAGGACAGCTCGGGATAACGAGGAAGGGAAATCGGGATATAGTTCCCGCCCATCTCTCCGAACAACCTATAATGTCCATCGCGATGCAGATGGTCGGCTGTATGGAGTTACACTGTGATACATGTGGCCAAACAATCGAAGAAATGTATAAGCGACCGTTCATTGTATTGAGTCGTGTAATGATAACGATAAGTTGACATTAAAATTGATCTAATTTTAGAGTGGATAAGATAGATTAAGAGATTATATTTTGTATAAACCAAACATATATGTAGATTTTACTTGGTTTGAATAAGCCTTAATTAATTTATGTGAGGTAACAGAAACAAGCTATTACAGTAATGAGCCGAGTATTTAATGATATCACAAAACGATTGAAAAAACTTTTAATTAATAATTTAACGCGTACAAAAAATTTTCTCAGCTAACATTCACAAGACACTCACTAAGATACTTCACAGTTGACTAACAATTTTCTCACAAACTACAAGCTACAGTTACAGTGCACTTAAAATAACCTACATAGTCCACGGCAAACATTATTCACGTCACAAAGTATTCAATTTTGATCTCGTCGAGCTGGAGTGAACCCGACCGACGAGAATGTCCACCTGGTACCAAAAACTCATGGGTTATATCAAAGACAAAGACAAAGTTGGGTACTTAATATAATTATGTTTAGGGCATATCCGCCGCTAAAAGCGGTATACGAATGTTTACAATACCATGGATATAAAACCTAACCATATAGGCACTCTAATAAACAATACAAAACACCGATTCACAATAAAAACTAAAACGTATTATAAACCTATTTTAGTTATAGAATGTTTTGTCTTCTTCTTTCAAATTCAAATCATAATTCGAAAGAAATTGACAAAACACTTTTTTTTAAGTAAAATAGGTTTTTATTAAGCGTCTGACTTTTTTTTATGAATAAGGGGGGGTAAGACTATAGACTTAAAGATACATAATTCTCTACTATCCAATATTTAAAAAAAAAAGTGTGTGTGTATCAGCTCCGACGCACGACTGGAGTATTATTGTTGAATAAAGAGTTTTGTTGTTTAAAAAAGATACAACGCCACCTTCATAAAATAGCACTCTAGATACGTATACCTAGAGTGCTATTTTGCCCAAACTACAAGCTATCTTAATACACTTTGGGCAAATATCTGACACAAAAAATGGGATGTAAATCTAGCCAAATTAGCACCCCTTACCGAAATGTCTTCTGTGGTCACATGAGCGAGGCGGGCGGCAGCGTGACGGCGCCGTGTCCCGACAGCGGTGACGGCAGCGTGGCCACGCCGCGGATCCACGCGCCGCGCTCGCAACAGAACGACTCCACGTTGTTCAAGGCTCGCATGTAGATGGTTGTTACTCCACCTAAGACATCATCACTACGTTAGCAATAATAAGGAGGTATTATGTAGTTTACGGGTAAGAGTTCGCATATATACAATATCTCGCTTGACAAAACAGTAACTCTGACTGCTCTCTATTTACCATGACTCTTGCACTCCAATAAATGAGACCTACTTTTTAACAGACTTCGAAAAAGGAAGAGGTTCTATGTTCGACTACACATGCATGCATGACTATGCATGTTTTTTTTATAGTAAAGGGTCTTTCAACAAGGACGGGTCGATGTTAAAATTGAATAAAACAAGATGTGTGTGAGATATTAACGAAATTTATTTTTTATTTAAAAGGCCCATTTATGCCATTATGGATGGAATATGACATCGTTCAAATGTCCGCCGCGGCTTCGTATGGTGGCACGAATCCGAGAGGTCCAATTTTTAATGACTCTGCTGCATAGATCCGGCTGAATCCGAGCGATGGCCTGCGTTATGTTGGCTTTCAGGGCAACAGTCGAATGTGGTTTATTGGCATAGACCTGCGACTTCAGAAAACCCCACAAGAAAAAGTCTAGCGGAGTCAAATCACACGATCTTGGTGGCCAATTCACGTCACCTCTGCGAGAGATAACTCTACCCTCAAACCGTTCATGCAGAATGTCGATAGTGTCGTTCGCTGTGTGGCAAGTAGCGCCATCTTGCTGGAACCACATGTCGTTCACGTCCATATTGTTCAATTCAAGCCAAAAGAAATTGTTTATCATTGATCTGTAGCGCGTACAGCGGCGATGTTCTCGGCCGATCTGGCGTTCCTTTGACGTAAAGGTGTTGGTTGGTTGTTTACCGAACCGGTCGTCTCAAATTTAGTCACCAATCGTTGGAGAGTGGACTTTGAAGGGCCACCGCGTCTGCCGTAAAATGGGCGCAATGCGCGCAACGTTTGCACTAACGAACACTCATTTTGATAATAAAGTTTTATCATTTGCACATGCTGCTCAACCGTGTAACTTGCCATGGTGATTTGGCATCACTGACTGCATAATATACAACAGATTTTACAGATCCCACCAAAATAGTATGGCTGCCACAGACTGTCAACATCGACCCGTCCCTATTGGAAAACCCTTTATATGGCTCCACTGATTTCTCCGTCAATTGTGAACCGATTTTGAAAATTCTTTTTTGTTTTTGAAAGGGTACTTTCGAGGTGGTCCCATTGTCATCAGGTCAGGATCTGATGATAGGATCCTGGAAAATCGAGGGAACTCTTCAAATATTCTAGACACACCTACAGCGATTTGTGTATTTTTTAATAGTAACTCTTGCTCTCGAAAAGCACTATTTGGTGAAGTGTAACTAATGATGAAGACCACAGATTGCTACCGGAACTACTCAATAATAAGTATTTCACGGGTTGCGATTCGATTGTTTTAATATGGTTGCTAAGAAATTTATGCTCGTCACAATGCATATGGTGAAGTGGAGCTGATGGTGAAGTACCAGGAGAACTCCTCAACAATTACCGTCCCTCTCTCGGGAAAAGCAATATATTGTAAACCCGCCGTAAGTAGTATTTTGTGCCGCAGATTGATGGGGTGAGTTTAGTATATCATACTAAGATGACCGGTACTTGCAATTATTTAAGGAACGTTATGGGAATGCAATAAACCTGATTTGTTTTATTACTTCACACGCAATGTATGGTTACCGTGGCAAAACGTGCGTAGCGAAGGGCACAGCGCAGCGAGCCTTCGGCCGCCGAGTATTTCAACATCCATTGCTGATTTTTTTAATTTTACCTGTTTTATTTACATAAATGGAGTGCTGCGTACAGAGAATGTAATTTTACATTGAAATATAGGAATAGTAACTGAAAATACGAGGAAAAAAATTTGAAATTTTCCTGAGAATATTTCCGGTGGAATTTGATTCAAAATAAGGAGCTGAATGCACCCTCTTAGTTTGCGGAGGGATGTCCCTTACACCCTAATTATATGTGAAGACGATGCACATAGAATGAAATTACTATACTACAATAGGTAAACAATTAAAAATGAAGCAATGACAGATAAATTAAATATTTATGTGTCAGATGTGGTGCTCAGCCCTTACCTCTTCCTGATGATAATGGACGCTCTGACGTCGGACATTCAGGAAGAGGCTCCCTGGTGTATGCTGTTTGCCGATGACATTGTGCTGGTTTCTGAAAGTGGCCTAGAGGTCCAGAACAGATTGGAGGTGTGGTGGCACAGACTGGAGAGTGTTGGCCTGAAATTGAGTAGAACCAAAACGGAATACTTGTTCTGCGATTTCGGCGGTCTCTCCAATCCAGTGCCTTTAGCTCTCGCCGGAACGCCCATACCAATCTGTCCCGACTTTCGGTACCTCGGGTCGCTCGTTCAAGGGGATGGTGAGGTGGACCGGGATGTAACGCATCGGATCAACGCAGGATGGATGAAATGGCGACAGGTCACGGGAACAACTTGTGACTCACGGATGCCTCTCAAGTTGAAGGGTAAAATCTACAAGTCCGTGATAAGGCCTGTCATACTGTATGGATCAGAATGTTGGGCTGTGAAAAAGACGGATGAAAAAAGATTGCACGTAGCGGAGATGAGAATGTTAAGATGGATGTGTGGTGTGACGAGAATGGATAAAGTGAGAAATGAATATATTAGGGGAAGTTTGAAAGTGGCGCCAGTGACTGAAAAATTGAAAGGGAATCGTTTGTCTTGGTATGGTCATGTGAAGAGGAGGGATGAAACGCATGTTGCTAAAAGAGTTATGAGTTTACATGTGGATGGATGGAGAGGGAGAGGGAGGCCAAAGAAAAGATGGATGGATTGTGTGAGAAGTGATATGAAAGAAAAGGAAGTCAGTGATAGTTTGACGAGTGACAGGACAGAATGGAAGGAAAAAACGTGTTGCGCCGACCCCAAATAATACGGGATAAGGGCAGGAAGATGATGATGTGGTGCTCATATATTCACAAGCATTGTAAAAGTGCACGATTTTCCTAAAATTTTAACAAGTAATAACTAATCAGTCAGTATGCGAGCCCAAGTAATCACAGAATGTAGAATCAGTGTCATAAAACATAATAAATTAAGTGTATCTACAATTTAAATAGCAATCAGTTTTGTCTAGACTCTAGATTTTCCTATGGAGCAGGACCAGCATGTTTCCAAGCATTCTTATCTTGGATATAATCCTCTAATTTGTAATAATTATGCTTTTTACAAAGTGTACTTTTAATATGAGTTTTAAAATTTCTTTTGTTTAATTGCAATATCACAAGGTATTTTGTTGTAACATTTAACACAGTACCCCATGAAAGATGTATGTACTTTAGATAAACCTATTTTATCTTTATTTCTAGTATTAAAATGATGTCTGTTATTTATTTTATTAAAAACATGTAGACTTTTTCTTACTTACATAATATTTTCATAAATGAATTGGCAAGGTACCGACATAATGTCATAATATTAATCCTTTATTATTAGGCGTTTGTAACTTAGAAAAATTACAAACTGACCCACTAAAAAGTGAAAAATAAAAAACTTTTCACAAAAAAAAAAAAAAAAAACAACCAGCTTCCAAAAAAAACAACACTTCAAAGTGAAAAATAACTAATGGCAAAAAACTAAAATACAGATCCAAAGACACCGACTTCCGAAATTAAAGTTATTTTTCACTTTGTAGTGTTTTTTTGGAAGTCGGTTGTTTTATTTTTTTTCTTAAAGTTTTTTATTTTTGTATGTAAAATAATTACTTAAGGCGGCCTTGCATTTTACATAGAAAAAGTAGGTCTCGTTTCATTTTCTTGAATTAATGTCAGGGGCCTTATTAAGGCCCCTGACGTGAGAAATCAAGAAGGTACTGGTTTAAAATCTAGTTCAGTGTGTTGCAGTAAAACTATACTTAGAACAAACAGTTGTCGAACTGTTAGCAACTTGCATGCGATATAAAGCTGGTGTGTGGGAAATCTGAATGGGCGACAGGTCGCAACTTTAATTGCTCTTTGACCACCCCGGGAAGTTATGCAGTAGTTAAGAATAGATTGACCCAATGCCAAGTAAACCTGTTTAATTAATTTAAAGTCGATTATGTCCCGTAAATTCTTAAAATTGTATATTTATTTACGCACATACATTTACATTTTATTTATGTACATAATAAATCGATGTGTTTACGGAAATTTAGATTCGTGTCAATGGTGACGCCTAGGTATTTGATATGGTCGACTTTAGTTAAAGTGGGACAAGTGCATGATGTGTCAGCGTATGTATTACAATTGTGCGCGTGAAGGTTTTGGCTAAGTAACTTGGGAATTTAACGCTAATAGATTGTTTTGTAGCCAATTACACACCATATCAAAGTTATACTGAGCAAATTGATTGAGATTACCTCTGATCCAAATCAGTTCAGTTCTTCCGCCGATCCAAATACCCGCCCATATCATGACTGTTCAAGCACAGTATGCATGGACTTCCTGGCATGATTTTAAACGTTCTTGGCATCCAGGGCATCCAGTATCTGGCCGCATAACATAGTGAGATTCGCCAGAAAAACACACAAAACGCCACTCTTTTTCTGCCTGATTTCTGTGTTCATGAACACATTGTTAACGGGCTCTGCGATTGCGGAGTTCAATAGGTGGTACACGTAGCGGCCTTCGGGAACGGAGATTAACTTCATGCAAGCGATTTCTTATGGTTTGATCGCTTATTAACATCCCTGAAGAGCTATGAAGACTCGTAACTAACATCATCGCCGTCATTGTACGATTTCGTCGAGCAGTAATTTGTATGTAATCGACGAGCTCGCATCACCACACACAGACAAGATGTCTGCGTGTGGTGATACGAGCTCGTCCTCATGTAGCTCTGCCACGCTGCCAGTGATGCGGTAACGTATCCAAAGTCGACTTATAACACTGTGCTTAGTGTCCAGAGCGATTGCCACAGCACGTTGCCGAGAACCAGCTTCCATCATTCCCATGGCTTCGTGGCTTCATGTCCATAATAACGTTCTTTTGTATTGATTCCACTCGAGAAGTATGCCAGAAATTTTACTGATTTGGCCTCAAACCCGTTGCAGGATTATATAGGAATATGAATTGACAGAAGACAACATTATATTTTGACCGACATTCAAAAACTATTTCCCTTTTCAAATGACGAAATTTACTAAAAAGTATCCATAGGAGTTACACAAAATATAATTAAAAGATCTGATCTTTAGTAAATAGCAAAAACATGCTTGATTCCTAGACACTTTTGTTGTGTGTAGTTTGGAATCCAGATATCTCGAGCATATAAAACTATTTTCGGTCTGTTTATTTTGTGTCTGAGGCGCATTTTGTTAAGCAGAAATATGTATAGGTGTGCAATAATATTTGAGTGCAGACTGAGAAGATAAATACCAAGGTACCTTCCTATAGTTAAGCTGTAGATCTTAGTTTTCCTGGGATAGCTCGGGAAAATATCCAAACAATAGTCTTCGTAAATTTTGCACAGTAGGTACCTACCTACTCGTGATTGTAAAACACTGATGAGTCTGAACTGAATCGTACTTTAACAGAAAAAAGGCTACCTAATTTAACTAAACATATTTAGGTTAATAACAAAGTACGTTTCTCCGCAGGGTTACTCCCCATGTCCTCTGCCAGTGAGAGAAACGTGTTTCCCGTTATTGCGTTTTTTTGACGTCAACGTTTATTTAAGCTTCGTCCTCTTCTTACATACACGCATAAGAATATCCGTTAGCAAATATTAACAAGTAAATATTGAGTTGAAATGTTTTGTCTCTTCTATGAATGGGTTGTGTCACTTTCCTGATTTTGTATAACAGGTGACTTATACGCGATTCCTGTATTAGAAACCAATCATTTAGATGACTAATGGTTAGTGCATTTGGTTGTTCGAATTGCTACTACCTACATTGGACATTTCTCACATGTCTTCATCCCGTGGCTCATATAATAATCGTGGCTAAACAAACTACCTACGAATTATTCCAGGATTAGAGCGGGATTACACATACCTGTAGCTTGTACAAAACTAGCTTATGATTGGTGAATGCATGCAGGCATGCAAGCGACTTGCATAGTTTTGTACAAGCTAAAGGCACGTGTATTCCCTCCCTCATGAGTGTGTGTATTTTATCTTTTTTGTAATGTGCGTCTTGTTTGTGCAAAATATTCTTTTTTTTAAAGTTCCTCAGTATTACGTAGTAGGTTGTCTTAGTAGACGACCTACTGCTTAGGCGTGGAAGTAATTTATTTTGAGTTTAATAAAGTTCTGGTTTGAGGTGGTGCGGGAAAAGAGTTCCTGGAAGGACTAGGGGGTGGGGGGGGGGCTTTGCCCAGCAGCGGGACACTATTATAATAAGTAAAAAAAGTAAGTGAAAGAAAACTTTGAAAAAATCTAACAGTAAATAGCGTCAAAAGTAGAGATTGATTAATCTTGGATCATTCTTAAGAAGATGGCAATAAAATGTCATTCACTGCAAAAGTGAGACTCATTGATAACCACATTTAATCAATTTTTAAATATTAATGAAACAAAGTATTTATCAATGCAGCTAGCATATGACAGACTAGGACCTGCTAAGGAGAAACCGTGTTTCTAGTTGACAGATAAATATTGAGTACCCTCTATCTGGCATAATATTTTTTTTCTGTTTAAAACTTTTCAGTGGATACGTGCATGATGATAATAACATTATTTTTATACGCATATTTTGATTGCATCTTATGCACGCAAAGTTTATCAATTGATTGAATATATTATTTTAGGTCAAAAATGTTGATAGCATACATATTTTGCCCACATACTTATGTAGACAAGGATAAAATGTATAGTTTACTTTCAATAATCTAGTTTGCTAACAACTCTACCGCCTAGTCATCACTTTTCTAGCAGTTCTAACAATCATGTCTGACCTTAGTTGAAAACGCAATTATTTCTAAGAAATAGTCATGTTTATAGAAATACGTTTTACCTGGTATGTAATCTTTACTTAAAAAAATATTTGGTACCTATTACGCAAATGCGGAAAGAATGGAACGGTTAGATTTTTTTAGCCGGATTTACACATTGTGTAATTTCGATGTTCCTGTGGTGCTATTCTGGAAAGATCCCACCGTGAAAATTTAGGTGAAGTGAGCGTGATGTGAACTGTCATCCCACCTTGAGGACCTTGGCACCTTGGGATTGAGCTCACTTCAAACTCACTTCACCTAAGTGCTCACGGTGTGATGTTTACAAAATAGATCGGCTGATCTCTTTATACTTAAGAAAATTGGTAGCTTTTTGTTGATATACATCAACAAAAAGCTACCAATTTTCTGAGTCTATTGATCGTTATGTTTTGTTGATTTTAATAAGTCTATTATCGCTAATGACTTGGTAATGACGACGTCCATCGATTATCATTACAGTAAAACCTGGCCGAAAACCTTATTGTACTCGTATGTGAAGATGAACGGGCTGAGATAATTTTAACATTTATTTTGCTTAGAGCAGTTTGTTGAAAGTGTCTTAGATAATATTCCAACCCAAAGATATAAAATAATTAAAGATTCAACCTTGCTGGGTGCGTCCTATTTAAAAGCGATCGTCGCGCGGATATGCGATCGGTCATGTGCATAGCATATTATGTCACTTGTCTTTTGTTCGGAAAACCTGAAAGCGCCCTCTGTCGGTGCGGCCACGCGTTTAGGGTCACCGAACAAAAAGTTCGAACGATCGTGTATTCGCGCGACGATCGCTTTAATTTAGGAGACGCGGGGTCAGACAGCTTCTGGCTTAAATTTTCTTTCCTTTCGTGAGCTCTCTGATGACTAGCAAAGACAAAGGCTTTTGATAACAATGACGTGACGTCGTACCGATGATGATGAGCTGTGTGCCGAGATAGGCCAGCGCGTGTCCGTGTCTGGGCATCGACATCTCCGTCTCTTGCTTCCACTTGCGCAACTTCCAGTCCCACACGTCTATCGCACCCACGCTGTTTACTGTCTTTTCCTAAAAATAACAATGTTCATTAGGTACCTTGTGTTTTCCTGTTTGTGAAAGAACCTTTGGTAAGTATTTCTTTTTTATTTTGTTAAAGTCAGCAGTAAGTAACTCACTGATCATGTCAGGTTCTAATGCGGTTTGATGTTGCCGCAAATCCATTGGATACCATTCCTTAGTCACGTATCGCGACATCTAGTAGTCCACTAAGCTAACCAATATTTTACTCCTAGATTTGCTCTCTAAATACCAACTAACCTTATCCGACATCTTGCCAGCTCCGCCGACGATGTACAATTTATCGTTCATTGCAAACATCGTGGAGAAACATCTGGGAAACCGCAAACTGTGTATTTCTGTCCACCTGCATTTAGTCATATTATTATAAGCACAATATTATTATCTGTGGATGATCTTGGAATAATGCCAAATCCTAGGGGTCGTATTTAAGAAATTCAGATTATCGTAAATTGTAAGAGTCTAGCTTTCTGCACTATGTAAACCAGTCATCTATCTAGCTAGGTCATCTACTACTTATAAAAATAAAGATTCCGTTTTCCGTTTTAAGGTGGAAACCTAAAAGCAGCGGGAAATGATTTTGGCGCAGTGGCTTTTGGAAGAGACCTATACAGCAGTGGATGAAATAGGAGCAGTTTGGTAGCAATTCAAATCTTTTCTCTATTCATATTATTATATTTATCTAGCCTTGAAGTAGCTATAAATAGGTATAGAGATAATAGCTTACTCATTAGTCTTAGAATTGTAGCACTCGACGATCTTGCAGACGGGCTTCTTCTTCTCGCCGGTCATGCCACCAGCCACCCAGATGTATTCGCGATACTTCGCACAAGCCACGGCCATTCGACACACGCTCATCGAACGCACCTCGCTCCATGAACCCGTCTTAGGATCGAACTTTTCTACTGAACGGAGGACCCTGAAAGTGGGAGTCAAATTTAGATCAAGCCGTAAGCTACTCAGAAGACATTTGCACTGTCTTTTACCGCATACTCATTGTTCAAATATATTAAAGCTAAACAGTGCAATATACTCGTATAGGTAATAATATAATCAACCGAACTGTTTCTAGGTGTCTCGATTTTCACCCATAAGATATATACCTGCCCTTTTTATCCAGTCCACCGATGGCGTACATGGCCATGCGATGCACAACCAGTCCGAAGTTCTTCCTGGGCGTCATAAGTCCACTCTCGCTGTACCAGGAGCGTGACACAGGCTCGAAGCTCCAAACAGTGGACACTACCGCTGACTTGCCCCGGATGTCGTCATCACGGGGATCCGCACCACCTTAAAGACAAATAAGAAATGAACTAAAACATTCGACTGACGGGCACAGTGAAATTGAGTTCAAAACAAATGTTACTACAGTCGTTCTTGTCACAGCACCCTTTGATTTTTCATCACTGTCAAAATCCATGTGCTTTTAATTCTCATTAGCACAATTTTGGTAGTAGGTTGTTGATTGCTGTCAAAGGTAAAAAAAATAACTGTGAATGGACTCGAAACTGATCTGTATCAAGAGATACTTCCTTACCGACAAGGTACACCCGGCCCCTCAAGAAACCGACCGAGTGATGATGTCTTGGCTCCGGCAGATCTCCCACATAGTCCCAAACGTTGGTCACTGGGTCGAACCTGAAACAACGATGTTGTTTTTTTTTTGTTTGGAAGAAATGCGTCCCTTTTTTTCTGACATTATGTTATTACTATAGACTTATTGACTATATTTAGACTATAGATTTAGTGTTTACTAATCTTTTAATACAATCATTGCAAACTATAGTTTTGTATAAATTAGAAGCATCTTTTCAATTTTGTAAATGTGAGTACCATGGAGCGGTTTTATGTTATGATGTAGGTATGTTGACTTGAAAGAGTATGGCAGTTGAGAGTATGTCATGCTCACTTAAATGTCTCGCTGATGGTGGCGCGTGTGTTGGATCATTCGGTTCCCTACAAAATGGTTGAGCTGGATGGTGCTGATCCACGCGTCATGTTCGTGAACGGGCGCCGTCAGTGGAGACTGGTCATCTCTTAGCTGCCAGGGCTTATTTTTAATCTTATATTTTAAATTGTTTTAATTATCCATTTTTTACATTGTTCTCACATATAGAAGCAACAAGAACAATAACAATGTACCTACCCAGGATTTTGTAACAATTTTGATTTAAAAGAGTGTCCATGGAGTTTCTTGCCCATTCTTCTCCATAGAGATCTACGTTTTGGAATGGGCGACTAGCTTCAATTTTCTGACTAACTGACTGACTCTTTAACAATTCAAAAGTGCCTGTAATTGGTTTAATTGAAATAAATGCTTTGAGTTTGAGTTGAGTTTGAGTTGAATCGACTATGAATACAAGGATGAAGGACAAATGTATGTTACGAGTATAAGTACGTTATGGGAAGATATTTTCACCCTGTATACGAGACATTTGGCGCATTTATTTGAACGGTTAGTTACAATATGATGGAAACCGAATGCGGTGATCGGAAATATTTGGATGATATAAACATCTACAGTTTTTCATCATAATCATCTTAGTTTACTACGTGTATGAATACCAAACGGCAGTCCCTCAGAAACAAATGGACTGAAATTGGTGAATCGACGATCTTACCTGTAAATATATTTTCCAGTGTTTCCTCCGAATCCATATGGAATGAGGAGATCAATTCCACCAAAAACTAAGACAGTCTCCCTGTCCCAGTTGAACAAAGACCCTTCGGCGATGTAGTTCTTGTTCGAAGGGCCCAGTATGGACGTCGATAACTTGTTCCTGAAATGGAAATCATAGCAATAATTTTCTTGGATGTAAATCTACACTTATAACTAAAACAATATTACCTAATAGTAGGATTGAGAACATAATAACATACTCAAGACCACCCCTTTCAGCTGCATGGAATGACACCGTTGGCACGTGCATGCTTGGGTGCATAAATACTCTTCGTTATGGGACTCTGTCCCTATTAATCTGGGTTAATTGACAAACGTAAGTAAAACGTCTCCATGTTTTTTGATAGATGCTAGGCAGCTTATTGAACTCCCGCTGCACCCACCACTGTTCTGTAAACGCAGTCTTCTAAAACTAAACACGACAGCATGTGGACGTATTCTTAAATGTATGAAGATGAACATCCTGTGTACCGTATATCCGGCAAATAAATTACTTTAAATTAATTTACATTTTTAACTAGGCTCACATGGTCATCTTGGCAAGGGACTCCTTGGACTGGTTGAAGAGCGATATCTGCGGGCTCCCGATGTTGTTCTGGGACATGGGCGCGATGTTCCGCGGCGTCATCTCTGACCGGGACACGTTTGTTGCAGCACGAGGGCCTGATGTGGGACTGTGGGATGAATTAAGACCTTAGTTTATGCACTGTTGCTAGTCAATTTCTAGTCAGGTAATATAATTCAGTTTGGGTAGTGTATTATTAAACTAAAAAAAATGTGGTAAATGTAAACGAGGCTATAGATATTTTTAGACCAGGACGCATTCCGCCAAAATACAATAATAATAACATGTAAATTATATAAAACATAGGTTTGAATTTTTGCGTGAACTGGCATTATGTTATGTCTGACTGCAATCTTGTTTTCCTCCTTTTTAAGGTTCCGTAGTCAACAAGGCACACTTATAGTTTCACCATGTCCGTCTGTCTTTCCGCGGCTTAGCGCAGACTCTTAGCACTAGAAAGCTGTAATTTAGCATGGATATAAAGGGTTTTCCAATAGGGACGGGTCGATGTTGACAGTCTGTGGCAGCCATACTATTTTGGTGGGATCTGTAAAATCTGTTGTATATTATGCAGTCAGTGATGCCAAATCACCATGACAAGTTACACGGTTGAGCAGCATGTGCAAATGATAAAACTTTATTATCAAAATGAGTGTTCGTTAGTGCAAACGTTGCGCGCATTGCGCCCATTTTACGGCAGACGCGGTGGCCCTTCAAAGTCCACTCTCCAACGATTGGTGACTAAATTTGAGACGACCGGTTCGGTAAACAACCAACCAACACCTTTACGTCAAAGGAACGCCAGATCGGCCGAGAACATCGCCGCTGTACGTGAGAGTGTTCAGGAGACTCCGAGGCAGTCGATTTCTCGCCGTGCTCAAGAACTCGGCCTTTCGCAGACCTCAACGACACAATCGACATTCTGCATGAACGGTTTGAGGGTAGAGTTATCTCTCGCAGAGGTGACGTGAATTGGCCACCAAGATCGTGTGATTTGACTCCGCTAGACTTTTTCTTGTGGGGTTTTCTGAAGTCGCAGGTCTATGCCAATAAACCACATTCGACCGTTGCCCTGAAAGCCAACATAACGCAGGCCATCGCTCGGATTCAGCCGGATCTATGCAGCAGAGTCATTAAAAATTGGACCTCTCGGATTCGTGCCACCATACGAAGCCGCGGCGGACATTTGAACGATGTCATATTCCATCCATAATGGCATAAATGGGCCTTTTAAATAAAAAATAAATTTCGTTAATATCTCACACACATCTTGTTTTATTCAATTTTAACTTCGACCCGTCCTTGTTGAAAGACCCTTTACATATTAATCACGCCGACAAAGTGATAAAAGAAAATCTTGAAAGAAAATTATTTTAGGCGGCCTCCGCCTCCCAAACACGTAAGGTCTTTTTTTCTCGTCTATCCCATAGTGTGGGGTATCGTTGGATAGGCCGTCAAAAATATTGCAGCTAAGTGAAAACCATTTTTCGATTCTAGGATCCCTTTGCGAAATATTAAGCTTTAAAGTGTTAATTTTTGTTATTGTCGAGTATCCCCCCGGCCAGCTATAGTGCGCGCGGAACTAGTTGGCCGCGCCTTAGGTGGCGACAGGAGTGAGGGGGCGGGTTGCCTACTGCTTGCAACGCACATGAGATTAGACAGTGATGTCCAATCTCGAGATATCGTGAACAATAATTGTTCAATTATTGAAAAGAATAAATAAAAAACAATTGAACTTTTAGAAGTTTATATTGTACCTATCTAATTATATTGTAATTGATAGTAAAATAAACCAAAAACAAATTAAGTATATGAAATTATTCTGACTTATTTTAATGATATATGAAATCATTTAATTATTGTATTATATGAAATTACTCTGACATATCCTCTGAATCACTTGATTCTGAACTCTCTGAACTTGATTCAGAATCATCTTGTAAGTTTATAATGATTTCTTCCATCATAGTATCAAATCTCATATCATGATTCCAGTATTCTTGTTCGTTTTTTTGTACGTGGTCATCGCATTTTTGCCATTGTTCGGCAGAGAATTTGGAAAATAGCCTTGTTAGTAGTATTGTAATTTTCTCGTCCAATGTAGCATTAATGTAATCTCTAGCCAGGCAATTTTTAATATTTGCCCACACAAGCTCGATCGGGTTGAAGTCTGGATGATATGGAGGTAGTCTTAGAACAGTATGACCTGCAGCTTTCAGAAGTTCATCAATCGTGTATATTTTTTCTGATTGGGTCGTATTAATCAACCTCAAGAGTTCGGCTTTGATCATCGTGGGAGAAAATGGCACGTTATGATTTTGCAACCAGTTCTGCATATTAATTTTCAAACTGGACATAGTCGGTTTCATCTCAACTTGCACACAATGATAGGCAGCATTATCCGTAACTATGACTGAGTTAGGTGGAAGTTTAGGTAATTTTCGATCAACCCAGTTGTAAAAATTTGTAGAGCTCATGTCTCCATGATAGTCCCCCGTTCTTGAATCTGATTTAAAAATTAGCAAAGCATCGTCAACTAACCCGTTCCGGCTACCAGCGTGAACTATTATTAAACGCCTTCCTATGCCTATAGCTGTATAAATTCCAGGCTCCGACGAAGATTGCCAACATTTTTGGGCATTGTGACTTTGGTTAACGTAAGTTTCATCCAAAAAGAATATAGTTGGTTTGCCTTCTCTGAATTTTCTTATGGCCCTCAAATATTTCACTCGCCATTCAACAATGTTTGGTCTCTCTATTAAAAGGGATCTCTTCGATTTACATTTTTTAAATGAATATCCCAGTTTGTGCAAAGTTCTCGTAAAAGAGTTAATCTGCAATCTAAAATATTATCCTCTTTTAACACAGCATTTAGTTTTCGTAGACTTGGATTTTTTTTTCTCTACCGTATAAAACTGATTTATTTTTCTTCTCATCACTCCTAAATCAAAATCATCAACTTGTATTTTCTTTTTATTTCTTTTGGTCTCCGCGGAGAACTGAATTTTCCTTCCCCTGTATTTTGCAAGGAAGTTTTACTTTCAGCAATCACTCTCCTTACACTTCGTTCTGATATCCCTGTTGCTTCTGCTACTAATTTATGTATATTCGCATCAGTTTTATATTCTAAACTATTGACATCGGCTTTCCGTTTTTTAAAAAACGTATGCACTTTAAATATTATTTCCTTAGATTGTCTTTTTATCGGCGGACTCATCTCGCTATTGCAATCTCATGTGCGTTTTGTCTAAACTAGCCGGAACTTCCAACGCGTGTTGCCGTCGCGAAGTACGGCGCCGCACTGAGTAATGACAGAAAGCGCCCCCGCCTCTCCGTCCCACCGCTCACATACCTAAGGCGCGGCCAACTAGTTCCACGCGCACTATAAATAATGATTATTTTGGGATATGTCAAAAAAATTCACGGCAGTAGTATACATATACAACGAAGTTACAAGGAAAACTATCACAGCTAAGTAGGCTTTACAATTAACTATTAATATTCATCCATCTTACATTTGCAGTTGAAATGTATGAGAAAACATGTTTTTAACTACAATGTTAGTTTGTTCTTGGGACAAATTCATCCCCACTACGGAACCCTTCATTGTGCGTGGTCCGACACGCACATGGTTTTTAAACTTTCCGTAGGAGATTTGAAGTTAAAACAAAAGGAACTATGAAGCTTGCCTTCTAGATCCCGATAAAGCAGCAGTGGCAGCGGCGAGGTAAGAGGCAGCCACACTGTGCCTCTTCTCTGATCTTCTCATTGCGTACTGATTCTGCGGAAATCAATTAACTATCTGTAATAAACATTTACGTGAATGTAACTCATCCGAAGTTGATTGATTTTGTAAACAATTATGCCCTACGATTAAAATATATTTATACGCAGATATCCAATATTTTGAATTCATGGAGTAGGTATCGATAATAGAAACAGATTTTATTTTGATCTTTATTGCTATCTCGTAGGTGGATTAGAATGCAATGTTTATAAACAAAATTCTGAAACCGAATGGGAGACTATGACATATTGTGTTCAAATTATTGTATTCAACACAAGATTTATCTTAATAATTCTTTTTGCTTTCGACTTAAATCAGAAAGATTACCAACTATAAAATCTATCTAAGGCCGCAGATTCAGAGTGGCACAGCTTGCAGCGGAGGCATTACATGAGCAGTTTCATTAACACCATGCTTCACGACTGCAAGCTCCGTCATTACGAATTTGCGGCACACACACACAGCCCCCCCTCATCACACACGTCACATACTTTTTCAGTCAGGCTGGTTTCCGCAGTGCTGCTAGACTCACTGTTGGTTGTGTTCAGGTCTTCCGAGTCCTTTTCTGGTGGATCGTCGTACATAGTATGTTCATTTTTAGATGAAGGCTGTTGGCAAAATTGAAATTTTTAAGTGAGAAAGATTCTTACAAATCGTCAACTCACGCCTATTAAAAAGTATTACTCTATGCTTTACATTATCTGATTGCTGCTTTTTATTAATTTTTACAACCGTGGAAAAAACTATTAATATGTTTTAAAGAGAATATCGGGATTGAGCTTATGATTCTGAGCTTTGATCCCCCTCCCCTTTCAATTCTTTGATTTTTCTTCTTCTTATAAAGCACCAAAATAAAAAAAATAAAAAAAACAACAAAAATAACAAACAATATGTTACATGATTTTGTTCAATGGTACACATATGGATCTGTTGGATCTGTTTGCGGCGTTGTTGCTGAGCCAGCTCCAATTGTTGCTTTTGCATTTCTAAATGTTTCCTTTGTTCCTGTAATCGTTTATAAAAAATAAAACAAAAATCATGTTCCCAAAAAAGTTTAGGTACTATCATTGTTTTCATTAAAATATACCTCGGAATTTGAATGAGTAAAATGTCGTGGGAAAAGTTTTGGGTATGAATGTAGATAAGGCTAGGAGAAGACAAAAGAAACGGTGGATGGAATGTGTGAATGATGATATGACTAGAAAGGAGGTTACTCCTGAGATGACGACTACTATAGAAGTATTAAGGAAGAATGTTTTGCCGACCACAAATAAATTTGGATAAGGGCAAGAAAATGATGATGATACCTCGAATTGTTTTTGGTGTTTACAAGCAAGTTCGGGAGCTTTCATTCTGGTTTCAGCCACGGTGGGTATCTGCATGGACGTGTTCTGGTCTAGCGATGTTGGCGATCTGGCCGATGGACAAACTGATGCATGGCCTTCTTGAGCCTGAAATAGTTTGTTAGTAAATAACAACATAACATCACGCCTGTAATCCCCAAAGAGTTAGGTAGAGATAAAACATCATATGGTAAATAAGGTGGGAGGTGGTCGTGGTGTGATAAATAAGTACTTACTAAGTATACACGGTGTTAGGGACATAGTCGCACAAACTGTTATCATGAATTCATCACACGACTGACAAACCAGAGCGTAGCAATTTCACATCGGTTATTTAAAAAAAATCTGCTGTCCCATACATTTTGACCCTGAAGCTTTTTACACTTTTCTATGAAATAGTTGATTTTTTTTTAACAACCGACGAACAATTTCAAACTTGTTAGATACATACCTAGTTGAATGCAGTCTACAATCATATGTTTGCGCGTCCATGTCCCTTACACCCTGTTTAACGCTTTTGTTGGCTTTATTAAATAACTTCACACCTTTCTCTGATGCTCAAAAAATTCGCTCATTGTCGGGAAGGACTTATCCTTGTCACCGGTAAGTCCTTTCAGTGTAGCTGGTAGTGGAAAGTCCATTTTAGGTCTCCGCATTTCCATTTTCTCGTTATCCATGCCTCGCATACTGCCTGATAATATATAAGTAGTACTTATTATAACGAATACTTGTATTGTATAGTTGCCGAGATGCAGAAAACGTAGGCGGCTTTGAAAGGAAAGTCAGTCTAAAGTAATCTGTTTTTATTTTTTCTAGCGCTTCCATCAGGAATCCGGATATTCCTTGGGTTTATTTGTGCAAGTTCTTCCAGGTGTATGGGCTATTAAAGCAGCCATACTACACAAAAACAGGCACGTTATCACATTGTATTTATTGTGCTATTTCTGCGAATTCCATTTCGCTCTTTGAATTTATTTTTATCTTAGCAATTTACGATTTACATAAACAGCGAAAACATTATTTACCAGGCCATTTCCACGTCACAGTGCTTCACTAACAGGCCATATTATGACGTTTCGTAAAATCACGCCTGCATCACCGGGTAGGTAGAAGTACCACATATTTACCACATACCCACATTACCCACATTTAACCATGCAATAGAGGGCGAGCCTATTGCCATAAACAGGACACAATCCAGTCTCCGGGTTGCTATTGTTTCTCTGATAAAAACCTAATAACAATTTGCCACATCTAACAATCGAATCCAGACCCCACGCTCGGGAGTCGCACTTGCGACCACTAGACCAACGAGGTACTGACGATAAATAACTATACAACTGTTCAGTTCAGGATAAATACAACGGGTCCTGCACTCCTGAATAATGAGGTACAACAGGCCTAGTAAGTAGACCATGAGGAAACTTAAGCAAATGCTAATCATGCCTTGCGCAGTTTATGCGTACCTGGTATGTTATCGTCGTTCCTCCTGGGCGGTTGCATCATGGCCATCTGTTGGTACATCTGGTCTTTGGGGACCATGAACTGTTCCAAATAGTTCAGGAAGTCCTTGTATGTTACATGATTCTACAACAAATTTAACATTTTAGAATACGTCATTTGCTATTTTCGTCTCAAGATTCGCCTTAGTTTAGATATAATGTTTGTAGGATGAAAGATATAGGTACCAGATGCAGGTACCTATATCACTACTATTTGTTGTTCATTATCGTCCTTTTTTATACTACTTGATTGATAGCCTTGCACAGGAGTACGACCAATAAATGCTTAGCCAATATAATTGTACACATGTCTTTCGTCATGAGTTTTTGTCTTAACAAAAGTAATCGTGTCGTACCTTTTCCTCGCCGATCCAGTTTCTCTCAGCGGGTTCCGATAGCCCGAGTACATCGATCCAGTGGTAATAGTTCTTAGAATTGTTGCCGTACCAATATTTTATTATTACATAACTGTGTATAAGAAAGAGCATTTTAAGACGTATAGATAATGTTAAACGAAACTCATTATTTGGAAAGAAGTGTGATATTGTTTTGCTACAAAGAAAATCCTCTATTCAACCTTGGCGTTCTATTACTATACTACGGTAATAAGTAATATTTCACACTGCTTTGTGAATGATTGATTCTTTATGATTTGGGCAAATAATAGAATTATAATGTTGGCTGTGCTATGGCAGATACCTATGAATTCGCAAATTCATTAGCAGTACTAATCAGACACTATATTTGAAATAACTCGTCACAAATCAATAAAATTATATAGGTATTAGTGATTAATGAAGTAATTCGTTTCCTGATGTTATTTAGGTATCTGAACATGGCAAAATTATGCATAAACAAAGAAGGTAAACATTCTGTTTGTGTCCTATGGGAAATCACCTATACTGGTAACGTCACATACCAAATACTAATATAATATTGATCTCACATGTTTCGTGGAATTTATTTGCATTGATTTACAGAAAATTTTATGTCAGTATAGTTTTAGCATATCAGCATTTGTAAAGTATTAAAACCAACATTATTGTAGTTATTTAGGTACTCATGGTCTTCCTCTACTTGCCATCCACATTCAAACTTCAGTTCGTATACGATTCTAATGATTTCATGGAAATATAAAAAAACCGTATCTATAGCTTTTACTGAACTGCATGTGTAGTGGGGGCAAACTGGATATACAGGTTTCCGATATATTTTCGTCTACCGGGCATATCTCCTTGTTTATTATATCTATGAATGAATGGTCATGTTCTGCAGAACCAACTCACGCGAGACCATCATCCACCATCTGCTGTACTTCAGGCTCGTTGACGATCTCCAGTACCTCTGCGTTGTCGGGGTTACGTTTGATGTCGACGAGCTGCCACGGCGAGATGAGGCCGAACCGGACGCAACGCATCACTTCCACCGCGAACCGGCGGCGGGACGACCAGTCGCCGTACAGCCATCGCACGCCAGCCATCAGGACCTCTATCTCACTAAAGAACATGAGCTTTTGTATAATACAGGGTGGTTGGTGATTGGGTGCATTCCTTGAAATGGGTGATACTAGAGCTAGATTGCACCATTTTTGATCCTGATAAGTTGGGGACCCCAAGCTGTTTTGGAGATATCGAACTTTTTAAGTTTTGTTTGAAATTTCCCACCTCTCAACTATTAACTGCTAATTGTGAGAATTCTACTCACTTTGGACGTAAAACTGATACTTCTCTGATAGGTCATGAACAAATAAATTCTTCGAAAATTTATCAAAAAATTGCCGATAACTTTAGAAATTAAGCGTCGTAAAGTTTATGTCATGATTTTTCTTTAATGAGACATGATACTGATAAACTCCAACACCGTTTAACCTATAACCATGAAAGTGCGCATATACATGATGTATTTGTTCATGGAAAAGGTTTTATGTGTTTTTTCGACCTCCACGAAACTACGTAAGTCCGCGGGCAAAAGCTACGAAGAAACTTACTTATTGCTAGAAAGAATAGGCAACTATCTGGAATTTCCATTTTGTGTTAGAAATTGTTTCGATGCTACAGGATTTTACTAAAATTCTCAAGTTGATTTTACCAGGGAATGTTAGTAGTGGTTGGTTATATCACCGTGTGATTGTGATCACAGTTAGTTTTATAATAGTTATCTCGCGAGATTGTAAACTGTCGATAAATTGTGAACTGTACCATACTGCATACAATGTAATGTATTAAATTTCGATAGTTCTTCTAATCTATCCATGTCAAACCGTCAAATTGAGAACGAACCTGCACTTACAGACAGGGTTCACAAACTGTCCGATTTTATCATTCGTAAAATTGTGAACCGTCCCTGATTGCTAAGTCTTGGCGGTAGCCGAATTGGTCGCAGTACTTAACTAAGTTAGGGCACCCAGACCATGGGTTAGTTTAGCGAAGCGAGCGGTGCCGCGGTAGCGGCCGGCGAGCGCCAAGTTAGTCGCAGTTACATGGCTATTTAGTATTACCACAAGGTGCGTTCGTCGCATGCAAGTACCTATGATACCAGTTCACAATATGTCGGTTTGCCATGGATAGATTATTTATAAACTATCTAAAAATAATGCGTTAAATTATAAATGGTTTGTGCAGGTCACAATGTTTCGACAGTTTATAATCTCGTGATATAATTTATAAACTAACGAAGTTCATAATCATACGGTAACAAATAAGTACATATAAAAAACCCACAAAGCCGGCCCACTTTCACCGTAGCATACTGGATTAAAGAGACCAGTGAGTGGATTGACGTTAATGCAATGAAAGTTGAATACAATGGCAAAAACAAACTTCCCAAATCGAAATCAAACAGGTTTGCTGTTATGATTTTGAAAGCTGATAATCAGCAATTAAATGAGCGTAATTTTTTATTATGCAGTCTGACGACACTTAAGTATTGGCAACCTACCTTGGGCAGTCAGCGTCACTAATTCGCCACCAACCTTATTCATCATACCACACTATGATTGTTTAGATCGTTTCAAAACGAGAAAAGGAGAAGAATTATATGTGCATTGGAATACTTATTGCAATTTTTTGGGTTCCTCGCATTCGTTATACCCAATTATGTCTCATTATCGTATCGTCGGTTAGAAAATTGTTTTAGGAACAACCAAGGTGATCAACAACCAAAACAGAGTGAGTGTTAAAAAGAGGTACTAATTAATCATGATGGGAAAACTTAGAAGAAAACGAAATGGCTTTAGTTCATGCAATTTTCTCAAGGCTAAACCGGTATTAGGTTCATCCAATATGGTCAGAAGAGTATGGACTAGTGGTCTTATTAACAGCAGGTTTTGCTTCTTGAGAAAAAGTGGCACCTATCTGTCGTGGGTAAATTGCAGTGACAGTAAAAACTTGATTAAGGCTTTAACGGGATGAATCAAGTACATAGTACTTCTCAATCTAGGTGCGGACGTGCAGTTTTACACGTTAGACAGATAACTTTTAGATTTCAAAGAAGTGTAAAATGGAGGATTTTTATAGAAATGTTGGATTACTTAAATTCAGAATGTAGTCATCATAAATGGTTAAAATGTTATCTTTAAAGTATATTTCGGGTTATTTTTAGGGTCTATATAGACAATAAAACCCAGATGGGCCGGCTCTCGGAAGGCTGAACCCAAACTGTGCTATATAGAGCTTTAGAGCTGCATAGGCTAGACCCACACAGTTCCGGGTCGGTCGGGATCATCGGTGCAAAGTGATTTTAATACGTCAGAGCATGCTATGGAACCTGTAGATGTTGGGAAGCGGATATCAGATATCAGGCCTGATAGTGGGTAATTTACAATGATGCAAATCGGAAAACTACCGAAGCCCACACAATGCATGAACGTCATGAATATAACTTTAAATAAGCACAAATACATCACGATCCTTTTAAATATGTATCTTATCGTATAATTGATAGCATAAGTAACTGCGGATCCAAATGAATAAATAAATATAATGTTGACCTATTAACGATCACTGTTGTTGTATTGTTTTATATTGGAAATGAAAACGATAGAGATGGCAACGGTGATATTGACGATCTAGTTACTGTAATGAAACTAAATACAGAGGATACTAGTATATACCTTGTAACAGATATGTAGTTTGATTTCAGAAATATCATTAACTCGTCTGTTTCCAAATCGATAAAGTCTTTCGACGCGACTAAAGGTAGAAAGAACCTCATCACACGAGGCACCTAGAAATAATAGAATGTTAGATTTTATTGAGTTGTTTTCTACTCGTGAAATTTCATATAAACTTGTTTACCATTAAATCCATCACAGGAGTCATTCCCTTTTTCCTTGCTTCTCTGAATAAAGCAAATGCTGTGTCTTCAGTAAAGAGGGCCTCATTCACAATAAAAGACCAACATTGGTCTTCAAGATCTGTTAAAGAATTGGTCTGCGGTGAATTTGTATGTAATCTAATTTCAGCTACTGGAGTTCAAAATTTTACAAAAATACCTTTAATAGCCAGATACTGCGCAGCATAAAACAAATCCAAGATATTCTCTCTCTTGAGTAGTTTGTTACTTTCATTACCATTAAATATCATCCATTCGTAGATGGTCTGAAAAGCTTCAGGTGAAACGTTGGCCTGTAAATTGATTGAACTCTTCAATTTAAAACAGATGTCAATATGTAGGAAGGAATTATAAAAAAATATTTTTAATATTTTTCTTACAATAGGCAGCTCAATTTCTCTATGCGGGTTCATATCAAAGAAAGAAGAGTAAATTTGTAACACTATGTAGTGGCAGTGAAACTCTTCATCGCCGATATGTATTATGGTGTCAGTGTTTCTGGAAATCACAATTTTTATTGAAACAAACGGGGATTGGCACTTGGCATGAGTTGCTGTTTCGACATAAATACCAAATAAAATCAATAAAGCGTTGGATAAAGTAGGTACATTGCGAGTAGCTTTATCTGATTAAATATGTACACAATCGCAATAAGGAACATTGTATGCACTAACGTTGTACTACCAGGTATTACGTCGTAGACATGATATTGACAAAATTGGTCGATGATAACAGAAATACAAATAATAATATAATAAATCCATTGTCCGGGTTCATACTTGGGGATTATTCTAAGCTTTGTAGACTTTGTTATAACACGCTTTTATTATTTAAATGAGTTGAGCCTTACATATAATTATGAATTCTGCGATAAAACTCTTGAAATAGATCTTGTTTCTTGGGAAGCTGCACTCGCATCCAGTCTATGGGCTCTGCCACCGCATACCCGAGACTGCCTAAGTCCTTGCCCTTATCTTCTCTAGCACATGGCGATTTCGGTTTTCCAGTCCGATCGGCTAAAGTATTTTTTACTTGAATATTCGCGTTGGTTGTTTCTCTAGTTTTAAATTGTAGCTGTGGTTCAGAATCTAAATCATGGTCCTTAACACCAAAGAAAGCAATACATAGATTATCTAGATGTAAGTTATTAACAGCAATTAGCGGTAATTTAAGGTAAACGATACTAACATAGTTTTGTGAAGTTTCATCGTCAGGTTCGCCTGCTGCTTTCCCTTCAAATTTTACCTTCACCTTAGCTTGAGTGGGATCTGCTAATAATACACCAACCGTGGATGATTGAAACACTACCTATGAAATCAAAACAATAATTAACTAACCATAAAAATTAACAACATCAAAAAGATAGTGGGTCATTTACTTGATTCGACTGAACTTTCAGGTTACCGCTAGGGGTCGACTTGAAAGGAAAAGCAGCTCCTTTCTGAAGGCCCAATTGTTCATTGCTATCAATACTGAAAAAGAAATGAAGAAAAGCATTCGTTAGACATTCACTTTATACTGTTTCGATCGGAAACTCCTAAGATTCGTCAGTGCTATAAATATATATATACTCGTATGTTTTCATAACCATTGTTTACCTGGAATTGTCTGCGCCAGACGAAGGGTGTGGGTCACTGTCTTTCTGAAAACCGTTTAAGTACTCGGCGGCGAACTTGCTCGCATAAGATTCAGGAGACATTTCGGGTTTCTTCTTCGGCTTTCTGGTGATAGTTTTAAACGAATAAAAGACCTGCTTAAAGGCTTCTACTTTTAATTGGCTTATTTTAAAGTTATCTACCATAATTATTTACTTACTTTCCTTTAAAGTTCCACGACATTAATGGTTCGGTATGTTCTCTACGATATTTTGTGTCAGCGTCGCCAGAACTATTGCAATAATATGATTCTTTGAGTCTCTTTTCTTCTTTAATTCTTTTCTTGAAGTAGTCTAATGCTGGAAAAGTATTGATGCATCATTACTATAATGTGTTTTTATTAATTTACTAGCGACCCGGTCCGGCTTTACACGCAGGGTGGTTTCTTTATTATATGTAAATTTAATATTAATGTATTGTGCACATAAACCTTTCGGAACAAATTCTATGATGTTGAAAACCGCATTCAAATCCATAGCGGAGTTTAGAAGAACAACGCGGTCACACAGACAGACATGAAAAGCGACTTTAATTTATAATATTGTAAGTATGTAATAGAATAGATCTTAAACCAGGAAGGGCACATACTGATACGACTCTTGGCGTAGGTTATATTCCCGAGAAATTCGTTTTACGCAAGTTGTCCTTGCTTTAGAGACCTTTCTTTCTTAATTCCCCGAACAGCACTCTATAATTGCGTAACACACTATCAAATGCAATCTGAATGATTTGAAGCAAATTGTTAATCCATTGCTTCATATGTTCGAAAAATGTGTCTGCTCAACAACGTAAATAACGCAATGAATGTTTTTGAAGTCAATATGAATCCGATTCTTACTGTCAGTAGTTACGCAATTGCCTCTCTGTTCTGCAGATTATCTCCGACATTTTGTGGTGAGCAATTCAAAGAGTTACTTTGTACTCGTTGCTATTTATATTTCTTGTTTTATTAATGTCAAAGTATTTTAATAAATACAATAATATTGGAAATAAAGCACTCAAATGTTATGATTTTCTGTATAAACGGAGGCACTTTAATCCATCTCAATGAATCATAAATCACAGGTTTGTTTTAATAGGCGGCTATTACAATAATAATTGCATCTCGTTTACGTTATGTAGGTAGGTGTAGGTACAACTCTGTTGCAGAATAGGTAGATATTCTATTATTTTCCTTCCTTATTCACCTAGTTAGTTTTAACAATCAAAACTCAATAGAAATAATGGTAATACTAACAAATGGTCACTCACTGAAATCACTTGAATGCGGGGTCAGATCGGACAGTGAACTGCTTCTGAATACTTTCGGTTTGATAGTGATACAATACTGTTCGAATATGCTCCTTGCTGGCCTGAATCTTCTTCTGTGTGGTGTAACAATGCTGGGGAAAAACATTTGTTTGAGTTACGAGTAGGAACGTAGTAGACACTGACCTGTCTGTCATCAAATAACCTTATGGTTGTTCAATCAAAAAGTGTAAAGTTGTTTGAACGGAAGAAAATAAAAACCGAGAACTCAAAACATATTATTTTATGTACTTAGGTACTGTTCGTGATAATTTATGATAGGTTATTATTAAAAAAAAACCCTATTCAATTATGTAGGTCTGTTGCGCCAAATGGTCGGCAATTTTAGGGTTTTCCTTAAAAATACTCTATCAGGTACTTTTGCTTGAATTTTTTTTACAAAACCGATGCATAGTTTATCATTAATGAATACTACATCTGAGTACTGAGTAGTCCTGATTATTAAAATTTGTAGGTACAAACAGGAAAAGTAAGTATGTAGGTAGATATATTTTCCATTCCCTATTGCGACTTACATTATTCGTAACCAGATTTTCCTTATTATGACGCTCAATATCAATAAGTATTCTACACAAGTGGATTCTTATCATAATAGTCAATTTCCTTTGATGATACAGGTTGGGGCAAGGGATAAGGAAAACTGCAATTTATTTCAATAACACTAACAATCATAATGATAAATTATATGTGCTCATTATTTTTAGAAGATCAATTAATTTGTGCCACAATGGGTACTTACTCTGGTGAATTATGTCTGAGTGTAGTATTTCTTGCATTTGACACCACTTCTGTATCATTTATCTGCAGCAAAGCAAACGTTCAACATTTAATTCAAAATTATTAAAAAAAATCAACCAAGATGGCAGATCAAGAGATCCTCAGTATCACGTTCATTTTATTGATTGTCGGTGTAAGTGTGTTTATCAGATATTTCTACTTACTTTTTCCAAACTAACACTTCTTAGCATTTCAACTACACTAAACGAATAATACAGGAACATGAACCATATTGTAGATACTAATGTTTTTAAGTTTACTGTAAATTCCCAAGACTCCTTTAAAATTTTTGACAGTTGATGTTCATGTCGTTTTAGAAGTCTTGTCAAGCTTGAAAATATTCCAAACATTGTTTTGTATTGTCATGGCTACGTGAAGTGTCAGCAGTTCGCCCATTGAGGTTTTAAACCAAACGCTAAAACCCGCCAATGTTATTAACAGCACGTTGTATTGCTTATGTTTTAGTTACTAATGATTATAACTTTCCCTTGAACTTTCCAGAAACCAAATGTGTCCTTTTTGCATGTCTTTTTCAGTCGATCTCGCAATGTCATGTTACTCCCACTTTATACACGGTGTGATCAATCGACGCGTAAATTCAGTCATTTCACATAATTCTAGACCAACCGTAAAGTATTTTGACCATGTAGGTTCATGGCAGTTTTGTATGAGACAGCTGATTTTGTTGTTTACAAAAGAAATACCGACGATATTGTTTCATGCTGGTGGGTTTAGAATCATGTTTGCGCCTCGATGTCCCATATCACTAACATCCTGTATACCTTAATAAAAGTGTATATTTTCCAGAGCTGTGTGAACGCGATGCCTCAATACGCTGCCACTGCTCTGATTGCGAAGTCTAGCAACTCTTCCAACATACCACCTTTACCACCGCCATTGTCACCATTGCGCAACGTTATAGTGGTCCCGGACAACTGCCCAGAGGGCCAGAAGATGGCGATCGACGGAGTGTGCCGGGAAATTTTTTAATTAAAGCTAGATTTCTTTTCCAGACGACAATGAGTGTTAACGAATTTGTACAAGATCGGTTAAAAAACTAACATTTTCAGAATAAATATTTATAAGTGCACCTTTCTTTTTCCCGACAGTCCAATCCTACAAACTGCTTTCTTAATAGTGGCAATATTGGAACATTTGGAATCCTCCTTAATAGTGGCAATATTGGAACATTTGGAATCCTCCTTAATAGTGGCAATATTGGAACATTTGGAATCCTCCTTAATAGTGGCAATATTGGAACATTTGGAATCCTCCTTAATAGTGGCAATATTGGAACATTTGGAATCCTCCTTAATAGTGGCAATATTGGAACATTTGGAATCCTCCTTAATAGTGGCAATATTGGAACATTTGGAATCCTCCTTAATAGTGGCAATATTGGAACATTTGGAATCCTCCTTGATAGTGGCAATATTGGAACATTTGGAATCCTCCTTAATAATTGGTTCAATTCAATTAATTTATTTCAGACTAGCTGTGCCCCGCGACTTCGTTCGCGTGGATGTCGTAAGATACACAAAATACTAAAATAAGAGCCACATTTTAATAAAACTCCCTCGTCCCCCGACCCGTCGCCAACCGTCGCGTTGAATCGCCCGCCCACGCTATTACTTCATTTTCGCTTAGAGTTCTTTCTAACTTTTTCTTTTTGCTCGGCTCCTGATGGTCTTCGCGTGATGTTAAATAGTCTATAACCGAGAATTGGGTTACCAAATGCAAAAAGAATTTTTCAAATCCAACTTTTTGTTCATAATTTCATGGGTTTAATTTTTTTGCGCGAAACCCTAATTATTTTTCTAAAATAGAAGTATCCTAAGTTACCCGCCGTAATATCAGCTATCTGCCAGTAAAATCGGTCCAGCCGTTTCGGAGATTAGCCGGGACAAACAGACAGACAGACAAAAATGTTAAAATTGCTTTTTTGTTATAAGTACCGTTCATACTTTCTTATGGATTTAGTAAAACGTTGTTATTTTGACATTACAAACAATCACTTCAATTTTATTTATTTGTATAGATAGTTGTGCCCCGCGACTTCGTTCGCGAGGATTTCGTAAGATGCATAATATACTAAAATAACAGCCACATTTTAATAAAACTCCCTCGTCCCCTGACCCGTCGCCACAGATTACCAGATAAATCACTCCATGTACTTACGCGCCCTAACTACCTACTGGCAGCCGGGCCGCACGCAGCCCATTTCTCAGTGGGTAGCCGAAAGCCGCGAGGCGCGTACGTATATAGTTTCAAATTCTTATGATATGGCTGGTTCTGGTGTATTATGTGCAGTTGATGGATGTAGATCCAGCAAGAGAAGAGATAAAAACTTACCTTTTTTCAGTTTACCTGCTGATACAGTTTTACTATCGTTTTTTAAAAAGGTAAATTGTTTAAACTTGCATCTTTCGTCTTTTGTATTTTATTGGTAGGTATGTAATTACTTCTACTATGCGTCTGAGATAAGAATAGAAAGGTCAATGCCCTCCATTTGTCAACTGTCATTTGAAAATTACGTTTAGCATAAATCTTCTTTGTGCAAATTAGTTTTCAATAATATTTATTATCGTTATTATCTTGTTAATGTTATGTTCAATGATTATTGTTTATTTAAAAGCGTGCATGACGTCACAATATGGCTCCAGCGCAGGTTTATTCATAGTGTAGAAGCATAGTAGTTACCTATTACGCTAATTGTGTAAATGAATGAACAATTCAATTAATCGTGTTTTCAGTTTCCTCCATATCTTATTTCATTTGTATTCGTGGCCATGTGAAATGGTTACGTCACTGATTATTAAATAGTTAGGTACTACACGTAGCGTTCGATGTGTGTCTTACCTGTCTTAGAATTGCAGTTTCGGGGTGTGGTTACAGAATACGAAATAGTAACGTAGCATAAAAATATTCCTCGGTCCTTCATAAGTATTTTAAACATACTAAAACATTAAAAAGCATTTTATTTTATTTCATAAAGTGTACTACAAATACCTACTGACATCTTTATCGAATAAGGCAGCCCTGGCAATTCACAATAATCACGCGACGGCGCGCTGCTACAAAGCACAACTCACTTTACGCTTGTAAGGTTAGGTACATTTTCGTTCGCAGCGTCTAGCGACTCGAAGTTGTAGGCTATTATATTAGTAGGTATTGAAAATTTTGTATGGAGTGATTTATCTTGTAATCTGTGCCGTCGCGTTGAATCGCCCGCCCGCGTTATTACTTCGTATTCGCTTAGTGTTCTTTCTGCCCAAATGCAAAAAGAATTTTTCAAATCTGACTTTTTGTTCATAATTTCATGGGTTTTAATTTTTTTGCGATGAACCCTAATTATTTTTCTAAAATGAAAGTAGGATAAGTCACCCGCCGTGCCGTATCATCAGCTATCTGCCAGTGAAAGTCCCGTCAAAATCAATCCAGCCGTTTCGGAGATTAGCCGGAACAAACAAACAGACAGACAGACAGACAAAAATGTTAAAAATTGCTTTTTTGTTACAAGTACCGTGTATACTTTCTTATGCATTTAGTAAAAAGTTGTTATTTTGACATTACAAACAGACACTTCAATTTTATTTATTATATTTGTATGTATAGATATAGATATACGAGTACTACCCACGGTAATAAATTTTCCATATCATTATTGTTTATACGGTAGGTACCTAATAATATAATAATAATATATATATATATAATATTGTTATCAATAAAGTAGTTCGTACTCTTAAGAACAGTTTTGGACTTTCCTTCCTGAAGTATGGAAAAAACGCATAACGATAATAAACCATTTGACTGAATTATGACGTTTCTTTTTATCAATATTTTTATCTTATGACTTTATGACTTTTATGGGTGTACTTTAAGGGTTCACCTATGCCTAAACCTTCGGGGAAACAAGGCGTGATGTTATGTTATGTTATCTTTATGACCAAGGATGTAGGTAAGGCGACGTAAATCATTAATTTGCAAAATTAGTACCATCCAAAACCAATCAGCTTCTATATAAGTTAAAAAAGAACCTAGTTATCAGTATAACAGTTCAAAATATTTTTAATGATAATTCAAACAACATAGTTAATATCGCTCTCTAATTACACAATACGTCATTTTCGATTTACTTTGACAAGGTTACATCCGGATTATTTATGCTCTTTCATAAACTTAGTCTAGGTACTAGAGAACATGAAATTACGCAAAATATGAAATGAAATGAAATTAATTTATTTGCCAGAATATAGGTACTTACATAATAAAATGGTAAAATAATTTTAGTCTCACTATATTCGACTTATCAGTCGTGCAAATATTTCTAGTACATGCATAATAGTATCCTGAAATTACATCAATGTCATTAGTCATGAGTCACACACATCATAATCATAATAAAATTTAGAGTCTTACTTCATTACTATTAATTATATGCACATTACATTAAAAATATATTAAAATTATTAGATTATATCTCACAGTCAAGACAGTTCATCAATTTATTGCTTAAATTTATAAATAATGTCAATAATTAATTATAATTTAAATAAGTGTTCGTAAGATAGTTATGCATCATGTCTGTTTAAAATTTAAATAATCATCTATTGAATAAAAACATCTGTCACAAAGCCAATTGTTTAAAGTTCTATTAAACTCTAAGTTATTCAATTTTGTTATTTGTTCTGGTAGTTTATTATAAATTTTTACCGCCATAGTGTAGCAGTTTCTGTTACAGAACTTTAATCTGCTTCGAGGTACTACCAGAGGTTTTTGTACTATTTTCCTTTTAAATTGGGCCTTATCATCCTGCTCAAAAAGTGATAGGTGGTTTCTAACAAATTTACACATTTCAAAAACGTATAAACGTATAGGCACGGAAGTGTAAGTAAACGTTTATCAGCGAATACTGGTCGACACGAATCAGTCCACTTGAGACTATAAATTGACCTTATGCATTTTTTCTGGGCTATAAAAGCTCTTTGGGCATCTGTAGTTTCCCCATATGATTATCCCATACCTCAAATCAATCAATAGCCTTGAACTTAGCGGGATTTTAACTGTCGTGCTTAGTTCCTTACTACTCTTCTATAGAATTTGTTTTTATTTGTATTTATATATCAATTAGATTCTAAGATGGCGACAACGATAGCATTATAAACAGCGGATTTCCAAGTACGTCATAGAACCATAAGCATTGTGCACATTCCATTTAGTAGAACGCCGGATGTAATTCGTTAGAATACACTCTGGGTAAAAAATGGTCGTAACCACACCCTTTAAATATTACTATGTCGCAAAATTCACAATCACTGTACAAGCATTTATGTGTAAACATCATAATTCAAGGAATTCATTGATTCGTTATCGAAATTCCTATAGTTTGGCTCTTTACTTCAACTTTACCGTCTGCTGTGTTTACATTTGGTACGTATTTGATAGTTTTTATACTATCTCGTAGGTTTGCTTATTGTTATATGTATAATACCCTATAACATCCCGCCTATATCTCACACACTAACATTTTGCTAATTATGTTTAAGTCCCATGTAAAAGAGAGCGATACATGAACCCATATCCAGACTCCCGGAAGAACTCTACCAAAAACACTTTGCCCGACTTAGGATCGAACCCAGGACCCCATGCACAGCAGTCCAAGCGCACCACTAGATCGAAGAGGTAGCGGTAGCTACATGGAAAGCGATTTATCCATCAAAAAACTTTTTTACAAAAAAAAAGACACCCGACTTCCAAAAAAAAACACTTCTAAGTGAATTCACTTTGTAGTGTTTTTTTTTGGAAGTCGGTTGTTTTCTATTATAAAAAAGTTTCTAAAATATTTTTCACTTGTTTAGTTGTGGTCACTACCCCACACAAATTTGAATACTTACCACTCAATACTTGCTATTTAAATTACAGTGACAGGAATTTATTAGAACATCATCCTCATCCACATAGACTAAGAGGGAAAAATACGTATTATTGAAGCTAACTCAAAAACTACACAAGCAAAGTTAATAAAATTTTATGGGACCACCTAGGAATATACCCTTTAAAAAAAAAAGAAATAATTACAAACCAGTTCAACCGTCTTCGAGTAATCGGGGAATATACCTGCATAAAAAAAAGATTTCGATGAACTGAGAATCTCCTCCTTTTTTAAAGTTTTCAGTCGGTCAAAAAGTAGGTACGTCTATTTTTATGAAGAATAGAAAATCATGTTCTAAAACATAGTCGATCATCGCTTTTGGAGTCCTCAGAGCAGTACTACTGTTACATACTACAGTTTCCGACTGCCACTAAGACTGCGCTTGCACAATCTATTTTACTTCCCATCCTTGACTACGCTAATGTCAGTTATCCCGATCTCACTGAAGCACAACTAAATAAACTTGAGCGACTTCAAAACTTTTGCATAAGATTTATATTTGGCCTGCGCAAATATGATCACATTTCTGAATTTCGTACAAAGCTCAAGTGGCTTCCCATACGTCTTCGCCGTAATTCTCATATCTTATTTCAGCTCTACAGTAATCTGTTCAATCCTAACCCCCACATGTATTAAAGAACGTTTCAACTTCCTTCATGACACACATAAAATATATCTAAGGTCATCGAAAAATTTGAGACTAGAGATGGCTGATGCATTCCACCAGTTTCAACCACCAGTTCAGTTCACCAGTTTCAGTTAAATCATTTACAGTTCAAGCAGTACGGTTATGGAATGCCTTGTCCGTGTCGATAAGGCGTGGCCAATCTTTGTTCGTTTTAAAAATTATGTTAAAAAACACTATCTCTCTCCTTAATCGTCATGTTTTTAACATGCTTTTATTAGCTTCACTTGTAACTAACTAGCTGCTTAAGTACTTATATCTTAACTACGAGTGAATTTAATCCATACTATATACTATACCTATGTACGAGTATATGTAAATGGTACACCACAGACTACCTGCAGTACTGTCTCTCCTTTCTCCCTTAATCCTTGCAAAGGTTGTCTTTAAAATATCGCTCTTAGTGATAAGACCGCCCATTGTGTCATCCATTGTAAAATTTCTACTTTTATAATATGGTGTACACAATAAAGAGTATTCTATCTATTTTCATCAATTTACTGACAAGCTGGTTACCCGTGATTGAAGAAAATCAAACAACAAGAAACCTGCTCGTGGCATTATCAATGAGGTTGGCAAAGCTCAGTCACTTGCTCCAGTAGCTTTCTGTAGGAGACTTTCTAGATTAAATTTTAGTTACAATAGGTACTACCTGTTGAAAAAAACCTTGGTCAATTAGATACATTACACACTGTGTATAATATAATAAAATTATAAACTGGATTTTTGACGATTGAGACGTGTACCTGATCAAACAAAATGGAGAAAATGTGTAAGCGACAGACGATTGACAGCTTATTTTTTGGGATAGCCACTTTGGGTCATTCACGCACAATCGTCCGCCTGAAGGACTATGTAAGTGCGGAAACTTCCACGCGAACGAAGTCGCGGGGCACAGCTGTGCCCCGACAGACAGACAGACACACAGACACTGAGCTGCAAATTGCAAAAATCGTAAGAAAATTTGAATTTCGCGGGCTACCTTAGCGCTTCCCCCGTAAGGATGAAATCTTTCCAATAAACATTGTATCATACATATAAGGAACATGATACCTAGTCGTTTGGTGAATAACGAGAGTTGGCTCCCGTATCGGAATGTCGTCAGAGTCAGAGTGAAGCAACTTTCTGGATGTTACTGTCATGGTAAAAAAACCCAAAAGCACAATGAGGTATATATAAATCATCGTGTACTACCTGCCTATCAATCGCAAGCTAAAGGTTCACTGCCATTTACTGATTAGTCATAGAAACCAATATGCACAGTAATTCATTCGGGTGTATGTTGAAGTACTTATAAAGATATGTCTTGATAAGACGCCGTCATTGTTGGAAAAATATCGATAGCGGATCATTTCGAGGGATAAAACTTATTTTGCAAGGGGGCCCTTCCTATAATCAGTGAATCATGGCGCACGGCGCGCGGCGTCATTGATTGTGCACGTCTGATAAAGCTTGTGGAGTAGATTGTATAAAACTGCTTGCCGGCCGGCTGTCCGCATCAGTCCCGTCTTGCATCTAGACGCGAGCGTGTGTGTGAACCAACCTCAGAATTTTCCTATTTAGTCCAGTTATACAATGTGAGTACAATTTACATTCCCCTTTAAATATTTATTTTAGCATCGGGATACTAAAACGGATTTAAAGCATTACTTAATGTGACTTTTAGTTACGTAGATCTTGGAATTTAATTTCAAGGCTGACAATGCGCTTTTGGTAGGCGCTGGATTCAGAGTTCTGTTTGCACATAAACCACTATTAATATAGGTAAATACCAAAAGAATATTGAATGTTTACCGTGTGTAGTTTTCTCACCTATGATGTTGATATAACCTTGTGTCAAGTACCATGGTATTGACTTCCATGTACTTACCTACCTACCTTGGTTTTGTATACCCAGATCTATGAACATTACAATACCTACTGAGCATACCATCTAAATGGTTTGTTCCGCTATTCCTGATGATTGTAGTAGTATTGTAGGAGGTTCAGTGCTCTTGATCTCCTTCAAGGCCAGCCTAACCTGAGCGTGCCCAGAGCTCGTGACGACACGTTTTTTTGCTAACCCTTGAGCATTCTTTTGATATCCGTATAATACTGTGTCTGCATCAACCTTTAACTATTAAAATACCTACAGCTACAATTAAATAAGCTATAATTAGCTAACATTAATTATGTATTCAAGGTTTATTGAGTAGGGAAAGCATATTAAGCTTAGTGTAAAAAGTAGTCTAGTGCATTTACAGTTAATTACATTTCCAATAGCATTAACGAAATTTTATTTTTTTACGATTTTGAATGGATTCTATCGAATAATGATTGTACTTATATCGTAACGTTATTAGACAAGTCTAATCATGCGTCTAAAAGAAATGGTTTTTATAATATTATATACAAAAACTAGCGACCCGCCCCGACTTCGCACGGGTGGACTTTAGAAAAAAAATAGGTGAACTGACCAATAAATACACACTATTGTCGTATATTAAACATTTAATTTGCAATAAAAGTTATTGAGGTCAATAATCGAGATGAAAACTATCCTATCTTTTAAGATGAACCAAATTACACATAGTGACCAAATTTCATCAAGATCGCTTCGGTAGTTTCGAAGTTCATTCAGGACATACATACATCGTGACACGAGATTTTTATATATACAAGATGTAACATAAATAACGCACAACCTCTTAAGGGATCATTGTACTCATCATTATGAACAACTTTCACTATGGGACCAAACCTAAAATTGCGAAAATAAAATCTGCTGTTCCCTACACTAACGAGTTATGCGATCATAAATGTAGGGAGCAGCAAATTTTTTCTTGCGATTTCAGGTTTAGTCCCATAGTAAAAGTTGTTCATAATGATGAGTACAATGACCCCTTAAGAGGTTGTGCGTTAATTATGTTACACCTTGTATAGAGATTATCTTTTTCTTGTGTGCCTGATTTTACGTATAAAACTAATAACTTATTTTACTAATGTGACAATTTTGTATAATTATTACAGAATGGCTGACTCCAACCGCATCGTTTTCCCTGACGAGGTCGCCGAGGCCAAGGCTAACGCCGTGGCTGCAGCAGAAGCCCAGGACAAGACCTCGGGCGGAGACAGCAATACCGTCGAAGAGACGCCCAAGGAAGTCGTGGGCATCACCATGAGGAACATGATCACAGTCCCCTCCAACTGTCCTCCTGGTTACCAAATGGGCGCCGACGGCGTCTGCCGCGAAGTTTTCAACTAATCATCTAGTTTTTACGAGAAACTCTAGTGTTAAGTGTTTTAGGGACCGTTTATTTATGTGTCATAGCTCCACGGTTGTGCACGTTATAGTGTCGTCGTGTCAGTTTACGCAGCTAAAACCCGTAACGTGTAAACGGCCCTTTAGGTTTTTAAGAATTACCCTTACCGAATATTCACCTTTTTAGGATAACAACGTAAATTATGTCGTAGCAGTATTAATGAAGTCGAATCGGATGATGTATTTATAGTTTTTACCTGAACCATTCAGTGTTGTGTTGTTTGAATACTTACAATTAAATGTTAAAATGAATAAACAAACAATTAACTTTTTTTTTGTTCCAAAAGAGTGTGACCAGGAATTAAACCAGTTTTGTAGTGTAGAAATTATTTTCATAATGGCATAATAATGACTAGCCTTGTAGGAGATCTGTTGCATGTACTACTTAGGTGATCTCTGGCTTTGAATGAATAGATACTTAGAAGTTAGACAAAAATGATGCTGTGCTCAGCTGTGCTGTAATGCAACAGAACTTGCAGTCTCAAAGTAGTTACTTATAAAATATTCGTGCACCTCCTCCGTAAGAGTTAAATGAAAAGATTTTTTTTTTTTTATGTAATCAATTGGCGAACTTGTTATCTAATAATCTCAGCTCAATAAGTATTATGATCTGTTTTTGAGATGAGTTAATTAAATGCCACAATAAAAATGTGTTTTTAATAATTAATATTATTTATTAGTTCGCCAATGGATTAATTACATTTTTCAAAAAAGCATCTTTTTATATGAACGAGAGAGGTGACCAATTGTGACAGCCCTCTTAAAGACTTCAAAGTCTAGTTGACTGCTGTTTGCATCCTGAGAGCATTGAATCAGTACAGGGTTCAGGCAGAAGGAGTTCCTCCACATGTAGATACTGAAGACGGCCACCGGGAATTTTGTTGTCATTAAACTATCTTACTGTCTCTTCCCCCCTAAGGGTGCTTACATAAAGGAACAGGTTTCCGGTATAGGTGAGTCTGTGCGGATCGGTACCGATCGATGCAGGTATAATATTCCCATCTTATCTTATGTGCTCACTTATAAAGAATCAGGTTTAAACTTGTCGGTGCCGACTACCATAATAACCCTGTACCGCTCGGTACCGACCCGCACAGGTTTGTCTGTACCGGAAACCTGTTTCTTTATGTAAGCACCCTAATAAAGCTGAACTCACACTGAGTTGCACAGGACATGGGCCGCGTCATACAACTGCTACGAAGATGCACGACCAGCGCAGGAGTCGTCTGTCTGATTTTTGAACCATAATTCAAATACCGGGTGAGTACATTTTCGGAATAAAAAGATACAATCGATAGAAAAAACCCAATTAGTGTAGCAGAGCTGACGTCAATATCATAAATTACTTATGTAAGTACCTACATACTGCTACCTACACATCAGTGGGAAAAATACCTCTGCAAACATAAGCACTGCACAGCCTGCTCCTATCGACCTCAGCTGGTGAAAGACTCAAGGAACCTAGGGAATAGAACCTAGGATAGGACAGAATCTCAATCCCTATTAGAGTCCATGTTTCCTACCAGCAAAAAGGCAAAGTTGGTGTGTTTAACTATGTCCCCGGCAATTATTAACACATTTAACACCATTCTTTACTCCGGCCAGTAACTGTATACAGACAACAAAGGAGTACCGATACCTAAGGTATCAGGCAAGAAATACCTACGTATACAGGGTGTAAGGGACAGCCCTCCGCAGATTGATGGGGTGACTTCAGTATATGGAGTGCTGCGTACAGAGAATGTAATTTTAAATTTAAATAAAGGAATGGTAACAGAAAAATCGATAAAAAATATGAAAATTTTCCTGAGAAATTTTCCGGTGGAATATGATTCAAAATAAGGAGTTGAATGCACCCTGTTAGTTTGCGGAGGGTTGTCCCTTACACCCTGTATTTTATAGTCTTAAGAATAAGAATAAGAATAAGAAACATTTATTTGCAGAAAATACAGGTGTTACCAGTTGTAAAAAAATGGTGGTTTAAAATGTACAGTCCATATTTTGCCTGTTTAGGGCATGCAAATCCTAATTTTACATTAATACCTAAGTAAGTTCTTATTTTAAATAAGATATACAGAATATCCAAAAAAATACCTATATTCTAATATAATTTTTAAAATTAAAGTAAATTTTAAGTTAACTACAATAAACTATATACAGTACACACAACAAAAGTTAAGTAATAACATTTTTTCTTTATGTACCTACCCAACAAAAATTCTTTAAAGTTAAGATAATAAATAGATACGCCATAAAACATTAGGAAGCTTAAAATAAAAATAAATAAAATTTATTTATGTTGTAGAAATTCTTGTAAACTATAAAAACAATTTTCTATTAGCCATTGACGCAGTTTAATTTTAAAATATTTAAATGGGAGCTCCCTTATGATCTTAGGTAATTTATTAAAAATTGTTATGCACATATGATAAACATTCTTTTTAATTAGATTTGTATTACAAAAAGGAACTAAAATTTTTGTTGCATCTCTTGGTCTCTGTTTAGTGTAATTTTCACCTTTGAATCTAAAGAATTCATTATGTTTTCTCACAAAAACCGATACTTCAAACAAGTACATGCCGGTCAAGGTCAATAGTTTTAGTTTTTTGAATAAAGGCCTACAAGATTCAAGTGGACCGACACTGCATATAGCTCGTACACATTTCTTCTGTACAATAAATGTCTTATCATTGTCTGTTGAATTGCCCCATATTATTAGACCGTATCTTAATATTGATTCAACATACCCACTATATGCTATGCGGGCTGTTTTTTCGTCTGACACAATACGAAGCTTTCTTAATGCATACACAAATCTATTTAGTTTACTGCATACGGTGTTAATGTGTTCTTTCCAATTACAAAATTTGTCTACAGTTATACCTAAGAATTTAATACTGTCTGTTTCTTCTATGTTTTTGTCTTTTATTGTAATGTTAATACTTTCGGCGTGTTTGCTTTTGTATGTACGAAATTTAATGAATTTTGTTTTAGATATATTTACACATAGGTTATTAGATTCAAGCCATTTTATTACAGACTGTACCGCTTCGTGTATTTTATTTTCATGAGTTGAACTTTTAGTATCATTAGGCACTATAACAGAAATATCATCAACAAAAAGGACACTGTCATAGTTTATTGAATCTGGTAAATCATTAATATAAAGTAAGAATAGCAAGGGACCCAAAACGCTCCCTTGTGGTACGCCATATTTATTCATTCTAGATGAGGATCTGTAGACAGTGGATTCATTATTAACATTTAAATTAGTAACTTCAACACATTGTTGTCGGCCTGTTAAGAAACTTTTTATCCAATCTAGAGCGACACCACGGATACCATTTTTTTCACATTTGTTTAGTAAGATACTGTGATCCACAAAATCAAATGCCTTACTCATATCAAAAAACACTACTACTACCGGAATTTTATCGTCTAGATATTCTGTGATCTTTTTAATTAGGGAAAATGCTGCTAGAGATGTCGATTTATTGTGCTGAAAACCGTTTTGTTCCTGTTTTAGAATATTATGCTTATTTAAGAAACTTATTAGTCGGTTGTAGTATATCTTTTCAAAGATTTTGGATAACACAGGAACAAGTGTAATAGGACGATAGTTATTTAGCTCTTTTCGATCACCTTTTTTGAATAATGGCTTAACGATAGAATGCTTTAAATTCTCTGGAAATATTCCTTGTGACAATGAATTTTCTAAAATATGGTTAAGAATAGGAGCTATGACATGAGCACTTGCCTTAATAATTCGTGTGGAGATAGAATCATAACCTACTGCTCTGGTGTCATTTAAAGATTTTATTGTAGTAATGATTTCTTGCTCTGTGGTCGGTCTGAGAAAAATAGAATAATTATTTATCTGGTTTTGAGTCTGTTGTTGTTTATCTAGTACATTTAAGTTGTGATCATTGGCAATATCGATGAAGAAATCATTAAATGTTGATGCTATTTGAGTAGGTTCTTGAATAAGTTCCCCGTTCTGCTGTAGTGATGTTATACTATTTATTGTCCTAACACTATCATTTTTATCTTTTATTATGCTCCAGGTAGCTTTGCCTTTGTTATTTGCTTGGTTAATAAATTTTTTATTAATATTTTTCTTTGACCATACAATGCATTTTTTAAGTAATTTTTCATAAGTATTATATTTTTTGTGTTTCTCTTCTGTTTTATGTCTGTAATATGAAAATCTCAAATGTCTTCCATTTGCACTAGATTTTTTTAGTCCTTTAGTAAGCCATTTTGGAGATTGTAAATTTGAAGTCATTTTAACTTTGTAATAAGGAAAACAAAGTTTGTAGAATAGTATGAGTTCTTGATGAAAATAGGTGAACGCTTTATTTGTATCAGGTTCTGTGTAAACTTCCTGCCAGGATAGTTGTGATAAATAATATATAAATTTTTCTATATTTTCTTTACAGAAATCTTGTTTAAGACAGTACCAATATCGTTTAATTTTCTTATAGTTTCCTGGAAATTCTAATATTTGAGCAGTATCATGATCTGATAGATATAGTGGGTGAACTGTACCTCTAGCGTCAACATGGTTACTTGCGATAAGGTCTATGCAGTTGTTTTGACGTGTAGGTTCATTTATGTGTAATGTTAAGTTAAAATTACGAACATTCTATTATCGAAACCATGCTATTATGAAAAGGTCTTTTCTCAAAGTTGGAAATTTTATTTTACGAGATAAACGCTTTGGAATTTTTCGTAATGTATGGTATTTTTAATATGCTCGTGTCTTGTACATAATAATATCAGTTTTTCTTCGTGAAAGGCGCTGCATTTCATCACGTTACTTTTCCGGTATTTCCTTGCAGATGTGCTATTATTTGCAGAAGTGCTGATGTCGTAACTATATCCTATCTGAGAAGGCTAGAGAAAGATCTTTAAGACTAAAATGTATAATTGGGGGTAGTCTGAGATTTATACTGGATGATTTTTTTTACCGTCTCGAAATTTTTACAGGGTGTTCTACCCATGAATATGAACTACTTTCACTACGGGACCAACTCTGAAATCACGAAAAAAAAATCTACTGTTTAATAGAAAAGTTCAAACCTACTTGACCAAAATGTATGAAACAGCAGATTTTTTCGTGATCTCATAGTTGGTCCCATAGTGAAAGTTGTTCATGTTCTTGGGTAGAACACCCTGTAAAAATTTCGAGACGGTAAAAAAAATCATCCAGTATAAATCATAAATCTGCCATGATCTCTCATCGTCTGTTGAGATGGGGTCAGTATGGAAAACCTGAAACTATTAAGAAAATGTTGAGGTATTCTATAGAAATTGTTATCATTTTACAGTTAAGAAAAACTACATTAAAGATTGCAAAAAAACTCATGTCTAGGCAATCGAAGCCAAGCAGCGTGTTTTACAAGCACTTTTTCTTAACCGTATCATCGAATTCCATATAACGTCTACTGCTAATATTTCAGATTTGTCCACAGTGACCCATCTCAACAGATGTAAGTAGGTACACAGCTTGTAGGTATTATTAGTAACAGGTAGGTTAGACGTAGTTATTATAACAGTCACTCGCTCGATATATTACGCAGCAGTCTGTCTACGGGTGCTTCACAGATTGTTTCTTGTACTGGGTTTTATTTAAAATTATATAAAGGTACTACTTACCAGCTATTGCTGGCTCCAGACATAAATAGGTTATTCTAAAAGACGATTTAATTTCCTACTATAATTTATTATTAATTTCTACCATGTGCAGCTAAAAGAAGGCGGATGATATTGTCTGTGTTGCAGAAATGTCGTTGTCGATACTATAATGAGGAAAAGCTGTCCTTAGTCGAGCCGCTGAGGACACCCGAAGGAGAAGTCTCGTCGAACTTGCAAGTTCAGCATAGATGCAGAGTGCAGCGAAGTACTTACTAAAGCAATTACCTAAATAATATTAACGACCAATTCAATCTTTATTTTTCCTATCTGAACCAATTTTGTTAACTTCAATAAATAAGCACATTTTAGTAATTTTCAGTGCGAGCTGTTCAGATATATTTAAAAGTTGAGATGCCAAAATAAAACCCATTTTGTTTTACTAATAATTAACGATCATTTACTTTAAAATATTCATATAATTACATAATAATGACCTAACTTTGTTTGTGATAATTAAAACATAGGGTCTAAGTTAAAAAATTAAATATTATTTTTTCCTATAACCCTGACATCGTAAAATATTGTTGATATTCGCCTACAAAAATTATAAATAACCGAGCGTTGCGTAAGTTTTAACAAATGGAGCATCACTTTCGCAGGAATTCCTGAAAAAAGAAAAAGAACAACGTTAACACATTTTACCTACCTGATGGACCACTGGCTACCATAGAATAGCAAATAATACTTGGTATAGAAGAGGACCTGAAATACGCGCAGGTCGTACGCCCGAAACTGATGGATCATAGATTGATTTCAAATTCTTTCGGACGTTCAACCAGTCGCAATTGACTAACGAAATCCTGATAACAATGGCAATAGTGCGATTTTAAACGCCTTCGGAGTGTGAATTTTTTTCCATGCAACTGCCATTCAGCGGATGGAGAACTTACTATGAGAATCGCAAGCAAAGCAAACGCGTTGCAATTTTCGTTGCATTGTTTTTTTTTTGTAACGGACATAACCTAATGCATTTTTCAAAGTTAATACACTAATGGCAACGCAACGCTTGTTGTCACAGCGAGTATAGGGACCTAAGGCTTGAATAGTTTGGACGACTTTAATGGGTCATCGTTTTTATTGATCTTAGTGATCAATGATTCCATAGATTGATTGACGATTTTCTAGGTCATGTAGGTATAGAATCGGGAATGAAAGGATACCCTTATTATTTTAAAACTTTAGCTTGCTTAGTAGTAAATCTGAAGATGTTACAAGTTATCATATTTTTCATTTACTAACCTAACCTATTATAGGATCGAGAAATTTGTGTTATACAGCTCCATTTTTCTTTGTTTAAGTATATCAACATTGTTTTGAATATTGTAAGTGAAAGTCTTCCAAAGTAGGTATGGATGCATGATGAGTAATGTGAATAAAATCAGGGATGGATAGTTCGCTACGGTAAATTAAAAGATCAACTACTACAGCAGCATTACAAAAATGGCGATAATATATGTAATGTGTTTGCGTGCCAATTGCTAAGAAAATAATACAAACTAAAATGATAGTGGATATAAAAAATATTTAATTTAATTTTTATATCTACATACTTGTCACTATATACAAATAAAGTTTAAAGTAAATAAAACATAACAAACATAAAGCGAATAAAATTATAGTTAGATACAGTAACGTAACCCTAATAAAATTGTGCGTGATTTTGGAAATAATTTCACCATGTGAACAAAAGTTTTATAATTTAGCAGAAATTGTCATGCAGAAGTCCTACATCATGCTGAAGCATGTCTAGATGCGACACTCTCGTGACACTACCTACATCACGGTTTCATCAAACTGGAGAGAACACAACACATACTTAATACTTGTCTATCCACCACCAATTACCGAAGGTACTCGCATGGCTTGCTTGAGACTTATCTCATGATACGAAACAACATCCATACACAAACTACGGCGGCCTACGATGCACTAACTAAACTCGCGAGTACTTACTCGTCCTCCCATGGACATATGTCGTTCCGCTGCTTACGCTCAACGATGCCGCTTTTATTATCACGCTTAACAATATTTGTTTCAGAGACCGACGTCAGTTCGTCTTTATGAGCAATATGTTTCGTCGCGTCCGCGTCGGACGCCGCCCTGGAATCTCCCGAGACCCTTTGCAGTGGCGCCGAAGGCACTTTGTCTACGTTGTCGTCGTCGACCCCGATGTCCTCGCACACGGCGAGCGGCGCCACCGGCGCCCGCCCCGCCGCGCCCGCGGGCGCCGCCGCCTCCAGCGCCGCCGAGCAGCACGGCTCCGGAGCCCCGTGCTCGCCTGCCTGCGCCGGCCCCGACTCCCTCGCGCTCTTCAGCTCGACGTCTCGAACAGAGCTCGTTGCAGCATCCTCACTCTCCGACGTAATCTCCGGAAGATCGCCGATTTTGCTACTCGTATCTCTACTTGAGGCCGGACTGGTTTCTTTTATCGTTGACGATTCTCGGGACAGCACACGTTGCACCGACACTACGTCGTCTTCGGACGATTTCGTTCGGTCAGAATCCCTGGAGTCAGACACGGCGCCGGAAGCGGACGAGTCGTCGTAGGACTCCACCGAGGGCGCGCAGACGACAGACTCCAGCGCGGACCGAATTCTTACGATTTCATGCGGCGTCTCCTCTCGCAAGTTGTCACAACCTGGGTCAGGCGGTTTCGGCTCGAGCCCTTCCGTGAAGGGCGCAGGTCGATCTTCGCCGAATTTGCACGCGGGTCGCATCGGCTCCGTGGGCGTCGCGTCCGCCGACGCGAACACTGAGGAAGGCTCGTCCGAGTGCGCGAGGGAGCGCGTCGTGTCCTCGGGCGAGCCAGTGCCAGGCGGCGAGCAGGTGGACTCGTCGTCGGGCGCAGAGCTGACGCTGATGGTGGGCGTGGGGTGCGGCACGACGGCGCGCGGCGCGGGCGGCGGCACGGGGCGCGGCGGGCGCGGCGAGTGCGGCGGCGAGGCCAGCGGCGCCAGGTGTCGCGGCTCCACGGCTGATAGGCGGCGCAGCGGCGGCGGCGCGCCGCGCAGGCCGCCGTCCAGCGTACTCTGCTGCGGCAGGCGGCGCGTGCGCTCGCTCACCACGGCGGCGCTCACGTCGGACGACGAGCTGCCCGAGTCCGCGGCCGAGTCCTGCCGCCGCCTGTTGGAGCTGCCGTACACGACCTCGCGGGACGTACACTCCCACGGTAATACGTCGGCAGTGTCGTCGTCAAGAGGATCTCTGTAATAATAAAATATTTTTTTGATCCTTGCTGCAACATAACATAAAACTATCCGCTCGAGATCGGACGCGTGTAGGTACCTAGGTACTACTGGTTCAGTACCATCACAATCTATCTTATTTTTATTATTTGCCGCAATTATTAATTATTGTTAATTATTAATTTAGTCATCTACTATATTGCCAAAATACTAACGACTACAGTACTTTTTCCGCATTATTAGCGCACGTTTTAATTGTAAGTATAACTGTTTGTTACTATTATTTCGCGGACATTTTTGTGGGTTACATGTTCACCTAGTTTTAAAAATTCTCTGGCATACCTTATATGTAATGTGTAACTGTTTTATGTCCCAATAAAGTAAAATAAAATAGCGGTCATCGTTACACATATTCTGTGAGAACTGGCTATATATTACGGTTCTAAAGCTACCCTGTGACAGACAGACGGCGTAAGCTATTATTAGGGTCCCGTTCACTGGTTGCACACAGTTGCTTTTGGACGTTTTCACCAATTCACCAAAGTTACAAAGATTAAGTAAGCTTCGAGGTGTTTGGTTTTTTTTCAAGCCATAAGTGTAACTTCATGCCTTTTGATATATTTTAGTATCACCTAGACGCGGCGCTATCACGCATTTTTACCTTTCTAGTTCTGACGCGAATTTAGTTCCTTATTATCGTCATTTCTATTTTGATAAGCAAGTTTTGCTGTACATATAGTTGAGTTACCTGAAAGTGGCAAGGTCGCAGAGGTTGGACTGCGAGTGGCTGTGGCTGGGTTGGTCGGGCGGGCGCGGCGGCTGCGCGGCGCACACGGCCAGCTCGTGCGCCGAGCCCGACAGCGAGCGATCCGAGCCGCGCCGCCGGGACAGTGCCGCGCCGCCGCTCGACGTGCCCGGCTTCTTCTTCACTTGACCACCGAAGTTGAAAAATCTACGCAGCAAAAGTTCCAATAAAGAACCTCATTGCGCAAAGTCGATCCAAGAAATATGAGGTAGGTGTGGTTATGGGATTCAAAGTGTTTAAAATGTAAAGTGTGTTGTGAGGAAATTAATATAATGAAATCCAAAACATGCATGCTGTAGGACCTAGTAAGAGTGGACGGCACGTCTTTAAATTAAATATTTAACTACAAGTACTGGTGCTCACTTTTGAACCTCGTCTGTAACAAGCCCAACTAACTTAGCCTTCTTCTGGTGCACGTTCCTGCCCTCAGTCAGCAGCCGCTGAAAGTGGTCTGATCTCACGAATCGCGGGTAGCAGTCCTTCTTGAGCAGGAGTCCATACACGTGCTCCGCGGCGTGGTCGAGCGCGTACCGCGAGCCGCTGCGCAGCCCCTCGGTGACGCGCTCGGCCGTCGCGCCGTCGATGTTGATCTCGCACGGCGCGCCCGGCTTCAGAAACTCTCTGACAAATGTTACGGAAACTTAATCAAGTACACTGAAGTTAGGAAATACATGGTATAGTTCGATAGATGAGATCATAGTCCGAAGGAGCGGGGATTTCGGTTATCTTCAGTAGAATTCTAACAGCCCATTCTGTGATTGTTATCATCTGCGAATAAATATGATTTTCTACTTCGCAAATCCCAATGTTTGGCTGTCTATTTGTAGTTGGAAGTTTACCCAACCGTACCCAGAACCGTATCAAAGCAATTCTGTGTGAATTGATAGACATCAGCCTACTGTAGTAAAACGAAAGAACAAAGAAGAAGATCAACAAAAGATCACCAGCACGATCACCGTCATCACGTCAACGCCGGCTGTCACTGAAAACCAGCGCTGGGGCTTTGTCTCACATAGGGTCGCAGCACTATGCTGAGCGATGGCCGTTTTGTGTGGATGTGACGTATATTTTCCCCCAACTTGTTACTATTTTGTGTCTGTGTTCTTTCTTTGCGTCAAGTTTACCGCAAATAAACGTATTTTATTTATTTCTTTTTTTATATGTTCTTACCATGGGGTAGCTGTAGGTTGTAAAGATCATGTATGTGGGAAAGAAACAGGAAAGGCTCGGTTACACTTCCCTGTAGCACACCGGAAGTGATAGGTAGATGATCACTTAGATAATGTCTAATTTCCACCATTAGAAAGTGATTACTGTGTGTGTGTAGTGATTACTATGTGTATTTTTTTATGGTGTACATAATAAAGAGTATTCTGTCAATCTATATTTAGGTAATCTTGTAAGGGATTTAATGGTAGACCCATCATAGTCAAGTTTTGCAACTTGTTTCGTAAGTTGGGCTCAGACACAGTGTCAAAAGCTTTGGCCAAATCAATGAATATGAGAAGAGCTTTCTTTTAACTATCAACATTATAAGAAGAAACTACAATTTCACAAAAATAAACATACTCATAGATATCTTCAAGCTTCTTGGGTATTTGCTTGGTGCTGCTGCGCCTCAGGTCCATGACCGCGAGCCAGAACCTGATGTTCTCGTGCGAGTACTCTTTACGCAGGAAGCTGGTGAACTCCTGTAGCCCCGTGGGGTCTGACACCAGCTCGTCGATGGACACCGCCCAGCGTTGTACCCGCCTCTCACCCGGCACCTCCACACTAACCGGAAATAACGAAATTATATGGTTGCGGAACAATGTCGTCATCTATCTAAATATGTTCAATGACAATAGAAGGTACTCTACTTTAGGTAAGTTCTCAACTATCGAGAAAGATAGTTATATCGTATATTTAATTAACTTTTAGATACTTAATGAAATATTGAAATGTAAAGAAATCAGGCATTTCAGGTAGTGTCTACTTTGTACAGGCGTAGTACTAAACTCACAGAGGCTGGTTAATTTGCCAGAATAGGGTGTCGTCGGTGACCCAAGGGTTGGAGGGCTGCGGCTGGGTGAGCCAGGGATCGTAGGGAGTGAAGGTCTCCGAGTAGGCGATGAAAGCCTCAAGGGCAATTGAAGTCTTCACTCTCGTACGGTCCAGACTCGCTTTAAGATGCTCAATCTAGAAGTAGAAAGTTAATAAGAAGAATTTTAGTCACCTCTAAATACGAAAGGCGGGGATGCTACAAGAAAAAGTGTAACAGATGTCTACGTTACAGCGGATTCTAACGAGTTGGAAGCATGGAACTATAGCAAAGAAATCAATTTTTCTATAGTCATTTTGTCTAAGCCCGCTATGCAGTTGGTATACGTACCTCCCGTGTGACCTGGTACACGGAGCGCTTCTTGACGCGGTGGTGGCGCGCGCGCACGGGTACGGGGCACGGCTCCAGCGCACCCACAACTCCGGGCGGCGGCCGCGCCACGCGCCAGTACGCACGCTCCTGGCTGTCACTCACTATCTTATCGCCTTTCTTCCTCTCTTTTGCTAAACGAACCTGAAGACGACGAAAAAGTTTGAGTTTCACGATTGTCGCTTCGGCCCAGTTTATGTATGTTGCTGGTAATTTAAAAAGTCCTGCAGGCGTCAGTTCGCTGAACTGTCGCTAGACTTACAAAGTGTTTGTGTAGCAGTTTTATAAGCTACGAAAAGACATCACTTATTTATCTAGTTTGATGTTGAAGCGTACTCGGTAATACTGACTGGTCTAACCACGGGATAAGAAAGTCTCTATTCTGTGGTTTATTGTATCAAATACACCTCTTAACTGAAGGGTACCTTTTTATTGGGTGGGGTGCCTTTTTTTTTGTGGATGGGAAATCATCAAATGACTTCTCCCGCTCTGGGCTGAGTGGGAGGGCGTGTCAGACTTTTACTGGTTAAAACCCACCCGTGTTCCTTCAGTTGCCTGTGCCAGGGGCCACGGTAACTCTTTCGAACATCCCGCGACCCTGGTGGGCATCGGCCCTGGCGGACCCCGTCAGTTAGCCTTTGAGGCGCGCGTGGAACACAACGTGGCGTCGACTCGGGCCTGGTCCTTACCGGACGGCGAGCTGCCCATTGCTTTCACCGTCCGCAAGCTCGCGCCTATGGTGGCCGGCAATCGGCTCTCGATTGCCGACGCCCAGGGCGTCTCCTGCGGCGACTAGGGGCGTGAGGTTGCAAAGATTGCCTCTCTCTCACGCGTTCCGCCTCCTCCTTCGCGAGCATTACTGCTTCGCAGAAGGAGGTGATGGCTTCCCACCCATGCATTCTCGCTCCGTATCATGGCTTGGACCAGGGCCGGACGCGAGAGATCGTTGCCACCGATCGCCTCCGCGAGGATACGGCGGTGCTCTGCCCAAGCCAGGCTGACCTCCACTATATGCTCCATCGTGTCCTCCGGGCGATTCACACAATGGTTACACCCGGGCGTTTCCTCCCGCCTTATCCGGAACAGGAACCTCCCGAAGCACCCGTGTCCGATAAGGACCTGCGTCAGGCGGAAGGTGAGGACGCCGTGGCACCTTTCCAGCAACTCCTCAAAGAGGGAACTTATCGCTGCAATTGTGGCGTACCCAGCACTGGGTTGCGACAGTGGCACTCTCCATGTCGCCATTAGATCCAGCCGAAGCTCTGTCCGCTGTGCCGCGATTTCTCGCGCCAGCGGAGTTACGCCCCGGCGTTTTGCCTCCTCGCGCCACTCCCGTATGTGCGCGATGACATTTGGCTTCCAGATCCCATGGCGGCAGTCCTGCAAGGAGACTCGCCGCCTCACAACTAAAGGGTACCTAATAGCAAGTTTCTGAATTGAACGCGTTTGGTTGCGATATATGTAGTTTGCTTGAGTAGGCACTAATATTATTACTTCTTTTATATCTGGTACTTGTGAAAAGCTCATCAGAAAGTAGTCACCTGTTCCTCCGCCTGCATATTGATGAAGTCCCATTTGGCGGCGAGGTTCTTTTTGAGGTTGGCGAGAGCTTCCTGCTCGTAGTCCTCGAGACCATGTCTCTGCTTGTTTCGTAGTGTCCGCTTTACCAGGTAGATGGCGTACTCCACGTTGTCCGGGCCGAGGGTCGGCGCGCTCGAGCTGCCGGCCACACGAGGCGCTTGCCATGGCCAGTAGTACGGACTCTGCCAGAGAACAATAAGATTTAAACTTGTGAATGGTTTCGAAAAGAGGTATTTTATTATGGCTCCCTGTCCTATTATAATAAGACTCCCAAATGAGTATGTTACCCCGTTCGGTAATCAGTTTACTGGCCAATAGCTAGCTGTCAATGACTGTGAAGACTTGCAAGGCATGCAAGTTTGCTGGCTAAATGGCTAATTAGATGGCTGGCTAATTCTAGCGTACAGTATATATACCCACATCAAAAGTGTCTGGGGATCAAGTACATTTTTAACTATTAAAAATTATCCGATTAATCTTCTTAGGTTAATTCTTATGTTTAAGTTAACAACTTATCCATATATTTTGTAACAATTAAGAAAAATTGTAATTTTTTCAAATTGTAGGAAATTAACCTAAGTTAATGTCATCAATTAAACGGAAAAAAGGCAAAAATAAGGGTTATTTAAATTGTTATTGTAAAGACAAAAAAAAATAATAATAATCTGTGTTTCCACAATTGACACGAATCACACAATAGCAGCGATTTGGCATGCTTAAAATCAGTTCATCAAAATCACTGTAATTAAGGAATGGCCGCCCACGTTCTAACAAGTCAAAAAGTAGTTGTGGGGTATGCACGGCATCCATACTCGGCAGAGCTCTTCTTAGAGCATATCCCATGCGTGCTCAATTGGGTTGAGATCTGGCGATTGAGCAGGCCACGGCAGAACGTTGATGGGAGCATCGGCAAGAGTGCGTGTTACGACTCTAGCCGTGTGTGGACGTGCATTGTCTTGCATTAGTCGAAACGAATCACCCAACCGGCTTCGCAAAGGGATGATGAAAAAGTTAAAATAATAATCCACAATTGCTGCGATACTCAAAAACGTACTTGATCCCTAGACACTTGATGTGTGTAGTTAACACTGACGTTTTTTCATTTTCGTTATTCCTGTGAGTAGGTAGGTACTTATCTTTAATCCATTGCTGAGTCAAGAAAACAATTCATTCGACAAATACTTTCATAATAAACTTACTTGAAATCTATAAAGAGAAGAATCATCCTTTAAGACAAGGTTTTTCAAATCGTTGACAGGAAAGTAGTAACCGTATTGGCAGAGTTGATTCGCTAAATTTATTGCTTCAACTGTAAATTGGAGAACGTTCAGTTATTATTTTGTTTGCTACATGTAATGGAAACTGTGTAATACATCAAAGGCGCATTAGCTGCATGATTAAAGCATGATACAGAGAGCGCTCCTTGTTAAGTCAGTTTTGTCAATACGAAAGCCTTACCAAGTTAAAACATCCAAAGAGCCTTATCTTGTTTACACAGGAGACGGGCTCATTTAAATGCAGCTACAAAATACTTCTACAATTCTACACTTGGTAAGTTTTCTTAACCGACAATGTTCCGTCAACAGTCCACCGACATACAAGGCAGCGTCCTTAAAGCAAGAAAAGGCTATGTAAGTAAACAAATAACATCAGCAGTACATATAACATGCTTGTAATTTATTGTTTACATACATGACTCTAACATTGTGTGTTTTCGCTCGTTATCACTAGAGTCAACTACCAGGGTGCGCCTTCGGACCCAGGCCAGCATGGGCCCGGTGCCGACGATGATACACTCAGACTCACCGTTGGTGCCATCTTCAAAATCAAACCGATCCATTAACCATTCGACAACATCATAACCTGGAATGAAAAAATATATTCATTAATTTAAATGTAATAGAGTTATCTACAAAATATGTACCTAACTATGAACAAGATTATATAATTTGTAAAAAAAAAATATTTCTGTAGTGAATCAGTAATTTATTTGGACCTAAGATTTTAACGATTGTCCCCAAACTAGGTTGTAACCTGTATTTTGGCCAACTGTCTGGCATTATGAGAAGTTAATCATGAGGTTAATTATGTCATAGTTCAAATTGATTACCGCGCAATATCTTAGAGACCAGCTGCATAATGCGACATTAATTTTGGAACATTTCAACACAATGATAGAAAGTTATAAAGCAACAATATATATTGTATTGTGTTAAAGCTGGCTCTGACGGTTGTACGGAAGATATAAATACAATTAAAGGATTTAATTATAGTATTTGGTTACATTATTTAAAAATATAAAAATATATCTTACCCATAAAGGCAGACGGAATAAAAGTGAGAAAAAGTTTTTGACTTCTGACTGGTATCCCCGTTTCTGTATTTTGCATTTCTTTGATCAACATTTCCATCTGCAATTCAATGTTTTGTATGAGTTTGAGTAAACATTAGTAATAACAAAAAAAGTGCCCCTAAGACGACCCACTGACCCAGAGGGTACTTAGTGTAGACAACTTTCTTATTGGAGTAGAGTTTTTTAAATATTATGGAAACTCGTACTTCTAAGATTGCATTAAGTTCCGTTAATTTGCCATCAATTGATGACTCGACAGCCTCGTTAAACTAGTAGCCGTAAGCGCGACTGGTCAATGAGGTCCAAAAGGCTAGTTGACAGGAAGAATAATACCTTATGAATTTTATTATGTAGAATGGTTGGGACTGTTGTGAGCTAAAAGTATCAAAAATTCAACTTATTTTTGTAAATGATTTTAGATTAATTAACACTCTCACTGCCATGGGATCCTCTGGTGGGCCCCAAGTTTTCGAGTGCAAAGAGCCGGCGCACGCAAATACTACATGTTAGTTTCTTATTATCAGGCTAGTAGTATAAAAATAGGTTTGAATTTAGGGGGTCACAGCGGATGCCACGGCGTGCTCAAAGCATTCTTAACTAGCCGCTGGCGGACCCCATGGCCTGCTGTAATATTTTTTAATTTTGAGTGGCGGCCTACCGCAGCGAAATCGTTGGGACCCGCCGGCGGACTCCATAGCTTGCTGAACTGGAAACATGCTATATATTGCTGGCAGTGAGAGTGTTAATATTTTTGAGAAATAATTAGGTACGTAAAAATATAGCTATTGGTCACGTGACACTGAACGCGAATCAGAGCGCGACACGTCACGATCTTCAGTCTTGACAAAAATTAAATAACATTGTTTCAGGTTTCCCACCTCAGGATATTTTCCCCTTTTCACCCCTGAATGAATGCCATTTCTTTTTTCTAAAAAAAATCCCCATTTTTTTTAGCAAAAAGAAATGGCATTCGCAAGTTTATTTATGGAATAGTCAGAAAAAATACTAAGGGCTGATTTTTCAATCGTCAGATAACTTTTACCTGAGGAATAAATATGGCGGTTTGACATATTTTCTATACAAAAGCTGTCAACATGTCAAACATATTCCCCAGATAAAAGTTATCTGACGATTGGAAAATCAGCCCTAAGTATTGTAATGATAATCATATTATTAAAAAAAAAAAATAAAACGAAAACGTCAGATGCGTTTTGAAAACCAAGCTATTGAGTGTCCGTTCTGCTTGCGTTTTACATATTTAGATCACTGTTATCACTTTTTTATTTTGAAATCGCAATTAATCGATTTGATTCGACAGGAATAATCGATAATATCGATTTTTTTTAGATTTATCAATTAGTAAAAAAAACTTATAAATAAATAATCAATTAGTTGAATCGACATCGAACATCATAGGGGAAATCCGAAAGTAGAGGGTGAAAACACTGATTATTTGTTTTTACTTGTTTGACAGCTGACAATCTGTCACAGATCTGACAACTAAGGGCGGAATTCTCCGACTTTTAAAACGGCTGTTTAGTTAATCAGTTCTTTCCGTAAGAAATTTTACACAAACCAATTGTTTAAATACCTAACGGTGGTTTGAATGTTGGTGAACACAGGCCTATAAAGATGTTGACATCACTCGAGCCGCCATTACAATGTGCCCAGTTTTGACAATGGAAATTAAATTTAGTTTTTTATGTGAAAAATTAGTATTGTTAACGTTAATATGTTGATGAAATATTCATGTTTTAAGGAAAATAGACCACAAGGAACATTTCTTAAAAACTGTCAACTAGCCTATTCTGTTACCACACTGTTTTGATCATCATAATCATCATCGTTTCAGCCGAAAGTCGTCCACTGCTGGACATAGGCTCCCCCAAACATCGCCACTTTGACCGGTTCTATGCTTCTCGCATCCAGTGGATTGATCATCTGACACAAAATCACCCAAATTGCCTTCATTTGGCCATCTAATAAAACAATACTAGTTTCAGTTTGAATATAGTGCTAAGGCCCGTATTACAGAATGTCACTCAGTACTCAAGCATTACCTAATTAAAACTAGATTCAAGCCATTTGATTGGTTGAAACTAGTTTTAAGTAAAGCTTGAGTATTGAGTGACGTTCTGTAATACGGGCCTTAGTATATGTAACTCTTTCTAGTATAACAGTGTAGACTGTATAAATATTATTAGCACTACTGAGATAATAAACACAATATTTGTCTGATTAACACTGACTGAAAACATTCCTACTATAAATGAGCACACATACCTACTCGTATATCGGAGAGCTTAGGTATAGGCTCCACTTATAAAATCGATTATGCAACAAAAGCTAAATCTGTAGCAAGATTTAAAGCATCACTCGTTGATGACGTCATTTGCGTACTTTTAGGTCAACGTGCACTCGAGCTGATCTGTGGGGCGTCGAGGGCCGTCCACGTCGCAAGTGGCTGACCCTGCGGTGAATGCCGCCCGGGAGCCGAGAGCTCTCAACTATCTCAAGGGGCGCCTCCATCGGGGACAAAGCCAGTGCAGCCACGCTCAACTCAATTTAATGTGATCGAGAGCGCTTATTGCCTACCGAGATTGATTTTATTTCCACATAATTTCACGATGCAAGAGATACGGCTGGAAACTGCGATTAAAACGGAAAAGTTTACGTCAACTATACTTAGCTACATCTAACATTTACCGTTTCATAACAAACTCAAACGCTTCTTAAACAAATTTTAGTTAAAAAAGTGTTTTGCCAATTGTTCTTTCGAATTATGATTTGAATTTGAAAGAAGAAGACAAAACACTCTATACCTAACTAAAATAGGTATAACACGTTTTAATTTTTAATAATACTCGTAGGTAGGTACGGTTAGTCTATAATAAGTGCTTTGAAATTCTAAACTAGGCAATTGGGATGATTTGAAACGCAGCAGAGAGTTTCCAATTGAATGTTATATCCGGCGCTGATTTGATCATTTCAAGTAATAAATTGGCATCAAACTTGTGTCAAAGATGATTTAAAATTCATACAATGTGACAGGGGCGGTGAGAGGAATCGACGCCAGAATTAAATGGTAGTAGGTACCTATCTTTCAAAATTATATTAAAATGCCATGTTGAGGAAAATAAAATGACTCAAAACTAGACACTTCACACGACAGTGACGCCTTAAGTATAACGCCGAGTAAGCAAGTTTTATAAATTTGACTGCCCAAGGTTGTTATGTAAGCAACGGGCTGCGAACGTGTCATCACGTAAATGTCAGACATCTAATAAGTACTCATGTGATGTCACACATAGGTGTCTAGATTGCGACATTAAATCATATTAAAAATAATTAAAAAAAGGATATCTTTACAAGATCGAAGACAATTCTGTCTTTTCCTATATACCGTAATGAATATGTGTTTGTTTGATAAGGATCATCTCAACGAAGGACATAGGCAATCAGTTGGCAAAATATTTGTTATGGAGCACTATGTGACAGGGGGGTGGACGTTGATTTGTCCGTTCGTCCTCGAAGATGGGAGCTGGAAGGCTAAGTGGGTGACGTCACGGGCGCGATCGATTCCCCGGCGCCGAGGAGGAACGGCGAGGAGTTTGGTGGGTGGAGGGGGGGGGTCACATCTCGCAAGCCCGAGCGTCTTCGTCGCCACCTCGGCCACCTTCGCCATGGTTTTACGTACGATTCATTACACCTACAGATTGCTTGGAATGTACGTGTTGTAGGTAGGTAGCAAAGCTTTGCTTAGTAAGGAGGAGAGCCTTTAATATTATATAAGTAATAATAATAATCCTGTATCACTGATAAATTGATAGGCTTTGTCTTTTGTGCTAGGTTATAAACATGTGTGCAGAACTGCCCAAACTGAAATCAATCGTAGAGGGATTTGCAGTTAGCACGATTGCGAATCGACGAATCCATTTATTCTACGTTTAACTTGGCTTTTCATTCACGACATAACAGCAAGTCTATAAATTATTATTTCTAGAAAAAAAAGAAGGGAATGACATAAAAATAGAGTAGAATTTTTACGCTAATGCATTAAGGGTTAGGGCGGCGCGCTCGGCGCGTGGGCGGGCGGGATGTGGGCGGGCGGCACGAACCTTTTGCATTTTCGCTGAGTCTTGTTCAATTAATAAAATATTTTCACCCGCCAGAACAAAATCCTTAATAAAAACAAACGCTCGCCAAAAGTGGAAGGGTCTTACAAAATATGAAAATAAAACGTTTTTTTCCCCGGTGTGCTTTGTATGAAAACCATGACACCGTATTATTTCTACTTGCATGTCATATTCCAAATCGAGATTTTCAGTATTTAATTAGAACGGGTGATAATAACCGTTAAAAAGCAATTATGAAAGGTTTAAGACTTTTTCAGTCAGGTCACCCCACTTATTTATTAAAGGGGGGTTGAAAAGAGTTTAAGCCTTTAACACTTCGTCGAAACCATACTAGCGACGAATAATAAGATTCTTGGAAACACCCCGTTGTTTATTATTTAACCTTCTATTGTGAGGGGCGTCCCGAACGGCGTGACAAAGAGTAATGGCGCGTGTGGGGTTCTATTACAATCGACTATACACGTAGTTAGCTTGTAAATCAAAGTCATTAGCACGAATAATTACTATTGTTGTAACAAATGAGCACAATTTTTGTCCATTTTAGAGTATAAGGAAATATTTTCTGTTTATTCCGCAGGTTAATCGCCCGAAGTGGAAATATTTTCTGTCAATAACGAAGTTCCTCAATGACGAAATCGGCACCTAATTTTAGAACATTTCAGATGAAGTTTCCGTGATATTTTGTGTACCTATTCTCCATTACGAGAGGATATAAACCGATCATCTGACTGAATATTACCGAAAGTGCTTAAAGCATCAGTGTTTGTAAATATTGCACGTTCGCTCTTTGATGCTTTTGCCTTGTTGATCTAATTGAAAGTATTTTAGTAATAGAGTCTAAAATAGCACCAACAGCGGGAAGGCCTGCTTTGCTTTTGATCATACTTATCATAATCATTCGACGGTTTAATTATTATTTACACATATATCTCTTCTGTCAGTGCTACCGACCGCTGTCTTCTAAACAGCAACGCGTAGCGAACGCCAGACTACTAGCAGCTTCGTCGGAAGCAAACCGAAACCCTATCGATTTTCAGACAGCAGCAGTAGGCTCGGCGCCCGGCGCCTGTCGACGACGGTTGTGTTAAAAATAAACGGGGTAAAGCACTGCCTACTGCCCGCCTCCTCCACGCTGCATAATGTAACAACTGGTGTTCCTCACTTCGTACAGAATATGTAACTACCGTTATTTTAGACCGGTATTGCTTTCGTGTAGATATCGTATAGTATGTTGTTAAAGTATGAAGTTTGGCGAAAGAAATATTAAGTAACATAGAACGATAATACAGAAATATATAATTTACTTAAAAACTTCATATAATGTGGTATACTAACCTTATCGAAGGCGAGGGGTCGGTGTCTAGGCACGTCAGCGAGTTCCATGGCGTCGGTGGGGCGGAGCAGGGGGAGCGGGCGCGGGGGGTGCGCGCGCGCCGCTAGCCGACCTCCATGGGCGTCTGCCGCCGGGGCCGCATGCCGCTCGCGCCCGCGCTGCGCCCCCGACACCTGCCCAACACACGCCGCACACCACTACTCGTTAGACAAGCGACCGACAAGCGCCATCAATCAGCCAGGACCAACTAAACACTCATAGCCAAATGAAACTAGCTTTCTCCGTGCGGCCGCGAGCACGACACTGTCCGCCACAGCCCGACCGATCGATTGATGAGATCAGACCGTTAAAATGTATAAATGCATCGATCACTTGCATTTAATTATGTACGTGCGCTCGTTAGTCGAGGAACTAAGCATATCTACACATGTATAATCGTATAGCTACAATGCAGTCATGCTAATCATGATGACACTAGAGGAATTACAAGCAATTAATCGGAACCTTGGGTGTACTCGCACATAATATTTTCCTTACCTAATAGACAGTAATCTGTAATCTGCAGCTTGAATGCTATTATCATGTTCAGTTGGAAACAAACGAAGAGTCAGTCTATAGGGTATTCATAATTTTACATCGGGGTCAGCAAAATATATTTCAGCATTTATTTTTATCTGTGTCACTAACTACTGTGCATATTGTGATGGTGGTGATTGCTGACATTGTAGGTCGAGAAAGTAGGAAGAATATTATCAAAATATGCTATAAGTAGAGATTTTTCCAACAAATTCTAGGTCGCGGGTAAAGTACCAGGCATATTAATAGTAACTGAACTGCTGTTCATTAAACTATAAAAAGGTGTACTTATTTCAAAGGAATTTATGAGTAGAATACACACTTGAACGTTGCCTAAAGTCACCAAGACGTCCTCACATTATGTCCCATACTTCTCCTCCACTCTTATTTTTCTGCATTCCTTCACCGCTCATACCTCACTCCTATAATTAAACCAGTGTTTACTTAACAGTGGGCACATACCTACACATGTCGGGCATGTCGGTATGTGACCAAATTAGATTTGTACCTAGTACATACACGCGGAAAAATTATAAACCAGGGCCAAGTGCGTGTTTACGACGCCGGCTAAACTTAGCTAACGGACATGGAGTCATGTTTGCGTGCTTCAAGTGCTCTAATTGTATCCAACCTCATTAGTGGCCAGATATAAAACTAATGAGTCAACGCTTGAAATATTATTCGACGACTGACAGGTTGATGTGTGCAGTTATCGCGGTTATGTAGGAATTTTAAGGAGTTTCCTTGTTTTTTGGTGCAACTGCTGTGCAAAGTTTTTCCTCAAAGGGATTCCTATCGAGTATTGACAAGATTTTTTGATATTTGGGGCCATTTTTGCATTACACCTGCTACTGCTGGGTTAACCTTCTCTTACTAACTGCTTCTAATTGCGCAAATGCGTAAGTATAATAATTATTGTGACTGTTTACCGTCCTTTACCCCATTTCTCAACTATATAACTTGTCTATTCTTCTGGTCAAAAGACATCTATGAACGGATCCACACATAGAATCAGTAAGATCAATATTGATTGCTTCATGAATCATCATTTGTTTTAGTCAGCTAGCCTGATGCTAGTTCTTTCTTTCATTCCAATAATCTGCACCTACCTGGTCGTGATGCACCCATACTCACGTATTATGAATGAAGCCAATATAAACCAGTTATTGTACCTTGACAAGCCATGCCGGTGAATTCACGAACTCGTCTAAACTCATTTGTTTGTTTCTCTGAAAAGTTATATCGGTATGTTTTTATAATGTAGGTACAACTAGCAGGTTATTGTCTATGCTCGGATTCTTTGGAGATTTAACTTCCTCAGTTTCCGTTAACAACTTAGTAGGCATATTTGCAGTTTTAGTAAGTATTAAAGCACTTATCAATAAAGAATAATCAAAAATCAAAGTATACATTTGAATGTGTATCGTTTTCAAACAAACCCATTCATGTTTCATTGAGTTATATACAAAAAAAATATCACTAACCTCATCCAACAATTGAGATCATATATATATGGCGCATCGTGCGTCACCGTGATAGAGCTCATTGATCGCATCTAAACACACGTGCCCACAAATCCGCGGCACCTCGGCCATGATGTTAACATGTGCACTGGCTGTTTATACACGATTGAGTTAAACGATTGACATAAATATAGATCTCTGACGACTCGGTGCGCCTCCACTCGCAACGTTCGACAACTCGCTATTGTTTAGCAAGCGACAGACGCCGACTGACTCACAATATCTTCTGATAAAACAGATAACGTTGCGTCCGTTAAATCTCTCCTCAAGTCGTAAATTTTAGAGCCATAGGGGAATTTTGGGAGGCTTAAGCACCTTTAGATAAGTGAGATAAGTGGTCGACGTCGTACGCGAGAGGCTCCGTATGAATAATAACTCAACGTAGATTTTCACACAGTTTTCACGACTTCATCTGACGTTTACATATATTATAAAATATAGCATTGAAAATCATGGCCTTGTTTATTATTTATTTCTAACGTACCTAGCTAAAGCTATACTATGTTACACGCAGTAAGCATGTTAACTTCTAAGTGCTTAGGTACCTATTAGGACTCGTTCGATTAGTGCGTTATCTAGAAGATCTTACATTTTGAATAGCAAAGTAGGCAACTCATTTATGCACAGATTAACCAGCACCCTAATTGCGTAACACACTTTCAATCACAATTTGAATGATTTTGAAACATATTGCTAATCCATTGCTTCATATGTTCGAAAAATTTGTCTGCTCAACAACGTAAATAACGCAATGAATGTTGTTGAACTGTCAAAATGAAACCGATTCCTACGGTGTGTTACGCAATTGGCCCGCAGGTTACCGCTGCAAGTGTAGGAATCATTTTCTTTTGAACACTTCTGCAGGTGTTACTACAGCTGTTTTTCTTTTTTTTAATTTTGTTTCTTTATTTGGACACCGTGGCCAAGATAATTAAATGTCGTCTATCTTTGGCTAATGATTTACTGTAGGGGCGTCTGTGTCACAATCACGTTCTTCATACGGATATGGTTCGGCAATAGTAAATGCTGCACATTAAATAAAAACCCTCCTTATATGGAGCTGTCGGAGTTGCGTCAGTCTCTAGCTCACGCTTTTAAGGAACAACATTCATTGTGTAGGTACCTAAGTATGAGCTTACAATATATAGCAGTAAAGAATGAGCAATAGCAAGCCACCTGTGAACATTACACTTTAATTATATTATTATAATTTTTCTGTCTGCACGAAAACAATTTTCAGGTTTTTCTAAATTCAGCTCCCTTGTCATGAATTTTTGAATGCCCATGTTTAGTACCACTTTTTTGAAAGATTTTTAAATCCTTAATAAGTCTGCGCGTACGATCACCACACTGGGGAACACGATTGGTGGTTATGAGGAATTTGGCAGTTTTTGATGCAGGTTTGACTACCACTGTACCTACCACTTTTTGGAGTGTGTCTTCTTGCAGAGATTTGTGATAACCTCATTTTATATGTTCGTCTAATATTTATCAGAAACTAGCTGACCCGGCAGACGTGATCCAGTCGTCTTGAGTTCATACAAAAATATAATAGAAAAAGGACGTTCAGTATTTCCTGATTTTAAAAATTTTCCAGAAAACTTTTCCGACTTCTCTTTCCATAAAAACATAATTCTGAATATTACGGTCATTTTAAAATAAAAAATAGCCAAATCGGTCCAGCCGTTCTCAAATTACGCGCTTACCAACGGAAATCATTTTATTTTTAGGGTTAGTCAACAAAGAACCCTTATAGTTTCGTCATGTCCATCCGTCCGTCCGCAGCTTAGCTCAGAGACTCTTAGTACTAGAAAGCTATAATTTGGCAAAGATATACATATTAATCACGCCGACAAAGTGGTCAAATAAAATCACAGAAAATATTTTTTAAGGGTACCTCCTGTACACGTAAAGTGGAGATGTTTTTTTTCTCGTCTACTCCATGGTGTGGGGTGTTGTTGGAAAAGTATTTCGAAAATATCGCGGATTTGTGCAAACATTTTTTCGATAAAGGGATCCGTTTCTCAAATATTAAGCTTGAAAGTGCTAATTTTTGTTAGAGTCAAGTGCCCCCCCCCCCCTTGCCAGATAAACGGTTAGTTTTGGATATATGAAAAAAATCACGGTAGTAGTATATACTACAAGTTAAAAGGAAAACTATCACAACTAAGTAGGCTTTACAAGTTAACGAGTAATAGTCGACCAACTTACATTTGCAGTTGGAATTGGAATGTATGGGAGAACAGGTTTTTCAACTACAATGTTAGTTTGTTATTGGGTTAAACTCATCCCAACTACGGAACCCTTTATGGTGCGTGGTCCGACACGCACTGGGCCGGCTTTTATTTATATAGTTAAAGATATATAAATAATATGTAGGTAAGTAGAGAGTCATGAGAAATATTATATAGAGTGGAAATAGAAAGTGAAAGAGCATTCACGCCTCATTACATGTGTACTTATACAGGTAAGTACATAAATCAAGATGCATTGCGAGAACAAAAAAAACGAGTTGAATCACGATTTTAGGAATTCTGAACGATTCTTTAGTGTAAATGCATCGGTCGGTCGGAATTTACAGAACCTTAGGGTTCTGTTAGAATGACTGAAAACAGACATACCTAACGATATATCGTAATGTCTCTTTTCAGAATATACAAGGTGTAATTTAACTATGCGTGCTTGGATGTTTATTACTCAATCACGCAAAAGCGCCTGAACGGATTTGGATGATAGGTACTGTAGAGGCCTTAGTTGAGCCGGCCTTCCGCATGGATCCTCCTTGGATTGTGACATTGGCTGATAAGACAAACACTGGTTTTATTTGGAATTTAGAATAGGTATAAATTATGACGTTTAGTCATATTGTTTTATGTCGAGTGAGTGAAGTACTAGCCTTGCTCATAGAATGTATTGTGCTTTTCATATAAGCAAATAAATCACATCAATAGTGCCGCTGTGTTTCTATTTCCATATAAGTCCCCCAACACACCTCGAAGTCGAGTCCCTACAGACAATCTACGTGGTGACCTACCTATGTATCGTGTCAGGTCACTACAGTACACAGTCAGTTTATAACCTGGGTTAACACATAGGATACTTTTATCCCGGCAGTAGTAGTAGGTAGTAGTTCCCGTGAGATAATTTCCGACCTCCACGCGGGCGAAGCCGCGGGCCCAAGCTAGTAAGTACCTATATACAGGATGAAATTGAATTCATGGGCATCCTATTAAGGTTCATTGTGCTCATCATTATGAACAACTTTTACCATGGGACCAAACCTGAAATCGCGAAAAAAAAATCTGCTGTTCCCAGCATTTATGTTCGCATAACTCGTTAAAATGTAGAGAACAGCAATTTTTTTTTCGCGATTTCATATGGTCCCATAGTAAAAGTTGTTCATAATGATGAGTACAATGACCCCTTAAGAGGTTGTGCGTTATTTAAATTACATCTTGTATATATGCAATGCGATGGACCCAAGCATAATTCGGGAATGTCTAAGCTGATGGTCATCATCATTATTCATCATAATGTAATAGAAATTTCTAACAGACTACAAATTAATGAAAAATTAACTTTGGCTCTGCTTGATATTCAAAGACTTGAAAAAATATCCCATAAACTCAAACGGCGTGAAGTAAAAACGTTTCTGGTGGCTGATCACCGGAAATCTTAAGTGAGAGTCGTAAAAAGAGCATGTTATTAACCAGATAATAAAATGTTTGGTTATTTGCAAAATACGTTGCGTTAGTGCGAGTGCGGGTGCCCACTGGCGGTGGTTACGGGGCCAAGATTGAACTGATGTTTATTCACGCAATGTTTACGTACGGGTAAATCAGGCGCGTAGCTGGGAAACCGTAAATAATCCTAATAAACACTTTCTTTTAACTGCCAATGTAAATTACACTCAACGCTTAAGAAATAAGTCTGAAGACAGATAGATGCGCGTACTTGAGTGAGATTCTTAAGATTTTTCTGCTGAATAAGTTTTGAATCGGTTTCGTTCATTAAGGTACCCTATCATTGTTCATTCATACAACTCATTCAAAACCAGCCAAATCTAGAAGTTCTTAAAGTTCTGAGTTCTAAAAAGTACCATATAGGTAGCGTAAGGAATTTTTGTAATTGCATTGAATTAATTGGATTTCAATAATGCTAAATTAATAATAAATCAATCACCCTGTCAGTCGTACCTAAATTCAGTGCCTAAACTAACATAAAAACATTCTGACATTGCACAAAGCACATTCAATGCACACATAAACAAATGAGTTTAAAGCCTGGACGGGGCCAACTACCGTCCATTAATTGCTTCCACCTCCAAATACTGAAGCAATTTACATAAAGAACCACTTAGCGACATACCTATGGATGTGGAGCCCGAATATATACATTGAACATCCAGTGATTGACAATGAGAACTAAAACCTCGCTTGTACTCGTTACATCCATACATCAGACAGCGAACACTAAGCAGTATGAGTGTAGTCAATGATACAGAGAAGAAAGGAACAATAGCACACACAGTAGATAGTAAGTATGGTAGGTACCTCGCATCTGGGAGGCGTGCCAACGATCCCGCACAGCGACACGCGCCGCACGAGAGGGACGTCTCTTCCCATGGACACTTTCGCACATCTCTACACCCGGCCCCGGGCGACGAGTTACCACTCAATTAACACTGATTACCGCTAACTCGACCTCTGTGTGTCTCCATTGTGTGCATCTCTTCGACTGCCTTTGGAATAATAAGCAGCTGTATCTTCTATTCAGAAATACTAACATCTTAACATTCTAGGACTTAATCGATAGTTACAACTACCTACTTGATCCTAAACCTCTATTGCCAGTCTAAACCTCCGATATGACTTTGCGGGGACAAAGCTAGTTTCATTTATGTACTAAACATGGAAACCTAATAGAATATGAACAACGAGTATAAACAGTGGCAGCGAATCAGTATGAAGAAAATCAGCGTTCCGTAACAGTTTCTTGTGCCGTAACGTAGTGGCTGTGGCGCGCTCGCTCGACGAGATCGACCGATATTCCATTATGTAACACCCATCTAAGGTCCGCTACTTAAGCACTAACGCACTAACTTGAAAACTTAACTAGCAACTTGAAAAACATTTGTGCTTATGATATTTAAACGTCTAGCAATGCTCTACTTTAAAACTAAGATGAGAAAAAATAAAACTAACCGATAGATCATCGGAGCAGTCAGCTGCGCAACACACGACCGTCGGTTACGGGTGCACTCCGGGGTTGAATACGACAGTCAGAGTCCAGATAATCGCAGAGACCGTAACTGCGTTCTGAGGTATAGCAGAGTCCGCAAGGATTTTATGACAACTGTTTTCGTAGTCGGCAACGTTACCTACGTATCGTCATGAACCAGGCGGCAGCGGGTGGCGCGCGGGGCGCGAGGCGAGGCGCGCGCGGCGCCCGGGCCCGGCGCCTACTCCGCAGGACGAGAGAGGCCCAGCACTACGGGCGAGGACACAGGCGACGAGCGGCGATACCGTGCGGAGCGCGGCGTGGCTCGGTGTGCGGGGCCGTCGGGTGCGGTCGTTCGCGGTCAGCGGTCGCGGCGCGGCGCGGCCATGGCGGCGGCGCGGCAGGCGGCGACGAGTCGCGCACTGCCGCCGCCGGGCCGCGCCCGCCGCTCCCGGGCCCGCGCACGCGCCCCAGCGCCGCCCCCGCCCGCCCAGCGAGCCAAATTGATCAGCCGGATCCTCGATTGCAATAAAATTTATGACAGGTCGTGGATCTATTATCGACGTGATACGGCCCGAGCCGCGGAAGATAATTGGAGCCAGCACGATAAACGCACAGATTTCCTAATCGGAAGTGGATAACGTCCGGACTCCGATGCTACGGAAATATTATCACTGACCATTTAGAGAAGGAGGAAGAGATGCGGCTTTCGACAACTAATTTATTATCAGTTGTGAAAATCTATATTTCTAGGATTCTAGGAAGTACCTAAACGATGACGGTTTGAAGTATGTTGAGACAAAGTTCCAGACGATGGACTGAGGCAATAAAACTCAGCTATACCCTACTAGTTTAAACGGTATATACTTGCCAGCGCTACAGTTTTGGTCATATTTGGTTATATAAAAAAAGGAAAACCTTTACGAAAATAGAGCGTGCGTTTGTAATGGTAGAAACCTTTCAGCTGTGGTTTTATTGAACTCTGAGCCTCTTATTAATAAACCCGGAGTAAATAACTTATGGCAAACTTAGACCAAGATAAATGTATAAATGTATGGTTAACTGATCTGATACTGAAGTAGGTATAACGACCACGACTTGGTAACTTTTTTATTTAATAATACCGAATAATTGTATCTAACTAGCTGACCCAACAGACTTTGTCCTATCCAAAAAATAGTTCCTAGGTCCAAAAATCCCATAGAAAAAAAGATTCCGACGAACTGAGAACCTCCTCCTTTTTTTGAAGTCGGATAAAAAGGACCTATAGATACTCCAAATTTTCCAATTTTCCATTCCCTAAGAACCTTATGTATATTGTGTATATATATTAAACAATTAAAGCGTGTTAAAATAGCCAAATCGATCCAAACCCAGACAGACGTTGTCAAATGATGCGCTAACCAACACTTTTTTATTTTTATAGATAGAGAGATAACACGGTACAGCAGCACCCCAATTGCGTACATACAGAATTTCAATCACAATCTGAAGGATTCTAAAAGAAATTCATAACACATAGCTTTTTGGACCACACAGACAGGTCTACTCTTCCTCTTTAACTGCAGTTAAACCAGCCAGCAAATAACCAATCTATTTGATACTAAATTTTGATCAGTAGATAGCTAGGCACGATAGAATACTTAATGTTTTTCTGAAATTTTGATGTATCACCGTCATCATCTGCCTAGCCTTTTCCCAACTATATTGGGGTCGGTTTCCAGTCTAACCGGATGCAGCTGAATACCAGTATTATACATGGAGCGACTGCCTATCTGACCTCCACAACCCAGTTACTGGGTAATACGATACCCCTTGGTAAGACTGGTTGTCAGACTTTCGGGCTTCTGACGACCCGTAACGACTGTCAAAGATCCACGAATGACAGCCGGGACCAACGGCTTAACGTGCTTTCCGAGGCACGGAGGAGTCTCGGTATGTAAAGATGGTCACCGATCCATGGACCAACCCCAGCAAGCGTAGCTTAACCTGATGGATCGACCCATGCGGCTGTTATTACTTAGCCACGAGCTCCTCTCCTCTCTGATGTATCACCGTATAAAGTCAAAATATTTTCTTCTAAATATGTATGCCAAAACATCGTAAGAAAACCGGCATGTCCTAGAACCAAAAATTCGAAGACATGTGACATCCACTAACCCGCACTGAGCCCGCATGGTGGACTATGGCGCACTCCCTCTCATCGAGAGGAGGCCCGTGTCCCAGAAGTGGGAACATTACAGGCTGAGTATACTATGTACCTATGCCAATTTAGGTTTGATGTTAACGGAGTAATGGTCTTACTATAACACTTAACCACAGTTAAACACTTTACTTGACCTAGGTATTCGAAACTTTCTAGATGCTGCCTCGTTGGTCCAGTGGTCGCAAGCAAGAATTCGATTCCCAGGTTGGCCAGTGCTATTGTGTTATTTCAGAATCTGGATAATATGTGCCCGGTAAATAGGCTCGCCCCCTGTTACATGTCACTTAAACATATCCGACGAAACGTGGGTGTTATTATATTACATTAGAGGCCAGTCACCGTAGACACAAAAATTGCGTTAGGTCACAAAAAATTTAACTGTACCTACTAATTTTTCTGGCATATTATTAGGATAGATACCAATAGTGTAAATAGTCATAGTCATTTATTCATAAACGAGCAACTTGTATCTGAATTTAAATCCAAGTTTGCAGCTTATAAAAACCTGCGGGGCAATTGCGTAACACACTTACAGTAGGAATCTGTTTCATTTTGACAATCCAACAACATGCTATTTACGTTGTTGAGCAGACAAATTTTTCGAGCTTAAGAAGCAATGATTTAGCAATTTGCTTCAAAATTATTCCGATTCTGATTGATAGTGTGTTACCCAATTAGGGTGCTGGTGCTAACTGCGTGGTGTTCGAAAAACCACGAAATTTTTCGGATTTTTTTCAGTTTTTGGCTTATAACTTCTAACTTGGTTCTACACTATTATCCTAACAAGATCCCAAAAAATCAGTACCTACAGTGCAATTTTTTGCGACCTACGATGTTTTACATGCCTGGCCTATTACTACATAACTGCATTTTAATCGTTACTTCATAACTAATTTTCTTTAATCGTATTGGCACGAACTACTTGTACAAGAAAATAGCTGTTTTTAACCGACTGCAAAAAAGGAGGATGTTATGCATTCGACACGAAGGAGGATGTTAGGTACGTTCTTTTTTCATGTAAGTTCACACACTGATTTCTCAGTAATCAGTTAATCACTGGATCGATTTACGTGATTCTTTGGATTTTTCATTTGGTAGAAGACGCCTGGGGGCAGCCGAATATCAATGTTTATTATAGTCGCCGGCACGAGTCGTGAGCACAAACTCCACTTTTAAACCTTACGAATCTTATTTCCTATTACGGTAGGTAATTCGTACACGGGCAGGGGCAATGAAGTTAATATAAGATCAAGCTTATTTATGTAAAAGTAAAAAACTGAATACAAGAGCCCGCTGACGACGGCAACAAAAGTTCGTGTGGAATGTGTGCTCACGATTCGTGCCACCAACTATAACTTTGATTAAATATTTTTTGAGTTAGTTTCAATAATAGGTTTTTTGTTAGCCTTTATTGTCCCACTGCTGGACAAAGGCCTTCCCCGAATAATTCCAGGTATGGTAACTATCGACTCTTTTGTTGCGCCACCTCGAAGGTGAACCTACCCTTATGGTGGTTACCTCGCCACCTTTTTCTGGGCTGTCCTCGGAGACGCCACCCGTCCGTTCATTCCCCACGACACCACTGGTGGTGTAGTCAGTGGTATCGCGGGGAATAGTGATTTCTGTCATTCCCCACGACACCACCAGTAGTGTCGAGTTCAGTGGTTTCGTGGGGAATGAATGCACCCGTCCACCTGCAGGCACCCATTGCGTGGAGACTCTTGCCCAGCGGTCTTTACGTGTGACCCGCCCAATCCCATTTGAGCATAGACGGCAGCCTTATTGCCTACGTCTAAAGCGTTGCAAGCTCGTGCCGTAGTATTGCGCGGCTGATTGCCCAATTACGTTGTAGGTAGGTGGGTCGCGAGAGCATCAAAATATTAGGGAACAGCAGATTTTTTTCGTGACTTCTGGTTTGGTCCCATAGTAAAAGTTGTTCATAACGATGAGCATCAATGACTCCTTAAGGTGATGTCCATGAAAAAAATTTAAACTTGTCTATACTTACTAGCTTTTGCCCGCGGATTCGCCCGCGTAGAGGTCGGAAATTATCCCACGGGAACGTACTAACGGGATAAAAAGTATCCTATGTGTACCTCTCATCCAAATCCGTTCAGCCGTTTTTGAGTGATTGAGTAACAAACAGCCAAGCTTTCACAAGTTTAATCTTATATATTATAGTAGGATAGACGCCACTCATGGTTCTTAACAATGTGCCTTGTATATCTAATGGAAATATATTAAGTACCTACTTAAGTGTTGTTATTATTATGCATCCTACCTATACTTACCTGTATTATGTTACTTTCAAAGTTACCAATTCATTGCCTATCGTTTCAAGAGCGAGTGGAAAAACGGAAAATCCGTTCAGTCTATTTGCTACCACGTACCATAATGTAGAAATGTACTTTCACTGTCGCTTCAATTTTTTGCAAGAAATAGATGTCAATCAAACTGGATAAATATGGACATAATGGGCTTAAAAAAAGACTGAATCGCGCGTTCGGCAGAAAAAGTTGGGATTGTTTTAATTAATTTATTAGTTAAAAGAAATAGTGTGCAAATAAAGCAGGTATGAAACGTTTCAAAACAGAATGTTGACTATAATGCTCCTTCTTAAAATTTTCCTGCAAAATCAGCTAGGTAATTAAAAGTTTTTCAAACTAACGTCCAAAAATTATTTCTTAGACACATCCTTCGATAGTTTCAATGCAAAGCTTCAATAAGATTCTTATTTTTTTTTTTGCAGGCAATTTCTAGGATCTTTACTTTATACATCATAATTTTTTATCAATACCCAAATTTTCACAGGGTGTTCTACCCATGAATATGATAAACTTTCACTATGGGACCAACTCTGAAATCACAAAAAAAAACCAGCCGTTACATAAGTACATTTTGATCGAGTAGATTAATATTTTTAAACATCATATTTAGAATTCTTAATTACAACATAGGTACAAGATAACACTAATATATATATTATGTACAAGTATAAAATGAAAAATATAAAGGGGAAGAGCTCATTGGGCATCAAAAAATTCGTCCGCAACGCTGTCAATGGCAAAAGTGCCCAAAAGGCTGGCAGCATTGCCACGTTGTATGGCAATGCCGATTCTTGGGGCTAAAAATAGGCCAGCCCTCTGGTCCCGTAAAGAGTCGGCCAACCGCTTAGCGATGTCCCGAAATACTCGATGAGCACTCGGACCCCAAGGCCCTAGTGTTTCAACCCCAAACGGCTCAAATATATAGCTCCCAATGAGGTTGTTATATTTGCGCCATTTGAGGTTTTCTGCACCTGCGGCAGCCGCCCCAGCACAGCTCGCCGTGCTAGGAAGATGGGATGGCGCGAGGGTGTCGCACAGGTTGCATCCCACACCAAAGGCCTACCCAACTTCCAAGGCATTATGGTCATTCCATCTGGCCTCTTCCCATCGTCGCGTGCCAAGCCATTGGGTTCTAAAACAGTTGGCACCCCGGTCGTGACAACAGCCCGACGGATGATGTCATTAATGCTGGCGTGCCGTGCCATCCGACCAGCGCTCTTGATGCAGTCGACTCCTTCACCGCATTGACAGCGATGTGGAGCCCCGCAAGGAGCGCCCAGACGCAAACATGTAGCGAGCCGGAATGTGGCAGCATAGTACCTATGTTGGGTGACGGTAGCGCCTGAAACCAGAGGCCCGATTCCCATTCACCCACAGCCAGCAGGCGGGCACGCTCAGCAGTATTGGTGGACGTATTAATGAGTTTATTCCGTACCAATCTGCAAAGTGGCTCATCCCACTGTCTCTGGAAAGATGGGTTCTCGGGCAGAACCGTATCCGGGCAAGCAATTTTCCAGGGGTTCACAGCATCGTCGGTCAAACACGGTACTTCAGAGGTAAGTATTGAACTTTTGTATAAAACAGCTGATTTTTTTCGTGATTTCAGAGTTAGTCCCATAGTGAAAGTTGTTCATATTCAAGGGTAGAACACCCTGTGAAAATTTGGGTAGGGATAAACAATTGCCCAGTACCTGTTTAAACGAAATAAGTACCTACGTTGTCATTCAAAACGCTGAACGTACTTATTTTCCTGAAGTCGTAGTCATGGTGTCTTGTGATGAAGTACCTACTTACTCCATAATTGTCGTGGAATTCACAATGCATTGACGTTTCCCAGCGATGCTATAATTTACGACGCTTCACAGTTTTGTAGACGCACGGACTGACATGTTAGTAATTACGTGGCAATTATGGTGGTCAACATTGCTCTACGAGTGATTGATACAATACTAAGTACTGCATCTAGTGTGGGTGCTACCCCGTGTTTACACCGAGGTACAAAACATGTTTTATACACGACATGTTTTTGACGAGTCTTTTACAATACTTGCCGATAGGAAGTATCTCGACTTAAACGCGGGGTTAGATTACAGTTTCCAAGAAGAGCGGTGGCCGCCACATAGCGTCTGCAATTTACCGGCGAATGACGTCACTGAAACGTTATTTATGAAATCCCGCTGCCCAAAGATTTAAATCACTAGATTTGCCGTCACGCGAAAAAGTGTCCATACTGAAGAGTGAGCTCACACATTATTAAATAGCGTTTCCATGACAATCAAGTCACTGCGTCATTGTGTGTCAGAGGTGTCCAAACGAAACAGAAACGCGACTATCTTTTGACGAGGTAGGGCGAATCTAATGATTTAAATCTTAATCTTTGTCGCTGCCATCATTTCCACGACAGCCGTTATGTGTGGCCACCGCTCTTCTAGGAAACCGTAGATTTAGAGTCAAACGAACATAAAACCTCCTTTCAAAGTTGTATATTTTTTCAGTAATCCTTCCTGTCATCTCAAAATATGTATTCAAAATTGGGGTTATTCTTATGTTCTTATGTATGTACCTATCTGTTACTTTAAAAAGTTGTACTTAGGTCATAATTATGCATTTACTTTATATTTTTGTACTATTTTTAAGATGCGAGAAGCAAAACATAAAAGATCCTCGGAAGATTTCTATTGATTTTTTTTTACCAGATCTCTGTCACCACAGTTTACAGGCTGGTCTGTTTGGATGGTCAGTACAGACAAATCTGAAACTTTTATAGGTAGAGAAAATTGTTCCAAGGAACTATGAAATCTGTATTTTCAAATTTATATTATTTCATCCTCCTATTATTTGAAGTTAATATAAAACCCTAAGCAGCTAAGGGTACTTTAAATATATCTATATTTAGGTAAATCGTTATCGGAATGAAGATAGGCAAGACTTCCCGACTTCTCTCGCGGATATAAGCGAGGCCCACAGCGTCACGCAATCCTGCAGTTTCGCAACTCTAGATCGATACGGTCAAGTCATTAGGCGCGCTAATCGCTCACCGCGATTCACTTCGCGATTTATATCTAGGCGTTTATCGCTAAGTAATCGGAAACACGCAAATCCACTTTCGGGCTGGAATAGCTCTATAATTAAGCAACGTGGAAGATGGCTTGAATAGTAGCTTAGCTTGAAAATTCCGATGGCATAACCTGATAGTTTTGTTAGATTTTTTAACACGATTTTATTAACTTATACTTGTAACTAACAGACTATCTTAGATAACTAACAATGTAAAAAAATCTTGGAAGTAAACTTTAACCTACTTATAATTGTCGTATCGACATGAAACTTCGTATGTACATATACAGGGTGTAAGGGGCAGCCCTCCGCAAACTAACAGGGTGCATTCAGCTCCTTCTTTTGAATCACCACCACCAGTAATATTCTCAGGAAAATTTTCATTTTTTTTTATCGTATTATCAGTTACTATTCCTTTATTTCAATGTAAAATTACATTATATGTACGCAGCACTCCATTTATGTAAATAAAACAGCTAAAATAAAAAAATCAGCAATGGATGTTGAAATACTCGGTGGCTGAAGTCTCGCTGCGCTGCCGTTCGCTAAGCGCGTTTTGCCACGGTAAGGCTGCTTTTCCACCAGAGATGTGCTATGCTACGTTGCTATGGATGCGTTTGATATCCACCAATCACATTCATTGGTCCACATAGCATAGCATTGGTGGAAACGGGTTCAACTAAGCGATGTTTTTTATATTGAAGGGTGTGTGCCATGGATGCGTGCTATGGATGCGTGCTATGGATGGGAGCTATGGATGTGCCGGATGCGCGAGTGGTGTAGATATATGTTATGGCCTTCCCTACTGCCGAAGCATCACATAGCTCGAGCTGCGCATCTTCCTCGCGCAGCTACCTCGCGGCGGCGCATCTTCATAGCACATCTTACTCGTTCCGCTACACAGCTTAGCATTAGTGGAAACGGTCACATAGTTTCGTAGCTAAGCTTTCACATCCTCGCAGCACAGCTACATAGCACATCTCTGGTGGAAAAAAAACTCTGTTAATTAGATCTCAAGCTGAGTATGTATCATGTATCTACCTGCCGATCTATTCTGTAAACAGCACACCGTGAGCACTTAGGTGAAGTGAGTTTGAAGTGAACTCAATCCCTAGTAGAGTAAGGTGGGATGACAGTTCACATCACGCTCACTTCACCTAAATTTTCACGGTGGGATCTTCACAGAATAGCACCACTGCAGTCTGTTTCAAAAGTTTTTGATGAAAATGTAAACAAAACCTGTTCAGGTGAAATTCTTAAGCAATCACTCACTAAATGGAACACATTCATCTGTATTCAGAAGGTTTCAACTATTTAACCCAATACATTTTCCAACAAGTACCTACTGTTTCAATAACATTATTAAATTGTAATTGAAAAATCATCGACGAAAATAGTTATAAAATTAACCTCAATTGTCAAATCAAAAACATGTAAGTCTGATTTAAAATTGGAATTTCGGATTTCAAATATTTACTTTTATTTTCTCAAATCTTAAATACAATTACTAACTAACTATACAAATAAATATACAAAAAAAAAGGAAACTTAGGCGTCGAAGTACCCGTCTGCATCGCTGTCATCCGTAAACGTGCCCAGAAGATTGGCAGCATTGCCACGTTGAATGGCAATGCTAATTCTTTGGCCAAAGAACGAGTCAGCCCTCTGGTCACGTGAAGTGTCGACCAGTCGGCGAGAAATTTCCTTAAAAAGGAGACGCGCACTCGGGCCCCATGACCCGAGTGTTTCGACCCCAAACGCCTCAAAACTGTAGTTACCGATAAGATTAGTGTTTGCGCCGCTTAACAGCCGTAGCAGCGGCGCCAGCACAGCACGCCGTGCTTGGAACATGAGCAATGGGGCAAGGGTGTCGACACAGGTTGAGTCTCACACCAGAGGTCTACCCACCTTCCAAGGCAATAACGTCATGCCATCCTTCCCATCGTCACGTAGCAAGCCGTTTAGTTCTAATACCGCTGGTACGCCGGCGGTGACAAGAGCTCAACGAATAATATTGTTGATTCTGGCGTACCGTGCTATGCGGCCTGCGCTCCTGCAGCAGGACAGGCCATGGTGTCCGAGATTTGCGACAGCTTCACCGCAGTGACACCAATGCGGAGCAATACAAGGTGCGCTCAAGCGGAGACACGTAGCGAGCCGAAACGAAGAGTCAAATAATTTTTTAATCAAAACAATCAATTAGTAAGTGGCACTACAATTTGGCATCCACTGGTACGTTTTCTGATCCATTTGTTTACATTTTCATGAAATACTTTGGGTACAGACCATATTCGATGACTCGACTGCTGTTTAGTTATAGTTTTTCATCTGTTAGGCACTCAGGAGCTGACGACCTGACCAGGACCTGGAAGTGGACAGTAGAAACTTGACAAAATACAATGTCAGGAAATTGGTCAATTAGTAAAAGAACAAGCTATACTTAGGATGTCTTTGAACAATAAATCCCGCGATAATGAATGGACTGAAACGTGGTGAAATCTGTTACTTGGACTGGCCGATACAAGGATTAATCTGCTGAAGCAGAGTTTATGAAGAAAAAATCGGCAAACGAAAACAGTTTACAGTCAAATGGGCTGGAGATGGAGACGCTGGCACTGTATTTGCCGTATTTTCATAAATGATCACGATGTTATAGCTCGTCTAATCTGAAATGACGTGCCCCACTACTTAATCAATACATGTACGTACACTATGGTAAATGCGGTAGTCGATAATATACAAAATTAACTTTACAAGTATATAAATAGGGTAAGTTTTGTATTGCTCGAAAAACGCAATAATTTGTATAAATACCTACTCAAAGAGAAGTGCCAACATAACGAAGACGTCGCAAAGGTAGTCTGGGCGTAGGATCGGATGATTGGAGAAAATATGTGGTATTCGAGAAGTTGATTGAGCTACCGAGTTATTTAGGGTTCTTTACCCCAAAGGGTGCCATACTAAGGCTCCGCTGCCCGTCCATCCGTCAGTCACAGGGCCTATCTTTTAAACCGTAATAGGTAGACAGTTGAAATTTTCAGTGTGTATTACTATGTTCGCTATAACAACAAATAATAAAAATAAAATACTTACTTTATTTTATTTTTATAAGAAACGTGTTAAAGATTTCTTTACATAAGATTTCTTGACATATTTATGTAGTGTTAAAATTAATTATTGTACGGTGGTACGGAACCCTTCTTGTGCGAGGTCGACTCGCACTTGGTCGCTTTTTCACATTTTGTTTCCTATCCTATCGCCATTTCTAAACAAGTCAACTAAAGTTCGGAACATCTTGTCTTCAATGCCCTTAAAAGTAACACAACGTTCTGTAATTTATGCCTACTCTCGTGAAAAAAGGCGTGCGTCTACTTATGAGTATGTACTCGACGTTCTCCGGCAAATATAGAAATACCTGGGAGCGGTACTTCTCAGTCGTTATTATGATTTGTGTGGTTCTATAAACAGTTCAGGCAGCATTATGTCTTCCTCAAAAGTCTCGTCACTTCGTGACAATTCTAGGTCTTCGATAAATCATAAGAAATACATGAAATACAAATTATATATTTTTATTACTTAGTTAACATTAAACTGTGTACTTAAGCGCAACAATAGATAATAAACATACACAATATACAATAAACATATCACTTTACAAAAATATTTGAACAAACTTCAAAATAATACTGATGCCATTTTCAAAACAACATGGAATGATATACTAATCTGAAGAGGGTTATTTTAAGACAAACTTATCACAAAAATGAAATGGCAAATAACATACTTGTCACTGTCAAATGGACTTTAATACTTACACATAAAGATAAAAATTCAATATAATAATTATTTTGGACAGACGATGATAATACAGCCTTACATTGTATGAAGCCGATATAATTTCTAGAATAACATCATATTTATCAACACTCCTATATGAACAATGAGGACGAGTGTTTGCATACATAGTATACATAGAACCAATAAAATTGTGACGCTAAGCGATAACTTAAGTACTAGAGAAAATAATATAAAACTGTATGAGTACCCTTGCCCGATAGCTAAGAAATGGAAGCTAGTTTTACGCTCGCGACTTGTCCGATTTAATGAACTTGTCAAGGTCTGCATCACTGGCGGGGTCGACCTGGGACAGCTGTCGGAAGCTCTCGTCATCCACAAAGCAGATCTCGTGGCCGTCGGGGTCAGCTAGAATGATGACTCTAACAGTGGCCTTGCCTGGCGTGTCCAGCGATATCAGCGGCGTCAGGATGGTGCCCTTCGCCGCCTGTATCTTCTGGTCAATGATTGGCTGCTCTTCGAAGGGGACCGAGAACGCGATGCGGCCGTACGCCTTCGCGCGGTTCACTGGCTCACCTGGAATCACATTAAATTATACATTAGTATAAGGTATTCGAAGATTGATGTGCCGTTTTATTCTTAAGAGCTCATTGAATTTGTAGAATGAAGTTGCAGTATATTTTTACAGGGTGCCCTTCAACTAAATACCTACTAATTAAAACTGGCCAAATACATGTCGAATGTCTAAAAGTGGGACAACCAGTTTTGACTTATGAATTCGGTTTGGTTGAAAGTTAATATCAAGCTTTAACATCGAGGTACGTTTTTCAGATATCTTAAAGTAAAAGTTGGAAAGTTTGGACACATTCGTGTATCGAGATTAGTACGACGCGGCGACGTGACAAAAATATTTGTGATGTGATTTTGAAATTCTGCTACAGAACCCCAAAAAAGTACTAGAATAGATTATTATTTATTGTTGCTATCGGAAGTTTTTACAAATAAAGCTGATAAAAAAAAAACCGGCGAAGTGCGTATCGGACCACGCACAATGAAGGGTTCTGTAGTTTGGATGAAGAAAGAAGAGACAGAATTATCCCAAGAACAAACTTAACAATGTAGTTGAAAAACATGTTCCCCCATACATTCCAACTGCAAATGTAAGTTTGTACGCACAATATTGAGAGATTAACCGTGTTATATTAAGACCCTAGACTTCTTATATGTTTTCCTGTGGTATAGCACTATTTTCTGTATTTTTTCAAAATTTTGGCTCAGTAGTTTCGAAGATAAGGGGATGGTCAATTTTCGTCTCATTTTCTTAAATACATTTAAAACTATTTATTTTAAAATTATTTCTCCCAAAAAGTGGCCCCATATTCAAAATTCATGTATTTACGTAACACGTTCGTGTTAGGGTCATAGAAATTGATATGTGTACTAAATTTCAACTTAATCGGTCCATTAGATTCGAAGCAAATTGGCTGTGATAGATAGACGGACAGACAGGCACACGAGTAATCCTGTAAGGGTTCCATTTTTCCTTTTGAGGTACGGAACCCTAAAATCTGGTGCATTTTCATCGATCTCCTCGTTTTCGGTACCCATTCGACTAACCCTGTATAAATGAATAGGTAGGTAAGAACATTCATTTACTTTTACGTCGGTGATAGGACAGAAATAGTCAACATTGATAACAGATTTTCCTAGGTAGATAGGTACTTGAAAATCAATTACCATCCACGTGTAAAATTTTATCAATCTCTACGTGTGTAAGTGCCAGGTACCAAATTATTTGTCGTTTTCTAATCTTTTCCTTTGTCAGATGCGTGGAAAATATGTAAATCTAGGTATCACACGGCTGCCATGCGGCGTGATAGTGATAATAGGTGCATCATCTTAAATATATTTGTAGGTACCCACTTTTTGTTGTCTCGTTGCGTCTGATAAAACACCTGAAGATAGCGTCAATCGAACAAAGGAACGTATGGTACTGTCGTGATAAAATATGTTTGAACATCATTAGGGAGTCATGATTATTTTTAGGTTAGTGGTTAGAAAGTCACACATGTCATGTACTATGTGACTATGTCACATACATCAGTAATTCCATTGCATAATGTTCTGTCCTGTAGGTCCAACTCCTGCATTAGGATGCTCGCATAAAGAAGCGGGTTCCCGGTAAAGTCAAGTCGGTACCGATGCGGGTAAAGTCCCATGTTAACTAATGTGTTCACTGGAATAGCGCCACCAGTGGTTCGCAGAGCGGTGGCTAGCTCCAGCGAAAGAGCCAAAATGGTCTCCGATACACGACAACATCCTTGTGCCACAAAGGCTGAAAAGGCGAAACAGTTTTCTAAAATGTGTCGTTCCACTCACTGGCGAACGATCAAAAGAAAGACTGCAGCTGTGGCGAGGCAATGCTTCCTTACTCAAACAATTTGTTCCACTTGCTGAATCGCCTGGACGTGAGTTGTCTTGGGTAACCTGGAAGTCTTTAAACAGACTCCGGACCCAGGTTGGCCGAAGCAGGGAAAAACCTGTGCAGGTGGAGATTCATTGACGACTCCGCCTTGGAGTGTAAATGTGGAACAAACGATGGGATACTTAATATCATGTCGTGCGTGTCCTGTCAGCTGCACGTTACAGGAACTGATGGACGCTAGTGATGGCGCCAAACTCGTAGCCAATTTCGGGGCCGAGTCTATTTAAATTGCCATCGACACGCTAACAAGAAGAAGAAGAATGTGCTTACACAAAGAAACAGCTAAAACATGTAACTGTTTCTTTCCAAAGATCAACCTGCAGCGATTACCGGGAGTTCGGCCCGAAAACCCGCATCTTTAACATATAATATAACTATATGCACGGGTGACGCAATTATTATCTGTGGAAAACTACTGCTCAAAGGAATATAACGTTAGAAGCAAACAGGATTTTAAATTAGAAAAAGGCCTCCTCTCCTTGGATGGGAGGAAGAACAATCACGAATTAGAAAAAAACGTGTGCGGTCGGAGGAGCCCCGCCAGGAACGAAGTTCCTTCTCACGTATGATTTAAAGATTTAAAACAAAATTTTAGTAACGGCCAGCTTGGATTTGCATTTTGACCTCACTATCGGCTTTAGCACCCAGCCGCCATCTTGGATTTTCATTTTGACCAAATTCACTTTCTCTCTCGAGATAGAGAGAGAGAGAGAAAATGTGTATTCGGATGAAGAAAGTCGCATGGAGGGGGCATACAAGTATGAACGTCATGACGATATCTAGCAGTTATAAACTCCTACCGCAGGCCGCGTTAAACAACTTCGTCCGAAGAATATTGTTACGAGAATGAGATAGAATTATGTGTACATTTTATCAGTCACAAGCTAAATATAGATATTAGAACATAAGTGACAGGTAAATCACGCTTATGTATGGTTTTTAAACATACCTAATCATCTTTTGTTCCGCTGTTTATTCTAAGAAAACACGTAGCATCCAAAGATGGTATTTACTAAAATAAAACATGTTTGCTACATGAATTCACAAGTACTTACCAATGTCAACTAATTCCAATTTAGCTTGTTGGTCGCCAAATCCCAGAGTGACTGTCTTGGTCGTCTTCTCGAAGATCTTCATACTGAGTAAACCGCTCCAGTAGGCGATGGACTTCTCCAAGTTTGAGCTGGCAAGGGACACCTTAACAACTGGATCTGTGGATGATCATTTTTACAATGAATAGGTCTTCTTCTTTCGAACATAAGAACAGTGTACTAATGTATAAATATTAGACAATCAGCAAAGTGGGGATCTAGAAGGTACACAAGCCGTAACATGTGGAGGTTATTTTATATTATATTATACCATTTTTAAATCCACGAATATTATAACACCAGTTTCTAGGAATTCCGTTTTTTCGTTGTTTACAGGCAACAAAAAAGTCGATATTTATTTAGGATTTTGTAGGGTGTTCTGGAAAGTTTTGAGATACTTAATAATACTAAGGCGAATGGCCGACGCGAGCACGTAGTTTGATTGTTTATGTTATGATATACGTTAGTGTCAGTGTCATTTGGTGGCATTCAGTATTGCCGCAGATCGTGTTCGAACAAGTTCACTATAGTGGCTTCGTGGACGACTATCGAATATCGCGCAATTTTGTGTTATAACTTTTTACGTGGATTAAGTCCAGAAAACTGTTTAGAAGAAATGAAGCCTATATTTGGTGATGACTGTCCTTCTTGTGCAACCGTCTACAGATGGTACAAACAGTTTGAGCGTGGCTGTTTTAACCTAGAAGACGACCCGCGTTCAGGACGACCGGCGGAAGTAGTTACTCCAGAAAATATTTCTGCAGTTAAAAATTTAATTGAAACTGACCGGCGAATAACCTACCGGCAAATAGAGTCCTTACTGCAGATTGGCTCAGCAGCGTTACATTCAATTATTCACCATCATTTAGGTTATAGAAAAGTTTGTATTCTTTGGATTCCACATAAACTTACCGATAAACAAAAGGAACAGCGAGTTAAATGGTGCAAAAAAATGATTGGAATGTTTGAAAACGGAAAATCTAAAGACATCATTTCAATCTTCACGGGCTATGAAACGTGGCTTTATTATTACGACGTGCCCACCAAGCAGCAAAATAAAATATGGGTGATAGAAGGCGAAGAAACTCCGACTGAAGTATAAAAATCTAAGTCGATAAAAAAGAAAATGATCGTGGTTTTTTTCGGTATTCGGGGAATTATTGAACAAGTAGTTCTCCGTGAGCAGAAGACTATAAACGCTGCTTGGTACACCACTGTCTGCCTTCCTCAACTTATTCAGGAATTCAAGAAGCTTCGTACAAAGTCACAACTCTGCACCTGGTATCTTCATCATGATAATGCTCCGGCACATCGTGCTGACGTTACATGCCAATTTTTGCGAGATGCCGGCTTGAAACTTCTCGAAGTTCCGCCTTACAGCCCAGACTTGGCGCCATGTGACTTTGGACTGTTTCCTTTCGTGAAAAGTAAATTGAAAGGGCAAAGATTTCGGGACGAAGAAGCTTTACTTTCGGCGGGACAATATATGTGCGGAAATTTCTGAACAGAAATGGAAAGACATTTTTAGTGATTGGTTTATGGATGCAGAAGTGTGAAAAATACAAAAACTGTGAAAAATAAAGTTAAATCTCAAGACTTTCAGAACACCCTACGTATTTAATAGATATTGCAGAGTGTTACTTGGGAATTATTTAACTGATCCTCTAAAAACTTTTTGGCTTCTAAATAATTGAGCCTCCTTTTAACTTCCAGGGGACCAACCACCACCTCCTAAAGCAGTATTATTTTAATGTTACTTCAGTGTGAGAAAGAAATGGAGTTATACAGGACGTCTAGCTCCATCTCTTTCCCACACTGAAGTAAGATTACAATAATACTGCTTTAAGGTGATGGTCTAGCTCCTGGCCTTTTCTCACAGTTGGTCGCAGTAACTTAGCTAGGGTTAGCTTAGCTTATTAGAGGTTCGATTAAATACATGCCGTTTTAGTTACCACATAATCTCTAATTAAATTCTTATTTTAATCTAACTTTATGTTTATGTTGATTCATATTCATAGTATTAATTCACATACGCAAACATACCATGCAACACCTGAAATCACCTCTCTAGCCTCTACTCTGGAATTCGTACCCCGAGCCCCAAGATACAGACTAACTGTCTAGTTTGGAGCTCATTAGTAAAGGGAAATTATATGTGCGGCAACAAAAGTTTTCTTTAGCACCTGCAACCTAGCGTCTTTTTTTATATGTGGGTGACGAGTTAATAGAACAGCTTCAATTATATTAATTCATCATCTTTACTATTCCAACAGAATATCAAAAAACCAGCGTCAATTTACGAGCGTAAATTAATATGACTCCGAGCTACCGATAAATATATTTACTTCTGATTTGATAACTCAGCGACTAATGTTGTAAGTGAGCTACTTTATATATTTTAGAGATTCAACATCTGTCTGCTAATAAAATCAAATTCCAGCCTCAAAATTAGCAATTAAAGTTTTTCATTCAACAACTAAATTAATAAATCATATTCTTTTTTCGTGAAAGTTTGCAACACAAGCGCGGGAGTGTACCTGACGCTCGTTGGGAATCCGAGGGGCGCGACCGGCCATTTGCACCAATGAGCGAGCTCTATTCGGTGCGTGCAGCAACGAGTTCACGTGTATTTGTTTACATTAAATGACACGATTAAGGAGTGCTCGTATTCGGTGAGGTTAGGTTAGGTTAGGTTAGGTTAACGCTGCCCCCTCGACACGAGGAGAGGCCTGCCGTGGCGGGCCGGCACCAGCCGGGGGTTGCGGAAGGATCCTAAGTTCCCGCGACCCTCGGCGTAGGTGTGAGATGGAACACCGGGGTGGTTTTTAGTCAGTAAGAGTCTGACAGACCCCTCCGCCCGCCCCAGGGCGGAGGACATCCATGAGGATTTTCCACCCCGAAACAAAAAAAAAAAAAGGTTAGGTTAGGTTAGGTTAGGTTTTAATTTTCCCTAAGGTGTGTCCAAACACAAACAAACACAGAGTTGCAGATGTTTGTTTATGATAACAATATTTTTTGTATGTTCATTTGGGTAGGTATAATAGTCAATTACTTATGGTAACATTATAAATAGATAGGCCAATACATGAAATTATAGCTTTCATTGACCATTATTTGATGACAATAATAAGGAAATTTTATGTTCAAATATAGTAGATTCACTCATCAATTACTTATGCTAAAGTATAAAAATAAAGGTGACTCTATGAAATTAGAGTACGTTGATATTATTTTATAGATGAAGTTGATACACTTATTAGAAGCTGGCAATGAGTAGACATATTACAAATTTAGTTGCTTAAGAATTATCACCATGTTGCGTCATATTAACAGTAGCTTGTTTTACAATATATGGTCGCTTATAAACCATTTATTAGACGCTAAAAGTTCGTCGCTGACCTATTAATTCATTAGACAACTAAATATATTTGCAGACGAGAATGACATTTTAAAGAAGCTGCCTTAATTAGCACCCATTAGTAAATATTATTTTGTAACTTAGCTATAGATAATATTTTAAGCTTCTCATGTCGTCTCAACTTGGTGTTAACCCGTGAACCTGCTTACTGTATTATCTGGACAATAAACTATTTCTATTTCTATATTACATTTGTGTTTAATATATGGTAGCTGTCAGCCATTTTAATGTATATTTCGTTTAGACACGCCACTTAGTTATGGTTACTGTGTACTACCTATGACACTATTACTTGCTTACAGTATATTTAAATTTCAAGACTATGTTAAAAGGTGTAATTATTTAAAAAATTAAATATTTAAACGACTTTTTGTCTTCATTAGGACAGAAATAAGTGTATTCATGGTAAAGCCATAAAATATGACTTTTCCAGACGAAGATCGTTTCGTTTGTACATTGGCGTGAAGCTTTCTATTTGTTATCAAACCGTCTTTTCAGGATCATGCGGCAATCACATGATTCGCACTCGACGCATAGTTACTGTCGTAGTTTATCCACAAAACAATCATATCATCACATGATAAAAAACATCTCAGACAGTGATGTTTCAGCAGATAAGTACTCTATCTTATCAATACACAATAATTATCATAGATGACGATCACTCTCTTACTGTATGGTAAACAAGATTAGCTAAAACATGTCCCTATTCATATGTACTACTTATACATGTATTGATTCCTACATAATCACCATGACACGTAAACTTTTCAATGTTAGGTTCTGATATTTTAGATCTGGTGAAATGAAATCACGTTTATTTCTGTAAGTCGATCTTTTCTAACATAGTTTTCGATCAATATTTTAAAACGAGACGGCATTCCCTACCTGTCTGATCCCTAAAAAGAAATGCCGAAACAAACTCAAGAGGTCATGATCTCTTTTAAAGTCCAATCATTATATTAGATGTTATGTGAGTCTAACGATGCAGGGCCATGTCTTGAAGAAAGAGCCATTGCAGCTTTAAGCTGTCCCGACAGATGGCGTGCATCTAGTAACCTAGATTCTAGTTATTTTAAAGTTCAATAAATTATTGATAAACTGTTTCCAAAAAGATAAATAAAAACCGGCCAAGAGCTAGTCGGGCTCCGAACTAAACTACACTGATCAGTTTATAGAACGGTCGCTGGTCTGCCGTAATTAGGTACTGTAGAGGCTTTAACCGGGCGTGCCTTTAGTATGAAACCTTCGCGAGTTGATTGATTGATTTTAAAAGACAAACATTGAATTTGTAAGTTAGAATAGTTGAAGAAAAATGAATGTAGTTGACAGTCTGCCTCCCGGCTCTGACTGATGGTGTAATTAAATATGTAATACGGTTATTTTATGATTAGAAGCGTGAAAAGAAAAATGTTTCGGCGTATTATTTATACACACAGATTCCCCTAGAGGTTCGTCCAATGCACCGGGCGAATCGCTACAGTACTCTATTGCACGTAATTAATAACCATGCGCTAGCCATATAGCTTTAGAAACCTAGGGGATAAGGTGAGGAACAATCGTTTATAATCGAATATAATATCGATGGTCCATAACGGTCGTTTCTGCAATATTAGTAGAATCCTTAAAAAAATCTCTTTCAAACGATACCTAACACAATACATTTATTAAATCTTTTAAGAAGTAATCATAGAAAGGTTCAGTTTTCCTTTTAAGGTCGAAACCCTAAAAAAGAGTTTGATAGTTACAGATTTCATCTTACTGAAATATTTTCATAGCATTCTGTCTGCCAAATGGGCTTTGTTGGCTCAGCAAGGATTTTTGCTGGATAAAAAATTTAAATAAAGTAATCAATTATTTGCTTTATTTTGTTTCAATACTGTAACTCACCTCTGTCAACAGGCTGTGGTTGGTCAACAATGAAGAACTTATAACCACCGGGAGCTTCAACATATTTGACTCCATTTTGTTCCTTTACGGGCCAGTTGTTGGCAGCGGCCCTCTTGAGACTCTCGCTGGACTGGACTGTGAGGCCAATGAAGTCATTGCCTGTTTCGTAGTGTGTGATACCATAGTTGTACGTAAGCTCCACTACGAAGTGCGAGTCTTCTGGTCCATAACCAACCATGGTCTTGCTCCATCTGTTTGCGTATGGCCTATAAATAAAAATAATAATTTTATATGTCTTTCCGAGCTTTCAATAACATTAATATTACTTCTATATAACATACACACATCAAAAGTGTCTAGGGATCAAGTACGTTTTAGAGTATCGCCGCAATATATGATTATTATTTTAACTTTTTTGGATGGCTATTGATTCTTTTTAGAGAATTTCACTATTTGAATAAAGAATTTTCTTTAAATTTTGATTAAAAATAGAAAATGCATTTTTACATAGGAACTGAAAAAAATAGCATCGATCTTGAGCGACGACATCATTTGACACGAGAAGAGATGATGAGAGCCGTCGGGATGTTGCAAGCTGGTTCCAGGCAACGTACTTTGGCTGTCGCCTTGGCACTACACAAAGCGTCATAAGCCGCCTCTGGACACGCTATCGTATCACGGGCATCGCAGCTGAGCGACATGGAGGACGATCTCGCATCACCACTCCCAGGCAGGACCGGTACATTCAAAATACTGCTCGACGGAATCGTACCATGACCGCCATGACGTTGGCTACGAGGCTCCACAGCTAAGTGACCAAAGTGATAAGTGACCAAACCATCGGAAACCGTTTACGTGAAGTGGGTCTGCGTTCGCGAAGGCCGCTGAGAGTTCCACCTATATAGCACCCCGCAATCGTAGGGCCCGTTTACAGTGGGCTCACGAACACAGAAATGCGGAGGAAGAAGACTGGCGTTGTTTGCTTTTCCGATGAATCTCGTTTCGGTATGAGATCGGATACAAGACGTACTCGAGTTTGGAGGACCTCTGGACGTCAAGAACGTTTGAAATTTTGTCAGGAAGTTCAGTCATATGGAGGAGGACCAATAATAATGGTTTGGATCGGTGGAAGAACCGATCTCATTTGGATCAGGGGCAACCTCAATGCTCAGATTTATGCGGAGAGGATTGTTTCATACGTGATAATCCCTTTGCGAAGCCGGTTGGGTGATTCGTTTCGACTAATGCATGACAATGCACGTCCACACACGGCTAGAGTCGTAACACGCACTCTTGCCGATGTTCGCATCAACGTTCTGCCGTGGCCTGCTCAATCGCCAGACCTCAACCCAATTGAGCACGCATGGGATATGCTCCAAAGAAGAGCTCTGTCGAGTATGGATGCCGTGCATAGGTGCCCACAACAACTTTTTGACTTGTTAGAAAAACGTGGGCGGCCATTCCTCAGTGATTTTGATGAACTGATGTTAAGCATGCCAAATCGCTGTGATTGTGTGATTCGTGTCAATGGTGGAAACACACGTTATTATTTTTTTTATCTTTACAATAAAAGTTGAAAAAATCCTCATTTTTGGCTTTTTTTCCATTTAATTAATGTCATTAACTTAGGTTAATTTCCCACAATTTGCAAAAATTGCAATTTTTCTTAATTTTTACAAAATATAGGGATAAGTTGTTAAACATAGGAATTAAAGTAAGAAGCTAGTCTGGAAGACTAGATTTGGTAAATATAAATTGGACAATTTTTTATACTTAAAAAATTACTTGATCCCTCGACACTTTTGATATCTGTACTTTATGTTTAGTTTGATGGACTAGAATTAATATAATTCTAGGCTTCATGAACTTTCATGAACCATTTTTAGGGTTCCGTACCTCAAACGAAAAAACGGAACTCTTATAGGATTACTTCGTTGTCCGTCTGTCTGTCAGTATGTCAAGAGCCTTTTTGCTGAGGAACGCGTCTACTCTTTGGAGCGCTAAAAAAAATCAAGCTTCTAAATCAACGCAATACAAGAATACGGCCATTTATGCGACATATTTAGATACTCGCAAATAAATCAAAACCTCTATGGTACTTTCCGTTGACCTAGAATCATGAAATTTGGCAAGAAGTAAGGTCTTACAGCACAAGTAACGGAAGAGTACGAAAGTCATATCACATACATTTTTTTTTTCTTGCAGTTGGAGAATATTGACCGTGACGAATCGATGTAGGGGAGAACATGTTTTTCAACTACAATGTTAAGTTTGTTTTTGGGATAAATTCATCCCAACTACGGAACCCTTCATTGTGCGTGAACCGACTCGTACTTGGACGGTTTCTTTGTTTGTTAAATTCATAAGTACAACACTTTTCAAATATCTATATAGGGTGACTGGTAATAAGTGACCGATACTTCACATGATTTTACACATGATAACAAGCAACTTTTACTATGGCACCAATCCTGAAATCGCGAAAAAAAATCAGCTCTTCCTTACATTTATGTTCGCATAACTCGTCAAAATGTACAAACCAGCTGATTTTTTTTTCGCGATTTCAGGATTGGTGCCATAGTAAAAGTTGCTTGTTATCATGTGTAAAATCATGTGTTTAAGTATCGGTCACTAATTACCAGTCATCCTATATACACTTCTGGACACATCTATTGGCCCACCTTGTATTTTCAGTTTCGTTTGGTCCTAGCTAAAATTTTATATTAGGTCGAGCAAAAAGTTTTTATGCAGTTTTGAACCTGGCACATTCACAATTTCATTCAATAGTCTTTTTTTGAATTTCGAACACAGAATTTAAAGAAACAAAAGACAATTTGGAGCCTGTTTGTTGATATCAAACAATCGAATACTAAGAAAACTTGGTTTTATTGGTTTACTTGGATTTAATTCTTGAAAAAGTGATTGATATCTTTGGTTTTGCAACAAACATTACTTATTCTTAACATTAAGGTGAGGTTCTATCAATAATCTATGGATACTTCACCTGAAGTCGCCGCCCAAGCTGTGGCACTTATTCAGGCCGGACACAGCCAAAGAAACGTGAGTGCTTAACTTAATTTAAGTCGATCTGCGGTCCGAAATGTTTATCGGAGGTACCTAGAGACTGGCGGCTTTATTCGTCGCCAAGGAAGGCCACGATCTCGGGTCACAACTGAAAGGCAGGATCGATTCATCGTGACGACCAGCTTGAGAAATCGTCACCTTACCTCCATTGAGATACAAAACCAACTTCGCGACTTCCACGGAGTATCTGTGAGCGCTCGAACTGTTCGGAGAAGGTTAAAAGAACGCGATATGGTACCACACAAGCCAGCTAATGGGCCCAAACTAACGCGAGCCCACCGAACAGCGCGCCTTCATTTCGCACGCAGTCATTTAAATTGGACACAGCAAGATTGGAGCCGTGTACTCTTTTCTGATGAGTCTAAAATTGTGTTACATGGCAATGATGGAAGGAAGAAGGTCTACCGACGTAAGGGAGAGCGTTTCGCACAATGCTGCTTTGAAGAGAGGGTTGCTTATGGCGGTGGCTCATGGACTGTCTGGGGCGGTATATCCGCGAGCGGCAAAACTCAACTTGAGGTTGTTACAGGACCACGGCTGCCAACATTAAATGCTGAAAGGTACATTCGTGAGTGCTTAGAACCTCACGTGATACCATACGCGGACTATGTGGGCCCAAATTTCCTTTTTATGCATGATAATGCAAGAGCCCATGCGGCCGGCATCGTCAGGGAATATCTTCGGGATGTGAACATCACAGTTATGGACTGGCCAGCCAGAAGCCCAGACATGAACCCCATTGAGCACATGTGGGACGAGCTAAAAAGACGTGTTAGGGCTCGTCAGCCAGTTGCCCAGACGATGCAGGAGTTGAAAACTGCCATAGAAGAGGAATGGGAGATGATCCCTCAAAATTTCATAGAGCGGTTGATAAACTCTATGCCTAATCGTATGAGAGCTGTGGTAGATGCCCATGGAGGCAACACGCGTTATTAAATTAAACCTTTATTTGATAAAACATGTTTTTTATTCAAAAATCAATTGCCTTTAACAAGGCGCATATCCGACTTGTTAGGCGTAGCTCCATGTCGTATGGTATTCTGAATTCAAATTTAAAACAATACGATCGAAAAAGATGGTAAAATGTATCAGGTTTAAAACTGCATCAACAGTTTTTGTTCAATCTAGCAATCATATTTCGGTAGGGGCCATCGAAACCTAAACTCTAAGGTGGGCCAATAGATGTGTCCAGAAGTGTATATTATACAGCCTTCTGTTTGGTGAGGTTAAATACCTATACATCTCGCTAAGATATTACAAAATTCTGAGTATACACTTAGGATTTTGTAATATCGTACGAAACGCAACAAATCCACACACATGCGCACACTATAAATCCAATAAATTAATTATTTTGAAAATAGCTTCTCAAGAAGCATACTGTGCCAGGTCAAGCGCGCTCAGTCTCGAAATCACGATCGGGATTTCAAGAACAGCATTGTCTTCCCACGAGATTTTTTGAGCTATAACACACCACATAACCAATCGTACCTACCTTAAAGGTACAATTCATAATAATTTTCCACTATAACCTAACTCTTTTGCTTTCAAGATCAAGTCATCTAGTATACATATATATCTACATATCTTAACATTTCTATTTAAAAAAATATAAAAAGTAGTACCTACTTAGCCCCATCGGTATCAAGCACCGTACCTATTACCTAGAAGTCATAAATTTGTTAAACGTACATTGCTTGTCGCACAAACGACCTGTCGCACTAAAGACCTGTCGACCTTAAGACCTGTCGAGCTACTGACATGTCGCACACCTATTTGTCGAACTAATGACATACACTCTCAATATTGTGGGTTTGCTAACATCAAACCATGCCGCTAATTCGTTGGTAGTTTGATACGGATCGGCCTCCACCATCGCATTCAATTGATCGTTATTTACCTTAGTGGCTAGTGTTCCTCGGGGTTCATTTTTCAAGTCGAAGTTTCCACTACGAAAGCGATTAAACCAAAAACGCATAGTGCGTTCATTAGCCGTATCCTCTCCAAACACAACATTGATATTGCGAGCTGTTTCTGCTGCGTTATAGTTACACGTCGTAACTCGTATTAAAAAATTACTCAAATCAATGTATCCATCTTTACTTTAAAAACTGAATGAAAAAACAATTGAAAGTCAAACAATCGAATGTTGTATGCAGATTTTTCAAATTTAGAATGTTATAAGTAGTTTTTATCGTGTGAAAAAAGGTTCACTCTGGAATCTTACACCATGCAAGTTTAATTTTAATTCAAAGTGGCCAGTACGTTAAAACGGCAATTTCATACCCCTATTATTTTGGACCTATATATTACGTACCCATTGCAAGCTGCTTCACATCCCTCACTGAACTCCTCATGTCTTAGGACCTGCAAAAAAGAACATATTATTGAAAATTCAGTTCCTGCATGCTTAGATTACCTACCATACGGACGAAATAAATAACTAAATAAAGATTTTTAACACACTTTTATTAGCTTCACTTGTAATCAACTAACTAACAAACAATGTAAAAAAACTCGGAAGTCAATTTTAACCTACTTATCGAGCCTTTTCAGGAAGAACATCGTAAGCGACAATTTGCACTTTTTACAGGAAAGCGTTTTTTTGTTCCTAATTAACGATGTTTTTCATGTACGATGAAATAATAATGATGTATACCACAGTAAAGTCGTGTAAATTTAAAATAAAATTTAAGAGTAATCGCGACAAGATGTAAAACTGTCTAATGGGGCTGGCAAGTGAAAGCTGATCTCAGATGGCGCCACCACTATTCGAACCCTTGTCAAAACATTTACACGCTTCGGATTTAATAATTGCGTTAATTTCTTGACAATTTTCCGATTTAGAGCATGTATTCGACTTGGAAAATATGTGAGTTATAAGAAGAGTTAAGAAAAAGAAGCGCCTCTTTGCGTGGAAGGAAAGCAGACCTAATTGAAAGATAATTTTTGTTACTAAATTTCTTTATATTTTTACAATTTTATGGCCTTCAAACTTGTTTCCTGGTATATTGACTGTTTATTATGGATACACTCTAGTGTATGATAACATTGTATCATTCTAATAATAACTTAAACCGACGGAACTTAATCTTTCTGTCGTGTTAGAAAGTTTGAGGTTATATTTTATTCTTAAATTATAGGTTGTGATGCAGGTAGGTATAGGTTACGTACATATAAGAGGAAACAGTTTTTGACGACGTAGTCAAACTGAAAGTAATATTTTTTTTATAATACCTGAGTAGTTACCAATCTTTTCATAGTCATTTTCCTTTAAATGTTTATGAAACACTCTCGCCCTGCTTTTAGGCTCAAACTTTACTCGCCTTATCGCTTTAAGCCACAATTTTTTAAGTTTCTCATTTCGAGGAAACTGGTGGCCTCCAGTTTCTTTAGAATTTGGTACACAACGTCTAGGCATTTCCTCATTAATTGTCTCTAATTATGAATTCACTAATAATTCCCTAAAAAAACTGCTTTGTTATAGGTCTGTGCGATACTAGCGCCACTTTAACAGTTGTCGGCCCCATTAAGAAGTTACGAAGAAAAAATAATTTTGTGATTTTTGGCGCTTATGATGTTTTTCCTGAAAAGGCTCGTTATATTGTCGAATCGAAATGAAACTGTATGTATATGTAGTTCGGATGACAATATTATATTTGGTATCTTGGAGCTAACCTGATGATGGAGCCAGGAGGTGGATAGTGAAACTCTTCAGTGGTTAGTAGTAAACCCCTCGAGTTTGGGCTCCTATGATTTGGCTTGACGAGACCAATATACAGTATGGGGACCACATATGTGCAATAAATTATAGGACATACTTGTTATCGCCTTTTCTGACGATATTCAAAAAATGAACGAAATCGGTCCAGTAATTAGGTCAAAAAGTAGAGTTTTCATTTTGAACAAATTTAAACACTCTGTAGAATTGTAACACTAGGTCAATGATTCAATGAACCCTTTAAAATGCGACGTTGCCACGCAGTGCAAACTATCACGACGCTGTTACGTACCTATTCTACTTATTTGCCTAAATGTAAAATCGGTATACCTGAACGACAGGCTGGAATTTATGGGGCTTTATTAAAAATGAAGTTTATTCGCGGGTCTCCGAAACCGAAGATGAACTGCGCAATCGTATTGTCGCCGCCTTTGACAAATTAAAAACCATGGCTCTGGATCCTGAACGAAATTTGTTGAGCAGGCTTTGGGATAAATTGTGCGGCGATGTAACTTGTGCATTCAAAAACGTGGTGGACCCTTTGAAAATTTAAGTTTCTATTCTTTTTGGAAGTAATTTGTAATATTGAATTTATTTAGTTCTGTTCAGTTATCGAGAAATAAACACGTGGCGGTACAAATGAACTTAGTGGATTTTATTTTCGTCGCACATTGTCAAACGAATCAAAGTGCCGGCGCCGACAAAAAAGCCGCCATGCCGCCCGCGTGCATCATTGCCACTCTTCGCTTCTGGGGTCAAGGTACGTTGCCTAAACAGAGTGTTAACTTTAACTAAATTATTTTGTTTGAAATTTTAACTTTTTTAATTTTCGGTTTTTGATTTAATATTTAATTTTGTGTCGGGTGGATGGTTTGTTCAGACATTGGCGTCACCGAGTTCGAGTTCCTGTGACTGCTCTAGAGAGAATAAAAGTAGAAAGACTGCAAGATTTGAAAGTAAAAGAGGAATATAAGAGGGAAGTAAAGGTGAAGACGGATAAAATATTTGATGATGCGAACGATTACAGTCTGGAAGAAGTATGGGATATAGCGAGAAATAGTATGGTGCAAGTGGCCACAAAAGTATGTGGTTTGGCGCAGAGGAAATGTGGTAGTAGAACGAATGATTCTTGGGTAGATGGTGAAGTAAAAGAGGTAGTGAGGAAGAAGAAAGAGGCTTGGCTCAATTTGTTAGCCTATAAGGCCCAAAATAGGATGAATCAGGTAACGAATGTGACAGATGACTTAGAAAGAGTGAAGAAAAAATACTCCGAAATGAAAACGAAAGTGAAAGAGATGGTAAAAATGAAGAAGGATGAACAGGAAGAAAAGTACAACAGGAAGTTCTCTGAAAACTTCAGGACCAATGTTTAGCTGTTCTGGAAACAGGTAAGATTGGCTCGCGGAGTGACAAGAACATCGAGTATGAATGTTATAAGAGCAGAAGATGGATGTTTACTAAGCGAAGAATGTAAGGTCTTGGAACGATGGAAGGGATACTTTGAAAGTTTATTTAGCTGTCAGGATAGTGTGCAAGGAGTGGGTAATTGGGCAGACGCCAGTTTTGAAGACCCAAGCTCAGATGTAGATGAAGATAATGAAATAGAAATAGATGAGATTGTAAGAGCGCTGAAAGGGATGAAAGTTGGGAAAGCTGCGGGGTACGACAGAGTGTCTGCTGAAATGCTGAAGGGTGGTGACGGGGTGGTAGCAAGTCTGTTGTGCCGGATCTTTAATATGTGTTGGAGATATGGCCGTGTGCCGGATGATTGGTGCAAGGCTGTAATCGTACCACTATATAAGGGAAAAGGCTCTCAGCAGGAGTGTAAAAACTACCGCGGCATTAGTCTTTTGAGTGTTGTTGGCAAACTGTATGCAAAGGTCTTAATAAATAGAGTGATAAAAGTGACAGAGGAGAAAATATGGGATGTGCAGGCAGGATTTAGAGAGGGAATGGGCTGTACGGATCAGACCTTCTCCCTAAGGTGCATTGCCGAAAAACATCTGGCAAAGCACAAGAAAGTCTACTGTGCTTTCGTTGACTTGGAGAAGGCCTATGACAGTGTGTGGAGGGAGGAACTGTGGTCGACACTGTCGGTGTACGGTGTGGACTGGCGCTTGGTACGGGCACTGAAATCTTTATACAAGGATTCCAGTGCTTGTGTTAGGATAAATGGGGCATACACGGACTGGTTCTGCATCTCAAGGGGTGTTAGTCAGGGTTGTGTAGCGTCACCATGGCTGTTCAACTTGTACATGGATAGTTGTCTGACAAATTTGAAAGAGGGTGAGTGCGGATTGAGGATGAATGATTTGCTTGTCAAATGCCTTCTCTACGCAGATGATCAAGTTCTACTTGCATCGTCAGCAGAACAGTTGCAAGACATGGTGACTGTCATGGATGAAGCATACAAGATGAAAGGGATGAATATAAATGTGAATAAGACGAAGGTCATGGTGTTTGAAAAAGAAGAGGACGTATCGATGTGTGATGTGAAAATAAATGATAAAAGTGTGGAGCAAGTAAGTGAGTTTGTATATCTGGGGAGTCTGTTCACAAGGGATGGAAAGATAGATGAAGATGTGGAAAGGAGAGTAAACGCGGGAAATAAAGTGAATGGTGCTATACATGCAGTTGTGACCAACCAGTTAATGTCCAAAAAGGCCCGACTGGCTGTTCACAATGGTGTGCTGGTGCCTACGCTTATGTATGGAAGTGAATGTTGGGTATGGCAAAAGAAGCATGAAAGTAGAATAAATGCTGTGGAAATGCGTTCCTTGCGAAGCATGTGTGGTGTGACTATAAATGATAGACTGAGAAATGATGTGATAAGGCAACGGTGCGGTTTAAAAGATGTAGTGACAAAAATTGAAAAGAGTATGCTTAGATGGTTTGGTCATGTTGAGAGGATGAATGAAAGTCGACTAACAAAAGGTACTTACACGGCAGATGTGAGTGGAAACGCCGGAAGGGGACGCCCTAGTAAGACATATAGTGACCTTATTGGTGATGTTCTTCAGAAAGGTCAGGTGCGTAGTACTCGCAACCGGCGTGCGTGTATGACCAGATGTATGAATGTAAACGAGGCAAAAGGAGTATGTAAGGATCGTAGCAGGTGGCGTTCTGTAGTTTCTGCCTACCCCCATGGGAAGAAGGCGTGAGTTTATGTATGTATGTACGTATTTAATTTTGCTATACTTCTATGGAGTAGTGTTCCTTGAGGTTTCGTTTATTGCCTAGAAGTGAATTCCATTCTGTATTGGGCTTGGTAACGAGGGTCTGATGATGGAGCCAGGAGGTGGATAGTGGAATTCTTCAGTGGCTACTAGTAAATCCCTCGAGTTTGGGCTCATGTGATTTGTTGTGATAAGTCCAGTATGTTGCACTTGGTGTCGAGGGTCTGTAGATGGATCCAAGGGGTGGATAGTGGAACTCTTCAGTGGCTATTAGTAAACCCTTCGAGTTTCGGGTGATATAATTCGTTTTGACGAGTCCAATAAATTGCACTTAGTGTTGAGGGTCTGGATGATGGAGCGAGAAGTGGGTAGTGGAACTCTTTAGTGGCTACTATTAAACCAGTCAAGTCAACTAATTGAAGAATATACTAGATTAAAAAGTAAAAAATAAAAATATGTAGTTTAAAAACACAACATAACATAACATCGCGCCTTGTTTCCCCGAAGGATTAGACAGAGCTGTACCTATAGTACACCCACATTTCGCCGGTTATGTTTAAGTTTAAAAAAAAAACGCTTTTATCACGCATTAAAAATTATAAAATAATTAAATTGACTTATATTAGTTAAGATATAAGTACCCATGCAGCTTGTCACTTCTTCTATATCCAATGATTAATTCAAAAAGCGTGGAGCGCTATTTAGTTGTGCGTACGTTTATTTTAATAAATTTAAACAAAGCGCTCCACGCTTTTTGAATTAATAACTGGATATAAATGAAGTGACAAGTGATAGTGAGACCCGTTTGTAACAATTAACAACCCCATAAAGCCTAGGCGAAAATTCATGGGATTCAAGAAAACCCAATTTTCATGTATTTTTGGGTTTTTTCTAGAATTAGTCGTAAATATCACTTTTCTCTAAACTCCCCAATTGAATGTCCTTCTTTGCTATTCCATCGGGTACCTATAACAAACCTTTCGATGTCACCAAATTTACGAAAACATCAAACAGTTAAAAGTTTAAAGAAGAAGTTTACTAACCATTTTCAAAAATCATCTACGTACATGAACTTTGACACTAGTAAAATTTTACTATGGCATTAAGCGTACAAATTACGGAGAAGACCTACGTTATGTAGCCTGGTCATCGCGGCCAGGTCGCAAATAGAGACGCCACTTTCCGAAAATCGAAGTATGTTCAGAAATTAAGAGATTGTACGTGCGCAGAAGTTTAAAAACAAACGAACTAAGCGACAAGTGATCAGTAATTAGTTCATTGAGTGCGACTAATACTAACCACTCAAAAGCGGCGTCTCAACTTGCGATTTGGTCGCGACGACCTGACAACCTAACGCAGGAAGGATTGCTGAGTGGTAAGAAACCAGTGGGATGACGTAAATCAGTTAATTCATTTGACAATAACTCTAGATTTAAATATTTCAACAATTTGCAAATTCGACCTTTGCCATCATTACCGACTGTTTCATCAGCACCTCTAAATATATTTTAAATTGTTGTACCGCCTTAGATAGCTGATTAATTAAAGGTGTATTCCCCGTAATTTGTACGCTTAATGCCATAATAAAATTTTGAGATAACTGGTGTCAAAATTCATGTAACATATAGATGATATTTGAAAATGGTTACTAAACTTCTCCCTGTAACTTTTAACTGTTTGATGTTTTTGAAAATTTGGTCACATCGAAAGGTTTGTTAAGTATCCGGTACCCAATGGAATAGCAATGAAGGCCATTCAATTTGAGTGTTTCGAGAAAAAGATATTTAGTGATGAATTCTGGGAAATTTTCAAAAATAACACAAAAATTGGGTTTTCTCGAATCTCATGAATTTTCGCCTTGGCTTTATGGGTGCTTAAATGCGTCAAATTACAAGTCACTCTGTATAGTTAATTATATTATAGTTTACATCACATTAATTACATTTTGTTTGAGTAAACATACCAAGCATTGACCCAATTAAAAAATTTATTTAACAGGTTTACTGTCTATATAGCCGACACAATAATTGGACTGTATCACCATGACCCATGGGTGTCATGGGACTGTGCAAGAGTTAATTATGTGAATTTAATAGGGAACCTTACTGACAATTTATCCCGCTAGAGGGCGCACCCGAAAAGTGTAGTAAACAAAACAACATGGCATCCGTCTATGGTAAAACTAGCTAGCAAAAAGGTTGTAGTAAAAAGGTTACAAATCTTAATAATTTTAAATTGTACATATATTTAATACTAAATTCATTTTATGAGGCCGCACAATTGCGTTAGGTAATGCTATCTGTAGTGATAGTTATAAGGGGAATAAATAAATAAATAACGTAAACAGAAAAACAAACTTAATGTTTATGCCTCCTTTTTCATCTATGATTATAAAAAACATTATCTATGGTTAGATGACTGTAAATTAGAAATCCAGAGTGTTTACAATCTACTGATATATTCTTTTAGTGATATCCGTTCGTCAGGGATATTCTGTAATAGATAGTAACAATGCATCAGTCAGTGAATAGTGTTGTGCCATTAGGTAGTATATGCAGGAACGAAGGTGTTCATTAAATTCACTAAAAACGAATAACTACGCAAGCAGTGGTAAATTGCTACGTTGCAAGCATTTTACAGTCACAAAACATTAAAGGTTGTTTTCTGAACATTTTAGAGCTGAAAACTATAAGAATGAAAGATATTTCACAGGTCAGAGTATTAGCCTAATGTAAAAACACAATATTTTGAGTGCTATTTCCTTGAATGTAACCTTAAAAGTTTATTGTAAAGTAGTTAAATATCACAAAAACAAATATATTTGAAACTCTTCTAAGCATGTTTTTTAACCTTTTCGTAATATTTTAACCTACAATTATAGTAATAAGGATAAAGCTGAAATTCTAATGAAAAACGCCGAAAAATGTTGGAGCTTGCATTTGGCAGTTTGCTTTGTTTACTTCGTGTTTATGTGGCACCATCTGCTGTCTCAGCTTTGCGTAATATTCCCTATTGGAGGTAGCCATCAACCTAATGATAACGACTAATGAAACAATTAATTATTGATTGTTCTAGACTAGACTAACAAACAATTAATGTATTGGAACATAAGAGGCTAATAATAATTTTGTCTGATACATTATGTCACTTTGTTATTAAAATGTATTATTGCTTTGCTTTAATTGAACACTAACATGTACAAATATTTACAGGAAAATAATTTTATAATATAGTTTATTTTTATGTGTAGTGATTATAAGATTCCCTACTACCTACATGAATTAGGTAGGCACTAATAATAATGATTTTGTCTGATACATTATGTCATTTTCTAATTAAAATGTATTACTGCTTTGCTAATTGAACACTGCAACATGGTTAGATATTTATTTAACGAATAATTATATTATATTATATATTTTTGTGTGTAAAAAAAGATTCCTTACTTCATGAAGTGCCTGTTTGATCAATAAAAAATAAAAAGGTGTATATTTATTGATTGTGCAGTACTTATTACAACACTATAAAGTTAATTCTCCTTTTAAATGTTGTTCTTAATTGACCTCTTATTGATGACTTTAAAGATTGCAATTCAAAACTAATATATCAAAATTACGACTACGGACTAAAGAAATACTATAAAAGAAATACTACGGGACCTAAAGAGCAGTCACTGTCGGACTGCACAGTTCAGGTCCTGTAGTCCCCTTAATCATGTACAATATTTTAATTTCAATTATTATTAATTGAAATTAAAATATTGTACATGATTAAGGGGACTACAGGACCTGAACACAAGTTTTTTAAATTAATTAAGAATATATTATGAAATTAAATGAATACAACATACACACACATGATTTGGTAGCAACTCTTCTGCAACCAAGTGACAGATTTACCATTGCAGGCATCTAAAGATTTAGACTCAACTTGTGTGAGAAAACAGGTAGTCAAACCTAGAGAAATAGGTGTAAATTACATGTGTACTTATTAGTTTACTATCGGTAACAGTGACTGTGAAAAAGTCGTCATTAGCTATACTTAAGTTTTAGTTCTAGTTTACAGCATTTACAAATAATGAGTCTAAAATTGCCAGCGAGGTAGGTATAGCATGTTAGAGTAGTGTAGAAGTATGTCTGGTTGACCTTGGTCACAGATTTATAATTATCTTGAAACCAGTATTTATTTAAAATAATGCTTTAAGATTTCTCATTTTCTAACAAACATGCTAACAAAATATTTTCTATGTATTATTCTAATGTTATACCTTCATTCCTAAGATTTCTCTGTAGAACTTCGCAGTCAGGGTTCTGTCGGCGACTTTGAATACGAAATGTAGAGCACGGCCGTTAATCATCTTGAGTTTCTTACAAATTACTGAGATTACTGAAGAAATGTAAGTACTATACTACTACAAACGTAGTTAAACTATTTAATATTAAATAAAAAAGTTTTTTAAATTACGAAGACAGATACGAAACACCCTGCATCTAGCCACGCACTGTCACTAATGAATGTCATTATTGTCAATTTGTCATGTCAAGTCCTAGATAATTTACCTAGTCTATGTGTCAAGTAATGTCTGTTTTCTGCTAATGTCAATTATGTCAACTTTCGTAACGTCAGCTCGACAAGCGAATGAATCTACAAAAAACAGTTGCCAGTGTACAGACGCCAGCATATCAAGCTACTACAATCTGTCAAATTTCTTTAATAGATTTTCGACTTTACAGTTAAAACATTAGGTTCAAGGTTGATTGGGAAAATTTGACAGTTTCGGGTAGCTTGGTGTGCTGGCGTCCATACATACATTGGCAACCCTTTTTTGTAGATTCATACATCATCATCTTGTATCATTATAGCTATGATAAAATGTGATGATGTAATTTTTCACAACACTGGAGGAGTCGCAAGCTATCTAATCTCCTGGTATTATGAATGACACTCTAGCATTATTTGGCTTTGATGCCATAGACAACACAACACACAGGTACACACGTTATACCATCCCTCTGGTTCCGTTGGGGGTTAAAAACAGAAAATAAGACTAGCACTTTTTGGGTATTGTCCAGGGTTTAATTTAAGGTGGAAGCGCCAGGGTGGCCCGCGAAATTCAAATTTTCTTACGTTCTTTGCAATTGACCGTAACAATTAAGTATTTACAGAATTATAATCATTAAAGTTATCAATACAGCTCTCTAAGACCAAGTCAATCTGCCTAGCCTTTTCCCTACTATGTCGGGGTGGGCTTCCAGTCTAACCTGATGCAGCTGAATACCAGTATTTTACATGAAGCGACTGCCTATCTGACCTCCACAACCCAGTAACTGGGTAATACGATACCCCTTGGTAAAACTGGTTGTCTGACTTTCGGGCTTCTGACAACCCCTAACGACTGTCAAAGATCTACGAATGACAGCCGGGACCAACGGCTTAACGTGCTTTCCGAGGCACCACGGAGGAGTCTCGGTATGTAAAGATGGTCACCCATCCATGGACCACCGCGGCAAGCGTAGCTTAACCTGATGGATCGACCCATGCGGCTGTTATTACTTAGCCACGAGCTCCTCTCTAAGACCAAGTAATTCTATTAAATTACTATTTCATGAAATCTTAACATTTCAGGATTATATTAACTTAATGAGTTATATTACTGATTCTAATGATTATAATTCTGTAAATACATATTTGTTACGGTCGCGAATCATACTTTAATCAAGATACACCCAAACACTGAGCTGCAAATTGCAAAAATCGTAAGAAAATTTGAATTTCGCGGGCTAACTTAGCGCTTCCCCTTAAGGCATTATCCCTCTAATATTGCTTGTTACGCTCGCCACACACACCTAGTGACCAATATTAGTAGGCCTGTACTTCTAGCGGCGAATCGGCTATCATAAACTGTGTTTTGGAGCGCTGTAAGTCGTCGGCGATCAAAATCGCTGCGATTGTGACTTGCTGTGTATGGACGGCAGCACATCAAGCTACTACAATCTGTCATAGATTTTCAACGTTATCACTAAAGCATTAGGTTCAAGGTTGATTGGGAAAATTTGACAGTTTCGGGTAGCTTGACCTGCTGGCGTCTGTACCAAACTATGTTATGGTAATAACATCACGCTTGTACCTACTTTCCGAAGGGTAGGTAGAGGCGTATTAGGTCGTACACCTTCATTTCGCCAGTTAGGTATGTCGCTTAAAACCCATGTAACAGTGACTACGCTGTACATGATCGTACCCAGCCTTTGGCGCGGGGGGGGGCAAATCTGAAATTTCTTCAGCCGGATCCCCCGCACATTCCCCTACACACTACACGAAATATGAGGTAGGTGTGTATGTAGTGTGTAGGGAAAACACACAGCAGGAGATCCTGCTATTTACGTAGTAAAATAAATAAAATTCGTCCGTCGTCGGCCCGGGGCGGTGGCTTGACGGCTGGCGAGAGAGCCTAATAGTGTTTGCTTGCTGCGTTCGCGTATTTTCCATGGTACTGATGACTTAACCACGTACTAACTCGCTAACTCATTCAAACCCAATCCGAGAAAAATGCAGTCTTGCATTTTGCATCTTTGCAACAGAGAAGCGGGCCGCAAACTTCACATCTTTTAGGGTGGGGTGCCTATTGAGCACAGCAACTTCGCAAAATATCTTGGTTTTACTCTGGACAGGTCTTTAAATTCAGCAAAAACTGCAAGAACATAAACCAGAAGGTGCACACTCGCAACAGTCTCCTACAACGACTAGTCTCATTGAAGTGGGGTGCTTTACCTGACGTTATACGGATTACTGGGCTACGCTATCTTTTTCTGTAGGTGAATTCGTGTGTCCCGTGTGGAGTCGTACAGCCCATGCAAAGTTAGATAGTGGATACAGTTCTGAATGAAACCTGATCATCACTGATTGCCTCAAACCGACTCCAGTGCAAATGCTGTATCCACTACCAAATGCTGTATCCACTATCTGGAATAGCGCCACCAGAAGTTCGTAGAGCGTTAGCAAGCTCAAGCGAAAGAGCCAAGATGGTTTCCGACACACGTCTCACAGAGGCTGAAAAGCCGCAACAGCTTTTTAATGTCGTATCCAGCGTGTCCTGCTGTCTGCACGCTACAGGAGCTGATGGATGCTACTGAAGGTGCCAAGCTCGTGGGAAAATTCTGGGCTGACTCTACAAGGTGTTAGTGCAGACTGTTGAACATACAAAATGGTGGATCCTTGGGGCCGTCTGCTACGTGTTTAAGCCCAATAACAAGACCTAGGCTACACGCACTTTTGGCCTTTTAAAAAAAAATCGAAATTCGTCGTTGCTCAAACTTCAAACGTCAATAATTTCGTAAATAATTTCATAACGTAAATAACAAAATTGGCAATCTATGAGACCCCATCACTAATTTTTAACCGACTACAAAAAAAGGAGGAGGTTCTCAGTTCGTCGGAATCTTCTTTTTTATGTGATTTCCCCGATTACTCGAAGACGGCTGGACCGATTTGAAAAATTCTTTTTTTGTTTGAAAGGGTATACTTTCCAGGTGGACCAAATGTCATCAGGTCAGGATCTGATGATGGGATCCTGGAGAAATGGAGGGAACTCTTCAAATATTATAGGCACACCGATAGCGATTTGCGTATTTTTTATAGTAACTCGTGCATTTGGTCTCGGAAAGCACCATTTGGTGAAGTGGAACTGATGATGAAGACGACAGATGGCTACCAGAACAATTCAATAATAAATATTTCACGGGTTGCGAATCGATCAATTTAAAATGATTTCTAAGCAATATAAGCTCATTACAATGCATATGGTGAAGTGGAGCTGATGGTGAAGTAGGTACCAGTAGAACTCAACAATGAACGTCCCTGCATCGGGAAAAGCAATATTTTGTAAAAGGTGATGAGCAGTTGACATTAATTTAAGCTATTGTAACTTAGAATTACAAACCGACCCACTAAAAAGTGAAAAATAAAAAACTTTGCAAAAAAAAAACAACTGTCTTCAAAAAGAAAACACTACAAATCTCGAAACGGCTGGTTGACACTTCTCATGACCCATGGGCTGGCTTTTACCTTGGCCAGAGGCTAAGCATTGCCATACAACGTGGCAATGGCGCCAGTCTCTTGGGTACATTACACATTAGGTACACAGCAAGAGGTATGGACTTAGGGTCAACCCCATAAAGAAGCAGGTTGTGGTGGTGGGCAGTTCTAGAACGGTCTCAAGAATCGACTGGACGACTCTTCCCCAAGTTTCTTTTGACAACTCAGTTATTCCCTTCAGTGAGAAAGTAAAAAACTTGGGGATATTCATTGACAAGAACTTCTCTTGGACTGCCCAGCTACAGGAGGTTAGCCGTAAGCTTTTTGCTTCCGCTGCATCTTTGAAGAGACTGCGTAATTTTCTGCCGATTGCCACCAAGATTGCGCTTGCACAATCGCTTCTTCTACCCATCCTTGATTATGCTGATGCCAGCTATTTAGACCTTACTCAAGACCAACTCGATAAACTTGAGCAGCTTCAAAATTTTTGTATAAGGTTCATATACGGTTTGCGCAAATATGACCATGTTTCCGAATTTCGCGTGAAGCTCAAGTGGTTACCAATTCGCCTCCGCCGGAATGCTCATATTCATTCCCTTTTGTATAATGTGCTCTTTTCCCCTTTCACCCCTCTCTATCTCAAGAAACGCTTCCAGTTCCTTTGCGACTCCCACACGAAATCCTTAAGGTCATCAGATAACTTGAAGCTTAAAATGCCTATGCATTCCACAACTTTTCTTGACAAATCCTTTACTGTCCAGGCCGCTCGTTTGTGGAATGCATTACCAGTTCCAATAAAGCGCGCGCAATCACTGCCTGTGTTTAAACGACTCGTGAAGGAACATTACTTGTCGTTGTGATTTTGTTCTCGTTGCTGGCTGACAGTCTTCTTTTGTTTTCGTCTCTTAGATAATATTTAGTATGTATGTATCTATGTATATATTATATGGCATATTTATCTACTATATAGCATATGTTTGTATCTGTGTATCTATTATAGTATACTGTACTTATATACTTTTAATTTGCACCAAGAACAACCCCATTTAATGTCCATAAAATCACTGTCCATTCCAAGGTTGCCTGGAAGAGATCGCAGTATGCGATAAGGCCGCCAATTGTATATTTTGTAGTTTAAGATGTATCTTTATGTAATGTGTAATCTGGTGTACAATAAAGTATATATAAATAAATAAATAAATAAATACATTACCAGTCGACAGCGATGCGGAGGAATTTTTCGACGCCATATTTTAGTTTGTTAATACTTAGTTTTAGTTAGGTTAGGTTATTTTTTTTTAATAGTTGGCTAGTTAATTTAGTGCCTGTATAAACAATAAATTTCCTTTACTAGAAAGTGAATAACTTTAATTTCGGTGGCAAAAACAAAAAACTAAAATACAGATCCAAAGACACCGACTTCCGAAATTAAAGTTATTTTTCACATTGTAGTGATTTTTTTTTTTTGGAAGTTGGTTGTTTTTTTTTTTTGCAAAAAAGTTTTTGTGGTAGGTATTTGATATTTAGTCCAACATCTCAAAACCTCGTGCTGGAAATAGCGAGGCTAAAAGAGAACACTAGACGGTAACTAGCTCATGGGATAGAAATAAGAATTCTAAACACGTCGATTGTAATATCATAGCCATCGACCAGATTAGGAAAGTGAAGGTTGCGTAAAGTGATAATGTTTATTCAAACGCTACTGATAAAACTATTCGTTTAGATCAATAAATATGTGTGCGTGCATAGGTAGGTAAGTATAGGTATTAAGTAGGTATACCTAACTAGTGAGGTTCACGTAGGTACACCCGCGAACGTTCCCGGTCGCCCACTTTTCGCCCTTATTGTCATAGTAATAAGGTTGAAAAGTGGTCGACCGGGATCGTTCACCTACGTACTTATCTACGTACGGATAAATAGCACTTATCGATTTCGGATGTTATTAATTGGCCATCAAGACTATTAGCCATTATTTTATTATATAGCTACGTGTCAGATTAACCATTTATGTACATACCTACAAATTATTTTTAAATTCGTCGCGTACCTCAAGATAATATTTTATTTTATTTTATTTTATTAATTTTAGGAAAACTTACAGCTAATACATATCAATATCAAATACAATGTGTAAAAGATGGCCAATTACAAGCTTCCACTAATGATAAAATTGAGTAATATTAACAAATACGCGAAAACAGCGATGTAAGAATTACGCAAATGGAGTATCCCACGCTCAAAAAATAAAATTGAGAGAAAAAAAAAAATAAACGGTTATGCATCGAAAAACCAATTATTCAAACCCTTCTTAACTTCCTTACTGCTACTAGTAAATAAATCTAGCTCGACATCCCGACACACCATATTGAAAGTACGACAAGCTCTTATCACGTACGAGTTCTGTCTGTAGGTAGTTCTGCCCTGAGGCTCATGAAGAAGACGTGGTCTCCGAAGAAATACACTTGGTACACGAAGTCCAATCCTGCCCACCAAATCAGGGACGTCAGTAATTCCGTTCATAACACTAAATAAGAAAGCAAGATCTGCAATTTTCCTTCGCTCGTATAGAGGCAAAATATGGAATTTTTTACACCGACCTTCATAGTTCGGGAGATAGGTATTTGAACGATATTGAGTGTATCTCAAAAATCGCCTTTGTATACCTTCAAGCCGATTAATGTATACATTATAATTTGGATTCCAAACCTGAGAAGCATATTCAAGGTGGCTACGGACAAACGCACAATAGAGAATTTTCATTGTTTTAACATTCTTAAAATCTGAGGTGACCCTAAAAATAAAGCCCATGGCTTTAGAAGCCCGGTTGACTATGTTATTGATATGTACATCAAACAAAAGCTTAGAGTCAAAAGTAACTCCAAGATCCCTTATGACACTCACTCTAGCCACCAAGGCATTCGAAAGCCTATAACTGAATTTAATAGGGTTTGGCTTGCGTGTAAATGTGCATACATAGCATTTCGATACATTTAAATCCAACCTATTTCTAGCGCAGTATTCATGGAACCGATCCAGATCATCCTGTAATAGGCGCGCGTCCTCAACAGTTGACACTTGACCCAAAATCTTCATATCATCCGCATACAATAAGACTTTAGAATTAAGGAAACAAGAGGCAATGTCATTTATAAAAATATTAAATAAAAGAGGTCCTAACAAGGATCCTTGGGGAACTCCCGATGGAATGGACATCACTCTCGACGTATACCCATTGAGGACCACCGTCTGGCACCTATTCTCCACGTATGACGAGAACCATCTAAACAAATCACCCCTCACACCAACCAACAAGAGTTTGCGCATAAGTAGCGCATGATCAATTCGGTCAAAACACTTACTGTAGTCGGTGTATATAACGTCGACCTGAGACCGTCTGGACATATGCTCTGTAAGATAGTCACTACAGACCACGAGATTGGATGTGGTCGAGCGACCTTTTAAAAACCCATGTTGATGTTCACAGAAACTTAATTTAAGTGCAGAAGAAAGTTGTCTATGCACAATTTTCTCCATAATTTTAGCAAACACACAAAGTTTGGAAATCGGTCTGTAGTTGCCTATATTGTCCTTAGCTCCTTTCTTATGAATCGGCGTTATATACGCCGACTTCCAGATGATAGGCACTATTCCTAATTCAAATGACCGTTTAAATAATATTGTCAACGGACGAGATAGGCACCTGGCACATTTAGATATAAAAATTGGCGAGATGTCATCAGGGCCCGCTGTTTTATTTAGGTCCACTTGTCTGAGCAACCGAAATACTTCCTCCTCCCGTACATCGATAGAGCTTATATCTGATACACAACCAGCAGTCTGAATATCAGGATCCTCCATTACTACAGTGTTCAAATCGCCGTCGCTCCGTTCTTGGAAATTAGAAAAGAAACAGTCACCGAACATATTACAAATTTCCTCCCCACTGCTAGATGAAATTTGACCGTAGTTAAAAACAGACGGGTAACAGTTAGTTTGTTGTTTGGATTTTACATATCGCCAGAAAGCCCTTGGATTTTTAGAAATGGCTGATTCAATATTTGCTATGTAATTATTAAACATTTCCCTCTCCAGATCTTTAACCCGCTGACGTAAAGTTACAAAAGATTGATGATCGGAAAGATTTCCATACCTTTTAAACCTTGAGTGAAATTTAGCCTTTTCCCTAATTATTTTAATAAGAGGATCTTTGTACCAAGGAGGATACTTGCCCCGCGGAACAATAATTTTAGTAGGTATATACTTATTTTGAAGCAAGTAAATAGTGTCGTAAAAGAAATTGACAGCTTCTTCGAAAGTCCTACAGTTTAGCTCTAATGACCAGTCCCTAGCCACCATTTCTTCAATTATGGCATCATAATTCGCAAGAGCATACAGGAACTTGACTCTTGGCCGTGAATGCAGCTGATGCAGTTGAAAAAAATCAGCAGTGATACAGAGTGCCTTATGGTGTAGGTCCTCCTCCACTAAAGGATCCAGGCAGCAAGTGACAGTAACTTCGTTATTTGATAATACGAGGTCAAGAATCCTGTCATTGACATTACGATGAGAATTGTACTGTAACAAATTGCAAGCGGTAAGAGTATCACAAAAGGAGGTCTGGACGGGCCCGTGCAAGTTACTAGGGCACAGATAATCACCATAATAATAAAACCAGCCTAATAATTTCCCACTGCAGGGCAAATGCCTTTTCTTATACAGAGAAGATACGAGCACCAATCACCATGCACGCTTGCTCAAGACGGGTTGGCGATTTCAGACATACCTTTTTTAGAAAGAAGAAAGAAAGAAAATACGTTTAGGTAAGTACTTGCGGTAAACGTGACGCAAAAAAAGAACAGAAACACAAAAAGAAACAAGTTGGGGGAAAATTACCTAACTATTTATCGACTTTGGCCAGGCTTCCTCACGATGTTTTTCTTTCACCTACGCCTACGTCACTAATGTTCAAGATAAACTCAGAAAGTACTTACATGTGAATTTAAAATGGTACTTGCTAGTACACATTGGTACTTGCTCGGATTTGAAGCCACATCATACATGAGATGCAAGGCCTTAACCACTGGGCCATCACGACATGCATAACTCATACTTTTTTTTAATTTTTTTTTATTTGAGATAGGTTTGCTCTTGACTCTAGGTCAGAGTTGACCTAGACTAGAGTCAAGACCTACTTCTACTAATTAAGAAAAAATTTAGACCTGAAGCCGGTACCAGGATCATAAGTACGACCAATTAAATAATAGCAGACGACTTAAAACTCCTTCGCACTTCAATAAGTAGGGAAATATATTTTATGGCTATACCAAAAAATATTGTGAATTTTTGTAGATTTTTCTTATTATTGAAAGTTTATTAAAGTTGATGTTTGATTAATGTTGCTTATTTACATTTATTTCTTCATTTAAATTTAATTTATTTCCTTTTTACATCTCAAAAACCACCTCTGCCACAACCCACCTCCGTATCTACTATGAGAGTTATGACATAACGACTCATTTCAGTTTGTCATTTTTATCTGATCTATTATATTTTTTCTATCTTAATCTTATAGAGGATATAACTAGCTATACAAATAGCTTGGTCTTATATACAAATCTAAGAATATTATCGGCTGAGATAATTATGTGTTCATTGGCGTAAAATTGTTACAACCCTCCCCGGTCTCCCCTATTTAAATAAGGAAAAATCGATTGTGGTGTGCACGAGTGATGTGACACCTATTGTGGTTGAGCAGTGGATAGTAAGTACATATATAGTCGGTAGAGCTTGATCGTTTCGATTGCAAGCAAAACAGCTGCTGTAGTTTAGATGCGGGTTCAGAGCAGCTGCATCGAATTAGTGCACTAACACCACACATTCCCCAGTTGTTTTAACTGCACGGCGATAGCATCGGGTTATTCCACTAATCCTCATTGACAATTCTCACTAATGGGGATTTGTGGACAAGAAGTTCACAAATCATGGGGATTTGTGAACGGCTTAAAAATTAAATGATAACAGCATTCACGTAATAACCTGCTATTTGTCAGACCGTCTGCCGATAAGAAGAGAGGATCTTTTGTTTGGGAAATTAGGATACTTCTATCTTATTCCCTAAAACAATTTAATCAAAATCCATTATTCAATCATTCACATAAAAACTACATATAATTTCATACAGAAATACGGTTAAATATATTTTCTCTTATAACTAATACTACATCCATAATTTCGTGGGTAGGTTTTTTTTTTTTTACATTTTCCACATAATATGCAATAAATATATCTTATATAAATCTCGTACATAACATGTATTAGTATGTATCTATGGTTTCTGCTACATTCTGTAAATATTTTATTTTGATTTTTTAAATCTGATTATTTTTCTCAGGTATTCCGTTAATTCAGGATATGATTGGGAAAGACATAGATCTCTTATCTTTGTTATTATTAGTACCTACTAGGTATATAAGTTGCAAAATGTAGATCTATACATATAACAATGTACTTACATTAGGACATAAAAACATTTAGACACGATGACTAAACAGAAAGCAATTAAATACGATAAATATATTTTAACAATGGTCAGTACCACTCCTCGTTTAACAGTTAACAATATTTGAAAATAACTACTTCAATTAAATTATTTAAAGCAACGCTACAGATGTAATCATTGTTGGCATCTGACCATTGTTAAAAATAACTAATTAAGTACGAGTTAAATAAACATTTATTAAATAGAAACCCACTATAAACTGGCTTTGTAGTAGCTATGTAAATGTAGTAACTATGTAACTGACTAGATCCATTCACAGGGTACGCATTATATGCATGACAATAACTAAAACGAAACACTAACTAAAAACTAATAAACATAGTGCAGAAAGATAATTTGTAGCTTATATTAGAACACTATTCATTGAAGACAGCTATTTCATTAATTATAGTAATTAAATAGTTATAAGTAGAAATAAATAAACTAAAATGTACGCAACACAGATGAAACCCACTAGAATTGATACTCTAACAATTGACCATGTCTCCAACACCCCAATAAAAAGCTAACCTAACTGCCACAACAAAGAAATTTCATATAGTTTGTGTTCCATAATTTCTAAATATAATAAATAGGCTCATGTGAAGTTACCTTATGTCAATATTAAAAGCTTTAAAAAAATAAATGCCATAGTTAGCGACACACCTCATGTAGACACAGTCAGTTTTTATTTTAACCTTGCCGTAGATGAACTTGTTTCAGCATTTCCATCGGTAAAGTAACCATCGTCAAGTTAAGACAATCCGAAGTTAAGAATTTCCAATAATTGTGAGTACCTACAAAATAATGCAGTCCAGTAGATGTCTTGTTGGGGTTTTATACCAGCTGAATGTTACAAATAAAAAGAAAGTTACGTACCTACCAATAATGACATGAATGTTACTTAGCTCAAAATTTCGTTTTGCGTAGCGAAATTCTCAACTCGGAGTTGATAGAAATACATCAATTCCACAATGATAGAATACTTAATATAATTATGTTAAATAATGTAACGTAACGTGTTCGTGTATTCGTGTCGGGTGTGCGGTTCAGTTAGGCTTCTCCTTTTCCTTGTCACTGCCATCTTTTTCTTTCTCTTTTTCCTTATCTTTGTCTTTCTTCTCTTGCAGTTGTTGTAGGTGGGCCGGCAAAGCTTTTAGTATTGCGTGGACCTTTGGATCAAAAATAAAATCAGTGTTTATTATTTAGAAACAACTGGGTTGTGGATGTCAGATAGGCAGTCGCCCCATGTAAAATACTGGTATTCAGCTGCATCCGGTTTGACTGGAAGCCGACCCCAATATAGTTGGGAAAAGGCTAGGCAGATGATGATGATTATTTAGAAACAACATATTAATTTGAACTTAACCATTCAAAGAATAATTTTATTGTAATTGAATTCCTTTAATTGTATCGATTTGGATAGGGCCGAATATCGAGCCCTGGGGCACGCTTCTTATTATAATACTGAATACGAGGCATCAGCCGCATGCTAATCTCGGAGAATAACATTTATAGACCTGTGGTCACCAATGCGCTTAAACGTGAAAAGAAATATACTTAAGTCCGCGATTGTTGGTCTAAGAATAACATTAATAATGTCTAATCATAGATATAAAACGCCTACCTCCTCAGCGACGGCCATCAGCACGAACTCGAACTGTTGCTTGGTGGCGACAGTGCGAGTGCGTTGATCTCGGATGTGCTCCAGAGTGGCCGCGATGTCGATCTCCTTGGCGCCCTTGGCCATGCGGTTCAGAACCATGTCGATGAGGCAGTAGGTGCCCGAGCGACCGGCTCCGTCACTGGAATACAAAGATTTTTTCGGATCAACGTAAAGTCGCTTAATATAGCGTTATTGAAAGCCTTGAGACCGAACAATATGGAAATATGAGGAGTAGCGTAGGAGGACGATACGTAACTTTTTAACCGATTTAAAAAAACAGTTTGCCCGTCTCGGCCAATTACAGCCAAGACTCATTCAATGACACCATATATGTGTATAATATGCTGAACCAAGATATTATACTTTTTATAAGTACCTAATATGCTAAATTACAGTAGTCGAAATTAAATTAAATTAATTCAGTTGAATAGGTAGGTACATAACTAGACTTTGAATTCTTGTATCTTGATATTGCTCACTAATCGGTCAATCGAAAACATGTATTCGATATTTCTTTGATGATAGGTGTTATCGTATAGCGATTAAATCTTTTCGTTTAATATTAGGGTAGACCGGGTACAATATTGTACCAGGGTACGGTAGTACCATCGGGAATAACTAATAAAATTTTTATGTTGATGAAACTTAAGTAATGAAGTTTACTGTGTTTTGTTTGTTTGCTGTGTTGTGACATTAAAAGAGGTTCTGCTGAGATATTACCATTATATTTTTAACACTGCGTTTCATTTCATCACATCACTGGTACAACTAACCCCAAGCTCGGGGATATTTGTACCAATTCTCCCGATCTACTTAATGCAAAATATTTATGTTTATATTGCTTATACACATGTGGCTAAGTCACCAGTAATAGCCGCACGGGTCGATCGATCAGGGTACCTAAGCTACGCTTGCCGCGATTGGTCCGTGGATGAGTGACCTACTTTACATACCTACCAAGGCCCTCCGTGCCTCGGAAAGCACATTAAGCCGTTGGTCCCGGCTGTCATTCTTGGATCTTTGACAGTCGTTACGGGTCGTCAGAAGCCCGAAAGTCTGACAACCAGTCTTACCAAGGAGTATCATATTACCCAGTCACTGGGTAATATGACACTCACAGTGGAAGTCAGATAGTCAGTCGCTCCATGTAAAATACTGGTATTCAGCTGCATCCGGTTAGACTGGAAGCCGACCCCAACATAGTTGGGTAAAGGCTAGGCAGATGATGATTGTTTCTACACATCTAAAAGTATTATTATCTATTGTTAGAGGAATAGTGAAGAAACGTCAACATGGATGAGTGACAGGTGGCAAGCCTATATAAGTTCGTGCGCGCCTCACTCTGGCGAGTTTTGCGGTACCGTCAACTGGGCTAAGGGGAACCTCTGCTCGTTTGGAAAGTCAACCTGCCTAATTTTGTAATTTAGTAGATTGTTTGGTGTTATTTCTTTTAAATAAGTTAGCTCCGTTTTTTTTCTTTGTGATTTGATTTTGTTTTGTTAAAAAGAAATATAAAGTGTCGTAGTCTGTGGTTATTGTTTTTTTTTTATTAAATCTCACCTCTGGTTTCCTAAAACTATAATAAATTAATTTAGATTAGAAACAAGATCGTGATTTAATTATTAATTACCGTAAGTAATAGTTATTTACTTACTACAGGTTTATCGATTTTGACAATGAAGATCATATTCCGTGGTTTTAGGCTCAATAACCTAAATTATCGATCTACTCAAAAATGTTAATTAGATTTTACCTGCAGTGGACCACGATGGGGCATGATCTTCCTCTGTACGACTTGTTCACTTTTCTGGAAACAAAATAAATATTGCATAAATACCTACTTGTGAAAGATTACCTATAGGTATACACGTTACGTTATACTTGCGCAAGTTTAGACTTGCACAAGTTTGTGTGACACCGAACCCGAATGGCTCGGATACTCGTGCTAAATCCCACACAAGTTAATGTATACTTGTGCAAGTCCAATTTTGCGCAAGTAGGTACATCGTAACGTGTGTGGCCTGCATTACAAAAACCATCTGTATTGCAATTTTTTTTTTAAATAAAAATGGTTACAACATAATTAATCAGAACTGGTTGCTTAGCACCAAATAATTCTTAATGCCATAAAAGTTAAAAAAAGAAAACAATAAAAATTTGTTTTCTTACATAATATTTGGCTTTTCCTTATTTTTTTGCGAAGCCGGCCAGTTTTCCTTTAATTTTAACCTTTTAAAAAGTTAGGACAGGTATCGCACCGCTTTAGTTTAAAACCGTTTCTTCTTACCATTTCTTTATTTTAATAAGGTCGCCTAGGATTGCTTAATCTATGCGCTAAGTATCAATTGGCTATTTTAACTTATATAGCTCACCTCCTGAACTCCAACAGGGCCTTGGTCGATGATGGCACGCCGTTCTCAGGCCAGGAGAGGAAGTGGAACTGCGTAACAGTTCGAGTCTCGCCGGTGCGTTGGTTCTTCAAGTAGAAGCTTCGCACCAGGTAGTCGTCGCACCATATGTGCTCGCTTACCAAGTGCACCTGAAACATCACGTATTATATTTATTTTAATTTTACTTGCAACGGACTTAGAAAACAAGGACCAGGGGTGGACCGGAGACTTCAGAATCAATACCTGCGCTTCTTCTTTTTGTTGCGTAGATAAAAGCCATACAGGACTAATCAAGAGCAGAACTTTTTCTGAAACTTTACTTTGATAAAGTGGTAGTAGGTCTAGCATCTATCTAAGCTTATCCATCATCTGCTTGGCTTTTTCCCTACTATGTTGGGGATGGCTTCCAGTCTAACCGTATGCAGCTGAATACCAGTTTTTCACATGGAGCGACTGCCTATCTGACCTCCACAACCCAGTTACTGTGTAATACTACACCCCTTGGTAAGACATATTATATACAGAAGCTGTTGGTGTACCTTTACAAATAAATAAAATAAGACTGGTTGTCAGACTTTCGGCTTCTGACGATCCGTAACGACTGTCAAAGATCCACGAATGACAGCCGGGATCAATGGCTTAACGTGCTTTCCGAGGCACGGAGGGGTCTTGGTATGTAAAGATGGTCCCCCATCGAGACCCATGCGGCTGTTATTACTTAGAAGCTTATGTCTTATCCAACACCAACAAAACTTACCTCATAGATATGGTAAAGTTCAGATCCCTCTTCAGGCCAGTAGCGGTGGCAGAGCTGTTGTCCGTTCTCGGTGAGGCGCGTGAGCATGACCATGACGACGCTGCCCTGCTCCCACACCATCTGCCAGAAGTCAGGCGCCGTGTGGGCCATGGGGCCAGCGGCTGCGATGTAAGCGGGGTTGCGGGGGTCGTGGTCCGTCTGGAGAACAAATGGGGGGTCATCAGAATTATAGTTATGCATAGGGACTGACTTTAATGGACTAGCAAAATATGGAAAGATGCTCGAAGTTTCCACTGGAAATGGAGTACTTATAAGATCATATAAGATTAATAATTATTACGTGGTAAGTAGTTTCTGTTTCCTTGCGTACACATTGTCAATGCCCTTTCAAGCAAGAAGAAAGTGTCTACATAAATCTTGATAATATGTTAAAAAAACATACAATCATGATATCTATATTTATGGCACACATTTTTGCTTTCAAGAGCCTATTATACGGTGGTATATAAAACAGTTAACTTACGATAGTCGAAGCATTGATGTAGTCAGATCCAAGATGGTTGGAGAGCGTGTTGAGCGTGACCCTGGAGTGGTCGTAGGGCAGCACGTCAGCATAGCGGTTCTTGCCGGTGTTGTCCTGCTTCAGGGCTGCGGTGGTGGCGCAGGGCTCTGCCTCGTACGCGCACAGGGCGCGCCATTCTTGCTCCAAACGGTCCTTGTTGCGCAGGTGATCTTCCATGTATGCCTGTAGAGGAAGCTGGTTAACATTCTCCTTCTTTTTCTTTTCGTATGAACTGTGGTAGTGCTCCGGCAATAAAATGGTAATAATGCAATTGTTGTTACTACAAACTATTTATTATAAATTTGCTTACCAAAACAATGTGTCCAGTAGAGATGTCCATGTTAGTTAGTGCTGGTTCCTCACTCCTGAAATAAAATAACGACACGTTAAGTCACCTTACATTACTTTATCAGCCTATTTTTTTACATAACTTATTGCAACTCCAAAAGACAATCTCAAGACGATTTAAGCTAAGGTATCCAAATGCTTAAGTCGTTCTTACCATGACGAAGTGCTAGATCGAGTCGAAGGAGAGTTGCCTTCAGTTGGTTCCTTAGAGAGCGAGGTGATGCGCTGTGGCGGCTCGGTGGGGTGCGTGGGAGCGGCGGCCGGCTGCTGGCTAGTCCACTTGCCCGACATGCGTGCTCGGCACAACTCCTGCAATGTGACGAGCTCAATGAACGTTAGGACTCACGAGTAATAACAATTGCCGGCAAAAATTAAATACCTACACTGCAAAGTATATCATCTTACTTGATAGTCCCTAGTAGCCTCAGCGTCAATCTCTGCTGCCGAGGATAAGCCGTTCATCTTCCTCTTATTGCTCATGTCTCGCCTCAACAGCACAGCGAAGATTACAGCTCCTACCACCAGGACCATCAGACTCCCTATGAGAGCCGACAGTACTGGCAGATCTAGGCCAAGTATGGGCTCTGGTGCGTCCAAGTGGTGGCTCACTGGGCGCTTACTCTGCAATCATAGATTGAACATAAAGTCCCGGACACAGAGACGCTCATTGTTTGCCTTAAATATTATTTGAATGCTTACTCTGTCACCGATGCCAGTTGACAGAATTTGTGCTCCAGTTTCGCGACGCAAATCATCTTTAATTTCATCTGAAAGGAATATTTAGAAGTACATAATGTGTCAGTAGTTATAGATAAAGGAAGTCAAAAAGATCTGGCGTGCAATCTTGTATTATCTTACCAACGTGTCGCGCTACGGCCATAGCATCATACCCTTTATTATTCTTCTCAACTTTGAATGTAACTTCACTTGGATCGACTCTGAAACAAAAGGTTGTGTTGTTCTAATATTATTACCACAATATACAATAGATATTTAAATAAATAGATAAAAAAGTTAAAACTCTAGATTTTAAAGTAGACTTTATTAAAGTTACCGGGGGTTTGTAAAAGTGTTTTTCTCTAAACCAAGCATTTCTTCTAGTCTTGAAATAAATGAGATGCCTTTCTCCCAGTCAGTTAGGAACCTGAGGCAAACCGATTATAACATCAATGGGAAAGTACCTTAACATTTATTTTCTGTTTTACACTTTGGAAACGTGAAAGTTCTCACCTGTTCTTGAACAAGACGTACGCGTATGATGGGTCATAATCATAATCATTGTGATCGTGGTCACCAGGCTTTTCATCTTTATCTACGGGCTGCACACCTTGTGCTGAAACATAAAATCAGACCGATGCTGGAAATAGGGCGCTAGAACCACAAACGATTTTAGACAACACCGATATAGAACTCGAAACATGCATAATTTTTCATTTAGAACAGTCTTGAGTCAAAACAATATTAATTGCCAAAGTAATAAATAGCAGATCGAATTCAAGAGAAACAAGATTTACAAACACTGGGTTAATGCAGTTATTGAAGGAATACATTTTTCATTTTAGAGATAGTGAAGCGCATAAAACTGAATATCATAGGGGTAATGTATGCATAGATATGATATAAAAACATATATAGAAACATTGAAGCTGACATAATGACAACATAAATGACATACAGGGTGGGCTGTAGCCCAAAATCAACATCGAAGAGTACAAAGGAAACGCCATAAAACAAAACATTTAGACGTCATTCATCATACACACATAGGTAACACGTTTCATACAGAGGACCATTACAGCCCATGATTCGTGTCTCACAATAAATTAAAATGTGCTGCGGGAAACACTTAGTGCGGTGTTCTATACAAGACGTGGAAGTGCGATTAGTAAAAAATATACTTTAATTGAGATGCAGCTCTAGCCTGTAGCCTGACTCTATTCGAGGGAACATTGATAGGTATCTAAAACAGTTATCTCAGGCCGCTGTGACACTAACCTGTCACTGATTTATTGTGGTATAAAATCTTTAATGTTTTTGCGTCCAGGCGCGGCCCAGGCTTTTTAACATCGTCTCTTTCCCTACGCTTAAAGCCCCATTCGTTATTAATCAAATCTTGAATATCCTCGGGGTAAAATTTTGGACTTTCACCTGAAACATCGTCGGCATAACATGTAACACCCTCGGTCTGGTTTAAATCATTTTTACGGGTCGAAGTTCTTGATATCAAGGGGCCTATGTGAAAAAAAATAGCCAAGAACTAAAACAACACATTGGTTAACTGAGAAGTACAAATAAGAGAAATTAATTTAAAAGTTTTTACGTCAATACTTCAACAGAATGAGTGAGATAATGTTGCTGTTGTACCTACAATGCAAACGAAGCAGGAAGCAACACAAATTGCCATCTTTACACGGAGGTAACTCTATGTTCTCAAGTTATGCGATACTGACTCACCTTGCAACTCGTCTGCCCTGAGCGGCCCTCCTTCAGCGTAAAGGGCGCCTTGCGGCTTTTGTTTAGCATCAATGACATCTCGCCAGTAGTTCATGAAGTATTCCTCCATTTGCTTCGAATGTTTAGCATCTAGTGCGGGCGAATTATCTGCAGCGTTACATTATAGCATAAACAAATAATTTGAATAACAAAACAATTATTTCATGTAGATATCTGTATTACCTTTGATGTGATAAGGGTCCAACTCCCCACTGCCAGCATCAATGGGAAACTCATCTATTCCGTCTTCATCTATATAGACCCTTGGTTCAGGTAATTCACCCGGATTCTCGTATTCAAAGGGAAAGTGTTTCTCAGCAAAACTCTGTTTATAATTCTTCCAAGCATTGGAACGAATTTCTTCATCCAGGGGAGAAAATCTATTGCTCGTAATATATTCCGCAGTGAATGGTGGCGCTTTAGTTTTGTACTTGCGGAAATGAGCTCCCAGGCGTTCTTCGTCAGCGTACGCCATGTTAGGTTCATTTTCTCCAAGAATGTCAGACACGGATTTTTTTTGTTTATCGATAAGAACCCTAGGCATAGGGTTTGCGTTGTTGATTGGCTTTCGCTCTTTTTCAGCTAGGATGCGTTCCCTAAATCCTGAAAATGGTAGAATAATGGGAGATTCCTCGCTTCCACCCATTAACATCAAATCGCGTATTTTGTCACTTGGCGTTTCGCCATCCGTTGGTTCGTCTTTAATGAAAAATAAGAAGATTCCATTACTTATTTCATTCAAAGAAAACAGCTATCAAAATGTATAGTATTTTTACCTTTGGATATGTAGGGAGTCGGGTCGTCATCAGGTGTCAATGGAGGATTATACACCTCATTAGCAAAGTTTGAGTCGGAGATCGGTGAGTTAGGCATAAAGCGCACATACGCTGTCTCATCTGGTTCAATCTGTATTTTAACACGATTATTAAGAAAGTCATTTATTAACAATCGATACAAGTGACCACTTAAATAATAAAGGAGTACAACTTACTTCTTCGGCATTTTCTTCAGGGTTTTCTTCGGTGTCGGTACTTAATTTAGGGTCAGCAAAATGGTCACATATTTTTGTATTGACAGTAGCTGGATCACTGGAAAAATTAATCGAAAATGTTTAGTCATCGGGCAATCACATGTATACCCGAAAGTAGTTGCCCATTTGACGAAACACTTGATTAGAATACTTGATTCGACAGATAGAACGAATATTGAGAAGGGAGGAAAATCTGTTAATACTGATGACTGAATTTCATTGAGTGCTGACCATGTCGTCCCAAGCAGGATGTTTTGTGAGAGGCAAACGAGTAGGAAGTTGTGATTTTTTCAGATCAACAACCCTTGACAGACTACGGTTGCCACCCGAATGTTGGGAGGTTCCTTCGTGCAATAAAGTAGACTGTGACACTACTGATATTAAATAAAGTGATACAACTAACAGGTCCTGTCGCAGCGTGTAGAGCATGGCCTGCAACACGCACTGCGTGTATGCATGCTCCCAGCGGTAGCCGCGAGACGCCAGCCGCTGTAGCTCACCCTCGAACCATTGCAGCTGCTCCGAACTCATGTCGTACCTGTACAGGGATAAAGATTATGATGATAGCTTTTCAAGATAGACAACTAAACAAACATCACACATAACATCACGTCCTGTCTCCCCGAAGGGTTAGGCAGAGATGTACCTATTATAGTATCCCCACATTTCGCCAGTTATGTTTAAGTCCCATGTAATAGGGGGTGACAACTAAACAATATGTACATAATCGTCTCAATGCTAAAGGACAGAGGAACCTAACCCAAAATTGACGAGATTTAGCATGGAATCTTTACAGAGGGTAGAATAAAGTTGCATAAAGTGAATGAGAAACTTGACTCTCAAAGGTAACTTACTGGTAAAGTGATCCTTCCTCCACTTCTTTTTCGTACACCGGTATACATTTACCGAAGGCGAAATCTATGAAAGAAAATTGGCATCTCTTATTACATTACAGCACCCTAATTGCGTACACACTACCAGTAGGAATCGGTTTGATTTTGACAGTTCAACAACATTCATTGCCTTAGTTACGTTGTTGAGCAGACAAATTTTTGGAACATATAAAGCAATGGCTTATTAACAATATGCTTCAAAATCATTCAGATTGTGACTGATAGTGTGTCACGCAATTATGGTGCAGGTTATTAAATGTTACAAATTTTTATTACAGGGAAAAAGAAGATAATAATATTAAAAAAACAAAACTACCAAAAATACTATTGTAATTATGCTATCACAACTCAGGTCCCCAAGATACAGGCACTGCCTAGTTGACCATCACATATAACAAAATGAATGTCACCAACAGTTACAAACAGAATTATTATGTTAAACTAATTTTAAAATAATAATTGTAACAATGTTTAAATAAATTTATTATTAAGTATTAAAAAAAAAGACAGTCGAGTAAAAAAGTTTAGGAATGATAAAATGACTGAAATTCAATTTTTTTTACTACTTGTGTTTTTCCATTCATGTTGCAAATCATACCGCAGCTAGTGCGTTTGTTTTAAACTTTAAAAGCTTATTGTGGAAACATTTTCCATTACACGTTCACTTACCGTCGTAGCACCACTCCACCCCCTCCACGCATAATGATGCGCTGAATAAGCAACCTGAACAACGAAACGTGTTGTTAATAAAGTAACATAACACATAATATCACGCCTTGTTTCCGCACAGGGTTAGGCAGAAGTGACCTTTATAGTACACCCACATTTCGCTAGTTATGTTAAGTCCCATGTTAGGCTCGCCCCCTATTGGGAGCAAGCCTATTGCCTTCAACCGGGTACAAATCCAGACTCCGGGCTGCTACTGAGAAATTTCAGATAGAAAAACCTAATAACAACAATTTGCCCGACCTGAGAATCGAACCCAGGACCTCATGCTCAGCAGTAGCGCTTGATCAACGAGGCAGTTCTGACACCTCGAAAAAAATCAGCTGTTCCCTACATTTTCACAAGTTTATGCGAACATAAATGTAGAGAACAGCGGATTTTTTTCGCGATTTCAGCTTTGGTCCCATAGTAAAAGTGGTTCATAATGATGAGTACAATGACCCCTTAAGAGGTTGTGCGTTATTTAAATTACACCTTATAGACAGCTCTTGTTGAGCGGCTAATATTATTTTTACTGCGGAGCGTAAGCAAATGTAAAGTTCATGCGGATATAAGAGAAGTAGAGAACAGAATACCAAACCCATAAAAAGTCCAATGCTGACTGTTAGGTCTACAAAGGTTAAATATTGGGTTGACGGGTTGTCCTTTACCTTTATGTAGGTACGATAAGTGTAATTAATCTATTTTAAACCGTATAGGTATGTTTAATATTTAATAGATGCCCTGGGGTTTCAAAACTCCAGACTTACCAATAAATCATTGAACGCGTATCGGAATCTACATAGCTATACTAATAATGAAGCTGAAGAGTTTGTTTGTTTGTTTGAACTCCCTAATCACTAGAAATACCTGTCGGATTTGAAAATAGTTATTTATGTTACAAGTGCAGAAAGTAGGTGATTTCCGGCGAGTGGCATTTTTATTCACGAGCGAGTGTATAAGTTGACACGAGTCGGAAATCATCTTACGCTCCTGTATCATACAACGTTTTACTATGCATTGTGCGAGGACAAAAAAAAATATTAAGATTTACACAGATGGACTCCGAACTAATTGTAAGCAAGAAATTAATAAAATGGCGGGCTTATTTTAAATTCATGCACGCTCAGCATGCAGCATGCTGCGCATGTGCAAATAGCTGCCACGTCGTATCGCAAAAGGCACGAGCAAAATATACGTTTAGCCAAACATATATAATGAATATTTAAAATTAATATATTGATTAAGATCTAAATCTAGAGTAAAAATAAAAACTCTTTGCGTCGGGCTGACGACGGAGTTAAAAATAAAAAAAATTAAACTGAAAAGTAAAAAGTACTAGTGCGAAAAAGTGACACTTTCCCCACAATTTGGCTGCTCGGAAAACGCTCGTTTCGAGCACATGCATTATAAATTATTTTTGCACTTGCTAGCCCAATTCTTGAGGAAGGTTATAGGCTATTTAACATCACGCTACGACCCTTAGGAGCCGAGCAAAAAAAAGTCAGAAAGAACGCCGAGCGAAAACGAAATAATATCACGGGCAGGCGATGCATTGGGGTGGGTCGGGGAACAAGAAACACGCGGATGAAGTCGCGGGCAGAAGCTACTTAGTCGTAAATAAACTGTAACTCTATTTCCATTTCAGACTGCAGCATTTTATAGAAAAGGACAACAATGATGATCAATACGGGTAAAAAGACTACAGTGTCGAGTTTGTAAGAAAATCTAAGATTCAAGAACTCAAAGCGATCCTCGCGTCTGCTTTGTAGTTTTACTCGAGTTTAAAATAAGCTCTGCCAGTTCAAAGGTAGGTACTGTAATGTAGACGTGTATTTTGTACCTAAGATACACTTTCTCAAGTTGAATAGGTATTGTATCTTGTTGGTACGATTCAGGTAAGTATAGGATTTGTACCACGATCAGGATTTTTTCTACAATGCGATGCTACTTATGGCTACTGTCGTTCTGCTCTGTGTCCATCCAGGTGGAGAGATTAGACTACATAATATATACAAAATGTCCCGGAATTAACGCACAACCTCTTAAGGGGTCATTGTACTCATAATTATGAACGACTTTTACTATGGGACCAAACCTGAACTCGCGAAAAAAAAATCTGGCGTTCCCTACATTTTGACGAGTTATGCGAACATAAATGTAGGGAACTGCAGGTGGACAGTATCATCAAACTGAATAAGTATTTCAAGCATGGTTCTGTCAGCAGAGTAATTGAAGTCGGTCTGAGGAGGATTCCCAGCGGAACCACTGACCTTTACAGGTACCTAGTTATGACGTTGATGAGTTTATGATTCCTTTAGTTCTAGATGACTAGGATTGTGGTGGTGAGATAGGCAGTCACTCCATGTTAAATATTGGTATTCAACTGTTTCTGGTTAGACTGGAAGCCGACCCCAACATATATGGTTGGGAAAAGGCTAGGCAGATAATAAGTTGTTGCTGACTTACCTATGTTTCCATCGGCATGCGAGGGCGCCAGCGTGCAGAGCAGCGCCAGCGCCCAAAAGATAATAAGTTGTTGATGACTTACCTATGTTTCCATCGGCATGCGAGGGCGCCAGCGTGCAGAGCAGCGCCAGCGCCCAAAAAGCCTGTCGTATGGACAGTCGGAACATTACATCTGAAAATAAAATAATTGAATACTTTGGTTATTCATTTGGAAACTATACATTTTATTCTACTTCAGAAATTATGGTTGTTCCAGAGTTCGGAACATGGTTTTGATTACTTATTCGGTACGCACATAGGAAGGCAGAACTTATTCTGGACCTTTGATACAAAAAAATAAAACGGGCCAAGTGCATGTCGGACCACGCACAACGAAGGGTTACGTAGTTGCTTGGGAGGAATTTATCCCAAGATTAAACTTAATATTCTACATTCCAACTGATAATGTAAGTTTGTACGCACAATATTGGGAGATTTACCATGTTATTTTAAGACTATAGACTTCTAATAGGTTTTCCTGTAATCTGTAAGTATGTATAGAACTATTTACAGTATTATTTCAAAAATTTTGACTCGGTTATTTTGGAGATTCTTAAATAACCTTAAAACTATTTATTTTAAAGTTATAAATAAAATATATTTGAAACCCTGACAGCCCTTTCATTTGATATGTCACATGGTACAGTTTGACAAACTTTTTTTAATTTTTTTAATTTGCCCCCAATAGTGACCCCCATATTTGAAATTAATTTATTTCCGTTACACGTACGTGTTTGGGTTACAGAAATTAATATGTGTAGCAAATTTCAACTTAATCAGCCCATTCGTTTCGGAGCAAATTGGCTGTGACAGACGGACAGACAGACAAACAAACACACGAATGATCCTATAAGGGTTCCGTTTTTTTCTTTTGACGTACGGAACCCTAAAAATATCGGAAAAGACGTGAAACGTCGTACGTATCTAAAAGTAAGATACTAAGTACTATAATAATATAATTTAGGAAGGGTAGGTATTAAGTGGTTGTGGTTAGGTGCATATAGATATCTAGAGTCGGTATACCGTATATTAGTAGAAGCCTACCAACCGAAATTTCTTTATTAAGTAATACCTACTTATATTACCTACTTATACATATTTACGTAGAAACTATTGTGGTCCACTAAGGACATAAAGTAACAACTAAAGTAAAAGCTTACCCTTACCATTCCCCTGACAAGCAACGTAAAGCGATTAGGGTAAAACCCTCTTTGTGGGACCGTAGTTATAATAGTCGGAGTCCTGTCCAAAATGAATGCTAAGACATGATGATGTTGCTAAAATACACAAAGTAATTTAGACCGTAGTTCTGGGCTGACACAATACAATTTAGGTTGCCATCGACTATCGACTCGCTTAGAAGTATACAAAAAATCAGATCTAAGATGAACCATTTATCAGGGGAGGTCAGGGGAGGTATTAACAGGTAGGTACTACATAGTTGCAGATAAAATCCCGTCAGATCCTAGAAATACAGTAATTGGAGTGGACACAAACTGCAGTCCGGCGCAATACGTCGTTTGTATTGTGAGGAGGACTTCGATCGGTGGCAGCTCAAAGGTATATTGATAGCTAGGTAGGTACGACGTTGTTATAAGTTTGCGACACGATCAACGTATGTATAAAGGCAGGTACTACGTCAGTATCGGGCTGTTGAACTTTGAAGTTGCAATAACGCAGTGTATCAAGTTGTGTGGTTTATTAACTTTGAAACCGTAAAATAAACACGGCCCTCCAAACGTCTTATAGAGTGGCTTGAAGCTAACAATTTAAAGATCAATATTAGTAAAATAAAATTTATATTATTTCATACATACCGAACAAAACCATTGCACCTAAATGTAGCTTATGAAGGGGTCGCCCTGACAGAAAATGACTCAGATAAATTTCTTGAGATATCGTTAGACTGGAAGCCGACCCCAACATAGTTGGGATGAAGTGAGCTGTCACTAGTGTCAATCCCTAGCACTTGGAATAACAGCTCACTTCACCCTAAGTTTTCACAGTGAGATTTTTACGGAATAGAACGACAGGTCATGGTAGGAAAAGGCATCGGCTGAGCATTGGCTCGCATAAAAAGTTACCCTGTATAATATGAAAAACACAATCTGCTTTCAATTCAAAGACAAAATATGCGGTCGAATCCACAATCAGTGTGATAGATAAAGCCTTCGAGCCATCTATCTTTGTTTGCAGTTCCACGACCTATATCCCTTACTTCAGACCAGCGAATTAATTCTGAAGGGACGAAACACAGGACCGTAGGCGTCTTGATTTACGTGCCTAATGTGCGGTAGCCACATTGAGGTCTTATTTATTGGATTAGATCAAAATTACTTATTCACGGATTTTGAATATGAATCGGATTAGATCGAAGTAAAGTTTTCAAAAACATTACGAGTATGTTGCTAGCGAAGATTTTTAATTTATAGGTATCCATGATATTTTTTTTTAATCCTATACTATAATTTATTTTGTTTACAAGTAACACGGTGAGCCAGAATGTCATTTTAATACTGGAATATAATATTTACATAATATATAAGCTAACAGACTTAAAATAATAATAATATGTACATGTATATATAAAAAAAGAGTGAATAGAATCATAGGGCATCAAATAATTCGTCCGCATCGCTGCAAACAGGAATAGTGTCCAGAAGGCTGGCAGCATTGCCGGGTTGTATGGCGATGCTGATTCTTTAGTCAAAGAATAGGCCAGCCCTTTGGTCACGTGAAGAGTCGACCAACCGCTTGGTGATTTAAGTAATAAAGATTGCGGAAACATATTTTTACTTACAACTTATTAAAGTAAGATGTTTCGAAATTATTATTAGGAACAACCTTCCATCTCGGCTGTTTGGAACGGAATATATTGGATTCGAGAATAATCACCACTACAGCTTAGTAAGTATAAATAACAGGTAGATATCGAAATGTCGTGCTAGATACATTTATTAGTTACAGTACCCGGCGATAAATATTGCACATCGACCTTTGGAAAGAGACAATCGGCTAATTTCGGCTTCGTAGAGCGTTATCTCTGTCGCACATTACCTATGTGACGTTTTGTCACTCGTTGTTCAAGTGCGATAGAGTGCGGTCGCGTCCAGTTCAAAATATATATTTAGAGTTGTGTTTTATTTAAATAATTTAAAGTTGTACTATGGCATCTTTAGGAAAAAGAGGGAAACCTTTACGAGGTCAGTCACGCGAAATTATCTACAATGCTTATAAATATTTTGTAACCGAAGCTGACAGATTTAAAAAAAATGAAGATGAAAATGTAAGTTGTTATTTTAAGAAGGTTCAAGAGCGAGTTGCAAATGCCACTGGAATTTCAAGAAGAACTTTAAACAATATATTAAATGAAGTCAGTACTGAAACACATTCTACTGAAATTAAGTTCAGCACTCCAAAAAAAGGGAGACCAAAAAAGCAATTTCGTTTGGATATGGACGATTTTGATTATGATGTTGTTCGAAGAATGGTGTATGATTTTCACTTACGATTTAATGAACTGCCAACAATAAAATAATTAAAAGCTAAATTATCTGAAGGTATTAATTACAATGCTGCCGTATCAAGCCTATTTGCGTTATCTCACGAAACCTAGTTTTGAGATATCATCGTTTAAAGTTTTTTAAGGATATTTGCGATTATCTTGAATGTTCTTTAACTTTTGTGAAATATTTTTACATGAATAGAGTTATTGGAGTCTAAGGAGAACCGGACAGTTTTAAGATTTTTTAAAACGTCAACATTTTTGGAGGTATTGGCAAGAACGGAGATAGGTATGACAAGCTCTCCATACAATGGTAGTTACGCTATGCTCTGTATGTTAAGATACATGAATTACCCGCAACAAGTGTAAAATTGAATGTTTTGCTGAACTTAGGTATCTCTAGGTTACCGGAAATTGGCCTGACTGATTATTTAGTATTACATTGAATTTTATAAGGCAACATAAAAAAAAAACTCATCTAATAATCAAATTATAAAATTTATTGTTAAAGGCAATCCTATGCAAATCAGTCAAAAACTAAAATAAAACGAAAACTCAGACTTCGTAACTAAAATTTAAAATCTTTGGAAAAGAAATAATAATATTAATTAAAATGAATCAAACTTTTTTTATAACAATAACAGATAGTGCTCTTAACATAATCTTCGTTCATCCGCTTTAAAGCTATAGGTATGCAAGGATTTAAAATCATCTAAAAACTAATCAACAAGAAACCTATCCAATTTGTTATTTTTTAAAAACAAACATTGGAGATCGACTTCCTTAATTAAAGAGATCAATATTATTAGTCTTAGTAACTTAGGTATACCAGAAGAGTTTAGAATAATCCTAAACTAAAAAAAAATCACAGGACTAGTAGACAAATTAGGAACTAGAACATATAATCAGAATTACTTCGGATGCAAAAAATGAAATGAGATCTTAGATATCTAAGACTTCATCTAGATCTACTACATCTGCACCTACTTCTAAGTCTTCAAAAAACTTCCGATATACTCTAGGGAGAGAATCACATAGTTTAATTAAGTCTGCTTTCTTTGTTGCACTTATTCCCCTTCGCCTTACTTCCCGGGGTACATCAGACAACAGTTCTGTTCTATCTAAGTCCAACAAATTTTTGCGGAACACATCCAAGTCTTTGAATTCTTCTTCATTGTATGATTTCTTGACGAAAAGGTGAGTTGAGCCTCTTCGAAATTCGACCATTTTAAGTGCCTGAATATTATAATATTTTGGAAAGATATTTTTCTTCAGTTGATCCGCAAATACTATCATGTCTTCGTGGCCTATTACTTTCACAACCATGTTTTTTCGTGAAGCTCTCATAATATTTACATAATCGTTGAGATCATACATATTCTTTTGTTTAGTAAATTTGTTTGAGATGCACGCATGCACAGTGTCTGCTGCCATGTAGGTATGGCCAGGCTCCAGGTAAACAAATCGAATTTTTTCGGCAATAATCAGTTCTTTAGAGTTAACAAGGCGTATCATGGCGGTGAATAATACGCGGTTCTTATTTTGACTGGTGCAATTGTCACAGTAAATTATTATTTCTTTAATGTCTTTTGCAAAGTTAGTAACAAAATGGACATAGGATGAGGCGACATTGTAAGCCTTACGTCCGCTTTCACCTTCGTGCCATACTACACAGAAAGCTGGCTCGTTTTTACCAGGGGAAACAAAAGTCTCATTAAACAGTACCAACTTGCGTGAGAAATAATAGTCTTTAGTTGGTAATTTCGGCATGCATATAGCTTTTTGCATGTCAGCTGTAAAAAAATTTTTTGATCCTTCGGCCGTGTCGTTGATATCCTCTTCTAAGCATCGTTTTGATAAGTTGCGATTTTCTAAGTGAGTAGGGAAGATGTTGCAATTTTGGCAATCGCATTGGGCACAATCGTGATCTGGTTGAGCATGTGTCTCTTTATGATTCCTACATAAAGTACATATGTCTTGTTTAGGAATTGACGTGGACAAATTCATTTCCTTAATAATTCCATGAAAGTACGCCCAGCTACACCTTCTTATTTCTATCTCATCACAGTAAGCAATATAGGTTTTATACAAATCCATAAATGATACTCCGCATGGCAAATAGCGTCGATTTGGTGCATGACTTAAATTATAATGCGAAACGGTGGGACGAATCTTCTCTATGTATTCTTTCATATTCTGCTTATACTCTTCGGGGAAAGAATTCCATGGTTTAGCTCGACCGCGCTGTTCAGGTGCTGCTTGCATCTCATTAACATCAACAATCCCATGTTTAAAGTTAGCTTTCAATATGGTTACTACTGTTTGATCATTTTTAAATCCAAGAGTGTTCAGAAAAAAGGTTTTGCATACTTTAATATTTCGGAGAGTCCATGTTAAAGTGTTGTTTCGTCTAGAATTTTCTTTTGTTTTAATTGACTTCTTTGATTTTTTTACGTGTCTGGATATAAAGTTTCTTTGCTCTTGCTTAGTTAGACCTCTAAAATTAGACCAAATTTTTCCTCTTTCTTCTTCTGTAAAAGTTTCATAACATTTTCTTCGACATTCTTTTCTGCAGGGTGGCTTTAAATTGTACAAAATTTTCTCTTTTTCAAGTCGTTTAACTGGATCTCTTTCTCTTTTCTTTAAGGTAGCTGCTTGTTCAGTTTGATGTTGAATTGTTGTTTCTGGTGTGACATTTTCGCTACTAAGTTGCTGAATAAGATCTTCAGCACTATTTTCAAAAGAAATTTCGTTTGTTGATTTTTGTGGCGATTGAGATTGATGTCGAGTATCGGAGCTATTGAGTATCGGAGGCTGACAAACGTCTGGTTCAGCTGAATTATTTTTGGAAGGCGCAATCGGTGTAGATGCATTTTCAAAGCCAACATTTTCGAGACAGGAAGATCTTTGTGGCGTTTCAAATTGTGCCAGTTCCTTAAAATTTTCAGAAGGTACTGACAAGTTAAGAACGGAACTAGGTAAATCTAGTGTGTGAAGGCTAATGCTGTCTGAGAACTGATGCATGCTCTCGTTCAATCCAATCAAGTCTTCTTTATTAAGTTCTGGTAAAGGACTAGTATTCATTGTGACCGGTTGAAGTTCCGTGTATAATTTTGGTGACAGGTGTATCGATTGCTCAAAATTCATTTGTGCAATATTATTAGGTAGGTAGTGGACTAAGTACCGACCTGTTAAATCCTGAACTAACTGCCACTTCTTCAGAAATTGAGCGGTGTCCTTTCTGAACTTCAGTTGCAATAAATGACGGCTTATGAGGTCTCTTCCATTCACAATCAACTTCATCTTGTGGTTCTTTGAGATTTCCATCGTGAAAATCTATTGAACATCCTCTATTTTCAATAACTTTTTGTTTTTTTTGCCATTTGCAACATAAGTAAACGTCTTTTTTCACTCATATTGCCAAATTATAACACGGAACACATTTATATACCAATATTCAACCAATTTAACTATTAGTATTTATTTCTAGGTTTTGTATGCAACCGCGTACGACTGTGACCACGAATTTCAACAAATAAACTAACGAAAAACAACAGCGCGACGACGCCGACGGCGCGAAAGCGAGCGAGCGTTGCGATCAGCTCGGCCTACACCTACGCGCACTACAGTCACGGCTAAATACTGTATCTACTAGTTAGCAGAGTTAGAATTTGTTCGATGCGTTCGCTACTTATCACGCGTATTGCTGTATTTTATGATACAGCATTTAACCATAATTAACAATGGCAAAATCACAGTTACAAGAGTTAGGTGACAGCCACATACGAGGATTCGGTAGAAGTTAGATAAAAAATATTTTTGTGGTTGGGATAGGGATCAAATTAAATACGATTCGCACCTGTTACGCTTAACTCGTGTATCTTAAGATAACAGACCTGCGCGTGACACGGCAGAATGGGTCTGAAAAGACGTTGAGAAAAATACTTCACGAGATGGCATTTCGGTTCACTAAACTGGAAGATAATCGAAAAGTTCTAATGAAAAAGCACGATGTAAGTCTCAAACGAATTGAATACCTCGATAAAATACGCAAATTTCGCGAATCAGGAAATAATATCGTCTACATGGATGAGTCTACATACATCCCACACTAAAGGGAAATCTTGGAGTGATGATAAGAAAAAAGGAGTAAAAAAGCCAATTTCAAAAGGTCAACGTTTGATAATAGTTCATGCGGGAAATGAAAAAGGATTTGTACCCGGTGCCTTTTTAACGTATAAATCCATGGACACTACAGGTGACTATCACAATGAAATGAGTAACGATAACTACGAAAAATGGTTGGTTAATCAATTAATCCCAAATATACCCAGTGATTCTGTTCTAGTTATCGACAACGCACCCTATCAAACACCATTAAACAGGAAATGATCAACTGGTTAAACAGACACGAAATTCCAGTTGATCCAAAATTAACAAAAACCCAGATTTACGCTATTATATGTCAGCAAAAGGTGAGGTATACAGAGTTTTCCGTGGACAAAGTACTTGCCGTACATGGGCACACTGTGTTGCGATTGCCACCATATCATCCGGATTTTAATCCAATTGAAAATATATGGTCTCAACTGAAAGGCTATGTAGCCTCTAGAAACGTGGGTATGAATTTAACTACAGTAAAAACATTATTGACTGAAAAAGTAAACATTATCGGGGCTGAAGAGTGGAAAAAGGTTTGCGATCATGCAATCAAATGTGAGAATGAATATAGAAGCATTCAACACGGTTTAGACAATTACACTGATAGACTAGTGAAAAATACGACAGTGACAGTGATATTGACCTCTTTGAGAGCACAGATAGTGAAATGGAAGCAATTGAGAATTAGAATTTTTATTATTTTTATTACAATGTCTCATTTTAACAATATGTATAATGGTGTTTATTATGTACACTACAGCTGTAATTTTCCAAAATAATTAAATACGTAAACATAATGTGAACATGTTTTTTTTATATTTTATTTTACCCCAACCTAAAGCCATTATTTATAGAAAAATTGGTGTATTTTATACAAAGAATAAAAAGAATTATCAAAAGAAGTAAATCATAATTGTTTTAACAGCTCCTAATAGATACCGGACTGTTTGTATTCCGTGCGACAGAGACAACGCTCTACGAAGCCGAAATTAGCCTATTGTCTCTTTCCAAAGATCGATGTGCAATATTTATCGCCGGGTACTGTACTCGACTTATCACCTAACCGTGACCTTAGATATCAGAGATTCTTCAGCTATCTTTTTCAAAACAAGGTAATTTCTCTTTTTTATCAATGTCGGCTGGTTAAACCCAAAACAAAGTTGTAAATAAACACTGAAAAACAATCTTACGATAAAATAAACGAAAACGTTACGTACGAAATTCGTATCGATGTGCTACGAAGCTTTCATTTTGGCGTAGCACCCAAATTACTCAGAAGGCAGAACGAGGCTGGATAAAATTTCAGTAAATTCATAATATAGAAGATCCTATCTATATACCATACAATAAAATTCGACGGTAGCTGAGAACGACCTGCAGGCTAATTGCGTAACTGAGTTTGTTTCGGAAGCAGATTCCAAAATTAAACCAACACAGATCGAGCATTCAAGTAATAAACTAAAAACATTACTACAGCGTAGCAGAGGCACTGTGACACTAATAATAATTATTAATAATATCATATATATATATGATATTATATACCTATTTTTGACATTGTTACCTATATGGTAACAATGTCAAAAATAGGTATTTTTAAATAAATTCCTATACTTTAATCTTGAATTTTCATGGCTAAAACAATTCCCCAAAACAAGATATTTTTGAATATCCGTAAAGAACCGCACGAGTCACATTAGGAATGTTGTCTATTTGGATGATGACACTTTAAATAACTTTTGGAAAGTTAATAGTAGATTATACAAAACGGCACAACAATCCTCACATTTTTCTAGAGTTCCGTATTCAACAAGGAACCCATAAAGTTTCGCCATCTCCAGAAGGACATGGCATGGCATGACAGACAGACGTTTGTCTGTCTGTCTGTCCGCGGCTTAGCTCAGAGACTCTTTGTACTATTTAGAAAGCTGTAATTTGACATGGGTTTACGTTACATATTAATCACGCCGACAAAGCGGTAAAATAAAATGTTGTAAAAAAAAAATGTAGCGTAAAGTGGAGATGATATTTTTTTTTCTCATCTGTCCCATGGTTTGGGGTATCGTTAGATAGGCTGTTTAAAAATATTGCGGGTCTGTACTGAAAACGACTATTCGATTCCGGGATCCGTTTGCGTAATAAATGCAAATTTTTGTTAGAGTTTTCGGATATGTGAAAAAATTCACAGCAGTAGTATATTTATATATCTATATAATATATATCTTTGTAATCAAAGATAAAAGGAAAACTATCACAGCTAAGTAGGCTTTACAAGTTAACGAGTAATAGTCGACCAATTTATAATTGCAATTGCAACGTATGGGACAATGTGTTTTTCAACTACAAAGATAAATTTGTTCTTGGGATAAATTCATCCCAACCACGGAACCCTTCTTTGTGCGTGGTCTGACACGCACTTGGCCGGTTTTTTCTTTTTTGCGTGTCGATTTGACTCCGATAGCGAATCGAACGGTTGTAGATGCTCTGTACTGAATAGAAGGAAATTCCATGTGTTGTTTGTGTCAAGTAGTTTTTCCTTTCTTCTTCTATTTGATCTCTTTCTGTGTCGAGTGGTAGATGTAGGAAGGGCAGGCTTACTCTTTGCTAAAACGCCTCATTTCTAATTTTTATAATAATTAACATTTATACAAATATTTAATTTAGTTTCGATTCGCTTTTCTAGATGGTTAGGCTGGTGATTTTATGGAAAACCTGTTTGTATATATCACGTTCTCATAGCGCTTTAGTTTCTATCAGGTTTAACATTTTCCCATCTTTTCCGACTTCAGGAAATCTTCAGGATATCAGTTCATCGTTAATAACCTTCAGAAAGCTAGTAGAGTTGCTAGTTAAATTATACCTACTAATTTCACGAACCTTGTCTTTCCGGTTTTTTAAATTTTATCGCACCCTTAAGTCTGTGTACTGATATAGTGATCAGGGGCGAAGCCTTCATACAACCCGATTCCTATCGGCTTCCCTTCGGACCAACCATTCTTCTTAATGTCTACTATTGCCAAATTATATGGTACACCCATGTGTGTAACTGTGTATCACATCACATTACATAATTATATTTAATACCAGTTTAATACATCATAAGATTAAAAACCTACAGTTTTTTGTCTGAGTTTATAAGAACTGAACATATTTTTCTTCGGCTTCCCTTTAATGATGATTGTATCTGCGCCTCTGATAGACATAGGTGGATATAGCCAATTGTAATACTTTTAATGAAGAGACACCCTTTTTTTTGGGTGGGAAATCAGCAAATGACTTCTCCCGCTCCAGGCGGAGCGGGAGGGCGTGTCAGACTTTTACTGACTAAAACCCACCCGTGTTCCTTCAGTTGCCTGTGCCGGGGCCACGGTAAATCTTTCGAACTTCCCACGGCACTGGCTGGTATCGGCCCTAGCGGACCCCGCCAGTTAGTGCTGACATCTCTTTGAGGCCGCGTGAACAAAACGTGCCGTCGACCCGGGCCTGGTCCTTACCGGACGGCGAGCTACCCATTGCTCGCCGTCCGCAAGCCCGCGCCTACGGTGGCCTGGAATCGGATCTCAATTCCCGACGCCCAGGACGTTGATAGACCCTAATAACTGCCTAAATACTTAAACTACACCTAAATTCAATCCCCCGTCATAGATATAGAACCAAGTTCCCATACTATTTTTTAAACACACGGCAGATATTCCGCGTTCAATAATGGTCCATATTTTCCAATAAGAGTAATATATTCCAGGCTTCTTATTTATTACCGGAGCGTGTTTACATTGCTACAACTTGAATGTGTTTCCTCGATTCAATATTGAGGTATGACGTCAGTCAGCGTGGGCGAATGCTCGGGGCGGGGGAAGTGCCGGCTCAAGTCACAAGGTACTTCTTAGCGGCAAAATCCTCAAAATATAGCTAGCTCCTTGTAACATAATTAAAATTTTCTAATTGGAGTGGGTCTATATTCGATTACAACATTTTTTTTTCATCAGCAATAAAAACGTTGCAAATATTTTCAGAGCGGAAACCATTTGGCAAAACGTTAATTTTATACTAAGTCCTATTTTCGACAAGAAAGAAGAAAGAAGAAAGAAAGAAAAATAGGTTTATTTGTAACGGAAACACGTGCATACAAAAAAATAAGAGTAATCAGAAAAATAAAACAAAATAGATCTACATTACAATCACGAGCTCAAAACAGAAATAGTCGGCAGCTGCACGTCATGACTGTGACAAGAAGGCTTCCACTCAGCATGATGCTGTGCCATGGGGGACCCACAGCACAGCGCTGATTTTCAGCGGTCACCCAAAAAAGACGTACAGAAATCAAGTCAGGTTCAGTAAGTTGTACATAAATAGGTAGTTGCCCATAGACAACGAAGCGATTCCATCAAGTTCCTCATTTAGGGTACGAACTGCGGCAGTTGTGTTACTGGCGTTAAACGAGACAAATAACTGAGTGTCAACCGCTTACACATGATATTTGCAGTTCTTAATGCACATAGTTATGTCAGCACTATACAGTATATAGAGAAGCGGGCCAAGCAGCGATCCCTGAGGAACTCCTCTTGTTATTAATTGTGGGGAGGAAGATGCATGGAACCGACTTTCATGCGTATATGTGTAACAAAATAACATGTAATAAAACCAGAAAATCTTTTTTGCTTAGATGGTTTTCAGCTGTTTTTTTATTTATTTTCATGAAATCAGGTATACAGGATGTAAGGGACAGCCCTCCGCAGATTGATGGGGTGACTTCAGTATATCATACTAAGATGACCGGTACATGAAATTATTTCAGGAACGTTATGGGAATCCAATAAATCTAATTTGTTTTATTACCTCACACGCAATGTATCGTTACCGTGGCAAAACGCGCGTAGCGACAGTTCGCTGCGCTGACTGCAGCGCAGCGAGCCTTCGGCCGCCGAGTATTTCAGCATCCATTGCTGATTTTTTTTTTAAATTAGCTGTTTTATTTACATAAATGGAGTGCTACGTACAGAGAATGTAATTTTACATTGAAATAAAGGAATAGTAACTGAAAAATCGAATAAAAAATAAAAAATTTCCAGAGAATATTTTCGGTGAAATATAATTCAAAATAAGGAGCTGAATGCACCCTGTTAGTTTGCGGAGGGCTGTCCCTTACACCCTGTATAGTGGAGTGTTGTGGTTGAATTTATACAATTCGGTACTTTATTTTAGCACATTATAGTGATGAATATAATTAATGTTAATGGATGGAGAGGGAGAGGAAGGCCAAAGAAAAGATGGATTGTGTGAGGAATGATATGAAAGAGATGGGAGTGAATGATAGTGTAACGGTTGACAGGGGAGAGTGGAAAAAGAAAACGTGTTGCGCCGACCCCACGTAACAAACATGGGACAAGGGCAGGAAGATGATGATTTTATCACACTATATTAAACGCTTCTAAAATATCTACACTTACAATATTACCAGTACATAATTTAAGCCCAGGCGTCTCTACAACAATTAATTGAAAAGGGCATTGTTTGAGAGTTAATTGCGAATAATTGTAGTCGCCGCGTACCATTCATTGAACGCTGCAATGTGGACGTGGGCGGTGTTGCCGAGCTGTGGAAGTGACAGCCGTACCTGCAGGTAACTAATTAAATAGGTATTAGATAGGTACCTACTGGAAGCACAGGCTAGCAGTAGATAGCTACATATGTATCTAGCTTGAAAGGTACCGTGTAGGTGTTAAGTAAGGTAGCTTTAGAACAGTATTTATTTTTTAAAAAGGTTATTCTTGTAAGGTACCTAAGTTAGTTCAGATGTTATAAATAACTATACATGTCCCTAAATAAACTCAGCTATGTCGCAAGGGAGTTGAAATCCAACAAAATTAATTCTATAAACAACAAAGTATATTTATTTATATACGAATCTGCCGAATGTGTTGCAAAGTTTAATTTAAAGTTTCAGTTATTTCCAATTTAGGTCCTGTTTGGGAAATAGTTATGAACACAAATAGGTACCTTCCCAATAATAGATTTTATGTTACGAAAACAAGGGGAACTGGCGTTGAATTTTATATATAGGTGCCTGGATAAACCGACGAAGGTATAATAATATATCAACTGTCCCTGATAGGTATATATAGGCCGAAACTTAAGGAAACAGTAGATGAGATAAGAGCTGTTGAAACTGGACTAAATTAGGCAGCTCTTTAAGTTCTACTACTAAGTTCTAACTTATTCATCAAGAATGAGAAACAAACAAATCCTGTTTCCATAACAAATAACATAAATAACCTTGTGTCAATGTTATCTTCATCGAGTACTGAAGGAACCTTATATAACCTACGCTACAATTCAATTACTTCAATTGAATTCCATTTCAAAGAGTGTAATAAACTATAAAGTCAAAGTTGAAACGTAGTTGGTAACGCAAACAGAGAGTTCGATACGTAGAACCACCTTATATTGTTTCGGACGTGAACTATCGGAAAACGCCAAATGCAATATACACTGAGTGCTAGCATCCACCCTTAAGGCTTCTATTTATTTATAGAAACATGTATTTACTTCTCCTAAAAGGGATATTACGTTATGACTTGATCACATCACTAGTAGCCCAGTTATTAGAAAATGGCTGCGAGCTACCGTCCAGTACTGCCGTCCCTTCTACACGAATAATAATGTTTGATGAAAATCTGATATTTCTTTCTCTCAGCCGAGAAAGTAGGTCATATTGAATTCACATTAGTATCTTTTGCCCGATGTGTAACTAGAAACCAGAATTTTCCCTATTAAAAAGGCAGGTAGGTGAGTTAAGAAGAGTACCTTTATGGATAAAAAAGTACGCAGATTGATTATGTAAAAGACCGTGCACTGGAAAATGAACAACCATCAGCAATATTTTTAAACATGTTATAGAAAACTGCAGTAGGTAGGTACTGTAAGAACCAAATGAAAGTATGAACACAGTAGTTACGCAGGCATACATACAGGTACGGTAGTAATCCAGCTAGATTGGATTGAAAGAGTTGAATTAAGTTGTAATGTGAAAGGTCACGCGTGGGCCGACTGAAAAGCTTGTACCTCGTCAGTTCGGTACGACTGGACTCCTGAAAACTACTAGAGCAATGATAGGGTCTACACCTACGTAGGTATATGATTATATATTAATAACCTACCTACTTAGCAAAAAATGGGTACAGAAATCATTCGTGTCATCTTTGATCTACCTTCAATAAGTTTTAGTTTCAGAAAAAATACTTCTTTGTGTAATCGAATAGGTATTACTTCGACGGTGTCCTTAATAAAAATGATAATGATTCATTTCTGTAAGTAGGTTTGTACAAACACTTTTACACGTCAATTACATTTTAAAAACTAGATGAGGTCGGCGTTTCTTATCTGACTACTCTGAGAAGAAAGGTCGAAACAAACTCAGAGGTCACAGTCTCTTTTAAAGTCTAGACATAATCTTGGTCAGATCACGTGAAGTAGATTGGTGTCTGAAATGGTCTTTTGATGAAAGAACCACACAGATAACACAGATTGAGCGGACCTGTCAAGTCAGTGCACGCATTTGTCAGAAATCGTGAGCTCAACTCAGAACTTATGTTGTATAGTCAGTTTGTTAGGGTAGTTATCGAGTGAAAATAGTTATTTGTATAATAATTAGTTGTATAAAATAGTTAGTTGCATAATAATTTACTGCTGTATACTTTTTTGCTTTCTTTTATTTTGGAATACAGTTAACATATAGGGTCGAGTGCTCAGTGGTATCAGCCCCGACTTACCGAGTCGGAGTCGGATATCATAACCATCACATCTGCGGAGTTTCGATAGCTAATTTAAATTGACCCTGTAGAACCTTATTCTAATTTTAATGATCCAGCACTCTTAACTACCCGATTCTTATGACCATCAGGTATCTGAAAGACAAGGTTCGCGAAATTAGTAGGTTTAATGTAACTAGCAACTCTGCTAGCTTTCTGAAGGTTATAAACGATGAACTGATATCCTGAAGATTTCGTGAAGTCGAAAAAGATCGGTGAATGTTAAACCTGATAGACACTAAAACGCTATGAGAACGGGATATATACAAACAGTCAGGTTTTCCATGAAATCACCAGACTAACCATCTAGAAAAGCGAATCGAAACTAAATTAAATATTTGTATAAATGTTAACTAATATAAAAAATAGAAATGAAGCGTTTTAGCAAAGAGTAAGCCTGCCCCTCCTACATCTACCACTCGACACAGAAAGAGATCAATTAGAAGAAGAACGGAAGACCTACTTGACACAAACAACACATGGAATTTCCTTCTATTCAGTACAGCATCCACAACCCTTCGATTCGCTATCGGAGTCAAATCGACACGCAAATAAAAAAAAGTGATGAAGAAGCCCACCAGTGGTCTCGAACGTTATAGAGCGAGATCGGTAGAGTTGCCAGCTAAAATCGGTATATTTTTGTACCCAAAATCGGTATTTGACAAAAAAATACAATATTCAATCAAATTCGTTTATTTATTGAAAAAAAAAAACTTACAGACTAATTTATAACGAGAGCCCATATCGGTAGAAATACCGAAAAATCGGTAGGTTTGAGACCACTGAAGCCCGCACACTATATTTATCTTTTCCTTGAACGGTACCACCGTTATTGTACCTACCTATGCATACCTATCTAGGTACTATTGAAATACCCATAATTAACTCGCATATAAAAATATTCTACAATTTAAAATGTCCCTAACATGTGTTTTTCTTATTGACACGACCACACGAGTTCTCTAAATGCAATGAATCGGTGGATTCAACGCTGAAAGTTGCTGAAAACGCTCAATTATTAAGAACTTTCAAATCGATATCAAGAGTTGAAGGCATGGACTAGAATATTAATACGATTGCAGGCTGATTCATAACAGGGTGTCACCACTGTGTGGATCGCCCGGAGGACACGGTGGAGCATACGGTGGAGGTCTGCCCGGCTTGGGCGGAGTACCGCCGTGTCCTCGCGGAAGCGATCGGCGGCGGCGATCTCTCGCGTCCGGCCCTGGTCCAGGCCATTGTACGGAGCGAGAGTACATGGGAAGCCATTACCTCCTTCTGCGAAGCAGTAATGCTCGTGAAGGAGGAGGCGGGACGCGTGAGGGAGAGGCAAGCTTTGCGCCCTCACGCCCCTAGTCGCCGCAAGAGACGCCCTGGGCGTCGGGAGTTGGTAGTCGATTCCCGGCCACCGTAGGCGCGGGCTTGCGGACGGCGAGCAATGGGTAGCTCGCCGACCGGTAAGGACCAAGCCCGAGTCGACGGCGCGTCGTGTTCCACGCGCGCCTCAAAGAGATGTCAGCACTATTGACGGGGTCCGCTAGGGCCGATGCCAGCTAGGGTTGCGGGATGTTCGAAAGAGTTACCGTGGCCCCGGCACAGGCAACAGAAGGAACACGGGTGGGTTTTAGTCAGTAAAAGTCTGACACGCCGTCCCGCTCCGCCCAGAGCGGGAGAAGTCATTTGATGATTTCCCATACACAAAAAAAAAAAAAAAGGCTGATTCTTAAGGCCGATAAGTGTAGGTACACCTACACAGTTCTACATGTGGCAATTGCTCGATTGGTTCAGAGAATGTGAGTGAAAATAATTGGTAAATTAATAAAATTGAAATAAGTTTTTCTATATTTGAACAAAAATGTTCATGATGTCGGTCGTTAACAACACTGCATCTGCCTTTTGTATGTTTACATTTACTTGATTGATGATTTCACCAATTAAGTACAAGTACTCATCAAAAATGCAAACAAATTGTATTAACACATTAGTTGTAGTTACACACGTCGTAGGTACATTGTACCTACCTAATATATTGTGTTAATACAGTTTGTTTAAAACCCTTCCATTTTTGAGTATTTATGGCAAATAGTATTTCCTTATCCCTAGAATTGGATATAAAAATCTAATTCTGTGTTAAACTTCTAAAAACTCGTACAATTTCATTTTCAAAGTTAATTGCTGAAGAGCCCCATTAAACAACAATTTAAATACCTAATTAAGTAAAAATTAACAAAGTAGTAATTAACAAAAAAGATTTTACTGCCCCACTTTCTATAATTGGAGAAGACTTTCACAAATAAACACGCTTTGTGGCCGAAAAATTCCCGAAATAAAAAAAGCTATACACCAGCACACCAGCACATCAAGCTAATCTGTCAAATTTCTTTATTAGATTTTCGACTTTATTGCTAGTGCATTAGGTTCAAGGTTGATTGGGAAAATATGACAGTTTCGGGTAGCTTGATTTGCTGGCGTCCATACATTTTCATTCAAATAAATAAATAATTATAAGAATGGCTTTCGTACTAACTTCTTCAGATCAATAAGTAAGCATTACCTACTGATGTGAAGAGTTCTAAATGCCTAATGGCTTCTATTTAGGTTCTACCTACGCGATTAAAAATTTAAAAATTATTTATTATTAAAAAATATTAAAACCTTCTATATTAATTTAAAAAATTAATTCAGAGAATCTCTATGTAAGTTATGTAACTTAACTTAATCATAACATCACAAAAGAACATAAAATCATAAAATGTTAGTGTGTTAGTAACAAAATTGTACCTAAAATTATGTTACTAGTATTGTTATTACCTATACCGGCTATACCTAACTAATACCTATGGCTGTCCTTATCCACTGATTTTGGAACGGACTGTCAAAACGGGCAGTAATAGCATTTAGGATGCTGTTGCTGCTGCTGCTTCGTAGACGGTGCAGCAAGGAGTTTGCTTTCTTGCGCATGTTGGCTTGACAGCCATCCGCACGCGCTGCAAACATACCCGATGCGCTGCAGCGCCACGGCACCCTCAACAGCCTATGTTTACCACGAATAAGTTTGAGCTTTACAAATGTAATTCCACAAACAATTCGTTTGATATCGTCCTCAAGCACCTAGGAATAAAAGCTAAAATTGCGCAGACCGTAGATACAACGTTCTATAGTTTGTTATGTCGGATCCACTGACGTAGGCACTCATGCCCTTTACCTCCCACGCGAATTGTATCTTGATACCATTTTTATTACTGAATTTATTGAACATCAACTGTAATTATCGTTATTAGATAGCTTTGTAACGTATATTTCCGGAAAATGAGCATGTTTCACTAATTAGCGAATGACTGACGTACAGCGAGGGCTACTTCGGTTCGAATGACACTTTATCGATTGCTGTAACTAAAATTAAACATGAAGAAGAAAAATAGTAGGTGATTTAAAACACATTAAATAATTCACTCAAGCCTTTAGTTTATAAACAAACACTCACAGTCTTAATGAATTGTTATGTGAACTCGTGTAACAGGTTTCCCGTTAATATGCAGATATGGCGACGGCGACTAAAACATGAAGGTAAACTGAAAGGGCGGGCTGTGAGAGCTGTGTAATAGTTGTTCTACGCACCGTTTAGAGCCGCCGATAACACTGGAACATGTTCGAGATACAGCTGATACACTTAGCCCCCTCACTGTGGACACTGAGGCACAGGTCGAGCGAGCGGTAGCGGTGCAAAGCCGCCAGCTGTGTGCCGCGCGCGAGCCTGCGCACTCCGCTCTATCGATCCTGCGCCAGTCCATTCACGTGCGGCCACTTCGCCGCCTACATAACGACGCACCGACGCGATGTTACACACCAATCATCATTAGATAACGCGATATTAGCACTGGACTCTCCGAGCCTCACACTTGAGCCACTTCAACTACAATTAAGACTATCGATAAAGCTTTCATGAAAAAGCTAGTTTTCAATTCTCTCGACTATTACGTAACGATATATGGTTTCAGTCTAGATCCAGCTTAGCTAGCTAGCTATGCACTTAGAGCTGCGTTCATTTTAATCGAAGTATCACGTCTGAGTAAATACGAACATGTTAGGAGGCGGCATTCGCCCACGCTAAGTTATCGCCACCACCCTGCATGTAAATGACGTAGTTACGATAACACGGCTTCAGGCCGCGCCAATGTCGCTCTAACTCCTATCACTACAATAGACATCATTAATTTATGTGCCATTTGTTTGTCGCAACTCGCAGGTCTTCTGTTACCTGTTATATAATCAATCCTGAATAGATAAATACGAAAGTAGAGGACAACACGTTAGGCTAATGAGCGTATATCTGCATATATAGGTATTCATAACTTATAATATGTATAAAATGGATTCCTTCAGACATCCATTCCTTGCAAGTTTCAGAAATTGTAGGTGTTGGCAGATCGTATCTATACGAATACTTCATGTGTACCTATACCTACAGTTCAACATAGGTAGGTAGTTAGATATAAGTAGTATGACAAACCGACTTGGTCTTCAACATGATAAGTAGAGCAGAGATAATACAGATATACGAAGCAGCTTCAACGCTGTGACATGCATACGTAATTCGACGACACACTTCCACTTGGGCATGGGTTCGTCAGACGCAGACCGCACAGTTAATAACTGCTAAGACATTAGAGGACTTGGGTCAAAAGTTAATGAAATTGTTCTCTGTGGACTGTGGAGCATTATTACTTTAATGTAGAAAGTATAAGTTTTGAGATCTCTACGCATTATCACATCTCCTCACCGGTCAAGACACGAAATTTTATATGTGTACGCTTTATTTATGATAGTTCGTTCTAAACTCCACCATGACCTGGTTGCTGCAGCCACTCTTCTTTAGGGATCTCTTCCACGCCTTTTTCAAACGCAGCCACAGCATCTTCAGAATTCATAAAACGAATTCCTCTAAGTTTATCTTTTATTTTTGGAAATAAATAAAACTTACAAGGTGCCAGGTCGGGACTGTAAGTACAATGATTCACTAACTCCACACCTTCGATAGAAAAATATTCGATAGTCCATCTGGCGGAGTGGGCTGGAGCGTTGTCGTGGTGGAGGAGGATCCTGCTTCTTGGGCGCTGCTGGCTGTCTTACATTTTCTAAACTGGTAAACAATGACTGACATACCAATCTGCAGTAACAGTCCTTTTATCTTCTAGGACAATTGTTGCGAAATGACCCTTCCATTCAAAGAATGAGGCAATCATCTTTTTCCCTTGACCTCTGCCCTTCTTTACTTTTGTCGGCAAATCTTCGAATGGAAACATCCATTGCGCAGATTGTCTTTTGGTTTCGGGTTCGTAACAATATATCCAGCTTTCATCACCTATGACGATGTCATATACCTACAGCATTCGAGTCACCTCCGTCGTACTTTTTAAGCGTTGAGCGGCACCAATCCAAACGACGGCGTTTTTGATCTTCCGTCAAATTATGGGGTATCCATCTAGTACAAAGCTTTCTGACGCCTAAATGTTCATGTAAGACTTTTTGTACTTGACTCATACCAATGCCTAAAGCTGCTCGAATCTGTTGATATGTCATCCTTCTATCAGCTTCTATCACTAGCCGTACAGCAGTCACGTTATCTTCAGTAGTCGCCGTAGAAGGACGTCCTTCTCGCGAATCATCAGTGAGTTTGCTTCGACCACGTTTAAACTCATTAAACCAGTTGTAAACAGTGGCACGGGATGGGGCGTCATGAAATGCTAATCGAACTCTATCGTAATACAGTTGTTGAGAAAGACCGCAATGAACGAAAGTCGTAATAAATAATTGACCGAAAACTTTCTCTAGCCAAATCCATTTCGACGCACGACAGACACTTTTTAAATTGCCGCCAATTTGTAAATACAAATGACATAAGAATTCATTACACATCTACAAATTCTACAGATTTCCAAAGAGTTCCTCATTTGAAATTTAAATAAGTCATCGGCTGCTTTTCTTACTGGCCTATTCTAAAAACTTTCAGTGTGACCCCCGTACAGACACGAAATTTTATATACGCGTATTATACAGGGTGTAAGGGACAGCCCTCCGCATACTGATGGGGTTACTTCAGTATATCATACTAAGATGGTCGGTACATGAAATTATTTCAGAAACGTTATGGGAATCCAATAAACCTGATTAGTTTTATTACCTCACACCGTCACACGCAATGCATCGTTACCATGGCAAAACGCGCGTAGCGAACGGCAGCGCAGCGAGCCTTTGGCCGCTAAATATTGCAACATCCATTGCTGATTTTTTTATATTAGCTGTTTTATTTACATAAATGGAGTGCTACATACAGAGAGTGTAACTTTACATTGAAATAAAAGAATAGTAATTGAAAATACGATTAAGAAAAGAAAATTTTCCTGAGAATATTTCCGGTGGAATATGATTCAAAATAAGGAGCAGAATGCACCCTGTTAGTTTGCGGAGGGCTGTCCCTTACACCCTGTATAGCGCAAGGCAACAATAGTTATAATGGAATGGATCCAGCTTCTTAATAAATGAAGAGTTCTTCTAATAGGAAGTAGGTAATAGGTGGTGGTAGGTAACTACCTAGTATACCCACCCACGTCATCATTATCATCTGCCTGCCTTTTCCCAACTATGTTGGGGTCGGCTTCCAGTCTAGCCGGATGCAGCTGAATACCAGTACCTATGTTACATGGAGCAACTGCCTATCTGACCTCCACAACCCAGTTACTGGGTAATACGATACCCATTGATAAGACTGGTCGTCAGACTTTCAGGCCCGACGACCCGACGACCCGTAACGATTGTCAAAGATCCACGAATGACAGATGGGACCAACGGCCTAACGTGCTTTCTGAGACACGGAGGGGTCTTGGCAAACAGCTCACCATCCACCCACCTACTTATGACGTCTTAAAAGTATAATGTTTACCGTTACCACACCACCTAAACATCACTATTGTGATTGCTATCCCTTGTTAGTCACCAAGAGATGACAAAAGTTAGATAAGTACTTTATTAACAAGGTATTGGTTGGTATGTTATTCAGCTTCTAAGTTATGCAGTAATAAACAATGTTGAAACCAGTTGCCAAAGAAATCAATTATTATTGTTCCTTGGCAGGATCCACGATGGCTTTATTAACCGACTTCAAAAAAGGTGGAGGTTCTTAATTCGGTTTTTTTTAATGTTTGTTACTTACCTCGGAAATTCGTCATTTATGAACCGATTTTAGTTGAGGTGGTACCATATATGTTTGGTGAAGTTCTGAATTTCTGATGAGTGGTTTTTGAGTTAGCTTCAATAATATGTATTTTTTCCACTTAGTGTAAAGTATGTTGATAGTGTAAAACAACTTCCTGTCACTGTTATTTACATATCTAGCAAGAAGTGGTACCTATACGAATTTGTATGGGGTAGGTAGGTACTTACTACAAAATAGTGAAAAATAACTTTAATTTTGGAAGCTGGCGTGTCTTTGGTTTTGTATTTTCGATTTTAGCCACCGACTTCCGAAAGCAAAGTTATTTTTCACGTTGTATGTATGGGACCAACTCTGAAATCACGAAAAAAAAATCAGCTGATTCATACATTTTGGTCGAGTAGGTATTGAACTTTTGTACGAATCAGCTGATTTTTTTTTTCGTGATTTCAGAGTTGGTCCCGTAGTGAAAGTTGTTCATATTCATGGGTAGAACACCCTGTAAAAATTTCGAGACGGTAAAAAAATCATCCGGTATATTACACAGACGCAGATATATGCCAACGGCCTTGAATGTATAGCTTGCGTGTTTTGTGCCGAGCTCACGCAACGCGTCGTACGTCCACCCGGCGCCCGGTAATAGGACTCGCCCATCAATGAGCGCTGTCCCAAATTAGGCGACGATAACCGACTTTTAATTATTTAAACTGAAGATCACGTTTAAATGAGTAGTGTTATTGATTTGGAAAAATATATTTATAAAAAACTTTTTTACAAAAAAAAAAAAAACAACCGACCTCAAAAAAAACACTAAGTAGGTACAAAGTGAAAAATAACTTTAATTTTGGAAGTCGGTGTCCTTGGATCTGTATTTTAGGTTTTTGCCACCGACTTCCGAAATTAGTTATTTTTCACTTTGTAGTTTTTTTTTTTGGAAGTCGGTTATTTTTTTTTTTTTTTTGTAAAAAGTTTTTTATTTTTCACTTTTTAGTGGGTCGGTTTTTATCTAAGTTACAATAGCCTTATGATAACTGCGCAACACCTTTTACAAATCATTGCTTTTCCCGATGGAGGGAAGTTAATTGTTAAGGAGTTCTCCTGGTACTTCACCATCAGCTCCACTTCACCATATAAATTGTGACGAGCTTATATTGCTTAGCAATAATTTTGAAGTAATCGAATCGCGACCGGTGAAATACTTATTATTGAGTTGTTCCGGTGGCCATCTTACCATCTGTGGTGTTCGTCATCAGTTCCACTTCATCAAATGGTGCTTTAACACAAATGCACAAGTTACTATAAAAAATATCCAAATCGCTATAGGTGTGCTTGTAATATTTGCAGAGTTCCCTCGATTTCTCCAGGATCCCATCATCAGATCCTGACGTGATGACTATGGGGCCACCTGGAGAGTATACCCTTTCAAACCAAAAAAGAATTTCGAAATCGGACCAACCGTCTTCGAGTAATTGGGGAACACACATAAAAAAATAGATTCCGACGAACTGAGTGAGAACCTCCTCCTTTTTTGAAGTCGGTTAAAAATAATTTATAGCCAGAGTGCATCTCATGACAATTCCAATAAGCCCAAACACGGCTAGGATACATTGTTTTAGTACGGAGTTCCGGTGCCTACCTTTTGGTTTCATCATCAGATCAGTCGATGGTACCATTTTCATCAGCACTATTTATTTAAATTGGCTTCGTCATTGTCGCTTAACTATCTTAATCGAGATATCTTATTGCCACCCGTGAAAAACTTATCATTGAGGAGTTCCCGTGGCCATCTGTGGTCTTCTCCATCAGTTCCACTTCACCAAATGATACTTTCTGAATGCAAATGCTTGACTTGTTGTTGAAAATGTCAAAATCACTATGTGTTTGCCTATAATATTTATAATATTTGAGAAGCTCCCTCAATTCCTCATGGACCCTGTCATCAGAACTGGATTTTGATAAAAATGGAACTAATCTGGATGTACGTTCTTTCAAATAAAAAAAGAGTTTTCCAATTCGGTTCATAAATGACGGAGTACTGAGGTAACAAACATTAAAAAAAAACGTACAACCGAATTGATAACCTCCTCCTTTTTTTGAACTCGGTTAAAAATAGAGCATTTTCTTAATAACTTAATATCTCTATATTTTAGATTATATTACATAGTGTAATTAATTAATTTGTAAAGTTATGCCTTTTTTTTGTGGATGGGAAATCATCAAATGACTTCTCCCGCTCTGGGCGGAGCGGGAGGGCGTGTCAGACTTTTACTGACTAAAACCCACCCGTGTTCCTTCTGTTGCCTGTGCCGGGGCCACGGTAACTCTTTCGAACATCCCGCAACCCTAGCTGGCATCGGCCCTAGCGGACCCCGTCCATAGTGCTGACATCTCTTTGAGGCGCGCGTGGAACACGACGCGCCGTCGACTCGGGCTTGCTCCTTACCGGTCGGCGAGTCACTCATCGCTCGCCGTCCGCAAACCCGCGCCTACGGTGGCCGGGAATCAGCTGCCAATCCCCGACGCCCAGGGCGTCTCCTGCGGCGACTAGGGGCGTGAGGGCGCAAAGCTTGCCTCTCCCTCACGCGTCCCGCCTCCTCCTTCACGAGCATTACTGCTTCGCAGAAGGAGGTAATGGCTTCCCATGTACTCTCGCTCCGTACCATGGCCTGGACCAGGGCCGGACGCGAGAGATCACCGCCGCCGATCGCTTCCGCGAGGACACGGCGGTGCTCCGCCCAAGCCGGGCAGACCTCCACCGTATGCTCCACCGTGTCCTCCGGGCGATCCACACAGTGGTGACACCCGGGCGTTTCCTTCCGCCTTATCCGGAACAGGTACCTCCCGAAGCACCCGTGTCCGGTGAGGACCTGCGTCAGGCGGAAGGTGAGGACGCCGTGGCGCCTCTCCAGCCACTCCTCAAAGAGGGGACTTATCGCCGCAATTGTGGCGTGCCCGTAAAGTTATGCCTAACGTGGACAAAAAAACGATATTCACACAAAAACTATCGGGCGATTTTTTATGAAACTTTAACTATCTTAGGACAATAGGTATCTATCTTTTACATACTGTGTTTTTCAAAGTGAAAGAATAATATCCAGGCGTTTTTTCGACTAATCTATACCTATGCGCGGATTAGCAGGGGCTCTTGCGGGCGACGGGCGACGGCAGCCAGCGGCACTGTGGCGCACTGGCGTACTGGCGCAATTAAATATTACATGTCATTTTTAATTCTCCTGCAATGCCACAATTGGTGCAATATAATGAATAAAATTTTAAGGGGAAAAATAGAAGAGAAATATGTTTTGAAAATGCAAAACATGCAACAGTTAGCTTTAAGAAAATATAAAATTCAGAGGCAAAAGAAAACTAGTAAATTACTACAAAATAAATGATAATTTGTTTTATTTATTTATGTACCTAATATAATTGATAAAAACCGTAAAGAAACCATAGCAGATTTTGTCGATATCGGGTACATCACTACACTAAAAATGATCGATAACAGCCATATTGAATATTATTTCAGTGAAAGCACTATTACATATTGTATGCCAATGTGTGTGTCATGTCGCACCTTACGTACACTACTACCAACTTATCTATGAAATGGCGAAAATTGGAACTACAGCCGTCAAGTTGAAATGTCATTCGATTGTCAGTGTATACTACATTCGGGTTCCCTGGTTGTTTTGTCGTGAAATTGCTGAATTTATAAAGTTAAATATGCCGAAAGCTATTAAAAGTGATGCTCGAAACATTATTCTAATGGTTAAAATCTTTTTTGAAGAAGAAGCTCGGGCCGGGTCTCCGAATTTCGGCAGCGACAGGTTAGTGTTGTCAACTTTCTTGTCATAAATTACCCGATACTTAACTAATTATTTAAGTCCACGAAATATTCGTTTCTACATATTCTTGCTGCAGGTTAGCGTAACGGTAACGTACATCTAATAGGTAACCTGCTAAGTGAGTGAGCAAACTAACCTGCCAGATTTAAAATTTCTACCTTACCAAATTGGTACTAACATTTATTTTATTATTTCAGGTGTGAGTCAAGGACTAATTTCAAAAATAGTTAAGGAAGGGCACGCAGCAGAAGAAACTGGTACAAAAATTCGAACACCAGGCAAGGAGAGAAAACGTAAAAGTGGATTTGTGCATGTTGATGATTTTGACATAGGAGTTATACGGAGGAAAGTACATGAATTTTATTCTGCTAAAAAAGAGGTCCCTACTGTTCAAAAGCTTCTAGAGGTCTTAAAGACAGAAATAAATTACACAGGACAGCGAGAGAGTCTGCGAAAGCTGCTTCACAAGGTGGGATTTCGTTTTAAAAAATCGCAATCCAATCGGAAGGTTCTTATGGAGCGTAACGAAATATCAGCTTGGAGAGCTAAGTACTTGCATGCAGTGGATAAAAATAATAAATCTCCCCTTGCCCCGGCCCATAATTTATCCAGATGAGACCTGTATTCACTCTTCGCATACATCGGGTAAATGTTGGCAAGGAGAGGGTGAAGACGGAGTATTGGAGCCTGTATCGAAAGGGCAAAGATATATTATTGTTCATGCGGGAGGAGATACTGGATTTGTTACAAATGCACTACTTGTGTTTAAATCAAACACAAAAAGTAGTGATTATCATGACGAGATGAATAGTACCAACTTTAAAAAGTGGGTTATTGAAAAACTTGTACCTAATTTACGAGAGCCATCCATAATAGTGATGGATAATGCTCCTTATCACCGTATTTGTGTGAATAAAGTCCCAAATACGAATTCCTTAAAAAAAGATATGCAATTATGTTTGACCCAAAATAAAATTGACTACGGAGAGAATTTGACTAAACCTCAGCTTTTAGAAATAATTAAGAAAAACAAGCCTGAACCTGTATATGAGATTGAAAAAAATTTAGAAGACAATAGAGACAAATGCTTAGATTTACCACCTTATCACTGTGATCTCAATCCCATTGAACTCATATGGAGCACAATGAAAAGAAAAGTTGCTGATGTAAATATTGAGCAAAAAAATGCTGAAATTCCCCGCCTAGTTAGAGAAGCTTTTGACGCTATTACAGTTCATGAGTGGGCACAGCATTGTAAACACGTTCGCAGGTTAGAAGGAGAATATTTAAAACATGATTTGTATTTAGATAAACCTTTTATTATAGAAGTGGTAAGTGACACTGAAAACGAAAGCGATAGTGATAATGATGATAGTGGTACGGAAATAAGCGGAGTATGGCCTCACAACCAGGATGAAGTTGTGTATGCAGGTTCATCTAAAGATCACAATTACTGTAAACCTGGCTTTCAATAAATCATTGTAAAGCAATTTGTTTTTTTTTTAATTACACTACACTACCACTAGGTACCACTGATAATTATAATTAGTCAAATCTGGTGTTAGGGGTTAGGTACGGTCATAACTAAATGCTAGACTTGCAGGTACCTCTTGCAAGGTAGGTACCTACTTAACTTCGCATTAAATGAAAGTTGTATCCTCCCCGTGGAACATTTTATCTGCTGAATTTCCACTTCATTGGATTACTTTTTAGATAAAGCCATTGTTTATTGATTATCAAATTCTTTTTATTTATTTTATTCTTTTTATATAGGTTTTTGTTGGTAGGTTTTGGGTTTTTAGAGGCATGAGGAACAGGGTGTAAAGTTCACTCATCCTCCATAGAAAAGGGAGGATCCTCCGACCAGACGGGTGTTGTGTCTGGTGGGCTACTGCCCGACGGTTGACGTCGGGATGTTGTATATATGCTAGTCGCGCGGTAAACTCTGTTTGCGCGATGCAGGATTTTGCGTGACGTCAGTGTGACGCGTTCCATTGTGGCGATGCCGCCACAATCATTGTTTTTAATTTGTAAAAACTGTAATTCTTATTAAACGATTATGTCTAATGTGAAATTTCCTTCTTGAAAACTTACTCAATTTTGGGCACGTTATATTAATTAGCAACACTGAATCGACGGTGCCGTCCTCTTTCAGTTCACAGATAAGTTGGTAGGACTGCTCGACTGTAGTCAAACATGAAGCGATAACATCGCCATAACTGTTAATGTAGGAACTAAGCAAATTCGACTGTCACATCTGTAGCTTGCTACATATTAGTAATCTGTGGCAGTGCATCGTGGACCACTCTCACGGGTAGACTCTGACGCTCGGAGCAATTACAAAACGATTTAAATCTAATAAAAGTTTCGAGTTAAAATGGCTGGTAAATCCAAATTATTAAAAAAGAAACGCCTTATACTCGACAAAAATAGATTACTAAGGTAAGTAACGTTTTTCAATCATAATTATCATTTGTCTATCCTAACTCATTGATGTTAATTGAACCAGATAAATAAACATTTAATTGTTACAAATATTTTTTTTATTTCACTAACTGACATTATTTTTTTTTTAGGAAATTGCGAAAGAACAAAGATTCTCGCGACGTAAATGCAGAGAAGTGAGTATTGAGTTGTGAGTGTTGGGTATTGTACTACATTGCAGTAGTCCTGATTTGAGTTCAGAAAATACTTGAATGCTATACTTAATACTATTTTCATGTAACATTTATGTATGTTGTAGCTCTGGATTTACGGAAACGCTAGAAATGAATAAGGCAACTTCGCTTATTGACAATGAAAATGAGAACATGATTGGTGACAAGTAAATGCACATCTAATTTAATATTTTGATTTTAGCATAATTTAAGCGTATGTCATAGTCAGATTATCAGAACATTTTTGATAACATAAAATATTATCATTTATGTACATAATCATTAATTCATTTATTTTTATGTACTTATATCTTTACTATACTGTACTATAATTTTAGAACAACGTGAGGTTTTCATCATTGTATGCATGCTTTTTAAATCAATGTGGGTCAGTGGGTCCTTCAATTTTTAAGATTTTGAAGTAAAACAAGGAATCTTTCCGTCCTGCCTCTGTCCGTCCGCCTGATATGTATATCACAGTTGTTTTATGCAGTTACATATACATAATATTGTACCTGCTAAAACCGTTGGACTACTGGCGCAATTATTTTATGGAATGGATTTTGTAGGTTTTATAGTGAATGTATCATATATTTTTATCATTATAACTATGTTGTAGTTCTGAAGTGACCGGAACAACATTTGCTGAGAAGGAAACTATTCACATAGATATAGAAAATGAGAATTCAATTTCTAAAAGAGGGAAAAGAAAACGAAAACAAACAAATAAAAAAAACGAACAGTGACGGTTTTGAAAGAAAGCAATAAAGACAAAGATAAACCTTGTGATCAAAATCATGGGACCTAGTTGCTTTAAATGATGAGACCTATATGTATAGTTGCTGTAAATGATGAGATTTAAATTAAATCCTATAAATAATTCACTTTTTTATTTAAGTGAAGACTATAGAGTGCAAAAAGATAAATTCATACGTCATGTCAAAAAACGATTAGGTACGTAAAACGTCAACACAAACGACGCACAGTGGATCGATTTCATACAAACTGACGGACATAGGACTATGAAAATATGATTTCAAGATTTTTGAAAAATACATGATGCCAATATGCTTTCCTCGATAGTCTAAATTGAAAGTACTTTTATGGTTTTTCGATTAAACCCTAATTTTAGGAGTAATGTGAGTAAAACTGATTGCAATGTATGGAAAAAATGTTTTCCTGCGATTCCCGCACATTTTCCGGTTTTGACGCTTATATTTTGGCATAATATTTAGGAGATTTCGTCTGAACATACTTATGTCCCCTAGTGTCCCCCTTGGAGATGTACGACAAATATATTATGTTTATTTTTTGTATCATTATCTCGTCTTGTTATATGATTTTAGTGCGAATGAGGCTTTAGTTTTGTATAAAATGTAATAATTACAACCGCACCATTACACAATGTGAGTATTGTTAGTAAATAAGTATTAATAGCAACGGCTGCTAGTAAGATAATCATTGAAATTAGTTAATTGGATATTATACCATCATTAGTCAACTTTCCATTAAGGTGCACTGGGGTAATTCCAAAAAAGGGTATATTCCGAAAATCCATAAAATTCTCTTCTTGGGTTAATTCCGAAATACAAAACTCATGATATTTTGTGTAAGGGGTAAATACGATTGAAAAAGAAATGTAAACCTTTGGTCAAAGTACAATAAAGTCGACATTTAAATAATTTCGGAATAACCCCAAGATAGTTCGTAATTTCCCGTAAACCAAAAAATTATAATTCAAAATGCTCTATCTAGTGAATCCAACTACATATTTATGAATCTAATATATCCATTGGTTAAATCTTTTCATTAAGTTAACCGAAGTCGCTTATTAATGGCAGTAAATATGAAACTACTTTACATAACTAACCGAAATGTAGACCTCTAGACATCTCGTAAAAATTCCCGTCGGAATTACCCCAGTACACCTTACAAATCCTTCTTCCACGGTAAATTACCGCAGTTAGTCTTTTGAGCGTTGTTGGCAAACTGTATGCAAAGGTTTTAACCTTTTGAACGCCATTGTCACATATACGTGACAAGCAAGCGCGTGCTCTGTACGCCAACGACAAATATGTGACAAAAAATGCGGTGACGAAATAAACAATTAAATCATTACTTTTGTATTTATTTGTATAATATTTAAGCTCTTGTCCATATTTAATTACTTGAAACGAATTAAATTATACCATGGATATAGAGAAATTTGATGACAAAAAAAGAGAAATTAAACGTTTAAAAAGTGTGGCTTGGCGTGGAGGGCACGCGACGCGCGTGCGTTTATGCTCTGGCGTTCAAAAGGTTAATAAATAGAGTAATAAGAATGACAGAGGAGAAAATATGGGATGTGCAGGCAGGATTTAGAGAGGGAATGGGCTGTATGGATCAGATCTTCTCCTTAAGATGCATAGCCGAAAAACTTCTGGCAAAGCACAAGAAAGTCTACTGTGCTTTCGTTGACTTGGAGAAGGCCTATGACAGTGTGTGGAGGGAGGAACTGTGGTCGACACTGTCGGTGTACGGTCTGGACTGGCGCTTGGTGCGGGCACTGAAATCTTTATACAAGGATTCCAGTGCTTGTGTTAGGATAAATGGGGCATACACGGACTGGTTCTGCATCTCGAGGGGTGTTAGACAGGGTTGTGTAGCGTCACCGTGGCTGTTCAACTTGTACATGGATAGTTGTCTGACAAATTTGAACGAGGGTGAGTGCGGATTGAGGATGAATGATTTGCTTGTCAAATGCCTTCTCTACGCAAATGATCAAATTCTACTTGCATCGTCAGCAGAATAATTGCAAGACATGGTGACTGTCATGAATGAAGCATATAAGATGAAAGGGGTGAATATAAATGTGAATAAGACGAAGGTCATGGTGTTTGAAAGAGAAGAGGATGTCTCGATGTGTGATGTGAAAATAAATGATAAAAGTGTGGAGCAAGTAAGTGAGTTTATATATTTGGGGAGTCTGTTTACAAGGAATGGAAAGATAGATGAAGATGTGGAATGGAGAGTAAATGCGGGAAATAAAGTGAATGGTGCTATATGTGCGGTTGTGACCAACCAGTTAATGTCCAAAAAAGCCCGACTGGCTGTTCACAATGGTGTGCTGGTGCCTACGCTTATGTATGGAAGTGAATGTTGGGTGGGCTAAAGAAGCATGAAAGTAGAATAAATGCTATGGAAATGCGTTCCTTGCAAAGCATGTGTGGTGTGACTATGAATGATAGACTGAGGAATGATGTGATAAGGTAACGGTGCGGTTTAAAAGATGTAGTGACAAAAACTGAAAAGAGTATGCTTAGATGGTTTGGTCATGTTGAGAGGATGAATGAAAGTCGACTAACAAAAGGTATTTACACGGCAGATGTGAGTGACAAAGCCGGGACGGGACGCCCTATGTAAGTAAGTAAGTATTTATGTAGACATATAGTGATCTTATTGGTGATGTTCATCAGAAAGGTCAGGTGCGCAGTACTCGCAACCGGTGTGCGTGTATGACCAGATGTATGAATGTAAACGAGGCAAAAGGAGTATGTAAGGATCGTAGCAGGTGGCGTTTTGTAGTTTCTGCCTACCCCCAAGGGAAGAAGGCGTGAGTTTATGTATGTATGATCCTTCTTCCAATCCTTTGTCCATTAAGAATACTTAGATAATTACGCATTTCTACTAATAGTAAATGCGATAAATGAGGATAGTTACGTATTTTAACGCTGCTCCGAGATATGGTTCCGAGGTATGGAAAGGTTTCTGGTAGTGTGCAAGAAGAAATAATTGCACAGGAACTGTCTGAAGAAGGTGGACAGGGGAATGTGATAAATGTAGATGTTGACGCTGATTTATTTTTTATCGGAAGACAGGATGACCCTCTAAATAATGAGCAAAACTGCCAGGAAAGCAGCGATGACGATGATAATGTTGACAAGTGCAGCTGCCTTGAGAGCGAGCAGCCCTGTCAATGATGAGGAGGCGTCGAGTGAAGTGTTCGAGAAAGAAAATGAGGTTGAGGTTCACAATTTGGGTCCGTCCAGTCCGTTTATTTTGTATAGCTATGTTTCAGAGCATCAGGATGAGCATTATAATCACGATGTGGAAACTATTAAAAATAACATCGCTGATGATCAATTTAGTAAAGATGATTTTAACATAAAGATTTCCGAAACAGGCGAATGGTTGGCAACTGAAACAGGAGGATGAGCAGCATTAACACCAAATGAAGTTAATGAATTGAAGGTTGATTTTGAGTTAGATGGATATAACAAAGAGTTATTTGAGTATGACGTGGACTCATGCGCAGTCGAAGCTGTAGTTGGTAATAGCAGTTGGTTGGTTGGTGTTGGTAGCAGATTTATTTTTTGACTCTCAATGGACAATCGCTAAACATGTGTAGGGTATATTTATTTAAATATGAATAAATAATTGTTGAGTTGTTTAGTTTCTAATTTTATGTATTTATTATTTTTTAGTCTAAGAAGTTTTAATTAAAATTTTTAATGTAAGTTTGTAGAATTAGCATAGATATAAGCGATTTGGTGTAAACTGTTAGTTTGTATTTGATGAATAAATGAATATGAATATGGTGTGAAATAAGCAAGTTAATATTAATCATAGCGAAATAAGACATAATAGGTTTCTTAAAATCTCATTACGACGACACCAATGTGCTCTAAACAATTTAAGAAATGCACTAGTATAGGAAAAGGAGTTAGGTATATTATGTTAGAAAAACTAAAATTAAAATCTTCGTTCAAAACTAAATAAATTAAAAAGAAGGTCAAGGAAGCTAATAAACATTTTATAAAGAAGTTTTCTTTATTAAAGTATAAGTTTTTAAAAGTGAATAAAAGTAGTTGAGAGTAAATGGGTCCTACATGGAAACTTTTTCTTTAAATAATTGTATAACTGTCACAGTCATTGTTTTCATATCATCATGTCACTGCATTACTTTTGTGAGATCAGCAGGGCATGAAGTGTTCACATTATTTTGTTTCGTATTCTGATGATATGGCGAGCGGAGGAAAAGCAAAAGATGTCGACTACAACGGCATCATTGTTTTTTTTTTCGATCGTTAGGGTGCACGCTTCAGGTTTTGATTAATACTTGTAAGGGATTTAATTTTTTTTAAGAACTGTGATCCTTCTCGAAGGGGGGGGGGGGGGTGACACTCGGCTGAGACCAGCTTTGTTAGCCTTCACAAAGTGTGTTTATTTGGCACAATTTGTTTCTGCTGATGATTGAGGATACACAGTTCAGTCAATATGGGCTAATAGCAATATTTGGGATGTAACTTTGGAGTGAGTTCATGAGTTAGGTGCGGTCAATCTTATGCAGTGCCGACTTTCCCTTCCTCTGACTCCATAACGTTCGATGAAGTTGTAAGCCATTGTTGTTTGAGGTTTTAGTATAATTTAACCCCATCTGGGCTGATGTGAATTGTCATGTCATTTTTTGTTTGCTCTTAGGAGGATGTGTCGGATATTTTTCATCAGTTTTCGCCGACGATGCTTAAGCATGATGACGGTAGTTTGTGTGAGTGCACATTGGCACATAATAAGATTTAACTTAACTGACACTTGTCGTGATGTCAGATTATCACGACTCGTCTGTTCAGACTTAAGCCTTCGCTTTCAAGAGACATTCATACTGTTACGTTACATACCTCACATTGTTAATTTTATTTCTGGTGTTAGGTAATTGTTCTTATAGGTATAGGCAGGTTATTTCTATGTTTTTCTTAAATGGATAAAATTGGACAATAGGGTAGCCCTATTTTATCCAGTAGCTGATGTAGAGGATTTAACTCGACGTTTACAGTACCTTCCTAATGAGATTATTTTGAATTCTTAAGCATTGTTTAAGTAATGTAGGACTTAAACCTTTAAACACTGAATTTTGGTTTCTTTGGACAGCCCAATTTTAATTAACACATTAGCAAACTTCCCGGAAGAATTAATTGAGGCTTTGTGGACAGGCACGAAATTATGCCTTTATTATATTTTTTGCTTAATTAGGGAGTTATAGGTTATTTATTGTTGACCGTAAAAGTTGGTAACTATGGAGATTAGGTAGGAGGCAGAATAGTTTTTTTTTTATTGACACCTAGAAGACAATTTCACAATTTAGTATAAATGTTTACATTTACGTTAACATCAAATAATCAAACATCTATCCCGAAGGGGGAAACTCAACTTGGACTTACAAAACTAGTCATTATGAGTACCTAGGCCATCTCCTTCCACGTTTTAATTGCGGTAAAACATAGCAACCACATTTATTTCTCTGCAGCCTGTTATAATGAGTAGGCCTACCTTCCTACGAGCGGGTCCAATTACGAAGCTTAAAATAGGCATGGGTAGCCAAGTCTCTCCCGCAATGTTGAGTATGAATGCAAATTCAACAAGTTACGATGTCCTCTTTTTATTACCAAGATAATTATTGTGAACTTTAAAACGCGTGATAAAAATTTCAGCTAAGAGGGATGCTTGTTAATTAGTCAGATACGTGTCGCGTAAAAGTGGGTGTGTCTTAATTAAAGGACGAAATGAGGTTGAGATTTTGTTACGAAATTAATTTAAGTAATTTTAGGAATGGGGTTAAATACACGTAGCTTTTACTTGCTTGTAATTTAAATTAAGGATTTTAAACAGAGGTAGGTTAAGGTATCCTGTATAAAGGTCATTAAACTAATCGATTACGACGTAAATAGGTACCTGGCACATGCTCTAGAAGTCCAGCGACAGACTGAGAGACTGTAAGACCGATTTGTGTCGATAAAATGTGATACCAATGTCTGTGTGTCATTTCGGAATCGAAATCCATGGGTAAAAGTTAAAAGCTACACAAAATAAAAACCATAATTTAGGATGCCAACAAGATCTTTTATTAGTGTCACCCAAGTAAACTTACGATGATGCTGAAGCATATTTACAAAGACTACATTTATACAGGTTCCACGCTCCAACGGTTTAATATCAGATATAATTCACACGGCTGCTATTCATTATAGTTTTATGACAACAGAATATCATTAGGATACCTTCGCATCTGGCGTTGGTCTAGCGAACGAGTTTGTCGAACGTTTACGCAGCGCAGATGCTGCGTGAACGCGACGTAGCTTCGATACAATCTCTTCGAGCACAACGTATGGATTTACGAAGCGTATACGCGGCGTCAACGCCTAGTTAAACATATGCTCAGAGCAGACTCTATAGATGGAGGTAGCTTAAAGAAGTAGTAATTACGTTATTTCCGCAACCCTCGACATATTTAAGACTCAAATGAGACATGACTCGGACTCATTTTGAGCGACGTAATTACAGGTTAAGCTCGACTGTCCCCACCCTTACAGTGTCGCCAATAACGTAACAAACGCTAGTGAAGTATTATTATAAAAAAAACTCAAGATTTCTCTTCCAAAGTGTTAAACGCCAATTACAACGTGAAATAGAAAAAAAAATTAGGTAAAACTTGCCTTAGGTTTGCTTAAATCTACATTTTTATCAACATTGAATAATTAGTTACACCGGATCTTCATGACAATGAACTTGAATATCAGTAACAGACACGTTTATAGTACGGTACCAGCATGGCTGTAGTGCTTATGAACAATACTTATTTATCTTTTTAATTTGACGACATCCAAATGCTGAAAAAGACGATGGCGAGTACCTCAAGGATAGATTTACACTTCATATTTAATGAGAATTATGAAAAAACCACTGCATAAATCAATTACGAATAAAGTTTATTGAACTCTTCGACTTTGAGCTTTGTCGGTGCCGACTTTGTTTTGGAGATTTTACACTTCTTTATTACTTATTTTCGCCTAAAGTTGCGTTAAAATTAGCAAGAAAAACGAATCCTTGCTGGCTCATAACTTTTTCATGGCTTTTTATTTTTCTATTCTGTTTCCGCACAGCCAAAATTAATAATGAGACAAAACGAACATGTTTAACTTTGGATGTACAATGTCAAACAGTGGAGTAATACCCTCCCGAAATTTGTATGAAAAAGTGCAATCTTATTAGGTACTGGTTTATCTGGTTTATAATCATTAGCACTGGTTTATCTCAAATGAATACTACATTTGTTTTCATTGTAGTTTGAATACAAACAGTATCTAATAGCTGCATTTAAGCGCAAATTATGCTCAATTAGTTTTTCTTTTTGGAAAGTAATGTCCCTCGATCCGGCATCACGAGACAATCTTAAATCACTACAAATAAGACAAAATAAATAATTACAAAAAATGACTTAAAAACGTGCCAGTGACGCAGTAACTTAGCTTTTGTCCAACTAACTAAACTAGCAGGTACTTATTGGTGAGGCACCGTGTGATGTTGTCCGACTATCACCTAACTAAATAAATAGCACACTAGGGTTCGGTTTATAAAAGCTTATTTAATTTAATCGGTTGTTACATCTCAATAAATATAATACGCAGGGTCATATTAACAGGGGCCACCATATAGTATAAAGTCTGTCATTGTTCCAGTGTGAAGAAGGGATCGTGTGATACGTCCTGTAAAGCTCCATCTCTTTTCGACCTGGAAACATGATGACTTTAACACTTCTCTATACGGGTTTTGATTGGTTCACCAAAATAACAACCAATCACAACACTAGCGTGAGATTTAACCACAGATTAAACTGAACATGCTTTCATAAACAGGGTAAATACTAAAACTAATAAAATGAGTAATACATACTGTAAAATTGTAAACACTCCGGGTCCTTTAAATACTAGAACCATGTCTATTCGAGTGGACGATGCATGCTGTCAATATTTACTTAGAAATGCTATCATGCGTGTGATTAAAGCTATGTAGCTTGCAAATCAAATATACTACTATTATTCGTTATTTCAGCACAGTGATAATATTCTACTAACATAGATAATATGTTTTCAACAATGGAATAATCAACATTGTTTCTAATACACATTTAGCTACCGTATAGAAATATAAGATACAAACAAATCATTCTATTAGCGTCCGTCATACAACATTAATATTGTGCACTATCTAAATAAAATAGATATAAAAATAACACTCCGCATATAAATCGCTTTGATATTACATAAAATATATATGTACAGTTATATTAACATTCGAGTTAAATGAACAGAGTATAGTTTCAATATCATTTGTCATATCTATGGTCTATCGGTTTAGGTAGTTAACTAAAGGTAAACAATCTTGGTATGTCTTTTTATATTAAAGAGGTCGTATATAATATACACAAAGATTATTTAAATTTAGTTTATTAGCTAACATCGATTTAGTAAATACCTAGTCGCAAAGATTTTAATATACAATTTATAGACAACTTTTAGATAAAAAGACATGCCAAGATTGTTTACATTTAGTTAACTACCTAAACCGACGGAGTATACGTAATGAGTTTCATACTGGGGTCGATACTACATAATTTAGTCATTAGTTTACATAAAAACATGGATAAAACGGTTATGGATCACTGATAATGGAACTTACTACATTAAAATGACAGTATGTTAGGAAGGACTTCGTCTCACGATATTCTTGGGGATAATTTCGAAATGCTGTCAGTCTTATATAAATTGACATTTCAGAAAACTATAATATAATTTACAAAAAAAAAATATATATATATATATAATGTCGATGTGTCCGTGCTTTAAAACCATTTCTAGGAAACAAAATGCTTTACAAAGAACTCTCAAATCTATCTGAAATTCATAAACGAGTCTTATGAAATGTCAACCTGTAAATCAGTCGAAATTTTGTTTTAGAATTAAAAAGGCACAAAGATAATATCATTGGATGGTAACTTAGCATAGGTTTACTCTGCAACATTTTTCTAAACTGATTTGTGGGGGCTATTAAACTATACTATAATTATTTAGGCTTCGTAGGACAGGGCGGCGCGGGGCGATGCGGCCGCGGGACCGACTCTTCGTAAACCTCGTCGTATAGATTAGCGTTGGAGTATACAGGCTGCGTCGCATACACGCTCCGGACAGACGGCTCACCTATCTCACTGTAGAAGTTACTCGCCGTGTCGTTCACCTCGTCATACAGCGCCTCGCCGCGAGACGTCGACGCGATACTGCCGCCATAAATCCCATAATCCGAATAATTACCAAAATCAACATTCTGATACTTGAACGCGGAGTAATTCTTAGAATTCTCCACACAGTCGCTGAAGTTCCGTAACTTTTCACCTTCTTCCTCGTACTTGGGCACGTAGATGTTCTTCTCGTAATCATTGCTCGTGTTGGCTTTCAAAGGCGTCGATAACTTCGTGTAATAGTCTTTTGTTTCTAATATAAACTGCTGTTGAACTGGAGTGATGTCGTAGTTCTTGTACAGAGGAATGTCGTTATACTTTGTATCTCCTGTTGCATTATTCGCAGATGCGGCTGAGCTCGACGGTGCATTGTACGTGGGCTCACCATACGGATAATCACTGTTATTGCTTTTAGATCTAAGATTTAGAGATTCTGAAATTCTGTCGTCCAGCGACATTTCTGCTAGTGATGCCGATACACTCGGTACCACATTTCTTTCCATTGAGAGAGCATTATTCATTGTGTAAGTCAACGGTACGTTTCCGTAAACATTATTATGGTTTGTAGCAGTACTTGTCGATGGCGTGTTATTATAATTATTAGAAACGTCCGCACTGGTGGACGCCGAGTGGTTGTTACTGGAGTATCTGTGAGATCCTTGTGTTTGTTGGCTTGTATTAGATTCGTTTATAGATATTTCGTAATGAGACCTAGCTGCATTGGTACTGCGCCAGAACTGCGACGTGTCGAAGGGGTCTGGTTGTGTGGCGGCCGCCTGCGATGTACTCATGTGGAGGGGACTCGACAGATTGTCTAAAGACTTAGCGCCATAGAGATTTGAGTAGTTTTGGATACTGTAGCTTGCAGATAGTCCTGGTAAACTCTCTATGCTCTGCTCGCCCCAGTCGCTGTCAAGTCCTGTAAGAACGGAAAAAAACTAAGTATCATAAAAGACAAACAACAAAATATTACTATGTTGTCAAATAATATCGCGATGACTAGCTTTTATTTAACACTGCACAACAATGTCGATACTTTAATCTAAAAATATTTGAATTCACTTCGTCACACATCCCGATGGGTAAAGATTTGACGCGTCGCAGACTTGCTGATCTGTTACAAATTAGCAAGACAAATAAACCTATTTTTATTTCTTTCAAGACTGCTGAACTGACCAAACTTCTGATAGGACCCAGGTATTCCACACTTACCAATTTCTGGTACATCTATTGGCTCATCGAGTATGGACACAGCATTCTGACCGTTTGGTGAAGACTTTTTGACAGGTGTACTCAATCTTGTGGCAGGCGGGAGATCCAAATCAATTAATATGTCTTCTTTCACTGAAAAAGAACAAAAAACAATTTATTAAAATGTTATTCGAATGAGGATAGCCCACAGGGTTTGATGTTTTTTTTATCAGCCTGCAGGCAGACTTCCACATTGATAGCACAAAGGACACTACTCTCTTCACGAGATTCTTTCATCGCCCCTTACAACAGAGACTACACACACTTTTCAGTCTATTTAAACTTCGAAATACGTTTAATCTTCATTCATTATTATAATGTGTTAGCACAACACTAAGCTTATGGAAATCACAACAATATTTAATCACAGATTACCTGATCAGTATGATTTACGCCTCCGCCCACAATATATTGCGCGTATCGAACACAATGTTTTCTCACGAAAACTTCAACCAGACTGATACAATGCGAGTAATCCGAGAGATACGCCCCATATAACTTAGTAATCCATAGCGATTACCTTCAGCACGGTCACGTATCACAATAAACTGCCAAGTTGACCTTACAGTTAGCGCCTCGTGACGTCATATCAGATGTAGGTAAGTACAGATATTTTACAAACTGTCTATAAAAGAATACCTAATTACAGTTGTAAATATTAAAATTACTAGCTGTGCCCCGCAACTTTGTACAATACAGTAAAGTAACAGCCACATTTTAATAAAACTCCCTCGTCATGATATATTTCAATCATGATTCGAAAGACATGTGGCGCATCTATTACCATATAATGAGGAAAATAACATATAACATTATTGTTGTTTTCCTCCGGGATAGTCCTTTTTTTCGGGATGAAACGCACCCTATGTCTGTTTCTGTACGTCTGACAACGTATATATGCAAAATTTCAGGATGATCGGTTCAGTGGTTTAGGCGTGAAAAGGTAACAAACAAACTTACTTTCGCATTTATAATATTAGTTAGGATTATCCATCTATACTGAATAATAATATACATATTATAAATGCGAAAGTAACTCTGTCTGTCTGCTACCTTATCACGACTTAACGGCTGAACGGATTTCGATGAAATTTGGCACTTTTCCCGTGGGATAACTTAAGACCTCCACGAGGGCGAAGTCGCGGGCAAAAGCTAGTTTATTATAAAACAAACAACATCACGATTTCTCGATAGAGTTGGCAAAGAGTAGGCATTATTTTTAAGAGTAACCGTGGACTTTCTTGCCAGCTCTTCTCCATAGGAAACGACCAATTGGAACCGTGCACCTAGCTTCTGACGTTTCATAAGTGCCCATGAAGGTTTATATGAAATAAAATATTTTTGATTTTGATATGTCTAATGCGCTTAACCATGCAAAGTTCAGGCACTGGGCTGCCACTGAAATGTTTATTGTTATGTTTCTTCCCCGATCAGGGGATTGAACCCAGCTTCAGCAGTTCAACAGTCGAAATTCCTTTTCTATTCTTTCACTAATTATTTCTTTTTCTCACTCTTACCTTGACTCAAACTTTTAGAATGTGCTTCCCTAGCGTATCTAGCCCGTTCCTGGGCCAGTGTCGCCACTCGATCGTTGGTGAGCTTGTTATAGTTGAAGTGTTTGCTGCCAGTGTTGCCACCGCGCGTGGTCGGCGGCTGAGTGGATTCGATCGTGCGGCGCTTGCGCAAGACCACGGCAATGTCATCAGACACGCCGTTAGTAGGTAGAGATGTATTGGAGGCTGATTGGGCTGAAAATGTTGAGACGATTTAAGAATTTAGATATGTTTTATGAATATTGTAGCAACTCGACTCAAAGTAAACTACTGAAATGTATTTTGTCTTTACACAGTGCGACATACAATAACGTTTCTAAAATTAAATGAGTATAGTTCAACGACCTATTGCCGAAGCGTCGTCGCACGCTGACGTCAAACCATATAGTACCTACTGCTCGATTTTTGCGACCAATTTTATACCAAATAAATACCATTTCTAGCAGTTGTTTAATATTCAATAATCATAAATTGAGAGTCAACCTCCGCACCCATGGGAATCCAGTTACAACATGTCAAAGTTGTAAAAAAAAAACTTATAAAGAAAACTTCATACCGCGCCAAAACCTTTATGGTACGATTTTTGGGATCACCTTCTACTCAATAAAAAATAGTTGGCTGCATGGAAGTGGGGGGAATATTATGTCAGTGACGTAAATGGCACTTCAGGCTACATTCGAAACTATCGGTAATAGGGCAAAGAGGTCAAAAGAACCATGATCACCATTTTGAAGAAGCTTCTGCCTCAGCCAGGAATCGAGCCCGTTTTTATAAAAAAAAATAACACCCTTTTTTATTGCACTAACCGATAGTGTAGCTGGTACGGATCAAATGCTGTAAACAAACATAATGTGAAAAATTTATGATTATTTATTAAACAGAAAAATTGCAAAATTCCTTTGCAGTATTTGATCCTTGTCAGCAACACTATCGGTTAGTGCAATAAAAAACCGGCCAAGAACGTGTCGGACCACGCACAATGAAGAGCTCCGTAGTTGGGATGAAGAAAGAAGAGACAGAATTATCCCAAGATCAAACTTAACTTACTCCAGGCTCACTCCCTATTACATGGGACTTAAACATAACTGGCGAAATGTGGGTGTACTATATAGGTACACCTCTGCCTAACCCTTCGGGGAAACAAGGCGTGATGTTATGTTGATGTTGATCAAACTTAACATTGTAGTTGAAAAACATGTTCTCCCATACATTCCAACTGCAAATATGTATAAGTTTGTTTCCACAATATTGAGATATTTACGGTGTTATTTTAAGACCACAGGCTTCTTATAGGTTTTCATGTAATCTATAATATAGAACTTGTTTTTTTTTCAAAATTTTAACCTCAGTAGTTTCGGAAATAAGGAGGGTATGGTCAATTCTCGTCTATTTTCTTAAATAACTTTAAAACAGTCACCATCACATGGCACCTATAGTTTGCAAAACTTTTTTTTTTTCTTATTTGCCCCCCAAAACTGACCCCTCTTTTTCAAAATTAATTTGGCTGTGACAGACGGACAAACAGACAGACACAGACACACGAGTGATTCTATAAGGGTTTCGTTTTTTCTTTTTGAGGTATAAAACCCTAAAAAGGGTGTTGTATTTGTAAAAAACGGGTATAATTCCTGGATGAGGCAGAAGCTTTTTAAAACAAAACTTAAAATGCAGTTTTATTTTCCTTCAAAATTGATATAAAAAACGGGAAGGTACCATGCCTTTGCCCGCTTTGCCCTGCTACCCAATTACCCATAGATTCGAATTTAACCCTGATGTGCCATTGCAACAATTGTGTTCATTTACGCGACTGACATTAATTTAATATATTCCACCCACTTCCATGCAGCTAGGCAGCTAACTATTTTTTTTGAGTAGAAGATGATCCCAAAAATCGACCCAGGTATTGGTATGGTATGAAATAACTTTTTATAGGTTTTTTTTTACAACTTTGACATGCTCTAACTTTGGATTCCCCACTACTGAAGCAGCTGACGCTCAGAGCTCATAAGCACTAAGGAAAATCTATTTTTGGTACCATTTTCAGCCAGTATAAAATGACTTTTTCAAACTAACGCGCCACCGCTCACTATTCAATGTTTTATACTTTAAATTGAGTTGCCGTTGAATCCGGTGTACGCGCTGGCCAATAAAAACTATGATTCTGTGATGTCATTCTAAGGATATCGGTAGGTCACAGTAGGTGTACCCGTTATCGCTGGCAAAATAATATCAATATTCCGTGTATTTAACGCAGACTTGACTCAAGATACGACACAAACATCACGTTTTTAACAATCAATACTCACAAACCAAACTATATTATACGTCCAGGTGCGACATATTTGTGCTGACCATACAGTCTTCATTACTCACAGGTGATAAAACATTCACTTAGTCATAGATTAGCGATTTTCAATGCTAAGTGCGTCTCACACGACAATATTACGTCGCAGTCTTTATAAATATGCTCCTACAATGTGCATAATATGATACCTAGAGCAATACAAGATGTATGCATAAATAAGTATCATTTTAATACTTAACCATATTAATGTGATTCATATGCATATAGGTAGATACATATTTGTATTGATATTTGTACAATTCAATGTCAAGAATGTACAGGATTTCATTCATCAGACATGAACATTTACACAAGCTCAACTGATTAAAGTGTTTGAGTCGCATAGCTTCAAAAAAAAGATCATCACTTCTTGTGCACTCCCCCTAGCCGCCGTTAGGTATAAAATGTTTTGAGAGTGAACCTAGCCTTTTAGCACTGATCAATTTTCCAGGTTTTCTTTTCATTCCAGATCGCTCAATACGGCATATCAATGTTATACTAACTAATCAGTAGCTACCAATTTTCTCGTCAAACAATGAAATACCAAGCATTTCGTTATTTCTCAGCGCAATATAACGCGATGATTGTAATCACCGCTGGGTGTTGCCGAACAATACGCAATTATATCATGCGGTATGTTTCATAGACCAACTGTGCAATAGTTTTACTTTCCTCAGCAAAAGTAAAAGTGTAGGAACGCCACAATTACACGCACGTATTATAAAAGTGAACGCGTTTATTAATATGGCTAATGAAGACGTTAAAGTTTTACATTTATGTTAATTTAGTGCAAGTTGTTGCTAGAATTAATTAGGCAATGTTCTGGCGAATTATGGTCGTTTGTACTGAACCTAGGCATAAACTAAATCAACCTGCTTTCATGCAAATGATGTTTTTGGTTTTCGTTCGTTATAAAATTTGCCTGGTATGACATAACTGCAAATGGGATTTTATACAGACTAATTCAACTAGCTCAATGACAAAGGCATAGTTTATATTGAATACAATTGAAACATAAGCATAATGTTTTTCTATTCTATATTGTTGGCAATAGAAAGATCTTTAAAATAAAATACACTAACCTCTATGTACTGGTGATAACGTCTGAGACTTCTTAACTGCTTGATTGTTTTTACTACTTTTTAGTGCAGTTGTTACCAAGGTGCTAAAACAAAGAAAAACACTTTTATATCGTCTAGAATAATTATTAAATAGTAATTAGGTACTTATTTTTATGACTATGTTGTTGTTGTCTCTCCTTTTCCCTCAATCCATCCAAAGGTTGTCTTTAAATGATCGCTCTTAGTGATACAAGCGCCCATTGTGTCACCCCTTGTGAAATTTCTACTTTATATCTGTAATATTTATGATGTACATAATAAAGAGTATTCTATCTATCTGTGTTTTAAATGACTTTACCATGGAAACAGTCCAACTTCTAAGGTGCGTTGGTTCTGACCCTTCCACCAGTGCAACTCGGCTCGCTTGTCTATCAATATGATAGGGTCACCCGCGTCGATGGTCATCTTAGTCGGCCGCCGGTAACTGTCACGGGGAAAGTATAGTTTGTAAACAATCTATTCTGTTAGATGACATCTGTTTATGTGAGAACCAATACCGCGATACAATGACTTGTTGAGGCAATAAAAAAGTGTTATTGTTACAATAGGCTAGTTGACAGTAAGAAAACACCTTATGAATTTTATTATGTAGAATGGTTGTGAGCTAAACGTATCAATATTCAACATAGTTTTATAAATGATTTTAGATTCATTAATATTTTTGAGAAATAATTACGTAAAAATATATCCATTGGCCACGTGACATTGAACGCGAATCAGAGCGCGACACGTCACGATCTTGTCTTGACAAAATAACATTGTTTCAGGGTTCCCACCTCAGGATATTTTCCCAAAAATGTAGAAGATTTTTTTTAGAAAAGGTTTGCATGTTTATGGAATAGTAAGAAAAAATACGATTGAAAAGTATGATTCAATAATATATCGAAACGAAAACGTCAGATGCGTTTTGAAAAACGAACTATTGAGTGTACGTTCCACTTGCGTTTTATATTTAGATCACACACGTTAATATTTTCATGAAATATTCACGTTTTAAGGAAAATAGACTACAAGGAACATTTTTAATCGGTTTCCTAAGAACTGACAACTAGCCTATTCTAATTACCTTAATTAATATACTGGTGATTTTTTTCACCGTCTCGAAATTTTTACAGGTTGTTCTACCCATGAACATGAACAACATTCACTATGGGACCAACTATGAGATCACGAAAAAAAAATCTGCTGTTTCATACATTTTGGTCAAGTAGGTTTGAACTTTTCTATTAAACAGCTGTTTTATTTTTCGTGATTTCAGAGTTGGTCCCGTAGTGAAAGTTGTTCATATTCATGGGTAGAACACCCTGTAAACATTTCGAGACGGTAAAATAATCATCCAGTATAATAGACACGACTTTTCTTTAAGTGAACTGTTTTCTGGCATAGAATTTGGTCAATTATAAACTGAACCAGTGTTTCCTAATGAGGTAAACAAATCGTTTCTATGAGTGGCGTCTTAGAATAAAAACTGAATAAAACTGCCTAACCTAGGAATCTAACCCAAGACTTCACACTTGGCAAGCACGCTAACAACCCCTGATTCGGCAATACCTGATTTCTAACTACAAGGTCACATACAATTCCAACATTTGCTTACCTAAGTGCAGCGATAGCAGTTTCGAACTTGTTGGTCTCGATGTACCGCTGTATGCCGGCGAACGTGGGCCGCTCCTTAGGGTTGAGGTCCCAGCATTGCATCATCAACATGTACACGTCCGGGGGACACGCGTTCGGCGCCGACAGCCTCTGACCTTCACGCATTATTAGCCGCAGTATCTCTGAACCGTTTAAGCCTGAAGGAGGTCAAGTACATTATGTATGAATAACACATCAGTTTTATTGGTAGTATATAATAAAATAGTAACGAAGTCAAAACTGTACATTGAATATTAAAAAAAAAAAGTAATTGCTACGAGGTCTGATACCGAAAATATAGTTTATAGAATCTTTGTCCGTTTGTCTGGATGCACGATCGCGGACATTTGCCACTTTTCGACCTTATTACTAAGGTAACGTTCCGGATTGGCGCAAAAACGGCTGAACGGATTTTGATGAAAAAAACGCGGGCGAAGCCCCGGGCAAAAGCTAGTTGGTAGTAAATCTATACTAAATAAAAACTGAAGAGTTTGTTTGTTTGAACGCGCTAATCTCTGGAACTGCCAGTCGGATTTGAATTTTTTTTTTTTGCATTTCTCGAGGAAGGCTATAGTCTATTTAACATCACGCTAGGACCCTTAGAAGCTGACTAAAACGAAAAAGTGAGAAAGAACGCTAAGCAAAAACGAAGTAATAGCGCGGATGGGCGATACGATGCGACGAATTGGGTCGGGGGAACAAGAAATTTCACGCGGATGAAGTCGCGGGCAGAAGCTAGTAAATAATAAAATATGTTCGCCAACTAACACTGTGGTCGATTTTTTATTATTCTGAAGAACAATGGTGTCGTTAATTTTCATGAAAATTATTATGTGAAGAAGTATTGGAGGAATGGTAACACTCCCACCTTTTACTCTTAAAGGACGTGTGTGAGTGAGATGCAAACAACGGTAATAAAGAGGCCATTAGCAAACACCCATCTTTTAAGTACACATGTAATGTTGATAATTATAAACCTGTTAAACAATTGGAGTAAGGGCCATTTTGGTGTATTCAGAATTTTGAAATCTATTGTTATTACCCCAAAATAGGGTTCAACATCCTAAATTGTTGTGTTACCTATCCAAGGTTCCTCTCCGAAGGTGTACATCTCCCAGAGCGCGACCGCAAACATCCAGACGTCTGAAGCATGTGAGAACTGCCGGCTGCGCAGCGACTCCGGCGCACACCAGGGGAACGGCACGCGCCGCCCCTCGCTCATCACGTAGCAGTCGTCCGCGTCCGGCAGGGCGCGCATCAGACCGAAGTCGCCTATTTTTACCTGTTAAAAGAGAACAATGAGATTCTAAAGCTTGATATCAATTATTTATCGACCATTTCGCACAGCATACCACAAAATCTAAACCCAAGGCTTTATTTTCATCTATTACACCATTACTTTCACCAGGTGCTTTCACGTTTCAAGATGACAAGACGAAAGTTGCTCTATAAAAAGTCTGATTCCAATGTAGAAGAATGGCACAAAAAGTTCATGCATAGGCTTTTTCAGCAAGTTATTACAATGCCAAAAAATGTTATTGTTTATTTAGTTAGTTATTTTATATGATAACAGACATATTCTCAACAATCACTGCCAAACCCACGTAGTTCAAACAGAATAATATACAAAATAAACAATACTGAATCACCTTGTTCACACAAATAATGTTGGACATAGCAGGATAATGCTGTCACAGGATAGGCATCTGCCCATCCCATGGAAAATTGTAATTTAGCCACCTCATAGACACAGAAATATTAGACTAAATTCTATTAAGAGTATACTAACATAATTGAAATTAAAATATAAGTTTCACTCACCAATTCCAAAGTAGACAGTAAAATATTCCTGCAAGCTAGATCTCTGTGCAAGAACCGATGCTTTTCTAAATGAGCCATGCCTGAAGCCACTTGCTCTGACCACTTGTAAATGTAGTTCAGAGACACTTTGCCATTCTGTGCTACAATATAATCTAGTAAAGCCCCCATAGCTGCTAGTTCACAAACCATCATCAATGGATGGAACACAACACCATGAAGTTTGATGAGGTTGGGGTGTTTTAAGCTGTGCATGGCTTCTACTTCTCTTCTGAAGTCATCATAGATGCCTGGCTGTGAGAATGCATCTGCCTTTAACACCTTAACTGCTACAGGAACTGTTTGAGATGGGTGTTCAGACACACGCCATTCTCCACGTTTGACAACTCCGAAGGACCCATTACCTAACTCACTATGTAATCTGAAAATAACTTTGTCAATCAGATACTTGGCTTACACCCCAACCATGTCTCTTTTTTGATAGACAATTTAACTTGTTTAAACCATTGTAATAAGCTTAGCAAAAAGCGCCACTGGTTTCTGTTTATTTCATTATCATAGAGCTCATACAGTCATACCAATGCACAGCTGGCCAGCTTCTTATTTTTATTTTAAAGTACTTAATTAAAAGTTTATTGTGAAAATGAAAATTTATATGTTATTCACTTTTCTATAATAATTTTTACTATAAATCATGAATGCAATTTGTGATCAGGAAACAGGTAAATTTTATCTAATAGCAAATAATGTGGAAAAACCACACAGTAGGTTTTTCTTTAAGATAACTAATTTGATACGGGAGTCTATTAAGCATATACTCACATAATATCCTTCTCCAGTATAATACAAGTTGTTCTTGATTCTGACTGTGGTGTTCTCACTGCTAAGTCAGTTTTCTCTTTAGAAACTGAGCTTGATGATGAGCCAAATAATTTGTTCCAAAACTTTCGGTTCCACAGCTGCAACTTTTTTTTCCTGACAGCATCAAATAACCTGCGCACTCCAGGCTTACTGATGCCAAGCTTTTCAAGGTCTTCAGCATGCACATAGTCAAAATGTGCTAGTCTTGTTATCTAAAAACATAAATAAATAGACATTTTGTTTGTTTGAAAATATACAACACTAGTACACAACATTGTATTAAGAGGGATTATAACTTAAAGTAAGTGGATATACTGTAAGTAAATAGAATGTACGTATAATAATTGCATTATAAATTATTGTTTACCTGCAACTGATCTCTGATTGGTAAATAAAACTGTTCAAGTTGAACATTCTGCAGTATATCACAAAGCCAATCAGTCCCCGATTCCATTTTAGATTATTCTTCACGATACTTCGGGTTAACATAGAATAAACGCATCTCTGATCTTGAGCAGGAAGTAGTCGTTTCGAAGGATGTGTCCGAATGGCTGTTAGTATGTTGTTAGTCAGTTACTACACAAACCAGAACTATTATGGTTACAAGTTTTTATGGCAGATCCAGTTAATGTTGACTGCAGTCCAATTTCTTATGTCACAATTGATAGAAAGCCTAAAAAGCATTGAATGCTTGTTCTTATGTTCATTAAAAATTTCACATTTGGAAAGAAATTATTAAACTAATAAGATTATTTGAGACTCGATTGAGAAATAATTTATATTTACCCGTAAATGACAGTAAATGTTCTTGAAAATAGAGTACTAACCCATTACGAATTTATTAAGATTTTATTGTATAACATGGCAACTCTTCCCAAATAATCGACTAAAAGTTAATAAAGAGTTATCGCCACAGCATATTTGTGGGCATCCAAGCAAAAAGGATCCAGTTCTCGGCATTTAGTTTCCGAGATATACGCAGCTTTGTAAAGTTGGGTGAGAAAATTGCATTTCTCAATTTTAATTGATTAATGCTCAATTATCTACAAGTTCATAATAATAAATCACTTCACTACATAGTATAAAACAAAGTCGCTTCCCGCTGTCTGTCTGTTCCTATGTATGCTTAGATCTTTAAAACTACGCAACGGATTTTAATGCGGTTTTTTTTAATAGATAGAGTGGTTCAAGAGGAAGGTTCATATGTATAATACACACACAGTAGAGAAACACTGATAACTTTAGAGGTTTCTAATGTGATGTCGTAAATAAACACATTTTTTTGCGCTTACATTGCAAACGCTGGCTGAACCCTACAATATAGATCAAAATAATGTACTACAGTATTGTACACCTTAAAAAGGTCTACAAAAAAGTCCGCGATGGTATGTGTGTATCTCTTAGGGATAACCCACAATAACCATTTTTTATCCTTTACTTTTTAAGAGAAATAATGGCTTATTTACGAAGCGATTTAAGCAATACAGCATAAATCCTTACCCAATTAAGTACCTTAAATACATTGTGCATATAATACAGATCAATATGGCCCTTTACAGCATGTAATTTTTTAAATGAATATTTTCAGGCAGGCGGGGGGCCGGTGGCGCGTGCCTTTAAATAGCGCGTCGAAGGTCGCGCTTCGCGCTTTAATCTGATTCAGCATGTCCCTTTGCAGTCCTCTCCCAGCGACGCCCTAAGCCGAGGTCCGTACTCCATAGGGGGTGCCCTTAGCGTGTAGTCGCTTAGTTTTAGTTTTATGCCTGGCTGGAGGCCTTAATTTATTGAGGCATCCACAGGAAAGACCGGTTAAGCAGTCGACAACTCCTATAGGTTGAACTGCGAGATGCCATTCCCCAAAAACAAAAACAACGCGCTTCGCCCTGTAGCACTTTATGATTAGCAGCGATCGCACGCGTTAATCGGAGCTCTCTAGCGAGGAAAATAACAATTATTACTTAATAAAAACGTGCTTTTCAGCGCGACAACGTAATCCGTACTTATAAGTACGTTACGATAAATTAAAAAAATATATATATTCGAAATTGTATGATAGTTTTTAAATACTAAAGTGAATTCTTTTTTAAGACAAAACGTGCTTTTCAGCGCGACAATTTTTACGAAATTGTAGGTTCGTACTTTAGTCGGTATTAAGGTTAATTTTTAAACCGCACTTATAGTAAGTACATTAGGTTAGATTTTATCAATTGTATTTCTTGGTTTGAATTTAGAGTTAAGGCAATTTAGTATTAGGGCAAGTATTTTTAATTATCGAAAATCGTAGTTTAAGGTAAGGTATTTAAGTTCAAAAAAGAACTGAATACGTCTGAATAGAATAGGTATCTTTTGATGTTGAGAATTTTTTATTATTTCTGTAGTTTACAGGGTGTAAGGGACAGCCCTCCGCAGACTGATGGGGTGACTTCAGTATATCATACTAAGACGACCGGTATATGAAATTATTTCAGGAATGTTATGGGAATCCAATACACCTGATTTGTTTTATTACCTCACACGCAATGTATCGATACCGTGGCCAAACGCGCGTAGCGAACGGTAGCGCAGCGAGCTTTCGGCCGCCGAGTATTTCAACATCCATTGCTGATTTTTTGATTTTAGTTGTTTTATTTACATAAATGGAGTGCTGCATACAGAGAATATAATTTTACATTGAAATAAAGGAATAGTAACTGAAAATACGATTAGAAAAATGACAATTTTTATGAGAATATTTCCGATGGAATATGATTCAAAATAAGAGCTGCATGCACCCTGTTAATTTGCAGAGGGCTGTCCCTTACACCCTGTATTTAGTATCAGCATTGCGCCCGTGCGAAGCCGGGGCGGGTCGCTAGTGACTTTATAATATGATGTTTCTAATTACCAGAAAATCAACAACAAACATCAGAAAATGTACTAAGTTGTACCAAAAAGCTGCGAAAACGCGAAAACCGTAGGATTATAATTATTCATATAGTCTTGCTTGTCAGAGCCTTTGCGACGTATTCTGGGCACATTGTATTTTGATGCTCTGCTGCTTTATGGAAAACTGGCAACTTAAAGAAAAAAAAATTAAAAATAATAAGTATTTCACATTGGTTACATTGGTATTTCAATATTTTCATTCGGAATTTCTGACTTTGATGTTTTGTGAAACGAATCAAACGGAAAGTTTGGTTTTATTTTCTATTCACAAAAAATTGTCTATAAAACAATGGCAAATACTACAATGCAATACAACTCGAATTTGGAGAATGCTCCAGACGAAAATCTTTCTGAAGTGAAAGTAGTCAATTTCAGATGTGTACCCGTAGATACCATTGTAGAAAAGTCTATTTCAATTGAAAATACTAGTGAGGTATGTGAATCTAATGTTATGTAGCAGAGAGTCAGAGACAGGGTATCTGATAGTTTGGTAGGTACCTGGTTAGGAGGCAAGGTGATAATGAGAACGTAATTGAACACACAATATAATTATTGTTATTATGTTACACAACTTACACATTACGATCGATACAAGGAATGACGTCTGATATAAACTTAAAAAAAAACACACTTTTATCACGCATTTAAAATTATAGAATAATTAAATTGACTCGTAGTTAAGATATAAGTACCTGTGCAGCTTGACACTTCTTTTGTATCCAAGGATTAATTCAAAAAGCGTGGAGCACTTTTTTAAAATTAATTAAATTACGCACAACTAAAAAGCGCTCTACGCTTTTTGAATTAATTTTTGGATACAAAAAAGTGTCACGCTGCATAGGTACTTAGGTATATCTCTACGAGTCAATATTTAATGTTTTATAATTTTTAGTGAGTGTTATATGCGTGTTTTTTTTTTAGCTTTTTTTAAACTACATATTTTTATTTTTTACTTTTTAGTCTAGTTTATTCTTTATTTAGTAAATAAATCTAAAAAAGTCAACGAAGTTATGACTTGGCCGGTTTAGTAACCACTAAAGAGTCCCGCTACCCACCTCCTGGCTCCACCTTCCAGCAGACCCTCAACACCAAGTGCAATTTTTGGACGCAAAACGAATTATACGACCCGAAACTCGAAGGGTTTACTAGTAGCCACTGAAGAGTTCCACTATCCACCTCCTGGCTCCATCATCAAATTTTAATAAGCTCGAAGATACCAAATTATAGTATTGTCTTCCGAACTACATATACATACAAAGTTACATTTCGATACGACAATTATTAGTAGGTTAAAATTGACTAGTAGTAGTTATTATTGTCGTCAAAACAAATCATATAAGCCCAAACTCGAGGGGCTTACTAGTAGCTACTGAAGAGTTCCACTTCCACCTCCTGGCTCCATTATCAGACCCTCGTTATCGAGCCCAATCTATTGGACTCGTCAAAACGAATCATATGAGCCCAAACTCGAGGGGTTTACTACTAGCCACTGAAGAGTTCCACTTTCATCTCCTGGCTCCATCATCAGACCCTCGTTATCAAGCCCAATCTATTGGACTCATCAAAACGAATCATATGAGCCCAAACTCGAGGGGTTTACTAGTAGCCACTGAAGAGTTCCACTATTCACCTCCTGGCTCCATCATCAAATTTTAATAAGCTCGAAGATACCAAATTATAGTATTGTCTTCCGACCTAGGTATACATACAAAGTTACATTTCGATACGACAATTATTAGTAGGTTAAAATTGACTTCCAAGATTTTCTTCCATTGTTAATTAGTTAGAAGTGAAGCCAATAAAAGCGTGTTAAAAACTCCCTAACAACGGTACATTTCTAGTAAAGAGATTGTGCTCTGTGACGAACCAAGTCAGCGTTGACTCATTAAGCGCTTGCTACACGGTACACGGTCGCCAACCGCGTCCCCGACAGAGGTGACCTTGGTTAACGACCGGCAGAGCTGTTTCAGTGTTTGATCGTAAACCAACATCCACACGGTTGTAAACCACCAAAGTCACCTCAGTCGGGACGCGGTTGGCTACCGTGTAGCTTAATTCGTTGCGTGTAGCAGACGCTTTACTGTCTTCATGTAAATTGATTTGAAGTCAGTACAGCGCTGTCGCGTCAGAGCTGACTTAAATATTCCCTCTTAAATAGTTTAAAGTCAGTCCGCTCCCCCGCCACCCGCGCCAGCGGACCTATATTGACCTCGTCTAAACGACGAACTGATGAAGTCAGCAGTTGATCAGTCGTTGACACTGCATTGTAGGATAACGTCGCGTCGTCGTCGTGTCGAAAATTCGGTTTATTCCCGGTCGTCCCCACTGGGCACGAGTGGGAAAAAAAAAGTTTCGTTCCTCCCCAGTGGTCCAGTGGTGACGATTGGAACTTTTTTTTTCCAGTGGGGACGACGGGGCGGGGACGACCGGGAATAAACCCTTTTTTTCCACTCGTGCCCGGCGGGGACGACCGGGAATAAACCGAAAATTCAAATGAAAATGACGCCAAAATATGACAACGAAAATTTAAGATTGGTTTAATTTTATCCCGAAAATGAATGTCGACGGGATATTAAATGCCAAAATTTCCGTAACAAAGACGACAACAAAGCAGAACTTGCAGTTTCATTTCTGTCATCTACCCATTTTCTTATCCAAAGTTGTTTCTTTTTAGATACCTACCTCTTCTAACATTTCCGTCAACTTTTCTAACAGCAGATTTTTTAAATTTTTTATTTAAGATAGGTTTGCTCTCGACTCTAGTCTAGGTCAGAGTCGACGATGGAGCGAGCTTACCCAGAAGAAGCCTGTTCACTCTCACTTTAAAGAGATCGGGGTTGTATGCGTTCGGAAACTCAAATGCAGGTAGAGACTTCCACTCCTTTGCTGTGCGCATCACAAAAGACATTTGGAAACGCTTAGTGCGAATTAGTGGATTAGCAACTAGGTAGGGATGGTAACCTGCAGTCCGTCTAGATTTCCGGTGGTAGAAGGGGGCCGGGTGGCGGAATGAGGTCGTGGAGTGCGTGAGCACCCTCACCCAAGTACAATCTGTAGAAGACCGACAAGCAGGCAACCAGATAGGAACATTTTCTCAACAAATAATTTAACCGACTTCAATAACACGCGTTCCCCATAAAGAAATAACCACCATTACCGATTGCATGTGCATCGTTAACAGTTGTCAGTTCTCGGCGCCATAAAAAAATGTAAAAGAAAAAAAAAAGATGTAAAAATAAAGGCAGATTTATTAGGGTCAGCACTTTGTGTAAATCTGCCTTTATTGTTACATCTTTTATTTTTGCTATAGATAACATCTTCAGTATGTACAGACGCCAGCACATCGAGTTACTACAATCTGTCAAATTTCTTTAATAGATTTTCGACTTTATTGCTGAAGTATTAAGTTCAAGGTTGATTGGGAAAATTTGACAGTTTCGGGTAGCTTGATGTGCTGGCGTCCATACTTATTATCTCTTTTGTGGGCAATCCTCAAGTTTTCGAAACTTTGTGGCAGGCTATACAGCATCATAATGCTTAATAGTTATGGATGGATTCCACAACCATTGTTGCTAGTTTATCAACCACATCCATAAAATTCCAAGTGATCCTGCACATTGTCTTTTTCAGCGATTTTCTTCAGAACGAGCTGTTTAAACACAAAGTTGCTTTTCGCGTAGGTCCCGAACTTTGATGAATAATAGCTTATCCCAAACCTCTTTTGATTTTTTACAGCCAGTTACCTGCTTAGCTGAGGTGGAGAAATCAATAGCATGATCTCAGCACGAGCCATCGTATCCCTTTTCAGGAACTTCTCTGTCTCTTCGGTAGTCACGTTCACGGGAAATTTTGTGTCTCCACTCGCGTATTCCCCCATAGCTCATTTTTATTAGGATGGCGTCAGCCTGGTCACACCAGGTTCATAGTTAGTTTCGTTTTATATGAGAGGTCAGAGGGGTGATCTTAGGGGCAGGTAAGTAACAAGCAAAAAAGCAGCCGACGAGCACGTCGGACTCACTCGCTTCCACTTGTTTTTTACCATTGCTTACCCACAGGGTAATTTATTACATTTCAGAACAGCCTAACATACCGGGTATCGAACATTTATATTCTGAACAGCGTGGACCGCGTGTTCAAAGTGTCCATTACGTCGAGTTTTGTGAATCCGGGTGACAGCGCCCGAATCAGGATTGTATTCAAGCCTAACATTGTCGGGCAGTCGTTTACTGAATATTTTCTTGTGGATGACACCGGTGGCAACACTTATAGGCTCACCGTTACTGGGAAATGCTATGGTGAGCCGTATTTTTGTTATAATGTAGGTACATATTAGGACCTGAGACTGACTCATTTTCGGTTCAAGCCACTTTGGGTCTTTGACTACATTTGTTTTTATTTTATTTTTGTGGTTTACTACATAGTTCTAAGTACTTACTAATACAATTATGGATATTCTTAGTCTGAAATAAAGTTGTTATAAGTACAGGGTGACTTGTAATTTGACGCTTTCCTTTCAGGACGTTTTACGACGTGATAGACGTGAACCATTTGCAACAGTTAAGCGTCCCATAAAGCCTAGGCGAAAATTCATGGGATTCGAGAAAACCCAATTTTTATGTTCTTATTTTTGAAAATTTCCCAGAATTTATCACTAAATATCAATTTTCTTAAACTCTCCAATTGAATGGCCTTCAATGCTGTTCCATTGGATACCTAAGAGCCCGTTCACATATGCGCGCCTCGCTTACAAGCCGCTCCCTCCTCAGAAACTTTGGAGTTTAATAGTTAGTCTCTTGTCTTAACGTACATTTTTAATATCGATATAAAGTACTCGCGCACGCTCAGCGCCCGAATAGCTATTGCGTAGTACACGCGTCGTACCCGCGCCGCCTCCACGCCCCCGCAAAGGATTTTTGGTGGTCACCCGATAGAGCGGCTGTTGACGATTCTGAGCGGACGCGACGCGTGCGCGAGTATAGAGGCATGAGGAACAGAGTGTAAAGTTCACTCACCCTCCATGGAAAAGGGAGGATCCTCCGACCAGACGGGTGTTGTGTCTGGTGGGCTACTGCCCGACGGTCGATGTCGGGATGTTGTATATATGCTAGTCGCGCGGTAAACTCTGATTGCGCGATGTAGGATTCTGCGTGACGTCAGTGTGACGCGTTTCATTGTTTATTATTATTATTTATTTATTTATTTAAACCACAATTATAACACCTTCACAGAATGACCCAAGGCGATGTTATAACAATCTAAAAATATAAAAATAAATGACCTGTAAGCAAACTTACAAAGAATAATCTACTTACTACTATAACAATTACAAACATAGCAACGTTTATAATATCAAACCTGTTTCAATTATTATTTGTGCCATTTGAATGAATTTCGGCAGGTTTTGCCCAAATATATCCTCCGATACTGTAATAATGTTAATAATACGCGCGGCTCGTGACATAGGGGCAAACTTGAGTAGGTTAGTCCTAGCCGCTGGCACGTCTAACAGAGCGGGGCGGCGGCGCGCACTCACGCACCCGTCCGGCGCGCGCAGGCGCAGCGCCGCCAGCACCTCGGGGTGGTGCAGCAACCCTAGCAGTATGCGAGCTATGTACTTAACCAGCGCGATGTCCCTTCTAACTGCCAGGCGATGTAGATATGCCGCCACATCACTCCCCTCCGGAGACCGGAGGTCGATAGTGGGCAGAGTCGTGTATCTTGCGATGCTTGCCAGGGCCAGTTGAGGTTCCAGTGAGTCGGAACCGGGTGCCGCATAGTTCACGGTGAGTTGGAACTGTCTGCGGTGTGTCCCAGTGGGTCGGGGTGGCGCTGCGTTATGCTCCAGTGCGTCGGATGTGGTACAGCTCCGGGTTGAGGCTGACTGCTGGCGTCGACCAGGAGAGGTTTGAAGGGTTCTGCTTGTTTGACCGGCCGAGAGTGCAGTGTGCTGTGCCAAGGTTGCTGATGAGGCTGAGGGTGATGACCAGGTATGCGCGGTCGCTGCATACTGGTGGTCAGGATACCCGTTGAAGCCGTGGGTGCTGGCTGGCTGTGTGACTCGCCGCTCGAAAGCTCGAGGAAGTGATGCTGATGACGTCACGCTGTAGTAGTTTCACGAAGGCTGCGCTGGCGTTCATGTTCGGGGTCACCAGTATAGAGGCACGAGGAACAGGGTGTAAAGTTCACTCACCCTCCATAGAAAAGGGAGGATCCTCCGACCAGACGGGTGTTGTGTCTGGTGGGCTACTGCCCGACGGTCGATGTCGGGATGTTGTATATATGCTAGTCGCGCGGTAAACTCTGATTGCGCGATGCAGGATTTTGCGTGACGTCAGTGTGACGCGTTCCGTTGTGGCGATGTAGATATGTCGCCACACTCTTATCAAAGGCTGCCCGAACGCAATCAGTACACGTTGAGTTCGTGTCATATATATATATGCGTTCTATAACAAACCTTTCGATATAACCAAATCTAAACCATGAGACAGTTAAAAGTTAAAGGAAGAAGTTGATTCACCATTTTCAAAAATACTCTACGTACATGAACTTTGACACCAGTTATCAGTTAGATAGCTGATTAAATGAAGATGTCTTCTCCGTAATTTGTACGCTTTGCCACAGTAAAATTTTGAGATAACTGCTATCAAAGTCCATGTACTTAAATTATTTTTGAAAATAGTAAATACACTTCTTCCTTTAACTTTTAACTGTTTGATGTTTTAGAAAATTTGGTTAAGTGTATCGAAAGGCTTGTTAAAGTATTTGGTACCCAATGGAATAGCAATGAAGACAATTCAATTTGAGAGTTTAAAGCAAAGTGATATTTAGTAGCGAATTCTGGGAAATTTTCGAAAATACATAAAAATTGGGTTTTCTCAATCCCATGAATTTTCGCCTAGGCTTTATGGGGTGATTAATTGTTACAAATCGGGCACACTATCACGTCCTGGAAGGAATACGTTAAATTACAAGTCATCCTGTACATAAAGTGCCTTTGTAGGCAAACTGTGTAGTAGCTTTTCTTTTCATTTTAGGTCCAAAAGTATCAATAGATAAAAGAAAAATATTATTTCGAATATGTAAAAATGTATCAGACCGAAGAAAGGAAGTGATCAACATAGTAAACAAATCATCAGTGGACACGACATACCAGTGGTACATGCCAGCCTGTGGTCAGGGGTGCTTTCAAGTAGGACCTACATCATTTGACTATCCTGTTTTAAGTAATATAAAAATCCATTTTAACTTACATATATACTTAGATTAAAAACTTTGCTTTTAGATTTCGACAGGTAACTGTGGTCTCATCAGAGCATGCGAGAATATCACCACCACAATCATGTTCACTGGTACTGCTCTTGGAATATATACTTCGGAGTTAGTTTGTTTGGTCCTCAATCAGGTGAAGTATTTTAGAGTACCTACCTATATCAAGTCTTACCTAGGTACCTACCGACTTCGCAATTTTAGAAGTTACTCAAAGGAGATGGAAAACGGTGGGCCCAAATGTAATAAGTTGAGATAGGATCTAAAAAATTTGTCATATTTTTTTATCTTAGAATTTCAAAAATCAGCTCAATTCTCAATCTGGAAGCGGAGAAATAAGAGAAATATAGTTATAAGTAATCGATTACAAAATTACAAAAAGAAAACCTTCGCACTAGGTAATTAACTCGGGTAATTAAATGCACTAAATACACTTATATACAATATAGTGCGTTTACTTACGTGCCATATTAATAAATTCAATATCAATTAATTACTGAAAAACCAATATAATGAATATCGATTTCATATCGATTAAAATCAGTCTTATATTTTTAGTCTATGTCTCTGGCATGACAGCTGTGAGTCAGCTCAACATTGACAGTAGGTAGACAGTTGCCGACTGCTCTTGCTTGTTCACTCGTTCACTTGTTTCGTGTTTTCCGATGCGTTTTGATTGCTTTTCAGATTATTTCATTTTTAACGACCACTGCGTTGTTTTTCACGGATTCTGACCCTGCCTACCTTGTACGACCCTCGCTTTCACACTGTACACCGAAGATCGCTCACACGTTTGACTTAGAATTGTTATTTTGGATTTTACCGCCGCCTTGTGGATTGGATATTGTTGAAACTATGGATCGCTCTGTGAATTGAGGGATAGTAACTAGTCACTGCAATACACTAGGCCGACGACCCTTAGATGAAATATAATAAACATTAGTGTTTAAAGAACATCTTTTGCACTTCAGGAATAAGTTTTTAGTTAAAGGTTGTAACATAGCCTTACTTTTACTAAACCTCTAATAACTCGGCTCTCAGATTGTCAAAATTAACAGAATTTTCAGCGAGGGACTGATAAGTTTAAATCTATTAATTCACATCAATTTCATCTCGTTACATTCAGGCCCAAGATTGTATGTAATCGTTTCCGTCTCCATTACCTATGTCAAGTTTAATCTGCTGGTCATGTTGGCTGCAGTGAGTGAGCTCCGAGTGACTCATAGAATAAAACGGTGCAATTGCCTCGTCTATTGTGATGGATGAGTCCAGTTTACGGCTCTTATTGTAGTCAATACAGTTAACGCGTTATTCCAGGAACCTTTATTCTTGAGCGTGTTTGCAACGGTTGTATTACCGGGAAATCCATTATTTTGTATTCAAGAGCATGTCTTTGAAAAGAATTGGAAGCAAAAGAGTCGTTTCGTCCATTTAATGGAGAATAGTCTCAACCGTCTAAGCAATATACCGTCAGCTTCTGTGTTTGAGAGATATCTCGACTTCGGCACGGGAAGTGTTGTGGACGTCACAAGGAATATATCGCAAACTATTTGTGTAACTAATCATGAACAACAAGAGGGCTACATTCAATGGATGCCAGGTCTGCTTACAATCACTTTTTTTTTCATAAAACTGGTTAGATTACCTTGTTCTTACTGTAGAAGTTGAGTAAGTAGGGTATGCACTATAGTGACACTACACAATACATGACATGATCTAACAAGACACACTGCACTTACGTCTGACGCGCGCAATGCAGGCAAGCTTGCATGATAAACGCCAGTTACTCCCGTTGGATACAGCGTCACGTCAACTACTGTTTGAAATTCAACGAACGTTGGTATATCGTACCTAAGTACATTCATTGATGTGATCAACATTATTATCTAATCGTACTTGGGTCTCAGGTGAACAAGATATTTAGGGTACCGAAGTCAGACTTTTTTCTCTTTACTATAAATTCACGCCTTTCCATCGGGGTAGGCAGAAACAGAACGCCACCTGCTACGATCCTGACCTACCAACTTTTTTTGTTTCGTTTACATTCATACATTCACACTCGCACGCCAGTTGCGAGTACCTGCTACGCACCTGACCTTTCTGAAGTACATCACCAATAAGGTCACTAGATATACGTGATATACGATAGTCCTGGATTTCTGTCACTATATCTTTTAATCCGCAACGCTACGCTTTTCTTATCATGATGCCGGTAAATTGAAACAAAGTTCATACAAATCTATACAAATAAATAAAATTGAAGTGTCCGTTTGTAATGTCAAAATAACAACTTTTTACTAAATGCATAAGAAACTATATACGACACATAAAACAAAAAAGCTATTTTTTAAATTTGTCTGTCTGCCTGTCTGTTCCAGCTAATCTCCGAAACGCCTGGACCGATTTTGACGGACTATCACAGGCAGATAGCTGATTATACATATAAGGAGTTACTTAGGCTCCTTTTATTTCAGAAAAAGAACCTAGGTTTCCGCGCAAAAAAATTAAAACCCATGAAATTGTGAACTAATAGCGCCGGCGGGCGATGCAACGCGGCGGGTCGGGGGACGAGGGAGTTTTATTAAAATGTGGCTGTTATTTTAATATTTGTGTATCTTACGACTTCCACGTGAACAAAGTCGCGGGGCACAGCTAGTTGCAAATAAAAATGATTTTGCCTGTGACCTGTGTCCATTGATTTAAAAAGTAAAGATATGGTCGTCCGAACGTTTGCCTGACGCGGTCGCCATTCAGAATCATTGACGCCATCTATTAGAACTACTCACAACTACGATGTCGATCATCGTTAGCTGCTTGTAGACGTAAGCCTGTAAGAGCATGCGTGGTGTTTTTCGAGGTAATTACAAAGAAATAAAAAAAAGTTTTATTTTCCAAAAGTTATATTTATTGCCGTTTGTTTGTTTAATAACACGACTCCAAGCTTCATTCCGCACGGAATCAGTAGGAAATCTGCATATTATTAAATACGTATTTTCACTGTACTTATAGATTTTTTTACCAGTACATAAAATACATTTTAATTTGCTTTTTAAACAATAAAAAATAATTTTGTACATAATTCAATCTTTTCATTTCATCGGCTACAACGCGCGCCGCTGATAAAGTTATGTCGCATAACCGCGTCGTCGGCCAAACATTAAGACAAGTAGGAAAGAAAATTGTTTTAAATAATGTTAGAAATTGATTTATTTGCATATTATTAATTTACCGGTGATATGAAATGTTATAAATTTTTTTTATTACGCTTTTCGTCGTAGTTCACTCACTCACTTCACGACACAACTTGACATTTTTGTATATAAAATTTACGACCGCTCCAGACGACAGCCGATCGCGGATTAGTTCACTGCGGTTTAGGAAAGACCGTTCTGGGACCAAGTCTGGCGTCAATGTAACATGCGGCCCGCCTAGTCCTTACGCAGTAATATATAAGTCAATGCCTGTATCTGTTTACTAGCATTAGGTACCTATGGTATATGCCTTCTATTATAGTTTTATAACAAAGCTTTGTAAATTATATCCACCCCTAAGGTCTATTTATGGATTTTCAAATTGTTTTAAGAATTTCGTTATGAAAGACTAAGTAAAATTTTCAGATCCAGATAACATATTTCTGGTTGACCCTATCGCTTCTATTATACCTTCTAATGAATCAAGACTATTTACCGTTAGATTCAGGTAAGAACCAATACTGCCGTAGTAGGTTTTTTCTGACTACCCTTTTAAAAATTAATAGCTGATGTACATGTTACTAGGCCCAAGATCGCGAACGAAGTATACGGTTACCTGATGTGCGGCGACTATCATTACAAAAATTTCAACAACGAAACTCAAGAGCTAAAGTTGAAGCACACATTGTTCCGTATTCCTTGTACAGGGAACACGTGGATGCCATGCACCGAATGGACGACTGAATGGGATTGTCCTACTGAGGTAATAGTGGTTTCTTACCTAGGTACTTACAGTCCGGCCGTCTGCCGTCTCAAGGTGTCAGGAATGCATTCTCTCGACGGCTGGACTGTAGCAACAAAAACAATCAGCACCCTAATTGCGTAACACACTATCAATTGCAATCTGAATGATTCTGAAACAAATTGCTAAACCATTGCTTCATATGTTTGAAAAATTTGTCTGCTCAACAACGTAAATAACGCAATGAATGTTGTTGAACTGTCAAAATGAAACCGATTCCTACTGTGTGTTACACAATTGCACCGCAGATGGTGGGTAGGTATATTATACAGGGTGTAAAAAGACCCATCGTATAGCCGTTAACTACGCATTCTGTACATCTAACTAAGTAATGTTGAGCAAAAATTATTGCTGGGAAACGACTTTTCTTGTAGGTATGAAAAGTCGCTTATTTTCGGCACCGCGCAATGTAACGCACGCAAAACATTGTGCTGATGGGTTCAAGCAGTGGTAGGTACAGGAATTGTGGGGTTAATATTTTTAAAGTGCACTTAAAACCTGTTTTCGTGAAAAAAAGTTGGAACTTTGACCTTCAATATCTCCGTAATCAGGTATGGCAAAATAATCGCAATGACGGTCAGCGAGTACGTAAGACAGCGTGATTCTCACCTTCGATAAGTCTTTTTATATCCGTTAGTAATTCATAATATTACAACGTGTAATCAGATTCTGAGTTAATTCTAAGCAGTTTGGTGTTGTGTAGGTAGTTCTACCACCAACAGTACCGACAAGAACGACGTTCGCTAATTTCATGCTGTCGAACAAGTTTGAAGTTCCTATGCATTTCAAGTTTGATCCACCTTATGGCACGTAAGAATCTTTATTGATAAGTTATGTTACCTACATTTTTGGAATCAGAATCAATACTTAGCTTTTGTGCGAATAACAATTCATAGACCTTGGTCCAGACAAGGGGTTTTAGTTAGGTGCAAACGGATACGCCCGTAGACGGCTAGCATTCATATAACATAACATTACATCACGCCTGTATTCCCCGAAGGGTTAGGCAGAGGTGCACCTATAGTACACCCCATTTCACCAGTTGTAATCGCCCATGTAATAGGGGGCGAGCCTATTGCCATCAACGGGGCACAAATCCAGACTCCGGGCTGCTACTGAGAAATCGCAGATGGCAAAACCCAATAACTCAGGACCCTTAGAACGCAGGGCCTCGACAGCTCTTGCGACCACTAGCCCAACGAGGCATTCATATATTATATTTCCATTCAAATACTTTACGCATGAGTCCAGATACTCGGGGCGCCTTATGGGGACTAGAGCATTACTTTTATTGCAGGAATTTCGTAGTAATGCCGATTTGCGGAATTGTTCCGAGCCGTGGATGGCAGATAATATCGGTGGCTTTAGAACCAAAGTGTTTCGGAGATTACTGTGAAGCTTGGGATCTCGTGATAAACAAAGTACAAAAAGTTAGTCGATTTGTTTTCCTTCTTCATTTGGTAGTTTTTTTTTTTTTGAGGAATCGGAAATTATCTAATTCCTGAAACTTCTCTCAATACTCTCAATAGCACCTAATTACGGATACCACTGTTACGAGTTAAACTTTTCTACTTCCAACAGACCCGTATCAGTTTCACGGGTAACGCGGAAATGAGTCAGGTGGAGGTGATGTCCCACGGTTATCGTCCGGGCACGCACGCGATGCTCGAGTTCCCTCCTACCATCACTGGATGCACCAACTACTGCACCTCATATCTTCACAACCTGACGAGGATGGACATTCAGTACGTTGTGATATTTCTCACATATTAAAAATATACCCAGACCCTTCATAGAGATCGTAGGACAATAGAAAGTGACGACCATCTAAACATGACTATTCGCTGTTCGCTAAGATGATATTCAATGGAGTCGCTATGCGCTTTTGTCTAGTATAAACTCGTTTGTGCTACCTTTCTTTAACGAAAACATTAACAAATTGTAATTTGTAAAGGTTCAGGATTTTCGAGGGAATGCTTTAATAACATTAATGTTAAAAGCATTAATGCTTTTTAGTGTCTGAAGAGAAACTCTTCACACAATAAAAAACATTAAAGTCTAATCTAAAAGATTTGAGGTTTTACACAGTTTCAGTTTGGGCCCATGATTCTATCGACAATATTATAGTGGAAAAATACTTTATTCAAATGATTATGATAGTACTTAATCCTCATCATCATCAGTCAATATTTTTTTTATTTTCAGCATACGAGTTTTAAGTAGCGTCGATTGGTTGGGTGCAGATGAATGTGGATCTATAGTGCTGCCTCCCAAAGAGATAGTATATTATCACTGGTGGTTCTTTCCTAAAGTGCATGAAAAAGTCTATGAAACCATCATAACTTTGTCATGTGTTTGCTTGATCGATGGCAGGTGAAAAGCTTTTGACGATTCACTATAAGGTTGGAGTACCTATTATTGTGATTCAAAGAATATAAAAATCAACTTTTTTTAGGCCAGCCGGAGAACCATCAGAGGTATTCATTGCCATTTCAGGATTTTCCGAACTGCCGGATTTGAGGGTTAATTAATGACTTATTTAATTTATATTATTGGGGTCGAAAATCTGAACGGCTTGCATTGAATACATAAATATAATGTTACAGATATTGCCAACAAAAAATAATCTACACGACATAGTTGTTGGAGAAAGCTATACGTTCCCAGTGACTTTGTACAACAGTTGTTCTTGTTTATACACTTCTAAGTTGTACCATATCATCGATGGCATGGGAGATGATTTCAGCGGTGACAGACTTGAAATAGATTCTATACTGGTGAGTTCTACACATATCAAAAGTGTCTAGGGATCAAGGTATTTACTTTTAAATATTTTATTGCCCTATTGATATTAAATAAAAATGTATAAGTATTTAGATTGATTAAATAAAATATTTTCGTACTTATGTATAGATTGACGAAGTACTCTCTGCTTTTGCATTAATAAAATCTTTTCGCGATTTTGGCTTATGCTGGATTTTTGACCTTAGCTAATCCTGGCATTAAAATGTGATAAAAGGAGGGGATTTAAGAAAAGTTTATAAAGGTTTTTATTGCGTAAAATAAACAATTAGTATCTAGTCTGTAGGTATTTCCGCCGTTAACGCGTATAAGGTTCGGACTACAAGTATCCGGCATCTCCCCGATCCAAGAAAAATCCGAGTTCGGCATGCTACCGACTACACGCGACCCGTTTGAATCCGGAGAGAAATTTACTCAGTCGGCCGCTAGCACTTGCGCTGAATAGCCGCGACTTTGGTGTTTCAAATGGAAACATCAACTTTAGTTGAAATTTTGTGTTTAGCTATGGCCGTTAATAAAAAATAGGAACACCAAACAAAGGAAGCCAAAATATACTGGTTTCATCCTTTTCACGTAGACCGCATAACTGAGGGTGTATTTCAAAGTTATATCCAAAAATGATGAAGTGATTCGTCCGGTAGCGCACGGAACGAACGTTTCGTGTGGTCAGCTCTATACAACTACATAGGTACTAGATTGAAAGGCCCCGCCCCTTGTGCCCAAAAATAACGGACCCGGTGGCCGGAGAAAACCACAAATCACAATCCGGTTGTTTCCGGGTGAAATTCGGGATCGCATGGCCCCTGATCCTATGTAGTCTATGCAAGAACAATTCAAATGATAGCTTGAGAGACGGATTGAATCCGGGTTTGTCCGGGGCCATTTTTTTTCGGGCCCAGGAGATTCCGATGCTCGTAGTCCGAGCCTAACACAATCGCAGCGTTTGGGCATACCTACTCCTTATGAGTTCATCCAAATCACGTTGCGGAATGGCCGCCCACGTCCGTTGTAACAGGCGAAAAAAAAATCTGGTGATCTGGTCAAATATGGATGCCGTACACTGTACGGCATCCACATTTGGCAGAGCTCTTCTTTAAAGCATATCCCATGCGTGCTCAATGGGATTCAAGTCTGGCGATTGAGCAGGCCATGACCATGGTAGGAAGTTAATATTATCAAGCAAGTGTGTTTGCAACGGCTCTGGCAGTGGGTGGACGTGCATTATCATGCATAAGCCAGGTGCCTATCTCGTCCGTTGACAATATTATTTAAACGGTCATTTGAATTAGGAATAGTGCCTATCATCTGGAAGTCGGCGTATATAACGCCGATTCATAAGAAAGGAGCTAAGGACAATATAGGCAACTACAGACCGATTTCCAAACTTTGTGTGTTTGCTAAAATTATGGAGAAAATTGTGCATAGACAACTTTCTTCTGCACTTAAATTAAGTTTCTGTGAACATCAACATGGGTTTTTAAAAGGTCGCTCGACCACATCCAATCTCGTGGTCTGTAGTGACTATCTTACAGAGCATATGTCCAGACGGTCTCAGGTCGATGTTATATACACCGACTACAGTAAGTGTTTTGACCGAATTGATCATGCGCTACTTATGCGCAAACTCTTGTTGGTTGGTGTGAGGGGTGATTTGTTTAGATGGTTCTCGTCATACGTGGAGAATAGGTGCCAGACGGTGGTCCTCAATGGGTATACGTCGAGAGTGATGTCCATTCCATCGGGAGTTCCCCAAGGATCCTTGTTAGGACCTCTTTTATTTAATATTTTTATAAATGACATTGCCTCTTGTTTCCTTAATTCTAAAGTCTTATTGTATGCGGATGATATGAAGATTTTGGGTCAAGTGTCAACTGTTGAGGACGCGCGCCTATTACAGGATGATCTGGATCGGTTCCATGAATACTGCGCTAGAAATAGGTTGGATTTAAATGTATCGAAATGCTATGTATGCACATTTACACGCAAGCCAAACCCTATTAAATTCAGTTATAGGCTTTCGAATGCCTTGGTGGCTAGAGTGAGTGTCATAAGGGATCTTGGAGTTACTTTTGACTCTAAGCTTTTGTTTGATGTACATATCAATAACATAGTCAACCGGGCTTCTAAAGCCATGGGCTTTATTTTTAGGGTCACCTCAGATTTTAAGAATGTTAAAACAATGAAAATTCTCTATTGTGCGTTTGTCCGTAGCCACCTTGAATATGCTTCTCAGGTTTGGAATCCAAATTATAATGTATACATTAATCGGCTTGAAGGTATACAAAGGCGATTTTTGAGATACACTCAATATCGTTCAAATACCTATCTCCCGAACTATGAAGGTCGGTGTAAAAAATTCCATATTTTGCCTCTATACGAGCGAAGGAAAATTGCAGATCTTGCTTTCTTATTTAGTGTTATGAACGGAATTACTGACGTCCCTGATTTGGTGGGCAGGATTGGACTTCGTGTACCAAGTGTATTTCTTCGGAGACCACGTCTTCTTCATGAGCCTCAGGGCAGAACTACCTACAGACAGAACTCGTACGTGATAAGAGCTTGTCGTACTTTCAATATGGTGTGTCGGGATGTCGAGCTAGATTTATTTACTAGTAGCAGTAAGGAAGTTAAGAAGGGTTTGAATAATTGGTTTTTCGATGCATAACCGTTTATTTATTTTTTTCTCTCAATTTTATTTTTTGAGCGTGGGATACTCCATTTGCGTAATTCTTACATCGCTGTTTTCGCGTATTTGTTAATATTACTCAATTTTATCATTAGTGGAAGCTTGTAATTGGCCATCTTTTACACATTGTATTTGATATTGATATGTATTAGCTGTAAGTTTTCCTAAAATTAATAAAATAAAATAAAAATAAAATAAAAAATAAAATAAGCAGAAATGTAGCACCAAATTGGGTCCGCAAAGGAATGACAACATCTGATACAATCGTTTCAGTATAAATCTGTGCATTGAGAATGCCTCTGATTCAAATCAGTTCGATAGCAAAAACGTGCTTGATCCCCAGACACTTATGATGTGTGCAGTTTAAATACCATAATATACAAGTTTGATTTTGACCCACATGCAAATGACATAATATTTCGATATGAACAAAATGTATACTATATCCACACTCAGAACTGCTTAAACCCATCAAATCACTGTGAGGTGCGAATGACGGTGACACCCGATGGGGCAGGGTCACGACAACTGTCAATCAAGTACACCGTCCTCTTCCGCACGGAGCACGGAGAAATTGAAGAGATACAGCCGATAAAGAAGAGAATTTGTATTATATGGTACGACGGGATTTATCCTACTATCAAGGTGCGTCTCTAAAATGTATTTACGTTTCTAACTATAGTTAGGTAACCCAACAAAAATCTTAGTTAGGTACTCTTGGGTTACCCAAGCAAGAGGAAGATATTGTTGGGTAAATTGGTCAACATAAAATATAGGAAGATCTGGAGCAATATACAGAAACTGGATGTGGGATTCAAAGTGCTAGTAATGTCTAGCGCATGGAACAAGATCACACAAGGTAATGAACAGTCGAGGTAATCCAATAAGTGGTACGTAAATTAGGAGTAAAGAGCGGAGGGAAGACATGCGTTGAATGCTTATATGACTCAATAGCCGTATGATGACCATTTCATATGTAAATAATTAAATTCAAAGTCTTATCATATTTTTTCCAGATAAAGCGCACACTATCAAATAAATGCCCAATTATTTTGAGCAATCACTGTGTTTGGAATATCGTCAACGTGGAGGAGTACGTAGGAATTTATACTAGGTACCTTATTACATCGACTTAATTTCGTCAGAAATGCTAATCAAGTATAATTTCCAGGCTAAACCAAGCTTTAGTGGATTGTCGACCAAATATCCCGCTAAATGTTAACATTTTCGCTCCTGATTTATGTATACGGAACGACTATGTCGAACTGGTATTTGTAATGGGCTGTGTGTACCGGGCACCGGTCCCATGGAATCTTCGCAGAGAGAAGATATGCGATTGTGAAATGATAGAGGTCAAAATTGGAACCTCCTTGTACGACATGAGGCACACTTGTACACACAGACCGCTAGTGGAACTGTATCCTCTTAGCGGAATAGTTTCGGTAATCTTCTTGTTATTATGAACTTGAAATATTTACTAACAAACTTTTTATAGCTGCAGTAGTTAGAAAAATCAAACTGGTTGCTAATTTTATTTATTATTTTTATGACATTAATTTTACATTGCGTGATTACTTTAACTCACACACTGACTTATTACTACTTACATGTCAAAATTTTAGGAGAATCGTCTACTTTGCAGAGTTTGTAAATATGTGAGCACCATGTATCTATCCACAGAAAAGATAAAACCTAACTATTCCGTGTATCCATCACATAATTAATTTATCTTTATTGCTTAATTTTTAATTCTTTTCACCTATTGTGGTACCTAAAGTAATTATATGCTAGGTACATCGTCTTTACATATAATTAAGGTAGGTATATAAAATATTGTAAAACATTTTAAAAGAGTAACTCTGGTGTTCCTTGTCCATTCTTCTCCATACGAAGCTAATTTTTGGAAAGGGCGACTAGAATCAATTCTATTTCCTTGTAAACTAAGTGCCTTTTATGCGCCTATTCGAAATAAATGATTTGACTTTGACTTTAAAAGTGATTTTGCTTAATATTTTTTACAGCCAGAAGGTCCTAACCTCCTGCATCTGAAGTTCAACTACTGTACTAAAGGATTAAATACTCTTTGCTATGTAATGACGATGCCAAACCAAAGAACTTTATTCATATACGTGCATATTTATGCTTTTTTGAATACTAAGGGCTTACTGACGCCATTGCGCCGTCCCTTAGATCACGAGTACCTAGCTCAACTGGACTGTGGTCGAGTGCCTATTAACAATTTGGATCCAGTCATAAGGGTGAGTTGGTCTTTCATTAAAATACTGGTCTCACTGAAACCAGAGTGTAGAATAGGAAGAAAGGAAGTTGGATGTGATTGTAAGAACTTCTCGCGTCACACGACAGAAGAAGAATATGTCAATCATCTAAATCAGCAACAGAGTGCCTTGCGAAACTAGATTCTGTTACTCAACACGCAAATCGCCTCGGCCCACACATACGTGAGTCCATCAATGCCTGGTTGCGGCTTAGGCTTGTATAGTACTTCTCCCAAATAATGCGCGGAAATTCAACAATTAATTATAAATTCCAAAATCAATGACGAACGGACAACAATAATTTTTCACGCGCCAATAATTATGTTTATTTGTTTATTTTTAAACAGCTGTATTTGCTAAGCTAGTTCGAGAATGAATTAAAATCTTTGTTAAAGACGTTACCTCCTTGGTTGCCATGTGTCGAAGAAAAAGTTCGTTCCATTTTTAAATTACCTACCTACACGACATATATGGATTTCATACATTGCCGGTCGTTGCACGCATGTATTTGACCAGTACAACATTTTTGATTTATGTCGAAGGGGTTATTAAAATAATGCTCGATTTCCAAGCATGTTTAAGAAAAATTAATTACATTTCAGATATTATGGTTTTACAACCCGACAGATGTGTTCACAACTTGGCGTTTGCTTCGCAGTAACACTGTGTCCCCCAATTCCGTGATCCGCTGTTTACTCTTCTTCGCAGAAGTGCCACCCCTTGGGAAACTAGCTATACCGTTTGCGTTCATGCCTATGGAAATGATCGATTACGAGGTAAAAAATAAATAGGTATAGAAAGGTACTGTAATCAAAGTAGCCAAAGCCCAGAGGGACAATTCCCGTATTTTAAGGCCCTTCGACAACGACGACGATTCTAATCTCAAGTCTTAATGTATTAAAAATTACAATCAATTTGCCTACATTTTTGACATTGATTGTCGTTGTGATAAGAAAAAAAAAAACCGGCCGAGTGCGTGTCGGATCACGCACAATGAAAGGTTCCGTAGTTGGATGAAGAAAGAAGAGACAATTATCCCAAGACAATGATATTATATAAATAAAGAGTCCCAAAACATATTCACCGGATTTGGCCCCCTGTGACTTTTTACCTTCCCAAATCTGAAGAGACCCATGAAAGGACATCGATTTTAGAAAAAAATCGCCGACGAACTTTTATGCTTCTGCCATAAAAACTACACATTTTATATAGTCAACTGTGAACATATGATCGTGACGAGTGTACCAACACAACAAAACAAAAAATTCAAAACTTGAATGTACGTAGCCCGCGAAATTTGAAAAGTCAGGTTATTTTTTGAACACCCCTCGTACACCTTTATATGTATAAGTACATACATTTGTAATAACAACGCAACGTTATTTAATCGTAAGGAACCATAAAAACGTTCAAAATATAATCCCAATCCATGATTGAGACTAGATTTTGAACGTTTTTAAATACGGGAATTGGACTTCAAATATTTGCGAGTAATCTGCCGGCAAAATTCTGTCCTTGCTGTACATACAGCTAAGTGTATTTCTTTAAGCTCATATAATTATACGAATTTGAAGGTTTATGTCTTGCCACTTTTAAACCGAAGAGAGTATTTTTAAATTTCTCAGGTGGTCTTCTTGTGTTCATTTGGTTATGATACCGTTAAGATCTTAGTGAAAGGACAAGGAGGTCTACCTAACTGTATCGAGACAAGGCTGGATATTCCACATTATGTCGAAAGGGTCATCAGAGAGGCTCACAGGAGAGAAGTGGTAAGAAATATTAGTTTGTTTTACCAGTCTTGTGTTCCAAATGTTAATTAAATGGACTATTTGGAAGCTGTTTTTATTTCAAAACGTTAAAAATGTTAGTGATATTAAAATTATTATGTGGACCCGAAGGCAATGACAAGTTTAAGTTTCCAACAAGGATTTTCGTTGGTTGGAAAATCACAAAGGTGCTAAAATACATTTCGAAGAGAAAACACTAACAAAAATCTTTCCTCCAGGTGTACTTGTCAGTGGAACACTTGACTATACCGATCATGCCGACGCATTCCTTGTGCAGAGACATAATAAGCATTTGCAACGACACTGACCATATCATGAGGTTCATCTGGCTACCGTAAGTTGACATAACATAACATCACGCCTGTATTCCCTGAAGGGTTAGGCAGATGTGACCTATTATTATATTATAGTACACCTACATTTCGCTAGATATGTTTAAGTCCCATGTAACAAGGGGCGAGCCTATATTGCCATCAACCGGGCGCAAATCCAGACACCGGGCTGCTACTGAGAAAATCCAGATGGAAAAACCCAATAACACTGCTAGATCCGGGAACGTGCTCAGCAGTAGTAATTAATAATGTATTTGCAAACATTGTAGGGAAAGAATAGCCAATATTCTAAACATAGTGATGACTCCATGTTGGGGCGTGATTCAGCCAAAAAGTGCAGAGTGGATAACGATGACCGTCTACACCCTTCAAGAACCTGCCACCTTCACGTAAGATTTGTTTAATTATTATCTTTTGTGTGAATAACTCCGATTGTAGCCACAATTTTCTTACCCTCGGATAGTAAGGCCAATACAAATAAAGATGAAAATGCAAGGTGACGATAACTTGTTGGCACTCTTTTTTCTGGCTTTCGATTTGGTCAAGATAGCACCACATTTGTGAAGTGGTCTCGTTTCACAGAGGTGGCAATTTCTAACTGAATTAAGTAAACTAATTGTTACATTAATTTGAAAACATCAATAGGACAACAGTGGCGTGCGAAATTTTGGATTTGACAGATCGAAAAAATTACCAACAAAATGAACTTTTAAGACTGAAAAGAATTGAGAAATGCAATGAAGAGTTTATTATAACCGAAAAGGGAATGTTCTACCCGGTTAGTTGATACGATTTGGAATTGTACCTTAAAAAGAACAGAATAATCGTGTCGAGTTTTACAGGGAATTAACGATACGCCGCCTTATGTGCTTGACTTACAAAACCCACAGCCAATGTATTTGGCGATGACCGTCTCTATATCATCTAAAGGCCAGCGGGATGGTTATCCAAGAATGCTTCTGAGACAAATGTGGGAGCAGGTAACTCATGCGAATACAATATAGGTATCAGCAGAAGAAACAGACCCTCAAATGAAAATCACACGATTGTTTTTAGCCTCCACCATACAATTTATTATCTGCGGACCTGACCGACTATATTGGTGAGCGGTCATCGAGTGGCAACAACATGACTATGCAGGATATTCTAAGAATTATAGACGGAATTTTATGGTATGATGTTAAATATTATAAGGTTTATATTCGGGGCCAGGAAAAGCAACAACATTTACCGGCCCCGTCTAATTTCTGATGCGTATGTGGACTAAATTTCCGACATATAATTTTTAAATGTTATTTTAGGGACGCAATGCACAGTAAAATGTTCCGAAGTCAAATAGAGTATTACTCGAAGGAAGAAATACCAGTATTAGGACAAGTCATGAGAGTGATGAATAGTGAGAAAAGAGCAAAATTAAGTCGAAGGTATGGAGGATTGCGTGCATTTAATCACCGTGCACGAAATCGACTAGTTTCGATCAATTTTGATTATTGTTTGTGCGAAAGGGAAAAATTATTTAAACAAAATTATGTGATTGAAAAGTCTAATTTTTTGTTTCCCGTGTGGCTGGAACGGATATTTCGAATAAATTAAGTATTCATGGAAAATCACTAATATTCGCAAAAAGTTTTCCAAAAAATGACGCGAGTCTGACATTTGATCATCTTTTTACAAGAAACTACTTTTGATTCATCATTAACATCATTATAATATGGTCTACTTGCACATGGCTGGACTACTTTTTTCAACTTCGATACAAAATATAGCACAAAAATAATGTTGAAAAAATCTATTGTTTTTATACCCAGTTAGTAATGTAATTATTACTTAGCAACCATTTCTCGAAATTTAAAAATCACAATTAGTCTTCAGCTATCCTTGAAATAAAATCAAAATTTTATTATAAGTATGTTAATACAATATCTCTATTAGGTAAATCAAGGGCGAAATAAACTATATTTTCGAGAACGCAAAAATGATGAAACTATTAACAGGTGCAGGCTGTGCTGTGACTCTGTGACTGACGCGAATAGTTTAGCAGAGCGAACACCACGAAATTGTATAATACTTTATATTCGTATAGACTCAAATGTTTAAATTTTTTCAAGCTTTCTCACAATTAGATATCAAATTGACAAAAGAGGGACTTTTCGTGCACGGAGCCTTAATTAATAATAATAAATCTTTTTTTATTTGCCATAAACAGGTATCAGAAAAATTTGAGACCCTGGCTGGAGCCAGGATCTCAAGTTCCGCGAAAAAAAAATTAAAACCCATGAAATTGTGAACAAAAAGTGTGATTTAAAAAATTCTTTATGCATTTGGTAGCCCAATTCTTTCTTCTGTGCTTTAAAATTCTTTTTGCGTTTGGTAGCCTAGTTCTCGAGGATAGTTATAGGCTATTTAACATCTCGCTACGACCATTAGAAGCCGAACAAGAAGAAAAAAGTCGGAAAGAACACAAATCGAAATCATTTAGAAATGATTACACAGCCGAGGGAGAAAGTCGGAAGAAAAATAATATACGAATTCCGATTATCCACCGTCTGGCGGATAGATGAACACGCGTTTCCGAGTACTACCCTATGGTGGCTGTTTTAGGGTGGACAAACGGAATAACCCGACTTCTTCCATTTAGGTTACAATTAAGCAAGAAGTAGTTTAGAGATAAGTAGAACATTTTATGGGGGTTTAATATATATACAGGGCGTCCAAAAGAGTGCAACTTTGTATTCAACAGGAAGGGACTCATTTTGAGCATTTGATTTTATTAATTTTGTATTAAAAATGTTAAAATTCATGGTCTTCCTTTTATTTGTGATATTATGTTATTTAGCAAAAAATAATCCTTATGATGAAGCCTTTCGATTCGGTATGATAAAGCTACAGGGTGATTATTTTTCTCATGTAACGGGTTCGATTCCCGGTTCAACCATGTAATTATTTAAATATCTATGAATGCAGTTTAAATGTTTTTTTTTTAAATTCAAATAATGTCTTCTTTCAGTAAAATGTTTCATCTACAATATTCAAGGTACTTTCCCTCCATGCATGTGGCATATCCGTGGGACGCCCTGTGTACCTAGCGGTTCATGACACCATCATAGTCGGACTGCCTCTGTTAAAAAAGGGTAAAAATATGTAGGTTTGTTCGTTTTTCCGAATCTGTGATAATATTTTTTTCTGTAATTTCAGGGTTACCTCCGGGATTTGTGACGCCATAGTAAATAAAGCAGTCTTCCACACTTACGGCCTCAATCCTAAACAGGTTCCCGTACTGGAGGCCGAATAATTTTACTTACCCAATTGTTTGTTTCTTAATTAATAAAACGTTCATTTGTGGATATGATTTACTCACTCAATAATAATCAACAATTCAAGTTACTTTGAATATAAAAGAGTTACCTATTGGTATTAGTCTAGGATTCTGTCCAACCTTAATTGTATTTTTTTCGGTTTTGGCTCTCCAATCACTGTGACAGCGACTCTATCGCCCAACTTCGGCGTCTGATTGCTTCCTAAATTGCTTCGGTGGATAAGGCCGTTGTCTCCCACACCGCAGTCGACGAAACAGCCAAAGGGTACAACATTGCGAACAACACCTAAAATGTTGATAATATAAATTTGCTTGTGACCTTAGTCACGCACGTTTAGCAACGAAACGTTTCGTTACAAAAGAGAAAATTAATTAATTTGAAAAATGAAAACGTGAAAATGGCGAAATGTGGGTGTACTATAGGTACACCTCTGCCTAACCCTTCGGGGAAACAAGACGTGATGTTTAGATGTTATGTTATGAAAACGTGTTGACTGCTCAGCACCCTAATTGCGTAACACACTATCAATCAGAATTTGAATAATTTTGAATCAAATTGCTAATCCATTGCTTCTTAAGTTCGAAAAATGTGTCTGGTCAACAACGAAATAACACAATGAATGTTGTTGAACTGTCAAAATGAAAACGATTCCTGCTGTAAGTGTGTTACGCAATTAGGGTGCTGGTCAGAGAGTAAAAGCGCGTATAGTATAGTCGACTTCGTAATTCGTTTATCACCCTAAGGTTGTCACTTTCACGTCATAAAACGTTAAGGGCTATTTTTGCATTAATGTAGCAGTTATGGTCTTTCCAAAAGTATCTCATGAAAGTGTAAACAAACCTTGTTCAGGTTAAATTCTTACGCAAGCACGTACTAAAGCGAATTAGTAACACATTCATCTGTATTTTTAGAAGGTATTTAAGACTTTGTCTCACCACTTTTCCAACACAAATTATTGTTTGAATAACATTAATAGATTGTAATTGAAAAATCATTGACGATAAGCTAAGGTGTGTACGGGCGATTTTTTTCCCGCGGCGACTTTTTTTTCGTGCACTGGATTTTCAACGCACTGCTTAGCGCCGAGAGTTATCCAACTGTGTGTATTTTCGACGCTCTGGGATGTTGGATTCTGAATGCTCGGCTCGACACCGAGAGTTGAAAATGCAGTGCGCGATAAAATCCCGCCGCGATATTTTTACGTCCGTGCGAAAGTGGGCTAATTGAGTTATGAAATTAACCATAATTGTCAAATGAAAAACATCTTTAAGTTGTTTAAAAATTATAATATCGGATCCAAGTATTCAAATAATGGTACTACCTACTATTCAGGCACTATAAATTGGCATCCACACTAATCCATAGCTACGTTTCTGATTCATTCGTGTACATTTTCATCAGATACTTTTGGACCAGGCTATAGAATCTATAAACTTCACTAGTGAAGTTTTAATTTACTAGGATTTTTTTTGTCAAAAGTGGTGAAGCAATTATGAGGACTATAGAAATGCTATTGATGAATAAGAGCGGATTGCACCAATGAAACTGAACGCGATCAGAACATTTAAGGCCTATCCGCACATAACAGTGCCGACCCGTGACCGACAGTTCCGTACCGTACAGTATCAGTGAAAATTAATATTGTTTCATACATTTCTTAGGACGCCATTCGAAGTCGTCAGTGTCTGTGACGTCAGTGACGCTCCGACGCGTTCAGTGATCCGGCGTAAACTTGCGGACAATATTTTGCCTGACATGATCACAGTATTCCGAGATGGACGACGAAAAGTTGATCGAATTGGTTCAATTCAATATCATCATCTATCAGATGTTTGTAAAGGATGGCGACCTCTCCTTCTTCTTCTCTTTTCATCTACGCGTTATGAACCCATTGCCTTTCTCTCACATATGCTACCGTCCAAAAGTTTGGAAGCAGCAAGGTAAAATCAAATAAAAACAAAAAGTCATTTCAATTTCAATGTATTAATAAAAAATTAAAATGTAAACAAAAACTAATTTAAGCAGAACAAAAATTTTACATACAATATAAAATTAAATTTTAGCTTCATCAAAGTGTCCTTCTTTTTCCTTTATTAGCTTCTCGCATATTCTAGGCATTCTATTAATTAATTTATTAAAATAATCTTCATCTAATTTGTTCCATTCGCTCTCTAATAGCTTCCACAAATATTCTGAGCTCGTAGGAGAACGATTTTTCACCCTTCTATCGAGTTCATCCCAAACAAGCTCAATGGGAGAAAGATCAGGTGATTGAGATGGCCTTTGCACGATGTTTAAGATTTTTTCATCTTTTCAAGCTTCTCTTTTGACCGGCGTACAAACACACGACGTCTATTGGATCCGAAAATTTGAAACTGATTCAACACTCCAAAGGACATTTTCTCATTGCTCTATTGTCCAGTTTTGGTGCGCTTTTGCCCATTCTAGTCTATTTTTTTTATGTCGAATTGAAAACTGGACAATAGAGCAATGGAAAAATGTCCTTTGGAGTGACAAATCAAAGTTTCAGATTTTCGGATCCAATGTACGCGATGTGATGGATCCAATGTACCTACGTGTTTTTGTACGCCGGTCAAAAGAAGAGAGGGCTTCAGGGGCATGTACTGTGCCTACTATCAAACATGGTGGAGATAATGTCATAGTTTGGGGGTGTTTTGGCAACAATAAACCTGGAAATCTTGTGAGGATAACCGGAAAACTAAACAAGGAAGGCTACTTGAAAATTCTCCAAAATTCCGCCGTACCTAGTGGACTAAATCTAATTGGTTCTGGATTCATTTTCCAAAAGGATAATGATTCTAAGCATTCTTTTAAACTGTGCCAGACCTTTTTGAACAAGAAAAAAGATGAAGAAATTATAACATAACATCACGCCTTGTTTCCCCGAAGGGTTAGGCAGAGGTGTACCTATAGTAGTAACACCCTCATTTCGCCAGTTATGTTTTAAGTCCCATGTAATAGGGGGCGAGCCTATTGCCATCTACCGGGCACAAATCCAGACTCCGGGCTGCTACTGAGAAATTCCCTGAGAAACTTTGCCCGATCTGGGAATCGAACCCGAATCCTCATGCTCAGCAGTAGCGCTTGCAACCACTAGACCAAAGAGGCAGTCAGAAAAAATTTAAAAAATTATGCAATGGCCATCTCAATCACCTGATCTTTCTCCCATTGAGCTTGTTTGGGATGAACTCGATAGAAGCGTGAAAAATCGTTCTCCTACGAGCTCAGAACATTTGTGGAAGTTATTAGAGAGCGAATGGAACAAATTAGATGAAGATTATTTTAATAAATAAATTAATAGAATATGCGATGTTTTGTTTTATTTGATTCTACCATGCTGCTTTCAAACTTTTGGACAGTAGTGTAAACTTCGTCTTCATCCAATATTAAAACAATCGCTGCTAATTGTGCACTTCAATATCGAGGCATTTTTAACAAGCACGTGAAACTGTGGCAGGTACTTTTTTTTTTTTACTTAGCCTATACTGTCCCACTGCTGGGCAAAGGCCTCTCCCAAGTCCTTCCAGGAACTCTTTTCCCGCGTCACCTCGAACTAGGCCTCACGGTACGCGTCTAGGTCATCCCGACACCTCTTTCTGGGCCGGCCTCGGAGGCACCGTCCATCTTCAGGTACCCATTATGTGGAGACTTTTGCCCAGCGGTCATCGAGCATGCGGCTGACGTGACCCACGCAATACCATTTTAGCCTGGCAGCCTTCTTGCCTACTACTTGTACTAAAAACCACTGCACGCGTCAGTTTCGGCACTGACATGTACGAATAGCACTTCACGGAACTGTACGGTACGGACGGTGGTCACGTGACGGCACTGTTGTGTGCGGATGGGCCTATATACTAAGTTTAAGAGCCGTCAGTTTCATTATTCCAAAAAAATAATGACACTGACAGCCCTTAAGCGTGGTTTAGGTGCTGATCGCGTTCAAATTTATTGGTGAAATCAGGCCTTAGTGCCCTTAGTATACGCGCGTAATATTAGCAAATTGAGACACTTGTTGCGTACAATATGCATTTGTGTAATACGCGCTTAAAACCGCCTTATCTGGATATGCACTTAGGATTTCTATTTACCTGTTAATGTCGTGCCGTCCTTTAGTTGATCCATGTTTTGCACAGCAAGGGAATAAACAGGTTTACAAAATGTAATCACGTTGTCGTCATACTTCTTTTGTTTAAATGCATTTATTATGAGCTCCAAGGTACACACATCAGTCTTTAATTCTTCACTAGTTTGGCTTATATTTATAGTTATAATTTTACTTTCAACTAATTGAGGGAAATGTGGTTTCGTGAGGTCTTTTAAATTGACGCCTATCTTTTTTGCAAATCTGAAAGCATAATACACTCGTAAATGGAAGTCCATTTGCACAATCTTAATAAATTATAATATTAATACAACATCATCACGCCTATATTCCCCGAAAGGCTAGGCAGAGGTGTACCTATATTACACCCACATTTCACCAGTTATGTTTAAGTCCCATGTAATAGAGGGCGAGCCTATTGCCATCAACCGGGCACAAATCCAGACTCCGGGCTGCAACTGAGAAATTCCAGATAGAAAAACCCAATAATACTTTGCCTGACCCGGGAATCGAACCCAGGACCCCATGCTCAGCAGTAGCACTTGCGACCACTGGACCAACGAGGCAGATTAATAATATTATGCATTGTATAAAAGGATACTTACGATTTAGCTATTTTATAACTCTCTGGGTGGATAATAGTGGTATCCAAGGGCTCAGAACTTTCCAAAACTGTCAAAAACCCGGCGCATTGTTGGAATGTAATCTTTCCTATTCCTGCAACTTTCAGGATCTCAGCCCTTGTTTCAAAACCACTGTTATCTTGACGGTATTCTATGATTTTTCTAGCTCTCCCTTCATTTAAGCCTGATATCCGCCTGAAAATATACGAGGGAGATAAAATTACTGCTTATTTAAAACAACACTAAGAAGTAATAGCAATCTATAATAAGATGCTACAACAACAAATGCGTTTTATACCTTAACATTGCCTGAGATGCCGTATTTATGTCAACACCAACTAAACTAACTACTTTTTCGACAGCACAATCTAATGCTGTTTCAAGCATTTTGGGAGGAATATCGTGCTGATACATTCCAACGCCTAAATTTTTGGGCTCTACCTAAAAATAAAATTGAGTCATTAGTGAAATCTCATTTAATACAATCGTGCTACGTTAACAGGATTGTGATACGAATGGTACTCACTTTTATAAGCTCTCCCAAAGGATCTAATACTCTTCTTGCGATTGATAAAGCCGATATCAGGTTTGGGTCCATATTTGGGTGTTCCTGAGTATTTTTAAAGAACCAATAATCATTTGGACACCTACATAGTTAAAATTTGGTAGCTGACATTAATTTTTTCGACTTTTATGGAAATTGAAGTGCAGAAAACTATTAATAATAAGTAATGGAAGGAAATATTGATCAGCGACTTAATATACCTACAACATATCCTAGAATTAATGCACAACCTCTTAAGGGGTCATTGTACTCATCATTATGAACAACTTTTACTATGGGACCTAACCTGAAATAGCGAAAAAAAATCTGCTGTTTCCTACATTTATGTTCGCATAACTCGTCAAAATGCAGGTAATTCCGGGACATGTTGTAGACCTATGGCAACTGGACATACCTTTTGAGCCTCTTTGCTTATGGAGTAAATAGAAGCGCCTTGTTCAGGCACTATAATAATAGGAACATTGTCACATATATTATTACTTTTCAGCCATAGCTCTGTTTCACGACAAGCTGTACCATTTCCTAAACCAATCAATTCTACACTGGAAACAACAAATATGTAATATTAAATATAATTATGAAGCTAAACATAATAATAATATTGAGTATTTTATTAGTCATCTTTACTAGTATTTATTAATTAAGTCTTTTAGCTGTTTGGCAGCAGGATCAAATGCTTTATGCTGTCTCAAATCTGGGTATATAGTGCACGCATCCAGTTTCTGCCCATTAGAATTTATTATGCCAACCTGAAATAAATAAACAAATCATTATAATAACATTTATTTTGGGCAGGAACAGTTCAGAATTTTAGTACAATAAATTTTACCTTGCAGCCAGCTCTAAATCCTGGATCTAAGCCCAAAATGGTTCTATTTTTGATAGGTTCTGTCAAGAGGTACTTCTCTAGATTTGTAGTAAATGTTTTCACTGCTTCCTTTTGTGCAGTGGCTGTAAGGTCGGACCTTATGTGTCTCGACAGCCAAGGCTTGATCAGGCGGTTGTAAGCATCGCCCAGTCCTTTGCGAACCCAGATAGGACTCTTCCACAAAGATAGACAAAACCTTAAAAGACGGAGCTTAGATTAATCACGCATGTCATCATCAAACATATTATGTACAGCCAGCAAATCCCTTGTTAACCTAATTATTAATGGCATAATGCTTCCTGACATGATGCCTGAGCCGCACCGGTGGCGCCCGGATCGCATGTAGGTATGTGTATACGAATGAATATCGCCCATGCGCCATGCATGTTAATATCGCGGCGGGATTTTATCACGCACTGGATTTTCAACTCTCGGTGTTGAGACGAGCATTGACAATCCAACAGAGTGCATTCCAACGCGTCGAAAAAACACACTTGGATTTTTAACTCTCGGCGCTAAGTAGAGCGTTGAAAATATATAGATATTCTTACGTCCATGCGAACGTCAGCTAACTCGCATGGCGCATGGACGATATTCATTCGTATACACAAACATGCGATCCGGCGCCGGCGCCGGTGCGGCTCAGGCATCATGGAAGCCTAAGAGTAAAAAGTGATCAACTGCCAACTTTGTCAAGTGTACACAATGATATTGTATCAATATTTATAGGCCTCTTTTATAAATAAATAAATATTAGATGATGATTGGGTACCTTTCAAGTTTATTATAAAACCAGTCGGGAATAACTACTTTTACTGAAAGTATTTTTTCATCTTCCCCTCTATTCAATGCTAAAGTTTGATGTGGTTTCACAAACTGACTGGGGCACTTCCAGTCAAAATACAGTTTATAATTCTCAGGGTCTGATTTGTTGTCCACTTTCTTCTTATCATCTACCTTTTCTTTAGTTGAACTCTTTGTCCTACTACTTTGTATGGTAAACCTAGTTTCTTCTTTACTGAAAAAAATATTATCGTTGATAAGGGAAATGTTTCTAAAGTGATGAGAAGGATATTCTATATTGCAGATCTAAGTCAACTTACAGGGTCCTCATTTGTTCTAAAACCCTTGTATCCTTGTACATTATATCTGCTACTATATGAGTAACATGAGATTCTACTTTGTCAACTGTCCCCAATTCATCATTATTGCTACAAAGCATGTGTAGGTCAATGAATTCTCCATTTAATAGTCTTACTGCATGTGGCTCCAAACCAAGGTTGCGGGCCCTTTCAGCAAGGGATAATGAATGTGATTTTAGTGGTGCATACTAAAACAGAAAAAAAAAATCAACAAATTTAGAGAATCAATAATTACATTATTGATTTGGACTTCACTTCAACCGGAAGAACCCTAGCAATTAATTTTTTTTTAATTACAACATTTCATTCCCTGTAACCTTTTCCTGATTCCCAAGCAACTGCATAAAATAGTTATTAGTAGTTTACATTTTTAAATCAACAAATGATTTGAAAACAAAAAATGCTTTTAAAACTAAAATCTATTCTACTTTAGAATATTTACTGTAGAAAGTAGTTTTCATCATACAACCAAACAAATAAGGAAATTAAAAGGAGGTTGAAAAATAAAATATGATAAAATGGTAAAGCTGTAAACTGTGACCTTACACCAGCCAGCATGAATCAAAGCCAATGGAAGGGTAGAAAAAACGAATGAAAAAAACTTACTATCAAATCAAGTTCAGACAAGTTACGGGCATTCAATATACCTTTCTCAATTTCTGGTGTTAACTTTTTAGACTTCTTTAAAGTCTGAATCACGGACTTCACTTTCTTCTTAAGCTGAGATATGTTTTCATAACTCTCATGTAATTCCTGGAGGCTAAGAATCAATTGAACTGATATTAAATAAGATGAATAAATGTTACAGAATGATATTGTTGAGGAGTCTAATTCAATTCAATCATTTATTTCGGAAAACATCCATATTGTATAAGTATAAGAACTTACAAAACTATGTTAGTAAGTAGCACGAAAATAAAAAATAAAATCAAAAAAGAATAATTTTGAATTAAATTAAAATTAATGTTAATTTAATTTTGTTTTGATTTATCTAATGTATTGTTGTAAAATTTAAACAAAACAAACATATAATGTTTGATTCTTGTAGATAGTCAATGTTGTTTGTTTAGGGCTGATTTTTCAATCATCAGATAACTTTTATCTAAGGAATATGTTTGACGTTTTGACAGCTATTGTATAGAAAATATGTCAAACTGCCATATTTATAACTCAGGTAAAAGTTATCTGACGATTGAAAAATCAGCCCTTAGTAAATAAAATGTAGAGCATTTATATCATGCAAATTTGCATCAATTCAAGAGAGAAAGAAAATACATTTAATAAAATTGCACTAAATGTGACACAAAAAGATTAATACCTAAAAATAATAATTCACATAGAGTATAATAATTACCGATCTGGCATTAGATTATCCACAGCAGTTTTTCTGTATCTGGCAATAAATGGCAAAGTGCAACCTTCTGTGAGAAGTCCTATCAAATTTTGTGCTAATTGAATGGGGATTCTCTCCACTTGGGCCAACATTTCGGCTTCATTCCAAACATTTGGAATACTATCATTATTATCACACAGGTCTTCATCTTGGTGATCTTCATCATTTTCTGGTGGCTTGGTTACTTTGCTCTTTGAAACATTGGTATCTTTACTCTTCGGTATCTTTTTACTACTTTCAGCATTCTTAACACTTTTCGAACTTGTCCCTGGTTTAGCTTTTGTGGGTTTCGCTACAGTCTTGGCTTTTTTCTTGGGAGAAGTATAGTCACCATCAACATTATCTTCAGCATATTCTACAGCTTTCCGCTTTCTAAGCTTTGGTGCAGCAGCAGTTTCCATGTTCAATATCTGAACAATACGCCGTAGAAAGTCTTACAAACTACAAATGCATGCACAATGTTCACATTCGGTCAGTGGGTCGTCTTAAATTCAACTTGTTGTGTGACTTTTGGAAGAGTCACCACAATTTTGCCAATATCACATAGGTATTAATAGTTTATCAAATGCAGGAGTCAGTTCAGTAATAACTGAAATTTTTAAGGTGAAGAGGGTCAGACGTCAGAGTCCGAAAAAAAAGTAGGTCTTTGAAAAATATGGTATATCTAACTTTGTACTTTGTAAATAAAAGCACAAAACGATATTTTAAATTTGTAGGCAGTTGACACTGACATAACTAACAGACAGAGTCCACAGATAGCATTTGCGACAGCTGTTTTACTATGTGAATTCGACTAACCATCGAGCGGTCTGTTGTTTATTTATTTATTTATTTGGGACAAACAAACAGTAACACATTATATCTGCGCAAATAATATAAACAAAGATATTATATAAATGTGAAACTCACACCGTTATCCACGTTGTTATGTATTGGTTAACAATACCTAGGTTAAAATGCTCTAAGGGTAACAACCGATACAAATTAATTAATGGCCTTACGCCTCACCCTCACCCCTATGAATTACAAACAATAATTTCAAATAATTTTTCAACTCTCAATGTATTAAAGCAGAATATTACAAACTGATCCCTGAATCGAAAAGATGTTATCGGTCATCCATTACATCACACTCATCCATCACACACCCCAATAATTTTTGAAAGGCCTTATCCAACGACGCTCCACACAATAGAATCGACGAGTAAAAAAAATCACCCAGCCCAAAAAAAAAAAAAAAAAATCAAGATTCACAACTTCGTGGGCGTGATTAATTTGTATAACCATGCCAAAATTACAGCTTTGTCTGAGTTAAGCCGTGGACAGACCGACAGATAGACGGACTTGGCGAAACAATAACCGAAAAACTTACCACTACTGTACTGTACGGCAACTGGCACCACCCGCTAGGAGTATGATATAATGTTCTGTGGGCTGATAGTGAGAATTGACACTGTCACTAATGACAATGACAATTTAATAAGTTTCTCCATTCATTTCATTTGTCATTGTCAAATAAGAATGGATATACTTTTTACGAACTTGTGATTGTGTTGTGAAATTGCAAAACTAATAAAGTTTGATTACGTTAATTTGGTTTGTAAAATAATAAGATCAAGAATGTCAACTGAAGCTGAACCAAATGTTTCATTACTAAAACGGCTTACCCAAAATTTCTATAAAGGAAATCTTAACTTTTGCCTGATGGTAAGTTAAGACATCTGCTTGTGGTATGAACACTACAAAACAATATTTATAAAAAATTATATGGTGAAACTTTTTTAAATATCCCAAAGATTCCAACGACAACTAGATATTTTACTTAGCACAAGATCAAGTCTCACCACCTTCAGAGTGCTTCATTCTTACACTTAGTTAATTTTTCGAGTTAATAACATTTTACTTATTTCAGCGTGAAGAGATCGAAAATATGGATTGGGATTGGCAGCAGGCTTTCTTGGATGCTACTGTTAATAGTAGATTGATTCAAGAATACCCAATAAGTGGTAAATTTGCCAGCTTATTTCTAAAAAAAATTATTCAGTCTTTGGAACCAAGTCAAGAGGTCCATGATGATTTCTACTCACAGTTGTGCAAGAGCATGAATTATTTGAATGTAGATGGGTTTAGCTATCGACATTATGTGATAGGGAATGATACAAATAATATTATTACAATAAAAGAAACCAGGAATATGGTGATCAACGGTACAACAGGGTTGAAGACTTGGGAGGTATTTTAAACTTTAGGTTTGTCACTTTCGGTTATAATGAGCCTGTGGACATGAAACCAGCACCGAGGAGCGGACATCAAGCATGTGGTGGTGGGGGAACAATTTTGTACAGTCTCCATTGCCTCGCTCGGCCACCGTTCCTCGCTGCTGGTTTCATGCCCACAACAGCCTTAGATTTTCCTTGATGTGTATAAAAATATAATGACAAGTAATTGTTAAACTGGGCCACATGGTAGATTCCTATCCATACCATCTTGCAGTATTAAGGAGGTTTTAGTCCCAAGTGGTAAAATTAATAAAAGCTGATTGTTTGTGAAAATAATTATTAAAAATTACCTGTTCATAAAGATTACTATTATTACCAGTGATTGGAATAGGCTGAATATATTTACCTAAGAGCATTGCTGCTAGACTGCTTAAAACATTTGATATTTTATCAAAATATTTGGGTCTTTGTATTATATGATATAAAAGAAAGAAGAATGTGATGGGAGCAATACACTTTTATTCATTTAAGAAAAAATGCATTCTATGAGAAAATTTTATTCATAATGTAAACAAAAGAAAAGGAAATTTATGCCAAAACACTTTAAAACTTACTTTCAAGTGTTATAGTTTTTTAAGATTCCAGAAAACAACAAAATCCATTTGAGAGCATAAACACGTCCTTGAGTACAAGCCGAGTAAATATATAAAGCAGAGAAAAAGTTCGTTAACAAAAGCCAGGTTCAAAATTATGGATCCAAAAGTAAAACACCACAAGTGCGCACTTGTGCGGCTTAACAGTCTTGGACTCCAAGACGGTTAAGACTGGACTTTAATGAGTATTTGTTTGGTTGGATGTTTGTTGCTTAAGTGGTTTTCTTCTCTTTCTTTCATACAGAAATATTCTTTGATAAGGTGCTATTGCCATCTCTTTTTATTAAAAACAATGTTGAAACAAAGGAAGCCGCTTGCCTTATTTTACCTACATGCTCGGAAGATTAGTATGTATTGCTTATTTCCTGGAAACGTGTGGGACAATACAGACCGAGTTTTGTATTGTTATACACACATGTACTTTGCCCTACCAATTATATTATATTGCTGCATATTTTAATAAAATATCAAATGTTTTAAGTAATCTTAATAGCAGCTATGCTCTGTCAGTAAGGAAAGCGAAAAATATGTCCCATAAAAAAAACGTTGTCATAAGGAGTCTCCACTTCTTGACTCTGTTCTTCGAAGTTTAGGTAAATTTAATCAGCCTATTCCAATCACTGATTACTACATTAGACTGGACAATATTTTTGTAGGCAAATATTTCCCTTAATATTTCCATTGTCTAAATTATTGTAAACTATGTTTGTTCTAGGCTGCATTGATGTTATCAGACTGGGCACTCTGTAATCAAAAGATATTTTCAAATAAGAATGTCTTGGAACTGGGCTCCGGTGTGGGCTTCACTGGTGTAACTATTGGCAAGCTTTGTGATATCAAATCTTTGATGCTAACTGACTGTCATAATGATGTATTGAAGACAATTAATGAAAATATTCATATTAATTTTCCACATCTCAAAGAAGAGAAGGACCAAGATATCACTTTGTTCAAAGCCCAGGACAAATCTCTAGGTGGGTATTTAAATAGATATTGGTGCCAATTCTCTTGTCACAAATGCCTCTAAACTAGACTGAAAATCACCAAAATTTAGTTTATTTCTGTCAAACGACGATTTCCTATTCGGAAATTGACTAAAGTGGCACAACTTAACTATATTTTAGTTTGACAGCACTATGATGGCACAGAGTTATTATTAGTTTAGTAAAAATGGTATTTTTGGTATTCTATATTTGACGTTAAAATAAAAAAAATCAAATCAAAACATCTAAAATTTAGATTTTCTAACTAAATCTGACTATTTTTAATCGCGATTAGAAAGGTGTGGAATAAAATTAGTTGACATGAACTAAAATTCACACCAACACCTCGACTTCAACCGCAAAACCAGTACTGTAGCTTTTTTTTCTTTTGCTTATATCTCGAAAACGGTGTGTCCTATCGTCGATCCCCTTTATAAAACCCTTAAACCCCTAAAACTCAACATGTAGGTAATAATTTTTCATATTTTCCATACAAAAAGTGAAAAATTTCATGTAAAACACGTCGAGGCTGCCCCCTGCGCGCCTCCGACTCCACAGACTTAAGTAGTAGTAGTGTCCGACTCTAAATAAAAAATATCTATAAGATTGTCATAGCCAAAAGTAAGGAATTTTAGTGATAGTTTAGTTAGTTTAGTTCGGTGTACAAGAGAATCGGCACTATTATGTATGGACAGCAGCACATCAAGCTACTACAATCTGTCAAATTTCTCTAATAGATTTTCAACTTTATCGCTTAAACATTAGGTTTAAGGTTGATTGGGAAAATTTGACAGTTTCGGGTAGCTTGACCTGCTGGCGTCTGTACCTAAAATAATCAATGAAAACCCAGTTTAAAAAAAAAAAACTGCTGCTATAGTTTCACCATTTCAAGTAACATTATTTACAATTTTTTAAGGTCTAATGATGCTGGACTGGAATGCAATTGAAGATTTGCCTGATAGCATAGTACCAGATATATTAATAGGAGCAGATATAGTTTATGATCCTTCAATACTACAGCCCCTGTCGAATATAATACAAACTTTTTGTGCTAGGAATAAGGATCTAGAAGTTTATATTGCTAGTGTTATAAGGAATGAAGCCACCTTTAACGGATTTTTAAAAACATTAGGTAAGCATGGTTCAGATTAATTATTCATCAAAACAACTGTTGGTGTAAAACAGCTGCAGTACCTATGTTAACTGCTTAATCCTATTTGTAATTTCAGGTGAGATGGAACTGAATTTCGAAAAAATAGAACTGTCAAAGAGTGTGTTCATTGAATGGGATGAGAGTATAAATAAATGTTTATTAAAAATAAAAGCAAAGTTAAAATGAAAACTGGTTTCTTTTTGTGTTTTTGGAAAAGTCAGCTCTAGGTAGGCTTGCCATAATATTATATAGTGAAGTCTGGACGGGTCAGCAAAGTCAGGGTAATTTTTTTACCGTATTTTAATTCGAGCGTCGATTGTAGAAATTGAGAAAACTGGCAGTATATAAAACTACTGTAGATGTAGAGACTGTTGAGTGTACAGGAGAGGAGAGAGTATCCAGTCTCATATAAATTAAGATGGATATTAGTAATTAAAAAACTCAAAATCAACATAATATTTATGCTAGAAGTGGCACTGAATAAAAATGCCACTCCGGAAATCACCTGTGATTTCCGGCGAGTGGCATTTTTATTCACGAGCGAGCGAAGAGCGAGTACCTATTAAAATAATAGTACTTACTAATTCCATGACTATTATAATTATGTATACCAAACACCAGTCTGCTCAGGATAGTCTACGTAATGCTAGGTTTACAGGCAGCGACTCACTGGGGCGCGGGCGATTTCAAAATCTCACGTCCACAGATTTAAACATCGCATTATATTAACCTTTTAACCGCCCGACTTCATATCAGTTGTCGTGCCCCCAGCGCCGGGCAACTTGAATCATTACGATATTTGGTCGTAAATATACGACCCTGGCGAAATGGACACGAAAATATTTGTCGGATTAATCCGTCGTAGGCGGTTAAAGGGTTAACAACCATATTGTCTCGATTTCGGCACAAACCACGCCACGGTACAAGCGTCACCCATAGATGCAATCCCGCCGCGGTTCAATCATGTTGAAGAAGAATATGATAGGGTTGCCACAGTAAGTAGCCAGTGCAACGTCTGATTGAGGAGCGCACTGGAGAAAGCGATTCGCGAGTATAGATCCACTCCGACCGAACTTAGGCCCCGATTACCACGCTTACCTATGCACAAAAAAAATAGGGAGCTAGTGTGTTCGTTGGACTCGCAGCTAAAGATTTTTTTCGAGAGCAGCGAGGATCTTGTTGATACACACTCTATCCTGTATTGCGCGGCTGTTGCTGCACGTCGTTTAGTTAACGTCAAATTTCCAAACTGTGATGGAGCTACTCGACCAAAACCAGCCGTACCAGCCTGGCAGTGCAGGATTGAGCGTCGTATCGATGGGACCAGGGTACTCATCGGCAAACTATACTGCTTCAGGGAGGGCAATACACGACCACGAGTGACGCGCTTTGTAAGGCAGGCATTCTCGGGGACTGGAATCAGCCCTCGAGAATACATGTCCCGTGTCACAGAGCGCATCGACTTACTGAAGCAGAAAGTTTGTGCATGGGCGAGTCATAAACGGCGGGTTGATCGATACCTACACGCAGAATCGCATGTTCCAGAGCGATGAGAGGTGGGTATATAGAGCTTGGGAGCGACCTGAACAAAATGTGACAGACGTGTACCGCCCGGATGATGCCGCCACGAATGTATTCTGGCGCAGCATCTGGTCGGTGCCTGTCTGTCACACTGAAGTTGGCTAGATGCAGGAAGTCGAGCGAGCGTGTGAAACAATACCAGAAATGGAAGCAGTCCTAATTACGCCGTTAGACGTAGCCAGAGCAGTCCGTCCGTTACCGAATTCGAAATCTCCAGGATCGGACGGACTGCACAACTTTTGGTTGAAATGGCTAATTAGATCACACACTTGCCTGCGCGCCTGGCATCTCAGTTCCAGTCATCCTTAGAGTCTGGGTCGCTACCGCAGCTTCTAAGAACAGGCGTTACCCACCTGCTCCATAAGTCAGGTAGTCCCGCGGAACCCAAGAATCATAGACCGATCACGTGTTTGTCGACGATCTATAAACTTCTTACTTCCATTTTGAGAGCGAAAATAAATACGCACATTGAGAGTAACGCGATTATGTCTGCCTCTCAAAATGGATGTAGGAACGGGTCCCGCGGTACTAAGGAGCTACTCCTTATCGACATGGCCATTAGCCAACAGGTTCCTCGATCCCGCAAGGATCTGTCGACATGCTGGATAGATTATAAGAAGGCCTACGACTCAGTGCCACATGAGGTGTGAGTGCGGCTCATGAGGGTGCTGAAGTTGTACAAGATTGATGCAACTACGCACCTTCCTTGAGTCGCGTATGGGGCAATGGAGGATGGTCCTTCGCTATCCAGCGTGTCGCCGGATCCAGAGGAATGATGAGCCCGTATGGATTAAACGGGGAATATTTCAGGGCGACAGTTTGAGTCCACTTTGGTTCTGCTTAGCCCTGAATCCTCTAAGCACACTGCTGGAGGATTCAGGTCTAGGCTATCGATTGAAGAGAGGTGGTCAGGTCACATCTCAACTCCTCTACATAGATGACTTGAAACTCTTTGCCCCCAACAAATTGCGACTGATGGAGCTACTGATGGTAACTGAAACTTTCAGCAACGCCATCAGATGGAATTTGGTGTGGACAAATGTGCAGTCATGCATGTAAAGCGAGGAGAGATTATGGAATCCGAGAGAATTCAACTTTCGGATTCCATACACCTTAGATCCCTCTTCTCATCCGAAAGCTATAAGTATTTGAGTATGTCGGAAGCGTTAGGCATCAATGTTACTGACATGACGCAATCGTTGAAGGAGCGCTTCCTTGGTCGCCTGAAAAAGTTATTAATTAGTCTTCTTTCAGGCGGAAACAAGGTGCGCGCCTTCAACGGTTGGGTCATGCCGGTTTTGATGTACCTACTTTTTCGGCATACTCGAATGGACTCAGACCGAACTCGACGCTCTGGATAGGAGGGTCCGTACACTGCTGACCGCAAACCGGATGCATCACCCACGATCATCGGTGATGAGACTACATCCCGCGGAAGTGCGGGGGTCGAGCCTTTTTTATTTTAACGAATTTTATACCCGTCCTAATTTCTAAACGAAACGTCCGATTCGAATAATTTGAAAAGGAATTTACATGTACTTAATCAATCTTGATTATGAAACTATTTATTTGGATAAGGATTAGTACGATGTTTCTGAAAACACCTTCGCAATTAATGCATTATTTTGTAACAAATTTGATTACCATTAAAAAAGTTAAACCTTAAAAAATAGACATATGCTATCGCGGGCTTTTTTTTAGAACTTTTTGAGAGCGTAGACAGAGAATAGAGGTAGACATGCTCTTAAAATAATAATAATTGGGAAAGTGAGATGACATGTATGTCAAAATGTATATGTGTGAGCAGGACATAGCATACTTTTTCTATCTCTATTTACGTATCGGTTTTTTGTTGTTTGCCATCACTAGTCATAGGTGGCAAACAAGTTGAGGTGTTTAAAGATTTTCGTTGATAAAAACTGTAAAACGCTTATTTTGTGTAATTTGTGACTTTATTGATATTACAAAAGGTAATATTTATTGTGTAGTGATGGTGAATTGCTATATATATGGCTGCAAAAGTCGTAGTGAACGAAATCAACCAAACATAACCTTTCACCGGTAAGTAGCATTTTGTATCTATTACTGCAAGTAAAGCAAAGAATTATTGTACTCAAGACTATTTTCTGTCAACAACAACAAGCAACATTTATTGATAATTTCATCAAAACAGATGATACAAACCTAACTTAAACTAACTTTCTTGTAATTTTGTTTAAAGTTGTTTACTCATTGTCTTTTTTTTTCTGTTGCAAATTTTATGTAAGGTATTTAAATTGTAAATCCGTAATTGGCTGTAAGAGTAGTTATAAGTACTTATGTAAACAAATGTTTTAAGAGCTGTGGATTTTGTAATAAATAAATAAACTTGTTCTTTGCATTAACCGACTTATGTGTGAGGCATATTAAGCTAGGTTATTTATCTATGTTGCTTCGTGTCATTTGTCAATAGTCGGATAATAGCTCGACAGGGATACCAGCACTTGATTATTTTTACCACTAAACGTATTTAATCTTTTCCTTTTTTTTTTAGTTTTCCGATTGAAACATTTTTAAGAAATATGTGGACTGGTACGGGCCGAGTTTATCTAACTATACTGTTTATATTTTGAGGTGAAAATAAATTAATATCTTAGTTTAAATTGTAATAAAATAATAATTACAATTCATTTGTTTTGGCGCTTCACCTTCGCCCCGGAAGCATTTAGTTCGCGCGCGTCCTGTTTTTATTTGCTACACTACTGTTATGTAAAGCACTCTTGATTATAAAGTTTTACCATGAGATTAACCCTGAAATATCAAAATAAATGTCTGCTGTTTCATGGAAAAACGCATGAAATTGATGTTTTAGTTTGCTATTTCAAAAAAAGTGAAAAAAGAAAAGTAAAGTTATAAATACGTCACCCCCTGAAAGGTGACAATGAATTGAATAACTCTTTGTAGACGTAGTACAATCAAAAGACTCAATTAGTACCAGATTACTCAGACGATAGGGGTAAAGTTTAAGTATGGCAATATTAATTGCACGTAGCTGTAGTAATGTACTTATGTCGAACTATCGCTATCTCATACTGCATACGCTGAGGACTTGTCTACCTCTATTCTCTGTCTACGTTTGAGAGGAACAATTCCGTCATACATGATTTTTGGGTATCTTTAACCGTTTACGCAGCGCACGCCACGGAAGCTCGCAAAAGGAATAAATTTTCCCCGTTTTTGCAACATTTTTCATTGATGCTCCGCTCCTATTGGTCGTAGCGTGATGTTATATAGCCTATAGCCTTCCTCTATAAATGAGCTATCCAACATTAAAATAATTTTTCAATTCGAACCAGTAGTTCCTGGGATTAGCGCGTTCAACCAAACAAACAAACAAACTCTTCCTCTTTAAAATATTAGTATTATAATATTTGTATATTTATTTATATAGATTATCTATGGTTCGGGCACAGACTACGTTCGGGTGCTTGAGACATAATTATTATCTCAGGTTGTGTTGTAGGTACTCGTCTGCCTAACGGCGAGTACTTGCCAGACATAACCAAGTGGCCAGGATTATTCACCAGCAACTTGCTTTGAAATACCTACTTGTGGACTCTGAGGTACCGTATTACAAGTATGTGCCCGACCCAGTTCTCGAAAATGACCATGTCACGTTGTACCGGGATCAGTCTATCATTACTGATAGAACTGTTGTCGCCAATAAGCCTGATATAGTGGTGATAGATCGATTCGAGCGCCGCGCAATGATAATCGATGTTACCATCCCACATGACGAGAACCTCGTGAAAGCTGAGAAAGAGAAACAAATAAAATATCTCGACTTAGCACACCAGGTTGTTGACACGTGGAATGTGAGCTCGGCTGTCATTGTGCCGATTGTCGTAACGGCCAATGGCCTGATGGCCGAAGGCCTCGACCAACATCTCTCGAGGCTCTCGTTAGGCAGTTGGATCAAGGGTCTGTTTCAGAAGGCAGTACTCCTTGATACGATACGGCTCGTATTGTGAGGAGGTTCCTGTCTCTGCAGCCCTAACCACCACCGGTAGCTTGGACCCTGCTCCCGAAACCGGTGGAACTCTATTTTTTTAATATTTTTAAATGATTTTTATATCTTTTTATTTTAAAATATTTAAAAATGTAATTAGATAAGAAAAAAAAATGACATAATACTAAATCAATTATTGCTTAAACAAAATCACATTGCACTGCTTACATTCAGTTGACATAATTCAATATAACTGTACCATAGGAGTACTTACAATAATTTGGAACTCTATCCCTTAAACTAGGTCTGGCTAATATCTTAAGAGATAGGGTTCAGCCAATATGTTGGAGTAAATTATATCTACTAAAAGACAACAACAAGTGAAACCAGCGACGATGTGGTACAGACGCCAGCAGGTCAAGCTACCCGAAACTGTCAAGTTTTCCCAATCAATCTTGAACTTAACACTATAGTAATAAAGTTGAAAATCTATTAAAGAAATTTGACAGATTGTAGTAGCTTGATGTGCTGCCGTCCATACATAAAAACGTTCTTAAAAATGGGAATCTAACTCAAAAGACTATGTCTAAAATGGCAAAATGTATTTTAAAAAATCTGTCACTGTCATGTATCTCTTCCTTCTGTCAAATTATGTGTACAATAACATTACGATTTTCAATGGAGTATTGTGCAATTCCACAAAATTTAGCTATTTAAACCTAATTTTAAGTTTTAATAATTATTATTACATCTGCACAAATATATCTGTGCTTTTTTAATTCAGACAAAACAACTTTTCATTGATCTATACACACAGAGGAGGATATAACCTAACTTGGTACAGTAATCAGCTGGTTATCTTAAAGAAATGTCTGGAGAGAATAAAAGCCCGACGTCAGAAGCTAGTGCTACATCAGAGAATACTAATAAAAGTCGAACGGACTCTGGATCGAAGAAAGATGAGGCGTGGGGTTATGATTTGTACCCTGAAAGGCGCGGTACTTTTACAGCAAAATTGGGTAATATTCTAATTGGTAAAGAAGGAAAAGAGAATATTGACAAGTTTAAGTGCGAGCAGCACGTCTATGAATGTGTTAAAAACAGTAAGCATCTCTATATTTTGGTTTGAAAATATCCAGCACGAGTTAAACTATTTTATTTTAATACTTTCTGTTGGTTTCTAGGTTCAATTGTTAAGGTTATGATGGGCGCTCTTAAAAGTTCTGGTTGGTAAGTATTTAATTATTATAACATGTTCACAACTAGAGTTTACAATTGAATAATAGGCATATTAATACCCACCTTCAATTTAATTAAAATTCTAGTCTATATTAAAATTGTAAAATAACTTTAAATTCTTGTTTTCAGTCCCATTGATATTCGGCGACATATATCATGTGAAGTATGTGACTACTCTGTTAGTGGGGGCTATGATCCAGAACTGAATCAGGTAACCTTTCTCTTAGTATTTTCATTCTTACTAATAAGTCATAACTTCATAATTCTTTTGTTCATTTGCTTAACATAGGTAAGTACAGTAATAATAAAGATAGTATCTGTAGATAATAAAGAGTGTGCTATCTTAATGTTTGTAATTAAGGACTTAATCAATATCAATGAAAAGAGAAAATAATAAATCAAAATAAATCATATCAATACATTGTATGTCATCACATAGACTGTAAACAAACAATAAGACAACTAATAGCAAAAGAACTACATGAAAAATGACTAAGCATGAAAACTATAACGAAATTAGTTGAAAGATCATTGTTAATGTGCGCCAGAATCCTGATAATTAAACTGAAAACAATAGTTTGCTATCTATGCATATACACACATGCACCACAAATACACTCCAAACCCGAAATCACCTTACTAATCTCCATTCTGGAAATCGAATCCCGAGTCCCAAGATACGGACTAACCATATTATTCATTAAAGGCATGTATTTAACGCGGCGACAAATTGAGCTGAATTTGGGATCAAAATAATTAAAGACTGTAGCAAAAATATTGGGTTGGCAGCTACAGCAAAGTATTAATTTTAAGTAGAAAGTAGCAGCTTAATAATATGTTTTTTTTTGTCTCCTTTTTCTTACAATCTGTCACTATGTATTAGGACATTTAGTTATTTTTATGACGTCCTATGATACATCCTAGTACTTATGAAGCAACAAGCTAAGTTTGTCTGATAAAATCCTGTGGAATTTTATGTTTTAGCTTGCATATTCCTATTTGTTCCCTTAGGTGGTTTACCAGGATATTTGGGTGGCGAGTTATTCTTTCTTTATACGACTTGATATAGCTTTTTATTTCCTCATTGACTGTCGGTATTTTCAGATCATGGTGTAGAGCTTCCAAACCATGGGGCGTTTGTAATTATTCTTAGTAGCTTGTTCTGAAATTGCTGTATGACCTCTATGTTAGAGTGTGATGTTGTTCCCCATAGCAGAATTCCATAGGTCATAGGCTTAATTATAGCTTTGTATAACAGGGTTTTATTCCCAGGTGTAATTGTGACTTTCGACCAAATATACAGTAGAACTTTCTTAGTGTCAGTCCAACTTTCTTCCGTTTTGTGAAAATGTGTTTTTTTACAAGTGAGACGTCTGTCGAGGTACAAACCAAGGTATTTGACATGCTCAGCTTGAGGCACTTGTATTCACTGGTGGGCAGGTATACTTCCTCCTAGTCCTCCTGAATGTGACATTTACCTATTTGGTCTCATTGGCTTTTATCCTCCACTTTTGGAGCCAGAGGGTTATGTCGTCCAAAGAGGTCTGTAGCATAGCTGATGCTACTTTTTGATCAGTATGAGACACTAGCACAGCTGTGTCATCCGCAAAGGTTCCTGTAGTCATTAGATTTGATATTGGGAAGTCAGCAGTATGAATCAAATATAAAATCGGTCCAAGCACACTGCCCTGAGGAACCCCAGCAGTAACAGGGCATAGTTTTGATAAAGCTTCGCCATTCTGTACAAAGAAATGCCTATCTCTCAAGTACGACATCAAGATTAGGAAGAGGTCCTTGGGAAGCTGTTTTTTATTTTATAGAGGAGACATTCACGCCAAACTATCAAACGCTTGAGAGATCTCAAGGAATGCAGCAGCACAATATTCCTTACCTTCAAATGTATTGTGAATTTTACTAACGAGCCTGTGAACTTGATCTATTGTGCCATGTCTGTCAGAACTTAAATTGATGGTCGGGTATTAAATGTTTTTCTGTATTTATAGGCAGTAAACGTAATAGAAGGAGCGATTCATAAACTTTTGAAGCCATTGGACTTATAGGCCAGTATGACTCTGGGTCTTCACGAAGTTTTCCTGGTTTAGGTACCATTAGGATTTTAGCTGTTTTCCATTGGGGAGAAAAAAAGCAAAGTCTTAAAATGGTATTGCAAATAGACAGAAGGAAAGTTAGGCCAGAATCTTGAAGTTGTTACAGAATCACGCCAGAGGGGCAATTCTCGTAATTCACAGTCACATTCACAACACAACATTGAACATTCACAGTCTGATCTCAGTCTCAATGTGTCAAAAATACCTATAATTTCCCTACATTTTTGACATTTGATTGGCGCTGAGATGAGATTGCGACTAGATTTTAAACATTTTAAGTTACGAGAATTGGGCTTCAGTTACCAAATCGTAGCCAGGGGCTTTTTTAGGTTTTATGTTATTTATAGCTCTGATTAGTTCTAGCTTCGTAAACGTTGTGACGAGGCTTGTAACAAACGCTAAATAAACCTATTTTAGCTAAAAAGGTGTTTTGTCAAGTTCTTTCGAATTATGATTTGAATTTGAGAGAAGAAGACAAACCACTCTGTAACTAAAATAGGTTTATAATAATAATAAACCTTTATTTCAGACGTTTGTCCATAGGTAGGTACACACAATAAATACAATATTTTAAAATAAAAAACAAAAAAATAATTAATTAGGGTAAAGGAGGAACTGTCCACTGTTTACAATGCAGTAACTGTGTGCAAGCGTATCCAGTGGCGCAGCAGCGGAGAGTCCCACCTATCCACGAACGCGCTTAAGATACTATTACGGCTTTATAATGTTTTAGTTTTTTTTTATGAATAAGGGGGTAGCTGTCTAGTTTGCGGCGTACTGACAAATAATACTTTGTAAACAAGCTGTATGTAATACTTTAAGTTACTCTTGTTGTCTCATTCTGTGTTTTACCTATGTCCCTAATTACTGTATTAAGTACTATTGATGTAACTTACATTTGACCGATTCGAAAACAAAATCCCGTGCACACGATGACCACATCTGTTAGCAAGTGTTACTACAGCGGCCGAGCGCTGCAAGCAACAACAGTCTTTACGGTGTATAGATGTTCGTTTCTCCCATGGTACCTGGATAATAAACTATTTTCTATTTATTTTTTTCAACTATACTAATAAAATAACTACATCATATTTCTTACAGATAGTAGTATGCCAAAATGTATCCACGCGTCAAGGAATGGTACAAGGGGTGCTTGCTCACGAGATGATCCATATGTTTGACTACTGCCGGAATCAGCTGGACTTCAAGAACATGGAACATCTGGCTTGCACAGAGATAAGAGCAGCTAATCTCACGCATTGCTCCTTTGCAAGCGCATGGTCACAAGGTGATGCTTCATGGGGCAAAATTAAGAAGGCTCATCAGGTAATTTGACACAACTCCAAGTATTTATTAAAAAGTTGTACCAGTATGAAACTAAAGGAAAAAAAAATAATTTTAAATAAAATTTTCAGGATTGTGTGAAAACCAAAGCGTTATATTCCGTCCTTGCTGTCAGACAAATAGAAATGAAAGAGGCTGTGGAAATCATAGAACGAGTATTCCCAAAATGTTACGACGATCTTGAGCCAATAGGACGAAGAATAAGAAGGAACTCTGAAGACATGCTCAGGGCATTCAAAGAAGCAGCTTACTTCGGATATGAATAGAAATCATTGTTAATTATTATGTAGAATACTTATGTAGATAGTGTAATTTATGTACAAAGTTATAAAGGATCAAACTCGTTACAAAAATAAAACAACTAAAAAATGATTTAAAATAATGTCTTTTATTTCATTATTTTCTTTATTCACTTATTATTATGTATTGCCTAAGATTTGTAAGGTTTTTAATACTGCCTTTCCACAGTTTTGTTTAGGTAACAGATATGAATCACATGCGTAACCCTATGTCTTAATTAGGCAAGTAAATGACTGAAAAGGCACAAATTTTGTTCAGTAGATGAAAGAAGAACTATGAAATTGAACTTATTTCGACGTTCATCGTTTATCCGCCACGCAACGCACAATTAATTGCAACCGGAACGTTAATAAGCCACGAAACTCGGAAATAACGGAGATATAACAAACAGCCTAAAATTACATTAATTTTTAGTTGAATTAACTTTTTAAAACATTTTAAAGGGATGGAAATGAAAAATCACGCAAGATCACCAAGGAATTAGGGATCAAACACCGAATAGCATAGTGGCTAACAAAATCGGCCAAGCGTCAGGGGTTTCGATCGGAACATTTAGCATGTGCGCACATCCGTGGCGGTACCTAAAAAGACAAACATACCACATAATGCGTACATCTTATTGATTTATCACACAATGCTTCGTTCTTAAACTATGACTTATTATGACAGCAATGAAAACAGGATTGTGACCAAAATGATTTGATCAAGCATTTTGTGCATAAAACTGATTTGTGCTACGTTATAATGACCACTTAATGAGCAAAATGTGAACTTATAATGAGTTAATGGCGTACACTTTTTAAATTATTATCTAAAATCATAACCGCACATGACTAGATGGGACAAATAAAATCTTTTTATAAGTACGGTACTTACGTAGGTAACTACAGTCAGCAACGAAACTCGATTAAAACTTTAGTTTTTAAATCATAATTACAGAGCATAATACCTAAACAACAAAATCGGAACAGATGTATAATTAAAATAGTAAGTACAGGTAAAAATTCTTGGTTTTTAGGCGTGCTACACATCACTGCTGATCGGGTCGGCATGATTCGGTACCTACAGCCGGGCATCAAAATCGTATATTATATTTTGCCGTCCGGATGTGTCGAAACATGCCGGTCAAGTGTGAAGCCTTACATGAGATCCTGTAAAAGCAGTGTAACAAATCATTTTGTGCCACTTTAGATCATTTTTATTTTACAAATAATTTTTTTTTAATGTAAAATGAATATCGTTTATCGTTGCTGACCGTACTTACACACTTAACTATTTAATTGCCAATGATAAAAATTGGTTGCTTTTTTGTTGGTCACACTTAGTTAATGAAATTTATTGCACTTTAGCTTGTTACTGTTCGTGATCAGTGACTACGAAATAATTACTTTTTCTGATAACAGTACCTGAACCTCAAAATTTCGTATTCAACTACATAATTTGACTACGGTTTATTTGATAACAAATCACAGTCCAGCACCCTAATTGCATACCCACTATCAATAACAATCTGAATGATTTTGAAGCATATTGCTAATCCATTGCTTCATATGTACAAACATTTGTTTGCTCAACAACGTAAATAACGCAATGAATGTTGTTGAACTGTCAAAATTAAACCGATTCCTACTGTGTGTTACGCAATTGCCCCGCAGTTGATTATGATCGACAAACTCATTAGGCTATCTCGCCTGTCAACTGTGGTAGTAAGTAGTGGTAAGCAGCAGGCAGGTACTTAAGTACAAGTAATAACCTACGTAAACATCACAATATTTTTAATATATTTTCCGAGGTCAAGATTCACAGACTACACTGACTAAATACTAAGTACAGTAAGCCTTCCTTACGAATATGAACCTTATCCTTAGGTAGATAATGTTCATATTCGTATAAGCAAATGTGAGCAAGCGTTTCATTCGAATATAAACCTTAATGCAATAGAATAATCTTCACATTCGTATGCGACGTTTACTTAGCAAAGTCACAGTGCGGTATGTGAATCTTGTCCTGGGGGCCAACTATTTTAATCTTACTTCAGTGTGAGAAAGAGATGGAGGTATACATTCTGCATAGCTCCATCTCTTTCTCACACTGAAGTAAGATTAAAATTATACTGCTTTAGGAGGATATTACATTATCATATCTAGGATCATAGATCTATGATTCATAGGTACATAGCAATGTACAGTGGCGTGCCTAAGGGTGAAAATTAGGGCAAGCCAACGATAAAAAAAAAAAAAAAACGGATTTTCTTACGTTGTTCATACTAAAACCATTATTAAAATGTCGGTTACATAACCTTTACAATACGAAGAGTACTACGTATATTTCAAGCATCAGATGGCGCTTATGTTAATTGGTACATAATTAACATAAGCGCCATCTATATTATTGGATACGCATAACTACATTGCTTACCCGCAACAATTCGCTTGTCACATGCAAAATTTTTCAATCAAATGCCACTAGATGGCCGCCAAATTATCGATTTGTTGTTCTATTTCCATATGCATTGAAAATGTTCCCCTAAAACATTTATACTTAATTTCAAAACACCTATGAAGAACCTCTTCGATACGAAAATTAATGTGTTTTGTCTCGATAAGAATTTAGTTTTTCAGTGGTATACAAAAACTACAAATGCCATAAAAACACCATTCATGTCATTTCATGTGCAACATATTCATGCCTTGTAAACAATCGAATGAATAGATATGTACCTATTTTAATCTGTTCTTCGAGTAACAAAAATACTTGTTTTTATTTCGGAGAAATACAGTCAGTAATTAGAGGTTGGTTACGGTGAAGTAAAGAGTTACTTATTATCAGAAAACCTAATGTATTTACATACCTTTTCGACGACAGTTTCCGGATTCACATTTTGATAAAAATACTAAATATATAATCACAAAATCACAGCACCGCACTAACTATCACATCATTTTAAATAATAAAACTAATTCATAACCTCAGCACCTGAAAAATATTATTCGTAAAATACCTATCAAAACAAATAACAAACAGTATATCAAACTGTCTTCGCGTGGAATCCCTCTCGTTACTCACTTTACGCGGGTCAACGCGGATAGTGCATTTGCGCGAACTTAATGCCTCTCAAGCTGGCTTTTGATTTCATAGAAATCTGCGTATAAGTACTTACATGGTACTTACCAATATGTCAACAAATGTAAACGTTTCTATAGCAATTTGTAGGCGAAAACTGCGAGACAAAGACAGGTATAAAAAGCCCGATGCCAAGCCGAGACGAGTGTGAGCGAGAAGGCGCATTTGAACGCGTAGTTCGGCAACAGAGTTATGATTTACCTATGAATGATCGAGTTCCAATGAGTGCTAGTGCGCGCGGCAAATTACGTGGAATTCGAAATTTTATTATTAAGACATGAATGTTTGAGTTCAAATTCATTGATTTGGTGTTTTTTGGAATATTTTTTTTTATTGATAGGCTTACGTTTGTTGTTGTAATTTATGATTTTATTAGGGCAAGCCCGGCTTTTTGGCTTCTATGAAGGTACCGCCACTGGCAATGTAATGTCAGTAAGCATCATTTTTAAGCTTCAGTTTAATAATATAGGACTGAGCTTAATCCTATAAGAAATATAGTTAAAATTTTAGCGCAAATATTTTGAGGGGTTTATCTACTCATAAAACTGAACAACTTATCCCAATAAACATGGGTCGTAGTACAATTTTTTGGACTGTCCATATAAATTGTACGCTCAGCTGACTGGTTTAGTATCGGGTTAGAATTTCTTTTTTTCACATTTTGACCCATGTTTATTGAGAAAATTTGTTTAGTTTTATGAGTAGATAAACTCCTTAAAATATTTGCGCTTACTAAAATTTGACCTTGTATACTTCGATCAACAATACTAACCTTGTATATTATTAAACTGAAGCTTAAATGCTCTATATTACAGTGCTATGTACCTATGAACCATAGATCTATGATCCTAGATATGATAGTGTAATATCCCCCTAAGACGTGGTGGTTGGCCCCCTGTGGGGGCCCATCACGTCTTTCAAAGTTAAACAAAGACTAAAACAAACCAGAAAGCCGAAAAGTAGAGAAAGAACTAGTCCCTCAGCTAGTTATCATAGTGTGACTTTTTTACGAACCAATTTTCATGACGTCTTTATACAATGATGGTCGAGCTAGTAAAAAAGTAAGTGATTTATCGGTAAAAAAGCTCTTAGTAAAAAAATCTCAACCTCAATTATAATTTGTTGATGGGGTAAAAAAGTTATAAACATTCAGATTAGAACCTTTTTCGGTAAAAAAATTAACGGTTTGTTTCATAAAATTAATATTCTAGGTGAGGTATAAAATTATCTTAGGATGACACCTAAAAGCTATTTTATAATAAGTTAATACAACTAAATGAGCACTACAATCTCTATGATATCGGCATTATTATCAGGCCTTAGTTATTAAATATTTACTTCCTAGACTTACATAACATTATAATTATTACTTATGTAGATACTGGTAGGCATTTGTCTAAATGCCATTAACGAGTTTAGGACCAATTACTGATACGGAAAATGGCTTTTAGAAAAATAAATAATAAGAATCAATAAAGGTATATAGAAACAGGTGGCCTACTCCGGAGCGGAAATGAAGTTCGTTGAACAAACGTCAAAATAAAGTTCGGTCGGATCCGAACGAAATAGAATGAGTAGAAAACTTCCGAACATTCGGCCGATACTTCGAATTTACGCTTCGGAGTAGGCCTCCAGATATTTAAAAATATACATAGGAGACGCGATAGATAAGTAGGTAGTATAGAAACACTCCAATAACAAATATTTTGTACATGATAGCTGTACCTATCTGACATGGTCTTTGCATAAAGGCTTGTTAATTTATCCCGAGTATTAGTAGATAGAGAAAATCATCTTCGATAAAATTCGTTGGAAAAACACAAGGCAAAAGGCACCTGAGTCCGAAAAGGCATTTTTATTAGAATAGTTTTTGTACTATTGAGCTCGAATGTGGTCCCCATGCTGCCCACATATACATATGTACTTAACGATATTATTGTTTCCATTTCATGCATTTCGCTTTTAAATCTCTCGAAACGATTTCATTATTCTGAGCATTTCTAAAAGCTCTACCTAGAGACCTACTAATTTTAGAATTTACTAGCGTCACAGCACTCAATCTTATTAAATTCAAACTGTATTCTTACAAGGCACATTTACAGCTCTAACTTTACATAGAGGCACTATATTAACAAACGTATTGTTTAAAAGAAAACTTCGTTGGAACCTTAGACAGTGCGTATTCCCTACGTAGAAACCCTTAAAAATATCATAACGTCGCGCTAAAAATGTCCAAAATTGTTAATTAATTAGAAGGTATTTAACTTAAAAATACAGGGTCACACGTTTTTATTTATAATTCGACTAGTAATTCGTCTAATATGTACAACAACGTCACATCGTCTGCATAGGCACTTTGATCACAAACTTGGTGATGTTATGGTCCTAAAACGTAGTTCACTTTTATCGTTTACTTGAGTCGTGAAGCTCTGTGCGCCTCACTGAGGTATGTGGTCCAGTAAATAACGGTAAAGAGGCAGAAGCACATGGGGAACACCATGAGCGCGAACTTGTCGAGCGCGCCGTGCTGCGCGCCGCAGAACATCACGCCGCGGTCCACGGTCTGCCGCAGCCGCGTTACGAAGCTGCTCGGCCCGCCGTTCCCTGACGGCATGGATTCCAATATTGGCGAATCCTACAAAATAACAAACAAATAATTCTCACAATAGTCTTGCTGCGTTATCTTCTTGAAACATAGTTTTCCAATTTAAAGGGGAAGCGCCAAGTCAGCCCGCGAAATTCAAATTTTCTTAGGATTTTTGCAATTTGCAGCTCAGTGTCTGGGCATATGTTAATTAAAGTATGATTCGCGAGTATATCAAATATGTATTTACAGAATTATAATCATTAGAATCAGTAATACAATTCCTTAAGTTGTATAATCCTGAAATGTTAATATTTCATGAATTAGCCATTCAATAGAATTACTTGGTCTTAGAAAGTTGTATTGATGACTTTAATGACTATAATTGTGTAAATACATATTTGTTACGGTCGCGAATAATATTTTTATCAACATACAACCGAATACTGACCTGCAAATTGCAAAAAACGTAAGAAAATTTGAATTTCGCGGGCTACCCTGGCGCTTTCACCTTAACACGATCTACACACAGTCTGTGGTTCCGTAGCCATTTCTAAAGTACTCCGACATCAAGATTCCTACGCCTACCGATGAATAACACAGTGATTTTAAGCAGTGCGAATTAATTTTGCTTTGTCTAATACCTTTACCTACGAACTGATTTTCTTACTAGCTCAAGTTAGCCGACTATCTTTAATAACTACTGATTACTGCGGTGATTTTAATATCTAAGTATTCTACAATCATACCACCACCAATAGATTACCAACAAGACTTAAAAATTATGTTGTTGTTTGTTTCACTGGCATGCACTATGCTTGCCTGCTACCTATTAGATATTTAACCAAACACCAGATTTACAAGAAAAATACTGTCTAATCTAGGTATTGTTGTAAGTACATAATGTGTCATTTGCAGCGTTTTACGATAGCCACACTGTGCGGTGTTGTTGCTTTAAATTTCATATTTTACCTTGCTGACTGATCTTGTTTCACATCCAACCTTATTTTGTCTCCAATTCCTTCCCGAGAGAGACTAGAAATTGGTGGCCTAAGTTTAAAAATTAATGCACCTAAATAATACGTGGTATGTTAAGTATTTTACATGCAGTGTAATGCTACACTGATACTGGGAAGTTACGGTAGATATTCTATGTTAGGGGCGAGTTCAGGCGTAGTTGTAATTACCCTCTGTATGGTTTGGTGTTCCATCTGTTGTTTGAAGCCGTCCTCCTCGACGCTCAACGTGGGCGAAAAGATTCCGCCCTGCGGCGTGCCCGTCACCGGCGTGCTCAGCCTCTGTGGAGGCAAACCCCGCCCTTTAGTGTCGTGTACTTTGAATACTTTTGTATTATTAGTTTGTGTTGTAGTATGTTGTTAGTAATCTAGTGGTTCATATTGTGGTGGAATGATTCTACGTCCTAAGCCGTCGGGACTGACCTGCGAATGGTTGATATGCAGCGGCGGCGGCGCGAGCTGCGCGGCGGAGGCGGCGCGGCGCAGGTCAGCGCGCCGCCGGCTCCAGCTCTTGTCGTAGCGGATGCCGAACAGCACCACGAAGTACTCCATCAGCGCCAGGAACACAAAGATGGTGCACGAGATCAACCACACCTCGATACACTTCAACTCAAGCGCGTCTGGCGAGTTTGTGCTGAAATATAATATGACCCTAAATTTTTACTTTAGTACGATGCCTTCGGGAATATATATGTGTATAGGTAGTCCTCCGCGTCAAATTTTATATACCTGAATAGGTATTTGTCTACGTTTTTACCGTGAAACCCACTGAATCTCCAAAGCGTTGTCAAACAACTTAGAATTAGATAAGATAATGAAGGACTATTGACTTATGGTGATATCGTGATTAAAGAACATGGTTGCATACCTGACTGTGTCGAACATGGTGACGAGTGAGAGCAGCGTGGTGACGAGCAGCACCATCCGTCCCGGCACGATCTCCGGAATCACGCAGAAGCTGCCCCACGAGATGATGACGAACAGCGACGACGGCAGGTAGCTCTCCAGCAAGTAGCTCCGCAGCTCTCGCGACAGTCTGATCTGAAGCCGCGCCGCTGAATGCTCGCCTGACAATGCGAAACATATTGAACATTTAACTCTCCTTATATTTTCTAACCTACGTGTTTAGTGGTCAGTGCGAGTGAGTAGGTACCTACCTAACATCTAACAATTACTATCTACTAACAGTACTAAACACAGTGTTTTCTATTTCTACACTTACCGAAGCTTAGCCTTCAGTGGCCTCAGTGCCAGTACTTTGGGTCAGCAGCAGGCAGCACTGAGCATGTGTATTAACAACTCGGAATACATCGCTATTCGGGTGGCTCTGCTCTGATATCAATTGTCATCAATTATTGCAATTAACTTGTATATAGGTATGCTCGAATTTTGTAGATAATTTATTTTTATTACATCAAGAACAATTGACATCCAATTAACAACAACAAAATACAAATCGTGCGTCACAGACGTTCACAGAAAGGAAGATGTTGCGAGGCACGGATGTAATAACCAATTTAAAGTTTTTGAGATGTTGAAGTATTTTTCTGTAGGTATTTTAAACGTTGTTCAATAACGATCCATTGTGATCATCCGCGCCAAGCAGTGCGGGCGGCATGCCAGCGTATAGCAACAGCGCGTTAGCGTTAATAGGTACATAGTTAGTTACGAGGCGCAAACACAAGCGCAAAGCAATAAATATACATTTACCTTCACCAAAATTGCGAATATGATTACTTTTGTCCGTGACGAAGGTGACCACATATTTGGGCAGGCGGAACTCGCTCCGTTGCTCGCTGCCCACCGGGCCGATGCCCAGCCACGGCGCCACCTCTCGCCACTCGAAACGCACATCCTGCGTCGTGTATTTATCTGAAAAAATTACCACTCGAGTTAACATCGAAATCTTGCAACAGTGCAATCGTTAACGATTTCAGTGTCATCTCAACAAAATGTATAAAAACTTTTAAGAATCCAAAGTCGAACAACTGGCGTGTAGACAAAACATGTAGGTAATTCTGTCCAGCATTTGAAATCAAAACGTATTTTACGATTCTGAAACTTTTCGCACTGGGTTTCTTAACGATTTTTTGCGACTAGGTTGTTTGCTGTAAATGACGTATTCATATAGCTGGCATGGCGCTTCTCACGAGTTATATAGAAAATTTCGTTTTCTCAGCTCAAGAGAAATCCCCAAAAACTTTTGGCCTTGTTTAATCAAAGAGAACAATGGAATGGTCTTCTCTACTTTGCGTTGAGTACATCTGAAGATATTCTCTCAGGGGTAGGTAGGTACCTACTCAACATAAATCATCAAAATGCACTTACAACTACTGAAGTCGATGGCGCAGTTCTGAACATCCAAAGGGTACAGAACAAAGTCCATCTCGCACTTGATTGTTATTGTCGCTCTGTAAAAGTAAATTATAATCAAGTTTGATTTAATGACTCGCCCATTAAACGGATCAAGCTTAAGACATTTCCCTATTTGATTGAGACAGTTTGTAGGGCAAAACTTGGCTAATTCGTGATATGCAGCTATTCGGTGATAGATAATTGTATTTTATTACCAAGTTACTACTGACTTGATAAATGTACATTTTTCAATCATTATACATAGTATTTGCCACATTTTTAGATATAAGTTAGCAAAACTTATTTTGTCTACTATATCACAGTAAATTAAAAAAATAGTCTGATCAATGAATCGAATTTTACAAGTAAAAAACAAAACTATCACCGATTACCCAAGTTTTGCCCTAGAGTCTGTGCAATCGCATAGCAGTAAAGCCTTTTCCTCATTCTTTTGGGGTTTTTTAATTTTTAATTTATTTATTTTATAAATTACAAGCTCCTCACATTTAAACAAAGCACACAATTAGACCTCTGGGGTCTGTCCTAGCATGCCATGGCCTGAGATTTGATCAACGCGCTATTAACAGTTAACTTATAATCGAGTTGAATCCAGTCAAGGAAAATGCGGCTGATTATTTTAATGGTAAGTATCATAACATCATAAATAATATTATCTGTATGTCTATGTAGCTATGCACCCATGCGTAAACATGTGTCACTTTTTGGCTTCATCATGTTTATATCAAAATAGACATCATTTATCAAGACTACGTAGGTGCAATTTACGACTTATTGTCGACCATGCGTTAAATACGAGATGTATTTAAACGCAGTTTATAAATAAACCACGTTAGATAAAACTATAAAACTGAAGGTGAGAGTTTTATTATAATGATGTTTGATGATGTTTCAAGATTTAGTAGAGAGCAGTGTAAATAATAGATTGTAAAAGAATATAATAAAGTGATGGACGAACCCAATACTGACTGAGACGGTGCGGTTTGAGTAGAGCCTCAGCGACGCCATCTCTTGAAGGACGGAGAGTATCCTCATGGTTTGGAGCTGCCAGATGTACAGGTCTGGCGTCCAGATGAGCGCGCGGAACTCCCACGGCAGGTCGATGAAGGGCATGTTGGGTGGCACATGCAGCCTGCTGTCTGCCCAAGACACTTGCAGGAAAACGTCCAGCGTTATCTCCTGCGGAGACCATGAGGACTATTGGAGCGGTTTATAGATAAGTAAATAAATTATCATTGCAACAATATATCAAAATGAAAATGGTGCTAATGAAAGCGAAATAATGACAGGAATACATACTTAGCCATTAGGTAGGATGCTAAAACTATTGACTGATCTGAACTGTGTTTTAAACTTACCTCTTTGTTTTCATCAACTCCTGATACTCGGTTGACATTTACCCCTACGTATACTGTCGTGTTTTTGTCTGGAAAAACAATGGAAAACTTAAACATTGCGTTCCTTGAAATAATGACACATTTTTGGGAAATAATAGCTCCTAATCAATGGTTTATGGCGGTCGACAGCGGAGATATCACGGCCGAAAACCGCAATGGTAGCTACGCCGTGTAGGCCGCCAAAGTTAACCCTTGAAGTTGATCGAAGACCCTATAATAACAGTTTTTAATTAGTGTAGAAGTTGCATTGAGAGGTAACTAACCCTTCAGCCATATTGTTAGCCATTCAATAGATTAACCTCCTTACTAATAAAAGTTGTATAGCGTCTGTATAGTTACACAACGCATTGTCTTCTTCTTTCGAAAGTCAAATTACTGACGACTGATAGAGAGAAATCGGTGTGTTCACCTGATATAATACGATTAATAATAAGGAGTTAAAACTTTACAAAAAAAAAAAAAAATCTAATCTATAATGCCTATATTTACCTACTTTTGAAAAGCCTTCACAGGTGAATATCGCAGGTCACGATGTGCTCAAACCTACATACATGCATCAAGCAGTACCTATGACATACTTTGTTAGTTTTGACAACTTTATGGTTCTTATTGTCTGTGTCGCCGTAAGATTGTGAACACCGTTTGTTTGTCTATCTCGCGAGATTGTAAACTATCGATAAATTGTGAACTGTACCATCAAACTGCTGACAATATACGTATTAATTTTGGATAGTTTATAATCTATCCATGTCAAACCGTCAAATTGTGAATGAACCTGCACTTACCGACAGGGTTCACAATCTGTCCGATTTTATCACTCGTATAATTGTGGACCGTCCCCGATTGGTAGGTCTTGGCGGTAGCAGAATTGGTCGCAGTAACTAACCTAGGGCACCTCGGCTAAATGGGTGAGGTTAGATTAGAACTGTGACCAACCGCGCGCGAGCCGAGCGAGCGAAGCGAACGGTGCCGCGGCAGGCAGCGGCCGGTGAGCGCTTCTTCTAAGTTGGTCGCAGTTACTTGGCTATTTAGTATCTATTAGCGCAAGGTGCGTTCGTCGCATGCAAATTTGATACCTGTTCACAATTTGTCGGTTTGCCTTGGTGAGTTTATAACATAACATAACAGGTTGGGGGGGGGGGGGGCAAAGAACACCTACACCGGTGGGATAGATTATAAACTATCAAAAAATAATGCGTTAAAATGTAAATGGTCTGTTATTGTTACAGTTTAATTTTTCGATAGTTTATAATCTCGCGAGATAGGCTATAAACTAACGAAGTTCATAATCATACATATGCATTAGTATTCTCAGCTGTAGCCTTGCACTCGGTCATAGGCAGTGTTGCCAAACCTTGCTACTCTAACTATGGCTAAACAGCGTGATAAACTTGTTCAATACAACATTAGCTGTAGGTAACATCCTATTGGAAACTTATAAAAGGAATCATAAAAAGTTGTGAAAATATTAGCTCCGTAAGAGAAAAACTGAAACTGAAAATAAAGTTGTTCTAGTTTCAGTTTCTTTTTACTGATACGACTTTTATTAACATAACATACAAAATGATATTCTGATTTCTGAATAGTTTCGGCGTCGTTCGATACACCTAGATATTATTGCAAGTAAGTATCTATAGGTAAACGAAAGTCAGTGACTGTTCGTGATGCAAACCATTAGGATTACTGGATTCCAGTTTTACTACTTTTGTTTTAGTCACAGAAATGTCTCGTCGCTTATAAAATATGATAATTATTCTGGTTCGGTAAATTATTCGCCAAAATTAGTTAGGCGCGAGTAAAAGGAATGGTATTTTTCTTTTGTTTGCCGCGGGTCTTGATCCCGTGATTTTGAAAATGGATCTATGAATTTTGTTTTCTTTTTTATTGACAGTCAGTATTTTAAATTCAAGTATTTTTAGCAATAAGGTTTGATAAGTTGCTTCGTAAGGAGGCAGGTTATAATTAGTAGCATTCGTTGACGTACGACAGTCACCTACGGCTTGACTAATGATGGGTTTTGCGGCCAGCACCGGCAAGTGGCGGTTGTGCTGAATAATGTCCGGTGCTAAGTGGATAGCCGAGTAGGGACGAGCTCGTATCTACGCGTGACTTTATAAAAATATGACCTACCTAAAATAAAATTTAAGTGATTTTAAAAATAGATCGCCGTTTACTTAGACTAAAAATTCTACATGGCAAGGATACCTACATACCTCCTTATAGGTAGGTACTTTCATGGTTCCACTTACGGCTGCCTACATTTCGTTTCGCGGATAATGAGTGTAGCCATTTAGACATAAGTCCTATGCAACCTATCATTTAATTAATGTCTGGTAGATGGTACTACAGGCTCTTAATCTATCACTTATTGGATACTATTTATTCTGAGTTCCGGGTACTTCACATGAATATTTCATAAAACCCCTTTTCCTAAACGGGAAACCTGGGAATGTTTGCGACTGTTTGCGTGCGGTATTTAATTCAATAAAAATAAGCGTGACTTACCGGGTGGATTGTTTCTGTTGTAGCTTTTTGGAATATCGTATACATGCTGGTCCATGTACAGGATCTGGCTGAAAAAAAGTTACGATAAATTAGACACCTAAATTATATCAGTTACTCACAACACGGATCTATTACATGAAAAGAGATTAACGACTGGTAATCCATAGATTTTTTGACGTTTATACATCACTTAACTTTAAGCAACGTTTATGAATAAGGGGGTAAAGGTTTGAAAACCCTGAATATAATTTTTGTGTCACAAATGGTTATGGAGAAAAAACCCCTAATGAAAAAAAAAGTTACTCGTGCCTTCACAAATCGCGGAACATGTATCTACATAAAATAGTAACTATTGCGACTTAAGTCATGCGAGGACATTTATGGGCTTATCTAGCTTATGGAACTACCTGGCAAGTAACAATGTGAATTTTTCCATTTCAGAATGAAACCTTCAAAGTAATTAGGTAATTTTCACCGAATGACGGTGATGAAAAGCATCGTGAGGCGAGGACCAAACCTGGAAACGCGAAAAAAAAATCTGCTGTTGCCTACACTTTTACGAGTTATGTGATCATAAATGTGGGGAACAGCAGATTTTTTTTCGGGATTTCAGGTTCTTTCCCATAGTAAAAGGTGTTTACAATGATGAGTACAATGACCCCTTAATAAGGTTTTGCGTTATTTTAATAATACCTTGTGCATGAGAAGTTTACTCTGCAGTGGGGCATTAAAAAATTCCAGGACATACAAGTGACCTTAAATAAAAGCTTTTAAAATAGGGGTCATGGACAAAGCTGGCAGATATGATCTTATACTGGCAGATATGGTAGCCAGGACAGACTGGATGCCGATGATGGAGAGCCAGGTGTGGTGGCAACTTTGGAGAGGCAATGCACTACAATGGGCTAAGTTGAACAATTAGTCATTTATGAAAAGACAATACATTCAAGTCTGTGGTACGTTGAAATTTATTTAGAAGAAGAAGAAGAAAATGCGTTTATTGGCATTACAAGAAAAAAATAATAATACAAAAATACTTTAAAACGATAAAAAAACAGAAAACAATGCTTATAATGCCAAAGGGCTTCAGCTCAGCATGATGTCAAATGATAACACAAGATGTACCAGCTGACGCTGATTTTCAGCTGCAGCCCACGAGTGCCATACGCTATAAACACATAGAGAAGTGCATGTGTCCGTTTTGAACAAATTAAAAGGATAAATTACAGGATTAATTACATTATTATTCGTTTATTTACTTTCTTTCTTGTCTATTTACATTTTTAAATATTTCTAATAAAATTATATACAAAAAAACATTAAACAATATAAAAAAATAGAGGTCCACCGGTATCGGGAGCAGGGTCCAAGCTACCGGTGGTTAGGGCTGCAGAGACAGGAACCTCCTCACAATACGAGCCGTATCGAGGAGTACTGCCTTCTGAATCAGGCTCTTGATCCAACCGCCTAACGACAGCCTCGAGAGATGTTGGTTGAGGCTTTCGGCCATCAGGCCATTGGCCATTACGACAATCGGCACAATGACAGCCGAGGTCACATTCCACATGTCAACAACCTCGTGTGCTAAGTCGAGATATTTTATTTGTTTTCCTTTCTCAGCTTTCACGAGGTTCTCGTCATGTGGAATGGTAACATCGATAATCATTGCGCGGCGCGCTAATCGATCTATCACCACTATATCAGGCTTATTGGCGATAATAGTCCTCTCAGTTATGATAGACCGATCCCAGTACAACGTGACATGGTCATTTTCAAGAACTGGGTCGGGGACATACTTGTAATACGGTACCTCAGAGTCCACACGTTTGTATTTTAAAGCAAGTTGCTGGTGAATAATCCTGGCCACTTGGTTATGCCTGTGCAAATACTCGCCGTTAGCCAGACGAGAACAACCAACCAATAATAATAATTACATTAATTATTATTATTATTTCCTTTTGTCCTTACGTTTATGTAGGTACGAAACCTTAAAAGGTAAAGTCACGTGTGCGTTAAAGATAATCGTCTACCATATATCTCAAGTAAGTAGTAAATTAAGTAAGTACTGAATAAATATACCTAAGTTCAGCAAGTATAATTGAAGCCCTGAAACCTTACTAATACAAGAGCGAGTTGGCTTGTCAGTCTATTTTGTACGTCGTAACGGCTAAACTATTGAACCGATTCTGATGAAAGGGTTTACATTTTATTATCCCTTTTCACCCGACGGTTTTTTTTTCGAAAACCATGTTTTTGTAGATTTCTATACAGCCAAAAGAGCTAAAAAGGCCCCGCGTTTTAGCGTTGCGAGCAACACCCTCACGACCGATCGGTGCCGGTTGCGTTCCGTAAAAAGTAAACGGTTTGGCGCCAGAATTTTTTTAAAGTCAAAAACTCAAACTCATGATCGTTTCAGAGCGGGTGTAAAGGGTTATTCGAACCCCTAGTTCAGAAATGCAGCATGAGATATGAGGTACCTATTTTTTGGGGAAAACTGTAACAACCTTTGTAAATATTTTCCAGCATAAGTAACATAAATATACTTACAACTACATCTATACATATAAATAAAATTGATGTGTCTGTTGGTAATGTCAAAATAACAACTTTTTACTAAATGCATATGAAAGTATATATGGTACTTATAACAAAAAAACTATTTAAAAAAAATTTTGTCTATCTGTCTGTCTGTTTGTTCCGGCTAATCTTCGAGACGGCTGGACCAATTTTGACGCGACTTTCACTGGCAGATAGCTGATGTTACGGGGAGTAACTTAGGCTACTTTGATTTTAGAGAAATAATTAGCGTTCCGCGCAAAAAAAAACGAAAACCCATGAAATTGTAAACAAAAAGACGGATTTGAAAAATTCTTTTTGCATTTTGTAGCCCAATTCTGGAGGATAGTTATAGACTACATCGCGTTACGATCCTTAGGAGCCGAGAAAAAAGAAAAAAAGTCAGAAAGAACACTAAGCGAAAACGAAGTAACAGCGCGGGCGGGCGATGCAACGCGGCGGGTCGGGGGACGAGGGTTTTATTAAAATGTGGCTGTTATTTTAGTATATTGTATATCTTACGTCTTCCATGCGAACGAAGTCGCGGGGCACAGCTAGTACAAAATAAAACTTGGTGAAAACTTCGTGAGAGAGAATACTAGTGTTGGGGACGTTTAGGTAGGAAACTGAATTTATTTGAGGTTTGTGAGAAAATGCTCTTTGGTACTGAAAGGTGGCGTGAACCTTCGGGTACTCAAATTCAAATTGAAAATATTCTATTTCACATAAGCCTACATGGGCACTTATGAAACGTCAGAATCTAGGTGCACGGTTCCAATTGGTCGTTTCCTATGGAGAAGAACCGGCAAGAAACTCCACGGTTACTCTATTAAAAATAATTGGCTTTTACAATGTATTCCAACACACAGGCCTACACTGTCCTTCCATGCTTATGGAAGGACAGTGTAGGCCTGTCAACAATTACCAGGGGGCCAACCACCACCTCTTAAAGCAGTATTATTTTAATGTTACTTCAGTGTGAGAAAGAGATGGAGTTATACAGGACGTCTAGCTCCATCTCTTACCCACCCTGAAGTAAGATTACAATAATACTGCTTTAAGAGGTGGTGGTCTAGCTCCAGGTACTTAACAAAATAGAAAATGGTCTACAAATCTACAGTCTATAAAGCCTACAACGTTCTCACATTCACAAAATATTAGGTCCTTACATATGAAATTAGCGTTTTGTCGTACTGACCACTATGATCTGAAATATCTCCTCTTTGGTTAAGAATTCCAAATTCAAATTTATAAATTCATTTAGCTAGTACATTTGAGTTTTGAAAACAGTCATTCATTTGTTTTTTCCTCATTATTTTTTTCTTTGGCGTCGCTTTCCGCACAATGGAAAACATGAAATATCGGTATATTTACGAGTACGAGTTCTACCGTGGCACGAGTGCTGCAGAAACAGCTCGAAGGATTAATGATGTGTACGGCGCTGGTGTCGCAAAAGAAAGCACGGTACATTTTTGGTTTCAACGTTTTCGTTCTGGAAATTTCGACCTTCAGAACCAACCCCGTGGACGGCCGGAGACCAAAGTGGAAAATGAAGAATTAAAGGCTATTGTGGAAGCGGATCCATCACAAAGTACTTGAGAGATAGCTGCAGGCTTCGGGGTAAGTGATAAAACTGTATTAATCCACTTGAAGCAAATCGGGAAAGTAAAAAAACTTGAACGATGGGTACCTCATGAATTGAGTGAATCGAACTTGCAAACACGCGTTGACTGCTGTGTTACTATGCTCAACGGACACAATAATGAAGGGATTTTAAATCGAATCATTACTTGTGATGAAAAGTGGATACTGTACGATAATCGGAAGCGCTCGTCGCAATGGCTGAACCCTGGAGACCTAGCCAAATCCTGCCCTAAACGAAAATTGACTCAGAAAAAGTTACTTGTCCACCAAACATTCACAAGTGTTTGGTGGACTAGCGCCGGTGTCGTTCACTACAATATCAATCTGCCTAGCCTTTTCCCAACTATGTTGGGGTCGGCTTCCAGTCTAACCGGATGCAGCTGAATACCAGTATTTTACATGGAGCGACTGCCTATCTGACCTCCACAACCCAGTAACTGGGTAATACGATACTTCCTTGGTAAGACTGGTTGTCAGACTTTTCGGGCTTCTGACGACCCGTAACAACTGTCAAAGATCCACGAATGACAGCCGGGGCCAACGGCTTAACGTGCTTTCCGAGGCACGGAGGAGTCTCGGTATGTAAAGATGGTCACCCATCCACAGACCAACCCCGGCAAGCGTAGCTTAACCTGATGGATCGACCCGTGTGGCTGTTATTACTTAGCCACGAGCTCCTCTATACGGTGTCGTTCACTACAGCTTTCTAAAATCTGGCCAAACGATTACGGCAGTTTGCAACTGCAAACCATGAAGGAAGAACTAGCTGCTAAACAACCGAGATTGGTCAATCGCTCTAGGCCACTGCTGCTTCACGACAACGCAAGACCACACACTGCACAACAAACAACCACTAAGTTAGATGAGCTACAATTGGAATGTCTACGACATCCACCGTACTCCCCGGGCCTTGCTCCAACAGATTACCATTTTTCTGGAATTTGGACAACTTCTTACAAGGAAGAAAATTCAACTCCGATGCGGCAGTCCAAACCGCCTTCAAAGAGTTTATTGATTCTCGCCCCCATGGTTTTTTTAGTAAAGGGATCAATGAACTACCTATGAGATGGCAAAAGTGCATACATAACAACGGTGCATACTTTGATTAATTAAATATATTTTACAAAAAAAAAATTACTTTATATTCCTCCCGTACAAAACGCCAATTTCATATGTAAGGACCTAATATAAAAGAATCTATTTAAAAGTCAAGACTATATAATGTAAAATAATGAAAATATTATGTCCTGGAAGCATGTAAATTAAACTTATAATAGAAGTAACTATAATCTCAGTTTTAGACTGCACGCGTCGAGATATTTACAAATTAAATCGCATTTACCATGAACTGCAAAGTCTGTGCCTCTGTCTAACGACCAAAGGTTAATTTTCATCTTCAAATACTACTACTCCTCCATACACCTATAGCCAACAGTTTAATCCCAATAATGGATCTAATCCTTGTAATTGTCACTTTGACGCTTCTGTACTGTGGCTTAGACACGTTCCATAGTAATTAATTAGACAAATATCCTGTTCATAACTTGTGGCGATAATGTAATTTATTTATTTATTTATGATTTCAAACACAATGTGAATTGTTCCTGAATAAATTGAATTGAATTGCCTTTATTTTTTTTTTCATGGACAGTTAATAACTTATATGTAGGTAAACAAACTGCCCAGCCTTTCCCCAACTGTGTTAGGGTCAACTTCCAGTCTAACCGGATGCAGCTGATAACAGTATTTTACATGGAACGACTATCTTAACTGACTTGCACAACCCAGTTACTGGGTAACACGATAACCCTTGGTAAGACATTGTCAGACTTTTTGGACTCCTGACTACCTGTAATGACTGTCAAAGATCCACGAATGTCAGCCGGGATCAGCAGCTTGACATGCTTTCCTAGGCACAGAGGGGTATGTAATGGATGGTCACCCACCCACGAACCGACCGCGGCAAGAGTAGCTTAACCTTCGATCGACCCGTGCGGCTGTTATCAATTAGCCGCGAGCTCCTCTATCCTCGATCAATGTAAGTAAACGTGAAGACTTTAATGTTAGATTGCCGCTGTACCTAGTAGGAACTTCTAGGCAAGCGTACATCATCAAGGGAGATATAGGTAAGTAGTGCAATCATTCTACTATTACACCTGAGCCTTTAGTCCAATGTAAAACAGTTCTTCTGACAAAAAAATAGGTTCAGCTGTATTCGTTATTGTCACAAAATTACAGTATATTTTTGAACACTGATTTTTTTTTCTAATGTCTTTGTATATCGACGCAAGAAAGCAATCTTGTAGTAGCTCGAAAAGTTGAACTTTATACCAGAACCAAAAAACTATTCCAGCGTCGATATTTACATATGTAGGCACCTAATTATAATGTTACTGGCACCTGTCAGGTGGTGAGTTATTTATAAGGTAGGCTTGAACATAACAATGTTATTTTTACGATGTAAAGTAGACAATTGAAGGAAAAGCAGTTTTCCTGGTCGTTGATAGTTTAATTAGAAGTATAATCGTTACTAGATTGACAAGTTTAATTTTAAATAACACAATCGACTTTGTTAGTTACTGTTAGTGTAGGTAGGCTGGCGATGATGATCACAAACCTCTTATGGTGACGCTGTATGAGTTTCAGTCGACGGATTTCTAGCCTAAAAATCATAACCCTCCTTTGGCCGTGCCGTAGTATGATGTAGCCTGTAATCTATGAAGTAGCCTGTAATCTATGATGTAGCCTGTAATCTATGATGTAGCTTGTAATCTATGAAGTAGCCTGGAATCTATGATGTAGCCTGGAATCTATGATGTAGCCTGTAATCTATGATGTAGCCTGGAATCTATGATGTAGCCTGGAATCTATGATGTAGCCTGTAATCTATGATGTAGCCTGTAATCTATGATGTAGCCTGGAATCTATGATGTAGCCTGTAATCTATGATGAAGCCTGGAATCTATGATGTAGCCTGTAATCTATGACGTAGCCTGGAATTTATGATGTAGCCTGGTATCTATGATGTAGCCTGGAATCTATGATGTAGCCTAGAATCTATGATGTAGCCTGTAATCTATGACGTAGCCTGGAATCTATGATGTAGCCTGGAATCTATGATGTAGCCTGTAATCTATTATGTAGCCTGTAATCTATGATGTAGCCTGTAATCTATGATGTAGCCTGGAATCTATGATGTAGCCTGTAATCTATGATGTAGCCTGGAATCTATGATGTAGCCTGTAATCTATGACGTAGCCTGGAATTTATGATGTAGCCTGTAATCTATGATGTAGCCTAGAATCTGTGGTGTAGCCTGGAATCTATGATGTAGCCTGGAATCTATGATGTAGCCTGTAATCTATGATGTAGCCTGGAATCTATGATGTAGCCTGTAATCTATGACGTAGCCTGGAATTTATGATGTAGCCTGGTATCTATGATGTAGCCTGTAATCTATGATGTAGCCTAGAATCTATGACGTAGCCTGGAATCTATGATGTAGCCTGTAATCTATGATGTAGCCTGGAATCTATGATGTAGCCTGTAATCTATGACGTAGCCTGGAATCTATGATGTAGCCTGGAATCTATGATGTAGCCTGGAATCTATGATGTAGCCTGTAATCTATGATGTAGCCTGTAATCTATGATGTAGCCTGGAATCTATGATGTAGCCTGTAATCTATGATGTAGCCTGGAATCTATGATGTAGCCTGTAATCTATGACGTAGCCTGGAATTTATGATGTAGCCTGGTATCTATGATGTAGCCTGGAATCTATGATGTAGCCTAGAATCTATGATGTAGCCTGTAATCTATGACGTAGCCTGGAATCTATGATGTAGCCTGGAATCTATGATGTAGCCTGTAATCTATGATGTAGCCTGGAATCTATGATGTAGCCTGTAATCTATGACGTAGCCTGGAATTTATGATGTAGCCTGGTATCTATGATGTAGCCTGTAATCTATGATGTAGCCTAGAATCTATGACGTAGCCTGGAATCTATGATGTAGCCTGTAATCTATGATGTAGCCTGGAATCTATGATGTAGCCTGTAATCTATGACGTAGCCTGGAATCTATGATGTAGCCTGGAATCTATGATGTAGCCTGGAATCTATGACGTAGCCTGGAATCTATGATGTAGCCTGTAATCTATGATGTAGCCTGTAATCTATGATGTAGCCTGGAATCTATGATGTAGCCTGTAATCTATGACGTAGCCTGGAATCTATGATGTAGCCTGTAATCTATGATGTAGCCTGTAATCTATGATGTAGCCTGGAATCTATGATGTAGCCTGTAATCTATGACGTAGCCTGGAATTTATGATGTAGCCTGGTATCTATTATGTAGCCTGTAATCTATGATGTAGCCTAGAATCTATGATGTAGCCTGGAATCTATAATGTAGCCTGTAATCTATGACGTAGCCTGGAATCTATGATGTAGCCTGCAATCTATGACGTAGCCTGTAATCTATGATGTAGTCTGTAATCTATGGTGTAGCCTGTAATCTATGATGTAGCCTGGAATCTATGATGTAGCCTGTAATCTATGATGTAGCCTGGAATCTATGATATAGCCTGGAATCTATGATGTAGCCTGGAATCTATGATGTAGCCTAGAATCTGTGGTGTAGCCTGGAAGCTATGATGTAGCCTGTAATCTATGATGTAGCCTGTAATCTATAACGTAGCCTGGAATCTATGATGTAGCCTGTAATCTATGACGTAGCCTGTAATCTATGACGTAGCCTGGAATCTATGATGTAGCCTGTAATCTATGATGTAGCCTGTAATCTATGATGTAGCCTGGAATCTATGATGTAGCCTGTAATCTACGATGTAGCCTGTAATCTATGATGTAGCCTGTAATCTATGATGTAGCCTGTAATCTATGATGTAGCCAGGAATCTATGATGTAGCCTGGAATCTATGAAGTAGCCTAGAATCTATGGTGTAGCCTGGAATCTATGATTTAGCCTGTAATCTACGATGTAGCCTGTAATCTATGATGTAGCCTGTAATCTATGACGTAGCCTGGAATCTATGATGTAGCCTGCAATCTATGACGTAGCCTGTAATCTATGATGTAGTCTGTAATCTATGATGTAGCCTGTAATCTATGATGTAGCCTGGAATCTATGATGTAGCCTGTAATCTATGATGTAGCCTGGAATCTATGATATAGCCTGGAATCTATGATGTAGCCTGGAATCTATGATTTGGCCTAGAATCTGTGGTGTAGCCTGGAATCTATGATGTAGCCTGTAATCTATGATGTAGCCTGTAATCTATGACGCAGCCTGGAATCTATGATGTAGCCTGTAATCTATGACGTAGCCTGTAATCTATGACGTAGCCTGGAATCTATGATGTAGCCTGTAATCTATGATGTAGCCTGGAATCTATGATGTAGCCTGTAATCTATGATGTAGCCTGGAATCTATGATATAGCCTGGAATCTATGATGTAGCCAGGAATCTATGATGTAGCCTAGAATCTGTGGTGTAGCCTGGAATCTATGATGTAGCCTGTAATCTATGATATAGCCTGGAATCTATGATGTAGCCTAGAATCTGTGGTGTAGCCTGGAAGCTATGATGTAGCCTGTAATCTATGATGTAGCCTGTAATCTATGACGTAGCCTGGAATCTATGATGTAGCCTGTAATCTATGACGTAGCCTGTAATCTATGACGTAGCCTGGAATCTATGATGTAGCCTGTAATCTATGATGTAGCCTGTAATCTATGATGTAGCCTGGAATGTATGATGTAGCCTGTAATCTACGATGTAGCCTGTAATCTATGATGTAGCTTGTAATCTATGATGTAGCCTGTAATCTATGATGTAGCCTGGAATCTATGATGTAGCCTGTAATCTATGATGAAGCCTGGAATCTATGATATAGCCTGTAATCTATGAAGTTGCCTGTAATCTATGACGTAGCCTGTAATCTATGATGTAGGCTGGAATCTATGATGTAGCCTGGAATCTATGACGTAGCCTGTAATCTATGATGAAGCCTGGAATCTATGACGTAGCCTGTAATCTATGATGTAGCCTGTAATCTATGATGTAGCCTGTAATCTATGACGTAGCCTGTAATCTATGATGTAGCCTGTAATCTATGATGTAGCCTGGAATCTATGATGTAGCCTGTAATCTATGATGTAGCCTGGAATCTATGATGTAGCCTGTAATCTATGACGTAGCCTGTAATCTATGATGTAGTCTGTAATCTATGCGACTCTATCTCTTTTTACACCTTGATAGATCAGAAACAGTAGGTCATTAAGGTTAATTCATTTCAACATACGGTAAGCATCGCAGAGTAGTAATACAATTATGTACGAAGGTAAGCAGTAACGTTGCATGAATGGATTATGTACAATACAGGTGATAAGCTAAGCCTATTTGTGGACGATGCAATTCACAAATAACAAGTGTTTGCGATTAAAGAGCATTAGATATTTTTCACATGGACATCGGCTTAATTGCTCTCGGGAATGTCCGTCAGGCAAATGAAGGGATCATTACGGCTTAGGAGTAGAAATTTTCAGCCGTTTTAGGAATGGATAAACTCAAACTCAAAGCATTTATTTAAATTAAACCAATGGGGAAGGCAACTGTCAAAATGGCGCTATCGTAGCTAGTTCCCAACACAAGTTAATAATACAAGGCCCGAGGTAGTTTTATTTTATTTTTGCGAAAATGACGCGTTCTTGTGTTCCTAAATACTCCGAAATTAAGTCTACCATTTCCCGAGAGACCCTAAAATTAGACGATGGTGGCTTAAAGCTATTCGTAGAGATATTGAAAAAATTAAACAGAGGGTCAGAAACATTTTGAAGAAAGTGACTATGAGGATTTAAAGAGTGAGTGAGTGAGTTTTAAATTCTGACACTTTGTAAGTCAAATACTTGAATAAAAATATTGAAATCACCGAAAATAACGAAATAAAACCAAACTCATGAATGAACACGAAATGGAATGAATGAACGAAATGTCAAATTTATTGTAGGCCATAGAGGCCTAGCTATGATTACGTCATCTACAATTAGCTTTGCCCGACCTTCCCCATTATAGGCACTTTTGAATTGTCAAAGAGTCAGTCAGTTAGTCAGAAAATTGAAGCTAGTCGCCCATTCCAAAACGTAGATCTCTATGGAGAAGAATGGACAAGAAACTCCATGGACACTCTTTTAAATTAAAATTATTACAAAATCCTGGGTACATTGTTCTTGTTGCTTCTATATGTGAGAACAATGTAAAAAATAAATAATTAAAAACAATTCAAAATATAAGATTAAAAATAAGCCCTGGCAGTTAAGAGATGACCAGTCTCCACTGACGGCGCCCGTTCACGAACATGACGCGTGGATCTGCACCATCCAGCTCAACCATTTTGTAGGGATCCGAATGATCCAACACACGCGCCACCATCAGCGAGACATTTAAGTGAGCATGACATACTCTCAACTGCCATACTCTTTCACGTCAACATACCTACATCATAACATTAAACAACTCCATGGTACTCACATTTACAAAATTGAAAAAATGCTTCTAATTTATACAAAACTATAGTTTGCAATGATTTTACATATTTAAAAGATTAATAATATCTTACTACCAAAAGGAAATATAGATACTTATATAAGTAATACCTAGGTATTTGATAGAAAGCTACCACATTTATTGCCCAAATAAACATCATGTCACAACTTAAATCTAGATTTGTCGATTGATAGAGTTTTCTAAGAGAGATATATAGTTATACTATTCATATTTCAGCGAGGATCGTTAAGTGTGCGGACATAATTATGGTATTCACCGGTCTCTCGTCAAAAGATGGACTGAAAACGCACGTGTAGCACGCGTCCCAGTCCGTGGAGTATCAATTAGAATAAGTAGTTGTCACCAAAGAAAAATCCTTAAACATCTTTTTCAGGAGCATCGACACTACAACCTCATACTTCATTGCCGCGCCTTCCACCATAGATAAACATGAGGGTTTATTAAAGAAATAGCCTCGTGTGATGTTATAGGGTTCTTGTGGTAAAAGAAAAATAAATATTTGTTGGCAGCAGATGGCGTTTATAGCGTCAGCAGAATATTTGACCTAATAAAGACTGTTATAGGTAGGTAGGTTAGGTTCATAGTAGGTAGGTTCGCTCGCGGATGCTAAGTAACAATATGTGGGCGTCCAAGCAAACAGGGTCCAGTAGTGGGGTATTGAGTTAAGACCAGATTCGGTGTCTAGAAAAGTCAGTTGATAATAAGGATTTAAAAAATATTCAAAAACTGGCACATTTCTTTTTATCAGACATTTGAAGTTGAAACTCTGAAAAAACTTGATTTGAGAAAAAGCATTTTCAAAGTTTGATTTTTGGTACAACTTAGTACATTTTTTCTAATGTTTCTAAGTACATTGTCTGTTACTTAGATACATCATATAAAGTCGTTTACTATATATGAACTTGTAGATAATTGAGTATAATAATCAATTAAAATCGAGAAATGCAATTCTTTCACCCAACTTTACAAAACTGCGTAGGTATATCTCTGAAACTAAATGCCGAGAACTGGACCCGTTTTGCTTAGACATTCACATATAGTGTTTGTATTTCTTAAATATATATAAAAATGGATGTTGGTATTATGAGATTGATAAACTCCAACACCGTTTGACCGATCATCTTGAAAGTTGGCACGTACTCGTTCATCATCTGCCTAGCCTCTTTCCCAACTATGTTGGGGTCGGCTTCCAGTCTAACCGGATGCAGCTGTATACCAGCACTTTACATGGAGCGACTGCCTATCTGACCTCTACAAACCCAGTTACTACGATACCCCTTGCTAAGACAGATTGTCAGACTTTCGGGCTTCTGACGACAAGTAACGACATCCAGAACCAACAAGTTAACGTGCTTACCCCTCGGAGGGGTTTCGGCATGTAAAGATGATCACCCATCCACGGACCAACCGCGGCAAGCGTAGCTTAACCTGATCGATCGACCCGTGCGGCTGTTATTACTCGTACTTAGCCTATTTGTATTTTTAGATGGAGAAGGATTTTATAGTGTCTTTTTCTGACCTCTACATATGGGAAAAGCCGCGGGAGGGCAAAAGCTAGTAATATATAATTTAATATATCAAGAGTGTACTAAACACGTGATTTGTTTATAAACTTTTTTTTTAATTTTTTTTTTTTATTTCTGTAAGTAGTGTAGCGAAAAGAAAATGGGTACAAATCCTGATTTGGATCCAGCATGTACAATGACGACACGTTGACCTTTTGATATCTTTTTTTTTAACCTTTAGTGCTACTATCACTCCATGCCTTCGAAGTGGTATGCTGACGAATCGTATGTTTAACGGGAGATAAAGGGTAAAATCTTTGTCTAATGGCTGTTCAATCCAGAAAAAATAAAGATGAATGGTTAGACTCGTACTTAATATACCATTCTCAATATAGCTTTGCCATAAGGTATTAATAGGACGGCAGGGATATAGTGTGCTTCACTTGAAAAAAACTCGTTTATTATCCACAAACTGGGTCAGTATCAATTGATTCAACTTTTGCAACTAAGAAAAAAATGGGGACCCATCTGTCAGAAGAAAAATAATTCGAATCAAGAAATAAAAAGATAAAAATCGACCAGGCTCAAATACAAACGGAAACAAGGTTGATTATAAAGAACCAAAAAGTTTTGACATGCAGAGTTATGCTGCAGTAGGTTTATACAAACACTTTTACATGTCAAAAACAATTATGATCAGTAAGACTTCATGGTATTTACAGATTCAGTTTATTAAATTTACCTACGTAGGTATATTTTTACCATTTTATTGTAACTTGTTATTTCTTTCTTCTTTACTTTTAAAGTTCATGGAAAACCCACGGAACAAGAACACGGATATGTGATATAATTTTTGTTTTGCATATTTTCAGGGGCATTTTGTTTCTAGGGCTTTCGGAAATGTTAGGTAATTATAATACACCGTGATGAGTGATTGTAATCGAATAATGTAATGGGATTTACAAAACAAAATTTGAAAGCATAATAAACAGGTATTTCAATGTTTTTGTGCAAGCTTTAAATAAACTTTGTTCTCTAAATATTAACAGCCTTACTAATAAACATTATTTAAAACCCTGTACCCTGTACGTAATAATGTTGTTACCATCTTGCATGCATTTTGTTGTATGTATGACACATGTTTAAGCAAATAAATATTATCTATCTATCTATCTAACCCTTGCTTAACAACTGTATACATAAACATTGTATAAGCTATTGATAAGAGTTACACACTCCCTTAACCAATAATGGGTGTATGCATTGTATAGTTATAATATAAGTTATAACAAAAGTCACTGGCAACATTCTTCGGAAACGTTTTGAAACTAGATTACCAAATTGTAGACACATTTAGAAAACCTTGTAAACAGTATAAGAAATGTTTATTAATAAATAATACAAGTTGTGCCCAATATATTGTTTTGAAATGTATTTAAAAATAAGTGTATGTTTTTTTCGGTAAAACGAAATAAAGAAGTCATACTTTATAAGTTCATCATTGAGTTTAAGAACGCACCTTGCAAATGTCAAACTAATGACCAAACGTTTGTCTCTTTTGAATAATTTGGTTTTTAAATACAGTAATAATGGCGAATAATAACATAAATAAAGACCAGTTGAAGGCAAAAAGAAAACAATCTGTAAATTGGGATACTTTAAAATAGGTATGGTAATTTTACTAGATAAAAGATTAGTTGCTTTACTTAATTACCACACGGTCATCATTTGTGATCATATTCGTGCATTTTACTTTTCAGAGTTTATCGAAAAGCTGTATGAAGGAGTTTGTTTCCATAATAGAAAACAAAAACACCGATACGAATACCATCAAAAATAAGACCATTGCTTGGCAAACGGTCGCAAAAAGGCTCGTAAAATACCATGTTTACCTATAAAAGAATTTGGTTTAATGTTTCTAAGTCTGCGGGCACGAAACCAGCGGCGGCCGAGCGAATGCCGATTGAGAAGCGGTGCGGGGCGGGGCGATCCGGCAGCGGGCTTGGGGTGGGCACGAAACTGGCGGACGATCCAGTAGGAAGTAGCGGCCGTCGAGCGGCGAAATCAAACAAGTTTGTTCCCGTCGCTTGCGCATCGCCAGGGCGCCGCCACCGCCCGCGCATCTCTCGATCGCCCTGCGCCGCTCTCGCCCGTTTCGTGCACGTCTCTTCAGAATGCTATACATTTGATTACGCTGCCGCCGCCGCGCCGCGCCGCCCCTCAATCGCTATCGCTCGGCCGCCGCTAATTTCGTACCCGCAGACTGATGGTCAAATTGTGATTAAATATTTTTTAATATGATGAGTCGTTTCGGAGATTACCTCTTACATCCAAACTTACAAACTTTACCTCTTTATAATATTAGTATAGATAAAAAAACCATATGGTGATTTGTGATATTGGGTTTTTCTATCTGGATTTTCTCAGTAGCAGCTCGAAGTCTAGATTTGTGCCCAGTTGATGGCCATAGGCTCGCACTCTATTATATGGGACTTAAACATACCTGGCGAAATGTGGGTGTTACTATATAGGTACAACTTTGCCCAACCCTTCGGGAAAACAAGGCGTGAATGCGTGATGTTATGTTACATTATTCAGAGAATATAATCAGCAAATGCCAAGGGAAGGTATTGATAGCCAATCTGGTCCAGAAACAAGAAGAAAGAAACAAGAAGATTGTTTAAAGAAACTCACTTAGAAAAAAAAAATGTATTAAAATGTAATAAGTTAGTTTTGCCAATTTTAATTTTTTAGTTCTCAGCTGGGCTTCTTCTTTCTCTAAAATAATTAGTTTTATTTTTAAATTGTTCTATGAGCTATTGACATATTTTTCATTTTCACATCATGTTCCTCCTCCTTTGTACAATTGACAAGAACATAATGGCGGTTTCTCGCAAGCACTCTGTCCTGAAATACATTGATTAATTAATTATTATCGATCACAAATCACCATATGGTTTTTTATCTAAACTAATATTATAAAGAGGTAAAGTTTGTATGTTTGGATGTAAGAGGTAATCTCCGAAACGACTCATCATATTTAAAAATATTTAATCACAATTTGACTATCAGTCTGCGGGCACGAAATTAGCGGCGGCCAAGCAATGGCGATTGCGGGGCGTTGCGGCGCGGTGGCGGCGTAATAAAATGTATAGCATTCTGAAGAGACGTGCACGAAACGGGCGAGAGTGGCGCAGGGCGAACGAGCGTTGTACGGGCGGTGGCGGCGCGGTGGCGACGCGCAAGCGACGGGAACAAACTTGTTTGATTTCGCCTCTCGACGGCTGCTACTTCCTACTGGATCCACCCCAAGCCCGTTGCCGGATCGCCCCGTCCCGCGCCGCTGCGCAGTCGCCAACGCTCGGCCGCCGCTGGTTTCGTGCCCGCAGACTTAGAAACATTAAACCAAATTCTTTTAAAGGTAGACATGGTATTTTACAAACCTATTTGCGACCGTTTGCCAAGCAATGGTCTTATTTTTGTTGGTATTCGTATCGGTGTTTTTGTTTTCTATTATCGAAACAAATTCCTTCATACAGCTTTTCGATAAACTCTGAAAAGTAAAATGCACGAATATGAACACTAATGATGACCGTGCGGTAATTAAGTAAAGCGACAAATCATTTATCTAGTAAAATTACCATACCTATTCTAAAGTGTCCCAATTTACAGATCGTTTTCTTTTTGCCTTCAACTGGTCACTATTTATGTTAATATTCGCCATTATTACTGTATTTAAAAAGTAAATTATTCAAAAGAGACAAACGTTGGGACACTAGTTTGGCATTTGAAAGGTGCATTCTGAACTTATAAAGTATGTTTTATTCTTTATTTCGTTATACCGTAAAAAAACATAGAATTATTTTTAAATACATTACAAAACAATATTTTGGGCACAATTTGTATTATTTATTAAAAATAAACATTTCTTATACTGTTTACAAGGTTTTCTAAATGTCTCTACAATTTGGTAATCTAGTTTCAAAACGTTTCCGAAGAATATTGCCAGTGACTTTTGTTATAACTAATTTATAACTATACAATGCATACACCCATTATTGGTAAAGGGAGTGTGTAAATCTTATCAATAGCTTATACAATGTTTATGTACCTATACAGTTGTTGGGCAAGGGTTTTAAATATATTTATTAGTAAGGCTGTTAATTTGTTAATTTAATACTTTCATGACGGTCATTATTAGTGTTATAACGACATATTTTTATGGCATTTCTAATAATGAGTTTCCTTGAAAAACTGTAATGAAACTGCACTGGCTTCAAATTAACCTTGTGTGCATTAGCTACCAACTAGGTTGAAAGTAATTAGATACCGTGGCTTATGAAAGTCGCATGTTTAGAACATAACGCGGAACAAAGTAAGACGAATTAAAATAATATTAAATTATTTTTTATCGTTCTAGGTCATCAGTGCTACTCTTTTTTGTTCAACAGTAATATACTTTGGCTTATATATTTGTCACGCGAAGTGTTGTACTTAAGTGTAAAAGTTAGTATGTGTCCGATTTAATTTTTAGAATGATTGAGAATAAGATAATGTTTGTGTTTACGCCATATACCACAAACATTTCACGGATGATCTGTATTTCTGTGACTTTAAGGGGGAAGCGACAGGTAGCCCGCGAAATTCAAACTTTCTTATGTTTTTTGCAACTTGCAAGTCAGTAATATGTTGTATGTTGATTAAAGTATCATTCGCGACCGTAACAAATATGCCTTTAAAGAATTATAATCATCAAAATCAGTAATACAACTCTATAAGTTTGTATGATATAATCCTAACTGTCAAGATTCCATGAAATACTCATTCAGTAGAATTACCTGGTCTTTTGATGACTTTAATTAATATAATTGTGTAAATACATACTTTTTACGGTCGCGAGTCATATTTTAATCAACATATGTACAACCTAATGCTGACTTGCAAATTGCAAAAAACTTTAGAAAATTTAAATTTCCCGGGCTACTTGGCGCTTTCGCCTTAAGATGATTAAAATGAAAAAGTATTAAAATTATTGCCTTTTATTTTTCTTAAATTCTATTCTACTTGGATGATTCGCAACTTACCGAAATTAATTGTAATCTTAGTGTTAATTTTAGTAAAATTATTTCAAATAACATTTAGATGATGGAGGGACATGGACAATGCAAAGAGGGGTGCTAATTCAACAACATTTCCTTCCTGTACACGAAAGTCTCATCTTTGTCCACTTTTAAAATTCTGGTAAAAAAAACACTTCCTCTCTCCTTAAACATCATCATTGCATAAAGTTCCTTGCTCATATCTTTATATATATGTACGTATTTATTGTATATGTAAATGTTACACTACTGACTACCTACAGTATTGTCTCTCCTTCTCCCTTTAATCCATTCAAAGGTTGTCTGTAGAAGATCGCTTTTAGCGATAAGACCGCCTATTGTATCACCCTATGTAAAATTTCTACATTTATATATGTAATTTTTATGGAGTACATAAAGAGTGTTCTATCTACCTATCTGTCTCATGTGTCTGTTATTGCTTCGACTGTATGACGATACAATGAGTATAATGCCACTGAACAATGAGCTGTTGTCAACTGTCTCGGATATAAGGGCTCGTCTGGTGGAAGTGCAGTGCGAGTGGCACGGCTCGCCAATATCAATGATATCATTTATCTTGCTCTATCAACGCCTGTTCCAACTGTGTTCGAAAATTAGGATAATTAGCAACTCACAGTGAGAAGATCGATTTGATTTTACTTTGAAAATAAATATAGGTATAGAGTGGTATTTTATTTTAAATGGGACAGTATGGGAAAATCGTAATCCATAGAGGAAACCATTTTAGGAACCATGAGCTGTTTTTTCATAGAAACAATTTAGACATATATATTTTTTTGGTCAAGAGCGAGCTGTCCATAAAAATGAATAAAATTGTCGATTTTTAAAATGCTGATTGAATGTGGATATAAAATTAAATGTAGTTTATATAAATTAATACATTATCACCCTACAAGCAAAAGCGGAGTGGGAAGCTTCTCAATTGCCAATAGGTACAATCATCGATCGATGATCGCAGTTATCACCAGCCTTGCCATTACGTGGGTGATCGATTTCCAGTCAGACAAGATTCGACCGACGACCGAATTTGAGTAGGTTATATCTACTGTCATTCTAAAAACCTGTCTACTTGGGAAATGGGTTTGAAGATCACAATATGTTACCTAATATAAAAGGTAAACTCTGCTGCTCATCGCCTTGTCATAATCATTTAGTCGCGGTAGATAGATAGAAGACAAAATTACTCTTTATTTTGTACACCATAAAAATTACAGATATAAATGTAGAAATTTTACATAGGTTGACACAACCATACAACGCGACCGCGTATTGGTGCGCTACCCACAGATGGATTGTTCTTTGAAGTAGGTAAATATAAAGATTAGTAAACAAACATTTGGTGTCTTCAACTGTTTGTTTCCCTATGCATTTGAAATGTTTAGGGCATTAGCGCTTTGGCTCCTGCTAAATGTGTTAGACAAATACAGAGGAACTGATCTATGGCTCTGTTGTTAAACGAAAAGAAAAAAGTCTTTTCAATAAATTATATCACTTTATTAGCTACCTACCTAGGTACCTACTTTTAAATAAAGTGCAATTGAAAGATAACTTTGAACAATTTAATTATCGGATTCTTCTCCACCTGATTTTATTCACCAACGTCGAGTTATTGTTTCCTTACTAAAATATTTTATCTTTACGGGTACTTATTCTCGATCCATAAAATACGCACATGTTTCTATTGCATCTTGAATTCTTCTCACAAATATCAATAAAGTGCTTAGCCCACAGATTTACGTAGGGTGTTCTGAAAGTCTTGACATACATAATAATACTAAGGCGAATGGCCGACGCGAGCACGTAGTTTGATTGTTTATGTTATGATATACGTTAGTGTCAGTGTCATTTGATTGCATTCAGTATTGCCGCAGATCGTGTTCGAACAAGTTCACTATAGTGGCTTCGTGGACGACTATCGAATATCGCGCAATTTTGCGTTATAACTTTTAGTCTATTTATTCTAGTATTTTATAGTTATTTTCGTGTTGTCTATCCCTTATGTTGCACCTGCCCTGTTTTCTCTCTGCATCACCCTAAGGTTGACTGGTAGAAAATGCCTCGGGCAGTAAGTCCGCCTTTGTACGGTATTCTTTTTACTTGTGCATAAAGTTTCAATAAATAATAAAATAAATAAAAATAAAATGAAGTCTAGAAAACTGTTTAGAAGAAATGAAGTCTATATTGGTGATGACTGTCCCTCTCGTGCAACCGTCTACAGATGGTACAAACAGTTTGAGCGTGGCTGTTTTAACCTAGAAGACGACCCGCGTTCAGGACGACCGGCGGAAGTAGTTACTCCAGAAAATATTTCTGCAGTTAAAAATTTAATTGAAACTTACCGGCGAATAACCTACCGGCAAATAGAGTCCTCACTGCAGATTGGCTCAGCAGCGTTACATTCAATTATTCACCATTATTTAGGTTATAGAAAAGATTGTATTCTTTGGATTCCATATAAACTTACCGATGAACAAAACAAAAGGAACAGCGAGTTAAATGGTGTAAAAAAATTATTGCAAAGTTTGAAAACTGAAAATCTAGACATCATTTCAATCGTCACGGGCGATGAAACGTGGCTTTATTATTACGACGTGCCCACAAAGCAGCAAAATAAAATATGGGTGAGAGAAGGCGACGAAACTGCGCCTGAAGTAGAAAAATCCAAGTCAATATAAAAGGAAATGATCGTGGTTTTTTTCGGTATTAGGGAATTATTGAATAAGTAGTTCTCCGTGAGCAGAAGACTGTAAACGCTGCTTGCTACACTACTGTCTACCTTCTTCAACAACTTATTCAAGAATTCAAGAAGCTTCGTCCAAAGTCACAACTCTGCACCTGGTATCTTCATCATGATAATGCTCCGGCACATCGTGCGGACGTTACATGCCAATTTTTGCGAGATGCTGGCTTGAAACTCTTTGAACATCCGCCTTATAGTCCAGACTTGGCGCCATGTGACTTTAGACTGTTTCCTTTCGTGAAAAGTGAATTGAAAGGGCAAAGATTTCGGGACGAAGAAGCTTTACTTTCGGCCTGGGACAATATATGCGCGGAAATTCCTGAGCAGAAATGGAAAGACATTTTTAGTGATTGGTGTATAAGGATGCAGAAGTGTATTAATTGTGGTGGCAGTTATTTTGAAAAACTGTGAAAAATAAAGTTAAATCTCAAGACTTTCAGAACACCCTACGTGTATCGGCAAAGAATTTTAAAAGAGCGTCAACCTCATTATTTCTTTTGATACGAAAGAGTGTTACAAAAAAACAAAACACAATCAAGCAGTACCCAGCTGAATTACAATTTGTTTCAATCGCTTCAATTACAATGATTCAGTTTGTTTCAGTACGCAGATGAATCTCATAGCAGACTTATTATGGCGCTATTTATAAAGATGTTCACTAATAAAGTGTTCTATTTTTGGTTCTCGGCTCATGCTTGTCTATGATTTGTTTGTTGTTTATGATGCATTTGTCATCTAACCTTTTTTTCTGAACCAGTTACGTATGAATAACACCCAATATCTACTGACGAAATGGTCAATGTAGATGGTTCTTGGTAAAATATACATGTTCTCATAAAGGTGTTGCAAGGGACGGTGCTGAGAGAATGTCAAGACGATAGTCAGAACTAGCCAGTCAATCTTCAAATCTTGGTAAAGTACGTAAACTATCAATGGGCTACCTACTAGTTAGAGGTAAACCAGAGAGCAGTAGGTACGGCTGCTTTGTTAAAGAAAATCAGAAGACACAAAGAAACAAGTCGAGCATCCACTTGTTTCTTCGTGTCTTCTGATTTTTTTTTTTTCAAGATATTGGTAGTCGGGCGTCTACAACAAAGAGTTCAAAGGGGAATTACACTTATTTGCGGCGAAGGTCTTTCTAATGGCCAAATCAATGCAGATGTGACAGCCTCGTTGGTCTAGTGGTCGCAAGCGCTACTGCCGAGCATGAGGTCCTGGGTTCTATTCCCGGGTCGGGAAAAGTATTATTGGGTTTTTCCATCTGGAATTTCTCAGTGGCAGCCTGGAGTCTGGATTTGTGCCCGGTTAATGGCAATAGGCTCGCCCCCTATTCCATGGGACTTAACTGGCGAAATTTGGGTATACTATACACTCTACTATACACCTCTGCCTAACCCTTCGGGGATTACAGGCGTGATGTTATGTATGTTATGTACTTAGGTACACTATTAATAGATAGGTACTTATTTATCTTCTCTTCGAACCTCCGCAACACTACACACTTTTCAAGAGACAGAGACAGAGCAATTATACCAAAATTAAAATAACATTTTGTACCTAAAAAAAATGAGGTTAAAAGAATATGAGATTATTCAAGTAAATAAACTCTCAAATAGATTAGCCAAAATTATATTTCTTAATGACCCGAACTCGAATGTCTCTCTCAGTTTAAAGTCGGCAAAGACTAATTTAAGATTTATCAGGTTCTTTATCTGGGATCGGACGGAAACATGAATTTTATGGAATCTGGTGAACATCAGCTGTGAACGTATTCGTTTGATAATTGCGTGTGTACCTAAGTGTCAGACGGACGAAGACGTCGCGACGGCCGCGGGGCTGGCAAGCGTCCAGGATGTCTGCCGGCGCCCCCCCATATTTTTTAGCCTATCGCGTGATGGAAAAATATCAACATTGTAGCTCGTGTCACTGCACAGGGTTGACGGACTACACACACACACATGTTCTGATTAATTTTGGTATTTTTAGGCCATTTTGATTTTTTACATTAATATTCATTAGCCCAGTTTCTACATACATAAGGGCCTAAGCACATAACCGCGTTGCGGCGCCGCAACGCGGTTATGTGCTTAGGCCCTACAACCACACCTTTTACCATTGGGGGTAGGCAGAAACTACAGATCGCCACCTGCTACGATCCTTTCATACTCCTTTTGCTTCGTTTACGATCATACATCTGGTCATTCACGCACTGTGCAATATTGCCAGATTGACAGGCATCCTAACGTGCTTTAATAATAATATCCTATGATTACAAATTAGTTGGTCAAGCAAGGTGATTGATGATTGTAGTATCATCATCGCGTCAGCTCACGAACATTAATTGTTCATTCACTATAGCGGTTTCTTAGCAATGACCCGATACATCCGGAAATATCTAAAAATCTATCGTCATTTCCAAAACTACCTGAGGGAAGTGTAAAAAAATCATTTTCAGGTTAAATTCTTACGCAATCACGAAAGGGAAATTAGTAACTTATCAATCTGTATGTATTTATTAAGTTTCAACCTTAAATCTCACCACTTTTTTGAACAATTATTATGGTCTGAATAACATTATTCAATTGTAATTGAAAAATCATCGACGGAAATTGAGGAAATTAACCGCAAATTGTCAATTGAGAAACATTAGAACACAACAGCCGCATTACAATTCCGGGTTTAAGTATTCAAATTAATAATCAAAAATAATCACTCAATTTGTACGTTGTTTTCTGATTACATTTTCATCAGATTCTTATTTTTGGACCAGACCATACGGAGATATTTTGACTTTTCAAGATTTTCCTACATGTATTAAATTAATTCACTAAACAATTGTAACACTGAATATTTAAATGTTTTCAGGTACAAAAGCAGCATTTAGAAGCAAATAACTGTACCGTATTCGTCACTCTACTGTTGTCAAAGGGGTATCGGTTGCAAGTAATACAAATTTTGAATACATTGTTAAATTATGCAACCACCTTACGTAACAATAGGTACAATAGGTGCGGTCTATAGAACGAAGCCTTAGTGAAAGTTATTGATATCTTCTTGTTTCATACTGATTTTGTATTATAGGAAAATCAAGAGCGCTCGGTACTTAGGTAGGTATCTTAGGTGTAGGTAATTGGCACATAAGAAAATGAGACTAGATTTTCCGTTTAGGAAAACTGTACACTAATTTATTGTCGCTTTACTGCTAGGTTATACTTAGCACCATTTAACGATAACACACAGAATAGATAATACAAGTACTGAGACGATAGTTACAAATCTTAAATGTATACGTAATCTGGTAATAGTGAAAACCACAAAACAATAGAGAAACATGACTCTAATGGTAAAAAACAGGCTTTGGTTGAGTTCTTTAAAAAAAAAAACTCTCGTCACGATTTACCTCCCAACAAAATCTCCAATGCACCAACGTCTAAACTCGGGACCATTACCTTAGGCTAAACAAACGTTGTTCTGTTCGCTTTTAGTAGCGCTACGGCCAGTCACTCAGCAACTGCGCCCATCGAGCCGTCTAACCGTAGCGGCTAACCTGCATATGTACATAGCGCTCGGAGAACTGATGTTAACCACTGGAGTTGAAAGGTTCCAACTCGATCACTAACTGGAAAATAGGCTGTACATGGACTTCTCTAGAGACGGACACTGGACAGTTAGTTTTTGCTGAGTTGCGTTTTTTCTATTCGGTGGGATCATCACCAGCTTACAGCAGTCCACTGCTGGACATAGGCCTCTCCAATTGCACGCCATTCAGCTCGATTCTCGGCAACTCTCATCCAGCTGCTACCAGCACCCTGCGAAGATCGTCGCTCACGTTTGCCGATTCGCGGTATCCACTCGAAAACACGTCTTCCCCAACGGTCATCGGTTCTACTGCTAATATGGCTGGCCCATTCGATGGGATGGGAGGCTACTAATCACCAATGAAAGTCTGTTGTGGACGTATTTTAATTATCAACGATTTTCATTCTACAGCTGAAACGAGATGATAAGGCCGGAATCGATACACCAAATAAAATATATTCATTGATTAAACTAATTTTCACCATTCAATCAATATATTTTTATGAACATTTATGAGTATGTGGTCAATTATTTATACGGATTTTGATGCATCATTGCTCGTTTAAAATAATCGAGTAGATATAATAAATTTTCTCACATTTACAAATCGATGCCACGCCGAATAAAATATATTTACTTTGGCCTTTGGCGCCGGAAGAGGCATCGGAAATTTTAATGCGTGGCAAATGTGAAAGACCACGATTTTAAAAGCAATCGCAGTAGATGTAAGCCAAGCAGATGGAGTAATTACAGTTTCATTGCCATTGTAGAAAACGCAAGGTATAAGTTTATTTTGTCGTTAATTATGTCTGCGTGAAAGACATAGCATCTCTGACAAGCCTCATTAAATGTTACACGAAATACACACTCTCATGACACAATAAATTGCATATCATTACATCGTGCCACGTCCGGTGTTGTTTTACGATCACATGATGACAGAAAAACTCAAGTGTTTCATTCAAAATATTCCAATGATATAAATAAACCGGTTTTTCATAATAGAACAAGCAAAACTTGTCACAAACAAAGTTTGTTGAATGGAAAACGATTCGTTGTATTCACACGAAATAAACACACAAATAGATGCAATAATAATATTATATTATATTATGTGTTGGTAATAGTTTCGCGGTGCATAATGATTGGTACAGTGCGTGTGCGCCGAACGTCTGCGTACAGTGGCCGACGCTCGACAGACGCAACACTAGCCGCTGCAGAGAGGTATTCAGAGCGAGGGTTTATTTCTGTTGTCACAGTTACCGCAACCGAGCACTTCGTTTATATTTGGGTTATTAGTGACGCAAATAGCTGTGATAAACGAGTTTAATTTTGGCGCGCCACTCTCCAAAAGCTATTGTTGTCAATAGGTCATTAGTTTCTTCTTCGACAAGGTTGGCTATCTGGATTACCTTTGATGTATATGATGCTGTTTACTTCAGGTGAAATATAACGCCATTTCTCAGATACATTGGACACCGAGGTTCCTTGGTTATGTCCAAGATGGATTTACTGGGGGCCATCCGTTACTTTGACTTTTAGATTAGCATTTTTATTTCGGCTGATGAGTTTTTACCACATCAGTTACATGATGTTTCAATTTTTGCATGTCTGCTACTTTTGTTTTATAAACTCAGATTATATTTCAGTTGACTTAAGGAGGTGTGGGTGAAATTATTTTTGGCACGTTCAGAGTTTTCGATAATTAGCGACTTACTTTTAATACTTTACACTAGGAATTGTCTTTGGGCTAGTCTGAAAACATATATGTTATTTTTGTGTTGTAGGTATAGTAAGTTTTATACTACCTTAGTAAACATATTGGTTATAATAGTCTGCAAATGTTTACTAATACAACATCGTCTGAGACCATTCAGCTCGCTGGACTTTTCCCCTCACACGCAATGGTTCATGGTCTTATTTAAAGTAGGTATGTACGATACGAAGGTTTCATACTAGAATCTCTGGTAAAAGAAGGTGCAGTTGTTAGTGAGGCAATCGAGTGCCCAAGTTGAACCTTGTTCTAGATATGATAGTTTCCGTCTTATTTAGGTTTCTAGGTGTTTCAGGAAAACGTCAATATTCGAAGTGGGAACCTGACTGCTAAGCAATGTTTTGTTTCGATTGTAGAGAACTTAGCTATTTAATTTAAGATATATAATTTCAACTCTTGATTAATGTCTTTCGATAGTAATGATGTGGCACTACTGGAGCAGTGGCGTATAGGTACGAATACATGGACCACAGTCCACAGGATTCATTTACATTTAAAACTACCTTCTGCCCACAATTTCGTTCGCGTGGAAGTCGTAAGACAATAACACAATATAGGTACTAAAAAAAACTTTTTAATTCAGACCTGTACGAACGGAACCTTTAGGGTGCGTTTCCACTGACGCGGAGCTGGGCGGAGTAGAGCGGAGAAGAGCAGTGAAAAGTGGCAAGTGTTTCCACTGAAGCGGTGCGGAGTGGAACGGAGTGGAGCGGAGTTGAGCGGAGTTGAGGGCTGCATTGCACCGTGTTCCGATCAGTCAAATTCAATCTTTTGGAGAGATCATACGTCATGTTGCCGGTAAAAAAAAACAGCGCTTCTTTCTCTACTAGAATATGAAGATTCGGAAGCAGATGAAGTAGCATTGACTGCCGCAAATTATTTGGATACAAAAAGAAAACATAGATTCTGGATTCAAGACCATATAAAATACCATTCTGAACACGGTGATTTTTTATTGCATTTGTATGCTATTAGTAAGTGAATTTTTAATTGATTTTTAAAATTATCAAAAATTGCCATGTTTATCCCATAAACATGGAAATATTTTAACACTTTCAATTAGCTTCTCATCCATTTTGTCGATGACTTGTGAAGCTTATGACAATATCGTTGACTGAAATGCAGCGCGCGAGTCCTGTCCTGAGAATTCTACCCTCCGACGCCGCGCCGCACCGCCCCGCTACCCTCCGCTTCCCTGTCCTCCGCTCGACTCCGTTCTGTCCGGCTCGGGGCCACGTATTCATTATATTTCATTTGAAAGTTCGCTCAACTTCGCTCCACTCCACTTACACTGTTTCCACCGACGCGGAATGGAGATTTCGAGTACTGTGATTGGTCAATTCACGGTTCGCTCCTCTCCACTCCGCCCAGCTCCGCGTCAGTGGAAACGTATCCTTAGGCCGTTTATTTCGTTGATAAATTTGAGTAAAATAGCCGCTCTTATACATGTCAAGATGGACTGCTTGGCTCCTTGTAGGCATAGATAGCGTAATGATATTCATTTCAGGAGTGAAATCCGTATCTATCTACCATATTTTATCATTTTTCTCGTTTAATTAAGTCGCTCAATAAACTGTTGAAGAATATGGACATAATGCAATATTGATAGGATAATCTATAGGCTAATCGATGACTAGACAGACCTGTTAGGAATATTTAGTGCAAAATTTGAACAGAATCTATACAGTCAGTTTTGCGCCAATCCGGAACCAGACAAATAGACGAACGGATAAAAATGAAAAAAAAAAGCTATATTTTCGGCATCAGAATCGTTCCCACGCAGCAATTATTTCTTTTCAAAATATCCAATGTACAATTTTGACATTGTTACTATTTTTAACCGACTTCAAAAAAAGGACGAGGTTCTCAGTTCGTCGGAATCTTTTTAATTTTAGTTTTTTTTAATTTATTTATTATTTTCATTTTTATGTGTGTTCCCCGATTATTCGAAGACGGCTAGACCGATTTGGAAAATTCTTTTTTTATTTTAAAGTGTATACTTTCCAGTTGGTCCCATTGTCATCAGGTCAGGATCTGATGATGGGATCCTGGAGAAATCGAGGGAAATCTTCAATTATTATAGGCACGCCTATAACAATTTGGGTATTTATTTATAAGTAGTAATTTGTTCATTTGCTCTCAGAAAGCACCATTTGGTGAAGTTGAACTGATGAAGAAGACCACAGATGGCCACCGGATGTACTCAATAATAAATATTTTACGGGTTGCGATTCGATAGCTTTAAAATGATTGTTATGCAAATTATGCTCGTCACTTGGCATTTATGGTGAAGTGGAGCTGACGGTGAAGTACCAGGAGAACTCCTCAACCATTGGGCAGTTGTCATTAGGCTATTGTAACTTAGATAAATTACAAACCGATCCACTAAAAAGTGAAAAATAAAAAGCTTTTTTCCAAAAAATAAAAAATAATCAACTTCCAAAAAACACTACAAAGTGAAAAATAACTTTAATTTCGGAAGTCGGTGGCAAAAACCTAACCCAAAGACACCGACTTCCGAAATTAAAGTTATTTTTTACTTTGTGGTGTTTTTATTATTTTTATTAAGTGTATGTATTTTTGGTAACTTTGTGTCAAGAACCATTTTGATTTGCTGATTATGATAGAGTAAACTTTAACATTTTACCAGACTTCAAATATTGAAATATGGATTAGCGTCTATATATGAATGACTTGTTTTTGGAAGAAAGCAAGAACGAAAAAGGTTTCCTCTATTGCTATCCTGTTTTTTATTTCTATCTTTATGTGTTTATGTACCAGAGAGAATATTATAATGTTAATATTGTAGCAAATAGCGACACTTCTCAATGATTATAACATGCAGGTTTTTCTGTAATTAAAAGATAAAGTTTAGGTACATTTAAAAACGCAAAACATATTATTTTTTTATATCACGATGGTAAATAAATAGGATTAAAAGCAATTTCTTTTCATTGTTTTCAGACAGACATCTCTCTGCATTGACATGATTTTTAGAGGTTTTATTTTTTATTACCACTCGAGTCTGTGTGATAATGAGATGTTTAATTTCATAATTTAACATCTCATTATCACACAGACTACATTAATATGTAGTAGTTTAATAATAAATAATAATAAAATTATGGTTCTTTCTTTCTTTGCGTTTGATAGTGATGATGTTAAACGGATAGCTGCTTAACTTAAGTGGGATTAGGCCGGTCATGTTTGCCGCATGTCAGATGAGCTGTGGGCAATAAAAACCACTGGTGGGTCCCAGTGAATGCTGGGCGACATCGCGGCAGACCAAAACGAAGATGGAGAGACGAACTTGACTCCTACCGAAAGAACTGACCTACGATAGCAGAGGAAGTGTGTGGAAAAGGGAGAGGGAGGCCTTTGCCCAGCCGTGGGCAAAGGAACACAGGCTAGATAGATAGACGTTTGATTATATTTAAACCTAGACTAGTCGAACGCATTAGAAAATAGGACGAGACAGTTTAAACCCAAGGTTTCTTAACTGATTTGGCTGTTTGACAAAACCTAATCTCTGGTATTGACAGATAATGGCATGTTTCTGGGAGAGTCAGACCTTTCCACCTGTATATGTGAGATGTGTTGGTGTTTACCTAGTGGCCAGCTAGCCTTGCCAAGCGACGCGGCCGTGGCGGTGACACCGGCGCGCGCGCACGCGTCTAGCGTCTCGCGCGCTTGCCAGATTTACACACAAGTATATATACCCGATATTTATATTTATAATTATAGGAACAGTAAATCTCGTTTTATATGGAGGACAGGCTGAGACAAACCTGGTAGACAGTTGCAATTAGCTGCAATTAAATTGGAAGTCGGTAATTTATGACGCTGTTACCTCCATGTTTCAGGTTAATCACATCATTATTTGTTACGAAGGAAACCAGGGTTGTAATGTTCTTGATCTCAATGTGTCATAGATTCTTATCATGTTTATCTTTCTTTAATTTTAAACTCATTTTAGTCTAGAGAGACTAGGCAAACATGGAGTGTTTTTTTACTCCTAACTTTGAGAAGTCCTCTACCGGTTGAAGTAGTTGCTTTATTCTGGGATATTTCATTTCAGTTGAGTAAGAAATAAAGTCCTCATAATATAAATTGGGGGTAAAACGTTGAGCTTTTCATACAAACATTTCCATTTTCATATTAGAGGAAAATTCTTCAACCTACCTACGTTCCAAATTGCTCACATAATTAAATTAGGTATTTGTGAATTAATTACAATGTTTCTGTAATCGTTATGTATCGCGTTAACAATGGGCAGACGTCATAAATTGCGTGCCCATTAAAATTATTTTTGTAGCTCATTTCTAGGTCCCAGAAAAACTTCGCGATTGATAACATTTTTTGTATTTTTGTTTATTTTTATGTTATGTATGTGGTGGTTTGATTAGAGTTGATGTTAGCATTCGTCATAAACGAACCTCGCGCACTCTAGCAAGTCCCTGTCGGGCGTGAAGGCGGCTCCTCCAGCGAGCGCCACCAGCGCCAGCAGCGGCGCCAGCACTGTCCACATGTCGGGCTATGGTCGCGGCCGGGGCCGGGCGTCACCTCGCGCGCATACTGTCACTGCACTCACTCGACGGCTACACATGGTCACACATCACAACACAATCCTAATCTTCGTGCTCCAGACGCTGAGCGACTCCGCACGTGACTCGAGCTCCGAGGATCAGCAAGCGCGGCGCGATACTACGCGACTGCGGCGGGTGGCCGATACCGCGGCAGCGGCGGGCGGGCGCGGTCACGGGCGCAACCTTCGCTTCCGCGCGATCTCACACTGTGACGCGACTGACGTGCGACGCGAGAAAAACTATCGCTACGCAACCGACTACGAGCCGAATGATCGGCGTCTGCGACGATATGCAACGGCCATTAAAGTAGTTAATTCATATTTGAGCACTGACCGGACACGTCGGCCGTGACGTGGTTGACCCACGTGCTTGACTTATAATAACTAATTTTACACATCAAACTAGCACGATTAATTACAAAAATGTATAATGTTGATAAAGCCGATGTTCAGTGCTGTACGCGGGTAGTCGGCGTGTCGAGCTCGCGTGACAGAGCCTGCCGTGCCCAGTCGTTAGACAACATTTGACTTTCGCAAATCTACTCGGAGTGACTGTAACAAAAGCGAATAAACTGCTAACAAGATATTAATTTCCAAGGGCATACAATCGCAGGCAACGCTATGATTGTTATATTTTTCAAAATGTTCATTAGTTTCGATCTGTCGCCTGCACTAAATCCTGTACTTGTCGTTCTTTAAAGCGCGTATATCCGCACATGAAAGCTGCTGAGTATAATATTTCTGAGTATTTTAAAGCAAAAACGTTACTATACATACCGCCAATACCGCATTATAGGTACGTGGGGTTTACACACAAAGACAGGAGTTTAGCACAATAATAAAACTACCTACTGGTATTGTTTTGCTGTACGAATAGGTACAACATTTCTTTCATTTTTACGATATTTTGACGAGAGCATTATTAGTAAATTAGGGAAGCTATCGGCCGTGCTCATCAGGTCGTGGCTTGCATGCAACATTGAGGATTTATTTAATTTGATCGCAACGTCAGCCGCAGTACACAAATAGAGTGAATCGTAAGGAGACGCCGCTGCGTACCTACCAACGGTAAATTGATTCGAATGCCATTCAGAACGATCAAGCTTTATCGAGCCCAATCGAGCCGCATGGATTATACCACGTTTGTATCTAATCTGTAAAACGCAATGTTGTGTGTTAACATTTTTAATTGCAAAACATTGCAGCTTTTAGCGACCTTTACAAATCCTTCAATGGACGCCAAGTGAACGGACTCGTTTCTCCTCGTCAGCTTCGACACTTTCGTTGCAGACTCCGTGATACAATTTCATCATTCGTCTAAATGTAAAACATGGATATATTAACATCGTGTAATAAGTACATAATCACGTAGAGCCCTTACACTATCTGACATGTTTGGAACAGCTCCAACACGGGATGTGCACAATCCTGTTCTGTGTTATTTATTCGTGATGATCCCACTATGTTGAATTCAGAACTGCACTAGTCTATATGGGAGTGTTCGTTTATTAATAAAACTGGGCATTAGGTATAGTAACCGTACTATATTCTTCTCAACAGAGAGTGAATGAACAGATGCTGTGTTGTCAAAATATTTGGTTAACATTGTTATGTGCTCGCGACGCTTCGCGAGCAGGCAGGTGAAACATAATACCGATATTCAAGCGTTTTCTTCCTTATTTTATGTAGTTTTTTCTCAAATCCATTCACGTGTATGTTAGTATTATACACTTCTGGACACATCTATTGGCCCACCTTAGAGTTTAGGTTTCGATGGCCCCTACCGAAATATGATTGCTAGATTGAACAAAAACTGTTGATGCAGTTAAAACCTGATACATTTTACCATCTTTTTCGATCGTATTGTTTTAAATTTGAATTCAGAATACCATACGACATGGAGCTACGCCTAACAAGTCGGATATGCGCCTTGTTACAGGCAATTGATTTTTGAATAAAAAACATGTTTTATCAAATAAAGGTTTAATTTAATAACGCGTGTTGCCTCCATGGGCATCTACCACAGCTCTCATACGATTGGGCATAGAGTTTATCAACCGCTCTATGAAATTTTGAGGGATCATCTCCCATTCCTCTTCTATGGCAGTTTTCAACTCCTGCATCGTCTGGGCAACTGGCTGACGAGCCCTAACACGTCTTTTTAGCTCGTCCCACATGTGCTCAATGGGGTTCATGTCTGGGCTTCTGGCTGGCCAGTCCATAACTGTGATGTTCACATCCCGAAGATATTCCCTGACGATGCCGGCCGCATGGGCTCTTGCATTATCATGCATAAAAAGGAAATTTGGGCCCACATAGTCCGCGTATGGTATCACGTGAGGTTCTAAGCACTCACGAATGTACCTTTCAGCATTTAATGTTGGCAGCCGTGGTCCTGTAACAACCTCAAGTTGAGTTTTGCCGCTCGCGGATATACCGCCCCAGACAGTCCATGAGCCACCGCCATAAGCAACCCTCTCTTCAAAGCAGCATTGTGCGAAACGCTCTCCCTTACGTCGGTAGACCTTCTTCCTTCCATCATTGCCATGTAACACAATTTTAGACTCATCAGAAAAGAGTACACGGCTCCAATCTTGCTGTGTCCAATTTAAATGACTGCGTGCGAAATGAAGGCGCGCTGTTCGGTGGGCTCGCGTTAGTTTGGGCCCATTAGCTGGCTTGTGTGGTACCATATCGCGTTCTTTTAACCTTCTCCGAACAGTTCAAGCGCTCACAGATACTCCGTGGAAGTCGCGAAGTTGGTTTTGTATCTCAATGGAGGTAAGGTGACGATTTCTCAAGCTGGTCGTCACGATGAATCGATCCTGCCTCTCAGTTGTGACCCGAGATCGTGGCCTTCCTTGGCGACGAACAAAGCCGCCAGTCTCTAGGTACCTCCGATAAACATTTCGGACCGCAGATCGACTTAAATTAAGTTGAGCACTCACGTTTCTTTGGCTGTGTCCGGCCTGAATAAGTGCCACAGCTTGGGCGGCGACTTCAGGTGAAGTATCCATAGATTATTGATAGAACCTCACCTTAATGTTAAGAATAAGTAATGTTTGTTGCAAAACCAAAGATATCAATCACTTTTTTAAGAATTAAATCCAAGTAAACCAATAAAACCAAGTTTTCTTAGTAATCGATTGTTTGATATCAACAAACAGGCTCCAAATTGTCTTTTGTTTCTTTAAATTCTGTGTTCGAAATTCAAAAAAAGACTATTGAATGAAACTGTGAATGTGCCAGGTTCAAAACTGCATAAAAACTTTTTGCTCGACCTAATATAAAATTTTAGCTAGGACCAAACGAAACTGAAAATACAAGGTGGGCCAATAGATGTGTCCAGAAGTGTATTACTCAGCTCTATGAAATGATAGACATTGCTACGCAATAGCGATGTATTCGTAGAATTGAGCAATTTAGTAAGACCGATGCAATCAGTGCACATCATTGTATAGACACTAAGGTAAGATGTTAGTTACGTACCTACATGAGGTTGAGGGTAAGCAGCTATATTGATATGATGGTGGAGAGTAAACTTATGTTATTTTGCGATGTCTACCAGTATCGTACCGTTCAATTCACAAAGCACTTTCTGCACTATGCTGGACTATGTTGTGGAACTAGCCCACGGTCAACAGTGTTTGAGTAACTATAGTATGCGTACGTTAAGAAGGCTTTATGAAGGTCGGCAAGGCATCGCCGACACCGCTTGATGTTGATCGTTGAATGTCAGGCATTGTCGCTTGCTGCATCGTTGCGCCCGTCAGATGGTAGCACTATTGGGCCTCTTTCGTGAAAAATACATATATATATATATGTTGCAAAACTACGTAGGTATGTAGGTGCTATTAGGTAGTACTTACTAGCTATCCAAGTGGCAGTGGAGCGTGTCACGAGTCGCGCTGTAAACTTGCACTTGATCGGATTCCCTTCGTTCTAGCTGTTCGCTGTTAGGTAACCGGTGCTCACTACTTTCCGGTGTGATCCACTTACTACACGTATGTTTATGTCAGTTCGGAAGTTAGGGTAGAACGTACTTGCAGGCTATTTGTTTCACGACCAAGGGACGATAGAATTAGCTACTATGGGGACCGTGACAAGACTTAGTCTGGAGTACCAAGGCACTTACAAGTTCTATTGCCGTGGTTAGTGCCAAAACGAAATAGAAAAGCAAACTTAAAAAAAAAAAAAACAGAAAAATGTACGCCACTGCTCTTGTCGCTAACAACGATTTATAGAGATCAGAATTGTTTTTGGTAAAGTGTGGTAATGTAAAATTATAATGGAGTCATACCATTATTAGCCATAGTTGGCTATAAGACGGTACACCATCGGACGACATGAGCTGATAATATTTATGTGGAAGAGAATCTTCTTTTGCCTGCCCTTTTCCCATAATGCACCCCACCCCCCGGCCAACAATTACTCCCTTTCTCTTCCTATACATCTTTTATTTGGACTCCTTATCCTCCTGTACCTATCCATGAACTTGTATTCATGCGTTTCTAATTTACATGCGTTTCATCATAGGATGAAGACGCACCTGGCATAATATTCAGCCTAGTTCGACCTTACCAGAGGCCTTGTCGGTAATCTTTAGATTATTATCTGCAAAAGAGAAACAGACATAATAGGGAACCTTACTGACAATTTATCCCGCTAGAGGGTGCATCTGCATTGCTTGGTAAACAGAAAAACATGGTGTCCGTCTGTGGTAAGATTAGCAAACAAAAATGTTATAATAAAAAGGTAATTTATTTAATCATTTAAAATTGTAGATAATTTTCATAATAAATGCATTTTATGAGACCGTACTATCGCATTAGGTAATGCAACCTGTAATCATAGTTATAAGAGAAATAAATAACTAAATAAAGTTAATGGAAAAACAAACTTCATGTTTAGGCTTCCTCTTTTATATATGGTTAGAAAAAAATCTATGGTTAGGTGACTGTTAATGAGAAAACCGGTGTGTTTACAATCTGCTGATATTTTAGTGATATTCGTTCGTCAGGAATATTCTGTATTCTAAATAGTAATAATGCATCGGCCAGTGAATCAGTGTTGTGCCATTAGGTATGCAGGAACGAAGGTGTTCATCAATTCACTAAAAATTGATAACTTCGCAAGCAGTGGTAAATTGCTACGTTGCAAGCATTTTGCAGTCACAGAACATTTAAAGGTTGTGTTCTGATCATTTTCGAGCTGAAGACTATAAGAATGAAGGATATTTTACAGGTCAGAGTATTACCCTAATGTAAAAATACAATATTAGTGCTATTTACTTGAACGTAACATTAGAAGTTTATTGTAAAATAGTTCAATATCACAAAACAAATATGTTTGAAATTCTTATATGATTTTTTTTTACCTTCTGGTATTATTTTAACCTATAACTATAGTAACAAGGATGAAATAAAGCTGAAATAATATTGAAAAACGCCGAAAAATGTTGCCGCCCGCCTTTGACAGTTTGCTTTGTTTACTCCGCATCAAAGTGGCGCCATCGGCTGTCTCAGCTTTGCGTAATATTCCCTATTGAGAAAAGGTCCTTCCCTTTTCTCAGTGGGGCTTTTAATTGTAATAAGTCACTAAAAAATCATGCTCATAGGAACAGTCAGCCGCAAAAGTCGAACAACACTTCAGTTTTTAAATCTGAATTATTTAGTCAAATATTTTTAAAAACCTGTGCGGTCGTGGGACCCCCCGTCAGGAACGAAGTTTCTATACACGTATGATTAAAAAAAAAAATTTCACAGCCGCCATCTTGGATTTACATTTTGACCTCACTATCGACTTTAGCACCCTTGAAAACTATGAAAACGACACCCATGACGAAAAATTTGAAAATTTCCGTAGCCGCCATCTTGAATTTACATTTTGACCTCACTGTTGGCTTTAGCATCCTCGAAAACTATGAGAACGATACCCATGACAAAAATTTGAAAATTTTCGCAGCCGCTATCTTAGATTTTCATTGTGACCAAATTTACACTTTCTCCCTCTCTCGACTGAGAGAGAGAAGAAAGTCGCATGGAGGGGCATCCATGTATGAACGCTTTATCGTTTATCACGATTTATGCCAGTTTACTCCTACCGCAAGCTACGTAAAAGAACTTCGTTCCAAAAAATCTGTACTGATATAAAATTTAAAGAACTCTTAGCTATTATATGCAATGCTGAAAAGCAATGTGCCGTAATCATTTTGTATTAAATTAGGTGATATTTTGTAAACATAACAGTGTAAGCACAGATAACAGCCGCAGTAGGCCGTCTGTTGTGTGCGATGGTTCATAAACAGTATACGAAAGTGATGTAGGAGGCTTTTTGAAATGCGTTGCGTTGCGGCGCGACCAGCCCTAATCAGTGCTAGCCTTTAATCGACTTTTGTTGCTGACTGTACCTTATCATCATGTAAATGCGCAGACAGGCGCGATGCGACAATGCCACGCAACTCTAGTAGAGAAATTTATTTATTTATTTATTTATTTAATACTTCATGCACAGAAAAGTACAGAGGCGGACTTAATGCCATAGGCATTTTCTACCAGTCAACCTTTGGGTGATGCAGAGACAAACAGTGGTAGGTGCAGTTATGAGAAATTTCTATGAAAACTTCATGGAAATTGTCCTACTAAAATCACGTCGCACCGTCGCGTCCGCTTGTCTGCGTGAGCTTTAAGACGATGATGATGGTAGATTGAAAATATTAATAACATATTGTATTATTGTTATTCTTGGGTTTGGTTTGAAGATAAAAATATCTTAATTTGTTATATGAATAACTTTTAATTTGTTGATAACAATATCTTAATTTGTTATATGAATTAACTTTTAATTTGTTGATAACAATATCTTAATATGTTAAATATTCGTTTTTAATTAAGTTTGTTAGCCTCGACCACCATTGTCATCAAAATGGCGATTATCGCATTTACAGACTTGGATCGTAAAAAGATAAATTATTAAACTTGCGCGCTAACTATGAAAGATGTAATGGCGTTAAGATATGAGTTTTTTATCCAACTCTCTTAATTAACTCATATTCGTAAGATTTGATGGGTAGCATAATAAATACTTTCATAATCAATTTAGTGTGTCGTATTCGTATGTCGTCATTCTGGACTCCAATGGGTTCTCACTATCACTATCACTTGATGAGATACGTACTATTTAATATTTATGTTTAATATAGTATCCCATCAAAATATATTTTTAACTGCTGCTACACTACCTACAGATTATTATGGTAAGAGAGAGACACTGGGAAAAGATGTACAGAAAGTGAAAGAGAAATATAAAATTCTGTCTGTAAATTATCGCCATTTTTATTAATATTCGTACGAACATAACATTCTCTTTTCTAGATTTTTGATATTATGTCATGTAAGTCTGATAAATTACGGTACCTAATCAGTATAAGTAATGTCTTACTCGGAATTAAACACTTCATTCACATTCATTATTGTTTCTTTACGATTTGATTTGTAATTCTATAGTCCCGTACCATACACCACCTCATTCCGTTTAATAGGCGCAATTTGTACACCATCAATAATATTATTACCACTATGAAGGTACTCATTTGTTTCACGGTTGGCTGATAAGCAGCTTATATAACATGCATTGTTAACAATAAATAGATTTGCATGCCAAATGACGGCGCTCGTAAACTTATGACTACGGATCGCGGCAACGACGACAACGTTTGGTTGTACTGCTTCAACATAGTCTATCACTGGCTGTATATCAATATGTTGGAGAACTTGTAGATTATGAACCTAGGCACCTATTACTATTATGTAATTTATCAGTGTTATCATAGGAGTTACAGTTCCAAAAATAATTACGGAGCTTTCTGCAGCGTTTGTTCATATGTCCATGTCATGGTTCCGGAGTATTTAGATAGTCCTGTTAGTTTGCCTAATGTTCCACCATTGACAACCATTAGAGTTAATCAAAGGTAGAGGGTAGGTTTCTAAGAAGGAAAACCAAAAGTGAGATCGTCAAACCTGGTCTTCTAAAATGTAACAGTAATGCCTGCAAAACCTTCTTTAGAAAGCTAGTTCTAAAGAAGGTTTCGCAGGCATTATGTTGTTGCATAATTGCATATAGAGATAAATTCACTAATTTTCTTATGTCGATTTATATGTCGTATCCGAGATCGAGTGGGTATGGAGAGGATTCAGCATTCACGATGCGTACCTACTATAAATAGCAATGAAGTAGTTTTCCCGCCACACTTTAATATGTCGTCACATAGGTAGGAAGGACCTCGCGGAAGCGATCGGCGGCGGCGATCTCTCGCGTCCGGCGCTGATCCAGGCCATGGTACGGAGCGAGAGTACATGGGAAGCTATCATCTCCTTCTGCGAAGCAGTAATGCTCGCGAAGGAGGAGGCGGAACGCGGCAGGGAGAGGCAAGCTTTGCGTGAATTGGCAGCCGATTCCCGGCCACCGTAGGCGCGGGCTTGCGGACGGCGAGTAGGGTTGCCAGGTCGTCTAACCTTATAGCCGGACAGACCAGCCAGTTTTGCCGGACATTTGGGTAAAAAAGCCGGACACCCTAAATTATTAAGGATTTTGTGTCTTAGTAATAACTCGACAAAATTGTTTTTAAGTAAAACTAGGATTTTTTATCATTTACCATAAAACTTCTTATATTACTTCTTAAATTTAATAACGTATCAGTCTTTATTGCTACTAATCATTCATTAATATTATTATTTCCCAAGGGAAAACACAAAAATAAAATTAAGAAAACAAAACAAAACTTCTTCACTAATGAATAGAAAACGTTCATCTGGCCATTGCATTTAATTTTTCGATCATTTGGTAGGCGAGTGACAGATGCCGAATGCTGAAATCCAATATTTGATTGATTCACTAATGAATAAATTATTAACTTTTCATTTATTTTGTGTTCAGACATTTCACTCAAGTGAAAGATGCCGAATGAAAAAAAACCGGCCAAGTGCGTGTCGGAAGAACAATTAAAGGTTCCATTGTTGGCATAAATTCATCCCAAGAACAAACTTAACATGGTAGTTGAAAAACATGTTCTCTCATACATTCCAAATGCAAATGTAAGTTGGTCGACTATTACTCGTGAACTTGTAAAGCCTACTTAGTTGTGATAGCTTTTCTTTTATCTTCGTTGTATATACTACTACCATGAATTTTTTCACATATCCAAAATTACAAAATTGATTCTTGAGCTGGCATGGAGGGACACTTGACTCTAACAAAAATTAGCACTTTAAAGCTTAATGTTTTAGAAACGGATCCCTTAATCGAAAAATTGTTTTCACAAACCCGCAATATTTTTGAAATACCTATCCAACAACACTCCACACCATGGGGTAGACGAGAAAAAAAAGCTAGGAAGCTAGCTTAACAAAAGCCGGACAGGCCGGACACCGTTTAATTTGGCCGGACACACAATCAAAAAGCCTACCTATGTCCGGCTTTAGCCGGACGCCTGACAACCCTAACGGCGAGCAATGGGTAGCTCGCCGACCGGTAAGGACCAAGCCCGAGTCGACGGCGCGTCGTGTTCCACGCGCGTCTCAAAGGGATGTCAGCACCATTGAAGGGGTCTGCTAGGGCCGATGCCAGCCAGGGTTGCGGGATGTTCGAAAGAGTTGCCGTGGCCCTGGCACAGGCAACAGAAGAAACACGGGTGGGTTTTAGTCAGCTTTACAGTGTTAAGCATCAATCTTGTTACAGTGGATGAGTGTAAAGTTTACACCCATCCACTGTGACAAGATATTTATTATTTTACTAGCTGACCCGACAAACGTTGTCCTGTCCTTTCAATAAGTCATACAAAATTCCCATAGAAAATGCACTTTCAGTTTTCTCGAATTTTCCAAGAACCTGATTCGGACAAACACAAATAAACAAACATTTTAAAACCAATATTTGTCAATTCGGTCTGAACTTATGCGCTTAACAACGAACAGCAATTCATTTTTATTATAATAGATAAATAACTTGATGGTTTTAGGTGTTATATATAGGATGACTGGTAATTAGTGACCGATACTTAAACACATGATTTTACACATGATAACAAGCAACTTTTACTATGGCACCAATCCTGAAGTCGCGAAAAAAAATCAGCTGGTCCCTACATTTTGACGAGTTATGCGAACATAAATGTAAGGAAGAGCTGATTTTTTTAAAATAGTAAGTAATTAAAAATAATTTTTGTAGTCGGTTTGGAGAGCAGCAGACAAGCCACGTCACCACTCACCGTGTGTCTGGAACTGGGCATTCTGGAAACCCTTAGTCATTTATGGAACTGCACAAACGGCCTGACGATGGTACAAACTCGAGAGATTCTGTTGACACTGTAATTTTATCTAGTGAACAATGCAACTATCAGCAGTATTCGAATTTGCTAACTCTTACCTAAAATTTGATTTCACATTTTCAGTTCCGCTAGTTTTTCGGAACATTTCAGCGGTCGCTCGGTCGTATCGATGGTTGTCACGGCACGGGCATTGTCTCAAGACGTGACTCGGCGCGTAGGCCGGTTTTTTCTCGTCTGGCGGACGTCCAGGTGTTTTGGCGGTCTTTGTCAATGTTGAATTTATTAATACCCTACATCGCATTGTTTTTCAGTCGAGGTTAGCGACATCGCTTAATTGCACGCCCTTTGTTGAAGTTATTTACCTTATCGTGTTTATTGCAAAATGCAAATATAGCTACAATTCTTTTTCCCTCTTTAACTTTTCTACGAGCACTATAAACTATGTGCTTTACATAGATTGTGTTCCCATAAAATTGAATTACTTATTTAAACGTGATTTATTGTTTTTGTGCAGCATTTAGTCACACCGTCTGCTGCAAGGACGTTAAACAGTGTCAATTGAAATTGCGTAACGTCGTCTGGTATTCAAAAAATGCAATTATTTGGGTGTTGGTAGCGGGTGATCAAAATAAATCCGGCATGCGAGTGTGTGCCAGATCGCAGCAGCGTGCGCGCCGCCGCCGCCCGCGCTGTGCTGCTCGCCCGGGCAATGCGCGAGAGCACTGCGACTTACCGCTAACCGGTGTGAACCGGATAGATGTGCGACAATTAACACCTTCAGCTTTGAATCCCCCTTTTAACTCGACTGGGGTATTGATTGGGCATCGGTCGATTGTATTCTTCTTATAATCTTGATGTATAAACCTTAATTAAAGCAGGTGTCTCTATCACTTTTCAATTTGTCAACCCGGAAATATTATTGACACTTTACAAAGCCATTTATAATGAAAATGAATTGTTGTTTCTACACAGAATGGAAAACTAATTAGAATAAATTCTGAAATAATACAATTTTCCTGTTTATCACCTTGCCGTAATGATTTACTCAAGACCTATGCAAATTTCTGTCTGCCGATTAGATTTGGTATTTAATTATCTATGGAACAATAACTAATTTATTTTTCGTTATTTATCTATTGATTTAATGGGGGCAGTAGAATTTATTATTATTATATACCTACATATTTAAGTTATTCATCACGGTTTACACTAGACAACTATGAATAAAAGAAACATGTGGGTCATGAAAATGAAAAGGTTTCATGAACCGTGAGTATTTTGTTTTTTTTTTTTCATTGGTAAGGATTACCCCAACCTTGTTTCTGCGGTCAACACAAGGATTTGGCTTCAAACTAGAATGCATTGACCAGCTTTAAATGTCAGTTAAATATAATTACTGGAAGTATTTTTGTCAGCTAGTAACTATTTCAGAAATGCCCTTGCGATGTGTCACGTTCTGAAAAACAAACATTTGTAATTATCGTAGGTATTAGAAAGAATACTTGTCTAAACATTTGTCAATATAATATAAAACATCGTAATATTTAGTCAAAATATTTATAGAATTCAACAAAGATTCGCCCTCAAATCAAATGCGGAATGAAACTATGGAAACCTTCATGTAGAGGGAGAGACTATGGCAGAGACCCATGAAAAATCCTTTTATGACTACAAATTATTCATAATCTGCCTAGCCTTTTCCCAACTATCTTGGGGTCGGCGTCCAGTCTAACCGGATGCAGCTGAATACCAGTATTTTACGTGGAGTGACTGCCTATCTGCCCTCCACAACCCAGTTACTTTATAATACGATACCTTTTGGTAAGACTGGTTGCCAGACTTTCGGGCTTCTGACGACCCGTAACGACTGTCAAAGATCCACGGTTGACAGCCGGGACCAACGGCTTAACGTTCTTCCCGAGGCACGGATGGGTCTCGATACGTAAAGATGGTCACCCATCCACGGACCAACCGCGACAAGCGTAGCTTAACCTGATCGATCGATCCGTGCGGCTGTTATTACTTAGCCACGAGCCCCTAGATGACTTCAAATTATTGTTATTTAAAAATAAACCACACCTTAGAATACTGTTTCATTGCAAATAATGATTATTTTCTACGTACCAACATGATTCCTAGTTGCAACCAATAATATATATTACACTTTATAACCAAGTTTGTTAAGATCGCGTGACTAAACTGCAGTGAATTGCAAAGTTTACAATACTTCGGATTCAAAACAAATACTTTGCCTTTGATGCTATCAACTTGTAGCCAACTTGTAGTCAACTATCTTACTACTAACTGGGAATAGTTCTTTAATTGTTATACATGCTGCTTTAAGTTTTTCGATAACTATAGCTTAATATTTTCATCGTTAAGGCTTTGTGTCAATATCCCTTGTACCAGCAAAACAATGGAACAAGGTGTTGGAAAATGAGCATATAAGGGTATATTATGAGCTTTGAGTCTTACCTCTCAGCATTACTTCAGAACTCTAAAAATATCAGTACAAAAGAACGCTGCTCTGTAGATATTTTCTTAGCGACTCTACAATCATTATTTTTATGATGTGCATAACAAAGAGTGTTCTATCTATCATGCCTTTTGAAAGGACATAAATACCGCTCAGTACAAGACTAAGATGCTTGTACATGTACTAGGTATCTACGACTCCATTATTTAAGTTTGTGTGCCCGATGAGGTTCCCCACCGGCAAAAAGGACGAACTTTCATACAAATATTTCATCCCTTATTTAACCCCTTTAGGGCACGAATTTTCAAAAATCCTTCTTTAATGCTTACCTTCGTTCGATAAGGAACTTTTGTATAAAATTTCAAGCTTCTAGACCGCGCGGTTTAGGTTGTGCGTTGTTTGACAGTGAGGTCTAGATGGTATACCCAATTATATATATTCAAGCAGCGAGTTTAGGTAAGTAAAAGTGCCTGTAACACATGACTTTCTTGAGTGGCCATTCTTATTCTGAAACTGAGACCATAAGGTAATACATTTGTAACATGACACCCGTAAAAATCTTCTGCGGAACCTCTCTACCCCGTTACGTTGACCCGCCATCATCAAACTACCGACAAATTGATAATTACCTATGTATGGACGCCAGCACATCAAGCTACCCGAAACTGTCAACTTTTCCCAATCAACCTTGAACCTAATGCTTTAGCAATGAAGTCGAAAATCTATTAAAGTAATTTGACAGATTGTAGTAGCTTGATATGCTGGCGTCTGTACCTTTAATAAGCATACAAGAGGATGGTCTTCTTATCTTTCATACAAACTGAAAATCAATATTGTGCCATGTGATACGATTTACGAAGACGTATTCACTTGTTAGTCGATGTTGCATGACTATAAAGTTGGGAGTGACGTTATTTTCATGGAGTGTGAACACGGTCTCCACGCATAAGGAACTGGGTCACGGCATGTCAATACGATGCAGTCCTTTGTTTTGAAGAAGTAGGTTGAAGGGGTATCCTTTGATCAGGTAAATTGGTTGTTAGCAATAGCTTATGTAAATAGAGATATGTGGGCCTAGCACAAACGCGTGGAATTAACGTAATGTAAATTAAAATGATTTTGAAATTGAAAACACTCGTTTCGCACATAATTTTAGTTCGTTTTAAGACTTTATTCATATCTATGGGTGTTACTAATTGTGCTATGTTTACGTCGTGCGTCCTTGCTAGGGCCTCTGACTTGACCATTGGAGATGTCAAGACCGGTGAATGATACAGGTATCTAGAGGAGTTCACGATTAGATCTTCTTTCAGAATTGATAGCTTCGGTGACAGTTTTTTCCTTAATACACTAGCCGCAATAAGACTGTTTATATTGTAAAGAATATTCTGAAAATGGACTTCGAAAGTCACGGTCATTATAATATGGCCAAGCAGAAAAGCGGAAAAAATCAGGCAACTATTTCTGAACACGTTTCTGGAAAGCAATGTGTATTGTGTATATTGTTAATCATACGTCAGTGACGTAACACGCGAACCCCTTCACTTGTTTCGTCCTTGACAATGCTTGGCATTTGGACCATTTCGCGTGTTTACTCAAATTACATTAGAATTTTCTAACTTGCGTCTATGTAGCCCATAAATTACCTGATGAATAACTTGTGTGTATGTGGAAAATGTTATGTTAGTAGGTTACTTAAGAATGGTAGGCACCATGTAGTGAAAGCGGATTTGCCTGCCATCTAAATTATTTATAGTTATGTTTTTTTTGTTCTCCGGTTTATACAGTGCCTTAGGTAAATATTTTTCTCTGCGAATTAAAAAAAAAATGTATATTTGCTGTGAAAATATAAAAAAAAACAACCAGTGGAACTCACATCTATTGTTTTTGTTCATGCTAAAAGTAGATATAAAATGATCAATATTTGGATTTTTCTCTCTGTAAGCAAAATGCATACATCGAATTTATATTTTCGTCGTCCAATGTCATATTTTTCCATAGGTAAATAAAGGCAGACCTTTCGTATATCGTTGGCAGCCGGGCCCGCATTGATTCACCAAATTGAACTTTAGAATTCTATGGTAGTGGCCTCACTGACATCTTGCTGACAAGAGGCTCACATCAACTTATTGATTTTGTTAATTTTAGAAGATACCTATTAAAACCTTCAGTAAACCTTTTGCTTAAATTCATATGTAGTTTGATGACGCATTGACCATGGCTTTGGTATGTGCAGCTACAAGATACAATACATTTTATGAGAGCTAGAAAATCTATGGTAAGTTATCAACCCAGGACCAGTTCTGAGAGCAGTGAAGTTGACAAGCATTATTTACTTATTCATTAATAAAAAAATGGTAGAAATCATGATGCATCACGTCCAGGCGACTGGCGACATTGAACTTTAATCAGGAAAGACCAACAATATATCGCAGAAAGTTTTACTGCAATCCTTTACTCGTTGGGTAGGACGTCAAAAAGAAGCCTTTCATAATCTGGGCCGTCCAGCTCCCGTAATGTTCTTATAGTTTAAATAGAGCAATAAATCCTTATCCTTACATATTATAAAACAAAGTCCCCCCCGCCGCGTCTGTCTATCTTTCTGTCTGGACACAATCAACTCAAAAACTACCCAACGGATTTTCAAACGGTTTTCACCAATGGACGGAGTGATTCATGAGGAAGATTTAGGTGTATAATTCACTAAGCATTGTCAGCCTATAATGATCCCACTGCTGAGACACAGGCCTCCTCTCTGTGAGAGAGAGTGGGCTGTAATCCACCACGCGGGTCCAGTGCGGGTTGGTAGATGTCACATGTCTTTGAATAATAGGTCCTTGGTCATGCCGGTTTCCTCACGATGTTTTCCTTCGCCATTTTGAGAGCAGTGGTGATGAAATAATTTACAAAAACAAAGCGGCTGTCTGAGTTCGAACCTACGACCTACAACTCGTAAGATGCGGCCGTTATCACTGGGCCACCACTGCTCTTATTAATTTATTTATAAATTAAAACTTTATGCTCAAGTTTATAAGAATACTGTACAAAGGCGGACTTAATGCCTGAGGCATTTTCTACCAGTCAACCTTAGGGTGATGCAGAGAGAAAATTTGGCAGGTGCAACATAAGGGATAGATAACAGGAAAATAACTATAACATACTTGAATAAATATATAGTACATACATACTTATAAACGGAATAAACTTCGTCAGGAGAAATAACGATCAAAAGAGGAGAAAACGAATCCAGCAAATCAGTGCTGCGATGTTTCTGCCAACTTCTTACGTATATGCTCACGTGCCTTCACTTTAAATGACAACCGATTTGTTACCATTTCTGATATTCAGAGGGAGCGAATTCCAAAGAAAGACTGCCTGGACAAAGAAAAAAGAGGGAATGAAACCAGAGTGGTGAGAAGGACATTGTAGAAGACGATTGTTAGTGGAACGAAGATTTTTACTGTGAGCAGAGCATAAATACTGAATATGGGAAGTCAGGTAAGAAGGAGAATTGAGTTTGTCGAGAATAGAAAATAACATAGACAGAGCCCTCACCTCTCTGCGCTGACGAATGGGTAACCATTTTAAACGCAATCGGTGCGCATATACATGGTCATATTTACGAAGATTGAAAACGAATCGAATGCAACTATTGAGAAGGCAGTCAAATTTATTGAGGAGATCTGCATTCAGGTCATAGTAACACACATCACCATAGTCAATTAAGGGAAAGATTAGGGACTGTACAAGCATAGCCTTTATGTGTGATGGGATAAGATTTTTCAACCGATGGAGCGACCGCAACGTTCTGGTGACTTTTTTACTAACAGTCGTGACCTGCTTTCGCCAGTCAAGACAGATGTCGACAAGCAGACCAAGATCCTTAACATCGGAGCTATATGGAATGGCGGAGTTATAAAAAATTACAGTTGGTACAGTTAAGCCATTCAGCTTTCGTATGCTGTAGGGGCTTCTTATTACGATAGCCTAACGATTGGTAGGGTTAACCAGACCAGTCCTTGACCAAACTTAAATCCCGGTTTAGCTCCACAATCGCATCGGAAATGTTATCAGCACTTGCTTGGCTGTAAAGCTGCAAATCGTCGGCATAAAGATGATACGCAGTCCGAAGCACAGTGGTAATGATATTAATAAAAATGGAAAACAAAAGAGGAGATAATATACCGCCTTGAGGAACGCCAGCTGCAAGATCACACCAACTTGACGAAGAGTCTCCAGCATGAACAGACTGCTGATGCCCCCAAAGATAAGAGGAAAACCATTCCAATACCTCCGGAGAGACCATAAGATAGGAAACGATGGATAAAAGGAGTTCGTGACTAACGGTATTAAAAGTATTGGAGAAGTCAATTAACACTAGGACTGTAACTTTAGTGTATTCCATTCCTCGCCTAATATCGTCAGTCACTAAGGAGAACTGAAACAGTACTGTGCCCGGGCCTGAAACCGGATTGAAAAGACTGATGAGGGAGTTGTGGTGAATAAAGTGGGAGAATTGTTTATGAACACTGGCTTCGAGCACTTTAGATAGAAAGAGAAGGATGGAAATTGGACGAAAGTGACTAGGAAGAGAGGAGTTGGGTATCTTAGGCAGGGGCCGTACAATGGCTTTACGGCACAGAGAAGGGAAACACCGATGTAAAGGGAGAAGTTTATGATGTGGGAGATTGCAGGAAGTAGTTGATCAAGAGCTGCTACTATCATATGGCGGCTGATATCAACAACCAGCCAACGGCTTTGGACTTGATGGAATGAATAATCTTTCTGATCTCTCCTGGGTCGACTGGGGTGAAGACAAAGGGGTTAATATTGGGACGCGTCAGACTAGTAAGGTAGTCGAGGGTTTGACCTTTGGTTAGACTATCTAGAGTGGGAACAGTGGAGAAATGGCGATTTAGACCGTTCAAGCCAATTGTGTTAGGAAGGTCTGAATGTCGCGATTGGCCGATACCTAAAGGTCCAAGGAACTTCCAGATATCGGTAGGAGAAGAAGAAGTGATATTATTTAAGCTGTGGTGGCGTTTACCGTTGCGTATCATCTGATTACATTCGCATTCCGCATTGCCATCTGAACTCCCCTGTTCATCAAAGGCGCAGGCGGACGCTTCAACTTGATTTTCTTGATAGGAGCATGGGTGTCATAAAGCTGGACCACAACCTTGTTGAAGAAACTAACTTTTTCGTCAACTGATGCAGGAGCTTCCAGGGGTGACCAGTCAATATTGGATGCATCTTGTTGAAGCCTCTCGTTATTCATACGTGCAAAGGCACGCCTGTACTGGAACTTGGGTTTAGGTTTAGGGGGTTTGAGGACATAGGATGGGAAAAGCCAGGAGCAGTATGTTGACCATGTGAGGAAACTAGGGAAGGGTATATATGCATTAAGTAAAAAGCTGTTATTTTGACGTTACAAACTGACACTTCAATTTTATATATTTGTATGTATGTATCTTTAAGTATGTATAGATTATTAGGCTCGTCAACAATGAGTACCTACACTGTTACTTTACATTTTGTACATTGCAAACTAAAGTCTAAGCCCCTCATTACTTTTGAAAAACCATAGCATGCACTACATTATGCGCAAATAATAACACAATTAATAAATTAAAACAAGTAATAATACGTCATAGTTTATATAAAAATAAATTAGTAAAAGCTAAGTTGATTAAATACAATAAATTACATATATTAAATTAAATTAGATAAATGCGGTAATACAAAAAGTGGTAAATAAATATTCTTGTGCGATGTCACATTTTGCCATATTTCGGCATGCAAATATTAATATATAAGTAAGGTGCTAATTTAAATAAACAATTATCTATAGGCACCTACAATTGAAGATAATTATATGGGACTTAAACATAACTGGAGAAATGTTGGTGTAATATTTATAACCCTTCGGGTAATACCGACGTGATGTTATGGTATGTAAAATATTGTTAAAAATACATATTTTCCACAACATAACAATGATTAAGTATTTTAACAATTATTTAAGTATAGTATTATCAATATCACATTAAATATTATCAATATCACATTAAATAGTCGCATAAGAAACCACTAATGACCATTCTTCTAACGGTAAAAGGATCCACTGGTTCTTATTTTTATAGTCTGATTATTAGTAGTTCCTGCTGCTTGCTATTTTATCAGCCTATAGGTATGGTATGTAAGGTGGCTGGGACAGACTGGATGCGGAAGCGGAGGACAGATTGTTGTGGTGCAGCCTGGGAGAGGCCTATGTCACGCAGTGGATTGCGATAGGCTGAGTTGATAGGTATACTCTGTCTGTCACCAATTTCGGATGGCTGAAATTACAGAAGCATACCTACTACCGTCAATTCGTCAAACAAGTCTAATATTTTTTGTTATTGCTTGTGATTTGCCAACTGAGGCTTTAAAGGAGTCCATGTCAAGGTACGCTGGTCACTCTTTTTCTTTTTGGTATCCAAAACCTAGAGAACACGTCTCCCTAGGAACATACATTTGTTCCCGAGTCGTTTGAATGAATTACAAATATAGTGAACAATAGACGAAGCAATAAATCACAATATACGGATATTGCTAGCTCTTTATACAACATTAGTTTTAGTTTATGTGAAACCCGAAACACGTGTCTGGTATTTTTATGTAAAGAATCTATGTACAAAATTTGAAAACTGTATCATGAAAAATCACAAAGTTATAAGCTTGTTATTTTATCTAGTTGTCCGTACAAAAACATGCTCACCACGCGGCAACCCCGCGCCGCTCGCACCTCCAGCGTCGTCTTGCGCTCATTGATAATAATTTGGCAGTAGGTACCTGTAGAGTACTTAGTGTCGCTCGGTGGCCAACTTGTAACCTTTTTAAAATATTTTTGGGACAAAATATAACATGATGTAAAACTTATTGGAATCGATTCAGTTATTCTTAACCAACTATATTCAGGTTTCGCATATACTAAAAATAATGTTGTATAACCGGCTTAGAATAACTATGTATTAATATGTAAATTGTACGGTGTTATAGAAAACCTAGATGTAAAATATTTGATGTGCTATTTTTATATTATCTATTAGTTTACACAGCTGATGGTTGTTAGGTCATGGTTTTATTACTCCCCAGCTAGGCATTCGAAATGAGCAAGGTTTGGCGTGAAATATTGTAATTAAAATCGTTCATATCGGTCTATGACATAGAACCTCATAAACCTCATAAAAACGAACTCTTTTTTCCAAATCTGTAGGTAGGTTGGTATGTTCAAACTATCATGTTTCGCGTCACCAAAAGTTAACATTTTTACGCTTATTTTTATATGAGGTGACATTAATACGTTGAACAAAATCACACTGCTGATAAAACTTCCGCAGTGGTCTGCGTGTAATTTTCGCCAAAAAAGGAGCCCAAGGACGTTAGTTAATGAGTACGCAGGTTACTGCGTGACAGCGATCGAGGCTCTTTCGATTCACCAGTTGTTTGTTGTTGCCCCTAGCACCGGTTACGTCTGCCGTGTGCATGGGCCTGTCTCTATTACAATTACACACACAACTGGTAACTACCTACGCTTGTTTATTTTTGGAGATACTCTTTCGGATGCAAGTAGCTTTATTTTGAGACAGTAGTGAAAACATTACCCTTTGTATGGGCCTCGCCGCAATCGGGTTAAATAATAATTACCAGAAAATTGCCAACTCTTGAAAGTTACCTAATTGTGACTGTCTGTCATGTTCTCCTATTTAATTGCAAAATAACGGCCGAACCCAATAACCTATCTATCACCAGTTTTGGCATTCTAGAGATAGAAAAACCAATCTATCCATGGTTTTAACGTTCCAATAATCTATATGAGATTATGGAATCTTACCGGCCTGACCTAGGGACAGATAGAATTATACTGTCTACCATCAATAGCGATCTGTCTTTTACTGAAAATAGGTTATTGGGTTCGGTCTTTAGAAACATAAACATTCCCTATTTAATGGGAAACAAACTAAGGACCAGGTCAACAGCAAAATTTCAACAAATTCTAAAAAAACGAGTAAAGTACTAAATCTGATTTAGGTACATAATTAGGAAACACAAAATTTTTATTAGCCGAGGGTAATGAACAGTCACATAATCATGCTATAAAAATGCAACTAACAGTAGATGATAATCTACACCAATAGAAAAAAAACTTGGCGTAGGTAATCAGCTTTATTTTTCAATACTAAACTTCGTTCGGCTTTCAGGAAAACTCACGACGCTCAGCGCCATCTACAAAAATATTACGAAAATACTCAAGGCGATAGCGGACTCAACTACAGACGAAAGGCAACTCGGTTTGCCGACTGTATACTCGATTCGAGCGCTATTCCGCTTCGTGTTATTCAAATATTCCACAAGATGGCTGCTAGAGATAACAATAGAATATCTCCCAGGGATGTAATTTATGCTTCAGGCGTAAACAAACGATAACTTTGTTCCAGTGATTAGCATAATTCTAATTACATTAACACTTACAAATTGTTGAGGCATGCAGTTTATTCTACTTAGAGTAGCTTCATCAATCAAGTTATAGAGGCTTTAGTTTTAATGAATTTGCTACTTCGGTTAGTAAGTAAGAACTTAGTTACTTTTTATACCTACTGATAAACCTCCTTTTGTAAAAGTTCTTATTAATCGAATGGTGTAGGTACTTACGTTAAACATATCGCACATAGTCATAAAAAGTACCAAAACTTGTGTTCCAATAAAGTGTAAAAATCTAGGCATACCTTAACCCATTTGGGAAATTGTGAACAAATTACCATTTAATGTTTAATTACAATGAAAGTCAACTGTACTCTAAAGTCGCATCAAAATATTTGTTGATCACTACGTATAATTTCCGTGTCCGGCCGAATTGCTGTTCAATTTGCTGCGTTGCGAGTGGGTGGCGTAAATTTACACTGGCGGGAAAATATTTACCCACCCGGCCGGTCGGTAGCTCGCCGCTGAAAGCCAGTGTCACATCGAGTCGACCCCTTATCCATTCAGCCTACAATACTGATTGACTTTTCACTCCTCCCACACTCACTTTTTCACTTTTCTGCTTGCACTCCTTTACACCGTGCCTTTGAATTTCCACATTCAGAACCGGAATTAGAAAAGTTTTTATCTCCTATATTGTAGAGGTTTCTTGTAACAGATCAGTGAGCAGTGAAGTGTTTCTATTTTAAAATGGCAATATCCGTCCTTGATTAGGCTTGAAAGACACTCGTTCAAATTTTGAAATTAGAGGACGAATTTAATGAGAACTCGTGTCTAACTCAATGTTACCTTTTATTTACTACTTAGTTGATAGTGGGAGGCCCTTGAAGACACTTTACTAGATACTGTTTAGAAAAATGGTTGAAAGGAAAGATAATAGATACTTATTTCCAATAAACATCGTCCCACTCGTATTAGAATACACTTAAGTCACTCCTCATGCAAATAACATTTTGAAGGTGCTCGAATTTTCAATAAAACAAGCCCACGCTCTCATCGTTATCTTCTTAAAAGAATTAGCCCCGGTGGTTGAGCTTATATCCCCTCGTTGTTCGGCAGGAAGGGACCAATTTTTATTGCCAAGTCCAAGCGCGGAATCTACAAGAAACGACACTAATGTCTCATCAAACTTTGCAAAACTCTTTCTTGTTGTATGAAAGGATTATGGAAATTGTTTTCAAAGACAGTTTAAAGCTGTTTTTTATCTAATATTGGTAGCAATTGCAAGTTCTGGGTCAAAACTAAAGTTTGTACGTTAAGCCAAACATGTTCGTCTTCAACTAACAGTAATTGATCTCGCAAACCTCTTGTTAGACTTCCGTTGTGAAACTTCGACATGGATAATCCATTGTAGTGTAATATTAACATTGTGGCGAAAGAACGAGATAACTCGGTATATCATTTTATTAAGATAGAAACAGACCTTTTCAATGACAATATGTCTACTTTTTCGTTCCGTTTGTGGTTCATTCTGAATCATGAGCGTAAGGTTGCCAATGACCAACCTGTTGACAGAATCCTTTGGTTGCCTTTTACGACAGTTTCGGGAGGACCTATTCTCTGCTCACAATAGCCTACAGAAACTCTTTTCGGAGATTAAATGTACTCGTATATTCATGTACAGTAGGTAGTAGCACGTAGTAGGAATCGTTTATTTAGGTAATCTCTTCTAAAATTACACAGTGGAATACCACGTTCACTAATTCGTGTATAATATAGGGGTAGTTCAGTAATCAATGCTGCGGCTGCGGTCGGTGGCAGACCGATGTGCTTTAGCGGACGTATTCCGGCCGCAAATTATGTTATAAACGTTTGTATGTATTATTAGTTTGATTCCCTGGATAACCAGTTATGGGCGGTTTTAATACAACAATACGCTAACTTAACTCGCCATTTTTATCCTCAAACGTATAGCCTCTTTGCTGCAATTTTGTAAAAGTATTTATGGTTCTCCCAGTCCGTTTGCTAATATAGTTGATGTCCTTCGCATCCGTCAAAATTTTAAAGGTTCTTCAACAGTTCAATTCAACACTTGCCTATTGCAATTTCTTATCACCAAATCGACCTACAGTACCTACACCAATTCAAATCGATTTTCAACTTATTTAGTAGCTACTTATATTTTATGTTGTCTGGTGTAATTAATCCCAGATTTGGCCAGGGTCCGCCATCCGAAGTTCCAACTGAACTTTTGGAAGTGTTCAATAAATACTTTACTCAACTTAAACTTACGCAACGATTATACTTGCCTATGTATGTCTGATACTTTTTTGTGTTCCTAGAACTTATCCTTTTGAGTGGAGCGCTAAGAAGTTTTCAATATGTTGATCGACGTTCAGCTTGTAGTCCTGTATTCTAAGAACGTTGTTATAATTAACTTTCTTGAGATCATTTATCAACGTGTAAATAATATTAATTGAAAGCCCTCAAAGTCATCTGCGTCGGGAAACTTGACTGATCATCGTCTTACTTGAAGAGCTCCGGTTTTATATAATACATGGTTACGGCCCTGGCTTTGCCCACAATTGAAACTTGGACCCTCGGCCTTCCAAAACTCCTCACTGAACATGAAAGAAAAGGAAATATCTTAATACAGTTTTATTTATAACGAGTGATGTTAGGCTACAAATATTTTGCTATTAAACATACAACTTTATATAACTAGCTTTTGCCCGCGGCTTCGCCCGCGTGGATGTCGGAAAATATCCCACGGGACCGTACTACCGGGATTAAAAGTACCCTATGTGTTACTCCAGGTAAGCAATGTCTTCTCTCACTGCTTATATAGTATCCGAGGGGCGGCGTGCGAATTGATATATAATTACTGGACGATATAAAACGTGTGCGCTCGGGGGACGTCAGGAACGAAGTTTCTTCTCACACGTGTGATTTAAAACAAAAACTAAATTTTCGCTGCCGCTATCTTGGATTTACATTTAGACGTCATTATCGGCTTTAGCACCCTCGAAAACTATGAGAACGACAACCAAGACGAAAAGTTTGAAAATTTTCGCAGCCGCCGTCTTGGATTTTCTTTTTGACCTCACTATCGGCTTTAGCACCCTCGAAAACTATGAAAGCGACATCCATGACGAATCATTTGAACATTTTTGCAGCCGTCATCTTGAATTTTCATTTTGACCTCACTATTGGCTTTAGCATCAATTTCTTCCTTACAAACTTTTTTTTTTTTTTTTTTTTTTGTGGATGGGAAATCAAAAACCCACCCGTGTTCCTTCTGTTGCCTGTGCCGGGGCCACGGTAACTCTTTCGAACATCCCGCAACCCTAGCTGGCATCGGCCCTAGCGGACCCCGTCAATAGTGCTGACATCTCTTTGAGGCGCGCGTGGGTATTTTCCTCCCTTAGGGGATGATTTTCCAAAAACGCTGAAACACGTAGTTTTTAATTTTTAACCAGAATGCTAAATACCAATTTTCATGGTTTGAACTAAAAAAATGACGATTTTCCATACAAACTTTCGTCCCTTATTTTACTCCCTTAGGGGTTGAATTTCAAAAAATCCTTCCTTATTCCTTGTCTACATTATTAAGAAAACCTCTGTGTAAAATTTCAGCTTCCTAGGTCCAAGGGTTTGGGCTGGGCGTTGATGATTCAGTCAGTCAGTCGGTCAGGACGTTTCTTTTTATTTATATAGATAGATAGATTGCACGGTGCCACAACGTTTACGATCTACCTTTCATTTTTTAATAAAAGTCCGTAACTGATTGGAGTTGTGATCCCTAAGGCGCCCAATTTCCATCCCGTTCCCGTGCTTAAAGTTAGGCAAAATATTCGGAAAAAGGAAATTGGAGACGTGACCGTTTTGTGTGGTGGGTGTGTCAATCCGAACCTCGCCAAATGACTACTTAATAAAAACAAACATTTGGGTTTTACCAAGAATCGGTCGCAAAATGGGTCGCTTGCAAAATTTTGTTGCCAATTATGATATTGGATGATTTGCTTGTATAACGGAAATAATGTTTGTGTTTCCTGGGGCGAAACAAACCAAACGTTATTTGATCTTTAAAATAACTGAATCAAAAAAAAAACTTGGAAAATTCACATACATAACACATAACATCACGCCTTGTTTCACCGAAGGGTTGGGCAGAGAAAAATACAATGATCATTATTATCACCGTGTTAGGCAAAATACTGGACAAATGTCTCCTGGTCATAGTGGAATCATACATACTCGTATATGATAGTTACGTGAACAAAAAATCCAATTCGCACTAAGCGTTTCCAAATGTCTTTTGTGATGCGCACAGCAAAGGAGTGGAACTCTCTGCCTGCGTCTGTGTTTCCGAATGTATACAACCCCGATCTCTTCAAAGTGAGAGTTAACAGGCTTCTTCTGGGTAAGCTCGCTCCATCGTCGACTTTGTCTCTGTCATCTCTGACCTAGACTAGAGTCAAGAGCAAACCTATCTTAAATAATAAAAAAAAAAATCATTGAGATAAGCTTCAACCTCTCGCGATTTGTTTACCCCATAGACTGCAGCACGTAAGGGTCAATAGAATCGGGAGGCTGTGATGGCTCGGCTCATTTCGACATACAAGCGGAGGGCGCGCCTGCCCGCTCAACTGTGAACGAACGGATCTTGGCACCGCCCTGCACCATACACGTTTGGCTGTTGTTATTGTGAATGGAAATATGAAAGAAATACTACTCAGGCAAGCGGGAAATATCTGGTAAAACTATGTTCGTAAAAAATATAAAAGTCAATCAAACAATCGGTTTAGAATAACGCAATTTAACTGAATTGAGAGTAAATAATATTGTGGCGGCATATCTCCACATCCGACGCGTCACGCAAAATCCTGCATCGCGCAATCAGAGTTTACCGCGCGATTTGTATATATGTATACAACGTCCCGAAATCAACCGTCAGGCAATAGCCTACCAGACACAACACCCGTCTGGTCGGAGGATCCTTCCTTTCCGGTCAACAAGCAGAGCCCTTCAAACTTCTCCTGGTCGACGCCAGCAGTCAGTCTCAATCCGGCGCTGTACCATATCCGACTCGCTGGAGGATAACGCAGCGCCACCCCGACTCAATGGGGGGGAGGGGGGGAATCACCGCAGACAGTTCCGACTCACCGTGAACTATGCGGCACCCGGTTCCGACTCACTGGAACCTCAACTGGCCCTGGTAAGCATCGTAAGATACACGACTCAGCCCACTATCGACCTCCTTCTTTCCGGAGGGGAGTGATGTGGCTATATATCGACATCGCCACATTAGAACGCGTCACGCAAAATCCTGCATCGCGCAATCAGAGTTTACCGCGCGACTAGTATATACAGGATAATTTTAAAAGGAGTGCGAATATTTCAGGAGGTAATTAGGTGCATAAAACTGGACAACTTTCCCCAAGAAACATATGTCGAAATCTTAAAATTGAAAATCGACTTTTCATACAAAGCGACTGGTCACGTGATTTACTTTAGTATGAGAAGTTGAATTTTATTTTTTAGATTTCGACCTATGTTCCTTGGGGAAAGTTGTTCAGTTTTATGCACCTGATTACCTGCTAAAATATCCGCACTCCTTTTAAACTTATCCTGTATACAACGTCCCGACATCAACCCTCGGGCAGCAGCCCACCAGACACAACACACGTCTGGTCGGAGGATCCTCCCTTTTCTATAGAGGATGAGTGAACCCCCTGCTCCTCATGCCTCTATAATATAAATATTCGCACTACGCACGATAATCAACATTTTATTGAGATGGGTCTTTTATTACTGGACTTGTGATGTATCGTGTGAACGAGTTGCAAAGGAAAGAATAATGGCAAAGAATGATGGATGGGTTCTCCGACGGGTTCGTCTCTTTTGTCTACACGAACAAGCATGAAAAGATTAGCTATTCCGGATTCCGACGTCAGTCTTATTCAGCTTCACTGCAACCCCAATGAACATTTTGCCGAAGTAAAAACCTGCTTCCATTTGTTGAGCACAGTACCCGGAGCGTTACAAAAAAAATATAAAGTAAAATCTATCAGAAAATCAAACTCACGTTAACCACCCTTTTGTTTTTGTTTTATATTTAGACAAAGCAGTATCATTTATCCTAGATCTCGGCATAATTAGATTGGTTTAGGTTAAACTGGTTGATTCCAACCCGCTGCAGATGAGTCGGGTTAGCTTGGGAAAACTAATTTGTTCCAAAATTGAGTTTTGACAATCACATTATAAAACGTCGGGCTCTTCGAAAGCGTTTTAGTAGCAATGACCTGAACGGATGAAAACATGACATGATATTTCTCTTTTTTAAGCAGATTATACAGGTGTCTAGGTATGCATGTAGTTCCTATGTTTCTTAATGCTGTTTTGTCTGTTAAACATACATACATACATAAACTCACGCCTTCTTCCCATGGGGGTAGGCAGAAACTACAGAACGCCACCTGCTACGATCCTTACATACTCCTTTTGCCTCGTTTACATTCATACATCTGGTCATACACGCACGCCGGTTGCGAGTACTACGCACCTGACCTTTCTGAAGAACATCACCAATAAGGTCACTATATGTCTTCCTAGGGCGACCCCTTCCGGCGTTTCCACTCACTTCTGCCGTGTAAGTACCTTTTGTTAGTCGACTTTCATTCATCCTCTCAACATGACCAAACCATCTAAGCATACTCTTTTCAATTTTTGTCACTACATCTTCTTTTAAACCGCACCGTTGCCTTATCACATCATTTCTTAGTCTATCATTTATAGTCACACCACATATGCTTCGCAAGGAACGCATTTCCACAGCATTTATTCTACTTTCATGCTTCTTTTGCCATACCCAACATTCACTTCCATACATAAGCCTAGGCACCAGCACACCATTGTGAACAGCCAGTCGGGCCTTTTTGGACATTAACTGGTTGGTCACAACTGCATGTATAGCACCATTCACTTTATTTCCCGCATTTACTCTCCTTTCCACATCTTCATCTATCTTTCCATCCCTTGTGAACAGACTCCCCAGATATACAAACTCACTTACTTGCTCCACACTTTTATCATTTATTTTCACATCACACATCGATACGTCCTCTTCTTTTTCAAACACCATGACCTTCGTCTTATTCACATTTATATTCATCCCTTTCATCTTGTATGCTTCATCCATGACAGTCACCATGTCTTGCAACTGTTCTGCTGACGATGCAAGTAGAACTTGATCATCTGCGTAGAGAAGGCATTTGACAAGCAAATCATTCATCCTCAATCCGCACTCACCCTCTTTCAAATTTGTCAGACAACTATCCATGTACAAGTTGAACAGCCATGGTGACGCTACACAACCCTGTCTAACACCCCTCGAGATGCAGAACCAGTCCGTGTATGCCCCATTTATCCTAACACAAGCACTGGAATCCTTGTATAAAGATTTCAGTGCCCGTACCAAGCGCCAGTCCACACCGTACACCGACAGTGCCGACCACAGTTCCTCCCTCCACACACTGTCATAGGCCTTCTCCAAGTCAACGAAAGCACAGTAGACTTTCTTGTGCTTTGCCAGATGTTTTTCGGCAATGCACCTTAGGGAGAAGATCTGATCCGTACAGCCCATTCCCTCTCTAAATCCTGCCTGCACATCCCATATTTTCTCCTCTGTCACTTTTATCACTCTATTTATTAAGACCTTTGCATACAGTTTGCCAACAACACTCAAAAGACTAATGCCGCGGTAGTTTTTACACTCCTGCTGAGAGCCTTTTCCCTTATATAGTGGTACGATTACAGCCTTGCACCAATCATCCGGCACACGGCCATATCTCCAACACATATTAAAGATCCGGCACAACAGACTTGCTACCACCCCGTCACCGCCCTTCAGCATTTCAGCAGACACTCTGTCGTACCCCGCAGCTTTCCCAACTTGCATCCCTTTCAGCGCTCTTACAATCTCATCTATTTCTATTTCATTCTCTTCATCTACATCCGAGCTTGGGTCTTCAAAACTGGCGTCTGCCCAATTACCCACCCCTTGCACACTATCCTGACAGCTAAATAAACTTTCAAAGTATCCCTTCCATCGTTCCAAGACCTTACATTCTTCGCTTAGTAAACATCCATCTTCTGCTCTTATAACATTCATACTCGATGTTCTTGTCACTCCGCGAGCCAATCTTACCTGTTTCCAGAACAGCTTAACATTGGTCCTGAAGTTTTCAGAGAACTTCCTGTTGTACTTTTCTTCCTGTTCATCCTTCTTCATTTTTACCATCTCTTTCACTTTCGTTTTCATTTCGGAGTATTTTTTCTTCACTCTTTCTAAGGCATCTGTTACATTCGTTACCTGATTCATCCTATTTTGGGCCTTATAGGCTAACAAATTGAGCCAAGCCTCTTTCTTCTTCCTCACTACCTCTTTTACTTCACCATCTACCCAAGAATCATTCGTTCTACTACCACATTTCCTCTGCGCCAAACCACATACTTTTGTGGCCACTTGCACCATACTATTTCTCGCTATATCCCATACTTCTTCCAGACTGTAATCGTTCGCATCATCAAATATTTTATCCGTCTTCACCTTTACTTCCCTCTTATATTCCTCTTTTACTTTCAAATCTTGCAGTCTTTCTACTTTTATTCTTTCTAGAGCAGTCACAGGAACTCGAACTCGGTGACGCCAATGTCTGAACAAACCATCCACCCGACACATAACCAGATAATGATCAGTCCCTACATTAACACCCCGATATGCTCTAGTATCTGTCACTTTACTCTTTAATCTTTCATCCACAATCACAAAGTCGATCATACTTCTACTGTTTTGCCTTTCCCACGTATACCTGTGAACCTTCCTATGATTAAACATAGTGTTCATAACAGACAAATTCTTTTCTACACATATCTCTAGTAAATTCATCCCATTCTCATTCACCCTATCATCCCCAAATGCACCTAATACTTTTTCGTAGCCTTTTCTCTTCACACCAACCCAACCATTAAAGTCTCCAATCATAACAATCTTCTCATTCGACCTACATCCATTTAATAAATCCCTGATACTGTCCCAAAATTCGTCCTTCTCCGAAGGTGAGCTTCCCATATCGGGTGCATAAACGCATAAAATAAATATAGAGTTCAGGCCCACTTTGGATCTTATCTTGGATCTTATATAGAATCCTGGGACTCACACAAACATAATCTTTCACACATTTCACCATCCGCTCGGAGAGGACAACCCCCACCCCCTGACAGGCCCTATGTGTCTCTTGAACACCGGACCAAATAGCGGTCAGAGAACCGTGTTTGGATATGCCCACTCCCTTTCTTTTCGTCTCATTCACACATAACACATCTATCTTTTTATCCTTCACCATCTCACACACCTCATCCATCTTATCATTTATACCTCCCTGCACATTCAGCGTAGCTAAGCGACATTCCGCAGCTCGCTTTTCGCCCCGTGGAAACAACTGACGTGGTATGTGGCGAGCATCACCGCCGCCTCCGAGTTGATTAGAATTAGAAAAACTCATTAGTTCCCACGAAAAGCAGAGGAAAAAAAATCTGTCAACACTCTACAGAGCCCCGCATGTAGAGGTAAGGCTTGTTAGTGCCTGGGGACGCCCGATCCCAGACAACAGGCACGCTCGCGACTAGGCTCTCCCCTAGCCATGCAGCTCTCGGCACGACAACCTTAGCTTGGGTGTGTGCTGTTCATACCACACAGAGGAGACCAAAAGAATCCCCCACCTGTTCCCTGTCTGTTAAACTAGGTTAATATTATGTGTCGAGCGTTTGTACGCTAATGTTATTGGCACTATTAATATTTTTGCTATAACTGAAACCGCGGATGTAGATAAGGTGGTCCTTAGATGAAAAGGGGAGACCGCAGTGCTTAGTTATATCCATTCTGGGCGTATTCCATCCATGTATTGCAGATCTACGAAGGTATTCTACGAATGTCTGCTAGCTTAGGAGGTGCCAACCTAAAAGTGAGACGGTTTAAATAGCTTCTAATTGTAATAATTACATAATTATGTTGGATTTTCCTAGATTATCAGTTTATAGCTCTAGGTAGAAGCAGAAAAGGAAATGGGCTTTTAGATATTCCATTACTGGATAAAATAATACTTAAAATCTAGGGATTTAGAATTATGCTGGGGCTGCACTAGCGTCTATCGTGACAACGCAATGCGTGCCGAAGCTTCGTATGTTTTGCTCCCTAAAAAGTTATCGCGCTAATGCGGTGGCCACATTAGCGGTTTCATAATTTTCACGAATTATCGGGCAATAATCCTCAATAATGTTTTTTTTTATGATGGACATTTTTAGGATCCCATATGATGCACTTCACTTCACTTCAGCTTCGAAGTTTTCTAAAAATTCCAACACCATTTCGTCGCTCCTCTCCATTATTTTGACAGAGCGTCTACGGAGTCCGGAAACAACAGTCGAAATGAACAACGCTAGTTCGACCACGCGCCATACTAATTAGCGCGCTAAAACCCTTTGATGTGCGTAAGTAATATATGATATAATTACAAAATCTCTAAATTTACAAGATATAACAACTGAATCTATAATTTTATTTGATATAATGATCAGTTAATATAACCTAACCCTTCCCCCCCCCCCCTAACCCTCTGCCTAACCCTTCGGGGAAACAAGGCGTGATGTTATGTTATGTTAATATAATAAACGATTGATATAATTTTAAAGTAACTAATTTAATACATTGAATATAAAATCGTTTGATATACCACTCAAAAGACATAAAACCTATTTAGTATAATATGATAAAACGCCTAGTAAAAAACACAAAGCAAACATTAACAGAACATTGTCATAACATTGTCTAATTATAAGCATGCAAACATAAACTGACAGTAGGTCGACGGAGCCCCGCTGCGGCTCCTATTTCTGTCTGCAGGGTTTAAAGGAACCTAACCAAACCGAACCTCGGGATGCCCCTGACGTCGACCGTCTATGGTTAGGATTTTCGGGTCGAACCTAACCCGAAAAAATACCAATAACCACAAACCACAAAAAAAAAACAACGGTGCTCCGCTCCACTCCCGCCTTAGCCTTCTAAACTAACCTATCCGAGTCGGATTGCTCTGAATCGTATCAATATATATTTTAAACGATATACCTAATGATTTTCGATTAAATAAACGTTATATCCAATAACGTTATACAAAATAAGTTTTAGAGTTTAATAATGTTATATCTGAAGAAATTATATCAACAGTTGGTATAACTCACGTTTATTATATCTTGTGAACGTTATTGAAATGAAAATATACCAAATAACTTTATACAGTATGGAGCCTACATATATGCAATAAATGAAACCGTAAGTAATACTAGTCCACAGAATTATAGCAAAATTAAATATTAAATTAAAAACCGTAAATTAAAAAAGTTACATTTTCAAACAAAATAAATATTAAAATAAATTCAGTAAAAGTAAACACTCTGTTTAGACAACCGAGCTGGCCACCTGCGGTGCACCACAGCGGCCAATCCATTGTTCGCCGAAAATGTTTTTTTTTGTTTGCGCACATGTCCAAGGATTCAAGTTCAATCATTGACTTAGTGATCCAATTCTACAGAGTGTTCGAATTTGCTCAAAATTAAAACTATACTTTTTGACCTAATTACTGGACCGATTTCGTAAATTTTTTGAATATCGTCAGAAAAGGCGATAACAAGTATGTCCTGTAATTTATTGCACATATGTGGTCCCCATACTGTATGATATGAGACGCACCCCTTTGATGTACCGCCACCCGGGCGATAAGTGCTACACAGCCCGAACTATCGCGACGATAACTGATAATGGTTGGTCACATCTGCGTGTATCTGCACTGTGCGAAGCTTCGTCACGATAGACGTAGGTGCAGCCCCAGCATTATAAACATGTAGTTTATTCGTTTTAGCTAAAAAGAAACGAGTTATCTGAAGTAGTTTTAGTACCTATCAAAATACCAGCACTTTGGTAACATGCCTTTCTAAGTGCAAATAATGCTCGTCATTAAAATATTAATAAGGAATCAATAGTAGGTACCTAAGTACCTAATAAACTAATAACTAACTAAACCCGGTTACCTTCTGATGATGATGGATGATGGGATGATAGATGAAGAGAAAGATGGGCGTAAAAGTTACATCTCTGTGACTATAACGTATTGCTCATAATCACGGACGAGTGTGAAAGAAGGCACTTTGTAATAAAGCTCTTTGACATGAAAGTATTTTAACTATCACAAATTAGTTTGAATTAACTAATTTGAATTATGAAAACTCTGTGCACTTTAACTGAGGGCTTATTAATAAATAATAAGATGTTACGTCTTCTTATTTAAGTGCAAAGAGATTTCATAAATACGCAATAAAAACAGTATTTTTTTTTTGTTTTATAAAGTATGTAAAATAAATGAGCGCGTCTCCTTTTTAAGGAAATTTCTCACTGACTGGTAGACACTTCACGTGACCAGAGGGCTGGCTCGTTCTTTAGCCAAAGATTAGCATTGCCATTCAACGTGGCAATGCTGCCAGTCTTCTGGGCACGTTTCCGGATGACAGCGATGCGGACGAGTACTTCGACGCCCAAGTGTCATTTTGTTTTGTATATTTATTTGTATAGTTAGTTAGTTCGTTAGTGATTGTAAATTGTATTTAAGATTTGAGAAAATAAATTAAAATCGGGACTAAACATAGATCTCACCAAAAATAAAACATTGTTATTAAAATAAATATTCCAATATATTTGAAAATGTTATTTTGCCTTCATGCTGTTGTTTCAACTAGTCCCTTTGATAGTTTTGTTGCCCTTGACTAAATATGTTTTACGCATTGCATTACCAACCCACCAAGCGTGATCGATGTCCTGACCATCTTCTACCGATCAGTTCCTAGTTTTACATAATAACCATGGATACAGCAAAAATGTGATCACTTTGAAAGATAATAACGTCGGAAATTCAGTGGAAAGTAATTGTGACGGAAAGGCAGAGAACTTTATCAATTAGGTAATTGCTTAAGCATTCTCGTTCATATTATACACACAGCTATGCGAATTCCATTCAATGACGTTCATTTTGGAAGATGTTAGACATTCTATTTGTTCATAAGACACCAGTAATTTGTTCCGAACGTGAAACTTAGGTTGAAGTTGTTCTGCTGCAGAGCGTCCGTATTTTTTATAAAAGATAGGGCAGCCATTCTTTTGCTTTTTTCTTCGGAAAACTACGTTATCTCAGTGAGCCAATACCTTTCACTATCCATGTAATGCAATTTATTATATATACGCTATCGCTAAAAAATAATAAACAGGGCTCTTTATGTAGAAATAATGAAGTCCCAATTAAACAGCCACCTGAAGAGCGATTAATAGGGTAACGTGTACTCCGTAATATAATTTGTAGAGTATAGCGTCGGGACATTTATGACCCAATTTGCAGGGATCAGCTGACTGAATCTATTCACTGTTGAGTGCAGAATCAGACTCAAGGGCCATGTGTATGTCTGACCACCAGCCCGCAGTGTGATCAAGTAAGCCCAAATTTCGAATACTACACAACTAACCGATTTTGATATATTTATTGACAAGGCTTTATCTAGGCCCTAAGTTTACTCTCACAGGATTCATTTCGCAAAAGAAAAGCTTTGCCTACACGTGGGTAGAACCGTGGGCGCAACCAGATTTACAAAAACATATTTACCAACAAAATCAAAACGAAAAAATAAAACTCATTAATTCTTAGGTTTCCTCACGTTAATGATGTCAAAGTTCTGGTCAAAGTATAAAATATTTTAGAGATGAGGATAGGCGCTTAGTAGGTATCATTAATTTTCTTTTCCATTCTATGCTTTCCCGTCTATTTCCAAGTCTCGCTATTTAAAATGTAGTGTGCTCATTAGTAACCGTACGACGATTTCTTTTACTCATAATGGAACGAATTTCTACGGATTTGTGCGGTATTTTATATAGGAAATCAATATTTTGCATTAACTAATTTAGTAAACCTATCAAAAATGTTAACGAACTAAAATGATAGGTTAGTTAGTTGCCAGGTACATGACTTTTAATTTTATATTATTACAAAACAAAACTTATTTCCATATTTGCTAAACAATCGCCCGAAAATAAATGAAAATAATTTTGCGTCACGTAATTCAATTCAGCCTTATTTTTCCAAGTCCAACACAAACATCCAACAAGCAAGACAATCATAATAATTTCAAAGCTAACAATACGACTGTGAACATTTTGCGAAATTTTATTAGCGCGTTCTTTGACGTTTTATTTTTTAATTGCATCATGGGCGGCCAGGCTGGTAGGCCACCACGCCACGCGGTACATCGCTCATTAATTCGATTACTGTTTTATTTCAAGCCGTCTCCGGCTTGAAATAAAACAGTAATAGAATTGACGAAATGTCTACTTAATTGTCATTATTTCGCTATAGGTACGTCCTCATGTATAGTAAAAAAAAATACAATTAGTCAGAACATTCGCATAGACCTTTCAAGAAACATTTTATACAGATTTTCTTCTAAAGGTCATATTCGTATCTATACAGATCAAAATGGAATATTGAAAATAATATCTGAAAGGTCTTTGTTTTCACACAGTCTCATTTCTTCACCTTTGATGTTAATATCAGTCTTTTGAAGTGTTGAACTGACGTCTCTCCAAGTTCGGTCATCCCTCATCAACCCACAGTCTTTTCCAGATAGCATCTTCTTTTGTTATAATTAAATTTGAAAAAGATGTCATTAAAATGTTACAATGAATTTGGGTAATGGCGCTTCAAGTTGTGAAAAGCACAACCTACGAGAAATAAAATACACAAAACTATCTTTCATTTACATCAAATATTATATTATTTAGGTATCCTGACATACATGCAAGGCCGTAGCCAGGAATTTATTCGAGAGTCGAGTTCTGGAGCAGAAAATATAAGATAGATAGATAGAATACTCTTTGTTACTCTTTATAAGCAACAAAATCAGTGTAAAACTATCATGTGTGTGTGTGTGTGTAATTTTGCATACATATTTAATTAAAAAGCAACGTGGCGACCAGTTCCGGACTGAAGCTAGTTTATGGATTGAGCGACATTTGAATACGGTGCCAGTTAGCCCGGAAAAACACGACGTTACGAATTTTTTTTTTCATTTTTGGAAAATCATGCAAGTTTGAAATAGTTATTTGTTGCAAGGCTGCAAAGTTGTTTTTTGGCGCGAGTATTTGTATTGAAACCTGAGCAAGCGAAGGATTCTCGATATAGATTCCTGAGCGTAGCGAGGGTTTCAAAGGTACGAGACGCAGAATAACTTTGCGGCGAGTGAAACACACAACTTTTCACCTCACTATAGCGAGGAAAATGCTATGTGCAAATAAAACAGCTTAAATAATATATTAAATTAGTGTTTATTTATTTAAAAAAATAAAAGTAAGTAGGTAATAGTCGTGCTGGCAAGTTCGATTACCTATTCTAAAAACCGGCCAAGTGCGTGTGGGATCAGGCACAATGAAGGGTCCCGTAGTTGGGATGAGTTTATCCCAAGAATTTTTTTTACATTGTAGTTGAAAAACGTGTTCTCTCATACATTCCACCTGCAAATGTAAGTTGGTCAACAATTACTCGTAAACTTGTAAAGCGTACTTAGCAGTGATAGTTTTCCACTTCCACAAAAAATAGCACTTTAAAGCTTAATATTTCAGAAACGGATCCCTTAATCGAAAAATTGTTTTAACAAACCCGCAATATTTTTGAAAGACCTTTCCAACAACATCCCACACGGGGGTAGACGAGAAAGAAATGAAACATGCTTTACATGTAGGTACAGGAGGTTCTCTAAATTTTTTATTTTTATGATTTTATTTTACCACGTTTTCGGCATAATTAATATGTATATCCATGTCAAATTATAGCTTCCTAGTACTAAGAGTCTCTGAGTAAAATCGTTTGTTATAACACTGCCGTGAGGTAATAGTCAATTGATAATAAGAATTAAAAAAATATTCAAAAACTGGCACATTTTTTTTATCAGAAGTTTAAACTGAAAAAACTTGATATGAGAAAAAGCATTTTCAAAGTTTCATTTTTTTACAACTTTGTACATTTTCTGATGTTACTAAGTACATTTTCTGGTACTTAGAAACATCATATAAAGTCATTTACTATATGAACTTGTAGATAATTCAGCATTAATTAATAATCTATTAAAATCGAGAAATGCAATTTTTCACTCAACTTTACAAAACTGCGTATATCTCGGAAACTAAATGCCGAAAACTGGACCCTTTTTGCTTGAACGCTCACATATTATATCAAAGGCATCTCCTTCTGCTGTGTCCAATCTATATTGCATAAATATAATATTATGATATATAAAGATATTATGTGAAAAATGTCGTGGGTTGTAAACATATACTCACTCAGTAACTCAAATTTTGTGTAAAACTGTAATGTGTAACTGTTTATTTCTCAACATAAATAAAATAAAATAAAAATCTAGTAGCGTTATTCATGCAAAATTAGCATCGATCTGCTGCAATAGATATTCCAAACATGTCCGACAATTAGTAAAAAAACATATATTTAAAACAAGGTAAACAAAAGCAGATGACGAGCGAAAATCGTGGTGCGACGAGGCGTGCGCCTGAACCCACCGGCCCCACACCGAGTGCGCTCCATCGTTAGTTAACATTGTTCAAACGTATCGTTCGTCAAAACTACGTCAACTTTTTTTTTCATAAAACGTTTCGTTGCTTCAGCTTCGTTTCGCAGGTCGTTTGTGTGATTATCAAATGAAGTTTGTTGGAATAAATAAGTGTGTTCGGATTTTTTTGTTGGGCGTAGTTGAGAGGTTTTCGGGAAAATAAAAGGAAAATAAGTAAACCATACTTTTTTTTGTAAACCCTTGGTAGCTTTGTGTTTAAATTATTCCGGATATTTTTTACTCACAAAATCAGATAAGAAATCAACGCTTGCTTAACTTGGTGTCTGAACGTGGAGTTGATCCGGAACATAAGATCTTCAACATCGGAAAGTGCCCGGGTCGCTGATAGTACGGTAGACTGTAAACAAAACGTATGGAAATTGATCACATGGAGATGAATTGAGTTTAAAAGCTTGGTGAACGTAATCTAATATAAGAATGATGCAAAATAGGGACGAATGACATTCAATGAGGAGCTTTGGGCAAGCAAAAGCAGATTGGAAAAATGATTATGCAATACGCGACTTTTATGCCCTTATGAGGAAAAAGACAGCATCCTTAATAAGTAGAATGAGGACTAGCAACAACAGTATTTTGAGGACATTAGTCGAACAACATGATGCACCAATATTAAGACATTCTGTCATTTCTGTCCAGTTCCTCGTGCGGCAGGGATGAATAAAAAATGATGTATAATATTAATAAGTACTAACCCTTAGTTGATAAGTTTTTTTACTAACCAGTGGGCCAATGTTGTCAAATTAACAATTAATATTATTATTATTATGTCGTTTTGTAATTGTCTTTCTTATTTATTTATCTAGGTACATTTTTAAATGGTTCTTAAAAGAAAAAAATAAAAACATTTAAAAATATATAAAAAAATATTATTATTAACACCGGCACCGGGGTTTATTAAGACAAAAATTACTACGTCTCGGATGCGAAGTAAGCTTAACAATGTTTTCTTAGAAAATTACTTTCATCGCTAAAATTTAAAACAAACATCAGCGATCGCGCGGCGGTATCGGAGCTTGATTTCCTACTTAAGTACCGTTTAAATAAGAAAATTCCAACGCCTTTTTCACCCTTTTGTAATTGTAGGAAAATTAACAAGGAATTTTGTTTTTATTTAAGGAAGTTTGATTAAAAAAAAAAAAACAACCAGCCAATAGAATACCAGCTTATTATTCAGTATCATGTTTTTCTCTTCAAGAAGCTCATCAATTCAGACTGCTTTTGTCAGAAGGGTTGAAAAAAGTAGATAAATCAGCGAGGTAATAACATCAGCCGAGATCATTGTATTGTGAAACAAAAGAACTTATTGCGAATAATGAATAGATATTTTGCGAACAAAAGGGAACAGAATTTATCCTATTATAATAATAAGTATACCTGTATCTAAGGTACAACTGAATATTGGTTATGGTTTCTAACTCGAGCAGTCCGCACCTACCTTTAACGAGACCTTTTGTGTGGGTCTGTATTGGATATCTCATATTACAATGAATACATTTTATTTATGTACGAACCTGACCCTGGTACGTCCAGAGGTAGGAGTTATATTTAATTCGATATCGTGTAGGAAGGTAAATAATATTGATTTATGTGTAACAGTATATAGCCTGAATTTTAAGTGGAAGGTTAGACTTAAAGTCAAAGTCAAATCAGATGATTTGATTTGACATAAACACTAGCTTAACGCGGCCAAAATTTTGTTAAGATGACGTTAAATTTTTATTAGTTTCTTTTTTACAAATAAAAGGTCTTTATTTATTTTTCTTGTATATTTCAGCCATCACTTTCAACCCTACCATACAACTCAAGAGATATTGAACCTCTTTGTACACAAATATCCAAACAATGAACCCTCACAGAGCGATTGTAAGCCTTATTTTAGAGCTATTCATCGTTGCATACAGATAGTGTCTAATTCATCTTAATAAATAATGAATAATTTTTGCAACTTTATTTTTCGTTCAAAATGTCAATTAAGCCAGATCTTCGCCCAAGACGGTTACAACCCCGAACTTATTACAAGCGAAAACAGAGCGAAATGGATTAATATTTTAATAAGGTTTTCAACGCCTGGAAACAACAGGGGTGGATCGCTGGAAAATGTAGTAAAAACGTCAGCGTGGACTGGCAAGGAGTAATATTGTGATAAATCATACCTGTTCGTACATCATTGCGTTGGCGCTATGAATATGAACGCTCTGAGGGACACTATACGGCTATAGCAGTAATAACAGTACAATTTCTATTGTCTCGTTTGCGTCCCGCAAAGTGTTAAATAGTCACGGAACCTAGGTTCTAATAGTACATTATGATACAAGTGTGTAATGATCAATGCACATGCGTTTCATACGACGTTCTTCAACACACTTGCGAGGCAAAAAATAAATAAAATGAAATATGGCCCGCGGATTCCTTTTATCGCGGTGTCTTTGCAGCTTGAAGGAGAGGCCAAGGCACGAAGCCGTCAAACAGTCTAATAGGTATTAAAAGCATAAAAACTGAATATTTTGTATATCATTTAGATGTAGAACACGAAAGACTGTTATTTTTTTGACAAAAAAAAACTTGCGCAGTCGTGGGACCCCCCGTTAGGAACGAAATTCCTTCTCACGTATGATTTAAAATAAAAAAAAAATTCGCAGCTCCCATCATGGATTTACATTTTGACCTCACTATCGACTATAGCACCCTCGAAAACTATGAAAACGACACCCATGACGAAAAATTTGAAAATTTTCGCAACTGCCATCTTTTTTTTTTGTGGATGGGAAATCATCAAATGACTTCTCCCGCTCTGGGAGGCGGAGCGGGAGGGCGTGTCAGACTTTTACTGACTAAAACCCACCCGTGTTCCTTCTGTTGCCTGTGCCAGGGCCACGGTAACTCTTTCGAACATCCCGCAACCCCGGCTGGCAACCGCCATCTTGGATTTATAGTTTGACCTCACTATCGGCTTTAGCACCCTCGAAAACTATGAAAACGACACCCATGACGAAAAACTTGAAAATGTTCGCAGCAGCCATCTTGAATTTGACCGAATTCACACAAAAAAAATTCTTTTTCTTTCTCAAAATGTTGTCTTTTTCATTTCAAGAAAGTCGCACGGAGGGGATATACAAGTATGAACGCTTTTCCGTTAATCACGATTTCTGCCAGTTTATTCCTATCGCTAGCCGCGTAAAAGAACTTCGTTCCAATAAATAATTTGATGAAAATTTATTTATGAATGCTTATTTATTATATTTTATTTTTGTATGTACATAACCTATTTATCTAAACACAGACCCAAAGACCACAAGCCTTCATTAAGAGCTATTTATCATGACACGATAGTGTTCACCACTATTCATCTCACTAGAGAAACACAGTATTATAAAGCAAAGCGTGCCTACTGCTAGTCAATGAAATATATTCCCTGCAAAGTTATTTCGCGGCAATGCAGTAGATTATATTCCATTCTATGCAGTTTCATCTCTTTTCTAGCGTTTCTGTTTCTACTGGCACATAGCATATATTTTCTCTTGGGTTCGGTAATCGTTTCCTGATAAATTGCGCTGATGCCGCACCGGAACGATATCCTACCAATATTGATGAAACGCTGTTCGTTTCTTACCCTCTTTTTAAAGACTTATCGAGCCTCTGATCAGTAAACATGCTTGCTGTTAGAAATTGGTTATCAAACAATAACAAATATATTTGACATGAAATATAATTTAATAGGTATGCTACACCTGGATTTTTTTATTTAATACGAAATATAAGGTCGCTTATTTGGTCGCCTATTTCGTTTAAAATAAGAAAAAACTTAAAACCTTTTAATGCTGAAACAGCGTGATTGAGTGACATAAAATCTCGTTTATAATGATAATAAAGGGGCTTAGAACCTCCAACCTGTACCTCAAACAATTAAAACGGGGCTTTTAATTAGGATTAGCCTTTTGAGTAAAATTTTCGGAATAATTTTTCTCGTAAAACGTTTTTCCTAACGTCTAAGTTATATTTACTTGGCGACGGCGTTAATCTAAAAGAAGATTAACTAATGGGTGCGGCTGCCCACGGAAACTAATAAGAAGGTTACAATAATATAGAGAAAGGGCTAGTGCGACCCGAGCCCTGAGATAACAATCTATTCATATTAGTGTAAGTGTCATGTTACGGCTATATTGTCGCGATAACGCGAACTACACTTCGCGCGCTCTCTGTTGCACAACAAGACGTCGAGCGGTGCGGCGATAAGTCCCCTCTTTGAGGTGTGGCTGGAGAGGCGCCACGGCGTCCTCACCTTCCGCCTGACGCAGGTCCTCACCGGACACGGGTGCTTCGGGAGGTACCTGTTCCGGATAAGGCGGGAGGAAACGCCCGGGTGTCACCACTGTGTGGATCACCCGGAGGACACGGTGGAGCATACGGTGGAGGTCTGCCCTGCTTGGGCGGAGCACCACCGTGTCCTCGCGGAAGCGATCGGCGGCGGCGATCTCTCGCGTTCGGTCCTGGTTCAGGCCATGGTACGGAGCGAGAGTACATGGGAAGCCATTACCTCCTTCTGCGAAGCAGTAATGCTCGCGAAGGAGGAGGCGGGACACGTGAGGGAGAGGTAAGCTTTGCGCCCTCACGCCCCTGGTCTCCGCAGGAGACGCCCTGGGCGTCGGGAATTGGCAGCCGATTCCCGGCCACCGTAGGCGCGGGCTTGCGGACAGCGAGCAATGGGTAGCTCGCCATCCAGTAAGGACCAGGCCCGAGTCGACGGCGCGTTGTGTTCCACGCGCGCCTCAAAGAGATGTCAGCAGCATTGAAGGGGTCCGCTAGGACCGATGCCAGCCGCGGTTGCGGGATGTTCTATAGATTTACCGTGGCCCCGGCACAGGCAACAGAAGGAACACGGGTGGATTTTAGTCAATAAAAGTCTGATACGCCCTCCCGCTCCGCCCAGAGCGGGAGAAGTCTTTTGATGATTTCCCATACACAAAAAAAAGACGTCGAGCGGTGTGCGAGAGAGAGCGCGTGAAGTGTAGTTCGCGTTATCGCGACAATGTAGCCGTAGCATAAACGTGAACTGAGCATGGGTCCTCCTACAACCAAGTTTGGTAAAACGAGTTTCTATTTTTAGTGCTTTAGGCTGCCCGTCATCTGTCACTCAGACAATCAATCCATCAATCAGTACCTAAACCAGTCAGTCACAGGTCTGTATTAATAAACGGAACTACTTTATAAATATAGATGAGGCCAGACGGGCGTGACGAAAAATACGTTCAAACGATCCATCTGTAAAATTTCCTTTAAATTTTTCAATGAGCAATGTTAAATTAATGGCGTATAGTTTATGTCCTTTGTTATAGTCTAGTATACCAAGCACAGCAGCCCTATATATAGCTTTTTATGTCGGCATAAAGAGAATGTAGGTTTACGACACTTTTTCAACTACATATGAGTAATACACCCCATAATGTAAATTAAATAGGTGAATATACTTGACATAAAATACAAGCGTAATAAACCCTTTTCATTTATTTGTACGAAAAGATTAATTTACTTCATAATATTCGCTTTAAATTCAGCATCATAATATATGCGAATGTCTTAATTTCCACCGCCCACGCGGACATTTCATGGAACATTAAACCTAACGCTTAGATAAAAACAAAGGCGTAAACAATGGTAATCACTCGTAATTAAAAGAAAGTGTCCATATCTTTTCAGGCGGTGAAATATAAATGTGCTGAATTTGACACATTGCTCACATTTTCCGAGCATTTTCCGCATTTTCTTTGCGAACACCGCTGCCATATTATAGTCCAGTCCTCCTTGGTCCTCTGTATCGCTGTTTAAACAAATGTCAAGGATTAATAACAGATTAAGACTAGAGCTAATTTTACCAAACTGTTCATAATCGGACAAAAGTCCATTAAAAAATAAAAGCCTGTTAATAAACATCGATTGTAATGGAATTTACGTTCCATTAGAAAAAAATAACATCACACTAATAAAGCTGGCGTTAGGATTCACTCTTAAATCGGTCAGTTGTCAAAGCAACCAAAATAAAAAGTCGCAATGTCACATGTCAATGTTCACTAACAATGCATCATTTTAGCTAGCCGTATAGACTCGCGTTTTTTATTTCGATGATTTTGATAACTGAATAATGTCGGTTAGTAATTACGTTAACGGACCTCTAGGGCAGCAATTAAATTTAACGCCTGATTAAGACATTTATTCATGGATTAGCATGGTGAAACACTCGCTACTCTTAATGCCCCCGTTAACATTAAACTACAATAACTAACATGGTATGGTGAAACTAGGTTTAAGCATTTTTTTAATAAAGAACGCGTTTCTAAAGCTCGCTAGTCACTTTATATTTCGCTCTCTTCGAGAAAAAGTCACAAACAGCGTAATGTGAATCGACCGAATAAAAAAAAAGTACAGTAACTTTTTTGCATTAATCCTTTTGGCGTGTCGAAAAGAATTTCTGGTGGCGCTCCGCTCTCGTCAGAACGTTTCTGCCAAATATGCGAGTTAGCAAACTTTGTGCGCTCCGATGGACTTTTTGCAAGCCTGTTTCAGTGAGTCTGTGTATGTTTTTTGCGATAACCTACTGGTAGCGCAAGTAGGTTTGTTCCCGTATTGTTTCGTGAGTTAAAAGTTTTGCAGCATTTTTTTATCTGTGCCTCTCATGCAGCACTATGTTTTAGCCGAGGAAAATAGGAAAAAAAAACTATTATGATGCATCTAGAATATAGTTTAATCATTATCTATAACATTTTCATCCGTGCGATCAGAATTGGTTCGCCATTACAGGAATTTAGGTATGTATAATAATAAAAGAATATTTTGTTCTCATTACCGGAGTCTGTAACAGACGGTCTTGTTATCTCGATAAAACCTTTTAGTTTCGTGTACGCGTCTTACCATTTAGTACAAGGCCAGAACGCAAGGGTGTGAAACTAATCGCGTATTGATTGGAAATCACTTTTTTACTAAGGTCTTTCAATCTATATAAGAATAGTACGCAAATACTCGCGTATACTTCGTAGTGATCTAATTAAATACCTTATTCCATAATATACAGTGCCAGTACGCATTCGGACTAATCGTGTATATGTCGCAGCCGAATGGTATAATACGGCTTAATACATAACGTCTAGCCGAAATATATAAAGGCGCATTTTTCTATTACGGCTGATTGACGCTCAGCTGGATTGTCATTGCGTTACGTTTTACAATACAGCTACTCACGTTTAGACGTGTAGCAGAATGGCTTATCTGCAGTAACAATAAGCGTTCGGTGTGGCTTCTTATTGTCGAATCGGTCGCAATAACTAAGGTAGGGCACTCTGACCAATTGGTTTAGGTTAGGTTAGAATTGTGATCAACCAAGAGCGAGCCGAGCGAGCGAAGCGAGCGGTGCCGCAGCAGCGGTCGGCGAGCGCTACTTCCAAGTTGGTCGCAGTTACTTGGCTATTTAGTATTTTTAGGACTGACTGAAAACTTTGTATTAAAATCGTCCGATCACTGTTTTCACTCAGGGTCATTTTTAAAGTTAAAATATCATCCCATACTATTAATCAATGATTTTATTAAACTATATATTTAAAACTTGTCAGGCGTAAGTGATGTAAGTAGTATAGTTTGGAGCCAGGACGCGCGCGTCCACGTTACAAACTATACACGAGCAGTACGCAAAATTCGTGTATACATTGTAATCACAGATTTAAAAATAAAATTATAATGTAGGTATACGCGAACAGTTTCCTATGGCTGCGTTTTGGACTCGTATAAATTGGAAAGACGCCTTGTGTACCATAAACCATTATTATCTAAATATGTTGCTAGTAACATATTTAGTACAGAACACGTTAAACAAGGTATCGCTATAAATTTAATTACCATAGGTGGATCACAACGTAACATGGTTTCTCGTTAGCATTATTAGAAAAAGCTAGATAGTTTATCAAGTCAGTCGTCAGGCCCGGGTCAGGACGAGCGCTCATCGATACAGTGTGTCGTCAGCTGATGGTAAATGTGTGTGAGAATATTACATCATAACACTTTGACTAATGAGCTGTGACTTAACCGACGCTGACTGGTGTTGCAGCCTCCGCGGTAATAAATCATCCTTGTGAAAAATGTTTACATAGCGAGGTAATGGATGACCGAATGCTTGACACGTTTTCATTATATCACTCGAGCACAGCCCTTTTTCGGCGCTCCCAGTATTTATTTAATACCGTTCGATTGACAGTCATTTAGAGCCAACATCGACCCTCTCAGCTCAACAAGGTTAGACGAAAAAGGCTCATGTGATTTGATGTGATGTGATGTGATGTCCACCCTGATGTAAGCGGATTACGTTTTAAAATCGCAACTAATTATTCATATTCCAGGGCTGGAGCGGCACCTACCCATTTGTTTTTATAAACGTTTTTAATTGGTACTCATTTAGTGAGGTAAACGAGGGAGAATAACTGTTGTAAAATGTAAGAAATAAACGGAGTAATGTGTTTGTTTTACTGTCCTGTTGTTATGTTATTTCATAGCTTTACAAAATGTATGTTACCCATTAGAGTAAAAGCAACAGGCGGACTCTAAGTAGAAATCTGTTTACGCCATGAATAAGACACATGATTCATACGTGGAAAACATGAACAATTTGCATACACGAAATGTTCATATCTACAATATGCATAATTGTGTAGTACTAGGTGCTAACATACAGCAATAAATTGCAAGCAAGTGATTTCGCATGCACACAACTTTGCAAAAATGTAGCAACGCGTGGGCAAATTGTCTCACAACTTTCTTTTAAAACCTCAATCCCAGCTCACTTTGTAAGGATGGCGAAACTGAATTTACTTACAAAAGTTTCTACAAAAGGCCTTGTAAATTTTAAAGATACATTTTGTTTAGGTGCGAAAAACGCTTGACTGTACGTCTTCGCAAGTATTTAAATAAGGAAATTCTCAGAAGTTTATGTTTATAAATCAAATGAGCTGGCACATTAAGCTTAGTCTATGACTTTATGAGGGTAATTTGACGCTTGAAATATAATGGGCTTCGCTCCTGAAACTTTAATTTGAAATGTGAAGTGGTCGGATTAAAGTGCTCTCTAGTTTTCTCATGTGCATATAGGCCACACATGTCACATCTACAAATTACAGAGGAAACAGAATTTTATAAAAATATTAAATTGAATTAGACGAATAACTTGTGAGAAGAATATAAGTACCTACTATATTATATTTTGAAGAAAAAAATCATTTAGATTTTTTGACGGGTGGGCACAAAAAACAATCATAAAAATCTCTACGAGAATTTTCATTTAAGTTTCGTTTACCGATAGGTAGGTACAAGTTCTTAAACAAAAATAAATAATTTGAAATACAAATACATTTCTACGTTTAGTTTATAAAATAAACGTATCTACAAGAAAACAAAGAAAAACGCTTGCTGCAATATTACTGCGTTGGTACGAGGCAGGCTAAGATGTACTATATTTTCAGTACCCATGTCTACACAGTCAAATTATAAAAAAAAAAATAACACTTGATTGTTGCTAGCTAGTCTATAAAATAATGTTTACAAATTCTCGTACAGCCAACCCTTTTTATCTGCCTATTTGTGGTGTTTGATGCCTATAAGCCAACCACAAATTGCTCCCGGTATCGAAAAAACTCCATTGATAGGCGTCGTCGCTTAATTATTCGGTGAATTTAATCCAATTATTTTCTCCTAGTTTTCGTACGCCGTATTATCGGGTAATGAGATCACGGAGATGTTATCCTAATTAGAGTAGATAGATATAATGTGAGGTAGAGCAGATGCACGTCTCAAGATTTAACTAGGCTATTAGGAGAGCCCATGTACACAAAGTATTGATACATTGCCCTGAATATTAGATCTGTTATACCTACTTTCACATATTTAATGTAACACGGTGTTAATAATTTTTTCAACGAAGAAAATATCACATTGTACTAAATAAAGACGTGTTTATAAGTAGCTCTCATTATTAAAATAGCTTTTTCATAAGTCGTAATCCTGTACTAACACTGCGCAGTTGAGTACCGACCTTAATGTACACAAACATCTTGGCATAAAGATGTTTTAAGTAAGAATATATTTCTTAACTAGCTGTTGTCCGTGGCTTCGCCCGCGTGGATGTCAATACTTCTCTATTTGAATCGGATTTTGTTCACAATTTCATGGAGATTAGCTGGACCAAACTGACAGACAACATTTTAAAAATTGTTTTTTTTTTTATCAGTAGCGTAGGTATAAACTTTCATATGCATTAAATAAAAAGCTCTTATTTTGACATTACAAACAGACACTTCAATTTTATTTATTTGTATAGATTTACTCCCTTCGCTTCGCTTCTTTTAAACTGTGTTTCAACCAATTACTTTTTTTTATACTCCGAGATTGAATACACGCTTGGGTAGGTAACTGTAGTCTGAAAAAGTATATTGTTCTTTAAAGTAGTTGAACTGACATTTTAAAAACACAGCAACAAACTTCATTACCGTTCTCGAACTGATATTGAACAGTAGTCTACGTTCACACGTATATTAAAGCACGTTAAGGCATTGTACCAAGTTCACTTCCCGTGTCAGCTTAACAGCCGATAACGACATGCGGGATCTACTCGCGGCAACAGGAAATCTACCTATATGCCGATGATACTGTGCGTGTTGTTCATATCGATTTAGATATTCATTGTTGTCCTGCTCGGAGTGACTCATAAATATTACGCATAGACGAATATAGTTACCGATTGCTTAAAGTAATGAGATTGGTAAATACTCGATTAGTATACCTACTAACCTCTTTATAATAGGGTAAGTATATGGTTTAATTAATTTAAAAGGTCCTTACATTCAAACTAATCGCTAGAGACCCGTTATGGTACTCGTACTTTACCAAATTCGATTAAGCAATTTTACCTTTTTGGTGAGATTGCCTGCTCGATTTTCAGCCTGAATACTTGTCTAGATTAAAATCTTTTCCTTCTCAAGCAACAGGTTTTCTGAAGGACTGCTTGAATAGCTTTTGAATCTTTCCAGATTGCTTTTAATTTAGATTGCAGTTCTTGTTCCAGTGATTGTTTGGCTCGTTACTTTCTGTTCTGCAAATTTTTTTCTCGGTATGATTCACTTCAACGATTAACGGGCTGTTTTAGTGACAGTACCTACAATACTACTCGTATTTGTAGTTTTTATGAGTTCGCGTCTTGTCGCAGCGATAGTTTTAATATTATAGCTCGAGTGTGCTGTTTATTGATATCGATAAGCTATAAATTATTTCGAAGTGACAAAAATGGTCGAGACTTTTACTGCAACAATTGTAACTCGTTTAGATATTTGCAGCTTTGTTCAGTTGGACTGAGTTCTTTGTTGTAACTCAGAGAAACGGTGCAAAGGTGCGGTTGAAAGTAACTTTTGCTTTACAATCAGTCTGTAACATTAATTGTTTTCTTCAGCTACTTTCTAAAGTAGAAACCGCGGTTCATATATACCCGGCCCTGTATAGATAGTATAAACACCAATGTAGAAACGTATACTTTTTCTTTAAGTTTAGCTAGGTATAGGTATATGAATAAATGAATTAAATTGCAAATGCTGCAAACGTGAATTAATATGGCTAACCGCAACTGTCCCGTGCGAATGGAATGATTATCGATTGCGGCCTATCAGCCGCTCAACAAGTGAGAGGGCATTGTACATGTAGGTATCGTGACATTTATGTATATGTATGTTTATAAAACTCGTACGTAATATGAATCTTTTTTATAGAAATAGGGTTGCCCAGCCGTTTTTCGAGACTTTTTGGGGATGTTGACAATGTTCGATCGAATATTGCTTGCGGGAGATAGTTTTTGAAAAATTGGACTCTTCCGTGTCTTTAAGACTACAATTATTTGTCAGTTTCGTCGGTTAACTAGTTGTCCGTTAAAAGTGTGATGTCCTAAAAATACAGATGAACTTTCTCATCGGGTCAAGCTGGATGCCCGTCCCAACAAAGTCGTGAAGTGTTTGATTTACTATCTATACATGTGTATGTGTGCTCTTAACAACCTTGTGATACATGGTAAAGGTCAGACCTCCCTTTATATAACAACCAAAATTAAAATATTATGGAAGGAATCGTTGCGTGTTAGTGTTATTCTCTCATAATTTATAGCTCAGTACCCTAATTGCGCAACACACTATCAATCAGAATCTGAATCATTTTGATGCAAATTACTAATCCATTGTTTCTTGAGTTCGAAAAATTTATCTCATCAACAACGTATATAGCCCAATGAATGTTGTTGAACTGTCAAAATGAAACCGATTCCTACTGTAAGCATATTACGCAATTGCTCCGCTGGGCTACCGTACCGGCAGAATCATAACAGTTTGCGTAGGTACGCCTATGTTCTGTGTTATGGGATTTGGTTTCCGTACTAAGTCCTTCAGGGGGACCACTGTGCGTGGGCCATGGCAGCCGTCGGTGGGTATTCCAACCAGCCCACCCTCCAGAAGTTGATTACCACGGTAAGCCTTCTTACTTTAGGTTAGTTCTAGGTTTTGTCTAGTGGCTGTGTGCTGAGGACGGCCAATATCGACTGAAAAGCTGGTAGGAGTCCCACGTAACCTGCTTTAAATAATAAAGAGTTCTTCCTAGTTCAGGTTTGGTTTCGTCTCTTTATGGCTTTATGTGTGTGTCTTTAAGAGGACAATATAATATTATTAAATGAGGTTTAATCTGTCCAAACCAGAATCAACGTTCGTAGATAATAATTTTCGCTTTAATTCACCCTTTCGAAGCGCTCATCTGTGAAATAGTTTCGAAATACGATTAACACGATACTATGGGACTCGTTTCAAAAACTTGTCACTTTAGATAGGTATATAAATATACCTACGTCTCATATATACCGGAGGTGTTGGTAGGGGAGTATAATAGGTAACACCCACATATCATCGATGAATGCTTCGTTGGTCTCGTGGTCGCAAGCGCTATTGCTGAGCATTCGGTCCTGGGTTTGATTTCGGATCGGGCAAAATGATATTGGTTTTTTTTTCATCTGGAATTTCTCAGTAGCAGCACGGAGTCTTGTTTGTGACCGGTTGATGGGACTTAAACATAATTGGCGAAATGTGGGTGTAGTATAGGTACACCTCTACCTAACCCTTTGTGTTCCTTCAGTTTCCTGTGCCAGGGGTCACGGTAACTCTTTCGAACATCCCGCGGCTCTGGCAGGCATCGGCCCTAGCGGACCTCGTCAGTTAGTGCTGACATCTCTTTGAGGCGCGCGTGGAACACAACGCGCCGTCGACTCGGGCTTGGTCCTTACCGGTCGGCGAGCTACCCATTGCTCGCCGTCCGCAAGCCCGCGCCTACAGTGGCCGTGAATCGGCTCTCAATTCCCGACGCCCAAGGCGTCTCCTGCGGTGACTAGGGGCGTGAGGGCGCAGAGATCGCCTCTCCCTCACGCGTTTCGCCTACTCCTTTGCAAGCATTACTGCTTCGCAGAAGGAGGTGATGGCCTCCCATGCACTCTCGCTCCGTACCATGGCCTGGACCAGGTCCGGATGCGAGAGATCGCCTCCGACCTCTGCCTAACCCTTGGGGAATACAGTCGTGCTGTTATGTTATATGTTATGTATAATCGATGACAACATTTAAGTAGTGCTGTTGCCGTTATTAGAATGTGAATCTATTGCCATTTGGCAGGGATATTTTTGAATTTCACGCTGCTCCCAAAATATCTGCAACTAAAATAATACATTGGTAGATCTCACGATCGTCAGCAGCTTTTGCAATCTAAAAGGCAAGTTATACCTAAGTGTTAGGTTTTCATTATATCGATATATGTTTTAATCGTATACTTACTTTATCTATTTACCTGGTCCTTGTGAATTCAATTCGATTCAATTCAAAATGTTTATTACTCAACACGGTACATAATCATACATTTCTAGATGTCACGTGAATGCGCAGTCCACTGTGTTGCACCAATTCAGACATGCAAAATTATTATTAAAATTATACCAATTTCACAAACTCAACAATAATACCATATATAATGTCATAAAATCAAAACAATAAGTATGTTATGTCAGAGTATACTTATATAATGTCATAATTAAGTAATGTCCAATACAGTCGACATATAATTAGCAATGCAAATAAAATAATTTTAATTTTAATACTGACTTTGAGCGAAGAATTTTCTAATACCCATGAGCCCTGTAACAAGTGAAGTGAGTGGTTGTACGCAGCACTCAGCAGTGAGAGTTTTCTACGCTTAAAATTAAACTGCGATCACCTATCCATTTGTCTCATATGATTTTTTTTCCGGTTTATACAGCCATGTGTTTTTGATAAATAAAAAACCACGCTGCCCAGGTTGGTCTTAAAAGTCGATAAATGTATACACAAGCAATTAGATACAGCATAAAAGAGTCTCGTATCTCGCGAATCTACATATTAGCCACGCGTGATGGTTATGGAAACCCTCACGACCTTGGGAGGCTAAAGTTCAAGAGTAGATTTTTGCAGGCACATGTGTTACATTACAGCTAATCTCCTATTAACATGACGCATAAGTACCGGCGCCGGCGTCAAGAGGGCTGTTCAGCCTCCTAACACCCCCTTCGCATGCCACACGCGATTGGGTTGGATAAGGCAAATAATTGCGACGCTAATGTTTTGATGCTTATCTCATTGTAACGTTAGTTGTTTAATAAGTCATGGCTGAAAGGTGGTGGGGACGGTATTCGGTCACCGAATAACGCTTATACTCGGTTCTTATAAACAACAACGAATCGCTTTGCTTACCAGCATTTTTTTATTGTCAAACTGGGCATATAAATAGATTCGTAAGCAAATTTTATCTGTGATAGCTACTTACATATGAGAGGGTCTAGTTATGTATATGCAATCTTATGGGAGGGTCTTTGCTTCATTATTGGTAAAGAAGAAAAGAGTCTTCATTTTAACCGATAATGGTTCGTAAATTATGGGAATCGGCCATAAGTCAACTTAGCAAATATCTGTGCGAAATAGCTATACTTACGTACTTACTTAACCCGTCGCACACCAATTAGAAGACACAATTAAAAATCTATTGTTATCTGCAAACATGGTGTGCAATTGACGTTTAGAGAGTTAAGGGAACATGACACACATCAGAATCACAAACAGACTGTATTTATTTATTTACATAAAGGCTTACCAACTAAACAAATACAGAGCATTAACCCGACGTCTTTGTCATAATATAGATCTCGCATGTGTCTAAATTATAAGAAAGCACGGCACTATTAATTAGCGTACTAGATACATACAAACAGAAAAAAAAAACATCAAATAACCACAAAACAATTAAAATAATAATAATAATAATTTACATTTTTTAATACTACTTGGCAACACTGACACGTCAACACCGTAAATTTTTTCATAGCTCGTATTTCCCGTTTAAAATTATTCCCGTAAGTCACAAGTTTGCATAAATAACAATAAAACCTTTTGGAACAAATAATAATTAAATAATAATCAATAAACACTATAAAATGAAAAATGAAACAAACATCAAGATTTTCAGAAAAATTGACGGCTGTCAAATTCGGCCGGGATATGAATTATTTGATGCTATGAAAACAAAGTTATGTTGACGAGATCAGCAGCTCGCCGTGCACGCCTACCACCCCCGGACTCGTCGCTCAGCTCCGCCTCGCCGCCGCCGATAGCCAGCCACACCGAAAGTGCTGTGACACCGGCCGTGGCAGTTGCGTCGAGCTCGAGCGACGAATATTTTTCCCCGCCGACGTCGCCAACACCCGTACGTCAGCAGGGGAGAGGCCGGCCACCGAGGAGCTTGGGACTTAGGGGTCATCCGGCCCCGAGCCGGGTCCCCGCTACCGGTGGTTGTGTGCAGCGCATGAGATGGAGTCAGTCTATGAACGAGAACGTCATGCGCGCATATTACGGGTCCACAGAGGGGGGAACTAACCTCACTGCGTACCGCGATAGGATGCTGTCTCTGTTCCAGGAACTGGAACCAACCGTTAACGCCTCGGCCCAACGACTGTCGGATCAGGTGCGGGTCATCCAGCGCAATCACAGGTTGGACGATACCGCACTTGATAGGCTGCGCTCAGAGGTACTGAGCAACTATATTGCCTCAACTTCGGCACAGACCGCAGCACAAGCGTCAACTATTGATGCAATCCTGCCGCGGCCGAATCATGTTGAAGAAGAGGATGATAGGGTTGCCACAGTAAGTAGCCAGTGCAACGTCCGATTGAGGAGCACACTGGAGGATGCGTTTCGCGAGTATAGGTCCACTCCGACCGAACTTAGGCCCCGATTACCACGCTTACCTATGCACAAGAAAAATAGGGCGCTGGTGTGTGCCTTGGACTCGCAGCTTAAGAATTTTTTCGAGAGCAGCGAGGATCTTGTTGATACGCACTCGATCCTGTATTGAACTTGCACGCCAGCGTCTCAAGTCGCACCAATCTACGCTTACAAAGCCAGGCTGCACGAACACGTCTTCCGAACAAACACACCAAGCGTGAACGCAAACGCTTTGACGATCTTACATTTCTACCCTACAGAGCAAAGGCTAACAATAAATTGACCTAATACCCGTTTGATCTCTGTATTGCGCTCTTGTTGGGCGGAAAACTTTTTGTGAACCAATCAGGAGACGAGAGCTGGATTTTTTAAGTTTTTCGAGTAGTATCTGTCCAATCAGATGGATCATTGAACCAAGAAAATACACATGGAGAGTAACATATGTAATATATTTTATTTCTGGATTAGGGGTTTCAGGTTTCGAGATAATGCGTCTTCCACGTATCGCAATAACTATTCGTTTAGATTTAGAAGAGCGAAATGAATGTACTGTCTCTTTGATAAAGTATGAGAATCACCTCTAGGATTTTGTCGGTTTTACTGAGTAACATAAATTTTATAGCTTGCCGGCACTGTCAGTAACGACGGGTGTATTAATTAATAACTTTAGAAATTGTATAAAAGATTGAAAGTAAGATTAATTTTCTGTCTCCTACTTGGCAAAATCCATTTTGCAAAGTCGCGTCTTTTGAGGTGAGGTGAACAGGAAATGCTTGCTATCAGAATTTAATATCTGGGGAGGTCACAAGTGGACGGCGAGGGAGGGGAAAAGGGGGTGTGACCTAATGGTGCTTTTTATGTCAGTTACAGCCGGTTAGAAGTTGGACGATCAGTCAACAACAATCACTGATGAGCAGGTTTAGGGAACAATGAATAATTTGAAGCAGGAAATAAAAATAAACGATTGTTTCGAATGGAAGTAATAATTAAGGATGTGTTTAACAATAAAAAGGAGGTAAAAGTGTTTGAAAAAAGATACGACCTTTTTAAGTTACGGCATTATTGGGTATTGTCTTATTGTCTTAGTCCTATGATCATATCATCAGGCACTCTAGCCAGATTGTATCATAAACACATACCTGTTTAGACATTAGCGACGGTTCCAAATTAAATTATGATATACAGCCAGCCGTAAACATCTTGGTTGAACAAAACCACCTGTAATGAAAGTCGCCGTTTTAGCCAAATATGAATTAACCCATAATTCACATTGACAAACGGTTTTCTACGAACATTTTATATGTTAGAAACCACGTTAATTTAAAATATTTGTATAAACAATGTTGTATTGATAGCTTTATAATACATAAAATAAAAATCTTTTATTTCAGACCTATAACGTCCATTTCTTTAGAGTTTGGTTTGGTTTTTAGCGTACCTACGTTTTTTGTACGCAGCTGACGTAGAAGTTTCTTTTGAGGAGCTCGTGCTTAAGTAACCAGCCGCACGGGTCGATCCACCAGGTTAAGCTACGCTTGCCGGGGTTGGTGCGTGAATGGGTGACCATCTTCACATACCTTTCATATGCTATTTGAAATAAATGATTTTACTTTGACTTTGACATACTGAGACACCGCCGTGCCTCGGCAAGTACCTACGTTAAGCCGTTGCTCCCGTCTGTCATTCGTGGATCTTTGACAGTCTTTACAGATCGTCAGAAGCCCGAAAGTCTGACAACCAGTCGTACCAAGGGTATCGTATTACCCAGTTACTGGGTTGTGGAGGTCAAATAGGCAGCCGTTTCATGTAAAGTACTGGTATTCAGCTGCATCCGGTTAGACTGGAAGCCGACCCCAACATAGTTGGGAAAAGGCTAGGCAGATTGATTGACGTAGAAGTATCTTTTAAGTACCACTGTTTACCTCCTTTTAATTTTCAGTTAAGAACGCATAAAACACACATTCGTACATAATAGGAGTTTGTTTAGTAACGATCAAGTAAACCTTTTTACCCGACTACGGCGACGCCAAAAAAGGAGGGTTATGTGTTTGACCTGTATGAATGAATGTCCATATCTATGTATGTTCCCTCGTAACTACTAAACGGCTGAACCGATTTTGATGAATGATATACCGTTTGATTTGCTTTTTTGCGCGAGTGTCATTGAGTATAATACGAGAAAAAAATCAGCCGTTTCATACATTTTGGCCGAGTAGGTATTGAACTTTTGTATGAAACAGCAGATTTTATTATTAAAATTATAAAAATCTAATTGGAGGATATATAGCGCCAAAATATATGTTTTAATTTTTTTTTTCTCCCAAACCTATCGACTGGGGTATCAAAATGAAGGGTTTTAAAAATGATTACAAAAATGTACTCAAATTATATGTTTAAATGTAATTTGGAATAAGAAATGATTAAAAAAACCCAAACTTTTGGAGTGAGTGAGTAAGAGGCCGTTATCACCCTTGATTTGAAGTACGCGCATGTCAAAACAACAGCAAAGACGTAGAAAAGACCAATAATACCGTCCGACGTCCGTAATGTCTGACGAGCGAATCGCATCACTTGACATATCTTGACGTTATCTAGACAATCAATCAATCTGCCTAGCCTTTCCCTTTTCAGTTTATATTAAATTAATTTTGAACTTTTTTCGTACCGCAGTCGGGCTTATAATTTTTTTAATTTTTTTTTTTTTTTTTTTTTTACAGAAAAAATTTATTTATTTTTTCAATACATTAATATTTTAACTTATAACTAATTAATTAATAAAATAACAAAATTATATCCTAACTTAACTAAAACTATTCACAAACTAAAATATGGCGTCGAAAAATTCCTCCGCATCGCTGTCGACTGGTAATGTACCCAAGAGACTGGCGGCATTGCCACGTTGTATGGCAATGCTTAGCCTCTGGCCAAGGTAAAAGCCGGCCCTTGGGTCACGGGAAGTGTCAACTAGCCGTTTGGAGATTTCGTTAAACAAACCATGAGCGCTCGGACCCCACGGCCCGAGGGTTTCAACCCCAAACGGCTCGAAAATATAATTACCGATAAGGTTATTATACTTTCGCCGCTTGAGGTTTTCCGCAGCCGCAGCAGCAGCGCCAGCACAGCACGCCGAGCCGGGAAGATGGGATGGCGCAAGAGTGTCGACACAAGTTGCGTCCCACACTAAAGGCCTACCCACCTTCCATGGAAATAAAGACATGCCGTCCGGTCTCTTGCCATCGTCGCGTGCCAAGCCATTGGGTTCTAATACAGCTGGGACGCCGACGGTGACAAGAGCCCGTCGGATGATGTCATTAATGTTCGCGTGCCGCGCTATGCGACCCGCACTTCGGCTGCAAGACAGGCCGTGGTGTCCGAGGCTGTTGACAACTTCGCCACAGTGACAGTGATGAGGAGAGCAACAAGGGGCTCCTAGTCGCAGGGAAGCAGCGAGGCGGAAAGTAGTGTCGTCAAACAAAGTGCCTATGCTTGACGACGGTAGTGCATGAAGCCACAGACCCGACTCCCACTTACCCACAGCCAGCAGGCGCGCACGCTCCGCAGTAGTAGCAGACGTGTCAAGTAAATTTTTCTGTACTACTCTACAAAGCGGCTCATCCCACCGTCTCTGGGAAGATGGATTGTCGGGTGGATCTGAATTCGGGCAAGCGAGTCTCCAGGCATCCATAGCCTCGGTGAAGCACGGCACATCAAAATTAATCAGTTTCGAGGCTAGGATTTTCCTGATTAAATTCTCAGTGCCGTGGATCGAGGATATAAAAGCCGGTAAACTGATACTAGAAATTTTGCGGACGCCGAGGCCTCCCATACGTATGGGAAGAGTAGCTTGTGCCCAGGCTCGGTCATCCATGGCCACATTTAAGATCGAAGTTAATGTATGCCGGATAATTTGGTCCATTTTGTCTAAAAGATGAGTGTGTTTCCATAAATGGGAAGCGCGAAGGAAATATGTTAATTTAGGGCCGAAACAGCAGTAACGAATTAAGGTTATGGCCGAATGCATGTTAATTTGGAACAATCTTTCCGAAACGTCATTAAAATTTTGTATTTTTTCCTCAATAAAAACGGGAAAGGAATTTTCAAAGATTGGGGAACCAAGGAGGCGGAGAGAGCTTTTATCAATAATTTTGATATCTGGGGCTATTGCGTTAAATTTGGGAAGTGTCAAATGTCTGTCAGTACTGTCTGCTAAGAATAGTTCACATTTCGAAAGGTTGAGATCAAGGCCAATGGAATGAAATTCATTTTTTAAGAATTGAAGGTCATTTAAAACAGTTTCTACATCGCCACCCAAGGTTCCATCATCAAGATACCAAACGTTAAATTTGGAATTTAGCTGTCGAATAATTGGGTGAATGGCTAAACTAAAAATCACTGGCCCGAGGGGATCACCTTGTTGACAGCCAACAGCAGATTTCAGAAGGTTGTCCCGATATAGTAATTTTGAAGGGTGCCTGTAACATTGCCAAAGGAAACTATAAATTTGGGGTATTTCTTTTTTAGTTTCTGCCAGCAAGGTGTCCCTATTAACAGAATTGAAGGCATTCCGTATGTCAACCTTCAAGATGACCTCTCCTTTGCCAGAATTTAGGTAGGTCGACAGGGCGTGCACGGCAGCCTCACAGCCCCCTTTGGAGCCGTAACCTAGCTGCAGGGGCTGAAATTTTTCCGAAACCACCTCACCATAAAATTTACAACAAATCTTGGCTGCCATACGTCGGTAAGTAGTTCCCACGGCAATGGGACGAATGCCGCCATCCTTCTTACACAGGGCGCATAGGTTCGCCCCGTACAGAACGTCGATGACGGCCTCGTTCACCTTGCCGGAGAGCATAAGGTTGATCAGAGCCGTAAGCTCCTTCAAGAGTAACTCACCAGCTGCCCCGGCGCCTGGACTGATAAGGTCCTTAAGGTGTTGAGGACTCAGGCCGTCGAGGCCGCCAGCGGAGCCGCTCCGGAAGGAGCAAACGGCAGTGACCAACTCTCGACCTGTAACGGTGAGGGAGTGATTAGCCGGATCAGGGGGTTCGGGAAAAGAAAGGCCATCCGCTGGGGCAGGGTGTTTGCTCTCCAGAGCTGCGAGCGTTTCTGGAGAACATGGTGCCACCACATCACTACTGAAAAGAATCCTGGCTGCTCCGCTAATGTCACCTTCCCCTAACTTAGATTCTACCAGATGGGATATACCTCTTGAAGAGGTATATCTCTGTGTTTGTAATTTGGAATCTAAAATATGAGCCGAAATATTACAGTTTTCTTTAATTTGTGCAGTTAATGTTTTTTTGGTTGCCAAATTCTTTTGTACATGTAGAATTCTGTAAGGGAAGGTGAGCAGCTGTTCCCAAGCACTTTGCGAGTTCTCCCGGGCAGCAAGACGAACGCAATCTGCTAAGTGTTGTGCCACTAGGGGTCTAGCACCGCGAGGAACTCGCTTTAAAACAGGAACAGAGTTTTTGAATTTTGAAAGAGTTTTCCAAAACGGGTCAAAAGTGGATGTAGCTGGTGTTGTAGGTAGAGATGTTGAGACAGGGTCTGAGGTGAGTGCATTTTGTGGTCTGTGTACCTTACCAATGTGCACATTCAGTCCCCTCTTACCTTTAAAAAACCGTGCTTGGGTACACAGCGGACATCTCTCCAGGATGCTCAGCGATGTTGAAGGTTGACAATAAGCACTACCACTAACATCCACCACATCGCTGCTGCCACTGAGCATTTACTTAAATAAACTTATATGTAATAAAAATACAGAAAGAAATTAAATGCTTAAAAATCACTGAGTCTATTTGACGTTGTTTGTCACTGTTGACAACGGTGACCGGATCGGCGCAGTCGCGCTGGCGGCCTAGGGCGCCGCGCCGACGATGCATTTCGGCGCAGCCCTGGCCAAATAGTTAACTGCTGGGCTCAGGATTGCCTATCTCCTTTTCGTTATTTTCGGTGATTTGAATATTTTAAATCAAGTACATTACATGGAAAGTGTTAGAATTTAAAACCATAAATCTTTCCTCATAGTCACTTTCTTTGAAATGTTTCTAATCTGTTTAATTAATAAAAAATCTTTATGAATAGCTTTAAGCCACCATCTTCTAATTTGAGGGTCTCACGGGAAAATCATTTTTTATTTTTATATTAATTTCCATTATGTAATTGATGGTTCTCTGCCTTTTCGCCAAAAATTGTTGTATCTTCTGTAATACTTCTTGAGTTATGATATAAATTAATAATAATAATGTTTACGTATTTATGACATGTAGTCTCTCTCGTGTCTCATTTTTTCAGATTTTTTTTAATTCCTTTTTTTTAACAAAAGAAATTAAAAACGCAATTAACTGTCCTGAAGACGTGAACACGCGACTGAAATATTTCATTTTAGTTAAAAAAGTTGCGCCTTATTGCTTTTAGTTTACATTTAAAATTGAAAGAATAATAAAGATTAGTTGCCTTCAATTAAGAAGACAATCCTTTGAGGGTGAACCTATCGGCTGGCTTCAACAAAGCGGGTAAGAAGGCTATTAATTATAAAAAATAAAACATTTTTGTTGATGATCCCTTTGAGTAATTTGTTCACTTCAACTTTTATATAAAACAGTTTTAAATAACGAGGCTGCTACAGCGAATAGATATATTCCTACATAGAATCGTGCTACAGAGTTACAGTTACATCGTGTTAAGTACGGCGCTACAGTCTACGTGAAAGAGGTACGTTTAGCAGTGTTGCGAAATGCACAAGTACAGGCTTACAAGTATGATGTGATAAACAGTACAAGTCCCTACTAACTTGTATTGTAGGCACAATCTTCTTTCACAGCAGTATACAAACCAGAAAAGATTTACAATCGTTCTTCAGTTTCTGAAATAAAAAATATCACGAGATCACTAAGAGATCACTTTACCCTGAGCCTTGAATTAAATGCAAGCAAACAACTAGTTCAATTTTACGATGTTAACTATATCGAGTTTGCTGTCGATAAAATACACCGACATAATTAGGTTCCAAACGTTGCATTTCTTGGCAAATTTAATTTAGGATTACTATTCAAGGTGATAAATGTGAAGGTAGTCAGGTTAAACTCAACTACACTCGCGGTCAAATAAAACGGGTCGATGACGAAAATCCCTGTTACTTGCAAATCAATAATGGTACATGCATGAAACTGACTTTATATTACAGAGAATTTTAATATCGTATGAAATAAAACCTTAAATCATCTACAAAGTAATTAAAAAAAGTTAAAATTTTAAAAACCTCGACTCTGGAAATAAATTTAATTCGCGGTTGTTTTACATTTCCTTGTTTTCTCCCTTTTGTTTTCAATCTCTCAAATCAATATGATAAAAGGCGGTCATCGTCGTCTTTCACAAAAACCAACTCGCTGTTACTCTATTGGACAGTAAACAAAAACCAACTCGCTGTTACTCTATTGGACAGTAAACAAAAACCAACTCGCTGTTACTCTATTGGACAGTAAACAAAAACCAACTCGCTGTTACTCTATTGGACAGTAAACAAAAACCAACTCGCTGTTACTCTATTGGACAGTAAACAAAAACCAACTCGCTGTTACTCTATTGGACAGTAAACAAAAACCAACTCGCTGTTACTCTATTGGACAGTAAACAAAAACCAACTCGCTGTTACTCTATTGGACAGTAAACAAAAACCAACTCGCTGTTACTCTATTGGACAGTAAAAACTCCATATTCCGCCTAAAAAGGAAACGAATAGACTCAGTTTAAAATTACTGCTTAAATTGAAATTTTAATGAGGAGACACATCACAGGATGCGTCACACTCTAACTACTACAACATAGTAATCCAACAGATCTGATTATAGCTCAATGGCTGATTGCAGATGGAAGATACAGAATAAATAAATAAAAATTGTCTTATTTCACCATCATTATTGAATTACTATCATGTCGCTAACACCAGAAGAATGTACACGTAACGTCACTATGTTAGATGAAGGCAGAAGTCAACGAAGTACAGCAAGAACAATAGGCGTGTCACTTTCTACAGTGCAGCGAGTCGTCCAACGTTTCCGAGAAACTGGGCAGAACATAGGAGATCAAGAACCGGCAGACCAAAATGTACTACGGCTCGAGAGGATCGACTTATTGTTACGACCATGCTCCAAAATCGGCACCTCACGGCAGTTGAAGTAATAAATCAACTTCAGGAGACCTGTAGAGATGACGTAAGCGAGCGGACTGTAAGGCGGCGTCTCCTTGCAGCTAATTTGACCCCACATAGATCCGCAAATAGTACAAAACTTGAAAGGGAACATCGGGTAGCAACATTACGTTACGCCACGAACACGCGCAATGGGGAGACGAAGAATGAGCAAGAGTAATGTTTTCTGACGAATCCAGATTTATGTTGTATGCACATGATGGGCGGCGAAGAGACTACCGACGGCCAGGGAAACGTTTGATTCCAGCTTGGTTTGGGTTGGAATCTCTTCAGAAAGTCGCACGGCGTTCGTGCTGATAGAAAATGGTACGCTAACTAGTGAAAGATATGCGGAAGAAATTCTTAATGAGCATGTCGGCCCATATTTAACTAATATAAGTGAAAATTCAATATTCACGCATGACATTATTATTATTATATTTATTTTTATATTATTGGTTTAGTATTATTAATCTTGGAACGCCGACGTCTCCCCTCTCGGAGGTGGGCGCTAATGGCTGCAGCACAGTTTTTTAAACTAATGTAGCTGTTAACGAACACAAAAAAATTTGTGAACCTGTTTTTGTTCCAATAAAATATTTGATATTTGACAATGACAGACCACATATAGGTCTTCAGGACGTTGGCATTCGCATGGACTGGCCCGCGAGAAGCCTGGACGTGAATCCAATTGAACACGCTTGGGACGAGCTTGCGAGGTATGTAAGAAATCGAAAACCCGCCCCAGTTACACTTTGAGACCTGAAACATGCGTTAGTGGAAGAATGGACCAATATCCCGCAACATTGCATAAGAAACTTTTAAACAGCATGCCCCATCGCCTGGCAGCTGTGAGAAGAGCCCGTGGAGGCAACACAAAGTATTAATTTTGTTTTATAGTTCTTTTTTGTATTGTATGTGATGTATCAACCATTATTTTTTCAACGTAAAAATTATTGATGTTTTGTTTTATTTTTAATGTAATTTTGACAAATAAACTAATAATGTTTCAAACATTTGGTGTCGTCTTATTAACTGGTAAATTAGCTACAACATACAGTTTAATTCATGCCGCTAGCTCTATTATTTTAAGAGTAATTTCAGTTTTTCTTACTGACCCGTATTATTTGTCCGCGAGTGTACAATTTTCTGTGAAGGATTAGTCTGTCTCATAAAATATTTCTTCTTTTATTGAAAAAAAAAAGATATAAACGTCATAATATTAGAATTGATGACAACATTAATTGTAACGGCGCGGCGGCGGCGTCTCTGGGGGCCTACTCCGAAGCATAAATCCGAAGTATCGGCCGAACGTTTGGAAGTTTTCTACTACATTTTTTTCTATTTCGTTCGGTCGGTTCGGATCCGACCAAACTTCAAAATGAAGATCGATCGGATCCGAACCGACCGAATGAAATAGGAGGCAATGTAGCAGAAAACTTCCGAATATTCGGACGATACTTCGCATGCACGCTTCAGAGTAGGCCCTGTTTACATCGTTTAAGTGTTGTTTCAGCCGATACTTAAGTGAAAATTTGGTGCGGAACCCCGCTGACAAGGGTCATTTAATTAAAAAACCTAGTAAATAAATGCCTCAGTTTCTGTTCAATATTGACCTTAGTGCTCCCCAATCATAACGTTGAGGTATAAAGAACTCTTAATATATTACTTTTTGAGATGTTCGTTAATTTCCTTTGATTTGTAATACTGAATATTTGCTGTAAACAATCTTTACGACCTTTTCGAAACCTTTTATATAAGACGGAAAGGAAATTTTAGGAGAATGTTATTAAGCTATTTCAATAAGATTTACACAATTAACTGTTTCAATTGAAATTCTCAACTTAACAAAAGCGCTCTGAAGATTGAAAGCGCCTCGTGTAGGTGGCGGGTTTACTGAATCAATCAACCAAGTTATTTAACTTGTCACAATACAACAGTATCCTTGGCAAAGATAAATTACCTTCACAGATGGTAAAAGCAAGCGGAGCGCAGAGTACGTCATTGTCGTCCACCACAAAGCGCGCTGTTTATTATGCATGCAAGTTTATGAAAAGAGTCTCGGCGGAGACGCGCGTTATACTCAACAATATTGTGAAATGCCAGATTTATGTGCTTGTACTTTAACTTAGATAAAATTCCTTTGTTGTTACTGAAAAACTTGTTTTCAGTATTCGTATCGAACGGTGGGGTTTAGCGACTTTGAATGCAGCATTGTCCGCGGCTCTACGCGGCCTACGCGACCTACGCTCGCGCTGCTACGCGGCTACGCCTTGCTACGGATTTGCGCGCTAATCGGCTGTAGCACATTGTGTCCGGATATTACGCGCGAACCGCAGTTCGTGCGGAGTTTCATAATGAGGCGATTAGCTATTATATAACTATACTACACGATACATAGTTTGAAGCTACGTGGACGTATGTATATTGAGGTACATAATATATATTCACTACACTCTACATGGTCAGCAAGCGATAGAAACGTTAACATGACATGTACCAACTCAAGGTGCTGAATTCCAACTCTTAGACTTGGAATTTAGTACCTGTTGATACTTGCAGGGACTAAGTATCACGTTCGAGTTTCCCAACGAATCCGATAATTCCTCTCTTTTACCTATTCATTAGTGCGTAAAAGCTACTTGACCGGAATTGCCTCCCGGCAGGGACTATTTATGAAGACAATAAGTAAACCTGACAATGCCACTTAATAGAATCTGAAAACAGCTGAATTATTCATAACAACTTGTTATTTAAAACTGGAGGTCATTTTGTCATTGTAGACAAAAAACGAAACGAATAAATTTCAAAATAGAAATGTGGTTGAGATTTTTCTCTTGGTTGAATTGGTTGGTGACAAAGGGTGTGAGGATGGTTTCGGCGCTGAATGGAAAGTGTCTGTGGGGCGGAGGTGTGAGGTGGCGGCAGGTGGGCGCGGCGGGGGGAGGGGTATCGATCGCGCGCGCTGCGCAACAAGTGCCGCGAGGCGGTCGACGCGTGCCGCCGCCACGCCGCACGCATGCCGCTCGCAAGTCGCCTGCACGCGCGACGCACTCCTCACACACGTGCAGAATTGCGCTACAATAGATGATAGGTGAAATTCTCATTACTGCAGAAAAAGTGTAGAAACTAACAGCGGACACTACCGCAGATCCACACGATGATACGCCACTGTTGCATTTCCACGTTCTCTCTCATTCCCGCTTTGTCCTGTTCCCCCCTCTCCCCCCCAGCCATACTTAACTTTATAAAGTTAGAGTTTGAATGGAACGCTTGAAAAATAAAAGGCCATTAATTGTATTATTTTTCTTAGAAAGCATTCTAGTTACGCACTCTGGACACGATCGATTCACTTTGTCTTTACAAACTAAATTATAAAGTTAAACTGCTCCCAGTACTTTTGTAAAAAACTTTGTATTTTTTCGCGACATTTCCCTTAAAAGTAAGGAATAAGTATTTATGAGAAGAAATCACAACGTTTCAGAAGTTAGTTATTTTTATTCAGAGATAATTTCATTAGGTACATCGGTACTAATGTGAAGTAAATACCTGTATTTGAAACATGTAATATAAATATTTAAAATAATTTACTACAGATAAGTATGTGACTATTAAATTGAGTGGAAAATTAACATCTATACACACACTACACATGTCAAATCCTTCTGTGCTAAGTTTCACGAAAAGTTTCATTATATTTATACAAAGGATCATAAAAAATCTCTTAGATAATATTTTGCTATGTATTCATTTTCTTAAGTAAATATGCGCAGAACGCTGCTAAAAGTACGTCAAAGTACAAACATTGATAGACCACATATTTTTTGAAATATTATCCAATATTATTCAATTTAATAACAAATATGTATAGATTTAAATCTATCTTTTTCTAATAAGCTAACAATAAAACTACGTATGTATTTAAAACGCAATAGAAGGAAGCGAACACAGTTTTCTTTATTTTTAAGCGGAATTTGGAATAAAATTTGTCATAAATATAGTTAAATACATTCAACAAAAGCTACAATTTCTACTAACTAAGAAGACTAATCTTTTAAAAAAGGCACATCCATATAATTTAAAATATTAAAATAGAGTTCTAATCGAGTTGTTCCCATGAAACGTCAACAGTGAAACTAAGATCTATTTTGAGGAACAACCACTCAAATGTGCAAATAAAAATGAAATAAGTAAACCTGTGGGAAAATACCACAATTACAGCAGCTCTAAACGATTACAGTTACCAAATTAAGTGCCACCTGAATAATTAATTCTCTAGTACTCCTAAGAGATTGTGGTGTGATTAGGGTTACAGCTGGTACTGGCAAACGTATGTGTTTAGTAACATTATTTAACCTTCTATTTCATTTGACGATATTGTTTAATACTGGTGTTAGTTCAGTATTATTTATTTTTTGCCAACACTTATAAGGTAGGCAGGTAATTTACGCTGCAGTAATGATTAAGTTAGGTTGTTCCTGGCTATAAATGTGTCCAATCAGTTCAAACTGAACCTATAATTATGTAAACTGAAAATTATACAACATAACCTACCTAGTTACCTATAAAACAAAAGTACAAGACAAATAAATAAAGCAATTTAAAAAAAAACATACATTTATTTATTTCACATTTCAATAGTTTTATATATATTATCGTAAATCGTTATTTCCCGGCACAGTTGTATTTTTTCCTTCGTATGTAATGCAAATTCCATGTAGTTGCATACTTCATACCTAAATTTAATACCTATTGTCTTATAATTTCAGGTCCGAATATTTTACTCTTGGAATTCAAAATGTAAAACGATATTCGTTACACATTACATCCAGACTAACACAATAACTGTTTGAGAGAGAAACTTTTGTCTTAATGTTAAAGTTATGATAAAAGTTATTCCTTATATATCGCTCAGTTTAAGTCAGAAAATAGTACAGTACTAAAACACAATTACAAGTTACTCTAATACACTTTGAATGAAAGTTTTTATGAATTAGACACAATATTGATATAAGATCCACAAATTCATTAATACTGTTTTGGCAAACGGAATGTATTAGGTACACATAGACGATTCTTATCATTATATTATCTAGTAATCGGATAGCCTTGGTTACCACATTCGGGGTTGTTACACACCCTTGTTAGGTCATTATTCTTTCCGAAGTAATTTGTGTAACGAGATCACTATTATACCATTACGGCTTAAGCATATCTCTCACAAATATTATCGAAGACAGATCTAATACCAACACTTATTATCTTTTGTTTGTTTTGATATATTGTGGAACACTCAGTCGTTTTGTGGCGCCTTCCTCACACAACTCGTACTTATGTTACCTATAAGTTAGAATAACTTTATTATAATCCTAGAGTATAAACCAGTCACGAATACCCGTCACTTCTACATTATCACTTTTCCCTACATTGTCACTCTGAAATACACTAGAACCTAAACTCTAAAGGTATAATTTGTATGTTGGCGTTATTTCCACTCTAATCTAGATATACACATATAAAGTAGAAACATCACGAAGGAATGGACAAATCTTAATGGATCTAAGTAGGTATATCACGTAAGAAACGTTTTTATTGCCTGACATAATCGTAAATTAGTGGAACCATGAACTGAGCGGGGACGAGACAGATGACGTATGCTTGTGAGAATCACTTGACAAACGACACATGGGAAATATGTATGTGAAGTTTGAAAATGAAGTTTGAAAAATCTCAGAACCTTGTCCAGTTTTGTATTCAATCAACTTACTTGCCTACACTATTATTCTGAATCATTTATAATTTCGACACATCAAAAAGTTTTAGTTTAGTAGGTATAAATTTTTGGAATATACAAAACAAAGTACCAAAAAACGTTAAAATTCATACATGTACATATTACTGTATCACTGATATTTATTTAGGAGGCTGGCTGAAGAAAATAGCGATGACAGCGAATTTTCATAAACATCTAATACAAAGTTCACTTTAGTTAGAGTTTATATAAATAGTTTTATCGGTACGTATAGAAAATTCGAAAGTTACCCGAGGTCCTTAACTAGCGGTGATACCGTGATACCGCGAGACACCACGCGCGCATGTCAACCTAAGAGATGACGCAAGAGTTGCGTTTATTGCTGTGTCGCTCGCGGATCTGCTGCAGGTGCGCGAGCTGCGCCGGCGACGGCACGTGCGGCGCGTTAGCGGGCGGCGTGGGGCTGGACCCCGGGGGGCCCTGGGGGCCTGTGGGCAGCGACTGCCGCCGCCGCCGACGTAGCGCAGGTGACAGGTTGTACTTCACCTTCGCCTGAACCAAGAGCTCCTTAAAAATCTGCGACACGTTCAAGTTGTCCTTTGCCGAAGCCTCCACGAAACCGTTCTCCCAGTCCACCGTCACCACAGATTCTGTTGTGTGAAATTCCACCTGTAAAAGAAATTAAAGTTATAATAAAAATAGTTTGGTTTGTATTGAACTTAAGGATAATACCCAGGGGGCCAACCACCACCTCTTAAGGTGAAAGCGCCAGGGTAGCCCGCGAAATTCAAATTTTCTTAAGTTTTTTGCAATTTGCAGGTCAGCATTAGGTTGTATGTTAATTAAAATATGATTCGTGACCGTGACAAATATGTATTTATGGAATTATAATAATTAAAGTCATCAATACAACTCTCTAAGACCAAGTAATTCTATTGAATGACTATTTCATGAAATCTTAAGATATCAGGATTATACTAACTTAAAGAATTGTATACTGAATCTAATGATTATAATTCTATAAATACGTATTTGTTACGGTCGCGAATCATACTTTAATCAACATACTTCCTGACACTGAGCTGCAAATTGCAAAAATCGTAAGAAAATTTGAATTTCGCGGGCTACCTTAGCGCTTCCCCTTAAAGCAGAAAGAGATGGAGCTATACAGGACGTCTAGCTCCATCTCTTTTCCACACTGAAGTAAGATTACAATAATACTGCGTTTTGAGATGGTGATCTGGCTCCTGATCTGTCACTTGCCTGTGACTCGTTACTGAGGTGCCGCTCGCGTTTAAGTTATTACGGAAGACATGACCCTAACTTTTCAGGCAATACAATATGTTTATACTTTACGCTATATTTTTATTCCTGTATCGAACGAAGAAAAAAACAGTAGTTATACGTGTGTTAATCATGAATCTTTCAGAAGCATTTTGCCTATGAAGCAAATATTGAAGACCGCTGCCTCAACGTTTCCCGACTCTTTTGCCTACAATTTCAGTTTCATATAGATTCTCGGAAATTGCGAACATAGGTGAAAGTTTTGTCCATCGTTTCTCATAAAGGTAATTTTAATAATTTTAATATAAATTAAAAGGAAGTTTCCGAAATAATATATCAAATATTTCATTCATTCATTTGGAATGTTATCAAAATTGAAATAACATTCTTTTTGATTGCTTAAGTTTTCTTAGATGCATGAAGATATTGATGATTTAAATGATATGAAATAAGGACTTCTAGCTAGATGAATGAAACATTTTTAATATTTGGAACTTTGGTGAAAACCACGTAAAGTTATTTTCATTTATCAAAGTTTAGCGAATAAAGTCGTCAGTAATTAGCATATTATCTTTGTCGGGAAATCGACTTCTGTTTCAGTTACCCCAAATGAGTTTCGTACTTTATTACGCCAAGTTTCGTTTTATGAGTTAAGTTTAAAGTATTCTCAAATATGTGTTCCAAAACTACGCGAGAGATACCCAACTCTCGAGTCTGGTAAGTAGTATAATAATGAGGAATAGAATATCTTACACAAGACATTTACTCGGCATTACCTAAGCTGTGTCAAATATTAAGTATATAAATAAATATTAGTAAGTTTTTTATTTAGTAAAAAACCGGCCAAGTGCGAGTTGGACTCGCACACGAAGGGTTCTGTACCACCGTACAATATTGAAAACAACATATTTAAAGAAAAAAATACTAAACGATGAATATTTTTCATCTTAAATTTTCACAATAGCAAAGATAACTTTTGTATTTCATAATGATACAGTGAATTACAAAATTATTTTTTGCAGTTGCAAAAAATCGCCCGTATTAAAACAAAATACCTTATGAATCGGGGTTTTTAGTATTTTTTTGATTAAATACAGTATTTGGTACATGATCAGAAGTTTCAAGTTCCAAACTTGTTTAGTTGTTGCGATAAAGCTCGTATAAATGTGGTCTAAAACTGACAAATTTTGCGGGCTAACTGACAAAAATCAAAAACTAACAAAGATTTTGTAGGGAAAAAATAAAAAAAATATACAATATATTTGTACTGTACTCGATGAGTTCTGGACAATGATATCCCACACGCCAGGCTTAAAAAAATGTTTTTAATTTTATTTTATGTTTATTTGCTGTAATAGCGGCAATAGAAATAAACTATCTGTGAAAATTTCAACTGTCTACCTATTACTGTTCATGAGATACAGCTCGCTGACAGACAAACGGACGGACGGACAGCGGAGGATTAGTAATAGAGTTCCGTTTGGCACCCTTCGGGCATGGAACCCTAAAACGACAAGACGCTTGACACAGCTATAAATAACGAGATAGCAAAATAACCCGAAGAGTTATTGCAATAATCGCCAATAAAAACCAAAGGGTAAAACGAATCTCCATTAGAGCGTCCGTTCTCTCTTCAATAAAAACAAAGTTAGGTTAGAGCACCGTGTGCGGCGGTGCGGATATTGAGAGCCAACGGACGCCTGCGGCTATTGTGCGCAGTGTTCCGAACACTGTCGCACCAGCACGAGACGTGTTCCGGCACGACCCACTAACTTCGTCACGCGGCTTATGAAATATACATGCTGCGGCCAAAGCGCTAATACGCTGTTCTAGTTAACTACGAATACAGTTTGGAAGTTTGCTGATGCGAAATTAAGCCGATTATGGTCGAGTGTCCTATTGTTTATGTTTTCGACAAAATGTCCTAGCTGTTCAGTTTTCGTAGTCATTTCTCTGAAAGCCCGATAATTGCAAAACTAAACGGTTTTACTTAATTGCTACTGAGTATCCGTTGCTGGTAATGCGTAATCATACATACGCAATACGGTCAGTCTAATATTGTACGGTAAATTATGTATCAAATTAAGTCAGCTTCGCAGAACAGCCCATGAAAATCCCTACATCATGTTGTTTCCAACAAAGTTACAATTACAATCCTGGCGAGAAAAGTTGTAGCTATTGTGCCTGTACTCCGTACTGTAAGCATGACAATAAGTGCTTCAGTACAGTTTTAACAAATTAAATTAACTTTATTTTATACACTGGGTACAAACAAACTCTATTTGTTAGACAGAGTTCGAACTGAAACGGGAAACATTCTGTTTCGTTTGTCTATACATCTATACAAATAAATAAAATTGAAGTGTGTGTTTGTAATGTCAAAATAACAACTTTTCAATAAATGCTTAAGACTAGAATTAGAATGCTTATACGATACCTATAATGAAAAAGCAATTTTAAAAATTTTTGTCTGACTGTCTGTCTGTTTGTTCCGGCTAATCTCCAAAAGTTTAAAATAATTATCACGTAAAAAATTAAGTTAGATAAAAATTGCTTATTAGTCTTATAGGCTAGATTGTAATTAATTATTAAGAACCTGGTTCTTTTTGATAAAGGATAAAAAGTGTAATATATTAAACAACTTTTACCAATGTTTACATAACATAACATCACGCGTGTATTCCCCGAAGTACCTATAGTACACCCACATTTCGCCAGTTATGTTTTGAAGTCCCATGTAATAGGGGGCGAGCCTATTACCATCAACCGACCACAAATCCAGACTCCGGGCTGCTACTAAGAAATTCCAGCTGGAAAAACCCAATAACTTTGCCTGACCCGGGAATCCAACCCAGGACTGGTTAACTGGTTACGTCTTTTAGTGACTTGAATTTGCCCTGGCGACTGAGAGTATGTCATGCTCACTCAAATGTGTGTGTGTGTGTGTGTGTGTGTGCTGGTAGAGGCGTGTGTGTTGGATCATTGAGTTCCCTTCAAAATGATTGAGCTGAATGGTGCTGATCCATGCGTCATGTTCGTGAACGGTCGCCGTCAGTAGGGACTGGTCATCTCTTAGCTGCCACGGCTTATTTTAATTTTTGAATCGTTTTTGACTCTTATCTTTTTGTTGCGGACGCTTTTAACGTGCACGTCATGTACATTGTTCTCACATACTTAATTTCAACATGAATGATATAACCAATATTTTGATTTAAAAGAGTGTCCGTGGAGTTTCTTGCTCGTTCTTCTCCATAGAGATCTACGCTTTGGAATGGGCAACTAGCTTCAACTTTCTGACTAACTGACCGACTCTTTAACAATTCAAAAGTGCCTGTAATTGGTTTATTTGAAATAAATGGTTTGAGTTTGAGTTTGGACCTCATGCTCAGCTGTAGCGCTTGCGAGTGACAGTAGTAGGTGAGGTAGTTCTTTTTCAGTTGTTAAATAACTTTATTTAATGTGTATATCTTAAACAACATGGTTAATTATTTCGTGCACGTGCACCAATTACAACAGAAAAAAATTATGGCTGCAACATAAAATATACCATTCCGAGAAGAAGGTAAAATAATGCTTCTTCTAGAGAATGTTGGGTACTGCACGCGGTGTTTAATTTTTTAATTGGCATTGTATTAGACCACGAGGGGAGCTTCGTTTGCTCCCACGCTAAGTGAAATACTTTTGTTAAGCTTTTTAAGTGTGTGCTGACAGAACTTTGCTTTGTTCCCTAGAACACTAGGATATTAGACACTCGACTCGACTATTTCGGATTAGATTGCCCTCCAAGTACTAACTCAATAAAACAACTTTTTTGTAGCTCAATTACTGTTGAGACTTGACGAATTTTTACATTTGCGAAGTAAATCATGGCCCTGGCAAGAACGGTTTTTGCAATGCATAATTGTTCATTCATTATGCAAAAAAAGAGCGATAAACCCGCCCATTGTGCTTTATCAGCATAATAAATATATTTCTTATTTTAATAACGTAGTTCCTACCTATCTAATATACTTTTTTCTTACTTTTCATGTACGAAAATTAAAACTTTTCCATTTCTCCGTTTCCTTTTTATTAGGGTAAAGGAAAGTAATCAATTATAATTTCTGTTAAGTTATATGGCGAAGTACGACAAGTTGTCCTTTCGCTCTAATTTCAAAAAAATTAAAGGCGATTTTTCTTAGAGATTCTTATTATGAGATCATAATGACTCTAAAATAGATGCTTTTGTGGGCCATCACTTTAATAAATATAATTAGTTTAAACAAACTGAGTTGTAAACGTTTTGAGTACTATGCTACCTATTCTTTTATCTTCAAAAGCAATGGAAGCCTACAATATGCTACACAGCATTATAATTTCCGTTTCACAGCTGTTATAAAGTATAAACTACATGATTCACGTTAGCTTAATCACTTAGCAAACGTTATAAATCCTTTGTGGAAACATAAACTGTATGCATTGTTTGTTGCTTAATGTTCTGGTTCCGGCACTTTGTAATAGTTAGCAAACACATAATATTGTTTACATAAATTTCACGTTAGAAAATTAACAGCTTTTAAGCAAAAAATTGTAATTTTTGAACATCTCCAACATAAGAGACAGGTCTCAAACCACCCAACCTTGCCATTTTCCTTGTGACTGTAACTGTATAAGTCGAATACATAATACGAAATTGATTCCATTTTTATTGCAGCCATTGGACTGAGTTATTGAAGAAAACTAAAAGTGCATTCTGTCAGTGTTGTGTCTGGGAAAAGAACTGACTTCTCATATTAATAAATAAAGGAATTATTGACTGGCTTGAGCGGAGATTCGCAAGAGCAAACGTGCTCGGAGGAAGGAAGTATTCCACTAAGATGCTGGTGGATGCTGTGATCTTGACCGTACTTTCAGGATTGTCCTGATAGCCACGGAATACCTCTCCACTCCTCAAGGAGCTCGGAACGTGCTAGCGACCGTTTTCGGGGGCCCATTATTGAGTGTGCAAGTCACCGCCTGCCATTTTATCCGCGTATTACATAACATTGATCAGGCAGGGGACATAGTCCATCCACAGTTCTAGATAATCAATCCAGTATGGCCACCTAAGCCCACAACCCAATATGTTTTGTTTCCATGTTCTGCGAAGGTCCTGCACCAACCGGGGGTTGTCCTTGGGTGTACTTGCATAGAGTAAACAGGGACAACCGTCGGTTGGTTCCTTAACACTTAAAATTGGCTAAGGAGCCTCTGTGAGTAGGCTTCGGCCCCTTGTACGCCTTCCAAAGGACTGGGACCACATGCTCAAAGAATTGAGTCATTTTATCACATTCTGAGAAGCATTGCAGCTGTTTTCGGCACATCCGGTTACTGTCGGAGCACCGACGTTGGTTGTTAGGTTTCCTGCGACCTTTCGCTCCACATATTGCAACTTGTGACATCGCGGAAATTCAATTTTCCTCACAACACGTTGGAAACGACTTCATAGTAAATGCGCAGTACAATGCTCCAGATCGGTTTAAGAGATTTGTGACGGTAATCGTATTTTATTTGCACTCGCTTGTGATACACGGTTTTCAAATATAGGTCCTATATTGCAGACTACTGATTTATGAATACATTATGTAACAAATCCTGAAAAAGGCAAGCTTTTATCCAGATAAAATCTTTATTTGTCCATGTATTTACATAGTACGCATATGATAGGATTTTCGACGGTTTTCGTCCTATAGATTTCTTGGAATATTTGAACATATCCCTTCGGGTTATATGATACGTGACATCAGCTTGATCCGTTTAATCCTTCAAGTTGTTATGCAATCTTCATCACACTAAGCTGTGTAGATCTAACACACAGTCAACAAACATGACAGGCAACTATTTAACACCGAAAAGTAAGAACACGAGGCACAGAACCAGTCGTAAGACGTGGCAAAAATATCACGTGAGGTAAAACCTCATTTCTAGTTACTATGATTCACCTGTTTAAATAAAAGAAGAAAAGAATCGCTTACCTGTCTCGCGCCCATTTCCGCAAGGTCCACCTTATTGCCGACTACGACAATAGGGACGGCTGTGCTATCTTTAGTTTCGTGGATTTGATCTCTCAAGAGCCTCACTTCAGTAAAACTGTTCGCGTCGGTGATGTCGTACACCAGTATGAAGGCGTCTGCGGACTGCATGGACAGCGTCCTCATCGCGGGGAACTCGTAAGCCCCCGACGTGTCTAATATATCCAGTGTCAGTCTCACTCCGGACACATTGAAGTCCCCGTGGTGCATCTCCTCTATGGTTCGCTTGTACTTTGGTGAGAATGTGTTGTAAAGAAACTGTGTAATGAGCGACGACTTGCCAACTTTGGCAGCTCCTAAAACTACTATTTTGTGTCGCACCGCGTTGTTAGTGAGGTTGCCACTGCTTGACACCGTGTCCTCCGTCCGCTCGGTCCTGAAAATAAAAAGCTATTTACTACGTCGAATATCAATATTATGTTAATATGAGATTTGGTATGAATCCAATTTCACGACCGGTTTATACGGGTGCTATTATCATAACACAAGTGAACATTATTACCTACATCTAAATTTAGACCTAATTTAACTGTCGAAATAAATCGGGACATAAATTTTACGACAGCGTGTGGGTCGTATTTTGCAAACAGAACGATAATCATGCAAATCAAGTTTTAGGCTTACAATATATCGGGGTTCTTCGCTGTAACCTTGCGAATGACATGTCTAGCTAATACATTCATGTAGGTGTTCGATAACTAGCAAGGGCACTAGACTTATCAGCGGAACTTGGTCGCATATGGCACAGTTAATTGACAAACAGATCGGGTAAACATTAGTAATTAGTGAACTGCTGAACAATATGTTGTGAACGGAAAAATTCTGTCATATGATTTTTTATCAGAATTTTGATACTTGTAATATCTGCAGTGTCAACGTGTTGCTATCTATACAAATAAATAAAGTTGAAGTGTCTGTTTTTAATGACAAACTAACAGCTTTTTACTAAATGCATATGACAGTATATAAGATACCTATAACGAAAACAATTTATAAAATTTTTGTCTGTCTGTTTGTTCAGGCTAATCTCCGAAACGGATGGACCGATTTTGACGGGACTTTCACGTGCAGATAGCTAATGTCACAAGGAGTAACTAGAGTACTTTTATTTTAGAATAAGTATTAGGGTTTCGCGCAAAAAAAAAATAAATTCATGAAATTGAGAACAAAATCCGATTCAAATAGGGAAGTATTGACATTCACGGGGGCGAAGCCGCGGGTAACAGCTTGACATTAATATAAATAAAATGTGTCATCAGCTTATCGGAAAACAAATCGATCAATAATGGCGTGTACTACGTGCTGTTTGGATTTTAGTTATTGACAAGCTATTATGGCGACACGTACTTATCGGTACTTGGAAAATTGTGGACTTGGATTAAGTGAGGTATCTATGTAAACAATCTGCTCCGAGCTTGCAACGACACTCGAGCGGTATAGACGAGCGATTCAACAGAGAAATTGTGGCTTCTAACCTGTAATCTGCAACGCATTGACCCATTTCCTTGGGTTTACTCTTCCTCTTGCGTGGGACGACCAATACATTGATGTACAGAGGAACATATTTGCCGATTTAATGCCTCCATGTTTATCTATATATATACAACATGTCCCACAATCAACACAAAACCTCTTAAGGGTCATTGTACTCATCATTATGAACAACTTTTACTATGAGACCAAACCTGAAATCGCGAAAAAAAATCAGCGGTTCCCTACATTTTGACGAGTTATGCGAATATAAATGTAGGGAACAGCTGATTCTTTTTCGCGATAGAAAAAGAAAAAGAATTGGAGAAACTGATTATGCACTAGCTGAAGAACGAAGCACCGACTATTTGAGAAAAGCACATGTGGTAACAAATTAGACAGCCAGCAAGGTCGGGTCAGGCTAATCAGGGTGCGTCATTTAAGTATCGCCTCTCAACAAGCCTAAATAGCCTTAATGAGTGGCTACCGAATGGAACTGCTGTGTAAAAGTCCCATAAGCTATTCATAATCATTAACATTATCTCTATTGAAACTATTTCCACCATTGTGATCGAGTTTGACGCTGGTTACAATAGAACTACAGTGATCAGTTATTTCCTTTGCCAGCCCCGTGCGGCCATTTAAATCGCTCATTATTATCAGAATGTTTCCGCTCGTGCTGATTGCGCCATTGTGTTCGCACCTTCGTCTAAACAGTCACGGATGACGGAACAATGTTATGATCGGTTCGAATGAAAATACTCGTAACTTTAGATTTCTTGTTGAAATTTAACAATACGAGTAGTTTACAACTTTTAAAAGACGATAATTTTCTCATTTAGTGACAGTTTAGATAGTTATTTCGGTGTACTAGAGAATCTGCACTATTGTCTGCTAAATGTGAGAAATGTGTGTGTGTGTTGCTGCTATAATGATCTTTATCAATATGAAACCTAAATCTATATACATATTATCTTCTTTACATAGTTAATCTATACTTTACATATTATTAATTAAATTCGCTTTTCGTGTCTGCCTGTGTGATCGCGTTGTTCTTCTAAACTACGCAACGGATTTGAAGGAAGGGTTAATTAGGTGTATATTACATTCATGTGAAACATAAAAATTTATTTAAAAAAAAATGTGTGTTTGTTTTAATAAGCCGTAAAACCGTGCGGAGCAGGGGCAGGTCGCTAGTTATCAATAACTGAAAACGATTTTCCACATCGATCGATTAAAAAGTAATCCTGAACTTTCTCTCCATAAATTAGCTTACGGATACCAAGTTTATAACATGTACGTAACTTTATTGTCAGAATAACTTTTATGTACAGAATAAAGGTACATTGCAAACTCCATTTGGAAATTAAATTGCGTTTCTGCAAAGTATCGAGGTAAAGTGGAAACTAGGATACCATGATAGCGAGTTTTAACTTAACTTTTAACTCCACTAGCTGTATTGTTAGAATCTGATTATGTGTGTACAATAAACGTGTGTGTTCACGAAGTGAGTAGCGCATGGGTACTAAATAGATAGTTAGTTAGTTTTGGCAACTACGAGTTCCATTTATGTTGCCTAATTTATTTATAAACTTGACGTCGTCTGAGTTCAAGATAGAGGGTTTTCCGCTTGTGTTGAACGAATAAATATGCTTTATTTACTTTGGAGTGAATATAGTTAGCATCACATTGTATTCCCCGAAAGGGAGGACTTACGTTTCACTCATAAATTGAAATGAAATGAGAAAATATTGGAACCTACAAAAATAAGACAGCAAAAATAATGAGGAAGGTGATGACGATGTGGTGATGACCTTTGATTTAGCATTAGCTACCTATATACTTAATTTAAGTAGTTTACATGGTGAGTAGAGGTCAATATCCTAATCTAACCCTTTTAAGTACTGAAATATAACCTCTCTAATCGGCCCTATTCATAATTCCTTAAGCTGATTGCGTGCTATTATTTCTCCTGCAATTTGTTAGGATAAAGTTTATCCTATCCTAATTAATTGGAAAAGATATTGGGTACTCAGGCCTGTCTAAATGGCGGCCCATTTAAAGAGATATAGTTTGAAATAATTTATGATTACTCTGAAAAACTAGTCTTTATGTTACGAATAGATCTTGCCATATCTGGGAGTGTTATTGGGGTTTTCTGTTATACAATATACGTATTAGCGGTACCTTCCCGGAATTCTATTGCGCTCCCTATTTCGTAGGACTTAATCCCAACATTGTTGAAATACATCCACATTTCAATAATGAAACATAGGTGGGACTGCCATTATTGTTTTCTTTGAAATGTGAATTAAACTACTTCTGTATTGCAGGTCTACTCCCACTCTATTCTTGTAGGTAGGAGTTTCTAAGAAATAAAACCCTGGACTTTGAATCAAATAGAAATCCCGATTTCATCAAAGCCCTGCAACATTTTAAATGCCTAGTTATTCAAATGAGTACGAATTGCTAATAAAAGCTTCGCAACAGTAATTAGTAAACAAAAATTTACCAAATATTCGCATATTATTCGATTATTATATTTTTTTTATATAATATTCTTCGTCATAGCTGTTAGTATTTATTATTTTATGCTACATTATTGTCGTATATATTTTTGTGACATTTATTTTGGAAGTATGTATGTATGTATTTGTATATACTCATATTAGTATATCGTCCTTGATTTTATGTATTTTGTTTTAACTTTTACACACGTTGTCTACATCTCTTTATCTACTTTCTTATCGCAGGTATGCTGGAAGAGATTTCTTTACAAATAAGCATCACCTTTGTACGTATTTTTCAGTTCCTTTCTTCTTGTCTGTTTATATGTGTGTAGTGTCAATAAACTGTTAAATAAATAAATAAATATTTGGTTACAAGAAAATATGACAGAACAATAGAGCGGGGATTAAATAAGGTTTAGTCTCTTACAAGCGAGAGTAGAATAAATAAAAAACTTATATTGTTCGTCTTACGAACAATTATATAAAAAATATCCGTAAGCTCTGAGTGCCAATAAGATACTTATCCTTTTACACTAGCATTATGTTATCGATTTCGCACAGTTATTTCGATACTATAACCTATGCCTTCACTAAAAATAGGTATCGCTTCTGAATACCAATTTGCAACATATCCATTCTCCTTTCGATCGCCGAATTGCATCGCTAAGTTTCACAAATACCTGTAGAGAGTTAAGTATCTACCATACTACCTACCTTGCTACGTACTTAGCAAGTCTCCTAGTTTGTTTCACAATAATTTCCGGCTGGCATCTTTCCCTTCTATATTATATCAATTTACTAAAATGTAAATGTTTCAACAGTACCTACAACTACCTACGTACAACTAAATACTTTCTTTTTCTCAGTTAGTTTTAATGATGGTCTGGCAATTTGAGTAATTTATGCGGCCTACCCAAATGTCATTTCTTTGGTATTGTTCGTCGAATCGTTGAGATCCATAAGTTTTGAGTTGAGCTGCACGATTACTGACAGATGCGTGCACTGACTGGACAGGTCCAGTCAATATGTGTGGTTCTTTCCTTAAAAAGCCCATTTCAGACAAAAATCTACATGGAGTTCACATGATGTGACCAAGATTATGCCTGAACTTTAAAAGAGACTGTGACCTCCGAGGTTGTTTTGGCCTTTCTTCTCATAGTAGTCAGGTAGGAAACGCCGACCTCATCTGGTTTAAAAAAATATGATTGACGTGTTAAAGTGTTTATATACAAACAGAAATAAAACTCATTTATCATTTACTATTTCGAGAAGAAGGTATATACACAGATTGTTAAGGACCGGAAAATAGGAAAAAAACGAATTAAAATCGATACCTATACTTAGGTTGCAGCCTTTTAGGGGTCAACAACTAAAGAGAACCCCAAAATACATCTGCCTTTTACCGCTACCTGATGTCTGTCAAAACTTAATCGAAACTCATGTTTACGGTACAAGGTACATATTTACTACGTATGCTAAAAGGTTACGTTGGTGTTAGGTAACATGTTCACTTGTTCAGTTTGCAGCCTGCGAAGACCGCAGCATCGAATTTCAATAACGAGAGCATAGAGAAACACCCACGTATTAAAATGTGAGCATGTAGGGAAAATTGAACATTATAGTTTTTGTTTTTTGGGAATGGCTTCTCGCAGGTCAACCTAGGAGGTTGTCGGCTGCTCAACCGGACTTTCCTGTGAGTGCCTCAATAAATTAAGGCCTCCAGCCAGGGCATAAAATTATTAAACTAAGTGACTACACGCTAAGGCAACCCCCTGTGGGTTACGGACCTCGGCTTAGGGCATCGCTGGGGCAGCAAGAGCTGAATCAGATCGTCTGTTATTTGTACTTTGTGCTTTTATGTTAGAGTAGGTATTAGAAGTATTTTTCAGTTTCATTTTATAAAACCTTTACCTTTTTTTGTAAATACCACAAAAATTTATTGATATACCTAACATGTTTTGTAGACTCAACATCAAAAGAACTTTGAAATTGAAATTGTTTTGTTTATTGAAATAATTGATTTACATAAATACTAATATTTACAAAATAGGGCCTTAAACTAGAGGAGGCATAAGATTCTACTTGAACTAGGAATAATATAATATAATAATTTTTATTTGGAACACAACCATAAATTACAGTGTCTTAATAGCTAGAACAAGGACAGTTAATTTAACATAAGTACATAGCCAGCTGTCTCCCAAACTAGACAAAAGCCTGTATCTTGGGAGGCAGTATATTAGAAAATAGGTATCCATTCATTGGTTCATAGCCCGTGTAAGACGGCGTGAACTTAAAAGAAATGAGTTAAAAATTTTATAATGAAAAACAAGAACTCGTAATAAAAAGGTGTTAGATAATAAATACTACATAGATGGGGTTGAAATACTGAAACTGGGTAGTGTTCGCGATCTCGGAGTTCAACTCGACCAAGCACTGAAGTTCGATGAGCACATTCTAAATATTGTGTCTAAGTCCTTTAAGGTACTGGGATTCGTTTTGCGAAACAGTAAAGAATTTAAGAGACCATCTACAAAAATAAAGCTCTTCAACACTCTAGTCCGTCCAGTCTTAGAGTACAGTTCAGTGGTATGGAATCCGCATTACGATGTTTACACCAAGCGATTAGAGAGTGTCCAAAAGCGGTTCCTTTACCATCTGTGCTACGGAGATCACTTGGTTAAACAACTGACTAGTTATTCCGATAGGTTGAAACATTATCATTTGGATACACTGGCCAGTCGTAGGAGGAAACTGGACTTCACTATCCTTCACAAAATATTTAGTGGAGCGATAGATTGCAGTGAACTTTTGAGCTCATTAGAGATTAAGATTCCAACTCAGAATCCCAGGCATAACACATATGAGATGTTCTACGTTCCTGGCTCAAAAACCAACTTGGGTCATTACGCCGCTGTGCCAAGACTTTGTAGGCAATATAACACTTTATCTAAGAGCACCAATTTTGACATCTGTGATTCTCTTACAAATTATAAGAATTGCCTCAAAAAATTATCTATTTGTTCATTATTTTACTATTTTAATTCTATGTGTCCAAGTTCATTATGTTTTTATTTTTAATTTTCTAATTGTGCCATGACATTGTTAATTCTATTTTATTTTCTTTAATTTTATTTTTCCAATTTTATTACCTTTGTTTTGTGTAGAATTTTGATTTTCATTTGTTAGCTAGTTATATATTCTATTAGGCATGCTGTGGTCTCCTATAATTGAAGGAGTACACGTACGCGATACTTTTGTCTTCGATCATTTATTCCACGTGTTTGTGTATATCCTTTGTTGGAGATCCTAAATAAATAAATAAATAAATAAAAAAGAATAAACCTGTATCTCAAGTATCTCACTCAAGTGCTTATACATAAGTATTATCTAAGATTCCATAAACAAATAGTAAATAATGCATCTACTATGAATTATGGTTTTATTCAAATTAAGAAAAATTGTATGCTACTTTTTTGCATCATCGTAAGACATTTTTGCAACCATGTTCTATTATGATTTTTGCAATGTAACATTTTTAACAAGGTTGCGTTTACTTTGATAAACAGAAAAAAATTCCTTGTCTACAAAATGTAAAGATTGCATGTTTATTTATAACTTAACCGATCAAAGGACAAACTCATAGAACTGGTTAATGTATTAACATTGTTTTTGCGTGTTTGAGGTGTTTATTAGGTACATTTAGGTAACTTTATGTACCAACCTAGGTAGTTCCAAATACTACACACAGAAAGTATGAACGCCCAAGCGGCTAACTAAATAACTTTATGGACCGATTACTTGGGTAGAGCGTCTAAACCCACATAAATAGAGTACACGCCTAGAAATACATAAATGGGAGAGGATCACGCGACTGTTGCCTTATTGAGCTCTCAAATATCACTTTTCTTGGCTTCAAAGTTTGTAAAGAACAATTATAAAGCTGCCCAGATCGTTCAAGGCAACCGTTGGATTACGTATGATAATTTGGGGATGAAGAGGCGTAGTGTTTCGACTGGTTATCTTTTTACCCAGTGTGCAGTGGCAGGGATTCCTAGTGTAGGTGTATTTAATATAGCGTAGCGAATGTTACTTTGTACATATAGGGTGGGCCATCTAGTGTTTTAAATTTGAAGTACCGATTACTTTGATTTTGAAAGGTAGAATGAGATTCATTTTTTAACAGGAAGTTAATTTTATGTTTGAAATTTGCAAAATGGGACGCTATACGCTCGAACAAAATTGGGAAATATTAAAAACTTACTTCCAAAGTAGTGAGTCTGTAACGCAAACTGTAAGAAATTTACGTGGAAAATTTTCGAGAAATGATCTGCCTTTAGTTCAGTTTGTGCGTCAATTTGTGAAGCGAGTTCGTGAAAATGGGTCGTTATTGGACAAAGCAACCCGTGTACGTTCTCGCCCAGTGCGTTCAACCGAAAACATTGCTGCTGTGGCTCAGAATGTTCAAGAACATCCATCAACATCAACTCGTCATCGTTCTCAGGAACTGAACATTTTTCGCACTTCTCTGAGAAGAATTTTGCATAAAGACCTCGGTATGAAGGCTCACAAAGTTCAATTGGTCCAAGTACTGAAGCCTCATGACCATCCGATGCGTTTTCGCTTCGCTCAATGGGCTGAAGATTTTTTGGCAAGAGATGAAGAATTTTACCGAAAAATCGTGTTTTCAGATGAAGCTCATTTTCCTCTCTATGGCTATGTCAATAAGCAAAATTGCCGCATTTGGGGTTCAGAGAACCCACACGTGACTATTGAGAAGCCAATGCATCCACAACGAGTCACTGTTTGGTGTGGCTTTTGGTCTGGCGGCATCATTGGGTCATTTTGCTTCGAAAATGAGCAAGGAGTCGCCGTTACCGTCAAAGGTGACCGTTACCGTGCCATGCTCAACGAATTTTTGTTTCCAAAAATTGAAGTGAATGACATGGACGACATTTGGTTTCAACAAGATGGGGCCACATGTCACACAGCCAACGTAACCATCGATCTTTTGCGCACTGTTTTTGAAAATCGAATAATCAGCTGAAATGCTGATGTCGTTTGGCCGCCTCGGAGCTGTGATTTGAGCCCTTTAGATTATTTTTCGTGTGGAACCATTAAGGATAAATGTTACGCAAACCATCCAGAGACAATTGAAGCGTTGAAACATGAAATCGAAGTTGCCATTGAAGAGATTCAAGCCGAAACAATCGAAAATGTACTGAAAAATTAGGTTGATCGGATGGAACACTGCTGAGCCAGTCGTGGTAGTCATATGAATGATATTGTGTTCCATTCTTAAATGACAAAGTTCAACCTTTCCAATAAAACCATAAATTTGAAAAAATAATCAAATAATCAGTAGTTTTTTTTTATAGCCGATTCAAATTTAAAACACTAGATGGCCCACCCTGCTATAAGTTTCCTTTTCGTGCGGGTTGTCTTCTGTCTAATCTTTGCTATCACTACGAGTAGGTACTAAATTCTCCCGGTCAATCACCGAGTAGTCAAAAAATTCAATATCCGAGGTTTACAAACTGTTTTGAAAGTTCGTGTTTTGCTTGTGACAGGTAAACGGCACACCTGTGAGAAAGAATGGTGTGAACTGAAGTAGTTTCAGTTCATGTTAAACGAGTTTTATATTTCAAAGGGATGTTTTTTATGCGTGTCGGTATGTCGGTGTGTGCTACCCAACACTTAGGTATATCAAGTATTTGGTGACAAAATATTTCAGTAGATAAAGTAAATATTTCAGCACAGAGTACAGACAGTCTCTTTGCCGTAATAAGGTTATTACGGCAAAGAGACTGTCTGTACTCTGTGCTGTAATATCAGTTTCGCTTGACAAGTCTCAGGCCGTAAAAATAAATAAAATGCTTGAGACACGATCGTAGATGAGCTGCTGTAAATTACCCTGAGCACGGCATTAGTGTCGTGGACGTGCTTATTGGTACTTTACGATCGAAGCGCTTTATTTAGCAGCGGGTGGCATCGTAATATTAATTTTATTGGTCCATTGTAACACTGAGTACCTAAATGTCGCGTAGGGAAGTGTTGTCGTTGGTATTATTTTACATTTATTATGAATGCTGATGAATGCTTCTTTGTCCGAGAAGAGACCTTTTCCAGTGGGAAAGTAATAGGCTGGTATTTTATGAATGCTGGCGACCAGTGTCCTTTAAAAGAAAAAAAAAACAAAGTTTTTGCACTTAAAAAAAGTAAAAATAAGTTGAAAAGGTGTTTTCAGCAATTTTATAACAATGGCTCACCCCAAAAAATATTGCAGGGCCTACAGTATTTATTTTTCGTATTCAAGAATTCTTGTTACCGATTAGCGACAGTGAAAAATTTAAAAGAAAACCGAGAATACTAAATATACGTTAACACTAGCAGCGCCCCACGGTTTCACCCGCATAAGTATCGATCCCGTAAGTATATCGGGATAAAAAGTATTCTATATGTTAATTCAGGTTATAAACTATCTGTGTGCCCAACTTCATATAAATTCGTTCAGTAGTTTTTGAATGAAAGAGTAACAAACATCCATCCAAACTGGGCATCCTAAATAAGGTGAAGTGATACTTTACGCCTGGACAGCTTTTAACTCTCTACAAAGCGCAAGTTCGATCCTGCATAGAGTATTGTAGCCACCTTTGGGATGGCTCAGCTAAATACCAACTTGCCGCGCTTGATTCGGTGGAACGCAGAGCTAAGAGGCTCATTGGCGACGTAAGACTGGTGGATGCCAAGCTTCACAGCTTGGCTCATCGCCGCAAGGTTGTCTGCTTGTCGGTCTTCTACAGATTATACTTCGGTGAGTGTGCTCAAGAACTCCACGACCTCATTCCGCCTGCCCCCTTCTACCATCGGACATCTAGACTCACTGTAGGTTACGATCCTTACCTAGTTGCTATTCCACCAATTCGCACTAAGCGTTTCCAAATGTATTTTGTGATGCGCACAGCAAAGGACTGGAGCTAGACCACCACCTGTTAAAGCAGTATTATTGTAATCTTACTTGAGTGTGGGAAAGAGATGGAGCTAGACGTCCTGTACAGCTCCATCTCGTTTTCACACTGAAGTAACATTAAAATAATACTGCTTTAAGAGGTGGTGGTTGGCCTCCTGGAACTCTCTGCCTGCGTCTGTGTTTCCGAACGCATACAACCCCGACCTTTTCAAAGTGAGAGTGAACACGAACAGGCTTCTTCTGGGTAAGCTCGCTCCATCGTCGACTTTGTCTCTGTCATCTCTGACCTAGACTAGAGTCAAGAGCAAACCTATCTCAAATAAAAAAACCCAGGCATCCTCACAAACTTTCGCGTTTATAAAATATTAGTAGGATTTTTTCTGCAAAGTAAACGGCGGCGGTGAAAGACCTGACTCTTTTATTTCGCCAAAATTTTGTGACAAGTTCCATGAAAATATTGGCCGGCGGCACCGATATGTTTTCAAATTTTACGAGTTACCATACCTACAAGTCAAAAAACACGTGAGTTTAATATTTAAATATAATAAAAAGTAGTGATCAAAGAGAGTGAACATACGTTCATAACGTTTTCAGAATCTACTTTGCTTCATTAAATAGCTCTTAAATTTTAGTTTTATAATATTTGTTTATTTTTTTTGTAAAATGCCAACATTTTTACGGCTGACTTTTCATCCACCGAATCTCCTAGTATGCATAACTTCCTTTTTTCAAGTTGGCTAGTAAGATAATCGAAAGTCACAAATTAAAACTAATATAAAATAAACGATTCGATTACGTATAAACTTAGCTATGTATGTATTTTCAGTTCGGGTGAAAATGATTCGGCGATTATTTTCAGTCTCGCTGAATCGGATGCGATCAACGCGCTGGAAAATGTTATCACTTTAACAGGATTACCAGTTGAACATGCCTTTTTTTGATGTCTACTTTTGAAAATTATTAGTGAAATAGTGTTTAACTAAAGTGCAGTAAGCATTAACTGTTCGCGATCATTTTTCAATGTAACAAGAAATTCATAAAAAAAAACCATTTAAAGTTGTCTCTGTTATTATGTGTATCTAATACTAAGCATGGTTCTGATACGTTGGTGAAAATACTTCTACAAGATAATACAATCGTATAATATGATATGATATGATATAATATAATATAATATAATATAATATAATATAATATAATATAATATAATATAATATAATATAATATAATATAATATAATATAATATAATATAATATAATATAATATAATATAGTAATATATCACAATTTATAAACCCACCTATAAGGCCTTTAAACAATTTAGTTTAAATCATGGAACTGTTAACACCTCATTAAAATATTAATTAAAGTCGTACCTTACTATTGTTTGAATGACTAATAACAGTACTTTTGAAACTCACTTCCAATCGTTTCCTTTAAAGGCGTGGTTTAATTCTCGCAAAAGATATTTGCTAGTCAAAGGGCCGTGATCTTCAATTTACACGTGTTACTTCAATTTACGAATTCCGAGACTGACTTACTTCTGTTCCACATAAATCCAAACTTTGCGGTTTTCGCGAGAGTGTTACTGCCAGCAATATTTGTTATGAATTAATTAACACATGGAATTAAAACCATTTGTAACGCCTATGATGATTTAATTTAACAAAATAGTATTTGATGTTATTAATGCTGCTAACTGTATTTTAGTAAGATGGTGTCTACTTGAATTGTATCCAAACAAAAACATTTTGCTGTAGTGGTACCTAACATAGAATAATGTGATTTAGGTTATGTTATTAAACCTACTCATTAATAATTAATTTCATATAAAATCAAATAACTCAGTTGCTGTGTGAAAATATGTCATTTAAGAGATGAAAATGAAGATCGCGATAATCGTTAGAACAAATTGCTGAAGTCAATTAAGGAAAATTAGGAAAATTATTGTATAAAGTAATATGTCAACCCGGCAGCCTGTCAGTTTTAATGCAACGTTTTATTATTCAAACATTCGGATCGTTAAGCGAAACATTCTTTGTTATTATCTCAAACAGACTTCAGAACCACGAAAGATTGACATGTAATTATTGTTGAAACTGATTTCTACGTTGTTATTTCTAATACAGAGGGCGTATCTTATAATAATTATGTTAAGCTCATGTAGTGCGTTGTTAGCAAGAAACTTTTGTAGGTGTATGCGAACTTCATTCGATCTTGAATACCATTTGTATTATTGCGTAATATCGGTACCTAATCCCGGGAAAACCTCACTTGCCAAAAAAACGTTGTAGAGAAAATGCGCAATGACGTTAAAAAAACAAATACTCTTATCTCGTGATACATTAGCATTTAAAAACGGATGAAACACGTATTTGAGCTCGTAACCAGAGCCTCAAGATTACATCTGCTGATTATCCACATAAAATGAGAGGGTCCCATTACCCGTATTTCCCAGCACCGGCGACGCACGCCATACAGATACTAATGTTATCTCAAATTGTGTGAATACGACCGACGAAGGTACTAACGAGGAAACTTACATCTGACCAATTTGAAAACAAAATTCCGTGGACACGATGACCACATCTGTTAGCAAGCGTTACTATAGCGGCCGAGCGCTGCAAGCAAGAATAGTCCTTACGGTGTAGGGAATGTTCGTTTCTCCCATGGTACCCAATTTTTTTGTTTCCACACTGATGTCGGTCCCGTTCTAATTGTTGGAGAAACATTTGACTAAAACAAATGAAGCTCATTGTTATTTTAATGAATAATAATAAATTTAAACAAAGCGCTCAGTCCAAAACTTTTTGAAGCTACATGAAAATACGATATATTTTCATGTAGCTTCAGAAAGTTTTGAAAAGTTCAAGAGCCGGAATTATAAAACGGTTGTAAATGCTGCTCTTGGCTAGGAAGTACAGAGGAAGCCATGCAAACATAAAATAAATTGTATTCATCTTTTGAACTTGTGCCAGTTTGTGAAATTTATCTCAAAGAGTTGCTGTAAAATTGTATGCGGTCAATACCCTGGTAATTTTCGTATAATACTAGGTACATAAAATTTTAGGCTTGCATTAAAGTTTTTAATTAACAAAAACATTGTCCGTACTCTAAAAAGATAATGAACCATTATAAGAGCAATACTTAGGGTCAGTTCATCTTTAAAGAAGAAAATATAGGGTCTTTAAGGTACTGAAAGTAACAAAGTGTTGACATTTGCCGATAATAATATTTAAGTTTACGTAAGATCATTAACGAACGCTTCAATAAGGTCTATTAGTGCGGGTAAGCGATTATAGACATTGATGTGGGCGTAAAGGTTATACTAAAAATGTGTCAAAATTGATACAGCAAGCTTCTGAAGCGTTTTACCCATACCTACCTTTAAATAAAAGAAACAAAAATTTGTTCTGACACGAAATAATTCTATTTAACACACTTTATAACTAAATCACAATCTAGTAATTAAGTTATTCGCTTGATTTTATTATCTCAATATTTTCTGCATTTTGGAATTATTGGATAAATGTTTGACGTCCCCGGTGCTCATTGCTAAAAATGACAAATCACCGTCGATTTGTCATTTTTGGAACTTATCACTAAATTATCCTGAAATTATTTATATTTTATTAGTCAAAGATTTTAACGACATCAGTTGATGATTATGTGAAGATGTGTGTGACTTATTATGTAAAGTTTCAGCTGTAGGTAATGCAAGTCAATAGAAAGCACCAGAGTACCATAGCACCTATCAACAAAGAAACTTGGGACGCTATGTTCGACTGTTTTTTTCGAAAAACAAAACACTATTAGAACTGAGAACTAGTTTTCTAGCTGAAAATTCACATCACTGGTTGGCGCCATTTTGACAAGAGGTCTTCGTCTTCCATTTATAAAATAAAATTTCTATAATATAAAATATATGATGTTGTTCACCATTCGTTTATCATTCAGTCACGACTAAAGAAAATGTAGGCGCTTTGACACTTGACAGGTGCCCGGACCTGACGTCTCAGTGCTGCCACCTAGTGAACGTCATTTCAGAAAACTCTCATTCTGATTGCAGTTACAATTATTGGTCCAGTGTTGTAGTTAGGTGAAATTGAATTTTGGATTTCGTGCAATCGAATAAACAGGCATTTTAATTTTTTTTTTGCATAAGACGAATGTGAGATACCTTAGCAATAGCTAGGCAGGCACTATATTAATAATAAAGTATTTTTACTATTTCACGAAGAATTAAAAAAAAAAACACTATAAATGCATTTTCAATACATTCGAAATTCCAATTTAAAAAAATTAAATTAAAATCCAATTCCAATTTAAATTAAATTTTTCAATTTATTGTAATATTTCTACGATTTCTTATGGCATAGCTTTTACCAATTAAAATATTGTACTATTACTAACTAACGATAAAGAGCATACCACCATTAAATCATGTTTCGTTATTAGAATAAGAGTTAGCGTACAAGCTAGAACCTAAATTTATTTCGTGCCCCTAAATACTAGGAATTACGTCTGACATAGGTCACTCAAAGTTAGGTCTAATTCAGCTTGAGGCGTAGTATCGTGATGGATGTATCCAGTGATAGTTAGTCGAATTATTACGGCTCACTCCCGACCGAGTTCCACAAACCACTGCGAAGCGCTATGCCAAGATATTTGGCAGTTTATGCGATTGGACTCGATCGATACGTCCGCGTCGGTTTATTACGATTTACAGACAACTTGAAATTCAGGAGCTACGTAAATTTTACATTGAATTAAATTAGATAACCTTTGAAATTGCTCGAGTGGTTTTGGAGTTTTGAATAAATAACTCGGTTATGGTAATGAATTTACTGATGTTCAGAAATATCTGTATCGTTGACGGCGCACCCTGGGCAATCAACCTTACTCACTGGCTAATCTATTTATCTCCGCGGGAGCTAGACTCGTATAGATCGTGCAGCGAGACAGAAGAAGCTATTATAATAATTATTTTTAGTTATCTGTTATCATAATGTTTGTAGACAATCATCCCAACCGATGCCTTTTTTCCAGTCACTGTCTGCATTACTTTCTAATAACATAAACGAACGCGTCACCATTAGCTAGTTCTATTCAAGCAAGTTATAACGAGTTTTGTCTACTGACAAAGTTTAATAAATAACAACAGTTTTCGTGTAATGATTTTATCAGAGCCCAGGTTGTATTATCGCGAATATTCATCCATCGGATAAGCGACTTGATCACCTTTCATGACGGCCTGAGGGAGCAATGGGGCTCCTTACTCTTTGTTATCAAGTGCGAAACAGATTTTTGATTACGAAGGAGTTTTTAATTAAAAAAAAAATCTGCAATAACAGTGTGTAGGAAAAATAAAATATAGCCCTGCCGCGTTTTGCGAAATGGCTGTCTAACTGTAGTTTTTCTACATCTACAAAATAAATTAGTTCCGTGACTCGGCCACGCCTCAACCACTGATCAACATGAAGTTTTGAAAACAGGGTTTAAGAAACACTAAACAATGGAATTTCTGAAAGTCTTCAGATTGGCTCAAACGGGGGGGTTGAAATTTGTATGGGAATTAAGTAGCGGGCTACAAAGGTACCTAGGTATCTGTATACCCTGCGTGTACAACTTGTATAGACCTATATAGTGGTAAATACCTCAAACAGTTGCAAGTAATGTAATGAGCTTTCCTGTCACGTCGCCTCACAGGCTCAACATTCTCTTGGTTCACAGATCGTTCATTTCATTCATTCCGTTCGCTCCGAGCTACCGTTATCCTGGAGATTTGTTTTGAAATGCTAGACTAAAACAATGACCGAGTTCGCTTTATCTAGGGATTTTGAAGCTACATAAAGTCGAAATGTCGTGTTGTGAATATAAATGATTTAGTTAGATATATTTTCTTTAAGGAACTGTGATTAAGAGTCTTTATTCTCGGAACGCTTATTTAAAAGTAAGTAAATAATTTACATAGAAGTAACTAAGGAATTTCGCACTCGGAATTTTATTTTGAGCGTTGCATACCTAAGCGTGTAAATTAATGTACGTATGTTCAAAGTTGCTAATTTTTTTAATATTCATAACTTTGGTAACATCAGTAGGTACCTACTTAATGAAAGAGACCATTTTTCATACGAAATTCGGAGAACTGAACATTTTCGCCTTTGGTAAAGGCATCCAACCAACACCAGATAAATTAAAGCGTATTGGTAAAAATGACATGAATAAACAAATAAAGTAACATTATTTTAATTGCCCACAAACGCAATACATAAAAAAAATACGTGTTCGAAAACTAGCAGTATTTTATTATGTTCCCGCAAGCATTTCCGTGAAAAGTAGATCAGATTTGTATGATTCTGTAATGAGAAAATTGTGGAGGCGGGAAACTGCAAACGACACGTTGATGAGCCACCAACGAGTATCAAGTGTTTAATTAAAGCCTATTAAAGTTTCATTGATATTGATGACTAGCTGTTGCCCGCGGCTTCTTTTCCTAAAACAAAAGTACCCTAAGTTACTCCTTATAACATCAGCTATCAGCCAGTGAAAGTTCCGTCAAAATCGGTCAAACCGTTTCGGAGATTAGCCGGAACAAACAGATAGACATACAGACAAAAGTTTTAAAAATTGCTTTTTCGTTATGAGTATCAATACTGTCTTAAGTATTTGGTACAAAGCTGTTACTTTGACATCAAACAGATGCTTCAATTTTATTTATTTGTATAGATAATCCTGTAATGAGAAAGGCGGGAAACTGCAAGTGACAGGTTGATGAGCCACCAACATCAAAGGATGAATTAATCGTTAATACAAATTCATATCAAGTGTTTAATTAAAGTCTGTTAAAGTTTCAATGATATTGATGATGTAAATGAACCTGGAATTTCAGAATGATTGACTTTATTTAAAGAAAGTTACTTACTATGCGTTCGTTATAAGAATAAGATTCCGTTCGGCCGTATTTTGACCTTTTCAATAGAGCCGTGTTGGGTAAGAATTGTATAGATGTAGGTTGGTACTGTCATCAAAGTGAAGTTAGGACGACCCCAGGCTAGATTATTCCTTTTCTTATAATCCATTGTGTCGATATACGAAGTGTAATAGTAAGATGAAGTTATCATCTTCCAAAGAAAAGGGGGGATCCTCCGACCAGACGGCTGTTGTGTCTGGTGGGCAACTGTCCGACGGTTGATGTCGGGACGTTGTATATATTGCTCGTCGCGCGGTAAACTCTGATTGCGCGATGCAGGATTTTTGTGTGACGTCAGTGTGACGCGTTCGCATGTGGCGATGTAGATATGCCGCCACAAAGTAATAATTTTTCTTTTAAAATAAACTTTCACATTCTCAGTAAACAATTCAGAAACGAAAATTAGACAATATTATCTACTGAAATACGCCGCACACTGGTTTCTAAGCATGGCCACATAAAAAATAGGCAAACGATTTTCCTCCACGTATTCTGCGCAAAACGTTTTCCCTTTTACATTCCGGTGACGTTTCGGAAAAACCGGTTTCAAAGGCACTAGACGTCAAAGTACGCACAATACATTTTTGCCCGTAAATTTTGTACAATTTTGTTTCACGTCTGGCTTTGGACTTAAAAGCGTCCCCTAGTGGCAATTTGGAGTAACTAAGGTTTACGATCATCCGACAGACATGTCGCAACTAAAGCATTGAATGTGAAATCCTGAACAATGTGTCAATTTAAAACGATTTCAGGAAATAATCCGCAGCACTCGGTATTCAAAGGGAAATAAAAATTGGGGTAACACAATAGTGAATCGTAAATTGATAGATAACTTGATAATTGATCGTAGATTGATATAATTGATTGATAGTGTCGTATTAAGAGCTGTGGTGGAATATATAGATATTCCACCCATAGGGGTGGAACTAATTATTATAGTCTCCAAAAGGAGACGGTAGCTTTGAGGTGCATCTTCTATTCTATAAATAAATAATGAAACGATAACTTAGATAAGTTCAAGCTAAAGGTTACTCCAATAGGTACAAGACTAACAATGCAAATTAGTTCGTAAAATAAACGAACACCCGTAAAATAAACGCGTTTATGTAAACTAGTATTAGCGAGTATTTTAACCATTCAACAAACATCGAAGTTAATTAAAGCACATGACTTACAAAAAGAATGTTCGCTGATCAAATAAGCTGATATAATCTGCTATAAATACAGGCGAATCTGAGAGCGATGCAGATATATGAAAACACGTGAAGTTATTACAACCCGATATATCGACTTCTAACAATCGATTCGTTCACACGCGTCATATAAAACAGATTTTTTTGTCTGTGCCCCATGTGTTGTATCAAATAGCAATTTATTGAAAAATAAAACTTAACTCGTGTACGTGTTTGAGAATAAAAGAGCCAGACTGTAGTAATGTTGCGGAATAATGATCCATAAGACTTGTTCTTTTATGAAGGGTGTACTCATAGCAAATTATTGTTCCACAAGAGCACAAAGTTTTATATTATAGTCAAGAAGAAATTTAATCGAGGAACGTTTTTGCGCTTAACTGTGTAATAATGCAGTAACAGACAATATTTTGGAGAACTGTCAAAAGTTTTCAAAAGAGATGTCGCTCAAAAACTGTGTTCAAATATTAAAAAAAAAAATACAAAATAGAATATTAGAAAAGCCGATGAGTATAAATGACAACCTCAAGCAGTTATTCAAAGAAATTGAGATTAGAGATATTCTAAAATAATGCAGCCATCTTTTATGAACGTGCAAACGACCGTAAAACTATTTTATTTTATCTTTGAATTCATGCATGAAATGACAATGTGCGGTGTAGTGTGTTGCAGTAACGTTATCACCTCCTACAGGGCCTTAGGGAATAACCTCGCAGCGGTATCACCAAAGTTCACTCCACTTCATTTCTTCTTAAAGGTTTTTCACAAAATATCCTCTCAAGTTTGTGTTAGGTGAACTTTTTTATAAAAATATTCTACTGGTAAGTTTAGAAATTCCTAAACAAGGTATCATTAATTCATGTATCAGCACGAATAGCTTATAACACAGCTTCTTATTTAAGTTTTTGAGCACAACTTTGAAAAATTATATCCTCATCTACTATGTTCACCAAGGTCAATATTTGCTGGTATATGTATAAATAACACCTTATACGGTGGAAGCTGAAGTCTCCTTGCTCATTAATGTTACAAGGGCTCACAAAAATCTTATTTATCTATAGTACTTTATGTAGGCACATAATACATTGTATAGATATATCTACGTATATGTATGATTGGGTATTGTTATCATTATCAATGTTATCTTCCGTCCAAGATAGTGTAAGTTGATAAAGCCTGGAATGTTCGGTGGCTTTCTGTACAATCTAACAAAAAAAGCTTTGATATATTAAGTTATAAATCAATGTAGACTGACATTGAACAGAAATAGAAATACACCGGCGTGCAATATAAATGAAGCATCGAGATAAAGGTCAGTATTTTTAGCTTTAGGTAGTTGTTCTATTTCTAGTAATTGGAGACGCAATGAACTCTAGTCTGTTCCTTATTTGTTTTCAATGAGAAATACCAATAATCACCTATCTCCTAATTTCGTTTAAAGCTTTTGATAAATAAGCTTATTTTTAACAGACTTCAAAAAAGGAGGAGATTCTCAATTCAGTTGCATGTTTTTTTTTTTAAATTTTGTTACCTCAGAACTCCGTCATTTATAAGCCGATTTGAAAAAAAAAAATTTTAAGGATATACGTCCAGATTGGTCCCATATACATTTGGTCAAGTTCTTATGAGTGGTTTTTGAGTTAGCTTCAATAATACGTATTTCTTCCATTTAGTGTCATGTTGATGATGTTATAATAATTTCCTGTCACTGATTATTTACACTGCAAGTAGTGATATACGACTTTATGTGGGTTAGTTACCACAACTAAATAGTGAAAAATAAAATCTTTTTTGCAAAAAAAAAAACAACCGACGTCCAAAACAAAACACTACAAAGTGAAAAATAACTTTAATTTCGGAAGTCGGTGGCAAAAACGAAAATACAAAACCAAAGACACAGACTTCCGAAATGAAAGTTATTTTTCACTTTATAGTGTTTTTTTTTGGAAGTCGGTTGTTTTTTTGCAAAAAAGTTTTATCATTACCGATTGAGAATCTAGGAAAACACGTCTTTGATTGGCTAGCAGTAATTTAGTAGGTGAGATTTTTATTTATTAGAACATGATTAGGTTTTATCACACGAATATTTATTTATAAATACCGAAAACTAGTTGTCACTGAAACTGCTATGATTGATGCTAGGTACTACGCATGTATAGACATAAACATACAGGAAATAAATAAGGATATACTAGTAGTCTTAAGAGTAACAAAAACAAGATTCAATAACTTGTATAACAGTTACAGCTTTCAGCAACATAAACAAGCGTCAATAGGAAACATTAAATACTTTCCAGTTCCAACTTTAACAGGTTTACCGACCCTGTGAGATTGTTATACGTCTGGCGAGTAATGGCTATAATATTCATAATTTATGGCGTCCATTGCTCCGCCACACCTCTCAGGCAATAAGCGAGAACATGGTTCAATTACTTTTTTTTATAAATGGTTGTTTTATGTCGGTCGGTAGCCGAGAAACCCCTTTCGCAACTATAAAACAATACAATAGATGTTACGGCATTTGAGTATCACCCTTACACATTATGTAAGTAGGACTCGAAACAGTACTCAGAAAGGAAAAACCGGCCAAGTGCGTGTCGGACCACACACAATGAAGGGTCCCGTAGTTAGGATAAATTTATCCCAAGAACAAACTTAACATTGTAATTGAAAAACATGCATACATTCCAACTGCAAATGTAAGTTGGTAGACTATTACTCGCAAACTTGTAAAGCCTACTTAGCTGTGATAGTTTTCCTTTTAATTTCGTTGTATATATTACTACCGTGAATTTTTTCACATATCCAAAACTAACCGTTTAGCTGACAGGGGGGAGGGACATTTGACTCTAACAAAAATTAGCACTTTAAAGCTTAATATTTCAGAAACGGATCCCTTAATCGAAAAATTGTTATCACAAACCCGCAATATTTTTGAAACATCTATCCAACAACATTCCACACCATGGGGTAGACGAGAAAAAAAAACATCCCCATTTTACGTGTACAGGAGGTACCCTAAAAACATATTCTTTTCGTGATTTTATTTTACCACTTTATCGGCGTGATTAATATGTATATCCATGCCAAATTATAGCTTTCTAGTACAGTCGAACTACAGACAAAAATATTAATTTTTCCACTACACTGCCAATATTCATTTCTAATGTGTGCAATATAACTTTTTTAGCTTTTGACATACTCACGAGAGTGGTGTTGCATTACAAAGAAATATAGAAATCTAACCCACCATATCAGCTAGTAGGCGGACCGACGACCTTAAGAAGGTAGCTGGGACAGACTGGATGCGGAAGGCGGAGGACAGGGTGTTGTGGTGCAGAATGGGAGAGGCCTATGTCCAGCAGTGGACTGTGATAGGCTGAGTTGATTAATGTCAGTCAGTGTGAGGTACAATAATGTTATAATGTTGGTTAAGTGAGTAAGTGTCAAATGCGCGGGTAGCGGGTACGCGGGTAGCGTACTGGAAGGGAGTGCGTCGTCGACGCCACGTTTTATTCACACATAAAGAAGATAGTTTGCATGTACAAAACGCTGACGCATCATGTATTGTACTGCAAAAGGTTAGAGCCAGGTCAAACGGCTTCGTATACCCTTCATAAATATAAACTGTTAATATAAATAGCTCTATAATGCACCCCTTTTCGAAACAAAAAAAACCAACGATATTTTTTTTATTAATTATTAGCTTTTACCCGCGACTTCTTTCGCGTGAAAATCGTAAGACGTCACGATATACTCAAATAACAGCCATATTTTTATAAAACTTCCCTGTACACTACTTTTGTAGTTTTGGTCTCAGCAGCCAAAATTAGAGTCGGGACTAGTGACCCGGCCGATACAGTGCTCGTCTTGAGGTCGATACCCGCAGCCTTCAGTGGCAATTTCTTGCGAGTTTTTTCGCTTTCAATGAATTAATGATGTTCCTGCATCATCATCTTCATAATCATCATTCTCTTGCTCATTTGAGGTTGGTTCAACATGTCTTTTTCTTCCTAAACTCAAACTCAAAGCATTTATTTCAAATAAACCAATTACAGACACTTTTGAACTGTCAAGGGGTCAGTCAGTCAGAAAGATGCAAGCTAGTTGACCATTCCAAAGCGTAGTAGGTTCCTATGGGAAGATAGGGCAAGAAACTCCACGGACACACATTTAAATCAAAATATTGTTACAAAATATTGGTTACATCATTCATGTTGCAATTATATGCGAGAACAATGTAGAAAGAAGTGCACATTAAAAGCGTCCGCAACAAAACGATAAAAACCAAAAGTGATTCATTAAAACAAGCCATGGCAGATAAGAGATGACCAGTCCCTACTGACGGCGCCCATTCACGAAGATGACGCATGGATCAGCACCATTCAGCTCAACCATTTTGACGGGAACTTAATGATCCAACGTAAATTTGCTACTGACACTAATGCATAGACAATTTAATAATGAACATTTTGCTAGAAAAATATTTTTCAAAAGACCAAAATTAGATTTTTTATTAAAATATTTCATAAATTGTGTGAATTCTATGTAAAGAGCAGCGGGACAGAGTAGGACCGAACGCTCAAGGTTGTTTGGTCGGGGTAGCGCCTTAACAGTCACCTAGCCATAAATACTTATTTATTTTTATTATAACCACAGATGATAGAAGATGCCCAAAACTTCATGTTTTTCTGTGTATGTTCTACGAACTACCATATAGTAGTATAACAATATAAAAACTAAAAGCTTGTAAAAAAAGAATCTCAAAAAAATATCGGAATCAAACTTACTACCGCAGGTTTGTTTTTCGCGATTTCTGACTTTTCTAGTACTCAAATCTCATTTTTTTCCCCATAAAGTTTTTTGATCCTTATAGGAAACAGAATCGATTAGCATCAAAAAAGTTTTTGTAAAAATTGCAAATTTCCTTGCTGCCTGTATATTTTTTTCTAAATCTGTGAATGCAGATTTAGAAAGAAAAAAACTCAAAAGTTACACAGACAGTTTTCTTAGACCGTTTTCTGGTAGGTACAACGGATAAAGGTAGGTACTGTAGAGATTATGACCCATGGTTTTAACATGCATAAAATTATAAGATAAACGTTGATACAAATAAAGAAAAAGAATTAGGAAACAAAAAGAGAAAAATATATGTCATGATATAAAAATCGTAGAACCGATTTCTAGAAATAATTACTGGTGTTATATCATTTAATAGTAGTTTATGAAACTGTTGCATAATGAGGGGTATTAAAACACGAATGTGTGTTTAAAAACTGAGCCGTAGGCAAGGTTTTTAATAATATCACACGAGTGTTTTAATACGTAGTTATGTGCAGTTTCATACACTACTTTATCTACTCTCATACATTGGGATCGAAACTATTAAATAAAGGTATTTATTATTAGATTAGTATTTATCATATTATGTATAATTTTATCGACTTTGCTGGTAATAGATAGGTCATTTCCGTCGCCGCATCTAAAATATCGGGTGGAGTCAAATTTTCTTCACATTTACTGAAGCAGACTTTTTTAAGCAAGAATAAAAAATCCCACGAAATTCAGTACAACAAAACGTATGAATGGCGCTAAAAGCCAGCACATCACCGCGCATCCGCTACAGTGGCACTGCGACAGAAAAGTAAAAATTAGAATCAAAACTTTTCTCTAATGCTATAAAAATGATGCGCCCTGCATTAGAAAAAAAAAAATCATAGAAACTCCTTGGTGATATTAAAACTTCCTGGATTTGCCCAGTACCGTAATGGCAAAAAAATATTTTACTAGAGAAAAAGTGTTGTAATAAGTATGATTCTATTTTAAATTTCGGTATTCGGTATAAAGTATGTCAAAATAAACTTGTTTTGAAGTTTATAATTCGAATTTTACGATATGAGAGTAGATACAAGTATTTTATTTACCCTGACTGCCCCGTCTCAAAAATCCACCCTATATATCATGATTGACTGCTTAGCTCCATAAAGATATAGCGTGATGACAATCATTAAAAAGGTTAAATCTAACTAACCTTTTGGCTCGTCTTTTTACAATGTGCGGTAAACTATAGAAGAGTAGTGCAGTAAATTATAGAAGAATACGAACATAATGTTATATTGTTCATCCCCCATAGCAAATAGCGTGTTAAATTATGCCCTATAGTCTGACCAGATTTATAGGGAATATCTATACAAAATTTGAACTGAATCTATTCAGTAGTATTTGCGTGATGCTGGAATATACATTCAGACAAACAGACAAAAATTCTACATATTAAATTTTTGGCATAAGAATCGTTCCCAATCCTCGTAGCAATTACTTTTATTCAAAAGTATTTAATTAACAGTTTTGACCCCGCTACGATTTTATTACATATGTAGAAAATCGCAGAGGCAGATTTTTTGTTAATATAAAGGCAATACTTGAGGCTACTGAATAAATTGATTCAAATCTTGTTGGGCGTCTCGAAATGCGATAAAATTGACTCGTTAAGTCAATGCAGATGCGCACCGCAAGGATTTGTTCGTAAATTTATTCAAATCAGACAAAATAAAACTGGTTTTAGATATTCTGGAACCGTCTGTTTCGAGTCTCAAGATTTTCTTCTTATCGGATATATTCGAAAATTGAAAAGATATTATGTCTATTCAGCCTTTCCGTTAATGTTTTATTTTTTTCTGAGATAGGTTGTAAATAAAAGAAGTTATATTGCGTTGAAGCTTAATTGAAATCTTAGAGAAGCGTACCTACTGCATCAAGATTAACTATGCAGCATCTTCAATTTATAAAATGTTCTTTTTTCCGACTGTGTTTTATGAAGGTACATGGCTATTATTATTACAAGTTTTATTTTATTTAAAGGTTTGATATTTATTCAGTAAAGCATAAATCAGAAAAGTAATACTTCAGTAACACAAAGAAATATAAATGCTTTATAACCGTTATCAAATGAACAGGATATGACATTTTTTAAAGTTAATGCGTAATGCATAAATGCATACTCTTAAAAGCCATAGGTAGATATTTATTTCTTTTTCGGAGATAATACAAAACCTAGCTATGTAATGCAAATAAAAAGCGACTAAAAGCTCAAGAGAAAAGAGTCATAAAGGGGCCTTTTGAGGAAAGCCTCAAACGACAAAACAAAATGGTGCTTACGCTTAATATTTGTTTAAATTTGAGTTTCAAAGTTACGCTCATCCTACTTAATAATATTATAAATTAGCAGCGCCCCGCGGTTTCACCCGCATAAGTCTCGATCCCGTGGGGATATCGGTATAAAAAGTATAATTTGTTTTAATCCAGGTTATAAACTATCTGTCTGCCAAATTTTATCTAAATCTGTTCAGTAGTTTTTGCGTGAAAGAGTAACAAACATCCATCCATCCATCCATTCATTCATCCATCCATCCTCACAAGCTTTCGCGTTTATAATATTAGTAGGATAGCCGAATGTGAAAGTTAGTACGTTTGGATGTTTGTGACTCAATCATATAAAAACGACTGAACAGATTTGAATGAAATTTGGCACACAGATAGACCATGGCCTGAGTAAGGACATAGGTTTTTTATCCTGGATCACAAACGAATTCGTGGGCAACAGCTAGTAATTATATAAAGTGACGTTGATTCTCATATTTGTTTTCATTTCTGTATTATTATCAACAGATAAACATTTCAAATATGCATAAATGTTTAAAGTAGTATCAGATTCTTGAACAGTATATAAACAAAATCACATTAACATTATAATTTTAATAAAAATATTTTTCTCGAAAATAATAATAATAAAACCTTTTTAATAATGAAACCTTTTCAAGAAATTATGTGACAAAAAAATCACATCCTGTACCGTTCCGATCTTATCGGAATATTCATTGTAGAGATGAAGTCGAGCCGAAGGTAAATTGCAGAAAATTGCCTTCCCTTTTCTAAGATAACGAGTTCCCTGAAAGTGGGGCTTGTCGTATGAACATAACGCATTTTGCGGACGATAAACGATAAGAAAGTAATTCATATTACGCGCAAACACGACGCTTATTTTAATATTTTATCAGCGATACAAAGTGAGCTAACACGTATTAGATTATCTTAAACAAACTGTGACAAGAGCTTTATATACATTAACTTTTGACAAACGTGTTTATAAAAGGTTGTGTGATCTTCTTTCTAAATAACGTGTAATAAAGTAATTTCTGGCTCCTAATTTTATTGGATGCTTATTAGGTATAATCATAATATTTTGTGAGTTGACGTAGCAAATCCAAACAAAACAGCTACGAGGTGCTACGAGAAGCGCCCGTCTTCGTAGACGGTGCTACGAAGTTAGTAAAGGCTACGAATATTTTTGACGTAGAACTAAATATTACTTAGTTTTAGTTTTGATATATTTTTTTAAAATTATAATTTAAGCATAGTGATCACCTGTGGGGTCTCCGCTCCTCCTCATGATCCTCTTTCATAAACGATGGTTGCAGACTGAATCTACGTCTGAACTGGTGACGACCCTTCATATTGGCAATCGTTAATTCACTTAGCACATACTATGTTCAGTTCCAGTGAGTTCACAGCGCAATGTTTGAGTGCGTGTGCGGACAGCGCGTGGCGAGTCGCGGGACGTGCGCTGCTCGAGACGGTCGCAGGACGAGTGGCGCTGTGGCGCTGCCCGCCTGCCCGGCCGCCACACGCCTTCATGTCTTCAGCCGACCCAACGCACCAATATTTCGGAAATCTATTGAAAATATACCACTCACCTATTTATTTAGCTTCTTCTTCTTCGTGTTGCTGGCATGACAGTATTTCAAGTATTGTTCGACCAAAACTTCGCCACTTCCATAGCGTCATCAGTGGCAGCTCAGAAGTCACTTAATCACTTTGGCTGCATGCTTTGGGACACAGAGGGTAGGATAGGAGGTGGAGCAAAGTTTGCGACACAGCTCTACATGTATCCAGCCAGGGCCGTGGGATGTTCGAAAGAGTTACCGTGGCCCCGGCACAGGCAACAGAAGGAACACGGGTGGGTTTTAGTCAGTAAAAGTCTGACACGCCCTCCCGCTCCGCCCAGAGCGGGAGAAGTCATTTAATGCTTTCCTACCTAAAAAAAAAGCACCACATGTATCCACGTTTATTTAGCTGAAAAACAAAATACGAATTTCAAAATAGATTAATTGGGTTTTCAGCCGTTTAAATCGTTGACCAATGAATGTTTTTGTTTGATATTTGGATAAAGGCCGAATCAAAATTGTTATTCTATTGCAATAAAGTGTATCGATCGCGTCGAAACGATAGCATTCAGCCAATCAATATGCAATAAACGAAACATCAGAGCATCGCGTGATACGACGATAAAGGGCTAACAAGCTCTACAGCGTGTATCAGGAAGGTGTGGTCATATTTAAGGGTGTGGTACAGACCATCAGACTGCACAACTTTCTCCATGGGACCAACATCGTAATCGTGAAAAAATTATCTATTGTCCCAAACAAAACTTCAATATCTGCTGGACCCTAATGTATCAGACGGCTGATATTTTTTTACTGTAGGTATATAATAAATTGTGTTCGCAAAAAACTAAAAGCTAAATTAATAATTTTATTAGAACAGCTCTTGTCGAACGTTTAGAAACGACTTCATAGCTGTTATTGCTTTACATTAGGTACACATTGTCATGAAGAAAAGCATAAGGACGCAGGAAAACCTGTAGAGGTATCTATAGGCACGCCTGTTGCTGCGCCCGCTCGAAGCCTCTACAGTAAGTGGATAAAGTGTTCAGCGGGATTTCCCAAACTTTCTCTCAGAGATATTGTGACTAGAGTCTCGTCGTTTATATCTTCGTCAGTTTTCAAATTCTTTCATTTATCAAGTCAGGATACATAATACCTTTTAAAGCTACGGCACTGTGCAGACTACTGCATAGAAAACTATATTTAATTACTTATAGCATACAGCTTTGACTAATTTATAACCTTTGAATGGCTTGGATAATTATGAAATATTCATCTTTATTTTTTTTTTAATTAACAGTGTCTGTCAGTGTCATATTTTTAATCTGACATGTAGGTAAAGAAGATGGCTGAAAGTCATTCTGCGGTACTAAAATTACGACGCTATATATAGCGTGACTGGTAATTAGTGACCGATACTTAAACACATGATTGTACTCATGATAACAAACAACTTTTACTATGGGACCAAACCTGAAATCGTGAAAAAAAAATCTGCTGCTGCCTACATTTATGCTCGCATAATTCGTCAAAATGTAGGGACCAGCTGATTTTTTTTTCACGATTTCAGGTTTGGTCCCATAGTAAAAGTTGTTTGTTATCATGAGTACAATCATGTGTTTAAGTATCGGTCACTAATTACCAGTCACCCTATATAATACTGTCAATAAAACACATACATATTACATATTTTGGATGTGACTGTACAAGTACATCGACACGAAACGTGTTTTCGAATATATTTCACAGCCTCTCCTCTTATTGTCATTAGTAGATGGGATTTTTATTGAAGTTACAAATGCACGGGAGTCATAATAGAAAAGAAATGAATTTTCTATGAGTGCGTGCGCGTGAGGAAAATTCGTACGAAGTAATTTAGGGAATGCTATCAAATCGTACCTTCGCAAATTGCTGTCAGTGGCAGAATCTGACGGTTTTATATCAAGAGCTGATTTTGATATCCTAAATGATTAGACCCGTAAAATTAAATGTTTCCAAATAATTTGTATAAGATAGGTACCGAGAAGTAATCTGACAAGATTTGTTTCGTATTCATCATGAATAATTTCATGTGCCGCTGGTTTTGCAATATGTTAAAATCCCTGTGTCGAAAAAAAGAGAAAAATAAAAGATATCTATATATTTTTTTAAGAGCCTACTGTTTTCACGCTCATGAACAATTTTATGTTTTACTTATAGGATTCTGTGGACCCGAAATATCGTTTATTTAGAAACTGTACTCTTAGTAATAAATTGCTTTTATCATTAAAATTGTCAATAGAGAACAGAATTTCTGATGTCAAAATAATAACACAATTTTATCAATGTGAAATTATATCAGAATCCAATGGAAATCTTAAGAGCGGTCAAAATTACACATGGGATCATTGGGACCTTTGAAATGAGAGTTAATATTGGCCTTATCTGGGCGCTTGGTCCGTCCGGTACTCGTTATCCCTCTAGAATAGCGGACCCTTTCCCCAAGTCAAAAAACTAGCCCTAACAACGAACATTCGACATACCTTACCTAAGCGAAAACATACCTCCACTTAAAATTCACAATAACATGCCTACACTTACCATATTCCTTTACGTTGACAAAATGAAATATTTATGACTACAAGACAGCGACTTTCTTTTGTTTTATTTGGGTAAGTATGTACTTAGGATAATGATGTTTTCCCCCAAAGCTCCATCAGTACCTGTCTCGGTTATTTGATCGTAATTAGGACTTTACAACTTGGAGGCGTGGGATACTTAAGCTTTTTTTTCATTTTGCTCGCTGAAATATCTAAATGTGAAGATACTGGCAAAGGTCACCTTTTTAGCAAAGACCGAGCCACAGACATTTAAATAGTGTTTCAAGTAGTGTCAACTGTCACAATATAGCGGCCAAGTAGCAAAATGTTGAAAATGAAACTAAATAATGTTTCATTAAATCATTGTCGGACCTCAGCCTATACAAACAATTAACGCTCGCTTGTGTGAAGGTGTTGTCAAACAGAACTTGATGAAACAAGTGAATTAGGAGGTCTTCCGCAAGTGGTCGTATGAAGACGCAGGGGGTGAGGCGCCGGAGGCCCGGGAATTGCAAATTAAGGCTCGTGCGGCGTCGGGGAGGGGGAGGGGGGGGGAGACGCCCTGCTCAGCTTGGAGCGAAAAATAACGCTCAACAAGTGAGGAACTAACCCTTCGTGACCACAGACACGGAACAGATACTGCTATGATATAGTGACGTACATTTTTGTATAAATAGCTTTGCCTGCCTGCGCGGCGTTTAACTGTAGTAAAAGCGCTAAAACACATAGAATCTTGCATTTCTGGCAGCCGTTGCATATTCATATTCATTTATTATTTGCGTACCATAAAGTAGACATAATAAGATGTTACAAAAAGGCTTAAGGCCAAGAACAAATTATGGATCGATAGAATTCAGGTTGACTGGTAGAAAAGGCCTAAGGCAAATACGTCCGCCTCTGCACATCTCTTTGCTTGAATTTTAAATAAATAAATAAAAACATAATATAATTTTTACCACTTTTACCTTTACTTCTATTTAACAATTCGTCGAGCACAAGCGGCTGCGCCGCACCAGGAGCAAACCACTTTGCTATGATCATATTGATCATGTATAAATTAAAAAAAAAATCTAGGATAAGCCCAGGCGAGCGCAGCTGATCTATTCTGTAAAAAATTCACAGTGAAAACTTAGTTGAAGTGAGCTGTAATTCCACCTGATGCTATAATTGGATTGACCCTATAATAGTTATTATTATTTATTAATTATCAAGTAACAATATACTCATACTAATTATTAGGTAGGTACACAACTTCAATACAAACAAATACACATACAAACTAAATACAAAAAAAAATCAAATTAAAATTAAATCACATTACTGGTCATCAATAAAAAAAAAACAAAATAAATAATTGTAATTTTCCAACCGGCATTGGAACAGAAACATGCCTGCCATAGCCATGACATAATGGCAGTCCAGCCTATCGGCGATCATTGCCAGGATGGCATTGGGGCTGGCCCACTCCCGGCGCATCAGGGACGCACACCGCTTGCGCATAGAAGCGTGGAAACAGTCAGTGCGTGCCACTGGGGACATCCCTGATGCGCTGCAGCAACTGGGCAGCCCCAACACCGCCCAGAACGCGTTGTTGTACTGGACACAGCTGTTGTATTGACAGCTCTCTTCACCTAAGTTTTCCACCTAATCAACGTGTATAGAAGAACGAGGCTATACGTAAAGTTTTATTCAGCTCATTAGTCGTAACTTCTCACCTCACTCCGAAGTGCCGAACTTAGTTAATAAGATCCGTTGCTATTATACAACATTAGGTAATCATTAAGTAAGTTTGTATATTATACGTAGACGTATTTTACACACCTGTGTAAAGTTTACAGTACGTTATTAGTCTTATTATGTTGAAAGGTGTTTGCATATTGATGTAATAATATTAAATTAAAATAGGTATTCGAAGATTTTGCATGCTGTAAGGTAAAATGTATTGGGACCATTTACAAAAATTATTATCTGAAACATTATAAGCAAATAGGTCAATGATTTATATTTCTATTCCTGGCGTTTTATTGAGCCTGTCAGTTTAATTGTCTTGCTGAAATGTCATTTATTTTAATAAATCGTTACAAGTTTGCAAAATAGGGTATTTTCAGATGGTTTTTTTTTATTTATAGAACTATACAGACCTACATAATATCGGTGTTTTTATTTTATTGAACAGAAAAATGCCGTAACAGAAATTTCGAATCGCAATATAGAAATACTTTTAGTGTGAGCTGTGAAGTTATTTTCAGGACATATTTCTATTTAAAAACATATGTTTGCTGTAAAGCTTACATTGCGACGGTAAACTTAGTATGGAGTATCTATTTCATAAATATCGGGATTCTAAGAAGGGTTACAAAGAGAAATTCCTCCATCTCCTTACATAGCATCACGGACTTCGTCTTCAATATCACTTTGTATACTTATAGCAAACTATCTGACCCGTGAGACGTTGTCCTCCAAATTTCAATAATTCATACAAAAATCCCACGGAAAAAGGACGTTCAGTTTTCCCGAATTTTAAAAGTTTCCGGGAACTTTTTCTTCTTACCATAAAAACCTAATTCGGATTTTATTCGAACATTATTTTTAAAACAAAAAATTGTCAAACTTGCCCAGCCGTTCTCAAGTGATGCACTTACCAACGGTATTAAATTTTTTTCCGATGTCAAAAAAGGAGGTTATTATGTTCGTCTGTATATATAAATATACTAGCTTTTGCCCGCGGTTTCGCCCGCGTGGATGTCGGAAACTATCCCACGGGAACGTACTACCGGGATTAAAAGTACCCTATAAACAATGTCTTCTCGCACTGCTTATATAGTATCCGAGGAGCGGCGTGCGATTGATATAATATGATTGTTGGAGGATAAAAACCCTAAAACCTGACAATAGCAACGGAAAGTAACCCAAGTAGGTCATTTTCCGTTCCGTTATATATTCATGGCAAAGAAGGCAACTTTAAAGCATAACATAACATAACATCATGCCTTGTTTCCCCGAAGGGTTAGACAGAGGTGTACCTATAGTAACACCCACACATAAACATAACTGGCAACTTTAAAGCGAAAATGTAAATCTTCTTTATTCCCCTATCCCATGGGAATTTCGAAATAAATAGTTACCTAAATATTGACAGCTACGGAACTTAGTAAAGTTATTGTTCTCTGAATCACTAAAGTGTCTTTGTCGATGGCGAAAGTCGGGCTGAGCGATGATGAGTTAGTAAGAATTTTTAACCCCCTAGAGGATGATTTTCCAAAAACGCTAAGACACGTCATTCGTATTTTCCAAACAAAAGGCATAATACCAATTGTTTCCTTACAAACTTTCTTACCCTATTTAGTAAAACAGCTCTTAGGGGTTGAATTTTGAAAAGGCCTTCCTTATTCCTTGTCTACATTATAAAGGGAACGTCTGTGCAAAATTTCAGCTTTCTAGGTCCCAGGGGTTTGGGCTAGGCGTTGATGAGTCAGTCAATCAGGACTTTTCTTTTTATTTAATTAGATTTTAGTCGTTATTTGCGTCAATTGTGGACCGGTTTGAAGATTCCAATTTCATTTGGTAGAGGAAGCTTGCGCGGTGGTCCTATATACCTACATCTATTAACTTTGCTTCGGTAGTTTTTAAGCTAGCTTCGATAATACGTATTTAATCCCCTTTGTGTATCTTGAAGATGTTATAATACTTCCTGTCTCTGTTGCTTATATATCAAGTAGTGGTATTCGAATTGGTGTGGGGTAGGTACCATAACTAAAAAGTGGAAAATAAAAAACATTTTACAACAAGAAAAAAGTTTTTTATTATTTAAATAGATAAACCTCACAAAGGGATGGCCAGTAGGTGCTGTAATAAATAACCCACTAGGATCTTACGGGAGCCGAGCAGATTAATAAGTGTTTTATGTAGTGTTGATTGTGAAGTGTGCGGGGGATATCAACACTACTAGAGTTTTAAACTCAATAAAGCAGTATATTATTACATTATTTTAACTCTTTAAAGGCACATATTCAAGACACTTTAATTTCTATATTTAGCTACATCAGTCAGGGCTAAGAGGCCGACTGTCAACCTACATATATTGTTTTTTCCTATCTTCCAACTTTGAAATCAATGCTTCTTAAATTAATAAATGTTTAAACTTGCGAAGGTTTTATGCTAATGGCACGTCTGGTTAAAACCTCTACAGTACTGTAGAGGCCTTAGTTGAGCCTGCCTTTCGCAAGAATCCTCTTTGGATTATGACATTGGCTGGCTAGACAAACGTTGATTTCAATTAGAATTTAGAATAGGTGAAAAATAATGACATATAGTGATTTTGTTCTGTATCGAGCCACTATAGTTTTAGCCCCAGTGTTTACCTGTTGAAATAATATTTTAAATATAGCTGCCAAAGCTAATAAATCAGTTATTTGAGTGTAACGGTCTTTAAATTTACAAATATCTTCGAGAAAGTTCCCCCAACACACCTCGAAGACGAGACCGCACACCACAGTACCTACACGTATTTGAGATAAAAAAAGAAATGAATATTGGTCTGAAAGACAAAGTGGACACATATATGGATACTTATAATCGGTGTACCCAGATAACCAATTAAACTGCTTGGAAGGGTGGATACTTTTCTCAGGCAACCGACCGTACGCACCCCTAATAAATTACTAGAAGCACCACTCCGGTATCATCGCAATTCCAGCTTTAAGGCCCGTATTACAAAACCTCTTTCAAGACTCATGCATTACTTAAAACTAGTTTCAACCATTCAAATGGCTTTATGCTAGTTTTAAGTAATTCTTGAGTTTTGAGTGAGGTTCTGTAATACAGGCCTTAGTCTCTTCAAGCAAAAGTAATGTCGTTTTATATTTTTTTATTGCTTTCCCAAAACTCATTACAATTTTAATTAAGAAACTTTGGTATTCATATTCATCGGAGTCGCGTTAAAATTATCTATCTACACAAAAAAAAATATTAATAATGTTGTCTTGTTAGAGAAAATCTGAATTTATGGGATGTTATTTATTCTCGTTCCTTTCTCGATAGATATTGAGCTAGGCAATTGTAACGCCTACACCTTTATCCTTTATCCATATGTAGGTCAGCAAAACAGGTCATATAATTCCAAGGATCATTTATGATCCAGTACTAGATACTAAATTAGTGTCGCAGATAATCGAATACAATTTTCTATTCCCATCGTACGAGAATTTAAGGAACGCGTGATCGAGTCGCGTTCGGAATCCAAGTATATATAAACAGAATAAGTTCTCAAACCAACAAACAAAGAACGCGTAAGATGCGTTCCGATACCACATACCGATGGCGGTTTTAAATAACACCCGAAAGGGGGAAATGCCTGAAGAGATTTATGTTCTTTGTATGAGCAAGCACGATATGAGTTGCTATAAATAAAATTGGTACAAGAGGAAAAGTTTCTGAAAGGCATGATGTATGCTGAAAGTTTTGTACAATAGAGCCTGACAAAGTGATTGCTATGCTGCTTTTTAAGTGTTACAAACAGTTTGCAGAGGTATACACAAGATAAATGCAATGCCAGAGGAGCTCGTGGCTAAGTAATAACAGCCGCATGGGTCGATCCATCAGGTTAAGCTACGCTTGCCGGGGTTGGTCCGTGGATGGGTGACCATCTTTACATACCGAGACTCCTCCGTGGCTCGGAAAGCACGTTAAGCCGTTGGTCCCGGCTGTCATTCGTGGATCTTTGACAGTCGTTACGGGTCGTCAGAAGCCCGAAAGTCTGACAACCAGTCTTACCAAGGGGTATCGTGTTACCCAGTAACTGGGTTGTGGAGGTCAGATAGGCAGTCGCTCCATGTAAAATACTGGTATTCAGCTGCATCCGGTTAGACTGGAAGCTGACCCCAATATAGTTGGGAAAAGGCTAGGCAGATGATGATGACACAAGATAAATGCATTTCGGCAAACCTTTTTGCAGCACTATACATTGCTACTTTACCAGTACATTTTTATCTTCTAGTTGTAATCGCAAATCTCATTTGTTTTTCTCATTTCCTCGTATAGTTATATCTATATTCATTTATCTAATCGGAACCTATGTGTCACTGAAAGATACCTAGATTGCGACTAGTACCTGCTTTCTTATACGCATTTGCTATATGTATTAGATATCTATACCTACTCATTATTGAGAAATTGATGTAGTCAGACTTAATCTGAGTGATAAGTGATTTGCTATCAGTGAGAAAACTGTACCTATATAATTCATACTGTTTTGTAAAAACACAAACAGCTGTCTTAGGATACCACTATCTTATCAAAAAGAAGGAAATATATTATAGCACCGATTCCACAAACAAAAACCTGGTTTTGCAGTAGGCGATACAAAAAGCGGTGATCTCAACTTTACAATAAAATAAATAAAGAGATATATGTATATTATACCCCAATAATATTATGAACTAGCTGTGTCAGCGACTTCGTTCGCGTGAATGTCAGAAAACAATTTCCCTATTTGAGTCGGATTTTGTTTCCAATTTCATGGATTTTCTTTTTGCTCGGAACTCTAATTATTTTTCTAAAATAAAAGTAATCTTAGTTATTCATTATAACATCAACTATCTGCCAGTGGAAATTGGTCCAGCCGTTTCGGAGATTAGCCGGAATAAACACACAGACAGACAGAGAATTTAAAAATAGTTTTTTTTTTGTTATAAGTACCGTATTTACTTTCATATGTATTTAGTAAAAAGCTGTTATTCTGACATTACAAACAGGTACTTCAATTTTATTTATTTGTATAGATATAGATGTAAAAGACTTATCTAAATGGATAAAACCACTCGAATATGAAGATACGGAGGCCCTCCTGCAGCCCACATCATAACTCACTCATTCACGCGTACACTTACTCGCATGTCAACATGTACACGTACAAACCACACATATACACACACCCCACACACACTCACATAAGTATAACATACACAAAACACACACTCATTTGAATAAGTTGATATAAAATATTAGTCTTCCGTTTTCTTTAGTTTAGTATTAATTTAATTTACTTTATCAAAATTATATAAATAGTAAATACTGGCATACATTATGTATGTGAATGTACATTACGTAAATCTAAGTAGCGAGTTAAGAGTGGTGTCCAGTTGGTATAATAATGCATGCAGTAAGATGTAGAAACAGTCGCAAATAAATCATCATTGAGCAAAGACGTTTGTTATAATTTTAAAAACACCGTTTCCATTACCGCAAAGAAAGTGAACTTTAAACACATAAACATATGGTCGAAATCGAGCCGGATTACATAATTAGTGAATGGAACGGCTAGCGGACTCGGTGCGCGAATACAATAGAGGACCGCATTCCTTAGATAAGGATTGAAGTTGTTTACAAGTAATTAGTGTTTGTGAAAACTACTTATAAACTTATATAAAAAAGTGGTTAAGACATTGCAACTGTATTGAATGTGTTTGTGCGAATAATACTACGTAGACTGTTTATTATAATTCTGCAATATGACGTCACCAACTCCAGAACAGTCTAAATATTTATCTACGTTAGAAGATGTGGCTAGTATGATACAGAAAGCGCAAGTTAACATAAAAAAGTGTCCGAAACAGCGATTAACAGCGGGTTATGTTAAAGCGAGAATAAAAACCATTGAGGAATATTGGGACTCGTTCAAACAAACGCATAGCAACCTTACGAAGTGTACACCACGGGAACAGCGGGGCGTGTTGCCTTACTTTCTTAATGAAGAATATTACACGTATGAAGAAATGTATCTCTGTTTACAAGCGGATTTAACCGATCTTCTAACAAACTTGGAGTCACAACAGAGATTATTAGAAGCGTCCAACATGTCTACTTCATCACAGGATGGCCAGCTACCGTTTGCTAAGCTTCCGAGAATACAGCTACCTACTTTTTCGGGCAGATATGAAGAATGGCCTACGTATAAAGATATGTTTACAGCACTCGTCCATAACACTTCTATTAGCGATGTGCGTAAGTTACATTATTTAAAGACTAGTGTTGCCGGAGAGGCAGAGATGTTATTACGACATATTCAAATTACGGAAAGTAATTATGCAACAGCATGGGAACTACTTCAAGGACGTTTCGGTAGCAAAAAGATGATTGTGTCGTCAGTTTTAAAGAAATTTTGCTGTCAGAAAAAGATAAGCAACCCATCAGCTACACAAATTAAAGCTTTGCTCGATAATACAGTGGAATGTGTCAACAGTCTGAATAACATGAACATAAACACTGCCACTTGGGATCCTATTCTAGTATTTCTAGTGGCGCAGAAATTGGATTCAGAGACGTTAAAGTGTTGGGAAGAGGAAGCTTACAAGGAAAATAGCGATGAGTTGTCTACGTGGGAGGAGTTGAAACGGTTCCTCGAGTCTAAGTTTCGCACGCTCGAGCTAATTGCCCCCATCACTACTACAGTAACAAAAGAGAAGACACAAGGTCACAAAGCGTATCATGTCGTAACAAAGGATACTGAGAACGATAAAGGTGACTCTGCGCACACCAAAAGCGGTTCATCACCATTTTGTGCATATTGCAAGGGTGACCATTACATCTTTAGTTGTAAAGAATTTGCAAAACAAACTGTGCAACAACGACGTGAATTTGTGAAGAACAAAAACCTCTGCTTCAACTGCCTAGTACCGAATCACATAGTCTACAAATGTAAACAAAAAAGAAAATGCCGAGTCTGCGGAAGAAAACATCATTCTCTCTTACATGAAGCAAAAGAAACAACACAAGAGAGTGACACACAAGAGAGTAACAAACAAGAAGAACAAACAGAACAGAAGGTCACAAGCGCACATTTCTCTAAAGAACAACCTGGTCGTCAAGTGTTATTGGCAACAGCACAAGTACATGTTACATCAAGCGACGGCAATACACATGTACTTCGGGCATTGATTGACCAAGGCTCAGAGGCTTCATTTGTATCTTCAAGAGTAGTCGAACTCTTGAGATTGAAGAGGACAAGCATCAACGGTGTAGTCTCAGGGGTGGGAGAAGGAAACCTGGTTCCCATAAAACATGTAGTTGACCTGTCAGTTACATCGCAATATAATAGAAAGGAAGTTGTTCAAGTGAAGGCTTATGTTCTGAAATCACTGTCTACTAGATTACCTTCAAAACACATCACGATGAACTGGCCAGAGCTCCAAAAATTAGTATTGGCTGACCCTACGTATAACACACCGGGCAAAATTGACATATTACTCGGTGCAGACATCTTTTGTAAAATTATAGAAGTTGGATTATTAAGATGTTCTGATGGCATAGTGGCTCAGAAAACACGTTTGGGATGGATACTTTCTGGTGAAAGGGAAGACAAATCAATTAGCGACCAACACAAGATAACAACACTACATGTGATAAGTATGATATCAGAAGACAATGATTTATTAAGAAAATTCTGGGAAATCGAAACAGGTATATACAAGAAAAGAAAACTGCTTACAAAAGAAGAAGAGATGTGTGAAGAGATTTACAAAAATACAACTAAAAGAGTAAACGGAAAATACACAGTGCATTTACCTTTGCGACAAGGAATAGAAGAGACACTGAAATTATGCGGAGATACGAAACAACAGGCCGTTTATAGATTCAAACAATTAGAGAAGAAATTACAAAATTCTCAGAGTTTAAAGTTAGAATATTCTAATGTAATTAACGAGTACAAGGAAATGGGTCATTTGAAAAAATCTGACCCAAACGATGACAACAAAGCAGTATATCTTCCTCACCACGCTGTAATACGTGAAGACAAGGACACAACGAAGGTTCGAGTAGTTTACGACGCGTCTGCGAAGGGATCTAACGGTCATTCTTTGAATGACACTATGATGATTGGACCTGTATTGCAACCTGATCTACGAAGCTTAATTATCACATGGCGAACACATAGAATTTGTGTAGTAGGAGACATAATTAAGATGTATAGAATGATTAATATGACACCAGAACACACAAAATTACAACGCATAGTCTGGCGAAATAACCCTGAAGAAAAACTAGAAAGTTTCAACTTGATGACTGTAACCTTTGGTACAGCTGCAGCACCCTATTTAGCTGTACGAACCTTACAACAACTCGCCGATGATGAAGCACTTGAGTATCCTAACACAGCACCTGTAATTAAAAATTCATTTTATATGGATGATTTGATGTCAGGAAATGAAAGTGAAGAAAAAACAAAGAAAATGTGTGAGGAAATAAAGCTGATACTAAGTAAAGGAAATTTTAAAATGCAAAAGTGGTCGAGTAATTCGGAAGAAGTATTAAAGTATTTACAAGAAGGAAATAGTACAAACAGTACGAAGGATGGAATAGAGATAAAGCTAGATAAAGTTATAAAAATTCTGGGATTGACATGGGATAGGAAGGATGATACATTTAAATTCACAATCAACTTACCTGAATTTCGATATCCCGTAACGAAGAGATCTATTCTGTCTGATGTAGCAAGGCTGTTTGACCCATTTGGATGGCTATCACCGGTGCTCATCAACGCTAAGGTTTTAATACAAAAACTGTGGCTATGCAACATGGGATGGGATGACGAGCTGCCGTCAGCGTTGATAGATGAATGGATGAGATATAGAGAAGAATTAATACACCTGCAAAACATTACAATACCACGTTGGTTGAAAACTACACCGATCAATTATACAAACATAGAATTGCATGGTTTTGCAGATGCATCTACGCAAGCATATGCTGCTGTTACTTACCTTAAGATTATTGAAGATTATGCAGTACATATCACAATCATCGCATCTCGAACTAAGGTTGCACCATTGAAGCAAATTTCAATTCCTAAATTGGAATTATGCGCCGCGGCATTACTAACAGACTTAATCAATGACCTAGTAGACCTGTTGAAAATACCTAAAAATAAAATATTTGCATGGACTGATTCAATGGTCGTGATGTCATGGCTGCAGTCTCAACCAAGTCGTTGGCGTACATTTGTTGCGAACCGAGTGGCAGACATAACACGGATACTGGACAATGACCGATGGAGATACGTTAAATCTACCGATAACCCAGCCGATATCGCTACAAGAGGCGTAAAAGCAAGCGACCTGGCTTGTCTAGACTTATGGTGGACTGGGCCTGTGTGGTTAAAACATAAAAATCTCGATCTACAAACATATGAAATTCCTCAAACTGAATTAGAAGTGAAGGGTTCATCATTTCACACAAATTTAGAAGTCAAACCAATCTGGGAACATTTTTCTTCAATTTCGAGAATGAAAAGAATATTAGCTTACTGCAGAAGATTTACAAAAAGAGATAGGGAAACAAGAGAAATATATTTAACAGTTAATGAGCTAGACAAGGTATTAGAATTATGCATAAAGTATTATCAAGGCTTAGTTTATCAGAAGGATATTGAAGATTTACAGAAGGATGGAAGCGTAAAGAAAAGAAGTTCTCTTATCACACTCGCCCCTTTTTTAGATAAAAACGGGATAATAAGAGTGGGAGGAAGGTTAGAAAATGCCTCCATAGCTGAAATTACAAAACACCCGATTGTACTACCATGTAATCAGCATGTAACTAAATTATTAGTTCAAGAAGCTCATCTTAGAACACTACATGGTGGGATACAGGCGATGATGTCTTTTGTGAGAACTAGTTACTGGGTGATAGGTTTGAAGTCTGCCGTAAGAAAATGTATTCACAACTGTAAGACCTGCATTTTGGATAAAGCGAAGGTAAAAACCCAGTTCATGGGTCAGTTGCCTGCCGTTCGAGTCAATCAACATCGGCCATTTATGAATAGTGGGGTTGATTACGCTGGACCAGTATTCATAAGGACATCAAAAGGCCGCGGACACCATGCAACAAAGGGCTATATCTGTTTATTTATATGTATGGCCACTCGCGCGATCCATCTAGAAGCGGTCACAGACCTAACAACACAAGCTTTTATAGCCGCATTTCGGAGGTTTGTGGCGCGCCGAGGCCACTGTTCAAACATATGGAGCGACAACGGCACTAATTTTGTTGGCGCTGCCAAAGAATTGAAGGGCATGTTCCAAAAGGGAAAGAATAATATTGAAAAGGAAGCGGCTGAACTTCTAGCTAACGATAACACAATATGGCACTTCATACCACCAAGGATGCCCACATGTGGAGGCCTATGGGAGGCTGGAGTTCAGTCTGCTAAAAGACACCTCTACAGGATAAATAAGGACACAAAACTGACCTACGAGGAGATGTCTACGCTCTTAGCACAAATCGAGGCGTGTCTCAACTCTCGCCCCCTTTATCAAATGGACAATACTATGATGCCACTTACTCCGGGGCATTTTTTAGTTGGCGAGCCCTTAATTTCGGTTCCTGATACATGCTATGAGTACCAGCGTGTCAGTCTTTTAACCAGGTGGCAAATTATTCAGAAAATGACTCAAGACTTCTGGCATAGATGGCGTACAGAGTATCTTAACACGCTCCAACAAAGATACAAATGGAAAGTGAAGGTTCCAGAGCCTGCTATTGGGGATATTGTCATTGTTAAGGAAGACAATCTGCCCCCTACGAAATGGTTATTAGGACGGGTGAAACAAGTACATCCCGGAAAGGACAATCTCGTAAGAGTGGTAACAGTCCAGACTACGGGGAACAAGGAGTTAAAAAGGCCCCTATACAAATTGATACCGCTTCCCAAAGAACCAATTAGTCAGTGAGCTATGGTGGGCGGTTTAAGGAAGATTAGAGTGATAAAATCAAATGTATCGTAGCATAATTGAAGTTAAAATATTTACAGTCCATTGTTCGTTTTGCATGACATAAAGTATAAAAATAAGTATTTGTTAAAAACTAATGTTTTGGTGGGCGGTATGTCCAGTTGGTATAATAATGCATGCAGTAAGATGTAGAAACAGTCGCAAATAAATCATCATTGAGCAAAGACGTTTGTTATAATTTTAAAAACACCGTTTCCATTACCGCAAAGAAAGTGAACTTTAAACACATAAACAAGTGGAGTGTCGTAATACCTACAGGCATTTATTTGCCTAAAAGGACACTTCTGTCACTAGCTATGTACTACAAACATTGTTAAAGAAATAAATTATTTGTATTTGATGTAGTCAACAATATTCCGATTTCAATAGAAACTCGTAGGTAGTGAAAATAATTTATGAACAACAAATATTCCAAAATTATCAAGCCTATTAATTAATTCTGTTCGGGAAACTTACAGGTAACTTCTTTACAGCATTATTATACATATGTATATGTCGCAGGTATATGATACAAACAGGGATTTGGAAGGGGTTTGATCAAATCACGGAGGATGTTAAAATAACAACACGATTTTATAATTTTTTCTATTTTTTAATAAATTTTTGTTTCTCTTTGTAACGGACGCCGAGCATTAGCCATACGTAGATATAAGTTAAGACCCATTTGTATTAGGATAGACATAAAATAGGCATAGTTTTAACTATTTATATTAGGTAGTACATATTTTAATTATATAGCGGTAGTACATAAGTTTAGGGTAAGGAATTGTTAAGATAAAAGTAGAAATAATTCATTTTTGCGAAAAGATCCCCGTTACGGTAAAGTTTCGTCATAGTTAAGGTTCGGGACGCCTTTTCGTGCTGCGCTCTGATTGGCCGAAACTTTTGAGCTATTTCTGAGAATTTGTCCGAGGCATTGTTCAACTTAATAATAATAATTATTTCCGAGAACCAAAAAATATAGGAGATTTTAGAGTATAAAAGTAGGAACATTTGGCTGGTAGGACACACCCACCCCAACCCTTGCTCGAGCCAGCCCGCGCAGCTGAGCCCGTAATTTTAAATTTGCCCCCAAATAATCCGATCCAGCATGTCCCATTGCTGTCCTCTCCCAGCGACGCCCTAAGCCGAGGTCCGTACCCCACAGGGGGTGCCCTTAGCTTGTAGTCGCTTAGTTTTTAGTCCTAGTTTTAAGCCTGGCTGGAGGCCTTAATTTATTGAGGCATCCACAGGAAAGCCCGGTTAAGCAGTCGACAACCTCCTATAGGTTGAACTGCGAGATGCCATTCCCCAAAAACAAAAAACTGGTAGGACACAGTCGGCCTCCAGCTCTACTAGAAGAACCACAAGGAAGAATAAAGGGAAGAAAATCAAGAAGTCTTTCATTCCTCCACCCCTCAAGCCAAGAAGAAAATCAAATACAGTCCACAATACTCTTTTTTCAAATAATTATGTTCTAGTGGTGATTTTTCAGATCAATATTGCATTGTGCTACACCTGATTATTATATTTATGTAGATAATTTTACAAAATAAACCTTTAAAATACCATAGAATACAACATCCTCCGTGATTTGATCAAATCCCTTAGGGATATGGCCAAATCCCTGTTTTTATCATATGTCTGCGACATATACAAGGTGTGTATACATTTATGTTCGCATAACTCGTCTAAATGTAGGGAACAGCTGAAGATTTTTTTCGCGGTTTCAGGTTTGGTCCCATAGTAAAAGTTGTTAATAACGATGAGTAAAATAGGAGGTAGGCCTTTAGAGGTTGTGCGTTATTTAAATTACACCATGTTTAACGATTTTATTTTCTAGAAACGATGATTATTAACAGACAGAAGAGCACAGAACATAAAATATCTTCTAAGCAATGCAGAAAATATTAAATAGGAAATTATTTGTTTCCACACTCGTAGACGTTCAATAACGTTAAAGATTCTTGGTACAATTACAAAGAACAAAAATCGGAGCAAGTGAAAACAATGGACTGTTGTAACAATGAAGGGTCCTAGGAAAGACATCTGGCTATCTGACGCGAACATTAAATGTTAGTTAGTTCGATTGGTATTCTCTCTTTGTACATTAAAAAAAAATGTACAAAGAGAGAAAACTAATCTTAACACAAATATCAACAGACTCTTGCTCTACAACTATTTCTTGCGTAGTATCAGACTTCTTTATTATAAGAAACTTCATGCAAACAGTTTTTCTTTGCCGTAATTGAATGCTCGGGAACAGAGAACGGGGGGTGGGTTGGTCTCAAAACGTACGGAATTATTGAACAATAAATTTTATTTCCATCAATGTACGTTTTGTGATCCATTTGCCGAGCAATATTGCTTTTAACATCGCCAGCCTTTAACATGTTCATTTCGTTTTATTGTTAATTAAAATTTTATAACTGGACGTTTAATACGGGATTTTTTGTATTGAAGTGTATTTTGCTATATTCTGTTTTGATATTGATTGTGTTGTTCTTGGCAAGGAATTAGACACTCCCGCTTCAGCCGGGTGCAGTATCGTAAACCGTCTCGTTGATGATAGAACAATAGGGGTTTGAACTCGGAGATTAGTCTAGTATACACTTGTACGTGTGCTGCCTTAATTTAATATTGATTTATTGCCCTGTACGTGAAACTTGCTTATCAAGGACGGGATGCATCAAAGCAAGGCGAAGCAAAACAATAATATAGTAATGAAGAGCAATGTTAAAACACTGCGGTCACCAATTTATAGGAATGTCGGGGTTATTAAAGCAACATTTCCACGTGGATAATTTACAAGTACAAAGAGCCATTATTTAATTAACCGTTATTAATAAGAATACTTGTGTAGGAAGCACAAGAAGGAGTTCCAGGAAATAATATAGGAAGGCTTCTGACACTGATACTGTTTTATTACGTTCACGTACCAAAGATAAAATGAAGGACGGAAATAGAGTACACATTTCTTATATGTTTAGAAGGTTATATTTTAATCATTAGAAATTTTATTCAAAGAAAGGATATAGGCAGAGATAGTGAAAGTACCCACTGCAATAGTAGCACATTCTTAGGAGTAGAACTTATTTTAGACGATGAAGTTCAATGGATTTCTGGTATTTATTTCTTTGTCACAAATCGTTTTAGTTGATTTGCCAGTTATAGATCCTTTTTTTTTTTTTTGTGGATGGGAAATCATCAAATGAAATTCTCCCGCTCCGCCCAGAGCGGGAGAAGTCATTTGATGATTTCCCATCCACAAAAAAAAAGGGCCTATGCACAAGATTTCGTCGTACATTGGCGGTCATGTGTGACGGCCAATGGCGGCGTTTGTGCGGAGAAATGTTTGGCACCGCAATGCATCGTGTGCGTCGGCTTTTAGGCGCGTTGGTACTCATAGCACGGAATAAACAAATTACAAGGAAAAACATGGGGCAAACGTTTTCTAATAAAAAGTAATTATTTTCCAGAATTTTAATATAACAAAATCCAAGAAACGTCTCAATAATTTAATTGTTTATTTTATAGGTAGATCGCACCTATTCACTTACCACGAAATCGGCAAAAGCTAAAATTCAACATCAACGTACGTTTCTCATAGATTCGTAGAAGTTCTAAAGGGTCAAACGAATTGTTAGTGTGAACCAAATACATAACACAACATCACGGCTGTATTCCTCGAAAGGGTAGACACAGGTTTACATACATATGTTTAAATATTTAATACTCCCACATTTCCCCAGTTTTCCGATCTGGTACCAACAATTTCCTATTTGAAAAGCCCAATTATACTTTGCTTGTCCTGGAAATCAAATCCAGGACCCCACTCTCAGCAGTCGCTTGCGACAACTAAACCAAGAGGAGTCAAACAGTCAGTAACTTAATAATCCCTCCAGTACTCGTTAGTCTTATACCTATAAGATCCCGTTTTAATTATTAATTATACAATAGTTTATATTCCTGTCTGAATGCGGAGTTTTAGTTCGAAGTGTGCTTAGCCCTTAAGCGGTCGTTCGCACGGACGTAATTTATCGCCGCGGGATTTTATCGCGCACTGGATTTTCAACTCTCGGTGTTGAGCCGAGCATTGAGAATCCAACCGAATGCATCACAGCGCGTCGAAAAAATACGCTGTTGGATTTTCAACTCTCAGCGCTAAGCAGAGCGTTGAAAATCCAGTGCGCGAAAAAAATCGCCGCGATATTTTTACGTCCGTCAAACGTCGGCTAAGACTTAAGGCTTGAGATCATTGGAGTAAACTCGCGATCAAAACAGCTCGCCTACAGTTCCGTCTAACGAAATTGAGTGCCAAGTATAGGTACCTAATGTTTATCGGATTGTAGTTTCTTAGTGAGGCTTCGGAGTGAGCTGATGTAATGTTTAACATAACATCCCGCCTGTAATCGCCGAAGGGTTAGGCAGAGATGTACCTATAGTACACCCACATTTCGCCAGTTATGTTTAAGTTCCATGTAACAGGGGGCGAGCCTATTGCCATCAACAGGGCACAAATCCGGACTCCGGGCTGCTACTGAGAAATTCCAGATGGAAAAACCCAATAACACTTTGCCCGACCCGTGAATCGAACCCAGGAACTCATGCTCAGCAGTGGCGCTTGCGACCACTAGACCGATGACCCTTGATTATTGTAGGTAATTAATTTTTCTGATATCCTATGCAGTGTTATTTCATAAGTATACGTAACGGTGTAGTTTTCAAATTACATTGTTTTGTCGTTGAATGCTATTTGTTATTTCCGCATCTGGATTTTATTAGTAGCCTCAGTGTCTTCAGATATATGTAGCTTACATCTTGTACAATGTAGATGAACAATAGTGAAACAAATAAATTCTGGTCCTGACATAAAACTCTACAAAACAACTATGTAAAGATTTTTCTTTGTATGTATAAACTAGCGAGCTGTCAAGCCTGAAAACTAACTTTTGCCAAAGTGTTGCACAAACTCGCTCATATTATGCTACAATAACAACCTGTGTGTATGAGTTCAAAACGCTGCTGTTGGTATTATATACTTCGACGATAATGTAGGTTTTAAACCAGGTTTTAAGATTCTTTGCTCACCGTCGAGTTCCATTTTTAGTACTGTTGAACAAAAAAGAGTGTTTATTTCATGATGTTTAACAGCAGACTTTACTGACCCTCTCTCTCTGGAGTTTTAGCAGTTATGTGCACACTTTATGTATATAACGAAGCTTTCTATCCTACGTCACAATAGTACCCGACCTGATGACGAACAAACTACAACATAGTTTGTTTACTATCGTTATAAAGAACGAGTGCTTTATTTCCTCACGCACACTCGTGCATGGCACAGTGAGCTCTTTCACTTTAGCACATGTAGCCGTGGAACTCGCTCACTTGCCCGACTACAATGAAGAGAACAATTAACTTTTTATTTTGACTTACTGCAGTCTCTTTAAATATTCTCTATCGCGATTTTCCACGTTCAGTCGTTACCTCATGAACATCTGAACCCCTCTTTACATAGGCGTTTCCGAGCCGCGCTTCCGCACAGCGGATTTTAATGAGGAAATACAGCCTCACTTTAATACGGATCTAAGAAATTAACCAACTAAACCATCGTATTAGCCTGTCTATTGACACGGAGTGAGGCAGCGGAGCAGAGCGAGGGAGTAAAGCGGAGCGGGGTTGCAGATTGATGCGGAGCGAGGTAGTGCGGAGCGGAGTTGCGGACTGTCCGGAGCTAGGCCGAGTTCATGCGACGAGTAATTTGAGTGGGCGGCGGCGGGAGATCAGTTCCCCGCTCCGTTTCCTCACTCCACTTCCCGGTTTTGTATGAATTTTTAAACTAGTTCACAAATCCCTGTCCACTGAAGCGGAGCGGAGATTTTATTTTGACATAGCTCTGTTCCGCTCCTCTCCTCTCCGCTCCAGTGGACAGCCAGCCTTAAACAAGTACTTAAACTGTGTTCCTAACCGATCTTATCATATCAAAACCACGAGCGAAATGACATCGTTTAAAAGACAAATCGCCAAGACAATTGTCCCTATTCTGAATATACGCAGGGTAGCCCACATTCATTACGTACGAGACAAAAAAGGACCCAGGCTGGGAATCCAAACCTCAGGATTTTTCCCTAAAATAGCTTACAATACACCTACAGAACCGTAAAACATTTTTACGATGGTCGTATATAGAAAGATATTAAAAATGTGAAGCATTTTTTCCCTTCTTGCGCCGTGGGTTGGTGTCACAGAAAATAATTCATATTTTGTAGTGATTCTGTTCCAACACTCGAGTGTTGGAATAGATGTTGAATGACGATTATAAAATTCAATAACTTGAATAGGATACTTCAAGCTATTGGTTATTCGCCGTGGAATTAATGCACAAATCTCTGAAATTGCTGAAACGTGAGTTGGCAGTACTTCCAATGGAATCTGAAGTGGAAATTACAGCAATTTTACTATTATTACTGTAACATTTTCAATCAAAATCTAATGAGATTGTAACGTTTCAATTTGATGTGACCTTTGGGGAAATCCTTGACTTCTTATTGTCGTGAGGTCTCTTTACCCTCGGCGTAGTGAAAGAGTGCAAACATCAGTCCTCTCTCTTCTCAGGTTATATCTTTTGTTTGGAAGGGATCAAGCGGTACTCTCTGACGTTCATTCACTTATTGTGTAGACAGGCATATGAATTAGTTTCAGCGAACTGTAATTGAATGTGTCCTACATCAAGTGTTTCTGTGTTACCAGACCAAAGCGTCGTCAAGAATTAACGACGATGTTTTCGTAATTCATATATGTACTTATATTGCGGACTGTACGACACGGCAATAAATGCTTCATAATAATATGCATGGCACACTCCGACGGCTGTCAATTGTGTGTTATCTAATTACGCAAATACTAAATGAGATGTCGTGATGTGGTATAGTAATGTGTGATAGAAGTAATTATTCAGTTTCAATGTCGGGTGGCCGGGTGGCGACCCCCGCGCCGGGACGAGCCCCTCTCATTAGTCAAGTCGCTCGGCAGGGCCTTTATTAATTGGGCTTTCTAGGAAACAACCGATGCTAATTTTTATTGAATTATGTTACGTTATAGACTCTAAAGGTTCTTAGAAGAGACCCACAACGGGTTGTATGTATTTCTACAGTTTACTAGTCCTACACTACGAGGATGTTTTAACAGGCAACTTACTTTCACAAGAGTCTCAATGTACTGCAAAAAAAGACTGTTGATCTAATGATCAGATCGTGATGATTTAAACGCTACATTATGCAACTGTGTACAGTCAAACAAACAATTTGATCGGTATATAGGCAAATTTCTATTCCATTCTATTCTATTCTATCGTATCGTATTAACAGTTACTGGGTTGTGGAGGTCAGATAGGCAGTCGCTCCATGCGAATAATAATAATACTGGTATTCAGCTGCATCCGGTTAAACCGGAAGCCGACTCCAACATAGTTGGAAAAAGGCTAGGCAGATTGATAGGCAAAAGTATTTTTATTGTGTACGAACTAACTTTTATTGTACACGGGTGGATAAGCTACGCTTGCCGCGATCGGTCCGTGGATGGGTGACCATCTTTACATACCGAGACCCCGTGCCTCGGAAAGCACGTTAAGCCGTTGGTCCCGGCTGTCATTCTTGGATCTTTGACAGTCGCTATGGGTCGTCAGAAGCCCCGAAAATACGACAACCAGTCTTACCGAGGGGTATTGTATTACCCAGTAACTTTGTTGTGGAGGTCAGATAGACAGTCGCTCCATGTAAAATACTGGCATTCAGCTGCATCCAGTGAGACTGGACGCCGACCTCTATATAGTCGGGAAAAAGCTAGGCAGATGATAAAGTAATAACTTTTAATCTTATGACATTAGAGAGTGATGTGAAATAATTGACTACTCAGTACGCTCAAAATTGTAATATGGCTGTCTGTGTGTATACCAAATAGTTTGTTCGACTATATGTATTACAATCACATTCAAGATGATTATGTTACGTTTAGTTATGCAAAGGCATTTGTGAGCATACCTCGCAACATGTGTGAAAGGACATTCCTGACAGTACACGGAAGACAATGGTATTATAGGTAGTGTAGTCCATCTATGTAATTACTATCCATCGGATCAGTATGTCTACCCACTATCTAATCTGTCCTTCCTTTGTCTAATCCTTGCTGAAAACAGCATCACTTTTAAGATTCCAGTGTAGTTAGTCTTCCAAGAACTTAATCCATTTCTAAAACTAAAAAAATAATTATGTAATATTTTATGTTAATCAATAGCTGGTCATCATAAACACAATATACCTTCAAGCTAACACTAAAATATATACATATAATGTACATGTATATAAAAAAGGGGAAGAGCACATTGGGTATCAAAAAATTCGTCCGAATAGCTTTCAATGGGAACCTAAATAGTCCTAACTAATATTATAAATGGGAAAGTGAGTTTGTTTGTTTGATAAGCTTTCACGTCTTAACTTATCAATCGATCATCATGAAATTTTGCATACACGTTGTCAGGGATACAGCCTTTCATCCAGAAAAAAGTACTGTTCCCGAGGAATAGAACAAAAGCGAGCGAAGACGCGGGCAAAAGCTAGTAAAATATAAAATAAAAATTTTAATGGCCGACATCGTAATTACCCGACAGTTGAATGTCACTTGTACGTCATACAACACAGTAAGATGGTTTCAACTTACTGGGAGATTTTTCAAAATTGGTAAATCAATTGAGTATTACTATAATACTAAGAACTACAGCCATTACGGATAGTCTGACCACCAGGCCTACCAAGGAGTATCGTGTTGTCCCGTAACTGGGTTGTGGAAGTCAGATAGGCAGTCGGTCCATGTAAAATTAAAAGATATTCAGCTGCATCCGGTTTAAACTGAAAGCCAACTCCAACATAGTTGAGAAAAGGCTAGGCAGATTGACTATAATACAAAGTGAATGCACACACTTCCAAAAAAAAACTGTCCAGAACCAAACCACATACCTACATATATCTAGATAAAAGAAAGTCGACATCTACATGCAAATAAATAAAATTCAAGTGTCTGTTTGTAATATCAAAATAACAGCTTTTTACTAAATGCAAATGAAAGTACGTATATATACGGTACATAAAACAAAAACACATTTCTTTTTTAATTTTGTCTGTCTGTTTGTACCGGCTAATCTCCGAAACGGCTGGACCGATTTTGACGGGACTTTCACTGGCGGATAGCTGATGTTATAAGGAGTAACTTAAGCTACTTTTTAGAAAATGAATTAGGGTTTCGCGCAAAATAATTAAAACCAATGAAATTGTGAACAAAATCCGATTTAAATAGGGAAGTATAGACATCCACGCGGGCGAAGCCGCGGGTAACAGCTAGTTTAGTAATAAATAGCTTGTGTGCCAAATTGACAATACTATTGCAAGATAAAATAAATTACCCGGGGGCAACGATGCGGTTCTCATTCTTCTCATCTATCACGAGTTCTTTTAGGAAAAGATTCGCAAACGAGGCCCCCGTTCCTTATTGCCGACATTTTGATAAATAGGAGATATATGCCCGTTTTCACTAACAATAGGCAACACCGAAATTAATGCATAAATAAAAGCACGCTGTTCCATTTTCAACGCTCGGCTCAACGCCGAAAGTTGAAAAACCATTTAGACATTCGTTTAGGTAGGTGTCGCCTTGTGTCCGTGAAAGCGGGCAATAATTTATATGGCTAAGGGGAGGAATGCCGTGGAAGGCTGCAGTAGTTTTGATCCGCATTGAGAACGTGTAGAACTTAGGGGAGTTTGCCTTTGTACTTTTTGAGTTTGAAAAGTTTAAATAAATAAATGTATATGAAACCTAGCTCATCTGTTGGTCGGTCTGTGTATCTAATCATTTTATGTGAACAAAAAAGAATTAGTTCAAATTCAAAATATTTTTTTTACATAAACCTACATCGGCACTTATGAAACATCAGAAGCTAGGTGCACGGTTCCAGTTGGTCGTTTCCTATGGAGAAGAACCGGCAAGAAACTCCACGGTTACTCTTTTAAACATAATTGGCTTTTACAATGTTTTAAAATTACAGTGTTATTAAGTATGGGAGGACAGTGCAGGCCTGTCAACAAGTACCAGGTACTTAAGAGAAAATAAAATGGTCTACAAATCTACAGTCTATTAAGCCTACAATGTTCTCACATTCACAAAATATAAAAAAGTTAGGTTGAAATAGGCCACCCTTGATTTCGAGTTTGCGTAATGGCTAGATGTCCTTTACCAAAGGTACCTATAATATTATAATGAGGTTATAACAATATCACTATTATATAGGTAAGTACTATAGGCAATATCCCTGTGAGAGCTTTGCTATCTTAATAATAGTAAGTATTTTCTGACAACAAAATAGGAAAACCATTTAAATGAAATTCATAACCACTCACACATTATTACTTGTTTAAAGTTACCAAACCTTTTCCAATCCGATCGTGAGAAACGGAGCGAGAGCATTACCGTAATTATATGCAATGAGACATGGAAAACCTTTCTACTGGGATTGCGTATCAATTTAATCGTTCTAACGTTCCCGGGCTTTAAATAATAAGGTAAAATAAAACAGGGAAAAATCACGTTTCTACAATCTGCAACGTTTATTACAAAATAAACTTAATTGCTTCATCGAAACAACCCTAAACAGAGTTTGTTAGTTAACTCTGCGCTTCCCTCTCACTCATCTGATATGAACTCTAACCTTTCAAACGAACTTGATCCATTTCTTTTTAGGAAAGCATCTGAAATAATAAAGAAACACATCACACTAGGTGTCACGGTTGGAACCAGAACCGCGATCGAAAGAAATAAATAGCAAACTTTTATTCGAAATATAAATCAGTAGCGTTACAACATAGACAGACTTACAGAAATAGGGATAATGACTAAAAAATATTTTTCGTCCGTTAGGTAGATTATTAAAAAATATTGAACACGTATTTTTTTATTTTTTTACGTAATCAAAGGATTACGGAGATATATTGAGTTAAAATGTGGCATAACGTCACGCCTCGCTAGATTTTATACTGAGTTGTGACGTAGCGAGCCCCCACTCCCCAACTTTAATGCGTTTTATCTAAGTCATTTTTTATTAATATGATAAAGCAAAAAATACACGTGTCTAATATTTTTTTATTATCTGACCGACGGACTAAATAGATTTCTTTTTACCCAGGTATCATCTCTTTTCTAATGAAAAAACCCAATAACACTAGACATCGAACCCAAGTGCCATACTAAGACGTTCTAATGCCATCATTATTCCAGTGCGCGAGAGAGACCTAGCTATAGATGACCGATAACACTATCCCTTTTCGGACTGGAATCATGATGGCCTTAATACTACATAATACGGCCCCAGGACCCCATACTCAGCCATCACGCTGACAACCACAACTCAGTATTAATAAAACTTCAATTATTAGTCTTGACCTGCCACCTCCAGTGTATCTATGTACGTGTGAAACATACCTTGGACATTATAACTCCTTCCTTTGAAGAAATGAATGATTATCATAGGTGTCCGTCGCCGAACGAGAAGCAATATTAGTCCAGTAGTTAGTATTACAATTATTGGTATCCAAATAAACATTCCATGTTGTTGCATCCTGAAAAGTAAAGACAAAAAGTTAATCGATTTTAGTTTTAGTGTCTCGAAATGGGACTGGAAGTTAAACCATCAGCATAATTTTGCTGTCTGATAGGATCTGAACGTGCTGTTGATTTGAGAACCAACAGAAATGTGATGAACTGTGGGGTGAGTGACTGTGCTGCCGACTATTTATGTTCTGTGTTCATGAGTATAAATCCGTTTTGTTTTTATTTTTTATTCAAGCCTCTCCGCTTTCGATTGACCTCCTAGAGGTCGGTAACAATAGAAATTTAATTGTGTCTCATAACATGACATGTGAAGATTTATCTTATCTTTTTCGTAAGCATGTGTCTGTGACAAATAAATCTATTTTCCTCTCTTTCATAAAAGCACTAAATAGTTGGATTTCAAAATTAAAAAGTTTATACATATATACGTATAATGGCCTGATTTGTGCACAATTTGTTAATCAATCAACAATTTGCTTTGCAACGACTTGTGTTTTGTACACAAAAGAAAGAAAGAAAAATTGGTTACAACATAATACATATATGTACTTACTAACCATGACTTTTCTATCGGATCTCCCGAAGTGACGGAAGTATTCGCATCATTACCAACCACTCTTTCCGTAGAACTGCTGCTGCTCCCAAAATATGGTACAGGAGTACTCGTTTCTGGCGTTGTTGTATTTTCAGTGTGATTGTAATAATAATTGCCTGTCCTCGTCGTTTTGAATGGATCCTTTGTTGTCGTCGTGGTGTCTTCGTTGCTACTCCTAGAGATGTGTTCTTTTACGCATGTATCGTTCACAGTGTTGTATCCAGTGTGGCATCGGCACGTGTTTGGGGCGACACAGGTGCCATGCAAGCAGTCTCCTCCACATACAGGTACACAGGTATCGTTACGTCTCGTGTACCCAGCATTACACACGCACTCTTCGGGATGTTTACAATAGCCATTCGTACAATTTGATTTACATATTCCTTTACAAACTTCCCCGCTGAAAATTATAATATATAAGTTTGTACAATCAAGTTAATAAAAATAAAAAAAATCTTTTTATTTCAGACATACTTGGCCCATAATTATGTTAGTAAAACGACTTAAAAACTATGTTACATTTAGATATAATAAATTAATTTAAGTATTTGCCGCCAGCTGGGGCCCCGGGCACACGCACTTGTGCTTGAACCCAGTGCCCCAGAAGGGGGCTGTCCAGCTTGTGGCTGTTCACGCACGTTCAGAATGGTGTTGGCGCTCCCACGCGTGCGGAACATCAGCGAAGCGATGCGGCGCCGCAGCACAGTGTGAAAGCCGTCTGTGTGCGCGTGCGCAAACATCGCAGACGCACTACAGCAGCGTGGGAGCCCCACCAGCACCCTGAACGCGTTATTATATTGTATTCGGAGAGCGTTGATGGCCCGCTGAGTGTAGCTGACCCACAGATTGCAGGTGTAGAGAGTTTGGCAGAATGCTTTAAACAGAGTGATCTTTACCCCTACACTACACCTCGCAAACCTGCATGCCAACATGTTACAGCGGACCGCCATCGCTCTCCTCTCCCTTTCTAAATTTAATGAAAGGCATATTACCCAGTAAATTGTATCTTTATATAGTAGTAATAGTAATACTACATAGTACTATACATACTACACACATGTGCGTACTGTATTATATAATACAAAGAAGATTGAGTTTATACAATACAAAACAAAGATTGTCTTACAGTCTTCAGCAGCTCTAACAGTATTTTCAAATGTTAATAAACTTGTTGTAGCGAGTTTTAAGTTCAACCTGCACTTTAATTGCGTAACACACTATCAATCACAATCTGAATGATTTTGAAGCAAATTGTTTGCTTCATATGTTCGAAAAATTTGTCTGCTCAACAACGTAAATAACGCAATGAATGTTGTTGAACTGTCACAATGAAACCGATTCCTACTGGTAGTGTGTAACGCAATTGCCTCGCTGTATTGTATAGAAGCTAATAGTGCCATCTAGCTTCTGTGCCCACAGATCGCATCGAGGAATAAGGCGAATTGCGTTCGGTGAAGATAAAAGTGTGAAATAATATTTACTTACATTGTATGTTCGACACAGATTTGGGAGTGAACTTGGACTAATGAGAAGACTATGAAGTAAATCACAGAATTAACTAACATTTTCTTTTTTTAGGAACGAGTGTCAAGGATCACGACGAACAATCAACTACAGTATTAACTGAAAAATAGGTATTTTAAATAACATTTCAATACGATGATGACAAATCACATATCCGGCGTGCGTAACCCAGTGATAACGTGGGATAATTTGAGAGTGTGGGATGCCCCCCAGCTAGATGGATCGACGACCTTAAAAACGTGGGTGAGACAGACTGGACGCGGACTAATATGCGGGTTAAATTCAAAAGGTTGCAAAAAGTTGCATGTTCTGCATAGTTACAGTCAGTAAGTTTGCACAACATTTTGCAACTAGAATTATTTGATGCTATTAAATAATGATTAACTTTATATTTATGGTGTAAAGGAAACAACTGATAATCTGAAAAAAAAATATTATAAAAAACCGAAGACACCTAATATATAAAAGTTATTTTTCACTATGTAGTGTTTTTTTTTTTTGTTAAAAATTTTTTACTCACACTTTTATTACTGGTGAAACCGAAAACAAACTTTATTTTCTGACCAAAGTTTAGTCAAACGTTAAATAAATTAACAATGTTTACATACCTACCCCCCAGCATATTATCTAGACCTCGATTTGATCTGCGTTTGCCAGTTGTCGCTATCTTCAGCTTTTGACACTCATGTGTATGAAAACGTGTCTCCCGCAAAGTAAAACATTAAGACTTTATAAACGCAAATTGTACCTGTAGTAGGATTAGAAGGTATTTGTACACCCATATTCTACCAAAAATATTAGTAGCAGTGCGCAAATTATTGCTTCCTCTGTGTTTAGTGGTCACTATACCACAGGAATGAGTGAGATGAGAGAGCCTAGTTTCATAGATAAACCCTATTGAGGACACCACGGTTGGAATTGCCGTACTAAGGCGCGTTACTCTCGAATATAATTTTTTATATGTGCCGTGGACTGATACAGCGCGCGCCAGTTGAGGGGACAATAAAGGCTTTTGCCTTCATTGTCCCCTCAACTGGCAAACAACAACAAAACAACAAATAAACGTTAAGTTCAGGGTGCCTTGAGGCATCCGTGCTTATCGTTTATTTGTTGTTTCATCCTGAGGTTTTTTGAACCAAGCACGCCTCACGCATGCTCTCTAGGCTGGGATGTGTGGGCTTGTTTACCCCAATTTTATCATTTTCATAATACCACCTCATCCATTTATCATACGCTCCCGCAACCGTGCCTAGTAAAAGGCTAAGTAAGCGCGGCTTGACAGATTACTGAAGGGAGCGAGGCACCCAGCTTACAACACTTCAGTGATGCTTTGAAATTCGACGAAAAGGATTGCTATGGTTTTCAAGCCGTCACCTCTGAAGCTCGTACTATCGGTTCCGTCGCCTAAGCATCTTTAGCCTACTTACGTGACGTCGATGACCACTTCCTAGTCAGTTTGAGTTTACATGACTATCCCAAAGAGCCACGGATAATTCAGCTCTCGCCTGAAGGCGATCAACCTCCTACCGACGACCCCGAGATTAGGCAGCTGTGCATTGCATCCTCGAGGCTTCCGAATCGGGGGACCAACCGAATATAAACGTTAGTTAAAACCGAAAAACATTAAAAATCAAGAAAGTAACCCACGAAAGTTGTAATTTGAGAATAAGACAATAGCTAGGTAGATACATATTTGTTTACGGTATATTTTAGATTTTACTTCCACTATCAGAAACACTACTGTCACAAATATATAAATTACACAGTTTTTAACGTTTTGACTTCCAGACACAGATACACCAAGCAATCAACTGAAAGATACTTGCATATTATATCAAATAGACAATAAAATAATACTTGTTTAGGTAAATGTGGGTTCAATGTGTGTTCAATGTGTGTGAAACAAAATAATGTAACATCCTATCCGATATTAAATTGTGTGATTCTTCTCCTGAGTTCTGTAGGTAAATAGTTGATAGCAGAATAGAAAAACCCATTACGATAACGTAAGTTTCAAAGTACTTAATCCTAAAATAGTCCTTACTTATAATTATTAAATAGGTAGGTACCACATGAACTACCAAAATGTCATCTTTATCTAAACATAAATTATGCTGTATGGTTGACCAATTACCTAACCCTTTCGATTGGTGCCCACAGGTACCTACAAATACATACAGTTGTTATACAACGTGTATCCATCGAAGCATTTTAAAACACGAAGATTAGTAGATAACGGAAAATTTAAAAAATGTAGTATTCAAACAAAACAAATAGCAGAATCAACTGCATAAAAAGTAAACACGCTTTATCTACGAAAAGTCACTGACCAACGGTGCGGTGCGCAGCGCGGGGAGCGGCGGCGGCAATGTTTACCCATTATTGCGGACTCAGATCTACATCATGTTGAAAAATAAGAAAATGAAAAATAATTTCCTGTGGCTAAAGTATTCATTGGATTTGATTGGTTTTTTTTTATACGGGTAAAGAACATAATTCTCTTTACGAGGATTAAAGGAATGTCAACCGTCCTATTACACTTTGTATATTCCATCCAGTATACAATTAATGTCGCAGTCTATCCGTCTTTATGACTAAAATTTACCGAAGTTTGTCAATGCAGTAATTTACGCCATTCGTTCGTTTGCAATGGTGGCCCAGTGGTAACGGCCGCGACTTACGAGCTTTAGGTCGTAGGTTCGAACCCAGACAGGGGTTTTACTTCATGTAAATTGTTTCATCACCAGCGCTCTCAAAACGGTGAAGGAAAACATCGTGAGGAAACTGGAATGGCCTAAAATCATCAATTCGAAGACATGTGACATCTACCATGGTCTTTGATGCGTAGTTCGCATGTGGTGTTGTAGATGCCGCCATAGATTAAATTAATCTTATTTGTATAATATATTTATTATTTTAAAAGAATGAGAAGACTGAAAGATTTAGAGTTCAACAGAAGATGATAGTTACGATTATGATAGGCTCGATTCCAAGCTTAGAATAGGTCTATAGTCTATTGAGACTATTTATCCAGAGTTAGATGCCACTGTTGGGTCAATAGTATTCATTCAGCTATGCTGCTGGGGAGTTTCTTGCGCCACTTCTTCTTCCCAGCTAAAGCACTAGGAAGTGGTGAATTGTGGGCGTTTTGGGGGACTGTCTTATGTAATTTTGACGTTCGAAGAGTGCCAATTCTCAGCCTAGTCTGAACAAATGAGTTTTGATTTTATTTTTGATTTCATAACATTTAGTACATAATTTGGACAGAAATATAATTATATAAATTTAATTACCACTTCACTGCAACCTACTCACTAATTACTTAGTCCTGAAGTTCTCTCTACAATGATTAATTGCCAGTGATTAATTACCGCAACTGTCACATCGCTAAAATAATAAATATTTTGCTTTGCGCATGCTAGCGTTTCAAGCCGTGTTACAAACTTAAATAATTATTTAGTTTTCTACTTTCTTATGACTTATAGATGAGACAATGTTGAGATTAGTTTTCAAATCAACGTCTGTTTTTAAAATAATTAAGCCAAAATGTTTTCATATTGAACACAAGCCACCATGTAATACCCACTTTATGTTTGAAGGCTCCGGTTTCTCGACGATTAGAACAAGAAAGTTTAACGCTTAACAACGGTAATTAATAAACGTGAACCCCGAAGTAACCCAAGTATTTTAGCACAAGGTATTTAATCCGCAGGTATTACTAGGTATATTGAATTTCGAACGTGGGATTAGCAGGATTGAAAGCTTCTGAGTAACGAAGAGAGGTGGCTGGCGAGACAACTCAATTACGCAACTTGTCTGTGCTCGCTGCTCGCTTGCGGAGACAGCCGACACCCGTCAAGTTGTCGGCGCGAGACACCCCTGTGATCACCGTCACTACCTATATATGCGCATATCGAAAATTGCTTTAATTTACATATAGGTGGGTAGTTTATACAACTACGACTACCAGAGAAAGTTTTCTTTTGTATGTCGAGGAAGCGTATTTTATTCCGGCTTATTGTGACCGCTACGCTCTTAATAATGATACTTAGGTATATCCTATATGACGGAGAAGGTACATTTCTCTAGGTATCTTCAGCCATATTTTAACTACTGTGGGCGTACTATGGGCAGTGTTGGTTATTGCGCAATAGAAGAACCGTTTGCAGTTCAAATCAAATTATAATTCACCATCAAATTAATCATACTTGCTATTCACAGACTGGTAGGTACACGACACAACTATACGGAACGCGCGACAGTTTCTAAACGTGTTCACTGCTCGATAGCCACCGACAAACTCTGCTTAACTCCGGAGACCAGTCGACGAGCGTTATGTTGTAGACTCTGTCGAGCGCCGCTTGGTAGTGCTGGCATCCCGATTAGTCAAACGACGACTGACTTATTTCCGACATATACAAGGTGTAACATAATTACGCACAACCCCTTAAGGGGTCATTGTCCTCATCATTATGAACAACTTTTACTATGGGACCAAACCTGAAAACGCAAAAAAAATCAGCTGCTCCCTACATTTATGTTCGCATAACTCGTCAAAATGTAGGGAACAGCAGATTTTTTTTATATATACATACATATGTCAGCAGCATTGAAGGGGTCCGCTAGGACCGATGCCAACCGGGGTTGCGGGATCTTCGAAAGAGTTACCGTGGCCCCGGTATAGGCAACAGAAGGAACACGGGTGGGTTTTAGTCAGAAAAAGTTTGACACGCCCTACCGCTCCGCCCAGAGCGGGATAAGTCATTTGATTTCCCATCCACAAAAAAAAAAGCTTGGATTTCTTGAACGAGCAGGATTGTTGGACTCCTACAGATAGCCAGAAACTTCTATATAGGTATTAACTTATTACCTAGTTACTTAGTGTAATGTAATAAGTTAGTAAGTATATAGTAAAGGTATTGGGAGCGAGCGTTTTGCCCTTTTTCGGGCGAGAACTTTCTAACATAAGATCAAACAGTTCATTTCATTTTCGTTCTTGTTTAACATAAGATCAATTTATTACGCACTCGGTCAGTCGCTGGCGTATTGCATATCTTCATGGGGAGGTGCGGTAAAGACTGCGTTAAAGCCATTAGAGATCCCCCAACGGGCCAATCTTAAGGTGAGCCATTTTAAACCAATTTATTTTCCTACTGCTACACTGTATCAGCTTTGTGGAGTCATGACTGTTAGACAGTTATATTTATAATGAGTGTCACTCTGCTGCAGCATAGCAAACAGGTATATGATATGACTCACGAATCGTCCAAAAACGAAGAGCAGACTTGGTTTGTTGCAGAATGACTGTCTTTAAAAGTAAATTTAGCCAACGCTTCGCGAACTTCATTGGACCCTTTCTTTACAATAGATTAAACAGGGCGATAAATACCGTACTTTGACAGTCGTTACGGGTCGTCAGAAGCCCAAAAGTCTGACAACCAGTCTTACCAAGGGGTATCGTATTACCCAGTAACTGGGTTGTGGAGGTCAGATAGGCAGTCGCTCCATGTAAAATACTGGTATTCAGCTGCATCCGGTTAGACTGGAAGCCGACCCCAATATAGTTGGGAAAAGGCTAGGCAGATGATGACGTATACCCACTAACAAAAATTCAATGCAAAAAAAAGGTGTCTGAATATTTGCAAAAACTAAATTATGAAGAGACTGAACTTCTGCTGCATATAGAACAATGATCACGTTAGCATTAACTTCTTTGATTGATGCTTACAAAATTCACACAGATCGCACGCATAAACTTCCAAATGTTTAGCTTCTCATATACTACACACACTCACACACTTCCCCACACACCCTCTCTCAATTCTCACACTCACACTTCCTTCCACATAATGAGAGATCACGCATTCATATACAGATCGCACGCATATTATAATAAAATATAATAAGATGTGTGAAATAACACTACTGTCAATTATCCTGTAAAAGTTAATATAAATTAATGTTACTGGCTATGATAAATGTAAAATTATCCGACGCTGATAGCCGAAAAACAGGTTTTGCCTAGTTCGGCTACAGATGCTTAACTCATTTGTACTCAGAACTAGCCTAGGTTTAATTTTGTAAAACACTGTAGGAATAAATAATATTATATATATTACATTAATAGTAACCTTCGTGGAAGCCACGCTATAAAAAATCTACTTTTTTATTTAAATATTTTTTAATGCTTTTTTTAGTGCACTTCTACTGCATTGAGGTGGCGATTTCTCAACACAATGGTGACAATATAGCGGTCCTCGGGTACTAGTGCACCTGGATCTGCCATTACAAGATCTCCTCAGATTGTTTCCAGTTTCTTCGTACCTTCGCTTCACCTGCCGAACCGTTCTTAATGTTACACACCCACCATTCTTGCAGTACGACACATACTGATGCCTAGTTTCAGAAAAAACATGATTCTTGCACATTCTTCAGGTGAAAGAGGTATGATAAGTAAAGTTTACGTGCTGTAGACACTTTTTTTTTGTGGATGGGAAATCATCAAATGACTTCTCCCGCTCTGGGCGGAGCGGGAGGGCGTGTCAGACTTTTACTGACTAAAACCCACCCGTGTTCCTTCTGGTGCCTGTGCCGGGGCCACAGTAACTCTTTCGAATATCCCGCAACGCTGTAGACACCTTGGCTTTGAATCAAAGTTCATCGATCAAGAAATAAATGTGAAAACAAAAACAGAAACAAAAAAGTCAAAAGTAAAACAGTGATTTAAAAAGGAGTGTTTTTGTTTATAAAGTTTTTTCAGCCATTCCTTTTAAGAAGGTCATCGACTATAAAGTTTTTATATAAAAATAAAATTATTTTTGTAATCCTTTTTATTTCGAAAAATTATCTTATGTACTTTAAAAGTTATTGCAATTTTAAAAGTGTGTTGCTAAGTTTTGAAGGCCAGTGTATTTTAAAGAAACAATTATATGAAACACAAAAGCGACTCAAAATAAATGTTTTCGTACAGTAACTAATGAGTAAGATAAACAGTTAACGAATACAAACGTCCCGAGCGAAGCCGACGGCGCATTATGAAGCCGAGAGCCTCCGAAAGCTTCCGAAAGCCGATGAGACAGGAAATAAACAATTTTGTTTTCTGTTTATATGCATGAAAAGAAATGGCGCTGGCGCAAAACCAGAGCTGCATAAATCTTTAGAGATGAGGCGTGGAGACCGAACAAAGTGTATTGATTATATTTTGAGCAGAGGTGGTAAAAGCATTGAATTTTGCAGATGGGTTGTGTGAGTCAGTTTCTTGGTTGTTCATGCTAGCTACATCATTTATTCCCTATACAAGCAAGGTTAGAAACATGCGGGAGTTAGGTTTCGTAAATATTCCGTGAAACCTGCAATATTATCATTGTTGTTAATGTTAACACGCTTATTATAATAGCTTGACCTGTATCTATCTATGTAACGGAATCTTTCAACGTAATTTTCACCAACTTTAAGACGTCCGATTAACTTGAAAATTTGCACACGTATCAAGGAACGATGACAAGACAGTAATTTCATAATTTTGGCCTTATATCCTCACTAGGATTAACCGGATAATAAAAAAAAAGATTATTTTTACAGGGTAAGCACATATAGATATTTTCCATAGGACGGTAAATGTTATTCTTCTATAACTACATGAAAAGTTCTTACCAAGTTCAAGAATGGTACAGATATGATCACTAGTCACTTTCTTTTTGCAAATAATTATTGCTTTACTGCTTTTTTATAATGTATGACGCAATGTTTACTGTTATCCATTTTATCTAGGCTCTCGGTAGTTCGCTTCCGGACAGGCTTATGTAGCCCTCATCAGTCGCGGAAGGTCATTCAATGGTATCCACATAGAAGAACATGATTGCTCAAAGTTAGCAGTGAGAGTTCATGTAATGGAAATTCATTGGATGAAAGAATTGTTCCCTTTTTGATAACTTTGGCGTAAATAAGAAGTCACCTAATTTCCTGTTTTATCCACGACCTACTTTTTCTAACCACCATTTTTTTCTGTTTTCCATAACATTACTTCTGTTTTGCTTAAAAAGTTCGGAAATTTTCAGAATTTTATTTATTTATTAAAACTTTAGGCACAAGTAAAAAAAATGCCGTACAAAGGCGGACTTAATGCCTGAGGCATTATCTACCAGTCAACCTTAGGGTGATGCAGAGAGAAAACATGGCAGGTGCAACCTAAGGGTTAAATAACACGGAAATAACTATAAAATTTTGATGTAAACAAGCGTGGAGTGCTTTTAACTATATTGTTATAATAACTCTTTTTACAATCAAATTATTTTTTTTTAATAACTTAATTCTTATTTTTAAACCTATTACAATGTTTTAAATTATAATAAACCAGTGGACTTTATATCGCTATAGAACAAACTTTTCATATTTAAAAATATTTTCTACTTTTTAGTTCGGCTTGCTATTAAAGCATGTTTTTTTTTAGTTTTTTAAACTATAATTAGTTACAGATTTATTTTCTGAAAGATCTAATCGAAATTATTATTTGGAATATGACATAAATATAAAGATATATATGTATAACAATCCATAAACCATTAACAGTTATCCAAAACCAAAACAGATCTATATCGCGACCCAAAAATTGAGTGACAGCCGATTTCGAAACCGTCACATAAAATAATCACAAAGACTTTATAATATTAGTTGTCAGAACATCAGCAATCGATGCGCGGCTTATAATCGCATCCTGCGAGAGACTCTTATCTCCTACTGTCAGCGACATTCCCCTTGACATAGGGAAAATGTTTTAAGACATAATAAAATGTTTTTCTAAGGTTTTAGCGGCGAGATTGACGCGCCCCGGAGATCGAACGCCACACAGGATTTAATCAATTTGTTGGAAAAAGTCAGCGGAAACCGATCAAAAGATTTATAGACCAAAGGACTTTTCTTGCGACCCCGGTGCACTTTATTCCGAGAAGCTTAAAGTGGTAATTAGATTCGTCGATTTAAAGTTTTAAACACAACTAAATGCAAATGTGTTTGCCTAAAACAGCAATTTTAACTTAAATCCATGAGACATTTAATATTCATTGTGAGTACAATAAAATCCTCGAAACAAATCTACCTACGGCTTCTCTGAAAGAAAATGCGGCATTGAATATTTTCGAAGATGGAGCTAATCTCCATCTCCGAAAATATTCGAACTTGAGGCATTATCTCTTGAACATCGATTTATTACAATCTTTACACGTTATAGAAATATCAATTTGCTGTTCTGTCTTACCTTGTCTACTCTATCTAAAGCTGCAGAAGATAATCCCATCACTTAGTTTTTGTCCCTAGACTTCGACCCACTTTGTCCCGCTGTCAAAATGGAAGTCTAGGCAAAAAGTAGTCTAACAAGAATAATAGTTTGTGTAAAGTAGCACGACACGGCGCGTCGACGTCTATAATGTGTGTCCGCGCAATAAATAGAGCCTGGCATCCAGCAGTTAATGGGCTGTCAAAGTGAAGGCAACTTAGTTAAGTAAAGGGACAATGCATATACTGGTCTTTGGGGAATTTTAAAGCATGGCTCTATTTTTCTCACGGGATGAACGATCAGTTAACAACATAACATAACATCACAACTTGTTTCCCCGAAAGGTTGGGCAGAGGTGTACTCGTACACCGACATTTCGCCAATTATGTTTATGTCCCGTGTGATAGGGCGAGCCTATCGCCATCAACCGGGCACAAATCCAGACTCGAGGATTTCAATGTGGCATCTTATGTTTTCCCAAAAAAGATAAGAAAAAGTATTTTTTGGTGTAAAAGTAAACATTAATTTGATTTTGAAAAGCATCAAATTCGTGCAAATTACAGCGTTATTTCAACACAACATAAAGTCCACCATAATCCACCTACAAAGGTGATACAATCTTTACAATATTATGTTCTGACAACCATGCAGTTTGAAGGCTGAGGCTCGTGTTTAAGGCTCCGGTCCCACCGCCGGCTATCAACGAGAAGCGAGTAGAGCTAGCAACTAAAAACATGCATGCATCATGAGCGCGACGGCGTTGAGCGGTTACTCGCTAGTATCCGTATACTTCATTACTAATCTTCATGTTTTAAAATGTTTCGATGGATTAGTATTGTACTCGTTTTCATGTAATGTCGTACATCCAGATACACGTTGCATACTTGTATGTATCTCTATTACTTACAAGGGACCTACAATCTTTTGTACGTTTCTTGAGCAAGAAAATCGTTAATAACTAGTCGCTTCCTCAGCGGTGGGACAGGTGCCTTAGATTAGATCTATCACGGGCAATTACGATACCTCCAATTTATTTGTAATTGTCTTCAGCTCAATCCGACCTCGAATGGCTACGTACAGCTTCCATTGACGAATGATTGCCTCCAATTTGAAGACGTCCTTTTCGCCACGATATCTTATCATTGCATAGTATTCGTATTTGTTTTTCACAGCGTGGTAGACCTCGTAAAAAACGTTACTACTGGAAACATTCGTTTACGTGCCAAATAAAGTAACATAAGTAGGTATATGTATTTTTATTTTGTTTTGATTATTCTGTACTTAATCTGTCTTCAATGTTGTTAATTGAATTAATACTTGTATTACCGGTTAAGTCTATGTTAAGTTTTTATTTTTGATGTATTTAAAATATTGTTGATTCCGGTTGAATTTATATAAAGTTGCTATTTTGTTACTTCCTTTTGATTTGTTTGAAATCTTGTTCTTTCCGGTTGAATTTAAACAAAGTTTCTGTTTTGATACTTCCTTTTGATTTATTTAAAATATTGTGATTTCCGGTTGAATTTATTTAAGTTTCTATTCTTAACTTCCTTTGGATTTATTTAAAATATTGTGCGTTTGACTTTACTTTTTGTTTCTATGTTGGTATTAAGGATTTATCTTGACACATCCGCTTGAATTAATTAAATTGCAATTTCCTGTACAGTGAATATTATTACAGAATTATTTTGATATATCCGCTTGATTCATATAAATTATATTTGGCGATAAAGTTTGGCGGCAAAGTTTGGCGGTAATTTTGTGTATAAAAACTGTTGTAATGCGAATGGAAAGACATTCCTTCTTCTCTGCTCGTGGAATAAACACCCGGAAGTGAAGTAAAGTATTTTGTTTGTACTTTCTTAAACACTTTTCTGCCATTTCCTATTGAGTACTTGTGTGATATATTGGTGCAAACCAATATGTCTGACTCCGACAATGACGGCAATGATGCGCCGACATACACACACTCGTACTCTTTTTGTGAGACTTTGATGTTATTTACAGTTTTTCATTTCGTACTAACATAACGTTAATTGGTTTTTGTAACTAACAAGTGCTCGAATCAAATTACTACGCATAATCCGGGAACGAATTTTATGTATCCTTTATAGTTTATTTATAGCATGGCCGCGTTTATTTTTTTTTTAAATACGAATGTGGGTTTTTGATTTTATTAGGCCCACTTGCGCGTTCATGGGTTATCCTGTATAACGAGTTACCCTCTCTTATACATAATTAATCTTAACTCCTCGGAGTTAAGATTAATTATGAGTGAGTTAGGGTTAATCAAATAATTTATTTTACGCCAACAAGAAGTGAAAATTCGGTACTATATTAGCAGGCAATATATTCATGAACTCATCATCACTACATAGTATAAAGTAAAGTCGCTTTCCGCGTCTGTCGGTCTGTATATCCGCTAACTCCTCCTAAACTACGCAACGGATTTTGATGCGGTTTTCACCATCAATTAGATATTTTTTTACGAAATGCTTATAGAATAAAACCTAATTAAGTTTTTATGTAAGTAGAAAAAAACAATATTTTGCAACCAAGTCACCGAAAAATAAATTTATATGGCTTATGTAGGCTAAACCTTTTAAAAGATGCATAAAAATGATGTACTGTAGAATTGTAGTTTTTCTAAAATTCTAAAGAAAACTCCGGATGACTCGCAAGTAACCATTTCTTTCATTAAAACTTTAATTAATAATTGCGTTATTTGCAGCGTTATTCAGTATTAATCCTTATCCAAATAAATACGATAGTATTCTTGAACATTAAATGTAGGTTATAGGTAATTGTTTTGTACAGTATATCATTCTGATGAATATTTTAGACGATATCAAAGGTTGAAGCAACCGAAAAAGTAGCGCGTCGAGAGCCGCGCCTCGCCCTATAGCCCTATTCCCTAGATTCCATTGATACCAACGGATTTTCAATCCCTTTCAAAAGACTGCAGTTTCCAATAAAATTGTCATTTTTAATGACAATTAACAAATCACAAGATCAGACTTTTCACCTCTTTTTTTTCTAAATTACACCCGTGCGAAGCCGGGACGGGTCAATTCAAAAAATTCAAAATATTTTATTTCAGATAAGCCTACATGGGCACTTATTAAACGTCAGAAGCTAGGTGCACGGTTCCAATTGGTCGTTTCCTATGGAGAAGAACCGGCATGAAACTCCACGGTTACTCTTTTAAAAATAATTGGCTTTTGCAATGTTTTCAAATTACAGTGTTATTAAGCATGGGTCAGTTAACACCCTAAGGTGTTAACTAAAAACTGGGAAAACCGAATTGGGCGGGAATAAGAAAGTAACAGTCAATTACTTCCACATGCGAAACAAGAGAGCGCAACAATGCGCTGGAACCAAAATAAAAAACAAAACGTAAGCACCAAACCAAATAAATATTGGAGTTTTCAATTACCTAATATGCATATTTCGCATGGACTGCCTTGTTGGTCTAGTGGTCGCAAGGGCTACTGCTGAGCACGAGGAAGTGTTATTGAGTTTTTCTATCTGGAATTTCTCAGTAGCAGCCCGGAGTCTAGATTTGTGCCCGGTTGATGGCAATAGGTTCGCCCCCTGTTACATGGGACTTAAACATAACTGGTGAAATGTGGGTGTACTATAGGTTCACTTCTGCCTAACCCATCGGGGAAACAAGGCGTGATGTTATTTTATGTTATGTTCGCATGCAATTTTGCAATGAAATTACTTAGGATTTTAGAATTACAGAAAAATATATTATATAAAAAAGTAGAAGTCTCGAGGAAATTTTACCCCTATAAATTTAATTGTGTTTTCCAAACTCAAACTTCGACTCGTAGCATTTATTTCAAATAAACCAATTACAATATAATTAAATAGTCAATAAACATATGCAAAATTAAATCCACACATGCTGTAATAGTAAAATAAATTGTGACGAAAAAGCGCCCAATTTATTTTGGTACCGCCTTGAAGCTTAACAAGTATTGCTTTCGTTTACCAGGTACTTTAAAAATTACACGTGGAAGCTTAGTCGTAGCATTTTACAATAGGTACCTACTCTACATTTATTAGTTTATTTAGCTAAATAAGTTGGCAAATTCAGCATGGAATCAATGTAGGGACGTGTGATGTATGTATATTTATGCGTGTGTACTTAAGTTAATAATACAATTATTTTAAGAAATGACAGTTCGTTTTCTTAGGCGTATATAAGAGTACTGTAAGTGTTACTCAGCGGGAGCTAAGTTAAAGCTAAGTGCACACAGCTCCAAAGCAAGTGAACTCACTTAACCCACACTCGGAACATAAGAGTGAGTTCACGACTTTACGAAACAAAAATAGAGAAAATATTACTCAACAACTTATCCAGTAGAGGGCGTAATAGTTTCAAAAACCTAACTACATAGTTTTATTTAGTAGTTGAGGGAAACGTAAACTAGTTCATGATTAGAAGAAATTACAAAAATTGCTAAATACTACACAAATTACTTCAGAGCTCCGTGTGTTTCCGATGTGAATTTATGCCTGTCCAGTGTGTCATGGATCCGATCTGTCTACGTTAAACTAGTGGATACAGCTCTAAATGGCACAATGTAATGGTTGCTTAAAACCGACCCCGTTGAGAATGCTGTATCCACTGACTGGCATCATCATTTCAGCTGAAAGACGTCCAAAGACTGCTGGACAATGGCCTCTCCCAAGCACCGCCACTTCGACCGGTTCTGTGTTTCTCGTATCCAGCGGAATCATGCGGCTGAAAAGTTCTAGAGTGGCGACCGCGTACCGGAAAACGTAGCGATGGAAGGACTCCCATAAGGTGGACCGATGACCTTGTGAAGGCCACAGGGACGGGCATCGTGCCTCCAGAAATTCGCAGGACTATAGTCAGCTGCATTCAGAGGGCGAAGCTACGGGATGACCCATACCACCCAATGCACAACTATAACCCACTGCCCCAGAGACTTAGAAGCCGCAAAAGTTTTCTTAGGTGCGTGAGTCCAGCCGATGGCAACCCCTCCACAGAAAAATGTGATCTTTGGCAAGAGCTGCTTAAACCATAAAAGGTTTATCTTTATTGAACCATCAGAGAGCCTCCCATTCCGGGCACAAGTTACCACGGCCAACTTGGAAAACCTTAATAGACTTTGTACCCAAGTAGGTAAGGACAAGTGGGGGTTCATGGACGGCTCAGATCTCCGATATGTATGGGGCGTCTCTCAAATCACGAAAAAAAATCGGATGTTCCCTACATTTTTGACGAGTTATGCGAACATAAATGTATGGAAAAGCTGATTTTTTTTCGCGATTTCAGGTTTGGTCCCATAATAAAAGTTGTTCATAAAGATGAGTACAATGCCCCCTTAAGAGATAAACAGTGATTAAAATTACACCTTGTATTTTACGTGTTATTTTTGCCATCGACAAGCTAAGAAGAAGACGAAATGACAAGCGGGTTTTCGCAAAACACTCGCGCCACGGTGCAATAACATGGCCTCCCTATAATATCTTGAACGATTTTCGTCAAGAAAAATGAAGAAGGAAATTAATCTAGTTACATTAAAACGATGAATATCATTTTCAAAGTAAACAATAATGCTGAACTGATAACTGTTTCATTTTCAAAGTAAACAATAATGCTGAACTGGTAGCTGTTTCTTTTTCAAAGTAAACAATAATGCTAAACTGATAGCTGTTTTATTTTCAAAGTAAACAATAATGCTGAACTGATAACTGTTTCTTTTTTCTTTATTTATATGGTAACCAACAGCGATACGTATTACACATATTATATTACAGATTATGCGTATTACAGTATTGTATAGCTAACCAGTATTGGAAGCCCTAATAGATTATTATCATATGTTAATATGACTTTCTAGTCGTAAGAAGTTTCTTACGACTAGAAAGTTAAGACAAATGAAATTACACAAAATCCATAAGAAATACTTAAAACTTAACTTTTATAAATTACGGTTCATCTTGTCTAAGCTTCGAAGGTCATTGACCGGACGCGGTAAATCTGGGATCAACTTGCTTAAAGTTGCGGAGTCAAGACAGATTATGTAATTAAGATATACCAATTAGAAACTTTAAACTGCGGTATTATTAATGCAGGCGAATAGTGAGCAACTTGAGGCATAATTTAGTAAAAGCATTAAATCGCTCAAGATTAACTGCGAGTTTCGTTGTTTAGACGTAACTCTCGTTACCCAATAGCTGCTATGTTTATTAAGGAATTGGATACAGCAACTAAATATTAAAATACATTGCGATAAATCTACATGAAGACAGCGAAACAGAGGGCTGTTATTGAAAGGACTGTGGTATATACGGTGTTTTTAGGGTTCCGTACCCCAAATGGAAAAAACAGAACCCTTATAGGATCACTTCGTTGTCCGTCTGCCTGTAGATCTGTCTGTCTGTCTGTCAAGACACGTTTTCTCAGGAACGCGTGGAGGTATCAAGTTGAAATTAATATCAATTGGCCGGTCTACAGGGGCGAAGCCTTCATACAACCCGATTCCTATCGGCTTCCCTTCGGAACAACCACTCTTCTTTATGTCTACTATTGCCAAATAATATAGTACATCTGTGTATGTAACTGTGTATCACAACACATTACACAATTATATTTAATACCAGTTTAATACATCATAAGATTTAAAACCTACAGTTTTTTGTCTGAGTTTATGAGAACTGAACAATTTTTTCTTCGGCTTCCCTCTAATGATGATTCTATCTGCGCGACTGCCGGTCTACCTCCCTTAGAGCTCTAAAAAAATCAAGCTTTTAAGTCAACGCAATAAAAACCTGACATAGAATCATGAAATTTGGCAAGAAGCACGATCTCACAGCACAAGTAAAGGAAAAGATCCGAAAATCATTAATTTCTAGTTTAATCACATAAAAAAATACTTTTGCTATTACAAATTTATATTAGCAGTTGGAGAATTGAACCATTTTTAAAGAAGCTGATAACTGGTGATGAAAAGTGGATCACGTACGACAAGAACGTGCGAAAAAGGTCGTGGTAAAGGCCGGTCAGGCTTCACAGACTGTGGCGAAACCCGGGTTAACTCGCAACAAGGTGATGCTGTGTGTGTGGTGGGAATGGAAGGACATTATTCATTATGAGCTGTTACCACCAGGCAGGACCATCGATTCTGAACTCTACTGCGAACAACTGATGAGATTAAAGCAAGAAGTTGAGAGAAAGCGACCGGAATTAATCAACAGAAGGGGTGTGGTTTTTTATATCATGATAACGCTAGAACTCACACATCTTTAGCCACTCAGCAAAAATTAAGAGAGTTTGGCTGGGAGGTGTTAATGCATCCGCCATATAGTACTGACCTTGCACCTTCAGATTTCCACCTGTTTCGGTCTCTTCAGAATTCTTTAGGCAGTGTCAGGTTAACATCACGAGAGGACTGCCAAAACCACTTGTCGCGGTATTTTGATCAGAAGTCCCAAAATTTCTATAGCAATGGGATTATGTCCCTACCTACAATATGGCTAAAAGTTATCGAACAAAATGGTACCTACATACTTTAGTTAAATGTGAATAAAGTATATTAAAAAATGTTTTGAATTTTCTTAAAAAATGCGAAGAAACTTTTTCCCCTACCTATTATGTTAATTTAATTCAATGACTGTCCTATTTGAAAAGTACTGTCGTAGAGTATGGCCTGAAACACAGGTTTAAATAAACCTAGTTGGGGCAACGCACTACATTACCCTCAGAATTTCAATTTTTTTTTTTTGTTTGCAACTGTAATCTTATATTAACCATACCACAGTTCTTATCCAGATTATTATAATACTATTAGGTATAGGCCTAGATTTATATTTACTACTGAATCATAATGTTATTTTTTTTGTAAACTAATTATTTCAATAAAAAAACTTATTATTTTTTTTATGTCTTTGACATTTCTCGGGACCCTGGGGTCCCGGACCTTTGGAAGGCGTGTGAGGGGCCGAAGCCAACTCGCAGAGGCCCGTTAGACGCTTTCAATGAAAATGAGGCAATAACCGACGATTATCCCTGTTCGCACTATGCAAGTGCACCTAAGGACAACCCCGGTTGGTGTAGGACTATTGCAGGATATGGAAACAAAAATAAATATTGGGCTATGGGTTTGGGTGGCTAAAGTAGACTGGTTATCTAAAACTATGGAAAGACTATGGCCCCTGCCTGACCAATGATTTATAAATACAATACACGGGTAAAATGGCAGGAGGTGACTTGCACACTCAATAATGGGCCCCCAAAAACGGTCGCTAGCACATAGTGTCGTAGCGACAAGGGGGCAACATGTCTTGAGGTGCTTAAGAGGAATGGAGAGGTATTCCACGGCTATCAGGACAATCCTCGAAGTACGGTCAAGACCCCTACCAGCATCTTACTGGAATACTTCCTTCCTCCGAGCACGTGTGCTCTTGCGAATCTCTACTCAAGCCAGCCAATAAAGACAAAAATGAGGTGGGAGGTCAGTTCCTCGTCAGTGTTTACTCCAGCCGGCCAATAAAGGCAAGCCAGAGATGAGGAACCTGACTTCTCCCGGGAGATAGGGTCCCTGGGGTCACTACTGCCCAACAGCTCGCCACATGCTGCCCTGCGGGTTTCTGTATCTCTCTTGGTCTGGCTCCTCACCCTAGACCTGTTCCGGCAAAGTAAATTCTACCGGCACAGACCTAGAGTTCGAAGCGCGCAAGCCCCACGACGACGTCAACGTAGAGATACGGCGATGGGGAACTTATTATTGTTATTATAAACCTAATCGAACGACCTGAGCTATTTATTAGTTACTATTTACGAGTTATTACTTAGCCACAAGCCCTAAACTCAAAGCATTTATTTCAAATAAACCAATTACAGACACTTTTGAACTGTCAAAGAGTCGGTCAGTTAGTCAGAAAGTTGAAGCTAGTTGCCCATTCCAAAGCGTAGATCTCTATGGAGAAGAACGGGCAAGAAACTCCACGTACACTCTTTTAAATCAAAATATTGTTACAAAATATTGGTTATATCATTCATGTTGAAATTAAGTATGTGAGAACAATGTAGAACGATGATGTGCACGTTAAAAGCGTCCGCAACAAAAAGATAAATATCAAAAACGATTCAAAAATTAAAATAAGCCGTGGCAGCTAAGAGATGACCAGTCCCTACTGACGGCGACCTTCACGAACATGACGCATGGATCAGCACCATTCAGCTCAACCATTTTGAAGGGAACTTAATGATCCAACACCCTACTATTAAATAAGGAAATTAGAGACGTATAAACAAGACATTAGGCAAAACGTACACAGAGCCTGCGGGTTACAAGCTACGACCCCACATTAAGTCCCCACATTACCAAATTGACTCGCCAACTTAAACGCACGAGTATCTCTAACATAGCCTTTGTGAACAATAGAACCTTTTGCCCTCAGATAACGCGTATAAGCACTCAACATTTCTACTTGACTTGAGCTTGAGAAAAAGCCTGTAGAAAAAGTAATCCCGCCCGGATTTCCTTCAGACCTGCGGCAATTTGAACACGACTTTTTTGCTTAAATCGAATATTTAAATTACTTTTCGTTTTTATAACAGTGTGTATGTGAGTTTTGATTTAGTATCTTAATAGATTCATAAACGAGTTTTGGATATTAGTGGAATATTGAAATTGACAGTTTCCTAAGCGATCATCCTCCGCAGATTTAAACAAAATTACTCAGAATGTATGCTATTTAGAACACATTATTATATACTTATTAATATAATTAAGATCCACGTATATCATCATAAAAGGATCAAGTATTTCTGAGGCTTCAAATAATTAGTTAAATGCCATCCATAGTCATTACATACTTTTAGCTTAATTCGCGAAACGTTATGTACGCAGGACAAATGCCTCTCATTATGATTTCTTGATTTATTTTGGCCAAGAGTGGAAGTTATTGCAAACATTATGAAGCAACGAGTTTCGCTTCAAATACGGCCGACGGCCGACCCCAATAACCTATTTATCACCAGTTTTGGCATACTGGAGATAGAAAAACCTATCTATCTATGGTTTTAACGTCCCAATAATCTATAAGAGATTATGGAATCTTACCGGCTTGATATAAGGACAGATAAAATTATACTGTCTACCATCAATAGCGATCTGTATTTTACTGTAAATAGTTTAATGGGTTCGGCCGTTAACGTATCGGCCGCTTACCTGCCGTTTTACGTTGAAAAATAACAAAAACAACAAACTTAACCCAAAGCTCCTTCTACATTTAGAAACGAGCTAATTTACGTCTCGTAATTCGTTTATTTGAAAATCAAGATTATTTTATTAATTTGCAGAAGTCTTCGGCAATTGGAAGTTGCCTAATTCAATGTTATGAAAAAGCCATCAAAATGTTTGAAGCTCAAACCGATCATCTTTAAGAATAATATTTCTTTGTATTAACGTGTTGAGCCTGTTTTACTGGATGATGTATTGTTAGTTTGACGACGGTGCTAACACAAACGTGTGAGTACATCATACATTAGCGGTGTAGCCAGTTTACACGCGGAGGCTAATGTCTACATACGTCAACTTTTCACTGGTATATCACCACCTCTACACGCACACCAGAATCAACCATACATTGCTTACAATAAGGATCATTGTAGCTTGTTTAAAGTCTTCGCTAAAAGAGATAGCCCGCCGCGTCTGCCGACGTACTCAACACGCAAGTATTAATCATTCTGTAACTGGCTGTCGCGCGTTACAGCTGAAAAGATTACTGTGTGAAATTCACAAACGTCCCAGCCAATATTTTACGTCAGCGTTTTTGTGAAATGACGAACGAAATACCAGACATTTACGAATGGCCGCCGCGTGTGGCAATTAGTAACGTTTATCAATGGAAACATTAATGCTGGGTCGTTAGTTATTGTTTTTATGACGGGCAAGGACTTTGGAAGTACTAGTATCACGATATTTCATGCATATTCCGTTTGACCCATCTCAGTCTCTTTATTCGCCAACTCTCATTTATAATTAACTTTCTCAGCTTTACTATTTATTGCACACAAATCATAAATACAATAAACAATCTAAAATATGTATTAGGTATATATTATGTGCAAAAAAAGGGACAGCTCATTGCGCATCAAAAAATTCGTCCACATCGCTGTCAGTGGGAAAAATGCTCAAAAGGCTGGCAGCGTTGGCCATGTTGGACGGCAATGCTGATTCTTTGACCTAAAAATTGGCCAGCCCTCTGGTCACGTGAAGAGTCGACCAACCGCTTGGCGATGTCCCGAAATACTCGATGAGCACATGGCCCTAGTGTTTCAATTCCAAACGGCTCAAACAAGGCTAATAGGATTGTTATTTTTAATTGTTTTATTTTTATACTTTCTCATAAAGTTTACGGTTTTGAACTACAATTGAAAAACAACAAGAAACATATTTATCTTAGCTGCATAGTTTGTGTAGAAACCAAGAAACTTTACTACATTTTATATACATTTTAAGCAATTCTACTAAGTCTATAAATACGCAGAAATACATCCAACATTTATTGAAACAATATAATTACTTCTCGCCACCCGTAGGCCGCAGAGCTCGGCGCTAACAGGTTGGTTTGAAGACTCCTCCGCCACTCCACCTCCCTAATAAGTTAATTTTGGTGTCCCTCCGCTGTTTAATTAAATAATATTACTTGCGAATCTTATTCGAGACACCCTAATCAAAACTACGCAATTTCTAAATGAGAAATAGCAGCCTTTCTGAAATAATTAAATTGTGACTCAAAGTCCTTCTCCTGCGGCCCCGCAAGGTTCTTGGATATGTAATAATTTCCATTAGACAAGAGCAATTTTGTAGTAATCTGTACCCTTTTTTATTATGCACCGAAATCGATAGAAAACGTATGAAATGTCGTTGAATTTAATGTGAGATTTTTATAATTTTAGTGCTCGACACACTAGTTACGAGATTTTTGTTATTTCCAATTAATTTCCTAAATGTTCATTTAATATATTCTACTATTGACATAATTTAAAACCTAACAATCTTAAAATAATAATAATAATATGTACAAGTATATAAAAAAAGGGAGGGGGTAAATAATCAGAGGGCATCAAAAAATTCATCCGCATCGCTGTCAACAGGAAAAGTGCCCAGAAGGCTGGCAGCATTGCCACGTTGTATAGCAATGCTGATTCTTTGGCCAAAAAATAGGCCAGCCCTCTGGTCACATGTGGAGTCGACCAACCGCCTGGCGATGTCTCGAAAAACTAAGTGGGCACTCGGACCCCATGGCCCAAGTGTTTCAACCCCAAACGGCTCGAACATATAAGTCCCAATAAGACTGGAGTATTTGCGCCGTTTGAGGTTTTCCGCACCCGCAGCAGCCGCTCCAGCACAGCCTGCCGTGCTAGGAAGATGGGATGGCGCAAGGGTGTCGACACACGTTGCATCCCACACCAAAGGCCTACCTACCTTCCAAGGCATTATGGTCATTCCGTCTGGTCTCTTTCCATCGTCGCGTGCTAAGCCATTGGATTCTAAAACAGCTGGCACCCCGGCGGTGACAAGAGCACGACGGATGATGTCATTGATGCTGGCGTGCCGTGCTATCCGGCCTGCGCTCTTACTGCAGGATAGGCCATGTTGTCCGAGGCAGTCGACACTGACACCGCATTGGCAGCGATGCGGAGCCACGCAAGGAGCGCCCAGACGCAGACAAGTAGCGAGCTGGAAGGTGGTGTCACCCACCTATGTTGGGTGACGGTAGCGCCTGAAGCCAGAGGCCCGACTCCCACTCCCCCACAGCCAGCAGGCGGGCACGCTCAGCAGTATTGGTGGTTGTATTAATTAGATTATTCCGTACCAACCTGCAGAGCGGTTCATCCCACTGCCTCTGGGAAGATGGGTTCAAGGGCCGATCTGTATCCGGGCAAGTTGCTATCCAGGCGTTCACCGCATCACTCAAGCATGGCACTTCAGAGTCGACCAGGGAGGGAGCTAAAATTTTCCCCGTCAACTTTTCAGTGCTGTGGACAGAGGACAGGAACGCCGGTAAGCTAATACTGGTAATTTTGCGGACACCGAGGCCACCAAAACGGATGGGTAGTGTGGCTTGCAGCCACGCTCGGTCGTCCAGGGCCACATTTAAAATGGATGTTACTGTGCTGCGAATAATTTGGTCAATTTTGTCCAAGAGGTTTGGCTGCTTCCATAAAGGGGAAGAACGTAGAAAGTAAATAAAATTTGGGCCAAAACAACAGTATCTAATCAGGGTGAATGCCGAATGTAAATTAATTTTGAAGAGTCTGTCCGAAATGTCGTTGAAGTTTTTGATTTTTTCGTTGATAAATGGAGAAAAGCTGCTTCTAAAATTGGGGAACCTAGGAGGTGCAGTGAACTTTTTTCTAAAATTTTGATTTGTGGGGCTATTGCATTAAATTTTTCTAGAGTCAGTTGTCTGTCGGTAATGTCAGAAAGGTAAATTTCACACTTTGATGGGTTAAGGTCCAAGCCAATAGATTTAAATTCCTCTTTGAGAAGCTGTAGGTCTTTCAAAACGGTGTCTACATCACCTCCTAGCGTTCCATCATCTAAATACCACACGTTAAATTTTGAATTTAGTTTCTGGATAACTGGATGAATAGCCAAGCTGAAAATAACTGGCCCGAGGGGGTCACCTTGTTGGCATCCTACTGCAGATTCCAAAACATTGTCCTTGTATAATAATTTAGAAGGGTACCTGTAACATTGCCACATAAAACCATAAATTTCGGGTATTTCCTTTTTGACTTCAGCCAACAAAGTGTCCCTGTTGACAGAGTTAAAGGCGTTCTTAACGTCAACCTTGAGGACGACCTCACCTTTGTTGGAGTTTAAAAAGGTGGAAAGGACATGCACGGCAGCCTCACAGCCCCCTTTTGAGCCAAAACCAAGCTGTAGGGGCTGAAACTTAGCTGTAAGCGATTCGCTATACAGCTTACAGCATATTTTGGCTGCCGTACGCCTGTACGTGCACCCAACGGCGATGGGACGAATGCCGCCGTCCTTCTTGCGCAGGGCACATAGGTTGGCCCCGTACAAGACATCGATGACGGCCTCGTTCACACCGCTGGTGAGCATGAGGTTAATCAGGGCCGCAAGCTCCTTCAATAGCGACTCACCAGCTTCCCCGGCGCCTGAACTTAATAGGTCCTTTAGATGTTGTGGAGTCAGGCCGTCGAGGCCGCCGGCGGAACCACTTCGGAAGGAGCTCACGGCTGCAATCAACTGGGGAGCCGAAACGTTTAGGAAGGTTGAATTTAGGTCGGGAGGATCGGGGGGGTCGGAAAAGGTGAGACCATCCGCAGGCGCGGGGTGTTTACTCTCTAGAGCTGTTAGCGTTTCTGGAGAGTAAGGCGCCACCACATCGCTGCTAAACAGTATCCTGGCCGCTCCCCTGATGTCACCTTCACCTAATTTGGATTCTACATGTGAACATAAGCTTTTTTGTGATAGGTTATTGAATGCGGGTAATTTTGGATCTAAAATTGGGGTCGAATTGATACAATTTTCTTTAATTAGGTTCGTTAAGGTTTTTTTAGTTGCCAGATTTTTTTGAACATGCAGAATCCTATAAGGGAAGGTAAGTAACTGCTCCCAGGCACTTTGTGAGTTCTCCTGGGTCACAAGACGGAGACATTGCGCCAAACTCAGTGCAACAGATCGTCTCGCGCCCCGGGGAACTCTCTTTAGCACTGGGGTAGAGTTTTTGAATTTAGCTAGCTTTTTCCACAAGGTTTGTTCAAGAGGTGTTGTCTGTTCAAGTGGTGATTTGTGGATCTTGCCATAGTGTATCCTCAGCCCCCGTTCGCCTTTAAAAAAGCGTGCCTGGGAGCAATGTGGACATCTCACCAGCTGCACATCAAGCGATGTGGCAGGTTGACTGGCACAATTTCCGGCGTCGCTACAGCCGGCATTGAACATATAAAACACTTAGACTTACAGAGTTAAACTTACCTGAAAAACAAATTAAAAAAAACCTATACACACACGCACTCGTACTAAAACAGAAACACAAAAAATAAACTAAAAATACAATTTTTCACTTTACGTATAAATGTCACGGATGAAACTGTCATTTCACTGACGACTGCGGCGCAGTCGCGCTCAGAGACTGGGGCGCCGCGCATGCAGGGCGCAGCGTTCGCGACCGTTGCCTTGGCTGCTGGCGTCGCGTCTTCGTCGTTATTTCTGTTCTTAGATGTACGGAATAGCTGATTTTGTTTCGCGTTTTCAGGTTTTTTTCAAATTTAAACTCAAAATCCTAGACGTAGGATCATCAACGTTTTCAGGCGTGACTCTTGTGTAAATGAATATTACACAATTATTATTTATCTTAGCCAAGCTTAGATATTTTCCAAGATAGCAAACACGACTATTTTTGACAAATTTTATTGATATTTTCAATTCTTGATTAAATTTAAATATATATTTCCTAAATACTATAATTAATATATCCGACGATGCGATTTAATTACATGATAGCATTCTGACGTCGCATCGTCTTGGATTTTGAATTCATTAACGTAAAGTAATTTGAGAGTTTCTCAACATGTTTATCAGTCTGTGGCATCGTTGTTTAGGCACGTTTTGTTGTATTTGATGACTTCATTAACAGCGGCAATATGTACCTACCTCAATTCTAGTAATGAACTCCGGTTTATGGCAAACATACGTACCTTTCGTATCGGCAGAAATTACGTCATATAAACTGATCAAATTAATACAATAATATGTACGAGTATATTCGTAATTGAAATATAATCCTCGTTTGAGTAAATCTACAAGTACGGCATGCTCCTTTGCTCATCAAAGTATCGCAAATTAAAGTCCCGAGGGTCTCAAATATGTATAAGTATCATTAAACCGCTGAACGGTGATTTTCTGTGCGTAGTCAAACCGATTAAGAGTCCGAACCTTTTGGGGCGATTGACAAATTCGCTTAGCGCACGATTTGATTGCGTGAATAATAAATAAAGGGTGTCATCAGACCTCGGGGTTTGCTCACTTTTATACAACAACTCATACTTATTTGAGCATCTGTTTGGTGTTTCCCCTTTTGTTTTCCACTACGTGGCTAGATTGAATTTAGAGATTAGTTCGCGCATTGTCACGCGATGAAAGTAGTATATCTGGGTTTCATTAGTTTCAACAGTTCTTCTATATAAATCCTTGCTTTAAAATTAAGAATCCCATTTTCAACCGAAAGCGGATCTTCAAAAAAATATTGGCTTTTCTAAAGCTGGCTTCCCACGGTGCGTGATATTGCGGACGGACGCGGACAAGCCCGCACCGACGCATCATGGGAAGAGTATCGTCCGTGATAGCGCAGACACGTCTTTCGCGGTGTGTCCGACCCAGGGCAAGTCGGTAACTTCAAAGGTGCGGTGCAAGCTTCTCTTTTACCAACATTTTGGAATGACAAAATGGCTTGGAATCTCAAGAGCCACACAGACTGACACGCACCGTTGGAAGAGCCTTGTGTGCGGTGCGTGGCTGTCCGTAGTCGTCAGCCGTGCGTGATAATTCGAAGAATCACGCACCGTGGGACGCCAGCTTAAGAAGGGATTTGCAAAAAAAAATTGTAGGCAGTCATTCTTTTTCAGCAACATAAATATTAATAGATGTATAACTAGTGACCCACATATTCAGATGAGGATTTTCCTCTCAGTTCTTTATATAGGGTGCTCTGTAATGAGTGATGTAGCGACAAGGGTAGGGTGGGGTGGGGCTTAATGAACATGTCAGTCAGAAATCTGATGCGCTCTTTGCGTGCACCGACAAGCTCGTAATAAATTTGAACGACACAGCTGCACCGTCTGCAACACAATTATTTAGCTCAGTGATATTTCAGCAGCAAACTGGAAACTAACTTACCTACTCAGTTTTCGTTTTGCTTCTAAATTATTTATATTCACTACAAACAAATGTAACAAACAGCTTGAGTTCAGAAGTTAATTAAAGTCTTGAAATTAAGAGTCTAGCAAAAATGAAAGCATATTTTTTTCGCCTCGGTGAAAACACTTAAAACATGATTTTATACTTCCAATATTATTCAAAAATCTAAAAGTAAATTACCCTTTTAGAGTGGCTCTTTTATTTAGAACGGAAGCCTGTCCTAATTGGGTGCCGAATAACTGAATTACCTTAACATTTAACTGTAGTGGAAATTGGAATTTAATTTGACGTGTTCAAGCTACGCGCTAAGTCGTAGCATTTCTCGGAGCAAGCGACAATGACAAACGGTTTATGAGAGGAGGCCCTTCGTAGAGGATTCACTAATGAGGTACTTGTACCTGTTAGCTACGGGCTCTTAGAAAGTAATAATTACTTAGTCATCTTCGTTTCTCTTTTCACAACTTGTAGGCCGTCGGAAATGTCGAACGTGTCCGGAGTTTGTGTCCTACATACTTGGGACGTTGTGACACGGATTTGATGTGCGCAATCCCCCTGTCTGTATGGGATTTAATTGTTGAATTAAGGAACAGTCGAGAGGTGTTGTGGAACACCCGGTTGGAACGAAGTTCCTTTCGCTTCTGCACAAAAGTGTAACATTTTGAGGGTCACGACACTTTTGTTATGTAACAAAAGTGTAACATTTTGAGGGTCACGACACTTTTGTTATGGAACAAAAGTGTAACATTTTGAGGGTCACGACACTTTTGTTATGGAACAAAAGTGTAACATTTTGAGGGTCACGACACTTTTGTTATTTAACAAAAGTGTAACATTTTGAGGGTCACGACACTTTTGTTATGAAACAAAAGTGTAACATTTTGAGGGTCACGACACTTTTGTTATGGAACAAAAGTGTAACATTTTGAGGGTCACGACACTTTTGTTATGGAACAAAAGTGTAACATTTTGAGGGTCACGACACTTTTGTTATGTAACAAAAGTGTAACATTTTGAGGGTCACGACACCTATGTTATGTAACAAAAGTGTAACATTTTGAGGGTCACGACACTTTTGTTATGGAACAAAAGTGTAACATTTAGAGGGTCACGACACTTATGTTTTGTAACAAAAGTGTAACATTTTGAGGGTCACGACACTTGTTATGGAACAAAAGTGTAACATTTTGAAGGTCACGACACTTTTGTTATGTAACAAAAGTGCATGTCTGTGTTGTTGTGTAGCTCTCATTCGCCAAGAGCGCAGAGTATAACGTGCGTTATAGAACTCCGTTCCAAAAGCTGTGTTTGCCTTTCATAATTTAGCTACAAATACATAACAGAGAGAAAGAGAGAGATTTATATATAGATAGATAGAATACTCTTTATTATGTACACCATAAATATTACAGATATAAAAGTAGACATTTTACAAGGGATGACACAATGGGCGGTCTTATCGCTAAGAGCGATCTTTAAAAGACAACCTTTGGATGTATTGAGAGAGAAAGAAAGGAGAGACAGTACTACAGGTAGTCTGTGGTAAACCATTTACATATACAATAAATATATACATACATGAAACAATTACTTATATCTATTTAAATAGATATATATGTCGAGTCTTTTCAGGAAAAACATCGTAAGCGCCAAAAATCACAAAACATTTTTTTCTTCGTAACCGTTTCGTGTTGTAAGAAATTATCATCGTAAATGACAACGTCGTTAATTAGGAAAGAAAAACCCTGTCCTGTAAAAAGTGCAAATTGTCGCTTACGATGTTCTTCCTGAAAAGGGTCGATATATACAATAATAATTATAAAACAAGAACATAAAAATGACGTTTAAAGGAGAAAGATAAATGTTTTCATTTTTAGCGAAAAGTAGCATAGAGCGGATTTCCTACAAGTAAACGAAATAATTATTATTTCTACCACCTCCTTGTGACTGGGATCAGAAATGCAAATGATGATATACGGAGATTCCTTTAAATTCACTTAACATTAGTGTCGTGGAACTTCTTAGTTCGTAAGTGGCTGTGTGTTATCTGCGTAAGTTAATTACGGCTTACGCATCTGAGTTTGTTGAATATTCAGCGTCGGGCTAACACCTTGGCAGAGTTTGCATAATTCGCATGATCGCTTCACGAGTCTGTACGAAGAACAAACTGCGCAAATAAAGCTAAGATAATTATTATAGTGAACTAGCAATCTGCTCCTTCTTCGCACAGTGTTTTCGACTTGATAAAAATGGTTTATACATCAATTTTCTTTATTGTAAGTTTAATATCAATTTATCATACAAGGTGTAACATAATTAACGCACAACCTCTTAAGGGGTCATTGTACTCATCATTATGAACAACTTTTACTATGGGACCAAATCTGAAACCACTGAAAAAAAAATCTGCTGTTCCCTACATTTATGTTCGCATGACTCGCCAAAATATAGGGAACATCTGATATTTTTTTCACGATTTTACGTTTGGTCCCATAGTAAAAGTTGTTCATAGTGATGAGTATAATGATCCCTTAAGAGGTTGTGCGTTATTTATGTTATACCTTGTATATATAAACTTTCCGAAATAAATTCTCTAAATGATGATGAAAACCGTAGCGTAATTTAGAAGAACAACGCGGTCACACAGACAGACACAAACAGCGACTTTAACCTATGTATACAAATAAATAAAGTGTGTTTGTAATGTCAAAATAACAGCTTTTTACTAAATGCATATGATAGCATTTATATACGGTACCTATAACAAAAAAACAAATTTATAAATTTTTGTCTGTCTGTCTGTCGGTCTTGTCTATGTCTCCGAAACGGCTGGACCGATTTTGACAAGACTTTCACTGGTAGATAGCTAATATTATAACTTAGGCTACTTTTATTTTAAAAGACTCATTATGGCCTGCGGAAAATAATTAAAACCCATGAAATTGTGAACAGAAGTCGGATTTGAAAAAATATTTTTGCTTTTGGTAGCCCAATTCTCGAGGATGGTTACAGGCTATCTAACATCACGCTACGACCCTTAGGAGCCGAGCAAAAAGACAAAAAGTCAGAAATAACGCTAAGCGAAAACGAAGTATAATAGCGCGGGCGGGCGATGCAACGCGACGCGGCGGGTCGGGGGACGAGGGAGTTATATTAAAACGTGGCTGTTTGTATATTGTGTATCTTACGACTTCCACGCGAACGAAGTTACGGTGCACAGCTAGTTTATAATATGTAGAGATGAATAATAAGTAAGGAATATAAATAATTTAATATAAAAGGCAGATGTTTTTCTTATAATAGCGCAACTAAGCCATTCCTAAGTGTTATTACTGGAAAACAGCACTTGACATTTACCGGCAAGCGCTTGAATACCAAATTACAGCCCTTATGTTTACGTCTAGGCACAGATTACGACTAGGTAACGCTTGGAGAAACGCTGATTAGTACTATTATTATACAATTTCGATCTTTAAATTGTCTTGTAAATGTTGTTTAGTTATTACCAATCGCGCTCTTAATTTTTATTGAGATTTAATAGTAGATACCTAGTTACTACTATTATACCTGTAATCTCTATAATTAGTAGAGGAGGGGAAGCGCTACGATAGCCCGCGAAGTTCAAATTTTCTTACGATATTTCCAATTTGCAGCTCAATGTCTGGGTGTATGTTGATTAAAGTATGATTCGCGACCGTGACAAATATGTATTTACAGAATTATAATCATTAGAATCAGTAATACAAATCCTTTAGTTAGTATAATCACATCCTCAAATGTCAAGATTTCATGAAATAGTCATTCAATAGGATTACTTGGTCTTAGAAAGTTGTATCGATGACTTTAATGATTATAATTATGTAAATACATATTTCTTACGGTCGCGAATCATGTTTTAATCAACATACAACTTAATAACCTATCAAGACATAACATAACATCACGCCTTGTTTCCCCGAAGGGTTGGCAGAGGTGTACATAAAGAACACCCACATTTTGCCAGTTATGTTTAAGTCAGATGTAATAGGGGGCGAGACAACATGAGAAAATTTTAATTTCGCGGGCTACCCTGGCACTTTCGTCTTAAAGAGTTCTTGCGGGGAGGTACTACTACCGTACCAATTTCTGCCACCTAAAGACGTAGGTGTTTCGGTATGAAGGGTCCTCCTTGCAAATACAGTCACTTATGACATTTCAGCTTTTTCTTTGGGATTCCAACGCATCTGCTATGTTTTTGGTATTGCAAATGTCCACGGGTTTCTTTGATCACCAGGTATTCTGCTTGTTTGCTTTTGGACGCATTTTTTTTTACTTAAGTACATATTATAATTATTATTTTAAGTCTGTTAGCTTATATATTCTTCGTTTATTATATTAAATAATCATTATATCAATTACAATTATATGTTAAAAAACTTAAAATATCTTTTTCCACTAACTAACTAACTAACTATGTATACAAATAAATATACAAAAACAAAATGACACTTGGGCGTCGAAGTACTCGTCCGCATCGCTGTCATCCGGAAACGTGCCCAGAAGACTTTATTTGTATAGTTAGTTAGTTCGTTAGTTAGTGGAAAAAGATATTTTAAGTTTTTTAACTTATATATTATGTGAATATTATGTTCCGAAATAAAAGATTATTTTTGCTTGTTTATTTTTCATACAAAAGTAATTTTATATTCTCTGTCACAATTTATTATACTCAGACCTGACAATTATTAATACCTTTTTAAAATGAATCGATCATTTTTCGTAATTCATTCCATTTTGTGGCGGGAAAATCACGTTCATATCATTCAACAGGCCAGTGCAGAACGTAAAATAAATATTATTTCGAAATGGAATCCACAGAGATATTTGAATTATAATTATAATGTCTGCGTATGAAACGTTCATAAATAATATCTCATTTAATCTCGAAAGTGGGTTGTTAAGGTTTTATACAAACACAAAGATTTGTTTCAGGCGCTTAAAATTTAGAAAAATAAAATTTTGTGGATAGTATTCCCTCTTTTTGTGTGCTAAAATAAAAGTGATTTGTGAAGGAGCCCACGATACATCTAGTTGAGACGATGAAGCGGTTTTTAAACTGTATAGGCGACGACATTCTCATGGAGAATTCAAAGTTATCACAGCGCAATGTGCTGAGCACATTGCGGAACATGGACTGTGGGCACCTGGCACATATGCTACGCCGACAAAGTGACCACCAGAGCTGCTCCCCTTTAACCAACGTTAGTGTGTAGTGTGCTGCAATACGAGGCCAATTCTTACAGCCACTTGCACTGTCGTAATCCCGGGGCTCAATGTCCCCATCGCAAACCCAGCCACTGTTCGCAACAATACACAAAGGGGGTATAAAATAGCCCTTATTGATCTAACTTAACCTTAAGACACAACAGATGTGTATCATACAATTACATTATGTCAGGTCTACAATTAACATGGGCACGGCCCTCGTCTCACCCAGATTGACTATCTATGTTAGTTTGTTAATAATTATTATTAACATCTAACTGACAGCTAACCGACCGTTATGACATAAAGTAATATTGGAAACAATTTCATGCAAATTGGACGACCTAAGATCTTTAACAACCGTTTTGCGAGGTGAATGTATAATCGAGAGCGCCTTAGTATAATTTTAACTGTGACGACGGCTTCAAATGTTAATCAGTTCATCTTACCTTTTATTCAGTGGGAAGTGGTGGAATCTAGAAAAACTCAAGTGCTTTTGGCATTTGAAGTCCAAAATACAGGTTTTATGGTCAAAGGTTGAATTACAAAATCCAATGAATTCGTGATTAGGTAAATTTTATAAAAGTTCCATACGAGAAAATTTAACCAAACAAAAAGAAAATCCAATTACGACTTAATTCAATAGACGTGGGTGTAATGAATTGAATAACTTCCAACACCCACGTGAGTCAAATGCAAAAAAAAAATCTTAACAAACATTTTCATTTACCACATGATTGTTATTTCAAAGAAAAACGCGGTTCTCGTTCTTCATAAATAGACACGGCGCGCAACGTGTTATTTTTACAAAGCGGCTTTCAATTTATACCTCCTATACTAGGTCCTGAATCCTGAATGATATTAAAGAAAAAAACATTGATATTCAAAGAACAGCCGAGGGAATCTGAGCGACCGATCATGATCACGACGCGGAATCCCCTCGGAATATGTTCGGAATTCAAATAAGTAACGAAATATCTGTGGTGTCTTGATATTTGCTCGTCAAATAACAGCGCCCACGCCTCGCGCTCTCTGATTGGCCAAATCAAACCGCTCCTTGTATCTTAGCTTTTCTTTGTGACTCTAACCGATTGTGATGCCAGTTGTTTTGAAAGCTGAGTCTTTTTGAGCAGATTTGATGGCAATCTTATCACATTACAGTAACATTTAATCATGTTCAAACGCCGGGAGGGGACGCCCTAGGAAGACATGTAGTTATCTTATTGGTGATGTTCTTCAGAAAGGTCAGGTGCGTAGTACTCGCAACCGGCGTGCGTATATGACCAGATGTATGAATGTAAACGAGGCAAAAGGAGTATGTAAGGATCGTAGCAGGTGGCGTTCTGTAGTTTCTACCTACCCCCATGGGAAGAAGGCGTGAGTTTATGTAGGTATGTATTTAATCATGTTTTAGTATTTTCAAAATTCATTGACATTTTCAGTGGAAAATGTCATGTATAAATACTAATCTTACAAATATTTATTTCAGGAATGTGAACAAAACGATTAATGACGCTACGAGGATTATTAAATTAACCTCAATCACCGGAATCGGCGTAAAATCCGGCAAAGTTCAAAGGTAACAAACCCAATTGATTTATTATGCACTTGTTTACGATTGGAACAAATGTCGTTCGTAATGGTTGGCGCAGGGGGTAATAAAAATACGTAGAGTGGCATCTTAATAGGAGAGCTATTACCTGGCATTATGCTCTACAAGACACAATGCGGTGGTTGTCTATTTACTGTGTGGGTTCAAAGCCAGCCTCGTGGGGCCAGCCGTATAGCGGCTTTAATTGGCGCGTTCTCGACCACACCTCTCTGCGGTACACATGGTAGTACTCCGGCAAACTGATTATAATCTAACCAAGGGCAAAGCCAATGAAACTATTCGATTAAGGAATGCTTACCACTATCCTAGTTACGGAGCCAGGAACAACTGTAAACTTGAATTAGACACGTTTAAGGTCCGATACGTGACTTTCATTTGGTCTGTAAACGTGTTTTGGTTAGGTCGAATCAAAACGTTAAAATCTGCCATGAATTGTTTGTCCTTTCCTCTTCGTTTATATAAAACTTCATTTACATCACAATAGCGCATACCTAGAATTGAATTCGAAATACCCGATAGATGTAGCTGTTTTATTAAAAACGCCTCCGCTCTGCCTGTAATCCCGTATGCATTTCATTCGCTACTGGAATTAAATACAAACTAAACTCTTTTACTACGGCATTTATTGAAGTATCGAGAATTTTGACACAAACAAATGACACTGTCTGACTTTGGTCTGACCTATCTACCCACACATTTAAGTATTACAATGATATACGCAGGTACATTGACTCACGACTTTTCCTTGAGGATCCATATAATATTTTTCTCTTGCTTCATCCACGTTCATATATTTACCTATATCTTTATTATCATGTCATTCGTTAACACTCTTTAAAGTAGAACTGTTCCACATTAATCCATAAACGGCTTATGGAGTTCTCCATAGAAATAAAAAAAACATACATATATCTATGGTGCTCTCACTTCAATACCTAACTGGAAGTAAGCAGAGACAAGACTTTTAAAAATTCGTCTCAACATAAAAAGTAATTTAAAAAAATTAAATCGAGTTCAAAAAGAAATTAACTCAAAATGATTAAATATGATAACTTTAATTTTGGAACTAAACTCTCTCTCTCCGTGTTGGGATCTGTGTTTTTGTCTTTTGCCACCGACTTCCTTGAACTTGAACATTACCTAGAATTTGTAGGATACCTAACTCCCTCACCAACTTACAGTACGTAGAGGTATCGTGTTTGGGCTCTCTGGAATGGTCTCAGTGAATAAATAGGTTATAGATATATGTATGGCAGGGATTTTAAAAATTTTAAATTTATGTTATTGTAATAAAACTTCAAAATCTCTTCGCTGAATTCACTCATTTATGCGGACAGAAAATAATTGAAAAATGGCGGGAAATCGTTTTTACCTTTCATTTTCTTTTTTTAAATGTCATCTATTTAATGGTATCAAAACCAGCCAGATACAAACAGTACAGCCGAAGAGAGTTTACTACAACTTTATACCTTAAAATACGAAAAAACTTTTCCCTCGACTTTGTCTCTGTCATCTCTGACCTAGACTAGAGTCAAGAGCAAACCTATCTCAAATAAAAAAAATAAAATATTTAGGTACACTTGACAAATATTAAATACAATATACAATATGACACTAAATATATCTATTATGTACAAGTACCTATATAAAGAAAATAAAGGGCAGAGCTCATTGGGCATCAAAAAATTCGTCCGCATCGCTGCCAGCCTTTTGGGCACTAAAGCACTTTGACCTAAAAATAAGCATTCAATATGTAAACGTTTTAAGGTGAAAAATCAATGAGTAAAAAGTTAAAAAAACCGTAAAAACAGCGGGTAAGTATACACATTAATAACTCTGTGTCGTAACGGGAAGGAAGGTGCAGCATAAATAAGAGTGAAGCTCGCAAGTTGAAAAAGCTCACCGAAGAGCGAGAATCTCAGTGACAAATGAGCCGCATGCTTCTACCTTCTGCACACTTTTTCACTGTAAAATACATTCCACTTAGAAGTCAGGGAAAACAGGCAATCTGAAAAGTTTATGAAACGGGGTAAAGGTTTGCTTCCATTAGATTTATGAATCTCCGTTATCAACCAATATTTATATTACAATTTAATAATATTTACTTCATAACAGCACAAACTAGGACTGTACACACGTTAGTAAATACAATTTAAGAAGCTAATGTTAGTCGTCGGTGAATATCTACATCGCCACAATGGAACACGTCACACTGACGTCACGCAAAATCCTGCATCGCGCAATCAGAGTTTACCGCGCGACTAACATATTATATACAACATCCCGACATCAACCATCGGTCAGTAGCCCACCAGACACAACAACCGTCTGGTCGGAGGATGGGTGAATTTTACAGTCGTATTGAATTTATTCCCGGACCTAGCGGCAGTGAACTCGGCCATTACAGATGTCACAACTTCTTTGATGAGAGCATACATTCTTACGAGGACTTAAGCTTTAAGTTTGATGAAAGTCCTCCAAACGAACAAATTTTTACACTTACATACATTTTGCTACTGTCTCATTAGTAGTTAGTTTGAATTAAAAAGTTCAGAGTTACATTGTCAGTGCAGGGTAAAATTTTGTTGTTTTTTTTTTATTATCATAATATCAAGCATTAAAATAAATAAATAAATAAATTTTTATTTAACTTCAATTGTACAAGAAACACTTATCTAAACACTATACAGCGTTACAACATTATTTTCTTTCTGTGTTTTTAGTTTGCTAAGTGATGTCAAAACTTAATATCAACAAACAATCATTAGTTTTTACTTATTCAAAAAAAACCCTGCTGTGTGTTCACCTCTATCTTAGTATTTCTTCCCATGAATCCGATTATTTATTTATTTATTTAATACTTCATGCACAGAAATGTACAAAGGCGGACTTAATGCCATAGGCATTTTCTACCAGTCAACCTTTGGGTGATGCAGAGACAAACAGTGGTAGGTGCAATTATGAGAAATTGTGGAATACATATTTATTTAAATGTAAAGATACACATGTACCTATTACAACTATAAATATAATAATATATACCTAATTATATATAAATAAGCGCAAATAAATATATACATAAATACATGAATATACTAAAACAAATAAGACAAACAATGGGAAAACGTTAACGTTGTGATGATACTGCCAGCTTCTTACGAATGCTTATGAATGATTATTATTTGAAATAAAACGGCAATTTTTTTTTTATATGTAAGTAATAGTTAGTAAAATAAATTACTAAAGGATAGACTGTAGCATTCGTCTAATTAACTTCCGAATGCTACGTAAATTGATTTTTCTTATGTAAACGTTTCAATTGAGGGACCACCTTAAATCGACTGTAACTTTTGAATGGCTTCTTTTACAAACTAGAGGTTGAATTTACAGTCGTTCAAGTACTTTTACTAACGCTAGTCTGTTCGCGTTAAGAAAATAGTGATTGATCAGTACAACTGCAGGGTAAGGGTATTTTCAAAATGGAGTAAAAATTCAAACCATTTATATTTCAAAAGATTAAGTTTAATGGATAAAAATCAAATTAATTGTTTTAAATTAAAACTAAAGTCATTAGTAATATTTTTAAATCAGTGTCACTAGAATCTTCATTTGTATTTATTATGAAAGAATTTTGTTCTGCGTTCTCCATGACGTCATTCAAATCCCACATAAGATTGTCTTCTTGTATCACGTGGTCGCAGCATTTATTCCATCGATTAGCATCTATTAAAGTTATTGCGTCATAAAATATTTTTTTTACATCACTAATCAGGAATGTTGAGTTATTGGCACCAACATATTTTTTTATTTGGGCCCACACCAATTCAATAGGATTGAATTTGCAATGGTACGGTGGCAGTCGGAGAATTTCAATACCATTACTTTTAGCAGTTTCTATTAAATATTTATATTGGGGGGCGATTTCGGGCACTTTCAATATCAATTACTTTTTTAAATAACTCATGTCCAAGGATATCCCTTTGCTTAGCAGCCAGTCTAGTATTTGCTGTTTATTCCAACCGGGTTTCGATATTTTCTCAAGTTTGACGGAATGATAGGAAGCGTTGTCCATGACAACAACACTTCCTGGTTCTAGTTTAGGAATAATGCGTTTGAACCACTCAATAAACTGTTCGCCATCCATCTCATCATGATTGTCTTTAGTTGATTTAGATGCAAAAAGTAAAAGACCATCTTCCACAAATCCTATGTCGCTACCAATATGCAAAACGATCAGCCTTTTACCTTTTCCTGTAGGCGCTTTTGGACCGGTAGATAAACCTTCTAGATGCATTGTCTTATTTTTTACAGTTATATCCAACCATGCTTTTGATTTAACATGTCCAGCGTTTACCCACGTTTCATCAAGAAACTATATGGTTTTATTTGCTTGTCTGTATCCTTTCATTTGTCTGAGATATTTACGCCACCATAAAACAATGTAGTCTCTCTCTACTAACAATGATCTACTATCCCGTTGATTAAAGTCGAATCCAATCTCATATAGAATTTTATGAAGTGTAGTGGAATATCTTCATCAGCTTCACAAAGTGCCATAATTTTATCTAATTTCGGGTAGTTGTTATTTAAATATATTGAATGTACTTTTCTTCTTATTGCACATTTGTCTAATACATCTAATTTGTCAATTCTCGGCTCGGCTATCCATGGATAGCCGAGCTCTTTTTTTCTGTGGCGATTTTAATGTGTTGGTTTCTTTTGTTCCCGAATAATTTTATAAACTGTATTTTCAGACACACCGCATGCTCTTGCTGTTTTATTACTGTGCTCTCCATAGTCACATTTAAATCACAAATTTTAAAGTACTTAAAAACATTGTAGTAAATTACTCTTCTTTCTCCACTATGAATTACCGATCCACTTGTATTCTAACGATCAGGCGAGATATTCATTTTTATTATTTTATGTAGGTAACACACAAAATAAACAACCGTTTCGCCAAAAGATCTGCTGTCAACTGGTCACTGTGAACGTAGCTTTCTAATTTGTTGCGACCTAATTGGTACCAAGGGGCGGGGCTAGGCCGGCGGACAACGATGATTCACTATTTTCTTAACGCGAACGGACTATTTATAGTCCGTATGGGTCTATACCCATATGTAAATTTCAAATTCCATTCTGGTCCCCACTCAAGGTGAACTTATGGTGATCGGTTGATGGACCACCTTCCGCATGCTATTTTTTTTTATTCTGTGAACAGAAAGGGTTGATATTCAAAAAATTAGTTTTGAGATATGGATGCCTATCAGTCACTACTAAGGACTGACCTTTAACCGATTGTAACTGTTGGGTGGCTACTTTTACAAACTAGAGGCTGAATTTACAATTCTTTGAGAACTTTTACTAAAGGCTGACGCATTTAAAAGCTCAAAATTCAAATGTGGTCCCTCAATGGGAACGCAAATGATTTTTACCTGTGCACTGTGCAGCCTATGTAAAACTCAGGTTTGGTTACAAAGGACTAACAAATAGATCAGTCCTTTTGACCTATTACAATAAAAACTATTTCCACCCTTGCCTTGGTTTCATACATCCTTGAGCCTACGCAATTTAATAAATTCATTCAGTCCCTCTCTCTGTATCCGAGCAGTAGGAACGTTATAGGCTGATTATGTTCAGTTCATCGACAGCAGGCTGCCAAAAACCAGGTTATTGTTGAGAAATAAAGTATTTGTGTATTTTCTAAATGTAAACAAACGTCCTATTATTTCACGAATATTTACACAGTACAATATAAGTAGTAGTCGATATCTTGTTAACAACAGTAGGAAAGAGGCAATGTTGTGTCTTAAAGTTTAAAGAAGAAAGTCGTTTGTTTACGTAGCAACATTTAATACTCTACTGTAGTATTAGGCAGTTCATTTACTTACTTAAAAGTATAAACAATCACAGTACTTAACTACGAGATACACAGGAGCAACTTAAAATTGAATTCAGCCGATCGAGTAAGATCTTTTAAACGCAGCATGCCTTCTGCTCCGACAGAATTTCCGTTTATACTTTCTTCTAGTGTGATAAACTTTTAGTTTATCATTATTCGACAACTCTATAATGTTCAGCCATTTCTGGTCTAGATCTTCTGGTGGTTTGTCGTTCACTAGTATTATGGGTAGCCGGTTGTGTTCCACATCCGTGCGCATATTCTTGTCTCCTTTTATGAGGGCTGTAGATATTTCTGTCCAGTTGGTAGCGCTGTCCTCGGGGCTCGAGGTGGAAGAATCCTTGTCAGACACAACAGAGATCTCAACGTTGTTTTGCGTCAGCTCTGTTATGGCAACATCGCCGTCGGCGTCCTCCAGCTCACCTTGCCCCACCTCCACATCGAACAGGCGAAACTGGAATTACAAATAATTGAGATAATTAAGCAGCCATTTTCTTATTATTTTAGATAGAGTTCTGTCTTATTACGGACTTCTGTGAGTAATTAACCTGTAAAAGAACACTATAGACATTGATCATTTAATTACTAAAGTAAAACGAGGAAATATTTCGGGAGTATTTTATTTCCTAGTAATCTGTGCTATGATCACCGTGCCTGTCAATCAGAATTTTGATATTATTTTAAAACAGACAGGTAGGCAAGCTTGCATTGGAGCCAGCGGTGAGCCTAAAATAAATATACCTTTTCGTTTGCGGATATTTACAGAAGCAGAATAATATTTAAACTCCAGTGCACAAAACCTCTTGAACATGTAAAATTAATACCCATCGGTAAAGCTTAAAATAACTTTATGTAGATTGAGTACAAACAAAATTTACTGTAAAATAATTATAAATGCCAACCAGAACGCTGTATAAATTGTAATGAAAATTCATTACAGCTTATATTTAGATCGCAACGAGTAACATTGTGGCGGTAATTGCTCACGGACAATCTATTGTCGAACTGAGAGCAAACAAACATCGAGCAAGTTCGTTTGAGACGTATATATACAACATACACATACCCGTATTATATATATTATATATTGTATTACGTTAGAACATAGTGGAAACTTTCTATTGCCGAAAACATAAAATGAAATCTTGATAACATCAATCATGAAACACAGTGCATAAAGGTGCTTACATAAACAGGTTTCCGGTATATAGACAAACTTGTGCGGGTCGGTACAGTGTTATTATAGTAGTCGGCACCGGCAAGTTTAAACCTGTTTCTTTATAAGTGAGCACATAAGATAACATGGGAATATTATAACTGCACCGATCGGTACCGACCCGCACAGACTCGCCTGTACCGGAAACCTGTTTCTTTATGTAAGCACCCTTAGAAAGAAACAAAATTATGAAATTCAAAGAACAATGGCGAAATCTTATTTAAAATAAATTTAAACGTCTAAAAGTGACACTTATACGAAAGAAATTCAATTAATTATCTACGTTTTTGTAAGCTATCATATTATCTAGCTAAGTCCGAGTAAAAAATATATGTTTAATGAAAGGTTATTTTACTACTTCGTTTTAAAATATTAGGAAATTTTTGGTTGGATTGGTTTAGTATTGCCATTTCATATTTATTTTCCTAAATAATAGGTACAGCGTAATTGTCGTGGTGTTGTTATCATTTTTAGTTTGTTATTATATTTACTTACATGGAGTAAATGAATAAATAACTCATTTATTTTGTTGTATATGCAAGTTTATTCTAAGTTCTTCCTTACATATGAATATTGCAGTAAAGTAGGAAAAATATCAAATGTTATGGCAATTCTGAACTAAAAAGACTTGTATTCAAAGTCTTAAAAAATATAGCTTGGTTGTTGACATTGACAACCGTTGACAGTTTACAACTCTTGACCCAAAGAGTATAATAGTCTTGACCAGAAGCTTGCGTTCTATCCTGTGATGTTCAAAAGTTCAACACTGAACTAATCTCAGAGTTCCCTAACAAAAAATCTTGCACAAACTAGCTTAGAAAATGACGCTGAGTTAAATAAGATATTTTTTTCATTTAAAGACGTATTCATTTAATTTCAAATAAAACAATGTAGGTATGAAAAGCTGCCATTATTCTTTGTCAATACCAGTAATATTGCTCTGTATGAACATGTGCTCGCATGTCGGAAGCTACAAAAGCGTCGTAAAGTATAGTATGAGTATAGTGTCATTTACGAGATTTACACGAACTACCGAAATGCGTAACTAATGAAGCTAAATCTTACTCGCATTCATTATTTATTGATTACGGTTCTCTGGCCAATTGTTTACTAAACGTTCGTAATAAATAAACTGAACTGAACTTAAGGTATAATGAGATTTATGTAATTTCCGGTGTAGTAGAATAGTCTGACCTTTATCGTCCAGTACCTAATTGCCGCAAAAGTTGATTTGTCATTAAGTATGTCAAGAGTATTGGCAACAGAATCGTTCTAGAATATAGTAACAACATCTTGCTGTCATAAATTAATGAGTTAAGCATGGTGATTGTGAAAATATTTTTCTTTATTTTATTATGTATATTTCGAGTCTATGGCGTTAGCCATAGACTCGAAATATACCCATCAATATGGAGATAACTTTAACAAGTAATTTGATTCTGGTTGCTCCTCTGATTTGGCCCCTATACAAAAACCATTAAAAATCATTGCCTCCCAAAATATTTCTACATTACCTGAAACGCGAGCAAACATGTGTAAAAAGATAACTCTCGTTAACATCATGGAGAAATAAAACTAATATTTACACAACAAGCCCTATCGACACGCCATCATTCATGATACCTAAACGATTTTATATAATTGGAGCTTCAGTAAACCGCTGTAACTGCGAACGACAGATGTCCTTTAATACTTCTTAGAAAATCAATAAAATATCCCGTTCGGCCTAGATATAGCAGTACTTTGCATTAAATACGAGTAGAAGAAATCTTGAGGGAGAAGAAAAATCGGGCCGTATTGTCTGGAGTGCTGTTTCATCCCGAGCAAGTTTTGGTGTTTGCGGTAAAAAACTTTACGTTAGAACTCTCTAGTTTAAAGAAAGCACTTGAAAACTTAAGTCACTGATTTGCATTTAATCAGAACGGGAGCCAACCACAACCAAGTTCGGAGAAAGCTAAGCTTATGATATTATGATAATGACAGAAATGTACTGAAATAATTGGTTCAAAAAACGAGGCCTTTAAAATCAGTGCTGCAGCACGGTCACTGGTTACAAATGAGCGGAAACGATTAGTAGCGGTTAGATACATGCTGGCCTGAAGCCAACATATGATCCGTGACTTACTTGTTCTTTACGAACCGTAGCGGCGGGGAGTTACTTGACGTTCCCCTCACGTTTATAATAAAGTTCGTTTATCCTAGTGATTTATTAGGGTATTTGTTATATATTGGAACTGATTGTGGGCACTTTCTTTTAGCCATATGTAGCTCAGCTTTATGTCAGAATAAATCTTACAGCGTTACATGTTTGGGCTCGATGATTCACACGGGGTGTTTCCTTCGATATTTGTATACTGACAAAAAAAATAATCTGCCTAGCCTTTTTCCAGCTATGTTGGGGTCGGCTTCCAGTCTAACCGGATGCAGCTGAATATCAGTATTTTACATGGAGCGAATGCCTATCTGACCTCCACAACCCAGTAACGAATACGATACACTTGGTAAGACTGGCTGTTAGACTTTCGGGTTTCTGACGACACGACGACTGTCCAAGATCCACGAATGACAGGCGGGACTTAGCCACGAACCCTTCGTAGTATTTGAATACTGACAGTGAAACTTATACCTGCTTGCTATTATTCTGTAAAATTAACTTCGAACCTCAATCAAGTGACCAGTCACAATTATTGTGAGAGAGAACCCAATTATTAGTGATATTATGTTTAGAGAATCAAAATTAGTACTAAAACTACTGCCTTGTACCTTATAATTTCTGTGTCTATGTAGGTACATAGTTTGTTTGGATTCTCGTATGATGGAATTTTGAACATGCAACTTTTCCGCTTGCGGCACATGTATAAAGTCTATGAATGTATTTCCATTGAGAAAAGGTCGATTCCGTCTTTACCGTGTTATACGTAAGTAAACATACAAACAAGTAAGATATTTTCTTTTGTTCTTTTGTTTATCTACGCTAAAAATATTGATAACAAACATACAGCTTTCATAAAAACGTACGCCATTGCATATAACTTCCAGAAACATTATTTATGGCAAAGATCTATTTATTTTCATTAAAAGCAGATTTGCGCAAACCAAAGTAATTTTTATTTATACTTCTCCATTCTTCATTTCTGAACCGAAGTCAGTAGGTAATTATGTTTGATTCAAAATTTATTTGCATTTAATTTTGAAAAGGGACCCAATTTAATGGCGCTCTTGACTTTGTTGACGTAACCTTGCTGAATTATTATAATTAAAATTTAAGTTTCATAAACAACACATTGAGATGGTAAATAAACTTTGCGCCTTTCAACTCATCAATGGAGTCTGCGAAACTTTACTATCGCTGTCAAAACGTTGGCGGAGCGGATATTGAGTGCTGAAGTACGAAACAATTATAATTGTGAACCTTGAGGAATTTGACGCACACCATCCATCGATACTAACAGTATTTTGCAGTTCTTTAAGACCGCATGTTTTTGTTTTCGTTAGTTTAGAAAGATGATTTCATACATTATAGATAAGTATACATAAATCAAGTACGGTACACGTGCATAAAAGATAAACAGCACATTCCAGTTTACATAAAAAACGAGAAAGTTTTCAGCATTTCTATAAAAAGTATGTTAATTACTGCATTTAAAACAGTTTTCTAAATATTATCTCTGATTGAAGTATGTGCAAAGGATATGAATGCCTTGTAAACGTCGGTATGTATTGAACTGGCTCCGAGTTACGATGCTCCCCGCATTGTTATTAATTGATGCAGACTAAACACAGGGCTTTCAAAGCCTTCAGACTATTCCTGAATTGTGGTTTCTCATAGACATTTGAAATCGTCATACGTTTGACGACAGATTGGCAGTCTGAGCTGAATTTGGGTTCAATCCTCGCACGCAATATGATGTAATATGACCCACAGATGTTGTAAATGTTAGGGCTGATTTATGTCTGCATATAGCTAAAGGTAAATCCGATGAACCTACCTACCATGTACCTACCTACTACAATGCGGGGTTGCACAGTTATGTTTAAAGTCCTATGTATAATAATAGGAGGTGAGCCTATTGCCAGCAACCGGGCACAAATCCAGACCCCGGGCTGCTACTGAGAAATTCCAGATAGAAAAACCCAATAACACTTTGCCCGACCCGGGAACCGAACCCAGGACCTCATGCTCAGCAGTAGCGCTTGCGACCACTAGACCAACGAGGCAGTCCAGGTGTTTATTGATTTGGTATCTGACTGTATTAATAAACCCCTTAGTGGCGCCGCGTTCATACAACCCGATTCCTATCGGCTTCCCTTCGGAACAACCACTCTTCTTAGTGTCTACTATTGCCAAATAATAATGGTAAAATGGCAATTGTATATTTTGTAGTTTAAGATGTATCTTTATGTAATGTGTAATCTGGTGTACAATAAAGTATATATAAATAAATAAATATAATGGTACACCTGTGTAACTGTGTATCACATCACATTACATATATTGAATACCAGTTTAATACATCATAAGACTAAGAATATTACAAAAATGCCTAAAATTGTCTAAACAAAGATTTCCGATAGCATCAGCGTCAAAGTAAGCCGGCCCTCGTGTGTCAGAATGCGGCACTAAATTAGTAGGTACGGGCACTCACTCGTGTTTTCGTGTCCCGCAGCACCGCGTCGTAGGTAACAAGGGGAAGCCGAACAACAGCGAGTTACGACAGGGACATAAATAGAAAAGTATGTAGGCGAGAACGAGATAGAACGAAAAATTTTTATGCTTTTTTGTGTTTGTGTTTTTTTTTCTTTTAATTTTCTATAATAATGCTATTTGTTAATGTTGATTTCTTGACACATACATTCACGTGTATTTTATTTTCACCTGCTCTTTTGCATTTTATTCGTTATATTATAACAGTAAAATGTTTTAGAATATTTTTGTAATATAATGTTTTTCAGAAATAAAACTATAATCGGTAATTTTATCGTTTATTTCTGTGAAAAATTGATAAAATATTACGTTTGTTTATTGATAGCGTCCCTTTGGTTATGTTACTTGTCGATAGATGGCGTTAAATTAAGAAAAGTAAAGTAATGCCTTTAATTTTTGAGTTCATTCATTTTGATGTTATCTAGAATTTATGAGAACTGAACAATTTTTTCTTCAGCTTCCCTCCATCTCCTTCACCTATAACTACATTCTTTGCAAATAAAATATACCATTCTATTTTAATATATAAAAAGTTGTGCAGCTCAAAGAACGAGGACCTACAAACTTATATTACTGCACTATCTTGTTCGTAAAACTCGATACGATATTGCTACACCAACGTATAGTATTTACTGTTGCACTACGGCAAAAGAGTTTATCGTTGCACAGTAGACAAAACAGGAAACATAAAACCTTCTTCATAACCTAGACCCGATGGGGTCGTATAACATTTATGGAATATACTTTTATGTTCAACTGTTTATGATGAAGCAGAATTAACCATCTTTTACATTAAATAGATTTGCTTCATCCGTTTCGATTCCGGTTATACCTAGTAAGCTTATTTTAGCCATAACCTAATTTACAGGAAAAATGGTAAATAGTCTTATAAAACATGATGGCATGAGTCAGAAAATACTAGACTTTTAAAAAAAACCTTACAGGCAGAATGCAACACTGATGTAAAAGTTGTAAGAATCAACAATCACTCACGATTTACGACTTTTCTAAATTCAAACAAGAAAATGGAAAGCTTAAAAAAAAAGCCGGTAGCGTTAATTAGGTAATGCGTCTAGTTCATGATAATCACGTTATTTATTTGCCTACGAAGCGCATTAACCACGTTCTTGACTTTGGCTGGTTCACATTTTAATCGTTCACACCACGTTTTGTAAACATGCTGTCAAAGCAGCATCAATCGGGGGCTAACGCTAACGCAGATGTTTGCGTTCGTATAAACGCACGTTCGCGGTGATTCAGACATTTACTGCCGACCATGCCGCGTTACTTCGCCCTCTAGTACTACTTTGATGTTGTTTTTTTGCAGATTTGTGAATTACGTTATTTATTCAAATTTTCAGTTGGGTGCCAACATTCTACTTATTCATTTCGTTACAAACTCAAGGGCTGACTGTGACTAATCCGTAATTTAGAAATAAGCACACGAAGCTTTTGTAAAAAGCTTAGTACCTACATATAGGTAGCAGAGGCGAAGCGCGCTAACAACTCCATTCTTGCCGGCTTCACTCTGGAGGATCGAAAGAGTAACTTCACCTACCACCATTGAAAAATAGATAGCAAATTTAGTAATGTCTACGATTGCCAACAACAACACAAATTGTTCTAAATAAGACGGTGCCACAACGTGATAATCGTATTTGTATAACTATTAATAACTGAACAATTTCTTCTTCGGCTTCCCTCCTATGAAATGTCAAGCCTCGCCACTGATAGGTAATGTTTTTCTTAAACTCGAGGTTTCAGTTTCAGTCGATTAGAAGTTTCAGAAAATAATTTGTTCAAAATAAGATGTTTAACTTCTCTGATCATGCGCAGCCCTGCAGAATAAATAGCTTTTCAAAAAAAAAAAAAGTTACTTAAGCAACACTCATAAGCGCAATTCCGTATCCGGTCCTTCGGGTTTATGACGAGTTCTTTTACAAAAAAGACATCAAAACTTCGTCGGAACAGGCAACAACATGGACTCGACAAATTATGAATCATAATGTTTGTGAATAATTTCGTCGTACAAAAGTTGTCGTTTGACAAAATGTTCGGGATCGCGAGGGACATGTTATGTTATGTTGCAAAATGTCTGTTTGCAAACATGTTGAGTAATGTGCCGAGTGACCCACCGTTATGCTACCAAGTTTTGTAAACAACTCGGGTTTATAGAACTGGGAAATCCTTCAATGCACTCAAGCCATTAGTTTGGCTGACGTATGGTGAAGGAAAACATCGTGAGGTAACTTGAAATTTAATGGTCTGAAATCGCTAGTACCATTTTACTAGCTCCTAAAATCTCTTGTTCCCCGACCCACCCCGTCACAACGCATCGCACACCGGTTTAACTTGCTTGTGGCATTTTCAATATGGGCGGCAATTTTATAGGAGAATACCTATGCCTCGCGACTTCGTTCGCGTGGATGTCGTCAGATACACAGTATACTAAAATAACAGCCACATTTTAATAAGACTCCCGCGTCCCCCGACCCGTCGCGTTGAATCGCCCGCTCGCGCTATTACTTCGTTTTTGCTTAGCGTTGTTTCTGACTTTTTTCATTTTGCTCGGCTCTTATGGGTCACAGGGTGATGTTAAATAGCCTTATAACCATCCTCGAGAATTGGGCTACCAAAAGCAAAAATAATTTGTTTAATCCGACTGGTAGTTCCAGAGATTACCCCCTACATACAAACTTGCAAACATATTTTAACTCTTTATAACAACACTATAGCAACAATACAACCAGGAGCTGCAACCTAATTACGTAACACAGTTAAAGTAGGAATCGGTTTCATTTGGACGGTTCAACAACATTCATTGCGTTATTTACTTTCTTGAGCAGACAAATTATTTGAACATATGAAGACATTTTTATTAGCAATTTGCTTCAAAATCATTCAAATTGCGATTGATAGTGTGTTACGCAATTAGGGTGCTGGTTACATATTTTTCAATTGAAGGGGCGTATGTTACGCGATTCGATTATGACAAATAACCACATCTTCTCTTTTCTTATATATTTTCTCGTAACTTCAATTAAGCAAAGAGTATTTCGAGAGTGTTCGATAAAACTCTTGAACTCATAATTTCACAACTCGAGACAGTGTGACCATTATAAATGCGTTTGTAATTGATAATTCCGGTAATAGGTAGTTATTCACTAAGGTTTATTGGGTGGCACGGAGAATCAATTTAACTGTGTAAACAGGTTTTATAGTCATAAAATAATAATGGTCAAAACTGGTCAGAAATCTGATATTCTGACAACCGGTCTAGCCTTATGATATCGGGTTTATAAACACTAATTGGGTTGCGGTACCATCACAGTTCCTTTGTATAAAATATCAGTTGCGGCCGCATCCAGTCAGACCGAAAATCCGCCTCTAATTATGATTATTTCCGCAGATTATTCCAGTGGTAAATATTGTTAAAATCTTCATTAATTTACGTCTATTGTTTGTGCGGTTTATCTCTCTCTCTCTCATATGGCTCATTGTTTACCTGGACTTGTGCAATTCTAAGATACAGAATAAATCCTACGCAATTTAAGGCGCAGATATATGCTAACGACCTTGAGTGCATAGCTTGCGTGTTCTGTGCTGAACTCACGCAACGCGTCGTACGTCCACGCAGTAAAAGGAGCACTGTCCCAAATCAGACGCATTATTAATTTATTATATATAAAACATATATTACTAAAACACGTATACTAAATGATAAATAATTAAATTATCTTTAAAATGGTGAAGATTTCATAAAAATACGCTTGAGAGTTTTTACGTGATTCTCAGTTTTTTATCCGCATTAATTACACTATTAGGTACATATATTTTTTCCAAATCATTAATGCTACTCGTTTAGACGTGATCTTCAGTTTAAAATCATTAAAAGTCGGTTAACCTGTTACATTTAAGCAACAAAAGTCTACGATCCCTTCAGTTTTGATATCTTAACTAAATCCAAAACTTCTTGTCATAAAATGCCAAAGAGTAGTGTCTCAGTATTTTTGTGTCTATACAAGGTGTAGCAAGACGATTAACATTCCCTTAAACCACGTAAAGAGAAGCATGTTCTTTACCCGTATACAAAAAAAAATCAATCAAATCCAATGAATACTTTAGCCACAGGAAATTATTTTCATTTTCTTATTTTTCAACATGATGTAGATCTGAGTCCGTAATAATAGGTAAACATTGCCGCCGCCGCGCCCCGCACCCCGCACCGCACCGTTGGTCTTTGGTTGGACTTTTTACATAAAGTTTGTTTACTTTTTATGCAGTTGATTCTGCTATTTACTTCGTTTGAAAACTGCAATTTTTTAATTTTCCATTATCTACTAATAGATAGATAGAATATTCTTTATTGTACACCCTCTCAATCCCTCCTAATCCTCGTGTTTTAAAATGTTTCGATGGACTAGTACTGTGCTCGTTTTCATTTAATGTCGTACGTCCAGATACACGTTGTATATTTAGATGTTATGTAAAACTAAGTTTTCGTTACTGACCGTACACAGTTCCTTTGGTATGTTAAACATAAGCTATTTATAATTTAATATCTCAGAATGATCATATTAAAACCTTCATTAAAAATAAAGTTGTAATTAAGAAAGCTTAATGCATTTGTGTGTATTTCAGTGCATGAATGTTGATTCCACGAGCATACAGTCCTACACAATAATGTTTACAGAAGCCGTAAAGAGCAGTAAAGGTCTGTACGAAACATTGTTTTTCTCGTTTGCATATCCATTTTTAATTACATGGTTGATTCCATTATTAGCATGTTAAACAACTGTGTATGTATATAGAACTGTAAAAAAAACAATTTTTAATGTTTTGCAAATATTAAGAATTGTTTTTTTTTAATTTATGTAATTCATTTTTGCAATATACTGCATATATACCTACTAATTTTAGACGTTCACTCTGCCTCAAATAATGCACAGCGTTGTAATTCTTATAATGGCGCTTGTATGTTTTGGGTGAGATGGACAAATTGTATTTACTTTTTGATGATAAAGATTATGGTTATGAATTTACGTCACCCGGCCTATTTAGCTAGTTTTTAAGCCTAACCAAATTGACTGAAATACCTTATGATTTTTATTCCTTCTAACTTATGCATAGAACTCGCTAAATACCATAGTAATGACATCGCAGTCACCATTGACTTAAGCCCAACGGAGCACCATATCAGATGACCAGGCAAACATAACTCGTTAATTAGCCATAAATAATTACCCTGTTCTTCTCCCTGGAGGCGGTGTAGAGTATCCAGGCGACGTACACGAACATGATGAGGGCTGGCACGACGAGGCTGGCCACGATGGGGATGCGCCGGACCCAGGCGTGGTACAGTGCCAGGATAAAGAGGGAGATGCCCACCAGAATGGCCATGTACCGGCCAGTGCGACGGCGCTCTTCCTGCAAAATTGTATGGTAGTGATTTTAAGTATAACAGCTGAAACTGTTAAATACAAATCCATCGCAACAAGTGAGATAGTCTGTATTCAAACGCAAAAAAAAATACAATAAAAAAGAAAATGTAGGTAGGTAAGTAGGTACTCTATTCCTAAAGTGCATTTTTCTTTAATTGTCTTGAGTAAACAAATATTTATAAGTTTAGTTGTTAATTTGAAGCAGTTTTTGATGTCATTCATCCGTATTATGGGTATACAATGATCAAACTGGTTCCTTTCTAAGGTTAAAGTGAAACATGTTTACCAAATAATATAAGTGACCTATGTAAGGAAAAATGCACTGGAGGTAGCCCCGTCTCCACATTGCGACAAAATAATTCTCGCCACCGATGCTGCAAAACCTCGCTCGACGTATCTGACAACTCGTAAACGAAACACTATACGACTAAACGCCGACAGACTGAACACTGACAAGACTTTACTTTGACGGGATTCTTCGCCGACAGGGCATCCTTACTTCTGATTATTCCGAACCTGATCCGAAAATCCTAACCCAAGACGGTCGACGTCAGGGGGACCTCAAGGTTCGGTTTGGTTAGGTTACATTAAACCCAGCAGACAGAAATAGAAGCCCCGCGGAGCGGGGCTCCGTCGACCTGCTGTCAGTCTGTCGGCGAAGAGTCCCGTCGAAGTAAAGTCTTGTCGGTGTTCAGTCTGTCAGCGTAGTGTCTGTCGGCGTTTAGTCATACACTCTAAACGAAATGTTCCGCGACACGTGTCCCTGTGATTCTGTGCGATGTAACTGGCGACCACGGACATTATTGTCACCTAGTGGATTCAAGGTTTAATTCTGTAAACTGCAACAAGGATTTAATTGATCGCTAATCACCACGATGGGCGGACGGATTGGCGACCACTGCTGAAATTTTATCGTTTTAATACTTAAACAAGAGACGCTGCCCGTCCTCTGAGCATCCCTAATCATTTGAATGACATTACAAGAAAAGCCATACTGTTCCAGAAAGAAAAGCCTGTTCCTATCATCATTACCATCATCATCATTCTTCTGGTCTTATCCCAATTTATTTGGGGTCGGCGCAACATATATTTTCTTCCATACTTGTCTCTACCACTACACTTCACTCCCCTCCTAGCCATATTATCACTCATAGAAATATAAACGAGACTCGGAAACGTTGACAAAATAGGTATATAACCTTCAAAGACATGAACATAGTAATATATCTGAAACACAAACTCTTCGTTTCCACTCTGCAATTTTGATAGTTTTCACATTTTCGCTCGCTTATTTACGTGCATGACTGATTCCCTTACAACGCAAAGAAGACAAATTGGAAAGAATTTTAAGCAAGGACAGAACGAATAATATTATATTATGTCTGTAATTTTTATGGTAATTAATACCAAAAGAGTATTTATTCTATCTATCTATCCGGTAGATACCTATTTATTGGGATGAGTGCTACCGGATGTTTTACTCTATTCCCTTATGACGTCACAGGTTTGAAATTGATTTTAAATTAGTGGAAAATGTTTTTCATTCCTGATCAAACAGAAATGGTCCGAGACATCAACAAGAGTGATTTTGTGATGGATTTATGATTAATCAACGCCGATAATAGATACTGAGATTGTGGAAATGTAAAGTACACACCTGCCTCCAACATGAGCGTTGTTAATCATTTTTAAAAGCTACAAAAACTGTCTTGGTGTGTGTAATGTTTGGGATATAAGAAAATGTAAACTTCCAACTACTAAACAGATAGTATTTAAAAGAAAAACAAATCTTTAATTATTTTTTGTGGCATCCATCTTTAGCTGCCAGTGATAAGGATACAAGCTCACATAGTAAGGTTTATACAAGTAATTTTACGCACTTAAATACTATGTTAGACGATGTGGTATTTCGCTACACAGAAACCACATTTTTAATTTATTTATTTATTTAGAAATAAAAAAGCTGTTGTGTTCTGTTGAACAACATTCATGCAGCTAAACCCATGTTTTCATAGGTGTAATCGCACAACACTCACTTAACTCACATTTTACAACACTGTTTCCACTCTACAACACATTTTTTTATTACCTTTAACTACTCGTATTATCGATTCTAAAACTGTAATTTACGATTATTTTCTTATTTTGTTAAAAATCTTCGAATATTTTTATGACTTATAAACTTTTTCACCATAAATTGTCATCTGTCATGTTTTCTTTATTAACCGACTTCAAAAAAGGAGGAGGTTATCAATTCGATCGTATGTTTGTTTTAATGTTTGTTACCTCAGTACTCCATCATGTATGAACCGATTTGGAAAATTCTTTTTTTCTTTGAAAGGACATACTTCCAGATTGGTCCCATTTTTATCGAAGTCCAGTTCTGATGACAGGATCCATGTAGAATTGAGGGAACTCCTCAAATATTGTAGACAAACACATAGTGATTTTGATATTTTCAACAACAAGTCAAGCATTTTCATTCAAAAAGTATCATTTGGTGAAGTGGAACTGATGGAGAAGACCACAGATGGCCACGGGAACTCCTCAACGATAAGTATTTCACGGGTGGCGATAAGATATCTCGATTAAGACAGTTAAGCGACAATGACGAAGCCAATTTAAATAAATAGTGCTGATGAAAATGGTACCATCGAACAGATCTGATGATGAAGCCGGAAGGTAGGCACTGGAACTTCGTAATAAAACAATGTATCCTAGCCGTGTTTGGGCTTATTAGAATTGTCATGAGGTGCACTTTGGCTATAAATTATTTTTAACCGATTTAAAAAGGAGAAGATTCTCACTCAGTTCGTTGGAATCTTTTTTTTGAGTGTGTTCCTCGATTACTCGAAGACGGCTGAACCGATTTGAAAAATTCTTTTTTGTTTGCAAAGATAAGTCGGTTTCCCAAATAACGGTAGGAGGGGTTCCCATCGGTGTCGAGTCGACGATGAAGTACCTGGGACTCGTCCTCGACAGACGGTGGAATCTCGCGGAAGCGATCGGCGGCGGCGATCTCTCGCGTCCGGCTCTGGTCCAGGCCATGGTACGGAGCGAGAGTGCATGGGAAGCCATTACCTCCTTCTGCGAAGCAGTAATGCTCGTGAAGGAGGAGGCGGGACGCGTGAGGGAGAGGCAAGCTTTGCACCCTCACGCCCCTAGTCGCCGCAGGAGACGCCCTGGGCGTCGGGAATTGGCAGCCGATTCCCGGCCACCGTAGGCGCGGGCTTGCGGACGGCGAGCAATGGGTAGCTCGCCGTCCGGTAAGGACCAAGCCCGAGTCGACGGCGCGTCGTGTTCCACGCGCGCCTCAAAGAGATGTCAGCACTATTGACGGGGTCCGCTAGGGCCGATGCCAGCTAGGGTTGCGGGATGTTCGAAAGAGTTACCGTGGCCCCGGCACAGGCAACAGAAGGAACACGGGTGGGTTTTAGTCAGTAAAAGTCTGACACGCCCTCCCGCTCCGCCCAGAGCGGGAGAAGTCATTTGATGATTTCCCATCCACAAAAAAAAAAAAAAGGATAAGTCGGTGGCAAAAACCTAAATTACAGATCCAAAGACACCGACTTCCAAAATTAAAGTTATTTTTCACTTTGTGTTTTTTTTTGGAGGTCGGTTGTTTTTTTTTTGTAAAAAAGTTTTTTTCTATAACATAAAGTTGGAACAGTGAGCTTTGGCTACATTATAACTTTTGTGTTTAGGTTGAGTCTTCGTTGTAAACTCTTATACATATTATGGTCATGTTTCCACAGTAAGCTAGTGTGTTAAGGCTAAGTCCTCACTGTAGCCGCCTTAGATGTTTCTGACCGTCAATCAATTAAGAAATGTGTTGATTTAGGTTTGAAATGTTTGAGAGGTATTTAAAAAGAGACAGGAGGAAGGCCTGACAAAGCCTGTGGTGCTATTCTATAAAGATCCCACCGTGAAAATTTAGGTGAAGTGAGCGTGATGTGAACTGTCATCCCACCTTACTCTACTAGGGATTGTGATCACTTCAAACTCACTTCACCTAAGTGCTCACGGTGTGATGTTTACAGAATAGATCGGCTGGTTCTTGATCCGGAGTCTTCAGGGGATATCGCCGACGCCCGTCCCCGGCTTGGTGTAGGGCGCTGCAGCGCCTCCCTGCCTGCTATCACCTACCGCTTGCTGCACTCCTGGCTTCCCGGTGCTCACCGCGGGACCCCCCCTCCCCCCCACCGACACTCAATTTTCAACTTTTTTTATTATTTTCTTGTAAGTGACTTACGTTACAACACCTGCATAGCATATTCAGGCGTTGTAACGTAAGTCACTTATAAAACTAGTTAAATATCTTCGCAATACTTAATTATGTGAAAAGATTATTTCAAGCGGCTTTAATATTGATTACATGGTTTTCTATATCTATTATCACAAACAAGTATCAACTCTAATATTAGAACCTTTGCAAACAACACGATAAGAAGTGTCATCTATTTTTAGTCGCTGCTGTATAATCTTATCCAAACATGAGGTTGAGGCCGATAAATCCCGTAACAATATTAGGGTTGTTATTAGATTGCGTCCATCCCTGGGCACCTGCGGGTCCCGTGTGAGAACCGCATCAGCTATCAATCAGGAGCGTGATTCAATCAGCCGCGGATTGAGACAGCGCCTACACGAGGCAGTTAATGCAACATCAAAGTCCGATGTCTGTCTTATTATATCGGGCTGATCGAAAGAGAGAAACACTTTTAGTAGCTAATTGACGTTTATTACTACACTAGCGACCCGCCTCGACCACAAAAATATCGAGATTTCTTTGTTATTATGTTTACTAACAATATAATAATAATGTAATATACACAAAAACCTTCTGGAATAAATTCTCTGAATGATAGTGAAAACCGCATCAAAATCCGTTGTGCGGTTTAGAAGCACAACGCGGTCACAAGATATAGAAATAGAGAAAGATATTCTTTGCGGATTTTTTGCTTCAGTACGTTTAAACTATTGAGTACCCGAAGAACTCCAAAAGACTTAATTTTCTGTAAGATCTCGAGCTTTTTACGTGAGATAACTGTGTAAGGTCTCGGTAGACAAGACGCGAATTATCGTAGAAAAGTGCCTATCCGTTTTTATATCTCACAATTTTGTGCCAAGTTTAAAAGAATGACAAAGTAACTGTCACTTCAATTGTAGGAGACATGTTAGTAAGTAAGCATGCTATCTTATAAGCAAAGGTCAGATCAAGCAACTTACAGTTGTGTTATCTTGGGATAAACGAATTGCATGTATGTATATGAAATACAGGGTGGCAGGGACTTGTGTTCCACGCGCGCCTCAAAGAGATGTCAGCACCATTGAACGGGTCCGCTAGGGCCGATGCCAGCCAGGGTTGCGGGATGTTCGAAAGAGTTACCGTGGCCCCGGCACAAGCAACTGAAGGAATACGGGTGGGTTTTAGTCAGTAAAAGTCTGACACGCCCTTCCGCTCCGCCCAGAGCGGGAAAAATCATTTGATGATTACTCATCCAAAAAAAAAGGTGCAAACTGTAACCATAAGTTCAGCACATGATTCTAGACCCCCTAGTGTAGAAATTTTTCGTCGGTTATCAAATAATAAATCTGCTGTTTTATAGTAAAGTTCAATACCTACGCGGTCAAAATACAATTTTTTTTTAATAACCAACGACTAATTTCAACTCAGGGGTTCAGAATCATGTACCTACTGAATCCACGGTTACACAAGTTGCGCGTCGGTGTCCCGGCCACCCTGTATATAAAATAGCATGCTATCTTTTAAGCAAGGGTCGGGTGCTAGAGCGTTGTCACATTTTGCACCTCTCTCGCTCACACAGAACCAAATTTTTAAGAATGTTAAATGAAAAAATGCTTTTATGAAAAATGTAATCAATGGGCGGTCTACAAAATAATATTAATTTAATAGGTAGTTATCAAAAAACACATTTCTATTGTGTTATCTAATAAACATATGTAATTAAGTATTATGATCTGTTTTTGAGATGATGTAAATAAATGCCGCAATAAAAATGTGTTTTTAATAATTACCTATTAAATTAATATTATTTTGTAGACCGCCCATTGAATACATTTTTCAAAAATGCATCTTTTCATTTAACATTATTAAAAATTTGGTCCCGTGTGAGCGAGAGCGATGTAAAATGTGACAACGCTCTTAACAGAGCAGTATAGAACCAACAGTTGTGTTATGTTTGGAAAAACATATTGCATGACAGTGAAATTTAAACAAAAACTTGTTGATTTTACGGTTATCATTCATTCGAATTCGAACACACTTCCACAAATTATCACATTCATAATTATAACCGCTGTCTCGAGATGTCCCGTAGTCAATAACAAACTCTGTTTACATAACAATCTTCAAGTAAGTAAGAGTTTGTTATTGCTTTTCTTACTGGTTGTGACAGATAGCCGTAGACTAGGTACCTAATACAACGATAAAACTCTATTGCAGATTCTGATACTGCGGAACATAAGCCACAGTCTAAATAACTAAAGATAACAACTAAGTTTCTTGGAAAATGTAAATAGTGGTTCACTAACAAAAGTTTTTTTTTTTATTTGAGATAGGTTTGCTTTTGACTCTAGTCTAGGTCAGAGATGACAGAGACAAAGTCGACGATGGAGCGAGCTTACCCAAAAGAAGCCTGTTCACTCTCACTTTGAAGAGATCGGGGTTGTATGCGTTCGGAAACACAGACGCAGGTAGAGAGTTCCACTCCTTTGCTGTGCGCATCACAAAAGACATTTGGAAACGCTTACTGCGAATTAACCTGCAGTGCGTCTAGATGTCCGATGGCAGAAGGGGGGCGGCGGAAAGAGGTCGTGGAGTTCTTGAGCACAAAAGTGATTTTGAAACTCGACCTCCGAAGGATTTAATGAGGGGTCGAAGTTTTTGCGAACTAAGTAGTCAGCGTACACTGAAACCAAAATGTTATCAATTTGCTTCAACATGATTGGAACCACGGTTGGTTGGAACTTCGCCACATACTCGATGCATTTGTGATTGGTAAACATTTCGCTTGCAACTCGAATAGTATCAGACTATTTACTGATATTATTAGCCGGTCTCTATTACTTTATCCTAAGTCAGTAATCATAGAATCAAATATTCGAAGACATGTTGAGGCATCTACCAACCCCCACGTGATGGATTACAGCCCACTTCTCGCAGAGAAATGGCCTGTAATGTATCCCGTCAGTGGGAATATTAAGTATTGGCTGATTATGATTATCTCATGTCAGCTTGAGCTATATGACAAATCTCAAGTCTTGATAAATGAGTCGGCAAGGTCACTGACTGTCGAGTGTCCAAAAAGAACCCTCCATTAGTAATGATTTACTCATGGAGGATTCTTTTAATCACACAACAGCAACATCACGCCAGTATTCAACGGATAATTAGACAGAGTTGTACCCCATATTAACAGTACGGTCAAGTGTGTGGATAGATGTAAAACATGTTCTTCTTGCATGTATTGTAACAAAGCTATATTAATAAGTAGTGAGTTATCTAGTTATGTTCAGTAAGTTGTCTCAAGCAATGGTGTGAACTTTCAACCATAACCTGACCAGTTAGGCTATATTTAGTTTTCTTTTAAATTGTTATTAGCATGAGGTACTAAAATTGTGTTTTTAATATAGTTAGCACTGTGTATGTTAGCATGTAGTACTAACGTACCTCTCGTTGAGACCGCTTGGCGTTCTGCTCATCCTGCAAAAGAAGAGCAAGGCGATATATTTAGGTTTATATGTTGTCTTCTTTTGTCCTCCTGTATGTTTTTTGCAATGACCATAGCTCCAAATTGTTCATGTCGCAAAGCAGCGTAGTAATGGTCCAATAGTGTTACTATACTTTAAAGACACCAATTAATTTCAAACATTCGATTCCATAGATACAGTTAGGTACTTATTTATTGTAAAATAAACATGATAACGAACGGTAAATTACACTCATTGAATTCATTCAAAACTCAACTAGCTGAATATTTAATTACAAATAACACGCTTTCTAAAAAGCTGAATGCATTCGATGTGTGTATCATAATCGCTACTGTGACGTCTGTGACGAACTTTATAATTATAATTTATTTAAAGCATTATTCTCATGTAAGTAACTTTGTGTCTTTTTTGAGAATAAAATATCTACAATATAAACCTAAATTATAGAAACTCGAAATTAAAGTCATTCAAATTCTCCGTAAAGTTTACGTTTTAATATGAAGCATCCGTCATAAATATTGTGGCCACAAAGGAAATTATTCAGTGTTGTCTGGTTTTGAAAGACGGCTTAACCGAGTCCCCCGGGGTCCAAAAGAATAGTGTTGGTCTCGGGAAACTCACCTCCTATATAACTAACTTTACTCCGCTGTTGCCGTTCTTCTGAGTTCTCCGCAAACCCTCATTTATCTCCCACCATATTTATGTTACCTCTGATTCGCTTTTGACTCACTCAAGCGGCTGTATTGTGGCGAAAATAAAGACGGGGCATTATTTACAAAAGATATTTGTTATTTCGTTAATTTTTCTTGATCTGTCAGGGTTTACTCATTTGCACTGAAATGATGGTGAGATGTGGGTGGGTAAATGCTTATATGCTGTTACAACGGAAAAGTTTGTTTCAATACGGATGCAACGTCATGCAGGTTCTCTTTATAAAATAAACAATGGTCCATAAATTGAAATTTTATCTATCAGCAACATGGTTTCTTCTCACAAACTCATACAAAATTTCGAACGACTTTTAACAAGAAAAGTTGATGATAGCGAACGAGTCTCAAAAGGGCGCTTCGGGATTTCCTGACAAATTTCGGCTTCCTACGAAGACATCGTAAAGATTACTGGAAAAAAGTTAGAACTGCTCGGGATATCTTGGACCGTGCGTGAGATTAATCGTAAACAATCAAAATGATGAATGTGACTCACGCCATTTATAATTTGTTGTAACAAAAATGTACTAAAGTTTATTTATTGATGTAGTAAACCATTGCCTACGAGGTCATTAAAAGTAAACTCTTTTAGTTAGATGATGTTTAACGATAAAAAATATTTTCATTGAATTTTGTAGAAAGTAAATTATTCAAAACGTCTCTTTTCAATATATCTTTGAAGATCAAAATGTGCTTCGCAGAAACGTCGTCGGTGGAAGAAAACTCGGAGGCATTGAAGCGATAAACAAGGGAAATAGGTACAAGAGCGAAACTAGTTATTAAATGTTTGGTGCAATTGAGTACAAAAGAATCACTGAACAGCACCCTAATTGCACACACTATCAATCAGAATCTGAATCAGTTTGAAGCAATTTGTTAATCCATTGCTTCTTAAGTTCGAATTTGTGTGCTCAACAAAGTAAATTGCGCAATGAATGTTGTTGAACTGTCAAAATGAAATCGATTCCTACTGTAAGTATATTACGCAATTGCCCACTGATTTCGATGCCCAGATATTAATCGCAAGTTTTGATAATTCTCAATCAAAGCCCGGAGTTTGGATTGCACCCGAAAATGGCAATAATTTCGCTAAAAGTAAAATGTAGGATAGGTGTTGTTACAAACGTGAGCTTGTAGTACACAAAAATGTGTACACATTAATAAGTTTTATTGTACAAAGAGAAACACAATACATTTAGTCATACACTAAAACATGATTGTACATGTGGTGGTCAAAAACCAGGTTGAACAGGTGGGTCCCGAACTAAGTAAAAATATACTTATATCTCAGGAGCTGAAGTTCCTCATAAACTTTGAATATTAAAAGCAATCAGGTTAAAGAGACTCAGTAAGTATTACACTAAGTGTAGGTCTTTCGATAAACACTCGAGACAAAATAATGTGTTATTGAATAAGTATCAATAGATATTGGGATTTTAGGTAACATACCTACAGATTACCACGGCACGGGAAAATATATCTTTCTTTGAAACAATTTGTTTAAAAGCAATATTCTAAAACAGGTGTGAATGTAACAAACAGATCAGTAATTAATTAGTAAGTTTTTTTCGAAACCGGTAGTCATTGGTGCCTATGAATTTGTTTAAATTAATTAGGTAAATTATTTTTTTATTATAATGTTAAATTAGACGTCAGAATTGAAAACAAGCGTTAGACTTATTACAGAAAAAAAGTGGATTAAATTAATGAATTCTCTAAGCTAGTAGTACTTTTAAGTTTCATTGTGCTCATTTTATTTTACAGTGCGAATAAACTCCAAGCGATGTCAACAATGACAGTAGTAACATATACCATATACCTAAGTAACAAGTATGTAAAACTGTGTTGCGGTCCCAAAGCAAGTGCTTAGTTAAACTTTAACGGAAACAACTATGTCGCAGTCAAAACTTCTGCTTTACATACATAACCACAACATATCTACAGTTACACATCACACAACCTACCTGCATGTTAAAAGCTTTTAGTTAAAATACCAAGTTAGTTTTTCACTTTAACTTTTCAAGTACCTTCACAAGTGATTCTGATGATTTCTCCGTAGTGATCGAACCTTTGATGTCATTGTTCAGCTTCAGATTCATTGTTTCGTCGGTTCTAAAACACAAAACAACGACTTATTAGAAAAAAAAAACACCGACACCACAAAAAAGCGAACTATTAAAATGCGCGCGAAATATGATGGTATCCACGAGATAAAAGGCGTTACTATAGTAACACACCTGTCACTCATAAACACAGACTATAAGACCGTATAGATGTCGTAGCGAGCACTACGACAGTACGACAAGACGGGAATCACGGATTGCGTGTGCACGGATTGCGTGTGCGCGTATTACCGACACGCGAGCGCGACTACACTGCAGACGGGATTAACGCCACTGCATAATCATTCCACGCTTTGCTTGCCCCGCTCGTTAAAAAACGAGTAAATCCCTATAAGCAGTCTATAACCTCGACAGCTATAGAACTATAAGTTCCTTATACACCAGACACCGTAACAATGATGCCATTAATCACTAACACGTAAATATCAGCAGCTGAAGCTTACCAGATCTCAATTTTATGGTTGTGCTAACCACATGCTGACTATAAAAGAATTTCGCTAAAAACGAAGAATTCGCGAGATTGTTTTCCGCCGAGTTTAATAAGTGAGATGCAAGATTTAATCACTCAGTAGGTCGAAATAACCGTAATAATGTTCCCCGCACTGTTAACTGCTACCATCGATTCTCGGTAAGCACTTAGTTGATTAATTATTATGCCAAGGGAATGCCTTTGATCTGTGCTATTAATATCTATAATGTACCTTGTAACATATACTAGTAAACAGGTATCAATGACAGCTAAACATAATTAACTGGATATACGTATAATTTACTGTAACTGAAAATATTTTTTTCTTAGCAGACTTATGATCCATTTTTAGGGCTTCGTAGTCAAGTAGGAACCCTTAGTTTCGCTATTTCCACCTGTCTGCGGCTTAGCTCGGAGACTCTTTGTACTAGAAAGCTGTAATTTGGCACGGGTACACATATTAATCACGCCAATAAAGTAGTAAAATAAAATCCTGAAAAAAAATATATTATTGGGTGCCTCCCCTACCTATATGTAAAGTGGGGATGACTTTTTTTTTCTCGTCTATCCCATAGTGTGGGGTGTCGTTGGATAGGCCGTTCAATAATATTGCGTATGCGTATATTACCATTTTTCGATTCAGGGATCCGTTTGCGAAATATTAAGCTTTAAAGTACTAATTTAGCTGAGCCATTCCAAAGGTGGCTGCAATACTCCATGCAGGATCGGACTTGCGCTTTGTAAAGGGTTAAAAGCTGTCCAGGCGTAAAGTATCGCTTTACCCTATTTAGAATGCCCAGTTTCTTGGCCGAAGTTTGGGCTTTGTACCTACTCGATGAAGTTAAGACATGATGTCAACTCCATGCCTAGAAGCTCGAGCCGATCAGTTACAGGATCAGATGTACCCCGAAAAGTAGGAGTTTGGTCGAAACGACTCATTTTAGCGGTAAAAAGACACGCTTGTGTTTTGGTAGTGTTAAAAGAGACCAGATTATCATCACCCCACTGTGAGACAAGGCTTAAGGTCAAATCTGTCCGCTCTACCATGGCCTCTCTCAAGGAACGAACTTCGGCCCCGCTAGTTTTTGTGCTGGACAAAAATCTCTCTGAAACCATACAGTCATCTGCATACCCAACAATACCAGGCTGAATTAGGTCATTGATGTGCAGCAGGAAAAGAGCTGCAGAGAAAACAGACCCCTGAGGAACTCCGGCATCAATAGCCATAAGGTCGGAAGAGCAGTCGTCAACGACTACTCTGATCGACCGTTCACTGAGGAAGTCTGATATCCAGCTGCAAAAATCAGCTGAGATGCCATAAGCAGGAATCTTGCTGAGTAGAGCAGCGTACCAGACCCTGTCAAAGGCCTTCGAGATATCAAGCGATACAGCAAGTGCTTCGCCATGTTTCTCGATGGCCTCGCCCTAGCAGTGCGTAACGTACAAGAAGATCGCCAGTTGACCGTCCCCGACGAAAGCCATATTGACGGTCACTGGAGAGATCATTGTTTTCAAGGTAGGTCAGCAACTTACTGTTCAGTACCCTTTCACAGAATGGAGGTAATGGCGATCGGACGGTAATGGGCAGGGCCAGCACGGTCACCCTTTTTGGGCACTGGTTGCACATTTGCAAGCTTCCAGGATTTTGGTACCGTCCCTTTTTTAGGAGAGAGAGGCGGAACAAACGTGTCAACACAGGAGACAGTTCAGGCGCACACTGCCTCAACACTCTCGCTGGAATGCCGTCAGGCCCGCTGGCCTTGTTCACGTATAACCTGTACAATACTTTTCGGACCTCTGTTATGTGAACTGCGATCTCCGGCATCGAGGAGTCACAATGAGGTACAGTAAGTGGTTGCTAGGAGCCAGCGTCCAGACGTGAATTGCTTGCAAAGAGAGATGCAAATAGATTTGCTTTCTCACCTGCAAAGTGAGCCAGCGACCCATCAGGTTTCATCATTAGACGTAAAGTGGGTCGACAGAAATTCGCTTCAGCCGCTTTAGACAGAGACCAGAACTGTTTGCTACCCGGAGGGTGCGAAGCCAGCTTGGCCCGAATACGTCCAACATGGTCAAAATTTACAAGGAAAACTATCACAGCTAAGTAGGCTTTACAAGTTAACGAGTAATAATCGGCCAACTTAAATTTGCAGTTGGAATGTATTTCAACATGTTTTTCAACTACAATGTTAAGTTTGTTCTTGGGATAAATTCATCCTAACTACGGAACTCTTCATTGTGCGTGGTCCGACACGCACTTGGCCGGTTTTATCACATAGAATTAAGAATATTTGCTATTTCAAAGAAAGATGAACCAACAGTGCTATATTTCAGAAACTTCAACAAGAATGGACTCTCGAACCCTGACAAAGCCTCCAGATCCGTAGTTCCTGAAGAAAATGATGGTTGAGACTTTTTTTTGTGGATGGGAAATCATCAAATGACTTCTCCCGCTCTGGGCGGAGCGGGAGGGCGTGTCAGACTTTTACTGACTAAAACCCACCCGTGCTCCTTCTGTTGCCTGTGCCGGGGCCACGTTAACTCTTTCGAACATCCCGCAACCCTGGCTGGATGGACTTGGGTGTCGTTTATGACGACACAACTCATAATGGATAGCTGGCAAAAAGGTTATTTTCAGCGACCGTAATATAAAAACCTACATGGAATTATCAACATTGTAATTCAAGCCTATTTCCTGCAGGTACGTAGGCCTAGGCCCCCCTACCTATTCAGAAAGTTAATAACAACCTCTGACCTTTTTGAGAACAACACCAATAAGATCAAAGTATGTTCTTCAGGTACCTACATATTATTATAAACCGCAACGGTCAATAATCATTCAGAGTCACTCTACATAAATAAGTATTAATGAAGCTTTGGGTAAAACAGAAAGAGCAGTAGGTAGACTCAACAAGTGCGAGTATGCTAAAAAAAATCACGAAGCTTTGTTTGTGATTACAATTAAAATCTAACAGCAAAGTTGACATAACGTACGCGTAATGCTGTAATGAAATGTCGGGGCGCGTCGTTAAAGTCAATGACGTGTAACAGCGACACGCCGTTAAACAAACGCTCCGTAGTTTTCCATTACTGCTAGGTCTAAGGAGTGACGAGCTTTTAACTATTCAACTTTGTCAGCTAGAAGTCAATAGGTTGTTTTAGAAAAAAGCGATACAAATAGAAAATTAAATGAACTAGGTAGGTAGGTATGATCATTAAATACGGAACGCTACGTTGATACAAAATTTTAAAAAAATTGCTGTGAATCGACATTTTTGGAAGGTCAAAAGTTGCAAAAGTCAACCCCAAATTATCATCAGCATATAACTTTTTTTATCGCTGAATAGACCTGCTCTTGACCTCGATCACGCCTGATGGAAAGCGATGGATGAGGTCTATGAAGGAACGAGCGTGTTAATATTATTGTCTGTGTCCATCTTCTGGGACACAGACTAGTTGTTTCATTTATTATGAGTGTGTTAATATTATTATCATCCCACAAACCCCAGTGTTTAACGTAGCTGCGTAGGGTGATCTTATGCGTACAACTCAATTAGGTACTGATACAATCGATACCCACCTAATCACCACCAAAAAACTAGGTTAACATAAATATCCCGAGAAAGGTGTAAATAATTACGGTGATACCCGAAACCCTTGAGTGTTACTAATGAGGGGATGTTCACGCTGTTTCGCACTGATGGCTTTCATGCCATCATTCGCAAAAGGACGGTATCCCTGATCCGCAGATTGCGTGGCAGCCGCAATGAAATCTTGAAGACTGGTGGCTGATAGGATCTCATCTCCGCTTTGGAGGTCCTTTGTTAAATCAGTCATATAATAATATTAATTTCCATAATTTTAATTTCCATTTTAGTTTCAATTTTAATTTTTAATTTCCTTTTTTGTAATCTTTTTGTATGAATCATGATACTAAAATATTTTTTGTTTTTTTATTTAAAGGCTCCTCAAATAGGCGCGACGCGGCGGTGTGACGCGATTCTAGTAGAATAATTTCCATGAAATGTTCATAGAAATTGTTCTGCTAGAGACACGTCGTGCCTGTTTGCGGGAGCCTTTAAGGAATCATTTGAGCCAGTAGGTACTTAGGTAGCTGGTCTGTTGTAACCGGTCACCGACCTTAAGGTTGTCCTTCGTCATTAGTTCTTCTTTAATGATATTCAAAGGAAAGGGTTAAAGCATTCTCATATAGTTACGGTTCGGACCTATTTAATAAAGCTGACAGGCAACAGGGACAGGCGACAATCCGACTATTCTGTAAGTTTCTTTCATAGATTTCTGTTTTATTAAACAGCGCCTGTTGTGATAATATGCCATTTTTTTCAGTTTTTGACAATATTTGTAAGGCTTTAAAGGCCCTACATAGCCTACTAGAGCTTCGGCAATCCTGATTGAGCCTCTCATGTGCTGTAAGAAAACGGATTTTGAGAATACATTTTGAGATAGTTTCTCTCTATGAAGACCAGATCGCAGGAAACTTTGACCGTAGGGAGGTCAAAGTTTGGGAAACATCTATAAAATAATATACAACATATCCCGGAATTAACGCACAACCTCTTAAGGGGTCATTGTACTCATCATTATGAACAACTTTTACTATGGGACCAAACCTGAAATAGCGAAAAAAAAATCAGCTGTTTCCTACATTTATGTTCGCATAACTCGTCAAAATGCAGGTAACAGCTGTTTTTTTTTTTTGCGATTTTAAGTTTTACCTTTAATGTTTAATATTTTAGTTTAAATCTTAGTCTTCTCTTCTTGTTCTCACACACTATTGTCTACATTTCTTTTTCATTTCTGCTTTCGCAGGGTCTGGTGGCAGAAATTTCTTAAGAAATAAGCAGTATCTGTGCTCAATACTCATAATGTCGTATCTGTATATGTTTTATTGGGTGTACATAAATAGTAAAATAAATAAATAATTTATTCCAGTTTCATGTTTTATTTCTTTCGGCTTAACGATGCTAGCGTCTTTGAAATCAAACAATAAACCTAAAAGTCTTTCGGATTTAGTTCAGTAGAAATTCATTTAGGATTGGTGTCGTTGCTGTGAGCGATAAACACAAAATAACCTAAAGTGACATGAGATGGCTGCTCTTGTCTTTACTGACGCAGAAACCTAAGCTAATAAAAGCTTATTTTTAGTATCTACTAGCTCAATAATGTCCCTTCAAAAAATCCTTCTTTGAAACGGCTTGAAAGAAAACCGACTGTCAGACTTTCATGCTCTGAGATCTAGGTATCTCAATGTACTGAAGAATGGTAGGTATCTATTCCAAGAAATTACTTCAGCAAATTCAACCTAACCTCGCAGATATCAACCATTCAACCAGGACCACCTGCTGTATCTGTAGTGGTTTGTTTACTAGGTACCCTGGTGTATAAATTGTACCTGTAGGAGCCATAAAACGTTGAGACTCCGACAAATCACAGACACATGTAGGTACCTTCCCGTCTCGAATACACCGCAGTGACTAACGAGATCAAGATACAGACTGACTGACTTATTAAAGAAAAGTATTCGAGTTCGATACTCGTTCTTAATAAGTAATCGTTCAAAGTAAGTAGTACCTAAACGATAAGACCTTAATATTTTACTAAATTATCCTTCACGCCTTGTTTCTCCGAAGGGTTAGGCAGAGGTGTACCCCCACATTTCGCCAGTTATGTTTAAGTCCCATGTAATAGGGGGTGACCCCGCCATACCTAAGTATTTACACCTATATTTATATTTGTGGATACTCGCATTTTTACAAGTCCGAAGATGGATCCGTGGTGTAGTCAACGCGTGGAGCTGGCCCACACCTTTATAGGAATGATCTTATTTAGGGATTCTTTTATTTCTGATTTAAAATATCATGGAGGATGAATGAAAGTCGACTAACAAAAGGTATTTACACGGCAGATGTGAGTGGAAACGCCGGAAGGGGACGCCCTAGGAAGACATATAGTGATCTTATTGTTGATGTTCTTCAGAAAGGTCAGGTGCGTAGTACTCGCAACCGGCGTGCGTGTATGACCAGATGTATGAATGTAAACGAGGCAAAAGGAGTATGTAAGGATCGTAGCAGGTGGCGTTCTGTAGTTTCTGCCTACCCCCATGGGAAGAAGGCGTGAGTTTATGTATGTATGTATGTAAAATATCATCTTCCTTTTTTTTGATCAGTTATACTATACATGGTGTAAGGGACAGCCCTCCGCAAACTAACAGGGTGCATTCAGCTCTTTATCATATTCCATCGGAAATATTGCAGGAAAATTGTATTTATTTATTTAACAGTTTATGTACACACATATAAACAAACAAGAAGAAAGGAACAGAAAAATACGTACAAAGGTGATGCTTATTTCTAAAGAAATCTCTTCCAGCATACCTGCAATAGGAAAGGAGATAAAGAGATGTAGACAACGTGTGTAAGAGTAAAAGAGAAAACAAAATACATAAAATCACAAACGATACACTAATATGAATATAAACAAATATATATATATAAAAATAAAATATGAGTACATACAAATACATACAAACTACCAAAATAAATATCACAAAAAAAAAAAATATACGATAATAATGAAACATAACATAATAAATACTAATAGCTATGACGAAGTGGAGAGATAGTGTTCTTTCACTCTTCTTTTAAACACTGCAACAGTTTGGCAGTCCCTAATATCAGGCGGAAGTGAATTCCATAACCGAACCGCATGCACAGTGAAGGAGTAGGAGTAGAAGTCGGTTGAGTGGGGAGGGGATTTAAGGAGATTTCTAAGATGTGACCTGCAAGGAGCATCAGAAGGACGAGCGTAGGAAAAGCGTTCCCGCAGGTAGGATGGCATTTTAGGATTGTGAAGGACGTTAAATAGCAGACACAATATCCGAGAGTTCCTGCGAAGTCGAATAGGGAGCCACTTAAGTATCTTCTTGTATCTTTTTTAATGTTTTTTATCGTATTTTCAGTTACTATTCCTTTATTTCAATGTAAAATTACATTCTCCGTATGCAGCACTCCATTTATGTAAATAAAACAGCTCAAATCAAAAAATCAGCAATGGATGTTAAAATACTCGGCGGCCGAAGGCTCGCTACGCTGCCGTTCGCTACGCGCGTTTTGCCACGGTAACGATACATTGCGTGTGAGGTAATAAAACAAATCAGGTTTATTGGATTCCCATAACGTTCCTGAAATAATTTCATGTACCGGTCATCTTAATATGATATATTGAATTCACCCCATCAGTCTGCGGAGGGCTGTCCCTTACACCCTGTATACAATGCCCTTAAAGCGGGCATATTACACAGGATATCATACGAATACCTACTTATCACAGTCGTCATGATTTGAAGCCCAAAATGCTTATTTCAGATTCCAATATGTAGTATTTCGTTTGAAAATTCGCTAAACGCCTCGCTGTGTGATAATTTATTGATATCCAGACGCACTCCTTTAGTAACTCAGCCGAATTGTATTAGTATTAAAGACGATTCCATTTCAAACAGAGTGGAACTAGTAATGGCTGGGTCATGGGTTAGATAGTGATAATGATTCGAAACACAAATATATTGCGCAAAGGTGTTTATATCAAATACATACGTAAATGCTTCTAATCTACAAGGTGTAATTTTAATCACAGTTAACCTCTTAAGGGGTCATTGTACTCCTCATTATGAACAACTTTTACTATGGGACCAAACCCGAAATCGCGAAAAAAAAATCAGGCGTTCCCTACATTTTGACGAGGTAAGCGAACATAAATGTAGGGAAAAGCTGATTTTTTTTCGCGATTTCAGCTCTGGTCCCATAGTAAAAGTTGTTTATTATGGTGAGTTCAATGACCTCTTAAGAGATTAACACTGATTAAAATTACACCTTGTAGACTCTGACACGTAGGTACCATGGGAGAAACGAACATCTATAGACCGGTATGACTATTCTTGCTTGCAGCAGCGCTCGGCCGCTATAGTAACGCTTGCTAACAGATGCGGTCATCGTGTGCACGGAAATTTGTTTTCAAATTGGTCAGATGTAAGTTTCCTCGATAGTACCTAGCTGAACTATTCAAAAATCTTTAGTTCACCGACGCTATTCAATAATCTTAACCTCAATTTCATGGACATGATATGGATTGACAACCAACTACCTAATATGGGTACCTACCTAGTACGTTCAGGGGGCCAACCACCACCTCTTAAAGCAGTATTATTTTAATGTTACTTCAGTGTGAGAAAGAGATGAAGCTATACAGGACGTCTAGCTCCATCTCTTTCCCACACTCAAGTAAAATTACAATAATACTGCTTTAAGAGGTGGTGGTCTAGCTCCTGTTTCTGTACCTACCTATCTGTAATATTAGACCACCAGAAAATTATCGAAACCAAAATGGTCCATAAAAATATCGTAGCCGGCCCATGGTCATTTTCTTGATATATTTTCCTTGCCTGAAGATAAGTTCTAAAAACAAACAGTAATTTAAAAACTAATTCTAAGCTATCGTTACCAACTTTCTTTGGTAAATAATAGCCATCGTTTAACTTGCTGGTGGCATTTTCAATATGGGTGGCAATTTTAAAGAAGAGAAAACCTTTCTAACCTAAATATGTAAATGACACCGCGCGCGCAGTGGCGCCCTCATCGTTTGTTTGGCTATTTCTTTTAGTTTAGAATGAAAACGCAGAAAATAATCATGTTACGTTGTGCTCCACGAGACTATACGTTATTATTATTACAAACGGTAATTTTACATTGTTAAGGTGAAAGCGCCAGGGTAGCCCGCGAAATTCAAATTTTCTTACGTTTTTTTGCAATTTGCAGGTCAGTATTATGTTGCATATTGATTAAAATATGATTCGCGACCGTAACAAATATGTATTTACAGAATTATAATCATTAAAGTCACCAATACAACTCTCTAAGACCAAGTAATTCTACTGAATGACTATTTCATGAAATCTTAACATTTCAGGATTATATTAACTTAAGGAATTGTATTACTGATTCTAATATACTACTACTACACTGTATACTGTAAATACATATTTGTTACGGACGCGTATCATACTTTAATCAACATACACCCAGACACTGAGCTGCAAATTGCAAAAATCGCAAGAAAATTTGAATTTCGCGGGCTACCTTAGCGCTTCCCCCTTAAGTTCTGTTATAATCCTTAAAACGGAAAATAGTTGTACGTGTTACGTGTTTATGATAACAGTATGATAACATATTATCATAATCTTATCATATTTTTTGGAACCATTCCTTTAGTTAGGTAGCTTACCTGTCGTGAATTATTGAATACTTAGTCCTTGTCACTTGTCGCAGTAACTCGATGTTGGCACTCGACAAATCTATGTTACTGCATAGGTTACACCACCTGTCATATTGGATTATGAATTCCCAATGCGCAATGCAATGCAATACGGGGCAATCTATAACGGGTTTTATAGCACTGCACACGTCTGGCATCTTGTCTGCGAATTCAAACACCCCTCCATAAAATTATCATTGTTATTTTGTGAGATATTCTTGTCGAAGTATCAGCATTCCTTTGTTCTCGTCTACTATAATTCCAATTAGCCTGTATTCTCGTAATTCGAAGCCTGGATGGACCATTTTAGTAAATAGTAGATATATCAATTTTGTCCAGCTCGTCCTGGAATATTTTATTTATTTATTTATTAAAACCTAGAATAAATACATAGATAGATACATAAATTTTATGTATCTCTCATCTACCTACCTACTTAGTCTGGCTCCATCATGAACAAATTCTTACTGGTTTAGTATAGGTACATCTTTCTCATTTTAAGTGAGTCTTTCATATTGTAAATAGGTAGGTATGTAGGTATCTAAAATAGAGCGCCCTATGACTAACACTTCTAATTTAAAATGCACATACCATACCAATAGATAAATAGGTAAGTATGCGTAATAAATCTTGTCTCGGAAGTTTAATCAATTGCTGATCGTTCCTGCAAAGTAACTGGGCTAGTGCGGTGCCGATGAACTGTGGGTCCATGGCACAGTGCCCGTGCAGCCGGGGACGCTGCCAACGCCGTGGCACCATAACTGTGCCGCGTGCGTGCCAACTGCACGCTATTGTCTGAACCACGCCGAACGACCGCCATTCATACTACATAGTAATTTTAGGATCGCGGCATTCGCAGCGACGCAGCGAGTGTCCGCTCGAATAGTCGGCGCTTTCGTTGCTGTTATTTCAGCCGTATTTTACCCAGAAATTTCATTACCGAGTTTATGAGTTCTGGAAAATGCAAAACAGAATTTGCAATATCGCCAAATCTTCTATGTTGTTGTTACCTTAAGAATTGCTTTAATTGTATAATCGACAATAGATTTCAGAAAAATACAAGAGTTTAAAAAACAATGAACTTATTTTAGGTAGAAAGGTGTAGGTACCAGAACGGAAGAAAACACAACATCAAAAGAAACATTTTCAGATTTCCAAGTGGCTGTAGTTTCTTCCTTATAATAAAATCATAGCGAAGTCAAAACTGTACATTATATATTTTAAAAAAAATGTAATTGCTACAAGGTCTGGGAACGATTCTAATACCGAGCAGTGGCGGTACCTTCATAGAAGCCAAAAAGCCGGGCTTGCCCTAATAAAATCATAATTTACAACAACAAACGTAAGCCTATCAATAAAAAAAAAATATTCCAAAAAAACACCAAGTCAATGAATTCGAACTCAAACATTCATGTCTTAATAATAAAATTTCGAATTCCACGTAATTTGCTGCGCGCACTAGCACTCATTGGAACTCGATCATTCATAGGTAATCATAACTCTGTTGCCAAACCTACGCGTTCGCCCCGACTGCCTGCCTGTGAATGCGTTCAAATGCGCCTTCTCGCTCACACTCGTCTCGGCTTGGCATCGGGCTTTTTATACCTGTCTTTGTCTCGCAGTTTTCGCCTACAAATTGCTATAGAAACGTTTACATTTGTTGACATATTGGTAAGTACCATGTAAGTACTTATACGCAGATTTCTATGAAATCAAAAGCCAGCTTGAGAGGTATTAAGTTCGGCCAAATGCACTATCCGCGTTGACCCGCGTAAAGTGAGTAACGAGAGGGATTCCACGCGAAGACAGTTTGATACACTGAGTTTGTTATTTGTTTTGATGGGTATTTTACGAATAGTATTTTTCAGGTGCTGAGGTTATGAATTAGTTTTATTATTTAAAATGATGTGATAGTTAGTGCGGTGCTGTGATTTTGTGATTATATATTTAGTATTTTTATCAAAAGGTATGTAAATACATTAGGTTTTCTGATAATAAGTAACTCTTTACTTCGCCTTAACCTCTAATTACTGACTGTACTTCTCCGAAATAAAAACAAGTATTTTTGTTACTCGAAGAACAGATTAAAATAGGCACCTATCTACTCATTCGATTGTTTAAGCATGAATATGTTGCACATGAAATGACATGAATGGTGTTTTTATGGCATTTGTAGTTTTTGTATACCACTGAAAAACTAAATTCTTATCGAGACAAAACACATTAATTTTCGTATCGAAGAGGTTCTTCATAGGTGTTTTGAAATGAAGATTAGAGTTGGCATGATCATTATGATTAAGTATAAATGTTTTAGGGTAACATTTTCAATTGACATTAAATTGAATTCATGAAATAATGCATACGGAAATAGAACAACAAATCGATAATTTGGAGGCCATCTAGTGGCATTTGATTGAAAAATTTTGCATGTGACAAGCGAATTGTGAATTAAGGTGAAAAGGTGCGGCTAAGCAATGTAGTTATGCCTATCCAATAATATAGATGGCGCTTATATACCAATTAACATAAGCGCCATCTGATGCTTGAAATATACGTAGTACTCTTCGTATTGTAAAGGTTATCTAACCGTCATTTTAATAATGGTTTTAGTATGAACAACGTAAGAAAATCCCTGTTTTTTTTAATCGTCGGCTTGCCCTAATTTTCACCCTTAGGCACGCCACTGCTTATAGTGGGATGATAATCATTTAAAGGTTAATAGCTAATTTCACCAAACTGTTCATAATTGGACATTAGTAAAGCAGCCATTAACGAATGGCTCCACCAGAAAAAAAATAACACCACATTAAGAAACCTGGCGTTAGGATGTATCATTCACTCTTCAGTTGTCAAAGCAACTAACTAAAATAAAAAGTCTCAATGTCACATGTCAATGTTCACTAACAATGCATTATTTTAGCTAGCTCGCGTTTTTCATTTTGATGATTTTGACAACTGACTAAGGGTGAATTAAACCAAACTTTTATACCTAGAACAACTCTAATCCAGCGAATATTTTTTTAAATTTTTGACAGATTTTCCATACAAAAACTGTCAGACGTCATTTTATTCCGCGGATAAAAGATGTCTGACTTTCGTTTAATCAGCCCTAAGTATCGGTTAGTAAGTTAAGGGCAGGCTCCAGGGCAGCAATTAAATTTAACGTCTGATTAAGACATTTAATCATGGATTAGCGCATGGTGAAATATTCGCTACTCATAATGTCCCATTAACATTTTAACAGAAGAATAAACTAACTAACACGGTATGGTGAAACTGGGTCTAAATTCGTAACTATCGTATATACGTTACCTATTCAGTCCAGTGAAGTAATGGAATAATTCGACTGTTGTCATACACATTACACAGGTATAATTGTGTTCTCTCATCTCAGTCTTATTTCCTACGAAATGTATGGGAGGTTTTTGGAGATTAATATCTGACTTTTCTAGTACTCAAACGTCAGTTGGTTCATTAGAGTTTTTTGATCCTTATTAGAAACTGGATCGATTAGCATCAAAAAACTTTTTGTGAAAATTGCCCATTTTCTTTTTATTTTTTCAAAATCTGTGAATGCAGATCAAAATGTTTTGAAAAGTTAAGGGCAGTCTCCTAAGACCGTTTTCTTGCGACAACGGTTAAGGTACCTGCACAGGTTATTGTCCCATCTCAAAAATCCACCCTGTATATAACATGATTGACTGCTTAGCTGCATAAAGATATAGCATGATGTCATTTCAGGCGTGACCCATGAGTTTGTTTCGCCATTTCTTCTCAGGGATAGTCAGATAGGAAATGTCGACTCCAGCTAGCTTATTTTTTTTAATATGACGTGTAAAAGTGATTCCGATATCCTATTTACAGAATAAACAATTTAATTTCATTTCATTTAAACGTTACATTCAGACAAAAACAGCCAAATATTCTAAAACTATATTCTCGGTATCAGTGGCGTGCCTAAGGGTGAAAATTAGGGCAAGCCGACGATTAAAAAAAAACAGGGATTTTCTTACGTTGTTCATACTAAAACCATTATTAAAATGACGGTTAGATAACCTTTACAATACGAAGAGTACTACGTATATTTCAAGCATCAGATGGCGCTTATGTTAATTGGTATATAAGCGCCATCTATATTATTGGATAGGCATAACTACATTGCTTAGCCGCACCTTTTCACCTTAATTCACAATTCGCTTGTCACATGCAAAATTTTTCAATCAAATGCCACTAGATGGCCTCCAAATTATCGATTTGTTGTTCTATTTCCGTATGCATTATTTCATGAATTCAATTTAATGTCAATTGAAAATGTTACCCTAAAACATTTATACTTAATCATAATGATCATGCCAACTCTAATCTTCATTTCAAAACACCTATGAAGAACCTCTTCGATACGAAAATTAATGTGTTTTGTCTCGATAAGAATTTAGTTTTTCAGTGGTATACAAAAACTACAAATGCCATAAAAACACCATTCATGTCATTTCATGTGCAACATATTCATGCTTAAACAATCGAATGAGTAGGTAGGTGCCTATTTTAATCTGTTCTTCGAGTAACAAATATACTTGTTTTTATTTCGGAGAAATACAGTCAGTAATTAGAGGTTAAGGCGAAGTAAAGAGTTACTTATTATCAGAAAACCTAATGTATTTACATACCTTTTGATAAAAATACTAAATATATAATCACAAAATCACAGCACCGCACTAACTATCACATCATTTTAAATAATAAAACTAATTCATAACCTCAGCACCTGAAAAATACTATTCGTAAAATACCCATCAAAACAAATAACAAACTCAGTGTATCAAACTGTCTTCGCGTGGAATCCCTCTCGTTACTCACTTTACGCGGGTCAACGCGGATAGTGCATTTGGCCGAACTTAATACCTCTCAAGCTGGCTTTTGATTTCATAGAAATCTGCGTATAAGTACTTACATGGTACTTACCAATATGTCAACAAATGTAAACGTTTCTATAGCAATTTGTAGGCGAAAACTGCGAGACAAAGACAGGTATAAAAAGCCCGATGCCAAGCCGAGACGAGTGTGAGCGAGAAGGCGCATTTGAACGCATTCACAGGCAGGCAGTCGGGGCGAACGTGTAGGTTTGGCAACAGAGTTATGATTACCTATGAATGATCGAGTTCCAATGAGTGCTAGTGCGCGCAGCAAATTACGTGGAATTCGAAATTTTATTATTAAGACATGAATGTTTGAGTTCGAATTCATTGACTTGGTGTTTTTTTGGAATATTTTTTTTTTTATTGATAGGCTTACGTTTGTTGTTGTAAATTATGATTTTATTAGGGCAAGCCCGGCTTTTTGGCTTCTATGAAGGTACCGCCACTGACTATAAGGAGCTAAGCAGTCAATGATGGCATAATATGTGTAAGAACGGCTATTTTAGTCAACTTTCAACAAAGCAATTAGCTTAAATTTTCGAAGACTGCTTTGCAATAGTAAGTTCGATTCCCAACAATTGATATTTTTTGTGCTTCCTTTTTAAGGTTCTGTAGTCAACAAAGAACCCTTATAGTTTCGCCATGTCCGTCCGTCTACTAGAAAGCTATAATTTGGCAAAATGGTCAAATAAAATCACGAAAAAAAAAATTGGGTAATGTACACGTAAAGTGGGGATGTTTTTTTTTCTCGTCTACCTCATGGTATGGGATGTTGTTTGAAATGTCTTTCAAAAATATTTCGGGTTTGTGAAAACAATTTTTCGATTAAGGGATCCGTTTCTGAAATAATAAGCATTAAAGTGCTAATTTTTGTGAGAGTCAAGTGTCCCTCCCCCTGCCAGCTAAACGGTTTTTGGATATGTGAAAAAATTCACGGTAGTAGTATACATATACAATGAAGTTAAAAGGAAAACTATCACAGCTAAGTAGGCTATAAAAATTAACGAGTAATAGTCGATCAACTTACATTTGCAGTTGGAATGTATGAGAGAACGTGTTTTTCAACTACAATGTTAAGTTTGTTCTTAGGATAAACTCATCCCAACTACGGAACCCTTCATTGTGCGTGGTCCAGCCCACACTTGGCCGGTTTTTTACATTTCCTTATAGGTAGGTACTATTATATTTTTATGATAGTACTTAGAACGTTTACAGAAAAACATAAAGTTAAGGATAAATATCTATGGTTCGGTGATTGCTAAGGTGAAAGCGCCATGGTAGCCCGCGAAATTCAAATTTTCTTACGTTTTTTGCAATTTTCAGGTCAGTATTAGGTTGTATGTTGATTAAAGTATAATTCGCGACCGTAACAAATATGTATTTACAGAATTGTAATCATTAACGTCATCAATACAACTCTCTAAGACCAAGTATTTCTATAGAATGACTATTTAATGAAATATTAACATTTCAGGATTATACTAACTTAAAGAATTGTATTACTGATTCTAATGATTATAATTATGTAAATAGATATTTGTTACGCTCGCGAAACATACTGTAATCAACATACACCCAGACACTGAGCTGCAAATTGCAAAAATCGTAAGAAAATTTGAATTTCGCGGGCTACCTCGGCGCTTCCCCCTTAATGAAGAATCCCGTGTGTTTACATTCTACTGATATATTATTTTAGTGGTAGCCGTTCGTCAGGAATAATCTATAAGAATGCATCAGTCAGTGTATCAGTGTTGGATAGTGTCTATTAGGTGGTAGGAAGATGGTAGGAATACCTACGCAGGAACGCAGGCGTTCATTAATTCATTAAAAACGAAAAACGGCTTTTGAGGAAGGTTATAGATTTAACATCGCGATATGACTCTTAGGAGACGAGCAAAAAGAAAAAAGTAGGAGACAACGCTAAGCGAATACAAAGTAATAGCGCGGGAGGGCGACGATGCGATGTGACGCGGTGGGTCGGGGGAGCAAGAAATTTCACGCGGATGAAGTCGCGAGCTGAAACTAGTAAATAGTAAAATCGTTTTTTTATCCTACTTCCTAAAATAAAGTCCTATCTACAACCACTTGAAAATCTAAAAAATCTCCTTTTGATCTTGTATTATTTTAAGAATTTGTTGTGTAAAACAACATGTCCTGGAAATAACGCTCAACCTCTTAAGGGGTCATTGTACCTACTCATCATTATGAACAACTTTTACTATAAGACTAAACCTGAAATCGCGAAAAAAAAAATCAGCTTTTCCCTATATTTATGTACGCTTATCTCGTCAAAATGTAGGGAACATCTGATTTTTTTTTTTTCGCAATTTCAGGGTTGTTCCTATAGTAAAAGTTGTTCATAATGATGAGTAAAATGACCCCTTAAGATGTTGTGCGTTAATTTCGGGATATGTTGTATAATGTAGGAACCTGACTACCTAGTAACTAACTACATAATTTGCTTGACACACATCTAGATAGAGGCGCTGTGCAACTGAACGTGTTTGCCGCTAGACCCCAATTAACGTTTGCATAATAGTATTCATGTAATTAGTGTCTGAATCGAAACAATTTGCGCTCAAGATATTTAATATTCCGTCGCCAATCTTGTTAGCATCGAATTGCTTGCATTCCAGGAACATTATATCGTACACAATATTAAGGTACTTTTTATTTATTTGTTAAAACTACACGCACATGTAAAAAAATATTGTACAAAGGCGGACTTAAGCCTGAGGCATTCCTCACCTTCCGCCTGACGCAGGTCCTCACCGGACGCGGGTGCTTCGGGAGGTACCTGTTCCAGATAAGGCGGGAGAAAACGCCCGGGTGTCACCACTGTATGGAACGCCCGGAGGACACAGTGGAGCATACGGTGGAGGTCTGCCCGGCTTGGGCGGAGCACCGCCATGTCGTCGCGGAAGCAATCGGCGGCGGCGATCTCTTGCGTCCGGCCCTGGTCCAGGCCATGGTACGGAGCGAGAGTACATGGGAAGTCATTACCTCCTTCTGCGAAGCAGTAATGCTCGCGAAGGAGGAGGCGGGACGCGTGAGGGAGAGGCAAGTTTTGCGCCCTCACGCCGGGAATTGACAGCCGATTCCCGGCCACCGTAGGCGCGGGCTTGCGGACGGCGAGCAATGGGTAGCTCGCCGTCCGGTAAGGACCAGGCCCGAGTCGACGGCGCGTTGTGTTCCACGCGCGCCTCAAAGAGATGTCAGCACCATTGAAGGGGTCCGCTAGGGCCGATGCCAGCCAGGGTTGCGGGATATTCGAAAGAGTTACCGTGGCCCCGGCACAGGCAACTGAAGGAACACGAGTGGGTTTTAGTCAGTAAAAGTCTGATACGCCCTCCCGCTCCGCCCAGAGTGGGAGAAGTCATTTGATGATTTCCCATACACAAAAAAAAAAAAAAATAAGCCTGAGGCATTTTCTACCTGTCAACCTTAGGGTGATGCAGAGAGATAACATGGCAGGTGCAACATACAGGATAGATAGCTCGGAAATAACTTTATAATATAAGAATAAATACTAATACTTAGATAGGTACACTGGTACATACATATACACAAAACAAACTTTGTCAGGAGAAATAACGATCGGTAGAGGAGAAAACGACTCCAGCAAATCAGCTCTGGAATGATTCTGCCAACTACTAACAACGAATATGTTCACGTGCCTTCGCTTTAAATGATAACCAGCTGGTTGCCGTCCTGATGTTCAGAGGGAGCACATTCCAAAGAAACACCGCCTGGACAAAGAAAGAAGAATTAATGAAGCCAGAACGGTGAGAAGGACATCGTAGAAGACTATTGTTGGTGGAACGAAGATTTTTTCTATGGGCAGAGCATAAGTACTGAATTTGAGAACTCCGGTAAGAAGGAGAAGTAGGTTTGATGAGAATACAGAACAACGTAGACAGAGCCTTTAATTCTCAGTGCTGACGAATGGGAAACCATTTTAAAAGTAGTCTTTGCGCGGATACATGGTCATACTTACGAAGATTGAAAACTAATCAAATGCAGTTGTTGAGAAGGCGGTCAAGTTTATTGAGATCTGCATTCGGGTCTTAGTAATACACATCACCATAATCAATTATGGGAAATACATATTAGGGACGGTACAAGCATTGCCTTTATGTGTGATGGGAGGTTTTTCAACTGATAGAGCAACCGCAACGTTCCGGTAACTTTTTGATTTACAGTCGTGACCTGCTTTCGCTAGTTAAGACAAGTGTCGACATGCAGACCAAGATCCTTAACATCGGAGCTAAACGGGATGACTGAATTGTCAAAGATTACAGATGGCATAGTTAAGCCATTCAGTTTCCTCATATTGTAGGGGCTCCCTACTATGATAGCCTGATACTTGGTTGGGTTAACCGCTATCCCAAGTCGATCAGACCAGTTTTTATTTACATCTAAATCCCGCTTCTCAATCGCATCGAATTTGTTGTCAACACTTGCCCGGCAGTAAAGTTGCAAATCGTCAGCATAAAGATTATACGCAGTCCGAAGCTCGGTAGTCATTGCTATTATTGAGGTTAATAAAAATGGAGAATAAAAGAGGAGAATAAAAGAGGAGATAATATACCACCTTGAGGGACGCCAGCTGCAAGATTACACCAACTCGATGAAGACTCTCTAGCATAAACAGACTTCTGACGCTCCCGAAGATAAGAGTAAAACCATTCCAATATCTCCAGAGAGACCATAAGACGGGAAAGGATGGATAATAGGACTTCGTGACTGGCAGTATTAAAAGCATTGGAAAAGTCAATTAATACTAAAACTGTAACTTTAGTATCATCCATTCCCCGCCTTATATCGTTGATCACTTTAAGGAGAGGTGAAACGTTACTATACCTAGGCCTGAAACCAGATTGAAGTGGGAAGGATGGAATTTGGCCGAAAGTGAATATGAAGAGAGGGACTGCGTATCTTAAGCAGGGGCCGAACAAGGGCTTTACGCCACTAGGAAGGAAAAAGACCAGTGTAAATAGGAAAATTTATGATGTGGGAGATTGCAGGGAGGAGTTGATCAAGAGCCGTCACAATCATAATTATGGTGGCTGATATTATCGCAGCCTACGGCTTTGGATTTAATGGATAGAATAATCTTTTTGACCTCTCCTGGGTCGACTGGGGTGAAAACAAAGGAAATTTGACATTTGGTTAGACTATCTAGAGTTGGAACAGTTGAGAAATGGCTATTTAGATCTTCCAAACCAATTGTGTTAGGAAGGTCTTAATGTCGCAAATATTGCTGATGCCTAAAATTCCAAGGAACTTCCAAATATCAGCAGGAGAAGAAGAAGTGATATTATTTAGGATGTGGTTGCGTATCATCTGATTACACCGTATCGTTGCGTATCATTTGAGTACTAGCTTTTGCCCACGGCTACACCCGCGTGGATGTCGGATAATACCCCGGGGGAACGTACCAGGATTAAAAGTACCTACCCTATGTGTTAATCCAGGTTATAAACTATTGTGTGCCAAATTTCATCCAAATCCGTTCCGCCGTTTTTGCGCCAATCCAGAACATACATCCAGACAAACGGACAAAAATTCTAAAAACTATATTTTCGGCATCAAACTCGTTCCTCGCAGCAATTACTTTGTTTCAAAAATATTCAATGTACAGTTTTGACTTCATTACTATTTTATTATAATGTGTATAGTAGATAGGTTTATCTGCTTCATTAATTAGTGACGATAATTTAATTGTAGCATTCCGGCTAAGTAGACTAACTGTGTGTAATCAGTGGCGCAGCTACAATTATCATTAGAGGTAAGCTGAAGAAAAAATTGTTCAGTTCTCAAAAACTCAAACAAAAAAACTGTAGGTTTTTAATCATAATTATGATGTATTAAACTGATATTAAATATAATTATGTAATGTGATGTGATACACAGTTACAAACACAGGTGTACCATATTATTTGACAATAGTAGATAATAGTAGAGGAGCTCGTGGCTAAGTAATATCAGCTGCACGGGTCGATCCATCAGGTTAAGCTACGCTTGCCAGGGTTGTCCGTGGATGGGTGACCATCTCCGTGCCTCGGAAATCACGTTAAGCCGTTGGTCCCGGCTGTCATTCGTAGATCTTTGGCAGTCGTTACGGGTCGTCAGAAGCCCGAAAGTCTGACAACTAGTCTTACCAAGGGGTATCGTATTACCCAGTTACTGGGTTGTGGAGGTCAAATAGGCAGCCGCTCCATGTAAAATACTGGTATTCAGCTGCATCCGGTTAGACCGGAAGCCGACCCCAACATAGTTGGGAAAAGGCTAGGCAGATTGAGTAGATAATAGTAGCTCCGAAGGGAAGCCGATAGGAATCGGGTTGTATGAAGGCTTCGCCCCTGGTGTGTAATACGAGAGAGGGAAGTTAAGTTTAAATTATTTAATTCTTGGTTGCTCTTAAATTGAGCAACGATATTATTACAAGTTTACCTTTTTATAAAAGTTTGATACTTAGGTAGGTATCAATAATATTCTACACATCCCAATAATACCTATTCCTAGCGTACCATACAAAGTTTGTGAGTGGTTCTTTTTTTATAACAACAACTGAATCTTTATCTTTGCTCGTTGACCTCTACATCAACAAAAATCCGCCCACCGCGAGCCCGCGCTGCATGCTTTATTATCTACTCTAACAGATAAAACATTCATTCATAGAAATAAACGCAACAGATTATTTAACAAATATCACAACTTTTTCTAAAGTTTAAAATATTCGAAAGCTTGCTATCAGTACGAGACTTTTATCGATCGTTAGATAGTAACTAGCCTACTACTTGAAAAAACAGCAACATGGCGGCAAACTCTCTTAGCCTCAATGGAAATTCACAAAGAGCAGCTTCATCCAAGGTAGCATCCCAGTGCTTGTCATCCTCGAGTGAGACTTACTCGTTACAGGTTGATTGGAATGTCGGATGAACCTTGCCATTTACCGTTTTCAACGCAATGAAAGAACTTCGTGAAGTAAAAGGCGAAGATGTTTTCATTACGTGTTATCGGGGTGAATGGTGTACACCCTGCCAAAGGCTTGGTCTTTTTTCAATTCTGACCATCCAGTGACGTCATCCCTTCGTTTATTAGTACAAGACTGCGATCGATCGATACAAGATTTCAAAATAAAATATTTATTTTAATAAATACAATGGGATCCCGTTCAAAAAAGAGTGTCCTTTAATATTATTCAACTAACTGTGCCCCCCGCGACTTCATTCGCGTGGAAGTCGTAAGATACACAGTATACTAAAATAACAGCCACATTTTATTAAAACTCCCTCGCGTTGCATCGCCCGCCCGCACTATTACTTCATTTTCTTTTTGCTCGGCGCCTGAGGGTCGTAGCGTGATGTTAAATAGCCTATAACCATTCTCGAGAATTGGACTACCATACGTAAAAAAAATGTTTTAAATCCGACAGGTAGTTCCAGAGATTATCGCAAAATAGCTTAAATTTCATGGGTTTTATTTTTTTTTTTGTGCGGGACCATAATATTTTTTTTTAATAAAAGTAGCCTAAGTTACTCCTTATAAAAAACATCAGCTATCTGCCAGTGAAAAACCCGTCAAAATCGGTCCAGCCGTTACGGAGATTAGCCGGAACAAACAGACAGACAAAAATTTTAAAATTGTACATTCATATGCATTTAGTCAGCCGGGGTTGCGGGATGTTCGAAAGGGTTACCGTGGCCCCGGCACAGGCAACAGAAGGAACACGGGTGGGTTTTAGTCAGAAAAAGTCTGACACGCCCTCTCGCTCCGCCCAGAGCAGGAGAAGTCATTTGATGATTTCCCATCCACAAAAAAAAAAAAAATATGCATTTAGTAAAAAGCTGTTATTTTGACATTACACACAGACACTTCAATTTTATTTATTTATAGATAACATTACTCAATTTTGTACAGTATTCATTTTAATGGCCCATAAAATAAAGCGCATTGTTCACGAATGAATTTACAAAACATTTAAATACCTACGTTCATGACCCGAATACAGTTTCAGTATTGTTGTTATTGTAACAAATATTCAAATCGAGCTTCAAGCTATACAAACTAGATGTTTTGTCCTTTGTGGTATTCAAGAACATTAATCTACGGACTCTGGCAGATAATAGGTACCTATAAATATGAGGTTAGAGATCTACGTTGATTCTCGTAAACGTATCTCAAACCTCATATTAAATGTAGTCATAGTACCTACCTAATATTTATGTAGCACAGCACGGTCTTTTCAATAATGAACAGTGGTGCTATTCTGTAAAGATCCCGCCGTGAAAATTTAGGTGAAGTGAGCGTGATGTGAACTGTCATCCCACCTTACTCTATTGAGCTCACTTCAAACTCACTTCACCTAAGAGTTCACGGTGTGATGTTTACAGAATAGATCAGCTGATGAATGAGAGAAAATACATAACAGTGGATTTATCATTTTGCTAAAACAAATGTGTAAGAATATAATATGATGACTCCGTATCCTGAAACACAATTGTGTTGTAAGTAGGTGGTCACAATTGTACTTAGTCGTTTTTCGGGTCTAACGTAGGTACTACCACTAATGCTACGGCTACATTGTCGCGATAACGCGTACTACACTTCGCGCGCTCTCTGTTGTACAGCGAGACGTCGAGCGAAGTGCGAGAGAGCGCACGAAATGTAGTCGTTCGCGTTATCGCGACAATGTAGCCGTAGCATAAGCGAAAATAAAGTGATGTAGGTAAAGACACTACCTACCAGCGGCGCAGAGCTACGATTATCATTAGAGGGAAGCCGAAGAAAAAATTGTTCATTTCTTATAAACTCGATAAAAAAAATTTGGGCATTTTTGTAATGATTTTAATCTTATAGATAATAACAAAATTTATTTATTCAGATAACTTTGATCCATACATGTGACATAAACTAGTACAAAATAGTAAGCAGGGACTTGGTCCGCTGCACTAGCATCCATGTCAGGGGACAATCGTGCCTAGCAGCAATGGCACTCAAGATGCTGTGGCGACTTCCACGCAACCGATTAATGAATGACGCGGTCTTTTTGCGCCATAAAGCTGCAAAGCTATCTGTGTGTGCATCCGCAAACATTGCTGATGCGCTATAGAAACGTGGAAGCCGCAACAGCGTCCTGAACGCATTATTAAATTGGACCCGTAGAGCATTGTACGCCCGTTGTGTGTAGCTAGCCCACAGACCCTCCGTGTACAGTGAGGTGCAATACGCATTAAATAAAGTAATTTTGACGGCGTCTGTACAACGGGAGAATTTGCGCGCCAATATATTCGCCCGAACTGACAACGCTCTGGGTTCCCTCTCCATATCAAAATCATCTTTTAAACCATCGATCACCCAGTGCCCGAGATACTTAAACTTGTATACTCTGTTTAAAGACTCACCATTCAGAATAAGTGGTTGTACAGGTGGAGCCTTGGGACCTGATGTGGTGGTCTTATGATGACTGTATTAAACTGGTATTAAATATATAATCTGATGTGATACACAGTTACACATACATGTGTACATTATTTGGCAATAGTAGACATTAAAAAGAGTGGTGGATCCGAAGGGAAGCCAATAGGAATCGGGTTATATGAAGGCTTCGCCACTGCTACCTGCCTACATCGCTTCATTTTCGCATAATATAATATTATGCTGTCTGAAGATGCAGCGCGAAGATATCTCGCTTCATTAACGGTAATGTACACAAATCATATCGGTTTGTTTTCGCAATGATTACCAAGAATTTCGTCATTAACGCGATGGCCTGGATGGATGGATGAATCAGTGAGCTTGCGTTACAAAGGAGATTGAATTAATTACCAGTAAAATGTGCTGTAATAAATTGTATCTTTCGACAGTAGGTACCTACGTTTGGGAACAAAACAAAATATTTTCTCCTGCTCAAAGCGTGTCGAAAAAGGTTTCCGCTGTACCTGTATCGGACTGTGCTACGCTGACGTAAACAACGGGCAATGTTTTGTTCATTCCAATTTGCAATTCTCAAAGGAAGCCACTGCCTGTTACATTGGACTGGGGCCTGGTGTAAACATGTTTGTCCGTCAATTTACTACTAGTCCTAGGTTTTAGCATAGTTATTAATAACGTCGGGATTACTTCACCGGCCTTATTTATTTTTTTCACATGTACTGTCCGACTGCTGGACAAAGGTCTCCCCCATGCTTTTCCTTAGTCTTTGTCTGCTGCGTTTTCCGGCCAATCGGTCAAGAACGAGTCTAGGTCGTAGCACCAGCGTTTCTTAGGCCTGCCTCGGTGACGACGCCCATCTTCAGGCACCCACTGCGTGACGACCCTGGCCACCTATCCCGACGCATCCTGTACGTGTGGCCCGCCCAACCCTGTCTGTCTACGAGCGTATTGTTGTGTTGCGAATTCGATCCATTAGTTTTATTTTAAAAATGCTTATGGACACAAATAACGCCGAAAATTGACTACATAAGTTAAGTACCAACGAGTATGAACAAAAATGCTATCGATTTGAAAAAGAGCAGGGTGAAAAACAATTTGGATAATTTTGCTACCCACTGATGTAGGTACGAAATATTGTTTTTGCTTCATAAATTATATGCAGCAGAACTGTGCACACATTCAGGGGTATTGTAGGTATTTTGCTTTTCTCTAACTTTAGCAACATCACGGCAGCTGTCCTGCGCTAAAAGCGGTAACATTTCCCGAGAGAACATAATATTATTTTATAGGAAGGATGTTGCATTTTGCGCCATAAGTAGGTAATAGCTTGCATGACTTTAGTTTTCAGCACTTCAGCGATGACTCGCGAAGCTTTCAGTGAAATTTCAACATTAATGTATGTTTTATGCTGATAATTTGTCTGAAAACGATAAATGTACAAGGAAGTGGGTACTAAAGACATTCAAGAGGTTTTATCACGTCTTCTTAATACATTGTTGCATGTCTTGTTGCAGCAACGATGTTCTTTATAGCGGTAAAGGCGTCGTTAACATATCTACTGCCTGAACGGACAATGTGATGGTCTCGACTCTCATCTCATGGGTCACGTACTAAAATTCCACTTTGATGCCCTTTTAACATTTTGTATTTAGGTACCTATATTCTAACTTTGTAAGCTTACTACTGCTTGGGAAAATCCTTTTCTTTGTAGATATCTAAGCACTTAAAAGTTAAGTACCTAGGTACTTCTGAAAATTGTTGATTAGATACTAACTGTGCCCCATGGCTTCGTTCGCGTGGAAGTCGTAAGATACACAATATACTAAAATAACAGCCACATTTTAATAAAACTCCCTCGTCCCCCGACCCGCCGCGTTGCATTACTTCGTTTTCGCTTACCGTGCTTTCTGACTTTTCTCTTTTTGCTCGACTCCTAAGGGTCGTAACGCGATGTAGTCTATAACCATCCTCGAGAATTGTGCTACCAAATGCAAAAAGAGTTTTTCAAATCCGACCTTTCGATCACCATCTCTTGAGTTTATTTTTTTTGCGCGGAACCCTAATTGTTTTTCTAAAATAAAAGTAGCCTAAGTTACTCCTTATAACATCAGCTATGCCAGTGAAAGTCCCGTCAAAATCGGTCCAGCCGTTTCGAAGATTAGCCGGAATAAACAGACAGACAGACCGACAGACAAAAATTTTTTAAATTGTTTTTTTTTTTGTTATAAGTACCGTATATACTTTCATCTACATAATATGTCATAGGTCCAAAGTTTTTTTATAACGGTAAAACCAGCACGGATAAACACGTTCCATTGCGCGCCGGTTTTTGTAAACATTTTTTTTAAGCATTTTGGACCAGTTGTTATAAATAATTTAGGTTTCACATAATGTTGATTCTGTACAGTTTCAGCTATACACACGTATTTTTTATTTTGGTATAGCTGCTGTAGTTTACTAAATAATAACCTTTAGGTTGGAAAAGCTCGCGAGAAATTCTGCCCGGAAATTCCGATCGCGCGGCTGGACGTTCAACGCTCTGACAGCTGTGTCGCCCGGACATTAAGGGCCGGCGCGCCCACTGGCGGCACGGGATATTTTTGCGAGAATAGAAATATAACTTATGCGTTTGTCAATAAGATTGAAATTTCAATGATGATGTCTAAAGGACGTCGCGGCATGCCTAAGGATACCGCGGCATCGTTGTCGTTGAAATTTCAATTTTATTGTCACACTATAAAGTTTTATTTATATTCGTCGCATAAAAATCCCTTGCCGTGCCGTACCGCCAGTGGGCCTAAAGTAGTTATGCAAGTGAGATTAGTCTATCTATGTAAACGCAACCACGATACCTACATGCCATCTTAATGTGAGAAAAGTGAAAAAAATAAATACAATCAAGTATTTACAGGGTGTGGCGTAAATAGTGGTCCAACGTTAAGGGGTCGATACACCGTATATTCAGCTATCACATACCAAAATTTGAAACGTTTTTTCCATAGATCTCAGAATAAAATATTTTTCTATTCTTTTTTGAAAAATACAACCTTGCTTTACTAATGTGGCTGTAATTTCTAAAAAAGATATTATTTTATCATATTTTTTTCTGTTTATCTGTGGAATACATGTGCTGTCACATGCAAGTAATTTTGTAAATGTAATTTTATAGGTAATAAAGAAAAATGTGTTTATTTCAAAATGTAACTCAAATGTCTAGAAAATTGTGTGACTTGAGGTGCGAATGGTGTATAAAAAATGTACGACACTGTCGGTACTCATTATTTTAAAAACTTGTGGAATTAATGCAAATTCTAAAATAGTATAATAATAACTGACTCTTTAATTTAAACAAAAGTTGTAACATTTCTATTCAAAAAGAGCTGAATTGTACAACCCAATTAGTAAAGCAAGGTGTAAAACTTTCAAAAAAGAATAAAAATATTTTATTCTGAGATCTATGGAAAAAAAGTTTCAAATTGTGGTATGTGATAGCTGAATATACGGTGTATCGACCGCTTAACGTTAGACCACTATTTACGCCACACCCTGTATACTTAATCACTCAGAGAACATATCGTTGCTGCAGTAGGTATTGGATAGCAAACGAATACGTACAGTCGTAGTACTAAATCAACATACTTACTTAAACTTTACAATTTAAACTAAATCCAGAAATTGCCGTCCTACAACTGTACTACCCACGCAGCACAGTGGGAAGAAAAGCACTTTTTTGGTTGAAAAATCTGCCTGCTCCCCAATTCTTAACCGATTTCAAACATTTTTTTTTAAATCAATTGAGAAGGGATAGGCTTTAACGGGCAACTGCTACTTTTTCGAGAAACTGCAATAACCTAAAAAAAAATAAGCCGTAAAATAATATCAAGATTTTTTTGAGGTTATGTTGGTCCTGCTTGGATCTGCATGACATCTTTATGTCCGAGTAAGAAGCCTATAAGGTTATATGACTGTAAGCTTCATGTCCAACATCGAAGATATTTTTTCTCAATTTGAAGCGATTGATCATTATTTTTTTTAGGTTATATTGCAGTTTCTCGAAAAAGTATCAGTTGCCCGTTAAAGCCTATCCCTTCCCATTTGACTAAAAAGAAAATGGTTGAAATCGGTTAAGGATTGAGGAGCAGGCAGATTTTTCAACCAAAAAAGTGCTTTCCTTCCCACTGTGCGCAGGCCGATACCGATTCTATTTATAAACCAAATGCCACAAAACCAATGATCCGTGCTGCGACCGCGATCAAGATGGAGTGAAGTTCCAAATAATATACTAGAGAATAAGGGAGTCCATCAAAGCTTTCAACTACAGCGCCATAAGTTTGATTGGAGTTCGGCGTCGAGTTACCGAGCCGTTATCACTTCGTCTCTTGTAGGTACATAGGTACCTATCATAGAATAAGAAAATCGTACTGTCGAAGTAAAACTCGTGAAGGTAGGTAATTTTCTTTGTGCGTTCGCCGAAGTCGCCGAATCGTTCAACTACCGCCGTCACCACCCGAAGTGCTAAAACCGCTCAACTGCGTGGGAAAGTTGTATTTTTTCTGATGAGTCATCACAAAAAAATACGACTCATCAGTGATGACAGTATAGTGGTATGAGGGACAGGGTGCAAAGTTTACTCATCCTCCTCTATAGAAAAGGGAGGATCCCCCGACCAGACACGGGTGTTTTGTCTGGTGGGCTACTGCCCGACGATTGATGTCGGGACGTTGTACATGTACATGTATACCTACACTTAGCACTATTCAAAAGCGTTTTTCTCGTGTAATTACGATTGCAACTTTAAGATAAGTATGGGATTCAAAATACTAAGTTCATCATACATAAAATTACAATTAACACAGTAGGAGAAAATGACTTTTAAAAGTTGTTCAATGTATACATATTAGTGCTCGTGACTGTACTATACGCTTGTGCCTACGAAGAATACCTACAGGTGCATGCGACCTGAGATTTCAATAGGTAATAAGTACCTACCTAATAATCATTAAGTCTTTTGTAAGTTTAAAAGAAGGCGTACCTACCTTATGCATAGGTAAATGATTACATACTTACTAATAAATAATTGGAGTCTTATCGCCTACAATCGCTTCAATTAATCTAGATCTGCCCACTTCCTACTTCAATAATATTACAAGTGGTGGAAAGGGCGGAAAGTTCATAATAGCGGGGGGAGTTACCTCCGTACAGTTTATATTATCTGTGGCACAGTGAATGTCATTTATTAAACTGGTAGTTCATACAATGAAGGTTTAATTTTTTTGTTCTTTTTGTACAGTGGCCGGACTCTTTGTTCGTAGTACGTAAGTATAGTCACGGACTTTAATTGATGAGCCACTATTCACACATTACAATTTTGCAGTTTTATACATTCACGAGATTACACGATTAAACACGAACTCAAACCGCATGCTCGGAAACAAGATGACAAATTACTCGGAAATAGTCATATCCATAGAGGTTGAAGGTTGACTAACAAGTTGTCAATAATAAATTATTACAATGTTGCATACGTTTATCCAATCTATTTGATACTGGCCTCTTTTGAATTACAGCTCATTAAAGACTTTATTTCTGAAAACCTATCCGAAGTAAACATAAACTACGACACGGAAATCTATACATATAAAATAAAATTGAAGTGTCTGTTTGTAATGTCAAAATAACAGCTTTTTACTAAATGTATAATAATATGAAAGTATAAACGGTACTTATAACAAAAACACAATTTTTTAATTTTTTGTCTGTTTGTCTGTCGGTTTGTCTTCTCTCTCTGTCTGTCTGTCTGTTTGTTCCAGCTAATCTCCAAAACGGCTGGACCGATTTTGACGGGACTTTCACTGGCAGATAGCTGATTTTATAAGCAATAACGTATGTTACTTTTATTTTAGAAAATAATTAGGGTTCCGTGCAAAAAATTAAAACCCATGAAATTGTGAACAAAATCCGATTCGAATAGGGAAGTATTGACATCCACGCGGGCGAAGCCGCGGGCAACAGCTAGTAGAAATAAAATTCATAATCAATTCTTCCAAGATGGCGGCAGTTATACGAGTATGTTATTTATGTTTAAGTGCAACAGTTATCATAATTGTCATGAACGTCATCTTGGACGCTACGCGTTCGGATAAAATCGTGGGTCCGAGTTTTTCGAAGTCGAAATGACTAATCATAATTTCTCCGTAAGCTAACGTTACTATCGCTACGCTAAAACAATTGTTGCTAGGTTACGGTTGCTAGACCTGCAACGTATGACTTTCCGTTTCTGAATGCACGAGTCTATCCGACTAAACCCGATTTACATTACACGGCTAAAATACGAAGTGGCAAGTGGCTCATCAATTAAAGTCCGTGACTGTACCTACCTACCTGAAAAAGCCTTTAACGCTTTCAAGGACGCTAAATGGCCATAGATGTCATAACAAAACTTATATTGTATCTCGTTCACTGTCCTTGAAAGCGTTAAGGAACATAATGGAAAACGGGTCGTCCAACAAGACCCAAATCTCTGTTTATTTTATGACCGAGTGGTTACTCGTTTTTCTGTTGAACACCCTACAACCTAGTTATGTTCGCGGAAATGCCTGCGTTATAAAAGTGTCTATAAAACTGTCGCTTAAAACACCTGTTAGAATTGAGTAGGTAAACAACCGATTTCATTATAGCCTGGGTTAATATTGTAACGACCCGCACGGACGTTATGGTGCCGGACGGATTTTTGTGCCCTTAAATTATACACTTAAGGACTTATAACTGATGTCTATTCATGAAAGAATCTATTACATATTTTTATATCAACACCATTCAGGGCCGGGAGGCCGACTTGTCAACCTACCATTGTTTTTTCCTATTCTCTTTTTAAATCAAAGCTTGTCTTCATAAACTAATAATTTTTTAAACCCGCGAAGGTTGCACGCTTAAGGCACGCTTAGTTAAAACCTCTACACACACTGCTATATTATCAAGCTGATCTCGCATTGTTTAGGATTTCCGTACAAAAGAGGTCAACTTATATAGCTTGATATGTAGCCATGTGTACAAGCATATAAACTGCATAGAATAAGAATAAACGGAAGCGAAACTCTTGCAGCGCACCGAATGGTTTATAAATGCTTACACTAGCTACAGTTTCAGAGTGCCAGAGCGCGCGGGCGTAAGAAACGTTCAACAATCGTCGGTCGCAGCTCACGTTACGCCGTAGCAGCTCGTAACGTGAGCTGCAGATCGCGTGGCGAGTACGAGCTGTTGTGGCGGCATCTACATGGCCACATGCGAACTAATGCGTAGTTAGTTAGTACACACTGACGTCACGTAAAATCCTGCATCGCGCAAGCGAAGTTTACCACGCGACTAGCAATACATATAAGTGCTCGTGACTGTACACCCCGTGGCTAGTTAGTGTTGCCACTATTGTTAATCTACATCTACCCGTAGCCAGTAGGTACTGCCAAGATGCGCGTTGGTTTTAAGACAATGATCCATTGGCTCCACAGTAGCCCACGATATGATGCTCTCTGAGCTCATGGCTAAGCTACGAACGATAGAACGACGTGTACTTAGCTTCGCTTCGCATGAAAATGTAGGCGGGATCGTCCACTGCGACCACGGCCACGCTATTCACGAATGTGTAGCTGGCAGCGGCGAGGTGTTAATTTTTGTAAAAGAGAATCCGAAGCGAAGCCGAGTTTAACTTACTTATCAATAAAGTAAAAATTAATTAATTAACTTAAAAATAAAAGTCCGAGTGCTGATGCGAAGCTCCGAAGGGAAGCCGGTAGGAATTGTGTTGTATGGTGCTTTCGCTACTGGTAGCTGACAAACAAATGAGCCGCACAGCTACCGTAAGTAACCTCTCCGTGCACATCCTTCGTAACAGTGGACGGTCGACTTTAATATTCAAATAAACAAACTTGGCTGAAACAAAACCACCAAATAAAAATACAATGTATACTTAAAGCGTGTGTAGCGTTTATTATGATCAATAAATTCAACAATGTCGTTTGTACAATTCGATATATTATAAATAACAGTGTAAACATTTAATTCATTGTAAATACAACAACTTCAAGCAATTTATTTGCGTATAACAATTTCATAAGCTTAGTGTATATTTTTTAATTCTTTCAAAGAACGTGCGACTTTTCGTCGCAATGTTTTAAGTCTGCGATTTTTTTCGTAAAGGGAGTGACCACACTTATCAAATCGGCTTGAGCCAGCCAAAAGGAGTTTTATGTCCATGCAGCCAATAAAAGCGACAGATACGTCATTCGCCTCGTTTCGGTTCGGACGACGCAACTTGTCACTGCCACCGCGTCGAACTATTCGCTTAAATTACATGAACATTAAGCTCTTTCTGACCGGCTTAAGCCGAATCCGCGTCGATAATCGTGGCCACTCCCTAATTGTTCCTTTTCGTCATAATACTGCAGTTTTAACAATAACTTAATCCAGTAAAAAAATAAAATTGGGTAAGTACTATGGGAGAAACGAACATCCATACACCGTACGAACTATATTTGTTTGCAGCACTCGGTCGCTACAGTAACGCTTGCTAACAGATGTGGTCATCGTGTGCACGGGATTTTGTTTTCAAAATGGTCAGACGTAAGTTTCCTCGATAGTATATAAATAGTTTCTACTGGACAGTGACGTCATAAACATACTTTTATGTACTTCATGTACCTACTGGGAATAACATGACAAAGCATATTATGATTAAAATTGTACAATATGGCACAATTTGTGCATGTTGCGTGCTTAGCGATTTGCATAGCATGACGAAATAAAGCCATCTTTCAAGTTGAAGCAACACAGAATTTTCACATTATAGATGTCCCATGCTTAAAAGCAATTGGCTGGCAAATGTACAGTGAACCGCACATCAGTGGTAGCATTTACACTACGAAAACCGCCCCTATTGCTACGCTATAAAGGCGCTGTCAATGTCAAATTGTTACCACTGATGTGCGGTCGACTGTATACAATGGTTTTTTTGGCGCCATCTTCTATTCAACAATGTCAACAATTCATAGGCGTTTTTTCCCTCCTTTGCTCGCAGTAACATTGGAGTCAAGACTACACATATCGGTGTAGTTGCAGTTGTATATACTTTCGTGAAAATGTTCTTTCAAATGCTCCAGTGGACATAGCTCGTGTTCACACATCGGAAGCTTAATTATTTTTTCTTGATGAAGAGTCAAAACGTGGTCGCCGTCCTTGCATCTGGTGACAGAGAAATATGTTTTTGTTTTATTTTAAATATCTGGAAAGCACAAGTGTGACCCACTGCTATTTTTTTTTTCGATACAATGAAATAATCTTTACATGAAACAGAGTAGAACAGGCTAAAAACAAAGCATTTTTTTTTTTTGACAACACGCACTTGACCACAAAATTAAGTATGTCAAAATTGTTTTCATGAATTAAGACCTAGGAAACGGTCCCTAAGACAGTTTATCCGTATCTCCTATGGATTCGGATTTCCACATACTGTCCCAGCTAAAAAATCACTCTGTTTAGATCGCTTTGGAAACATAGGAGAATTTTCTCTTCCTTTTAGATAACCATGTCTAATTTAGTCCCCAAATCTCCCTAGAAAGTTACACAGGCCATTGTTCAAATACGGTACGTGGTAAGCCAGATAAAACTGCAGATATAGTACCAGCTTGACATTCCCAGTGCTGGACAAAGATCTGTTGTCTTAAAGCAAACACACAGTGGGCTGTGAGTAGATAACTATGTCTAATTTAGTTCCCAAATCTCCCTAGAAAGTTACACAGGCCATTGTTCAAATACGGTACGTGGTAAACCAGATAAAACTGCAGATATAGTACCAGCTTGACATTCCCAGTGCTGGACAAAAAAATCTGTTGTCTTAAAGCAAATACACAGTGGGCTGTGAGCACCACTCTTGCTCAATGGTAAAACACGAAAGCGCACTCCTTTCTAACGTTTCGATGCCAAACAAACTAATTACGTCAGTGTTCTGTTTAACCAAATTACAACGAAACACTAAAACAAAATGTTAACCTATTTCTTCATAACAGATTTTACGCAACACTTTTTAACATTCTACAATAAAAATGCTGTCCTATTTTGTTCGTCGGAGATTTATATGATGACTTGTTCCCTATTAGCGCGGTAAAGTGCCAATTAATCTGAATTTCACTGGCACGCTAAGAAATCTGGATTAAGTGCTACTTACACCATAATGGTTTAATCTCATTTATTACTTTTAATGTTACTAGCTGTAACTGCGGTTTCGATAGCGTGGAATGATATTTAATAATATACTTAGTCTGGCCATAAATACTGTTACAATTAAAAATAAACAAAATATTACATTTGAATTTGGAATCTGTCATTTTTATATGATTGTTCATTGGGTTTTCTTATTTTGGCGCCAATACATTGTACAATATTTTGCGATATTAAAATGGAGTAGGGTGATAAAAAGAACCGAATCGCTGTGATTGCATTACACAAAGTAGGTATGGAGCCAAATTCAATGTTTAAAACTCTCCATATGCTTGGTATTAGTAAAATGTTTGTGTACCGGGCTATTAATAGGTACAATGAGACCTCCTCTGTTTGTGACAGAAAAAGATCTGGCCGTCCACGTAGTGTTCGTACGAAAAAGGTGGTCAAAGCAGTAAGGGAAAGAATTCGAAGAAATCCTGTCCGAAAGCAAAAGATTTTATCTCGGGAGATGAAGATAGGACCTAGAACCATGTCGCGTATTTTAAAAGATGACTTAGGACTTGCAGCCTATAAGAGACGTACTGGCGTACTGGTCATTTCTTATCTAATAATTTAAAAAAGAATAAGGTGGTAAAATCGAAACAACTACTGAAGCGGTACGCAAAGGGAGGTCACAGAAAAATTTTGTTTAAGGATGAGAAAATTTTTACAATTGAGCAACATTTTAACAAACAAAATAATAATAATATTACCATTTATTTCAGACCGTAATAACAAAACCGAACCGAAAATGACAGTACAGTCGACTCTCGTTAATTCGAAATTCGAGGGACTCTTAAGAGCCTATACTACCTCAGCTAAAATTCACTCTTCATCTCGCTCGCACGATACTGCGCGCGGTATGAGTGAGAGCGGGACTGAGTGCGGTGCTGGGCGGCAGGGAGCGCCGATAGTTTAGGTAATTGCTTTTTACGATGAAAATAATGGTAATTTAATAAAAATAAAAAACATAAGACCTGCTTTATAGTTAGTTCAGTCAGTATGCAAAGTTTCATGATCTAGTTTGAAGTATTTTTTGAATACCAGCGGTTTATTTTTCGATTTGGAGGTAACTTTGGAATTTTTTTCAAACGAGAAAATTTTATGGAATCGTGTTTTCGGCAAACATAGTACTTAACATTAATCCTCAACTTTACCATATATTTATTTCAGAATTAATGCTGCAGTATTTTCGACATAACGGAGGATCATGCTAAACCATTTGAGGTAGTATAGGCCCTTAAAATATTACGAATTATCGAGTGTTTGAAATATCAAATGGTTCGAAATTTGTGCGAGAAAATAAATTAAACTTCGAATTATTAAGTGTTGATCAATTATTATTTATTAACTGCTATTCTATATCAATGACAAAAGTTTAGAGGTACATTCGTGTAAGTATATAAATTCTTTTGCAACATCACTTTTCTTCTCACCTTCCTCTACTTTTTCGATTAACTTCTTCTTTTCAGCAATCGTCAAACATTTATACTTTCTAGGGCTCATAACTAACACAAAATTTTAATCTGTATACCAACGAAAGAGTAACAGTAACTGAAACATAACTAAACAAACCAATTCGTGTGCGTCAAATAGTCAAACTAATCATAACAAAAACAAAGTCTTCGTGTACGTTGATACAAGTTTGAACTTGTCGCAAAATGTACTTACAATCTTTCCGCCTCTTTCTCTCTGCTACTTTGAATTGTCGAGTGTTGGACGCCGATGAGTTCGAATTAACGCGTCGTTTTGTTATATTGCAATGATTTTTTCGTTCGAATTACCAAGAGCATAAAAATGTATTGATTTAGTTCGAAATATAAAGAGATTTTGTAAGGAACTCGTGATAACTTTGAATTATAGAGAGATTCGAATTATCGCAGGTTTGAATTAACGAGAGTCGACTGTATTTATGCTCAAAGCTTCCCAATTAGTCGACAGAGTGCAACGTGGGCACTATCCGACTTCAGTGATGGTTTGGTGGGGTATTAGCTATGAAGGAGTGACTGAGCCATACTTTTGTGAAAAAGGTATCAAAACATCGGCACAAGTGTATCAAAATACCATTCTTGAGAAGGTAGTGAAGCCCTTTAACAACACCATGTTCAATAACCAAGAATGGTCCTTCCAGCAAGACTCGGCGCCGAGTCATAAAGCTCGGTCTACGCAGTCCTGGTTGGAAACGAACGTTTCGGACTTCATCAGAGCCGTCGTCTAGTCCCGATCTTAATCCGCTGGATTATGATTTATGGTCAGTTTTAGAGAGTACGGCTTGCTCTAAACGCCATGATAATTTGGAGTCCCTAAAACAATCCGTACGATTGCCAGTGAAGAATTTTCCCATGGAAAGATTGCGTGCTTCTATTGATAACTGGCCTCAACGTTTAAAGGACTGTATTGCAGCCAATGGAGACCACTTCGAAAAAGCTTTTTATTTTTTAAATTGTTTTATATTTATGTATTAAACTAACACACTGTAAAAGTAATAAATTTTATTTGTGATAGAATTTTTTTTTTTGTTTCAGTATTTATGGCAAGACTAGGTATACAGGGTGTCCGGTAAAGAATGGATAACCTTGAAATCGCATATAACAGACCTTATGGCTGTTCTAAAAAAAATACTAAAAAAAATATATCCCAAGTAATAACTAAGATTTTTTTGAAAAATAATACTAACTTTTTTTACATTTTTCATCACCACAACCACAAATGAATGAATTCCATCGGTTATCTGTTGTTATAATATTGTACGTTGACTATGCCGCCGACAGAGAGGCAATAAATAATGTGACTAGAAATTACACAGAATTTTTTTCTAAAAAAATTATATCTTGGGTACTTACTACTTGGGATATACATTTTTTTTTTTGTATTTTTTTTAGAACGGCCATAGGGTCTATTATATGCTATCGCAAGGTTATCCATTAATTACCGGACACCCTGTATATTCTTTAACACTAAAACAGTCGAGGCGTCGTGGGACACCCGGTTGGAACAAATTCCCTTTCGCTTTGTGTGTTACGTAACAAAACTGTTGTGACGGTCAAAATGTTACAATTTTTTTGGTCTAGCTCTCACTCGCCAAGTGTACAAAGTATGTATAACGTGCGATAAGAAACTTCGTTCCAATAACTATAAGCGAGATAACAATCTTTATACAAGGTGTAACATAATTAACGCACAACTTCTTAAGGGGTCATTGTACTCATCATTATGAACAACTTTTACTATGGGACCAAACCTGAAGTCGCGAAAAAAATCAGCTAATCCATACATTTATGTTCGCATAGCTCGTCAAAATGTAGGGAACACCTGATTTTTTTCGCGATTATTTTTGGTTTTTTTTTTTTATTGCTTTCTGCATTTAATAAAAAGCTATATTTTTACTAAATGCAGAAAACAATAAAAAAAAAACAATTTTTAAAAATGTTGTCCGTCTGTCTGTCTGTTTTTTCCGGCTAATCGCCGAAACGGCTAGACCGATTTTGACGGGACTTTCACTGGCTGATAGCTGATGTTATAAAGAGTAACTTAGGCTACTTTTATTTTAGAAAAATAATTAGGGTTTCGCACCAAAAAATTAATTCTCTGGAACTACCAGTAGGTTTTAAAAATTTCGTTTTGCTTTTGGTAGCCCAATTCTCGAGGATGGTTATATGCTATTTAACATCACGCTGTGACCCTAAGAAGCCGAGCAAAAATAAAAGTCAGAAAGAACGCTGAGTGAAAACGAAATAATGGCGCGGGCGGGCGATGCAACGCGTCGGGTCAGGGGACGAGGGAGTTTTTTTTTTTAATATGGCTGTTATTTTAGTATATTGTATATCTTACGACTTCCACGCGAACGAAGTCGCGGGGCACAGCTAGTATTTTAATAACAACGTAATAGTTGAGAGCCACAACCTACACCTAAGGGGGTTCTCGTTAGGGAGCTGGATCAAGAGCTTGATTTAGAAAGCGGTACTTCTGAACACGGCTGGTATTGTTAGGAGGTTACTCTCTATGGAGCCCTGACCGCCGTTTGCTTGAACCCTATTCCTGATAACGGTGGGATAATATTTTTTATGCATACATACATTTTTTAAGAATATTTTATCTTGGACATTACTGACACTGAAGGAAAAACATCTTGAGGAAACCTGGACTTATCTATACATAGTTACTTTTAATTTGACGTATTCCTTCCCGGACGTGATAGTGTGACCCCTTTGCAACATTTAAGCATCCCATATAGCCTAGACGAAAATCAATGGGATTCGAGAAAATCTTAATTGGGTGTTTCTGGTAAAATATCCCATATTTCGACATAAAATATGATTTTTCTCTAAACTCTCAAGTTGAATGATCATCAATCCTACTTTATCTGGTAGTTAAAACTGTAACAAAGCTTTTGACGTAACCTAGTGTTCAAAAACATAAGCAGTTTAAAGAAACTACAAGATATTAATTAACAATTTTCAAAAATCACCATTTATCTCAAAATTTTACTATGACACGCGTACGAATTACAGAGAAGACATCTTCATTTAATCAGCTATCGAAAGAATCACAAATGTTAAAAAAAATATTTAGAGGAGGCCATGAAACAGTCGATAATGCTGACAAAGGTAGAATTTGCAAGTTAAAGCAAGCAACTGACTAAAAATTAAATGCTGTTCGTTAGTAAGCGCACTTCACTTGAGAACGGCTGGACCGATTTGGCTAATTTTTGTTTTAAAATGTTCGTAATAGTCCGAATTAGGTTTTACGGAAAGAAAAATTTTAAAAGTTGCCAGGAACATGTGAAAACTCGGGAAATCTGAAAGTGCAATATCTATGGGCATTTTTTATGAATTATTGTTTGGGCAGGAAAACGTGTCGGTCAGCTAGTAGTTATTATAAGTCTGAAATCGACAACCCGTCTTGAGCAAGTGTGGTGATCAAAGTTCGTGCTTTCTCTGTATGAGAAGAGGCCTTTGCCCAGTCTGATAATAATAGGCTGGTATTATTTATTGTATTTATTTATATTTTTTAAAAACAACTTATTAACAAAGTGATATCTTACTTGAACAACACAAACGCCAAGTTGGCCGCAAAGCAGTCTATTTTGGACAGTTTCCACTCCCTGTTCTCCATAATGTGGTCCCCTTTGAGTGGCGACGGCGGTCGAAAGAGCTCCAGATGCGTCAAGATCTTCAGGACAGCGCCCGAGTGACTGAATAGGAAGACTGACCGATAGCCGCTGTCTTTGCTGCATAGAATGAAATTGTGAGTTAGAAAACTAAGAGTAATAGAGTTGTAACTAAAGACTATTCAAATCCCTGTTTCCAATAGGGATATTACGCAAAGCTGAGACAGCAGATAGCGCGACTTTGACACGAGGTAAACAAAGCAAACTGTCAAAGGCAGGCAGCAACATTTTCCGGCGTTTTTCAATATTATTTCAGCTTTATTTGATTTAAGGCTCCTGCAAACAGGCGCACCACGCGACGCGAATCGCACGCGACACAAAGGCACTGCGTATCGCGCTCTTAGCGTATCGATGACAATCTAAATAGACTCGGCCCAGAATTCGACTACGAGTTTGGCGCGCGTCCATCAGTTCCTGTAACGTGCAGCTGACAGGACACGCAGGACATGATATTAAGTGTCCCATCGTTTGTGGAACAGCACCACATTTACACTCCAAGGCGGAGTCGTCAATGAGTCTCCACCTAAACAGGTTTTCCCTGCTTCGGCCAACCTGGGTCTGGAGTCTGTTTAAAGACTTCCAGGTTACCCAAGGCAAATCATGTCCAGGCGGGAGATCTTCAGCAGGTGGAACAAATGGTTTGGGTAAGGAAGCACTGTCTGGCCACAGCTGCAGTCTTTCTTTTGATCGTTCGCCAGTGAGTGGACCGACACAATTTAAAAAACTGTTTCGGCTTTTCAGCCTTTGTGGCACAAGGAGGTTGTCGTGCAAATGGTGTCTTGTGTCGGATACCATTTTGTCTCTTTCGCTGGAGCTAGCCACAGCTCTGCGAACCATTAGTGGCGCTATTCCTGCTAGTGGATGATACAGCATTTGAACCGAAGTCGGTTTTAGGCAACCAGTGATGATCCGGACCGTTTCGTTCAAAGCTGTATCCACTAACTTTGCATGGGCAGAACGAGTCCACACGGGGCAAGCGAATTCACCCACAGAAAACGATAGCGCCAACCCAGTATTTCGCAAAACGTCAGGCGAAGCACCCCACTTCGATGAGACTAGTCGCTGAAGAAGACTATTGCGAGTGTGCACCTTCTGCTTGATGTTCTTGCAGTTTTTGCTGAATGTTAAAGACCTGTCCAGAGTAACACCAAGATATTTAAGGGAGTTGCTGTGCTCGATGGACACCCCACCCCAAACGATATTAAGTTTGCGGTGCGCCTCTCTATTGCGGAGATGAAATATGCAAGACTGAGTTTTGCTCGGAATGGGCTTGAGTGAGTTAGCGAGGTAATACGTGGCTAAGTCACCCAGAGCGTCTGACAATTAGACCTCAACCGCCTCAAAGGTGGTGGCTTGAGAGGTGGGGGCAAGGTCGTCTGCATAGAGGCCTTATTACTATAAATTGTCGGTTAAAATTATACCAAAAACTACTTTGCAATATACTTTTAACGTTACATTCAAGTAAATAGCACAAAAAATTGTGTTTTTACATTAGGTTTATACTCTCGACCTGTAAAAATCCTTCATTCTTATAGTTTTGAGCTCTGAAATGATCAGAACACAACCTTTAATGTTTTGTGACTGTAGAGTGCTTGCAACGTGCGAAGTTATTCGTTTTTAGTGAATTAATGAACACCTTCGTTCCTGCATATACTACGTAACGGCACAACACTGATTCACTGATCCGATCACTACAACAATATATCAGTAGATTGTAAACAAACCGGATTTCTCATTAACAGTCACTTATTATTTTTTTAACCATAGTTTTTTTTTATAACCATAGATAATAGAAGAGGCCTAAACTTCATGTTTTTTACTTTTGTATACGTTATTTATTTATCCCCTTATAATTATCATTACAGGTTTCATTACCTAATGCGATAGTACGGTCTCATAAAATGCATTTAATATTAAAATTATTTACAATTTAAAATTATTAAGAACTTTAACCTTTCTGCTATCTAGTGCAATGGTGCCCTCTAGCAGGAGCAATTGGCAGTAGAGTTGATATTTGTTAATATCAAATTTATACAAGTGTAAATTAAGTTGATTTCAGAATTACATGAAATGTGGGTGTACTACAAGTAGGCATACATATGCCTAAGCCTTCGGGGAATATAAGCGTGATGTTATGTTGAGAATTACTAGCACTATTTAAAAAGCCTAGGGCAAACTGAACTTTATGGTCAGTTATTAAGGTTATTTTTCAAAATACACAGATTTGTTTACATTTTTGGAAACTAAATTGTGAACGCAGTTAACAAACAAATTAGTATTAGTTTGTTACGCAGGCGTAGTATATCTAAAGCGCTGACTAAGGACGACCTCAATCAATTATAACAAACAAGTAAAATGCGCAATTAGCGACACGAGGCAAAGGTGCTGAATTAACAAAATACCGTGGCACCATCGCGCCAACGCAACATGAGGTCGGCCACTTCTATTTCGGCTTTGAAGGAAGACATAACTTTAGATTTAGCTAGACATAGTTTTCTTTTATTGTAATTTCTTTTACTTGAATTAAATCAGTTTTAAAATCTAAATTGGTTTTTTTTAAGTATCCCGGCCGCAGCCTTCGTAATTGGCGCAGTCGGTAGGATACTCGAGGTTAGCTAGGTCTATCTTATATCGATATTATCGCTACCGCGCGTGAGCGATCGCGGCTAACTTGCTGTCAAGCTTCATCGAGTATCCGAACTCAAGGATTGCTGCCGGGAGAGAACGGGATCCAGACATCGACCCCAGAGACCGATATGAAGGTTATGTGAGTACGCTTGAATTATTCCCTGTGTTGCTTCCTGTGTACCCAAGTCTCTTAATCCTTCAAAATTTTTCACCCACGTAATTTAGGACCTCGCGAGTCTACATCAGGTAGACCCAATAGTAGGCAATTAGTATTAGATTCGAATAGGGATATAGATTTAGGTTTAAATAGTTTATACGAAGACTGCAAAATGTCGTGCGATCCGGACACGATTTATAAGGCTCTACGCCCAGTCCCCGAGTTCGATGGGAACCCCAACGTACTCACGCGATTTATTAAATTATGTGACCAGATAGTTAGTACTTATTTAAGTAATGCACCGGGTAGTGAGTTAGGTAATCTATACCTTTTGAACGGCATATTAAATAAAATAACAGGCACCGCGGCAACTAGAATTAATTCGAACGGCATCCCAGATAGTTGGGCAGGAATACGGAATACTCTAATTAATAGCTTTGCCGACCAGAGGGACGAAACGGCCCTCTATAATGACCTCCTAGTATCAGCTCAGGGTAACAGCACTCCACAAGAGTACTACGACCAGTGTCAATCGTTATTCAGCACCATCATGACTTATATATCGTTGCATGAAACAGTGAATACCACCATAGAAGCGAAACGTACACTATACAAAAAACTAACAATGCAAGCGTTTGTACGTGGCCTAAAAGAACCTCTGGGTTCCCGCATACGTTGCATGCGTCCTGAAAGCATCGAAAGGGCGCTGGAGTTTGTTCAAGAGGAACTAAATGTGATGTACCTGCAAAACCGTAATGATAGCGCGAGTGTAAAAAGGCCACTTCCAACCGCTCCTATACCCAAATTACTAACACAGCCCACAGGTTTTCTACCCATGCCGATGCCGAAACCCTTTCCAAACTGGCAACGGCCACCGGTTCCGCAGAGCAGTTGGAGACCACCTATGTTCCAACCACATGGCGCGCCACGTGCGCCCATCGCACTTAATAACCAAACGCGTACGCAGCAAATGTTCCGCGCGCCGCCGCCTAACTATAACGCGCAAAGTAACGTATTCAGAATTCAGCCACGTGCCCTAGCCCCGGGACCTCAGCCAATGAGCGGGGTCAGCCATTTTGTTGCTAAACCCATGCCAAGTAAACCTCACGACTGGGGCAAGTTTGGCAACCCGCCCCCAACGAATTATTTTAAAACCCGTGAGATGAACTTCAACGATTGTAACGAATATAACTACGATTATTACGTCGTGGAGGAACCCTACTCTTATGATTACGACCACGCTGACTATAATAACGTCTATTATGACGACGGCAACTACTATTACGTACAGGATCTCGGACCGGCCGTACCGCCCGAGCAAAAACCAATTCAACCCTCTACTAAATGCGAGGAACCCCAACCCTCGACTAGTAACGCAAACCAGGATTTTCAGATGAAACCCCCATTAAAACCCTCAAAATAGAAGTCAACTTGCAAACGCAACGACAGTTGCCCTACATAAAAATATCCGACCCCCCACTAAACCTACTCATTGATACCAGAGCAAACCAGTCGTTTATTAGTCCTACAGCTGTACAACGGTACTACTCGGAATACCCTCTTAACTATGACCCCTTCGAGGTGACTAACGTCCACGCCACAACTAGAAACGACTATTCTATAACTATACCATCTTTCCGCGAACTCAATGACCCTAGCGAAATTAAATTATTCATATATGACTTTCACAAATTCTTTGATGGACTTATCGGACTAGATTTACTGACCAAATGGAATACGAAGATTGACCTAAAGGACAACCTATTGATTACAGCCACCGCAAAGAACCCTATCTTAATGTTTAATTCGCGGAATGTAAACCTTTACGAGGCTGTTATACCAGCCAACACTACTAAGCTTATCAGACTACCTATAAACGCTAAAGACGGTGACGTACATATCCCACAACAATACCTATGCAATTGTATTGTAAGCGAATGCATTACAACCGTTTGTAATAACCGCGGCATTGTAGAAATTCTAAACCCATCAAACAACGATACTATTCTATCCCTAGACCACCCGGTAGAGGCTGTAACCTTAAATAATATCGAATGCATGAACCTAGAACAAATACCCGACACATCTCGCATTAATAAAGTAATATCAAAATTGCGGACAGATCATCTTAATGAGGAGGAGAAAATTAACTTAGTAAATATTTGTTCGAAGTATGCAGATGTATTTTACATAGAAGGCGAACCCTTATCTTTCACCAATAAAGTAAAACACCGTATAAGGACTGTAGATGACACACCTACTTATACCAAGACTTACAGATATCCTTTCGTTCATCGCCAAGAGGTTAGGGAGCAAATTTCAAAAATGCTGGAGCAAAATATAATCAGACCCTCTGACTCAGCCTGGAGCTCTCCCATTTGGGTTGTCCCTAAGAAAGCAGACGCTTCTGGGAAACAAAAATGGAGACTCGTAGTAGACTTCCGAAAATTAAACGAAAAAACCATAGACGATAAATACCCCATACCGAACATAACAGACGTCCTGGACAAAAGTGGAGACAGACCCTGACGACATTCATAAGACGGCATTCAACGTAGAACATGGGCATTTTGAGTTCTTAAGAATGCCCATGGGTTTAAAGAACTCCCCGTCAACATTCCAACGGGTAATGGACAATGTTCTGAGAGGCCTACAAAACGTGATCTGCCTGGTCTATATGGATGACATCATAGTGTACAGTACCTCGCTCCAGGAGCACCTAAATAACCTAGAAAAAGTATTCCAACGACTCCGGGAGTCTAACTTTAAGATTCAGATGGATAAGTCTGAATTCTTGAAGCTAGAAACCGCTTTCCTAGGTCATATAATAAGCAATGAGGGAATTAAACCGAACCCAGACAAAATTGCAGCTATACAGAAATACCCCATACCCAAAACCGCAAAACAGATAAAACAGTTCCTCGGACTTATAGGATACTACAGAAAATTCATACCCGATTTCGCTAAAATTACGAAACCCTTTACTCAGTGCTTAAAGAAGGGTAGGACCGTCACACTTACTAAAGACTACGTTGACTGCTACGAACGATGTAAAAACCTCTTAACAAACGACCCAATCCTACAGTACCCTGATTTTAACAAAGAATTTATACTGACTACAGACGCCTCCAACTTTGCAATAGGAGCCATACTATCACAAGGGCCTATAGGGTCAGACAGACCGATTTCATACGCATCCCGAACATTGAACGAAAGCGAGACAAACTACAGCACCATTGAGAAAGAGCTTCTCGCTATCGTGTGGGCTACTAAGTACTTTCGACCCTACCTCTTTGGACGCAAGTTTAGGATAGTTACGGATCATAAGCCATTGCAATGGATCATGAGCTTGAAAGAACCTAACTCGCGTCTAACTAGATGGAGATTGAAACTCAGTGAGTATGACTTCACTGTAGTGTACAAAAAGGGCAAAAACAACACCAATGCTGATGCCCTCTCGCGAGTAGAAATACACAATGACGAGATAAGCTCGATAATAGCGAACCCTTCCGAGAAACCCCCGTCGATAGCAGACTCTAGTACTAAAACAGCCCACACAAGTAACGAAAACCCTATACTCGAGGTACCAATCACCGACGAACCTATAAATAAACTCCACCGACAAATAATCATGACAGTAGTAGGAGACATTAAAAAAAGACCGACCGCGACCAAACCTTTCGACACCCATACTCGCACCTCCATACAAGTTTCAAAATCTAACCTAATAGATGACGTTGTAGCCGCCATAAAAGAGTACGTAAACCCGAAAATAAAAACCGGTATTCTTATTAACCCCCCTTTGAGTATGTATGACCAGTGGCGTGCACAGAGATTTCAGACAGGGTATGCACAAGAAAAAAAACTTACCAGTTTCAGCTTGTTGTACCTACCCTAAGTGGGTTCCCAAATTCCCATCATATTTATTTAGCCAACAAAACTACAAGTTCCTGAAAATTGCCTTTATTAAACAACAAGCTGGGTTCGTCATGAATGCTAATTCTTGTTTACCTAAAAAACAAACTACATAAATCAACCGTTTGAAAATGTTTCTATTTCTTTCAACTTTCGCGTTGTGCCTTTCAATATCTAACTTTAACTGGCTATTCAAACTAGTCTCTATTCTTCCTTTACTAAAAGTTTGGAACTTTAAGCAGGATTCTAGATGTTTTTCAGAAGAATCATGCTTAGCAGCCGCTTTGTGAAAATTATTTAAATGAGTACCCGCTATACGTCCAAACATTCTTTTTATCTTGATTAGTAAACAAAATGCAAGGGAAACAATACAATGTGTTTGTGTGTACACAACCAGTTAGCCAGTAGATAATAGTTATCATAAAACTTTTTATGAAAATAACGAGTAGTATTACCTATTCTTTGAGTTAAATCCAACCCGGGTACACACCTTCCCTTTGCAAACAATCTAACTTTTTCCTTAAAAGATAACGACGAAAACGCGGCGGATTTTAATTTATATAAACACACTTCGCTAGCACAGGTCTCACATGTATAATTTTCCATATTTTACATAAACTTGCTAAATAATTACTCGACAGTTGCGCCAAGAAAAACAATATGGCGAAAAAACTGCAATTTATTACATTACGAACTAATATGAAAGAATGAATTAGTTGGTAGTCGGTCATTTGGTCAATCCGACTAAAAAAAGTCGACCCTCTGCAATGAACAATTAAGCGGTGCTTTTACGGCTTCTCAATTAGGACGGGTTGCAATGTAAGCTATGCTTCTAAAACTCCAACACGCACACACATTTTCACGCACACAGTCACACTTTTGCTGTGTACTACACGAGATGCGTTGTATGAAGAATAAGCAAGGTGTAGTAATGCTTTTGCCCACGGGAGCGCTGACTGCGCGGTGCGCGCGGCGGTGGATGTTCACCGCTCCAACGAGTTAGTTAAAAAAAAAAGTAATAGATGGCGCGTAAGCTAAATTACCATGATTTTTTTGAATTATAGTTATTTATCATTTAGAGGGGCATGTATGTGTAGGACTACAGGGTATGCAGAGCTTATTTGCATGTATGGAGTGCACGCCACTGTGTATGACATCATTCCCATAATACAAGACAACTTTAAAAGCTCTGCAATGAACCTCGTGCTATGTAAATCCGAACTCGAAAATGTAAAACAGTACCTTAGGCAGCAGGAAATAATTAGGCACTATCATGACGAAAAAACGAATCATCGTGGCATAAACGAATGTCACCTAGCCCTCTCGCATAAATATTACTGGCCTAAGATGAGAGACCAGATCACAAAATATATTAACGAATGCACTATTTGTGGTCAGGCAAAATATGATCGAAGTCCCATCAAACAAAAGTTTAACATAGTGCCACCGGCCACTAAACCGTTCGAAATAATTCATATGGACCTTTTCACGGTCGAAAATGAAAAATACCTAACATTCATCGATGTATTCTCTAAATACGGGCAAGCATATCTTATGAAAGACGGCACCGCAATTAGTATCTTACAGGGCCTATTGCAGTTCTGCACTCACCACGGATTCCCTGTAACTATAATAACGGACAACGGTACCGAGTATGCTAATCAGCTGTTCGCTGAATTCACTAGACTCCACAAAATTAATCACCATAAAACGCTAGCTCACAGTCCCAATGATAACGGCAACATAGAAAGGTTTCACTCCACGTTACTCGAACATATAAGAATCCTACGTATTCAACATAAAAAAGAACCCGCCAATAACCTAATACCATACGCCTTACTCGGATATAATAGCTCAATCCATAGTTTCACTAAGTGCAGACCATGCGATGTAATAACTGGGCATTTTGATAGCCGAGACCCGTGGGACATCGATCTTAGTAGCCACCTATTGCAACAGTACGTATTAAACCATAGAGATCAAATGAAAAAAGTATACCAAATCATAAACGAAACCTCTCTTAGTAATCGCACCTCTTTAATCGAAAATAGAAATAAAACCCGCGAGCAGGAGGAGGAGTATCAACCCAAACAACAGATCTTCATAAAAAACCCATCAGCCCCGCGACAAAAGTTAGCCCCTAGATATACTCAGGATGTAGTCTTAGCAGATTTACCTATCCACATCTATACGTCAAAGAAACGCGGCCCTGTAGCAAAATCACGACTTAAACGCGTACCTAAGACTGCTAAATTGTTGCAGGATGACGCTGATACTGACAATATATGCAATACGGAGCCAGGAGATAAAACTTGAAAGCCTAGACTCTGGAGTTGGACTACTACCCTTTAAACTTGGACCACTCAGACTAATAACCCATCATCATACATTCCTTCAATATGTCAACCTGGACGACATTGAAAACACTCTTTCCACCCTACAAACTCAATTCGATTACATTAAATTACACATGATTAAGGATGCATATTCTCTCTACGAGTATCAAATAGACTACCTTTCGGATAAGTTAAGTAGAGTCACTGACCACCTACGTACTCTGGAGCCTAGACGGTCGAAAAGAGGTCTTATAGACGGCCTAGGATCTGTCATAAAAAGCGTTACAGGTAACCTCGATTACTCGGATGCTGTTCGATATAATAACGCCATAGAGACGTTGAGAAATAATCAAAAAAAGACTGTAGACGAATTTAACGAGCATATCAGCATCAGTAAAGAGTGGATGCTATCTCATACTAATATTATAAATAAAATTGTTGAAAACCAGAACAAAATTAACACCACACTGAGTCTATTAATAAAACAAGCAGAAAGTAGCATAAATATGATCCAGGTCGCTAAGTTCAATCAGCTGTTGACTATCGTCAGCGAAAACATAGAGGACGTGTTATCGGAATTATATAGAATAGAGAACATTTTATCGTTCACCCGCGCGATGACTACCCATCATAGCATGTTAGGAATAGACATTTTAGGTAACGTAGTAAATAGGCTTAAGGAGATTTATGGTAAGAACCACGTAATAGAGTTAGAACTACGACAGTACTATGACATCATTAAAGCCGGATATTATTACGACGACAAGAGAATAGTAATAGCATTTAGGTTCCCCATAGTCTCAGAAGATACTTATACACTCTACAAACTCTCCATAGTCCCGAACAAGAACAACCAAGTCCTCATACCTCCTTATCCTTTCATAGCAACAAATGGGAAAACGTTCATGTACATGGAGGCAGAATGCCCGAAGTTAGATAATAATCGGTATCTCTGCGAGCAAAAGACAAATCACTATATCCAGACTCAAGCTGACTGCGTGCAAACCTTCATTTCAAGCAAGACATTACTAAAATCCTGTAAACTGACGACTGTACATCTATTTAAACCGGCTGTAGAAGAACTAGACAGTAGACACTTCGTTATATCATTTCCTCAATCTACTAGAGTCCAGATGAAATGTGGAAGCGACGATTACGACACACTGCGGGGAAGCTACCTTGCCACCATTCCATTGCACTGCTCGATACACACAAACGAAATTACCTTACTAAACACTAAGGACGAGATAAAAGGCCAACCTGTAAAAGTATTGAACGTCCCCTACACTACTGAAATGCAGGAGATAAGCTCATTACATGCAAATTTAACATCTATTAACTTGGATAGACTACACACTATTCAGGACAGAATAACTCTTCAGTCGCCGATTTCATCGTTTGAAACAACTGAAACGCTATATCATACCACTATACCGTTTTATGTTATACTGTGTATCGCAGCCATACTTACAATTGCGATGATAACCAGAAGATATTTCCCTGGGAGAACCCTTTCCAGGAAACGGAGCCAAAACGATGCTGTATCCACAGGACCAGGAAATCATGAAGACGCAGTTCCTGTAACATCTGAAACGCATACGCAACGAGAAAACCTACCAGCAACATTTTCACTAAGCGTTTTAAAATAGTTGCTGAACTACAGGCGGAGGTGTTACGCAGGCGTAGTATATCTAAAGCGCTGACTAAGGACGACCTCAATCAATTATAACAAACAAGTAAAATGCGCAATTAGCGACACGAGGCAAAGGTGCTGAATTAACAAAATACCGCGGCACCATCGCGCCAACGCAACATGAGGTCGGCCACTTCTATTTCGGCTTTGAAGGAAGACATAACTTTAGATTTAGCTAGATATAGTTTTCTTTTATTGTAATTTCTTTTACTTGAATTAAATCAGTTTTAAAATCTAAATTGGTTTTTTTTAAGTATCCCGGCCGCAGCCTTCGTAATTAGTTACTAATTTGTTGTATACAGACAGCTATATTAAACTGAGTTGGCCTCTAACATTGAAACAGTTCCCAGCAGTAAATATGGCACGAGTTTAAGAGAAGCTCGATTTTGAACAGGCGTCTCTTTTACTGATACCTTGTAATAGCCTCTTTCTAAAGCTCCATGTATTACACATGGAGCTTTAGAAAGAGCCTTACGCCAAAATACAAATAAAATAAAAATTACGAGCTTGAATAATAAATGAATATTAACATAACATCACGCCTTGTTTCCCCGAAGGGTTAGGCAGAGGTGTAGTACCTATAGTAGTACACCCACAAAATATATATATATATGTTTATTAATTTATTTATTTTTTAATTATTTTTATTAAATGAATATTATACCAATATTTACCCAAAATATTCAAACATGTTTTTCATTAAAAAGCATGCTTGGCGATACGTCAGTTCGTGGCCATAGCCATCCAGCCAGTACGCTTTCAGATCATGATAGTACTCAAACACCTGAAAAAAAACAAAGACGTTCAAAATTAATGGTGTAAAAATATGACGAAATCCTCTACTTCTATTTTTATTATTTAAAATTCAACTTTACACTTTCGTCATTATCTTAGGCAGAAGTTAAACTGAAAAGGTTACTGCAATGTAATTTTTTAGAGGTTTGTAGGGTTCCGTACCACAAAAGGAAAAACGGAACCCTTATAGGATCACTTCGTTGTCCTTCCGTCTGTCTGTCAAGAGCCTTTTTTTCAGGAACGCGTGGAGGTATCAAATACGTAGGTCTACGGTCCCTAGAGCTCTAAAAAAAAGCTTCTAAGTCAACACAATAAAAATTACGGCCATTTATTCGACTTTTTTGATACTCTTAAATAATTGATTTATTTGCGAGTATCATAATATGTCGCATAAATGGCCATATTTTTAGGGTACTTCCCGTTGACCTAGAATCATGAAATTTGGCAAGAAGCAAGGTCTCACAACACAAGTAAAAGAAAAGGTCCGAAAATCGCTAATTTGTAGTTTTATCACATTCAAAAAAAATGCGATTACAAACTTACATTTGTAGTTGGAGAATTGACCGTGACGTATATCGATGTGTGGGAGAACATTTTATCAACTACAAAGTTAAGTTTGTACTTGGGATAAATTCATCCCATAAACTAGCTTTCTCAGACATATTAATCGTATGCCTTAAGCCAGATACATAGTTGAGTGACGAAATGTGTCGTGTTACGCTGGCAATTCCAAGTTGAGTTAGGTAAGGTTTTATATTTCTACTTTTATTAACCGACTTCTTTAAAATAGAACATTTTCCCAATTTTTTTTTAAACTAGATTTCACTATAGGTCGACCGCTTAACTGAGACGTTGCCCGATGTAGCAGCGCGGTGAGGGAGGGGTGTGGTGACGTGATGCAAGAACTCAGTGATTCGTCAACTTATGACAACTATCACCCCTTCCGCACCGCACGGCTACCTCAGGCAACGTCTCAGTTTTGCAGAAGTTACCTGTATACTCTTTTCATCAAACCCGTAACACCAGGGCGATATGTGATGTTTATCCCAAGAAGTTTCATATCCACAATACTTGTACATCAAATTCACCGTATCTGCAAATGCAAATGTAGTTTTAGTAAATAAGTTTTACTTTAAAAGAAGCTTATGATTTAAGCATGAAAAATACTGCGTATATAGTAAGTGCCAGGATTAATTCTTAAGTACCTAAAAGGTTATGTCTTAGCTAGAGCAGAGCAGTTCGTTTACAAAAACGAGGGCCAAAAGGTGTCTTTGTAAGTTAGAGTGATATAAGCTCACGCGAGAATCACTCAACTTCAACTTATCTTAAACTTAAAATTCTGAAACTCAATACTAGAAACTCGAAAAATGTAACAGTAACATCACAAGCACTATGTAACTTATTATATTTCAGGGGATCGGACTGTTTCTCCTTAGCATAGGTTTTCATAATCTAGCTTAGAGAGCAGTGCTCACACACGATTGTAGATATATACAGGGTGTGAGGGACAGCCCTCCGCATTCTAACAGGGTGCATTCGTTAGGTATTACTTTATTTCAATGTAAAATTACATTCTCTGTACACTCCATTTATGTAAATAAAACAGCTAAAATCAAAAAATCAGCAATGGATGTTGAAATACTCGGCGGCCGAAGGCTCGCTGCGCTGCCGTTCGCTACGCACGTTTTGCCACGGTAACGATACATTGCGTGTGAGGTAATAAAACAAATCAGGTTTATTGGATTCCCATGACGTTCCTGAAATAATTTCATGTACCGGTCATCTTAGTATGATATTTATTAATTTATTTATATATTGAATTCACCCCATCAGTCTACGGTGGGCTGCTGTTCCTTACACCCTGTATAGTACGTATTTTGTAAAACTGTGCTATTAACATGTACTACAAACAATCCTTTGTTTTAACTAAATAAATATTATATTATACTAATTTGCGATAATAAATTGCAAGGCAAAACATGTGTGTATATGGGTCAATGCGTGTACGGTGTAATTTTGAATGCGCCTTCAACACGTTGGGTCATCATAATACACAACAAAAATCTGCCTAGCCATTTCCCAACTATGTTAGGGTTGGCGTCAAGTCTAACCGGATGCAGCTGAATACCAGTATTTTACATCGGGCGACTGCCCTCTACAACCCAGTTACTGGGTAACACGATACTCCTTGGTAAGACTGGTTGTCAGACTTTTGGGCTTGTGACTACCCGTACCTAACGCTTGTCAAAGTTCTATGAATAACCACCGGGACCAACGGCTTAACGTGCTTTCTGAAGCACGGAGGGTCTCGATGTGTAATGGATGGTCACCCATCCACGAGCCGACCGCGGCATGCGTAGCTTAATCTTCCATCGACCCGTGCGGTTAAGTCACAACAAGGAACAGAAAAAAATAACACCAGAGCGTGTTTTAATACAATACAGCCGCAACAATCACTCTAACGCAACGTCTTGCGCTGCTCAACTAGTGAAGGATAAAATAAAAATAGAACAAAAATAATAATGAAGAATAGAAGGGTGATGATGACACTCAAGCAAGCTTCAGCGATACAGCGCAACAGTTATAGTCTTACAAACCGAATTCCAGTACTCTATTGAGGCCCAGTCTATAAGAAATAGACTCCAGCGTCTTATACATTTCATGACTATGACTAAACAACTTATTCTCCTTGTAAGTTTCTGGATTTCTCTTAACTTGTGTTAGCCACCTGTCACAGTGTTTGTAAAACTGAAAAATTGCAACCGAGTGAAGAGAGAAGCTAAAAGTTAAGAATTTTCAAACGAAAGTCAGAGTTTAGGGCCGCGGCAGTACAGGTAAGATGATTGCGATGTGACAGCCATGCGAAGGCGCGACAATTATACTTAAACAAACTCCTATAAACATAATGGCCGCATCACGTAAGTGTTTTATAGCGCACTTTACGCTCTTTCTAAACAGTGAACGAAACTGAACCGTCATGCTCGGGTCGGTGACGCTAAATCGCGTATATTCAGCTCCAGTCGTACATTTTCACTTCTATCGTGTGGTCATAAGAACACACCCTCTTTTTTTGTTTCGTGCATCGCCATCTCATTGCAATCATCTCACCAGTACATCCGCGGTTCTATGACCGCGGATGTACCGCGGCGTATTCGCGGCCATAGGCCTATGCCTATGGCCGCGAATACGCCGTATACAATACGCCGCATATTGCAGCGACACGCAATATTTCGTCTAGAACAAGCTAGCTGGACAAAGCAAAATTAACATTGCCAAAAAAGTTAGTAGGTAGGTGCAGCATTAGTTGCTGATTACATCGGTAGATATAGTTTTGGAGTGGATCATTTTAAACATTGATAGTAAAGATAAATAATAATAATAATAAAATAATAAATAACTTTATTTCCAATTTTACAATTTGCGGCAATAAGTTAATTCTATGAGAATATACTTGCATAAATCACTGATTACTCCACTGGCACCCAAGCTAAGATTAAACTTGTGTTATGGGTGCCAGGACTCTCTCTGTTAATACATTTCTCAATTTATACAAAACTAGTGCGGAGTTACATTGTGTAAGTAGCTATGGATTGAGTACAAAAAAAACAAAGTTATAAAACAAAGAAACAAACGATAGAAAAGATAAAATATAAAAGATAAATAAAAATGTATAGCCTCTCTCTAGTGTGAATTAGCTGAGATTTGTGGTGTAAAGTGTAAGTGTATGACAGTGTCATGTGTGTGTGTCGTGTGTATGATTTATGGAAATGTGTCGTGTGTGTGTATGATGTATGCGTTTGTAGTATAGTAGAGTTGTTTGAAAAAGCAGAAACTTTTTAAAAAAGCTTTCCAAGTAACTTTTCAGTCTCCTCATAGGTAAGAGTTGTGAGATAATATAAAACAATCGGGTGAAATACATCAAATTAGTTGCATTTTAGCTTCTAGCGCGATAAATTCTTATAGGTGGTTTTGAAACCTTTTGGTGAATGAGTGATTCGGTTACTAAGGGTACGTAGTACTATTTTATCTGTGCTAAGTGTTAAGTACTATTTTTTAAACAGTTAAATTTATTACAGAAGGTATTTTAGTTTTCAGGGAAGTATGTCGCAATTGCAGAAAATCGAAATGTTCAACATATTATGAATTCATTGTACAAAAAGTACAATACCCCGCCTTGTACCGCGCTAGTTTTTTTTCAAGCGATAGTCACAATCTTATGACAAAATAGATCATTATGACAAAATATGTCTTGCCTGTATTTGGGTAAATATTTTTTTCTAGGAGGCATTTTCATGATCTCAAAAATGAACTGTTTTTGAAGAATGGCTTGACTCGGTGGAACGCAGAGCTAAGAGGCTCATTGGCGACGTAAGACTGGTGGATGCCAAGCTTCACAGCTTGGCTCATCGCCGCAAGGTTGCCTGCTTGTCGGTCTTCTAGAGATTGTACTTCGGTGAGTGTGCTCGAGAACTCCACGATCTCATTCCGCCTGCCCCCTTCTACCATCGGACATCTAGACGCACTGCAGGTTGCGGGATGTTCGAAAGAGTTACCGTGGCCCCGGCACAGGCAACAGAAGCAACACGGGTGGGTTTTAGTCAGTAAAAGTCTGACACGCCCTCCCGCTCCGCCCAGAGCGGGAGAAGTCATTTGATGATTTCCCATCCACAAAAAAAAAAAAGACGCACTGCAGGTTACCATCCCTACCTAGTTGCTATTCCACCAATTCGCACTAAGCGTTTCCAAATGTCTTTTGTGAAGCGCACAGCAAAGGAGTGGAACTCTCTACCTGCGTCTGTGTTTCCGAACGCATACAACCCCGATCTCTTCAAAGTGAGAGTTAACAGGCTTCTTCTGGGTAAGCTCGCTCCATCGCCGACTTTGTCTCTGTCATCTCTGACCTAGACTAGAGTCAAGAGCAAACCTATCTCAAATAAAAAAATTTAAAAAAAATGGGTTAAACATCCCAAGAATCACCGAAATAACGCTGTCTTCACATACACAAAAACGACACAAGATTTAAGTGGTATAATGGAGCATTCTGTCAAAGAAATCAAAATAAAGACAACCAAATTTTCTTCAAAACTCTCGAAGAAATGGGAGTTCTCATAGAATGCGGGACCGCTTCTTAGCGACTAAGTGGCTACAAGGGGACTTAACATTTCATGTGTCTTACGATCTTGCGGAAGCATGTACTTAGCAGCCTCCATCTGGCCCTGGAAGATCGTCAATAGACATGGTCAACGCGAGTGCCGAGACAAAACGTAGACGTGTTGACGATTTGGTATGTCCTGAAGAACTTATGGTTGCTGCAGAAATATCATCTAGAGTCACTCAGGTCAGCGAAACGTGGCTAAACTGTTACGAGAGGTCAGTGAGAGTCCTGAGAAATTTAATGATCGGAAGCGCAGTGATCAGAAGCAACAGGTGCTCGCTGACAAGTGACGAGGCTTTGGCCTACTACGTAGACTCCAAATCTACGAGTCACACATACAAACAGACACGGAAGTGGAGCATGCTTGCTGGCCATAAGGTATTTCCGTCATTTTTATAGCTTACGAAAAGCGAAAGCATGTTTACCACCAGAAGAACACGTGATAATAACCGAAACGCGCGCTGAAATCAAGTTTCAAGCTGTATTGGATAAGACTGTCGTTTACTTTAATTAGCAAGTGGGGTGGCGATGGAAGCTCCGGTCATAGTATTTATAAACAAAAATTCACCAACACTGATGATACCTACCGATGAATTTCTGTTTGTATTTTCACTTGTACCGATACCTAACATTACGCGACGAAAGTGGTAATATTGCTTGGCAAAACCCTTGTCCTTCATCTACTATGTATTGTCAGCCAATTAAGCTCTTATTCTCCAAAGAAAGCACGGAATTCGCCGTATCTTAGACAGACTTAGGCTAAGAACTCACGCGGGACCGCAACACTCGACCGAACCCGTAGTACATGGAAATGTAGATAGTAAATTTCAATTTCACGACGCGATTTATGCTCGCGGCGTGCGCGACTGTTTGCGGGTCCCGCTGGTCGCGGTCAGCCGCAACCTTGGCGAGCTTTGCCCACGCGCTCTGCGATCGGTCGGCGGGCATTTCTGGTGTGTCTCCATAGCGGTCTGGGACTTAACTAAATAACCACCCGTCTTGTGATCATCGCCCGCCAAGTTTGCGGGCGATGATCGCAACCGCGACGGCTGCGTAACCGCACAAACAACCAGTCTCGTGAGTTTAGAAACAAAACAGCTGTTCCGCCACCGTGGCGGGCGCGGGTGAAAATCGCTCCGTGAGTTCTTAGCCTTAGAGTGTTGAAAGACATTAGCGAGTTATTGCCGACAACTTGTAGTGTTGGTGATGGATATGAGCTGTCTGTCAAGCATGAGCCCATTTTGACAATGGTTGACGGTATAGTTTGTAATATTCTGACCGGAACTTCTTCAGCACAAAGATAGTACATTTGTGGTGCAACCCCAAAGCTAATGAATGATGACGTCGGGGAGTTTGCGGCAAACAAAGAGTACCTTAGTTTTGGTTTATCTACACTGCATGCTTGGATTCGTTGTTTTGAATGCTTGCTTCACATCAGTTATCGCCTTGATGTAAAGAAATGGCAATTGAGAGACGCAACTAACAAGGCTAGTCTGAAACTGCGTTCGACAACAATTCAAAACCGTTTCTAAATGGTAATGGGTTTAGTTGTGGCAAAACCAAAGCCAGGGTTTGGCAATACTAATGACGGGCATACTGCCTGTAAGTTTTTCGGAAATCCAGAGTTGAGCGCTGAAATTACAGGATTAGATACTTTACTTAGAACTTTAACTTCTGATTTCGATAAGTAAATAATTTAGAAAAATTTCAAAATTTTGCACAAGACACGAGAAAACTCTATTTAAATCTATGTTCGTGGTATTATATAATGTCCGTTACTGTGCATAAAATTCTTCTGCACAGTAACGGACATTATCCAATCAGCACTCTTGCCAATCGGGCAGCTCTCTGAGGAGGCTCAGGAAGCTCGCAATAAAGATTGCAGAAGAATACCCGCAAACGGACACGTATTGCCACGAATACAGATTTACTTAACATGTTAATCATTACATCTGATCCTGTGATTAACAGCCTCAGGGATGTTCCGCAAAAACAAGTAGGAGCACTCCCTTCCAAGTCTTAGACTTAATAATTCCACCACAAAGCCACAAAAATGTTATTACTAGTTTTAGTATTAGTTCCGACGACGACGACTATTGTGTAGAGGATTCTTTTGAGGATGAACTTAGTGATGGCGAATTAATTACGAAATAGTTCCTCAGAAAAATCCAATTAAGAGTTGCACATATCATTATATTTAATTTTTTAAAACAAATAAATTACGTAAATTAGTCTGTTATTAGGTTAATTATGCAGTCTCCCGGGGTCATGGTTTCGATTCCCGGGTCGGGGAAAGCGTTATTGGGTTTTCCATCTGGAATTTTCAGTAGCAGCTTGGAGTCTGGATTTGTACCCGGTCGATGGCAATAGGCACGCCCCCCATTACATGGGACTCAAACATAACTGTCGAAATGTGGGTGTGCTTGATCAAGTACCTACCCACTTCATAGCGATCCAAATACTTTGAATGTAAAAACCTTTCATAGAATTAGTCAGACCTATTAGAAGCTAAATACAACAGAAAATAATTTTGTCCAGCTAGCTTTTTCTGGACGAAACAGTGCGACAGAGAGATTATTTCGTCATCAGATTTGTACAATTATAAGTATTTCATGAAATAAAAATAACTTACTCGTAACACTGGGTCAACCCTTGTGGCTGGTGCAAATATGACGTCTTGTAATTCCTTTTTCTCGAACAAGCCATTGGTGAAGTATCTCGCACTTTGCTGAGTCCTTTGTGTTGCAGTGTAGCGGAACTAGAATAAAAATTACATTAGAAAGTTTAATAGAGATAATATTATTTACAGTATACCTGGCATAATCAGCCTATAATGTTTCCAGTGCTGGGACACAGACCTCTTCTCGGTGAGAGGGAGTGGGCCATAACCCACCATGCGGGCCCAGTGCGGGTTGGTGGATGTTGCATGTCTTTGAATTTTTAGTTCTAGGACATTAGTTTCCTCATGATGTTTTCAAATTTTCTAACGTTCTTTGCAATTTGCAGAACAGTATTAGGTTGTATGGTCATCAAAATATGATTCGCGACCGTAACAAGGGGTACGATTTACAGAATTATAATCATTGAAATCACTAATACAACTCTCTAAGTTCAAATTACCCTATTGAATGACTAGAAATCATGACATTTCAGGTTAATTCTATTAGATAGTCGGTTGTATTGACGATTCTAGTGATTATATTTCTGTAAATATATATTTGTTACAGTCGCGAATCGTATTTTGATCAACATAAAACCTAATACTGACCTGCAAATTGCAAAAAACACAAGAAAATTTAAATTTCCGGGCTACCTTAGCGATAATTATTCAACTTACTAAAAATGTCTTGTTGTTATATCTCTGATTGATAGCATTAGGAAATCTTTTCTGCATCCTCTCAGCTAACAGAATCATTTCATCTCGACCTTCCAATGTCAAGTAACTTTCTTCATCAGCATCAAGATCTGTTCTCCAGTATTTTAGATTGTTTAATTGCTCATGTGTTAATTGACCTGAAAGTGTACCAAGTTAACAGGAAATTAAAAATTATGATTTGATAAAAATGTTTTTAGTTACCCTTATGGATGTTGTTGCATTTAGTGCATCAATATCAGAGTAGAATTAAATGTAAGGCACAATCATGAAGTACCAAACAGTGAATAATAAAAATGAGTACCTAATGGATACATAGCAAGGCTATTTTCAGAAATGAATAATATTTTATTAAAAACCGTAAAATAGTTTCTTTCTTGATTAAATAAGTCAAAATGATAATTGTTGTTTATTGCTGTAAATTGGTTTTAACAAACACTTTAACATATCAAATAAATTTTTAAAAAACTAGATGAGGTTGGTGTTTCTACAAATCTGAGAAAAAACACCAAAACAAACCCAGAGGTCAGTCTCTTTTTTTTTAAAGTCCAGACGTTATCTTGGCCAGGTCATGTCATAAATCATAAATAAATGGGACGGTCATATTTAAGAAAATGCAGATGAAGCACTGCATTAACAAGATAATACAAACCTTTGCCATGTTCGTGTCGCAGTAACACTTCATACTTTAACTCTACAAGTTGTGGAGCAGCATGTATATCTTTACGACTTGGTAATCTAGTGCCATGACGAGCCAACATCCATATTTTTGTATCTTTGCAATCTGAAATTCAAATTTAAGATATTTAGCTAGATCTCAGAAAACTCAATTGATGTTAGAATGCAAATTTTTGTACAGCCCTAATTAATGCAGTTTTTTTTTATATTTCTCGGGACCCTAGGGTCCCGGACCCTAGGGTCCCGGGTCTTTGGAAGGCATATGAGGGGCCGAAGCCAACTCGCAGAAGCCCGTTAGACGCTTTCAATGGAAATGAGGCACCAACCGATGATTATCCCTGTGCGTACTATGCAAGTGCACCCAAGGACAACCTCCGGTTGGTGTAGGACTATTGCAGGATATGGAGACAAAAAAAAAATATTGGGCTATGGGTTTGGATGGCTAAAGTGGACTGGTTATCTAAAACTATGGAAGGACTATGGCCCCTGCCTGACCAATGTTTGATAAATACAATACATGGATAAAATAGCAGGGGGTGACTTGCACACTCAACAATGGGCCCCCGGAAACGGTCGCTAGCACATAGTGTCGTAGCGACAAGGGGGCAACAGGTCTTGAGGTGCTTAAGAGGAGTGGAGAGGTATTCCACGGCTTTATTATTATTACTTTTTAATTTAAACATACATAGTTACGCCCATTTAATGAGCTAAATGGGCGTAATTATTTATGTTTTAAAAAATCGGTTGAATTTTGGGTTAGGTACATTATCAGGAGGTGGTCGAAAAATCGAAATATTTACACATAAATACACGATAAACTTTCACAAAATACTAGTTAGTAATAAAGCTATTAAACTTACTTGGATACTTAATTCTTGAATCATTCTTATTGGCTCTAAACCTGTAAGGTGTGCGTGAACCTAAATGATGCCGAATAAAATTTGTTTTTACAGGCCCCACTGATGCTATGACGAAAATTAAAGTTAAGAGAAAAGCTGAGATTAATACATTCATAATTTATAACCAAAACTAGAACTTTAATAGAAAAACTTGAAAAGGAACTTCTTTTAGATTTAAAGTTTGGCTTTCACTCTGCTGTGAATTTCAAAATAAGTAATGACAGATGAATGACATTGTTAACTTTTTTATGACGACATTTATGCTATTTTTTTTTTTACAATAGTTTGTAGTTATTAATTTCCGTACATTTTTTAAAGAAAATCCATATATATTGCTATGCCATGTTACATTAGGCATTAAAATCCTCGCATCGCATTTTAGGAATTAATATTGTATGCTAAAACATTTTTTGACTGCAGACTATAGTTGTGGCCCCACGCTAAATATAAAAGTAGGGTACTAACATTTTCTTCTCTTTTTTCTCAGTCTTCTCCACGTAATGTAACTAATAATTATGTTTGAATGATTAAAAAAAACCTTACAGCTATCCGGGGGGTGCTATTTTGAGCTCGCTTAGCTCGCACTTTCATCCTACATTTTCAAACTTTTCTATCTCGCTCTACCAACCTCTATAATTCGTCTAATCTGATACTCTAGCTTTTCTATTGTTGACAAAGTATCTCATATTTCTGTATCAATGGCCAAAAGAAAACCGAACCTTTCCGAGACAGGGTGTTGAATATGTCCCACAGGGATCAGTCCTGGGGCCGCATCTGTGGGACATCGGGTACGACTGGATGACCTCCCTAATGGCGTCAGCGTAGTTTGCTACGCTGACGACACGCTGGTCCTGGCGCAGGGGAGGTCGCACCAGGCGGCGGCCAAATTGGCGACATGCGGGGTTGCGACAATTTTAGAGAGGATCCGGCAATTGGGGTCGAGGTAGCCTTGCACAAGTCCGAGGCCATGTGTTTTCATAGTCCTCGGAACGCGCCACCGTCGGGTTCCCAAATAACGGTAAGAGGGGTTCCCATCGGTGTCGAGTCGACGATGAAGTACCTGGGACTTGTCCTCGACAGCCGGTGGAATTTCGTGGAGCACTTCCGACGTTTGGCTCCCAGACTGAAGCGGGCCGGGGCTGCCTTGAGGTGGCTCCTGCCCAATCTGGGGGGTCCAAACGCCTCCTGCCGGAAGCTCTACGCGGGGGTCGTGCGGTCCTTGGCCCTTTACGGAGCTCCGGTGTGGGCGCGATCCGTGAGGCGGCGACCGGTCCGTCGGTTGAACGCGTCTCAGAGGGTCAGGCCATCCGGTTAGCCCGGGGATACCGCACGGTCTCCGGGGAGGCGGTGAACCTCCTTGCCGGATTACCGCCATGGGATCTGGAGGCAAAAGTCCTCGCGCACATGTGGGAGTGGCGCGAGGAGGCAAAACGCCGGGGCCTAACCCCGCTGCCGCGAGAAATTGCGGCACGGCGGACAGAGCTCCAGCAGGATCTCATGGCGGCATGGAGAGTGCCATTGTCGCAACCCAGCGCTGGGCACGCCACTATTGCGGCGATAAGTCCCCTCTTTGAGGAGTGGCTGGAGAGGCGCCACGGCGTCCTCACCTTCCGCCTGACGCAGGTCCTCACCGGACACGGGTGCTTCGGGAGGTACCTGTTCCGGATAAGGCGGGAGGAAACGCCCGGGTGTCACCACTGTGTGGATCGCCCGGAGGACACGGTGGAGCATACGGTGGAGGTCTGCCCGGCTTGGGCAGAGCACCGCCGTGTCCTCGTGGTAGCGATCGGCGGCGGCGATCTCTCGCGTCCGGCCCTGGTCCAGGCCATGGTACGGGGCGAGAGTACATGGGAAGCCATTACCTCCTTCTGCGAAGCAGTAATGCTCGTGAAGGAGGAGGCGGAACGCGTGAGGGGGAGGCAAGCTTTGCGCCCTCACGCCCCTAGTCGCCGCAGGAGACGCCCTGGGCGTCGGGAATTGGCAGCCGATTCCCGGCCACCGTAGGCGCGGGCTTGCGGACGGCGAGCAATGGGTAGCTCGCCGTCCGGTAAGGACCAAGCCCGAGTCGACGGCGCGTTGTGTTCCACGCGCGCCTCAAAGAGATGTCAGCACTATTGACGGGGTCCGCTAGGGCCGATGCCAGCTAGGGTTGCGGGATGTTCGAAAGAGTTACCCGTGGCCCCGGCACAGGCAACAGAAGGAACACTGGTGGGTTTTAGTCAGTAAAAGTCTGACACCCCCCCCCCCCATTTAGTTTGCCGCCCCGAGCCCTTGACAGGCTTAAGCCTCGTCCCCACTAGGAACATTTGTCGAGCGACATGGTGTCCCCGGAGACATCGGGCGATGTCGCCCTACATCGCCCCACGTCGCCCGATGTCTTGTCTCCGTCCACATCAGTTCCGTCGAACCTTTCATGTCTCTGGAAGAGGTAGTGTTGTACAGTGCGGCTTATATAATGATGAATGCATCAAGAACAAAAAAGAAGAGAAGATGGTGGATTAAACAGTACTTGCGAAACAAAACAAGTGTATTTAATGATCTCAGTGTTCTAGACGGCTCATTTCATAATTTTACTCGGATGTCATCAACAAGACTTTGAAATACTCTTGTGTAAAATATCCCCATCAATATCTAAACAGAAAACTAGATTCCGTGATCCCGTGGATGCTAAAGTTAGACTTGCTGTTACGTTAAGGTACCTAGCAAGTGGTGATTCTTACACGTCCTTATCATACACTTTTAAAGTATCAAAGCAATTAATTAGCTGAATAGTTCTGGAAGTATGCACAGCACTAATTGAATCTTTAAATGATCAAATAAAAGTAAGTACAATATTTATTGAAATTTAAATAGACAATGTAGCAATATTAACATTATTTTTAAAGGTCGAATGTTAATCATAGAAATAGTCAGTCAAGATTTGTGAGCTAACTATGAAGTTTTTTTTTATTCACTTAAGTCTCTAATAATTTCTACAATATCATTGTCTACACCAAGTAAGTTATCACCAGTTGTGCCATGATCAGCAGCAGTTCTATTTTCTACTTCAGATAATGACAACGGAGAATCATAATTCGATAAACGCGAATTATTTGCTGAATTATTGACAGACTGCGATGAAGATCCAGCAGTGCTATATCCGCAGTTTCTTATTTGATATTTTCCCATCATTGCTTCAAGTAAAATGTTATTTATATAGTATTTTGCCATAATAACCTCTTGTTCTGATTTTACTTTACGCAGTTCCGTAGCTACATATTGACCATATATATCAAAATCGTCTTTTTTGGCTTCTTTGTTCGTCTTGTTTTTAGCATCCATCATGACTTCATATGCTTCGTCTATTTTGTCGTCCATTGTTTTTTTCTTCTTGCGCGACCCATTCGATTCTTTAGCTTGATCTTCCGGCATACTATGCGACGACTGATCTGGAATCTCTTCAGCTCCAATTTCCAGCTTGGACTGATTTGTATCTGTGTTCTGAAAAATAAATATACTAATAAGTTTTATTTTTTATTGTTTCAGTTACCAAGTTCATCAGAAGAGTGGAACATAAAGCACGTTGCTTTGAAACAACATGGAACTTTCCGAATTGTATCGGTGCGATTGATGGAAAGCATGTGCAAATAATAGCACCACCAAATTCTGGAAGTGATTTTTTCAATTATAAAGATCATTTCAGTATTGTATTATTGGCGATTGCAGATGCAGACTATAATTTAATTTACGTAAATTGTGGTGCCAATGGTAAATCATCTGACAGTGGAATCTATCAAGAAACTTCGTTTTTTATGCAATTAAATCATAATAATTTACATTTACCCCCACCAAGGCAGCTTCTACGTGATGGGCCTAGTCTGCCTTATGTATTCGTGGGTGATAGCGTCTTTGCATTGAGTGAAAATATGATGAAGCCCTACCACGGATATCACGAACGAGGCAGTGTGGAACGCATTTTCAATTACTGGCTTTCTAAGTGCCGCAGAATTATAGAAAATGTCTTTGGTGTGATGTCCGTGATATTTCGAGTACTACGACGTCCTATTGAGCTAAATCCCAGAAATGCTGAAAAAGTGGTGATGGCATGTGCATATCTCCATAATTTCCTACGTCGAAATTCAGGGTCAGGCACTATTTACAACCCGCCTGGGATGATGGATTCTGAAGATACTAATCATAGAATAATCGATGATTCTTGGCGCCGCAATTATGACCACAACATACCTGATCAAGAATCATCAGAAAATCCACCAATACAGTCTGCTCTTACAAGGGACAGGTTAGCCGAGTACTTTTGTAGTGAAGAAGGCAGAATTATGTCGCATAATTATGTACTAAGTGAAATGGTCAGTATTACGTTGGATTAAGGTTAATTTATAATTATGAGTGTGTTATGTTACCTAGGACTTTGTAGAATCTTAGCGCTGTAATAATGAAGTTTTACTTTGAATTGTAACATTATTGTAATAAGATTCATTTTATGTAGTGATATTGAGATTTGCAATTTATGACAGTTTTGGGGGTGTTAAGAGACCTCTTTTGATCTCGTTGGTACTTTCATTAGGTACCTATATTTATCTGCTCTTTGGTTGTTGCTTAGTAACATGTTTTGGTTGTTTTTGTTTGGTAACTGTCACTGTCACTCTAAAAAATATATTTTGTCAACTTACAAATATTTTCCTTTGCTTATTTATAATTATAGTTTCTCAGTATAATATGTACAATGCACGTTGCACGCCCGTGTCTAATACACAATGAAAAAAAAATAACTTACTTGTTCTATTGAATCCATTGACCCTGCAGAGGTCTCTTGTTGCTGCAAAAACATTAGTGACTCATACGCAAACCAGCTACAAAATTTAATATTGATAAAATTTTAGAAGAACACAATCACACAATATTACGGCTTCCACCTTACCATCCCGACTTGAACCCCATAGAAATGGCTTGGGCATCCCTATAAGGTTACGTGGCGAAAAAAAATGTCACAAATAATAATATTATTTTTTGATTTGATATTATACTATTTTAGAGCCGATGCTGAGAATTATTGTGATGCTGATCAAAGAAGTAAAAGTACTGAAAATGAACGTTTAATTTCTGAAGAAACAATGATTGAAGATAATATGAATGTCATGTAAGTTAAATTAATTGGAATTAATATCACCCTAATATAAAGGCAAAGCCCAGGTGATGGTTTACAGCTCAATTCCTCTGAAAGAGAGGCCTGTGTCCCAGCAGTGGGAACATTAGAAGGCTGATAATGCTGATAATATCGAAAGTATGATGTGTAAAAATGTTTTTGTACTAATGAAATTTGGTATGTAGACATCTGACTGGATACCTGGTTTAACACAGGCTACTTTTTATCTAAACATTTATACGATTACTGCAGGCTTACTCACTTTATTTTTTCAGGAAAACACAGCGTCCTATTGGTAACTCTCCTCAATCATCTGCTAACAGTAGTGAAGTAATAGATGATACAGATGAAGAAAATTATTGTGAAAATGCAATCTTATTTTCTAATAATAATATAAATCGACAACAAAGCAATGTAACTATTAAACAAAATGAAAAAGTTTCCAAAAGGCAACTGAAAAAATATTTACAATCGGCTAAGTTTGGTGAAAGTTCTGTAGTTCTCACTAATAATAGTATAATATCATTACCACCACCACTTACAATATGTCAAAGCCGAAAATCACAAGAATTGAACACTCAGGCCACTCTTATTGACGAAGTACTTACCACTGACGTTATCCAGACTACTTCTATTGGCAAGGAATTTATCGCTGATGTTATCCAGTACATGCCTACTGGTGATATTGTCTTTGCACCTGAACCTGAAATAAATAACATCACTCAGACTAATTCTACTGGCAAGAAACTTACCGCTGATGTTATCCAGCATATGCCTCCGAGTGCTGTTGTTTTCGCGCCTAAGCTTGAAATAAAGAAGACTACTCAGACCAATTCTAATGGCGAGAAACTTACCGCTGCTCTGGTATCCAGAACATACCTACTAGTGCTGTTGTCTTTGCACCTGTACCTGAAATAAAGAAGACTACTCAGACTAATTCTAATGGCGAGAAACTTACCGCTGCTGGTATCCAGGACATACCTACTGGTGCTGTTGTCTTTGCACCTGAACCTGAAATAAAGAAGACTACTCAGACTAATTCTAATGGCGAGAAACTTACCGCTGCTGGTATCCAGGATATACCTACTGGTGCTGTTGTCTTTGCACCTGAACCTGAAATAAATAAGATCACTCAGACCAATTCTACTGGTAAGAAACTTACCGCTGATGGTATCCAGGACATGTCTACGCCTGATGTTGTCTTTGCACCTGAACCTGACATAAATAACATAACTCAAACTACTCCTTATAACGTCATAAATGAACCACGGGCACATCATTCCCGTGACATTACTGAAATAGTAATAGACAATGATGACCAATCTACATTATTTCATCAACCTCAGGTGTACACTTCTTTGAAAACAGTGGACTTTGATCATGAATCTGAGGATAAAGAAGAGAATAAGGGCTCTCCTTCGCTTATCAATATGTTTGATACATGTTTTTTTGATCCAATAACTGACACCAGTGATCATGATATGGATTCTGTAAACCCTAAACCTAGTAAGAAATTTCCTAATAAGATATTAAAATCATACGTTGATTATCTATCTGATAAAGAAGACTTTTCAGCAGGTAGTTCCGATCTTTGGAGCATGAATGAGGTCCGAGAGTTCAATTGATAGTGAGAATAAAAAGAAAAAGTGTACGAAAAAGAAGCAAATAATAAATAAGAATGAAAAGACAATTAAAGAAAATTTAATTAAAGTCAAAACCAAAAAAGAAAATAAAAGCAAGCTAAGGAAACAACAAAAAAATTCTGGTCAGTCGTATGAAACAAGGTCAGGAAGTATGATAGAAGAGAAGTCAATGAAAAATAATCCATGTTTACCTAATGTATGTGCTAGAAAATGTTACGAAGTATCAGAGAATAGAAGAATGAGCCTGTTTAACTATTTCTGGACTCTAGATGTTCAACGTCGAAAAGACTGGATCGTAAGATGTGCACAACCGATTCCAATCAAAAGAAAAAAGACTAAATCAGTAGAAAGCAGAAGAGGCCAAACATTTGAGTACGTTATAAACGAAGGTGAAGGATCTAGACCAGTTTGTCAAAAATTTTTGATTAACACATTAGATATTACCCAAAAGTACATTTTATATACAGTAAAAAATGCACACGAAAATATGTCTAGCGTAGAAAAGAGAACATGCCATGCACAGAAGTATAATGATGAAGATAAAGCATACGCAAAAGTTTTTATCGAAAGCCTTCCAGTTGTTCCTTCGCATTATTGTCGTAAAAAGAGTTCATGTCTATATTTACCTCAGGAATTTAAAAATGCCACTAATTTATTCAGGATTTATCTCAAACACTGCCAAAATAATTCAAAATTACATCTAAGTGAAAAAGTTTTTATCAAAATATTTAACGATGATTACAATATTCGATTCCATATACCAAAAAAAGACAAATGTGTCGTATGTACAAAAGCTGAAAATACAGAATTATTATCAGAAAAAGAAATCAAGGAAATGGCTGTTCATCTCGAGGAAAAAAAAGCAAGCTACCAGAGATTTAAAATTCATCAGAAATTAACTTCCAACGATACACTCACAGTTAGCTTTGACCTGCAAAAAGTGCTTAATACTCCTCATGGAGAAAGTATGCTGTTATATTATTCTAGGAAATACGCTGTTTATAACTGTACATTTTACGAAAGTCAAACCAATAGAGGACACTGTTATATATGGGGAGAAACCGATGGAAAAAGGGGTGGCAATGAAATTGCTACTTGTATTTATAAATTCCTACTAGAAATTGATAAACGTCCTGTTAAAAATGTTTTACTTTATTGTGACTCTTGCCCTGGGCAGAACAAAAATAAGATAGTTCTCACAGCCCTCCACTACTTTTTACAGAATTCCAAAAACGTTGAAGTGGTATACAAATAAATTATTTACTACCTGGGCATACTTATATGCCCGTCGATTCAATGCATGCAGTCATTGAACGCGAGGTTAGACGAATTATTGTTTGGAGTCCGAGCCAATGGCCGACGTATATGGAATCTGCAAGAAAACGTCCTGAACCATACAAAATTAATGTTATGGAGTATTCCGATTTCCTCAACTGGGACAGCTTGGTGTCTGAAAAATTTACCAATATTTCTCAAAGACAAATACAGCTAAAAGCAATGCGCATTGTCACATTCAAGAAAAAAAACGCTAAAAGTTTAGAAGTAAAATATTCAATGAAAGAAACGAAGAAGCTCAAGTTGTATCATTATATGATGAATATAAAGAAAGAGAATCAAAAGGAAAAGGCAAAGGGAAAAAAACAAGAAAACAAAACCAAGATCTAAAAGGTGCCGACAAAGTAGATGATGATACTTCTAATATTGGTTTATCAACGCTTTATGAGAAACCTAACCCTATACCGGTCGCCAAGTATAACGATTTAAAGCGTTTATGTACCAATGGAACTATACCAAAGCGATTTCATAAAGAGTATATAGATTTACCGTTCTTAGGAACTGTTAAAGACAGTCTTCCTGAAACTGACGAGGAAGACGAAATCGACACATAATATAATATATTTGTCTTCCTCGTCATAAGATTTTGTCTTTCTCTAAGATTATCTCTAAGATTTTTTGAAAGGTTAAGGCCCAGTTTTTTGATACCCATGTATCCCTTATCCCTATTCTCAATTGATAGTCTTACTTTAATGGTCAAATAATTAGATCTCCAACTTATTTGACCATTTGTGAGACTAACAATTGCGAAAAGGTATTAGAGATACAATTAGGGATATTTAACCATTGGAGTTAACTACGGATCAAAAAACGGCCTAAGGTTCATAATATTAAAAGACTGCTAAGTTTCATAATAATAAAAGACTGAAAATACTTTTCATTTATATTTAATAATAGTTAATACTTTCGAATTTATATTTTTTGAGTTTTATACTCCTGCTCGTGCTGTTGTTTGAGTTTCATTAATAATTGTTAAATAAAAATAGTAGATTAGTTTATTAGCTGATTATTATGAAAAATAAACAGTACCTTTACCATTTATTGCTAATCATTTTAAAGGCTAGCCTTAGTTAAAATAAAAAAATTGTTAAAAAAAACAAAAAACCCGACAGCTAAAAAAAGAATTAAATGTAAAGTAATTTCAGCTGAAGTTAAAAAAATAATTAAATGTATCTATAGTGACTTCAACTGAAGTTACTTTACATTTAAGTAATTCTTTTTTTAGCTGTCGGGTTTTTTGTTTTATTTTTTAGACTTCAGTTTAATTATTGAACGATTACTCCAAATAAGCTAAGACTGTTCGGATAAATATTGTTTGAGTTTCATTAACAATCATTTTAAAAACTAGTTGTTTTCAGCAACTTTTTTTTTTTTTTTTTAAGTTGCATTAAATTTTTAGTTCCTATTAAAATAACATAATATTTGATACTTTTTTTTTACTATTTATGTGAATAATAAATAAAACATAATAAAAATACTTTTTATTTCACTCGGTTTTACTACCTATTGTAGGTATTTCTATTTAGAGCTTTCGGTTTTTTGTTCCTTTTACCCCTTTAGTTTCTGATTTAATTGACTTGTACTACCCTGTGATGATCAAGATTAGTCCTTTATGACATATCTGACTTTATCAATACAAAATTTTCGTGGCTGTAAAGTTCTTCAGTAAATTTTTTTTGGGCTGTAAAGGACTCTCATTTTGGTAAATAATTAAGTTTGGTTTATTTTGTTAATTTATATGGATAGAACATTAAAAAATAGTTAGGGTTTATTTTGACATCATTAATATAGCACTTTGTTTGAAAAAGATATAAGGCAAAAACAATTTCTTTTTTTGTTTTTTGGCTCTACTGTAAAGTCGTGTTTTGTCCTTTACGACAATTGAAATTTCCGGTATCGATATATAACTGATATTATGAAACTAGTGGAAGAAAAAGTAAATAGCATGGGTGAACAGGAGTGGACTGCACTATGCGACAAAGTTATAAATATTGAAGAAGAATATAAGAAAAGTGATGTCATCATAGATGACCTAACTGAAAAAATAATAATTCACGTGAGCGATAATGAATCAGATGAAGATGATTCGGATATTTTTTGTGAAGAGAGTGATTCGGATGCGGAACCATCCACTAGTGGAGATGTTTTTATGGAAGGTGTGGCTCCATTGTGAATATAGTTTTTATTTATATTAATGTTTTTTATTTACATTTATCCTATATTACGTAACCTATATGTTTTACAAATAACACTTACATTATATATTAAATTAAATAAAATAACCTATGAAATAAACACGAACTTTATAATCACCAAATAAAAATAAATTGACATAATAAAATAAGTATTAAAAATGTTATAAAACGAAAATTGTTTGGTTGATTACGTATTGTCCACTCGACTGTACCATGCGCAAGTTCGGACTCGCGACTATATTCAAGGCGGTCACAAAGTTTGGCGAGGCCTGTACTTTTCTTTATTTCTTCAGAACCGACACCGGTTGATTTTGACCCTTTAACTTTTTTCTTTCTCTCAAGAATTGAGATCGTAGATTATGAATTTTTTTCTCAACTTCTTTTCGCGGAATATTTAATATTTTCGACATTTATTCCCACGCGTCATGCTTCTTATTTAATTTTTTATAATGATTATTCTTTGCATCCCACAAATACTCATAGGAGCGATATAGTTCAATAAGTCGCAGCACTACGTCGTTCGACCACATTGTCGCAGGTTGCACGCACGGCCACACTCTATCACTACTCTTTCATCGACTGTGCGACAAGGAACAGTTTCAACAATGTCGCGGCGATGTCGTCCGACGTCGCCCGACATCGCCCGATGTCACCGGGGACACATGTCGCTCGACAAATGTTCTTAGTGGGTTCGACTGACGAGGCTTTAGTCCGCCACTGAATACTACAATTTGCTCAGGGAGCCTAGCACAGATTACTATAATTATACATTATACTAGGGAGCCTGGCTCAGCTTCCACACCAATCTACCTTTACTCAGTGGCAACAGAGTAACTACTACTTATATTTCTCATTTACTAAAATCTATAACTACCACCTATCTTCTCTTTTACTTGGAGTAAATAAAAGAAACATCACAATAATTAACTGACAGCTTTATTTTTCAACATACAAAAATCTTATTCTACTTGTAACAAGACATTTGATTGCTGTAGTGTGGCTTTTAATGTAAATGGTTTATTCAAACTTTCCACATTGAAAGTTTCAGTGGCAAACTCTTCACTTTCAGGGTTCTCATGCAAAGAAAAACTGATGTCTGAAACATCTCCTCCTGCTTCAATTCTTTGAACATTCTGAGCATATGGTGCAGTACCTTCTTTGAAAAGTTGAACTGTTTGATCTAAATACTTTAGATAGATATCTTTTCCTAAAAATTCAACCTCTGTATTCAAGTCACTTAGAGAAAACTCTGGAATATCCAGCAGCAAGCCAGCTTCCCGGGCACATCCTACAGAAATCACTTCATCTGGACTTATCCCAGAAAGTACTTCAGCTTCGGGTAACAGATTTGCAATGGCAGACTGAAGTTTTGGTATCTTCATACTTCCACCACAAATAACTATTTTGTGAATTGGCCCACCAAAGCTTTCAATGACTTGTTGGGCAGGCTCCATGTATGCATTTATCTTTGATGAAATCGCATTTTCAAATCTTGCACGAGACACATTTTGGCTCCAGTCAACCCCATCTAATAGTGATTCAATAAACACATGAGCTGAGTTCAGTGTTGAAAGGACATGTTTACAATTGTCAGCATGAACTAGTAGTTTCCCCATGGCTCTTCTACTTTCTTGAGGGTCTAATTTCCATTTTTGTCTGAACTCGTGTGCAATATAATCAGCCAAATCTTTTGTGAGACACTGGCCTCCTAAATCTGACCGGTAGATATTCTTCTCAACTGTCATAAATCCACCAGACACCTTTACTACAGAGACATCACATGAGGATCCTCCCAGCCTATAAACCAAAACATTAACCTCCTCTACTGTTTCTTCAATGTTATAGGCAAGGAGTGCAGCTGCTGGTTCGCTGATAACTTGTAGAACATCAAAGCCAGCCAGTTCAGCACACTTCACAAGCCTTTCTGTACTTGCAGTAGACCAATGCAATGGTGCAGCTAGTACTAACTTCAAATCTCCTTCGTTATTCATAGCATGGCTGGCCATAGTAAACAATTTAGCATAGATTTTAGTAGCAATGGTATCAGGATTAGAATAGACAGTTGTTTCACTTGTTTCGAACTCGTACACCACTTTGTCTTCATTCTGGATGCGACATGACGAGGATGATTCCACGTACGCGAGGTCATCAGCATTGAAGTCACTGTTCATGAGGCGTTTATTGTGCTTTATGATCGATTTGGAGGCAGCCTGCCCAGATTTCGCGGTCAGTCCAATCTCCCATTCTGTGCCGTTTAGTGCTACAATAGCAGGAGTCACTCGGTCTCCAGCATCATTGGCTATAATTAATGGAGCACCATTAGAATAAGAAGCTAACGATGCTGAATGGTTTCCCAAATGTATTCCGTATGCCGCAGCCATCTTCTAAATTGGAATTACCACTGGAATCTTCAAATTACTTGGGTTGAATTAATATTAGTTATATCACAGTACGAAAATCTTCTAGTTCTTGTGAAACATTAGAATAATAATATTTTATTTAAAATTTGTATAACCTATAAATGACACATTTTTATGACAATTGTGACAATTAGATAGAATGACGAGTCTTTGACAGGTTGACTGACGGTAACATTGACAAAAGACAATAAACGTAAACCCATAGACAAGACCAATAGATGAGATTGTTCTACTATTCTGTTACTAAAAAAAATTATAAAATAATTTAAATTGACTTGTATTAGATACTTGTTTATGTACACGCAGTCTGTCACTTCTTTTATATCCAATTCAAAAAGCGTGAAGCGCTTTGTTTAAATTAATTAAAAGTACGCAAAACTAAAAATACCATCTCAGACCCATCATCTCGATCGTTACCAAACCCAATTTATGGGACTCGTCAAAACGAATCGTTTGAGCCCAAACTCGAGGGGTTTACTAGTAGCCATTGAAGAGTTCCACTATCCACCTCCTGGCTCCATCATCAAATCAGCTCCCAGATACCAAATTATAGTAAAGTCCTCCGAACTACATACATTATACAAAGTTCAAAGTTTCATTTCGATACGACGATAACTATTAGTAGGTTAAAATTGACTTCTAAGATTTCCTTACATTGTGTGTTAGTTAATTAGTTAGTTACAAGTGAAGCTAATAAAAGCGTGTTAAAAATAGTAAGGTCTACTAGCTTCTGAACGCTACTTCGCCCGCGTATTTTTTGTTTTTTTTTATGCCTATAACCTTCACGCAAGTTTTATCACTAAAGCGCCTGCTACACGGTTGTAAATCACTAAGGTCCCATCTGTCGGGACGCGGTTAGCGACCGTGTAGCAGGTGCTTTAGTTGACAAAGTCGTATCGCAATCGAATAAATGCATAGACTGAGGTAAATTATCTAGGGATGGATAAATGGTATGGCAGCGCATAGAGGACAAACATTCATTTTTATTTATATAATAATACATATAAATAAAGCCCAATCTAACTAAAATTATTAAGAAAATAATAATTGGTTAGACATTGTGTAAGGCAATGAATTGTTATTTGTGTGTAGGCCATAAATATTTTTTTTCTTCCAAATCGAATAGCAGTTTATATAATAGTTTTTTTTTACTTCCGCCCGTTATTATGCAGAAATAACTAAAACACTCGTTTTATAGCTTGGTAATGTAAGGTATTTTTACTAACAAAAGTTTTTTTCGTGCATTTGATTTGTTAGCACACAGAGACCGCCACCGTTTTGTGCTTTTGCCCAGTTTTCACCTATCAATTAAAACTAAAGAATTTCGAGCGGGCTTTTCTTTATAACAAAAATTAGCTACTATTTAATTTGGCCTATACTTGTTATTAATTATATTGACATAATATTTAATGGTATGGATTGTAAGCAAGAAGAAGAAGAAAAAACTATTCTTGATGGTCGTCTCCAAAATATACTGAATAGTCTATCAAGGTGCAAAATTGTGAGCACACTAATACATTTTTGCTTAAATTATTTCCTCTTGTTTAAAAATACCAATGCTATGTATATGTATATGTATATCACAGGATTTTACGAACGAAAATGAAGAGTGCAAGAAATTACGGGAAGCTAATTCGAAGTTGGAAATGGAATTGAAGGAAGTTCGTGAAATGGAGAAGTCACATCGCTACCATTTGTTGACATCGCGGGAGATGATCGGGAACCTTCAGGAAACTGTGTCACAGCTGGTATATTTGAAGCGGGACGTAAAGAAGTTGAAGGAACAGATATCTTTGAAAGACACCAACATTGCTGACATAGAAAAGGTAGAGATACCTACTACTTACCTATAGTACCTACGAATATCATTTTATTTTATGTTTGCTATCATCCAACCACGGTCCTCTCAAATCAGACTCTTTTGACTCACTTTTGTTTATATGGATTATATTATTGTAGACATTTCGGGAAAGCGACATCCAGATGAGCGTGATATACCTGCCTACCTACCTACTTATGTATAAAGAGGTATGAGAAACAGGGTGTAAAGTTCACTCATCCTCCATAGAAAAGGGAGGATCCTCCAACCAGACGGGTTGTATCTGGTGGGCTACTAGTCTACTACAATCGTCGGGACGTTGTATAATGCTACTCACGCGATAAACTACTTGCGCGATGCAGGATTTAAGGGGGAAGCGTTAGGTAGCCCGCGAAATTCAAACTTTCTTATGTTTTTTGCAATTTGCAAGTCAGTATAAAGTTGTATGTTGATTAAAGTATCATTCGCGACCGTAACAAATATGAACTTATAGAATTATAATCATCAAAATTAGTAATACAACTCCATAAGTTTGTATAATCCTAATTGTCAAGATTTCATGAAATAGTAATTCAATAGAATTACCTGGTCTTAAAGACTTGTATTGATGGCTTTTATTATTATAATTCTGTGAATACGTATTTTTTACGGTCGCGAATCATGTTTTGATCAACATATAACTTAATACTGACTTGCAAATTGCAAAAATCGTAAGAAAATTTGAATTTCCCGGGCTACCTGGCGCTTTTACCTTAACGTGACGTCAGTATATTGCGTATATAGTTCGCATGTGGCGTTCTAGATGCCGCCACATGTACAACTTACGTCGCTCGAAATATTACTTTTTATTTTATTTATTACTTCAGCCTACGTTGTCCCACTGCAGGGCAAAAGCCTCCCTTTCTACTTTCCACTTCTCTGTCTTGAGCTAGTGTGGACCAGTCCTGTAAGCGTCAAACTCGTCCCGCCATCTTCTCCTAGGTCGCTCAAATTAAAAGTAGGAATTTCCGTTCGACTAGATTAGGAGATTAGAACCCATCCCTACAAACAGTAGAAAACGCAAGTGACAAGTTGAACTTAAAATTCAATAGACTTAACGAAACGACTTGGCGAAAGCGCCAGGTAGCCCGGAAAATTCAAATTTTCTTACGTTTTTTTGCAATTTTCAAGTCAGCATTAGGTTGTATGTTGATCAAAATATGATTCGCCACCATAAAAGTATGGATTTACAAAATTCTAATATTTAAAGTCATCAATACAACTCTTTAAGACCAGGTAATTCTATTGATGACTATTTCATAAAATCTTGACAATTAGGATTATACAAACTTATGGAGTTGTATTACTGATTTTGATGATAATAATTCTGTAAATGCATATTTGTTACGGTCGCGAATGATACTTTAATCAACATAAAACTTAATACTGATTTGCAAATTGCTAAAAACATAACAAAGTTTGAATTTTGCGGGCTACCTGGAGCTTCCCCTTAAGGGGAAGCGCTAAGGTAGTCCGCGAAATTCAAATTTTCCTACGGTTTTTGCAATTTGTAGCTCAGTGAGTGTCTAGGTGTATGTTGATTAAGGTATGATTCGCGATCGTAACAAATATGTATGTATTTACAGAATTATAATTATAAGAATTAGTAATACAACTCCTTAAGTTAGTATAATTCTCAATTATCTTGATTTCATGAACTAGTCATTCTTAGAATTACGTGGTCTTGGAGAATTTTATTGATGACTTTATGATTATAACATAACATAACATCACGCCTTGTTTCCCCGAAACTTAGGCAGATGTGTCCACCCACATTTCCTAATACTAACCTGCAAATTGCAAAAAACGTAAAAAAAATGAATTTCGCGGGCTGCCCTGGCGCTTTTGCCTTAACAGTCTTTGCTTTACAGGACAAAGAAAATACTGTACAGAAACAGAACGAAAATGTGATGAAATTGCGCAGTGCCTATGAAAAACAAATTGAAGAGCTAAAGGCTGATGGTAAAAGGGAAAGTTGGTATCATTCATTCATCATTCAAATACCCACTGTCCCACCCACAATAAACTTACGTAGGGTCCGGCAGTACTAGTTAGTCTCTCTCGATCTGACGCGATTCCTGCCTAAATGATGAGCCAGTCCTCTGTGGAGTGGAATTATGGAATTGTGGCGGCATATCTACATCGCCACAATGGAACGCGTCACACTGACGTCACGCAAAATCCTGCATCGCGCAATCATAGTTTACCGCGCGACTAGCATATATACAACATCCCGACATCAACCGTCGGGCAGTAGCCCACCAGACACAACACCCGTCTGGTCGGAGGATCCTCCCTTTTCTATGGAGGGTGAGTGAACTTTACACCCTGTTCCTCATGCCTCTATAGAATCTCCTCAATAATCCTGCCAGTTAACTATGAGTAGTTGAATTATTAAATTCAATACATTATCATTAGCACTTCTACTGTCATGCAATTAAATACGTAGAGCGTAGCTCTGTACCTAAGGCTCCTACCTTGAAACAGGTAGCCAATTGAACCAAATTGTAGCTCTACCAAATGCAGTATATAGTTCAACAGATGCAACACGAATGCGACGCTCAGGTGGCGCAGTTCACGTGTATCATTGAAGAGCTGAGGGCTAAGATGAGAGAAATGGAAGCTGAGCATAGAGAGAAGGTTCGTTTTATCACAAAGTAATCACGTTCACGATACCGTGCTGTGTGGCCTGTGAGGACACGGTTGATACTATTAAAACTTGAAAGAACATTATTTCCCTACGCAAGTACTACGCGTATACGTACCTACGTATATACCTAAATTCTAAATACTTATGTAGGGATCGTCTAGTTTAAAACTGCACGCCCCTCCACTGCTTTGTGCATACACATTTCAAATGTTTGTACTGAAATTTTAGTGGAGGGGCGTGCAGTTTTAAAATAGTTGATCTCTACCAACTTAGCGATTTGTTTTGCTTACCTTACCTATAGTGAAGAGACCTGTCTTGGTCTTGAGTGGACTCAAGAAGGTAAGATTGAAGATAGCATAGAAAACCGTACTTTCTCCGCAGCTCTCTTAGAACATAATGCAGCATAATAATACGGTTTTCACGAATATTCACGATGCAGTTTCTATAGATATTAGTACATAGAGTACGTACAGTTGCACTGCTAAGTTGTTGTCGAAGAGGTCTAAATAATAAAACTGCTTGTACTGCCCCAAGGCAGCCCCACTATGGCCAGCAGTGAACTAACTCCTCCCGGTTCAATAAAGATAATGGACCTATCGATGGTTTCTCTGTAATGAATGTTCTAGATCAACGTGGTAGTCCTGGAGTATGAAGAGAAGGTACAACGCGAAGCTGCGCGTGCGACTCAGTTGCAAGAAGAGTTGGCGAGAGAGACTGCGCGCACTGACCTGAACATTGACGCATATAGACGGGTTCGTAATCGTATAGTTGTAATATAGGTAGTCACATTATACAGGATCTAGATGGGAGGTCCATAGACGATTAAGATCCTGAACAAGTAGGTAGGCTAGATGCTTCAGAGCTGCAGGTAGAAGGCACCGATTGTAGTTGCTTCGTGGTATAATAATATTGACTACTATTGTATAAACAGTTTTGCCTACTGTCTGAATACCTACCTAAACTCTATTATTTGAGGAATTAACGATAATCATGACAAAAATTAACTAATGGACTCATGTTAACTGCTGTAAGAAATTAGACGGCTAAAATAACAGCATAGCCCTTCAAATCACAAGATATAATATTATAATGTTAGACAATCTGAGAGCTATTTTTGTGCTAATCAATTTGTCCCTTTAGTAGGTACGGGGTATAAGTATCTATCAGTCGTTTCCTCATTCCCCATCATACGGCATTCATATCGATTATAAGTATTCAAAATACATGCTTTAATCAGTCAGGGAAACATTGTAAACCGCCCCACTCATTTCTCTAAGGTAATGGAGCGACTAAAGAGAGAGGAGACGGCAGTAGCTTCCGGCGTTCCCCTACACTTAAATAACACAGACATTTATATTTTATAACTTACCTCAACGTAACTAGCCGTAGTTTTAGCTCGTAGCGATATAATTACATATCTGTAGGTATCCCCGTCAGGCCATTAAAACTGCGTTTAAACATAACATCATCGTAGATAATGTAAGCAATAACATAAGATTATAAAACGCTTTCACTTACATAAGCAGTCATTTTGTAGCGACTTGAGGAATTAGAGGAGAAACTAAAACAGAGTCAATTCAAGCAATATTTGCAGAGCAGTTACCCTTCACAGTATGAAAATCACGTTGAAAGACCTTATTCAGCCAATAGGGAACCATATACAGACTACCATATTATAGACTCGGACCCAGTACAGAATGTAACAAGTAAATATCCCTTGCCACCTTCCCAAAATAAGGCTCCGAAGACAACAAACAGTCTGCAAGTAATTTATTACGATAAGAACGATAGAACTCCTAAAGCGACAAGTTCCGAGAAAAAAAGTCTGTTCCATATATCTAAGAAGAGGAAACTTTACAACGATAAAGATTTTCAGGATTTTTAATTTGCCAAAGGGAAGTTGAAGAGATTTTATCGGCCGTCAAGAGAATGCGTTCCTGGACAAATAGGGATCAAATTCGCAAAACGTACAATCGTTAGTATGAAACTGGCAGGTGTCAAAAACTCATTCTCTCGACGGCCGGACTGTAGTTGTTTAATTTACGTTTTAATTTGTAATAAACTGCACGTTTCGTCCTCTAGTCTTTTTTTTTCTTTTATTTAAGGTTGCATTATCTTGTCTCGATGGATTCATGATGCAATATTTATATATTATTATTAAGTAGGTATTATGGTGTTACCTATGGGATGGGAACGAAGGAACGAAAATCTCACACGTAGGGAGTGCAGCTAGCAGCTGTGATAGGTAAGTACTTAATCAAGTTCATTCTTTGGGACGTAAAAAAGATTGAATGAATGGCTAATGATGAATGGTCACTAAACAAGTAGGTAAAGTACCTACCTTGAGTTATGACAATAAAGGTAGGTAGGTAGGTATTTGTCTCGACCTGTGAGTGAATTATGAATTTCAATAATATCAATGATGTTACCTACTTACAGCCAAATGATTCAACAATTTATTTCAATCCAGTGTTATTCCAATAGAACTTTATCGATATATATATTTAATAAACCTTTCAAAATTAAACGTACCTATTAATAAACTATTATATAACAACAGAATGAGGTAAGTAATTATTTCATTACACATAGTCTCGCCACAATAACTATTCGTAACGAAAAAGCAATTATGTTAGCAACGGTCGCTCTTTCTAATTTAGCCGTTGCTATCTGATACTTACCTGTTACAACGAATAAGAATGCGATTATGAAAATAACTACATGACTACAAAGTACCTACATATTCATTAGTTACATCACGAGATGACCTACATATCGTCGTTTAAATCCTACCTACCTACTTCCCCTGAAGCGTGAATTGCTTTATTAGCCACATTATTTGGTTAGAAATAATTTATGCCCTGTAATTACAAGTAAGTACCTATGCACGAAATTTTTGTGTGCCAGCCATATAAACTGTTTGGACATGCGATTTATGGTTCATTAAGTAACATTGAATTATAAATAAAAATTAGGGAAACGTAGGTACCCACATATGCAACTTAGATACACAGCTTCGGTATCATCTGGGTAGGTACGTCATTTCGTCTTATCTTTCAAGTCGAACACTGCAGTTTTACTCTTATGTCGAAGCACGTATACAACTAAATACAATGATTCGTATAAAACACTGGAGACTCAACAGAGCTAGACAAAAACAACATAGGAAAGTTATACAAATACAAGCATTCAGTTCAAATAGGCTCAATGATGTCCAACAGTGAAAGTGTAGAGAGATGGATGCATTGCCAAGCATAACTAGTCTAGGCTCTCGATCTAATGAAAATGTTGAAAGTTAACCACACCATAGGATAATAAACAGAAATTGCTGTCAATATAACATAAACGACAGCTCGTGCCGTAAGAAAGCGCGATGTTAGCTCTATTATAATGAGGCAGGTAAGCACGTAATAACAAGAATTTTCTGAAAAGACTTTCCTACTCGCTCAAGTAAATAGGAAAAAGTTGGGAATTTCTAACATAATTTAAAATGAAAACACATAATTTTGGTATCATTTATAATCCCAGTTTTTTTCTTCAAATAAGTATTACAAAATAAGAACATACCTACAATTACATTAATAAAGTACTTATGTACATAATTGTACACCTAGAAAGGTGTTTTATTGGTTTCAGCCTCATAGTTATAACCTAAAGCACAACAATAGTAGTTAAAACTTAAATGAAATAAGTAAACATATGAATATATTTTATTATCTTTGGCTAGTCTCAAGATTAGAAGAACGATAATAATTATCATTTAGCACCTTACTTATAACCATTCTGTCCACAGCTGCTTACGTAACCAAGCAGCCTCTCACAACCTTAATAACATACCTAAGATTAAAATTGATCTTGATTATAAACAGAGCGAAAATTGCGGAAGTTAGATTCCTAAACCATAAAAATTATGTAAGATTGACTAATTGTCATTTACTAACTAGCTAAATTGGCAGCGTACGATTGCCAGAAGTGCGAAAGATACACATTGAATTACGCGTAACGGGATTTCAACGATTGCATCCGTAAAAATGTTCGTTCTAAAGTATTATGTGCTTGCGCAGGGATGCGTTCGGAGTTTTTAGAGAATCCGGAACCAACTTTCGATCCGTTTCATCCGTCTGCGAGCGCACGAGTTTCATCGTAACTATTCTACATTTTTAGTTGGTTCACAAAAATGCGCACGATTCTGCCGCGACCGAAACATACAAATTACTTTAAATACCACTATTAACTATAATTGTGTTTGCACACACTGAGGAATGCATACATGATGCACACAGTTGTCGATGCGTTTCAGTATCTGTATTGCTGGTCTCAGCTGTCAGTTTTGTTTTGGTACCATTACCCTCGGTGCTGGCTACGAATAAGCCTGTCGAGTGAGTTCCAACTGCAGGAGTAGTCAATCTGGAGGTGTCCGTATCTGGATAAATGGAAATTATCCGGAGCGGTCTTCGGAAAAGGTCGCGCCCAGTCTTCGTAATCCGGAGACAGGCTCTCGTATGCAAATTGCTCATAGGCATCGGTCATCCTGTCGACAAAACAATTTAATATAATTGGAAAGTTTTTCTTATGCATCAAGTTTTTCATCCGCGATCTTGTGACGTCTTGGAAAAAGCGCTTTGGACAGAGCGCTGGCAAGATGGTCCTGCTTCTTAGGTGAATAACAGTCTGTAGCAGCAAACATATTTACAGAGTAGCTCACACCTTGAAACAACGCATAACGGAGATGCATCGTGTGTTTGCGATCCTCAGCAGTGGAGGGTACGACAAAGAAGAAGAATTTTGTGACCTACCTCAATGTTAAGGATTTATGAATCTTGTTTTCATATTGGTTTAATGCGACAGCAATGTGACTTGTTTACATTCTGTCCGCCACGGAAATGATAACATCTACCGAATGGACATCACGGATTAATGTTAAAATCAACATCAATGTAACGCACGCAATCTCCCATCCGTGTTAATACACGATCGGAGGCGGATTAGATAACAATCGGACTATTTCCTATCGTAGTCGTCGCCACTTCACACTATTTCACGTTATGACGATTATGAAGAATACGTCCATCATGAGTGGCATGACTGACTTTCTAGCTATCCGCTAAATTTACCTCACAAAGCTGCGTTCACGTAATCCGTGACTAGAAAGTAGTGTGTTACCCAAATAATTGCTATAATGCCTGTTGTTTAAAAGGTAATCTATGTTGTTTGACAGACTCTTTACCAGTTTTACCTGTCGGTACAACATTATTCGGTAGTCGCTGCCTATCACAAGTTATTTCGTAATTGCTAATTATTGTTGAGACGAATAAGGAAACGCACACCTAGTGCATACATACAACATCGTTGATATCAGCTGGTGGTTCAGTGCATACAAAATATATGTTGGCAAACACAGGAATGGAAAGTGAAACTGCATCGACTGCCAAAATGAAGAATAAGCAAACGGATATTGTAAAAACAAATAAAAAAATTATCTTTTTCCGACTAAACCTATTGGTTTATGTTTACAAGTTTACATAAATTAGCATAGCAAATAGATAAGTGGTAAACCGCCATCGTTTCAAAAATTGATAGTCAAGTCGTAACTGCTGGCTGCAATCATGCAAGGTTAGCGGTTCCTTATTGTTATGTAAAATGTTGTGGGTGCAAGACCATGAGTAATTACATAAATATAACGCCTACTAAGGTCAATGTTAGAGCAACAAGTTTCCCTACATACACATACGTGAGCCGAGCTACATTCTCACAAATGCAACTTTCATTTGTAGGAAACAAAAAACTGGTGCGCGTTCACACGACAGATGTACAATGCTTGTTATTATAATGCAGAATCGCTCGCCTCACTCTGCCTTTACTAACGATGGCCGTTTTTGCCGTTGAACTTTCCGTGGAAGCTAAAGTCACGCCTAAGTGCTGGGAACGCGAACTTCCCATTCACAGATATGTAATTTGAAATGGCAAGTGGCAAACACGAGGCGCCATTATTTATCAATAAACATTGCATTTTAACAAAACTCTTGATGCGAAGTTTTACTTACAATTAGTGTATATGTTAGAAGATGGAATTAATTAAATAGTGTGCTCTCTAATTTGAGGCCGCTCCTCCAGGCGTAAATAATAATAATGTAGCAATACATACCTACTTAAATTTAACATCTCGACACTGACTGGGTGCTATATCCAGTTTCACTATCAGCATTTGGTATGATTACTCACACCACCGTTGGCTGTATAGTAATTACGTGCAGTATGTACAACAAGTGTAGAAACCCGTGCATGTCTAATATTTATCTCATTCGTGTGAAAACGTCTTCGTGTTTTGTCGTGGTGCCTGGCGGCTGGAGTGACGCGATGTCGTGACCACAACGCTTAACTCTTTGCCTGTTTACAATATTTTTACACTTTGTTATCTCGCTGATCGACGAGTGTAACGCAAGCTTATTGAGCATGTTCGATTGCATTTTTTTCATACTGGCTAGGTCAATAACAGAACTGTATAAAATCTATGCATAGGTATCATCGTATTTATTCTTCTATCTATAGCATATTTCTTTCAAAATCGAACTTCATTTTAGACTTGATACAAGATTTGGGTTGATTGATCCATTTGCCCATGAGTAGGACAAATAGTCGGACAGACAAACTCAAATGCAGATTCCAGCAGATGTTTAGTTGCTTTGATCTGATATTCGCTTGAACTAAGTAAATGCCAGAATCGTGAAACTTCGCTTGTGGTTATATAAATACAGTGAATAGACATTACAGTTCTCATTGAATACAACATGTCTCCATGTTTTTTAGCTTTTTGTTGCACTTTCGAGAGCTCAGAGCATAAATTTACATTCGCATTAATGAAGTACCTAATCAGCTGCCTTGAGCATGCGATGCATATAGACATTATGCACCCCATTTGAATCTGCGGTAGGTCTTTAGATATTATCTGTTTTTATTATGTCCATGCGTGTGTACTATGCATATATCTATGGTATAACCTATGTGTAAGTGCGGGAGGGAACCCTAGACTTAAAATATTTAAATATGATTTAAGTTTTGGTGTAAAAGTAGTACTTAGGTATCTTAGGCGCTACGCAAACGTACACTTTTATGTCTTGTGTCGGATACAAGCTACCAATGAATATTTGACATCTATATAACCAGTATGAAATCAGCCACTCCCTGCACAGACGTGAACATTTTTTTTGTCCAGTTGCTTCCACTTAGCACATACTCGTTGCCGATCAAAAAGTGTTCGGTGTCGGTAACTGGAAACTAAAAGTCGTCAGTTGAAGACACAAGCAACATTAACTTTCCTTACAATTGTACTGAGCTGCGCAAACGGACGATTAGCAATCGGTGTCCGTATCCTGTGTGCGACACAAGCCACGCACACCGAGCGGGTGGCGCAGGGGCGCGGGCGGGGCGATCCGAAAACAATCTCACCACAACAATCACGCCACCGGACACAGCAACTACGGTTACCAATGGCCAGGAGTAGCAACTGGCGACTGAGTCCGATCGCCGCTACAGGACACAGCAACTACGGGTTCCTGTGATGGTGTGCCGTGTCGGTAACAAAAAGTGTCTACGTTTGTGAAGCCCCTTATTGCACTATTCATGCACTAAACAGTGACTTGTGCAAATTTGTGCTATACCTACTAATTCGACACTATGTTAACTAACTTAAAAAAATCCTTGGTTAATCAAAAGAATGTGAGACCTTACCTGGATTGTCTTCTACTGTTGGGATATCCAAGACCTGCCATCACATATTCCGGAGGATGTGTGAGCGACATTCGAGGCCTGGGGGGCGGAGGCATATAACCTGGAGGCATCACGCCTCCGTAGAGCGGCTCGTACAACATCGGGTGGGGGACGTACGTCGGCTCTTCCACGAACATGGACCTTCTGCGATCCCCTGGAATGTGGAGGACAGATTTTTAAAACTACAACCACTCCACCGTCTTCTTCTCCTCGACCAGAGTCCTACTCCTTCACTGTGCGTGCGGTTCGGTCGTGGAATTTACTTCCGCTTGACATTAGGGACTGCCAAACTGTTGCATTACCTATTTATAAGAAGAGTTATAGAACTAGTTATTTCCACTTCGTCATGTTTGCTTGTTATGTATTTATTATTTTAAATTAGGTACATTTTAATTATATATACCTATTTTAGAAGTATGTGTGTACTTACGTATAAGTATATTCTCATATTGTATGTTTAAAGTATATTTAAATTAGTGAATTGTTTTTTTTTATTTTATGTATTTTCTTTTCTCTTCTACTCTTCGCACGTTGTCTACATCTCTTTTTACCTAATTTCCTATCGCAGGTATGCTGGAAAAGATTTTCTTTAGAAATAAACATCGCCTTTGTACGTATTTTTCTGTTCCTTTCTTCTTGTCTGTTTATGTAAGTGTAAGTGTGTGTATAAATGGTTAATTAAATACAATTATAAAAATATTTTTCTGACATATTCATGAAGAATATGCCAAGTGGCCGAGTCTTTTCTTGTAAGTCGCAGGTAAGTTACTCGTATTCTCGTAATCGTAAAGTCGTAACAAATGATTATGTCAGGGGGATGCACCAATTTCTGCTGCACTTACAATTTTGAGTCCGCTACCTAACAAGTAGGTATGTAAACCGAGCAGTCTACTGGCTAATTTATTTGATGGTCATTGTTTGTTATGATCGAAAGCTTAGAGATGTTGGCAGAGTAGCAAAAGATGGGTTGAGGACTCTGAAGACTGGTCGAGGACGACAAAGACTCGAACAGACCAGCACAAAAATGTAAGAGGACTTTATGAACTCAACTGTGGGTGCAAACAAGCCTTTGGAATGTACAATATGAGGGCTTTGCACGCAGTACAATATCGATCTAAGTATTTCAAAATAAGCGTGAAGATTAAGAAGTTAGAAAACGTTCAACGATAAGTTAGACTGATTACAGAAACGTACCAGGTAGTACCTATACCTACCTACATTATTTATGTGCATTTTTAATAGGAATAATAAAAAAGGGGTCATCTAGCTTCTGACATCTCTCATTCTAACTTCGCCACGGTGACAGCGATGAGGAGAACAACAAGGAGCTCCTAGTCGCAGGGAAGCAGCGAGGCGGAAAGAAGTGTCGTCAAACAATGTGCCTATGTTCGACGACAGTAGTGTATGAAGCCACAGACCCGGCTCCCACTTACCCAGAGCCAGCAGGCGCAGACCCTCCGCAGTAGTAGCAGACGTGTTAAGTAAATTATTCTGTACTACTCTTTTCCCCAACTACTATAGTTTAACAAAAGATGGTAGGTGCCTACTACATACAACAATGATCTCAGCAACCCCACAGACAAGAACAGTTGGCCAAAAATAACCATTGGCAAAAAATTTGCCTTCACAGAATAGCAGCGAAAAAGACTTCCACAGACCACAGGTAGACATTTGCCTCTCCCAAAAATCGCCATAACGACCGATCCTGCGAGCACATTTCCAGCGGATTCCCAATTTCCCACGAGGTCCTACCACCTTTAGGTACTAGGTCATCGGTCGCCCAAATAGGTGTCTTTTGGGGTCTACCCAAAGCTCTTGAAGCTTATTAATGATAATTCATAGGGCACGATGCAACTACATAGGAGCATGCAGCACATGCATCGTCCCTGCGGCTGCGTGTGTAGCGTGCAGACTGGGACTTAGACTTAGTTAAGACTTTGAGTACTAAGCTTTAAGCTTAGCTAGAGTGCTATACAGTACCTACTGTACTGAGAGTTTGACTTTTGGCAGTTTGGTTCCTGTGTCATCATCGCCTAGGCTTTTCACAATTATGTGGCAGGGGTTGGCTTCCAGGCTAACCGGATGCAGCTGAATACCAGTATTTTATATGGATAATCTGCCCATCTGACCTCCATCAAAGAGTTAATAACCACTACCGTACGTTCAACCTCCACAACCCAGTTAAGTATTTGTAAGACTGGTTGTTTCGGGCTTCTGACGATCTCGAACGACTGTCCAAGATCTACGAATGACAGCCGGGACCTACGGCCTATCGTGCTTTCCGAGGCACAGGGGGTCTCGGTATATAAAGATTTTGTGTGGATGTGACACATATTTTCCCCCAACTTGTTTCTTTTTTGTGTTTGTGTTCTTTTGTTCCGTCATGTTTACCGCAAATAAACGTATTTTCTTTCTTTCTTTTTCTTTTGGTCACCTATCCACGGACCAACCGCGGCAAGCGTAGCTTCACCTAATCGATCGACCCGTGCGGCTGTTATTACTTAGCCAAGAGTTTGATTCCTTTGTCTACCTATCTAATTTGCACTCTTTCAGTGTATGCAGGCGTGCAAATAACCATGCGAAATAAAGAGCAGATTGAAAGTGAACAGCAAAAACGAAAAAAATAAATAAATTGGTAATCTAGGTCATCCTATACTCACTTATATCTGTTTTTAAAACACTGTTCAAAAACAGTAACGTTCTAGTCACCGCGTAATAGAGAAAAAGCGTAACGTTGTGGATCCTTTCGCATTGAGAGGTGATTCATAAACGGAATATTTATTATGTCACCCATACCATAATACTATCCAACTTTTGATATAACGGATTGATACAATATTATGGTAATGTCAAATTAAGGCACAGCACGCAACAGAAGTAGGTTAACACTACCAAAAGTTTCAGAAGTATGAATGAAAACTTGATAGTTATTACTTGTTTGTAACAAAATAAAATACTTTCAATATTATGACATATTTATGTCCGGCCACATACAATCGGAATTCCAATCCGGAATTCCGTATCAAAAGCAGTAAATTCATTCATAATCTACTACCTACTACTAGACTTTACTAGATTATAAATGGATTTGCTGCTTTCGAAAGGGAATTCCGACTGTATGTCAGGGGCGTAGCCTTCATACAACCCGATTCCTATCGGCTTTCCTTTGGAACAACCACTCTTCTTAATGTCTACTATTACCAAATAATATGGTACACCTGTGTGTGTAACTGTGTATCACATCACATTACATAATTATATTTTATATCAGTTTAATACATCATAAGATTAAGAACCTACAGTTTTTTGTCTGAATTTATGAGGACTGAACAATTTTTTCTTCGGCTTCCCTCTAATGTTAATTGTAGCTGCGCCACAGTCACTGTTGTATGTAGCCGGCCTAAAGCAATAGGTAAGGTACCTACTGAAAATATTCTTAGGTATGTACATAGTATTTGAACTTTTGTCGCTGACTGTATCTACAGTGTCTACCTAGGTTCCAGATTTGAAACATAAGTCCCCATATAAATTACTAATTAATACACATCAATGACATCAACAACCAAATTCCTGTGCTGTATAACTATAACTAAGTACCTGAATTTCGTGAATCTGGTTAGATTCGTAGGAATCTGCAGGTTTTACCGGGTTCTATTCCACGGAGCACTTCAAAGTCAATGCTAACGAACAAAGTTTTAACTACTTACCTATTGGTCTCTCGCCGTATATCGCGGCATCAGGAGAAAAGTCTGGAATGATTGTTCGAGATGCTTTGCGACCATACAACGCGTACTCCGGAGCAATGACTTCTTCAGGCGGAGATCTCTTCCACCTTGGTGGCGGCAGCGGCGGCTCTTCTCCAGAATCGTAGTTTTTCGTAGGCACATAGTAAAAACTAGCACTGACTGGCTCGCCGGCAAACGAATTGAAATTGTCTCCCTGACTGGATTCCGCGGTCTCTGCTTGCATCATCCCGTAAGCCTCGTTGTCCCAAGGATCCAGATACACCCGGTGATTACTCGGAGGCGTTTGGGCTTCTTCTCCTTCGCTGTCGAAGTCTACGGCAGCCCAGTAGGGGCTCCCCGCGTGTCCTGGCATTGCTTACAACGAGGTGAACACAAACACTGTCTGTTGTGAGCCGTCACAACGATTCTAGGATGTTTTGCGCACTGAAGCACCAGTCATTTGGACACATAACTATCACCACACGTTCGCGCGAACCGTCCAGATATGGTGTAGTGTGTAATTTATATGCTTTGCTTGAAAACACTGTTTGTTATGCTCAGCACGGATCGCGTGGACATTCGATAAACGAACGATGCAATCGGCGGGAGAGTTACGTTACAACGCACATATGCGCGGGCGCACGCCGCGGCACTTGTCTTCAAATGGCGAGGCGTGTGCGAGCCACCGAAACGAGCGCTAGAGAAGATGCAATAGATATTAGAAATGTAAACGAACTGAGGTTCACACGCAAACTTTGAAAGCAGTTTTAACGTAGTATAACTTAAGTCTGGTTAAATAGTTTGCTACAAATACGATAAACATTGAAGGTCGATTATTGCTTGATGGTGCTGATGCTTGTGATGATTATTTGACTAACAATAATATGTTTAAAATATACCTACGTGCTTTGCTATATCTTATTATACTATATATATATATCTCATATATATATATATTATATCTCATTGAATAAATTAATAGACCAGGGACGTGTGATGATCAGTATTAGCAGTGGGTGATGATGAGGCATTGAAATACCACCTTGTGGGCGGATAATGAAAGAGAATTGCTAATTTAAACAATGGTTGAACTTGAGAGTTAAATGATTTACCTATTCATCTTATTATGTAGATGTTTACTTGTTAGGTAGGTATTCATTTAAGTTAACTAAGTAGGTACTTAGTAAAAGTGAAATTAAAATTAAAACGAAGCTTGGGATTGAAATAAAGACACTATCTATATAATATACCGCCCTGGCTGTGTAAATTGCGCAAAGATATATGTATGAAAAAAGGTATAGATACATCAAGGTTTCTTCATAAAAGTAGATAGTGGTATTTAGCCGACGAAAAAATAGGAGGAAGTTCTAAAGTCAATATTTGTTTTTTTTTTAATGAATATATGACCACGCGTCACTGTTTAACAGAGTAGTCCGATTTGAACGATTCGTATATCTCAAAGTTTGTCCCATCCCATGTAAAAATTAACTTTGCTTGGCTGGTTTTTGAGTTAGCTTCAATAGCACGTATTTTTATGTGGATGGTGTTTAAGTTATTAAACATCCTGTCACTGTAATTTACATAGCAGGTAGTGGTATTCTGTGTGTGGGGTAGGTACCACAACTAAAAAGTTTTTATTCATTTAATATAGGAAACAGAGCAGAGGGGTGTAAAAGTTTAACGTGTGTAGATATCTGTATATTTGTGTGTCTGTGGCATCGTAGCATCGATCGTAGCTCCCAAACGACTGAACCGATTTAGTTTTTTTTTGTTTTGTTTATAAAGTGGCTTGATCTAGAGTGCTCTTACTCCTAGCTATGATTCAAGAAAATCTATTCAGCCGTATGAAGATAGATTATCAGCTCTTTTCTAGTAGTTGAATGGACGTGAGCATGTTCCACAGGTCTGATTGAATCGAAATTTAGTATTTTATCTGTTACTTCAATGATATTAGAATAACCTTGAACTGATGCTGCAGCATTACCTGGAATTTGCAGGATACCCAACTCCCTCACCAAATTACAGCAGAGGTATCGTGTTTGGGCTCACTGGAATGGTCTCAACGAATAGGTTATACAAATTTAAATTCAAAATAGGTATTTTATTTCACATTAGCCTACATGGGCACCTATGAAACGTCAGAAGCTAGGTGCACGGTTCCAATTGGTCGTTTCCTATGGAGAAGAACCGGCAAAAAACTCCACGGTTACTCTTTTAAAAATAATTGACTTTTACGTTTTTTTTTCAAATTTCAGTGTTATTAAGTATGGGAGGACAATGTAGGCCTGTCAACAAGTACCAGGTACTTAATAAAATAGAAAATAGTCTACAAATCTACAGTCTATTAAGCCTACAACGTTCTCACATTCACAAAATATAAAATAATCTATGTATTTAAAAGAAGACTATAATAGACAACACGCCATTTCCAACTATTCCCAGCAAATAAATCGCCGTAACCATATAGTTGCTCTAAATACGCCTCTTAAAACTTCCTTTAGTCATAGATTCTTTATTTTCCTCGGTCCGTATCTTTACAATAAATTAAACCGAATTCTTTCCCTGCACTCATTGAACATACATAATTTTAAAGTCACTTTACAAGCCTGGCTACAAGGCCAGACATATACTGCCACAGAAGCTCTCTTTGACGTATTAGTCTAGTTATTTCATGCACTAACACACACCACAACAAATATACACTGTCACACACACATCATCACAAATACACACCTTCACAAACATTACACTCATAAAAACCTTCCAAATATAGGTACTTGTAATTATTTTTAACTCTTTTTCAAATTAGATTAAATTTAATCTCACTATAATTCTAAAATGAATGTAATCTGTTATTAACTCACTAATTGCTTGAAACTGCTATTTGCTGTGATATCAGATGTTAGCTATCAAATGTGTTAATCTATGACCGGGTGGGGACCTGGTGACCTGTATTACAGGTGTTACTACCTACCACAGGCACCAGCGTTCCACAACCAAAAATTACTAGCTTTTGCTTTGTGTGTAAATTCTGTTTGTATTTTTTGGCTTGTGGTGAGAAATAAACAATTTTTATTATTATGGTTTTTCAATTTAATTTTCTCAGGTTAGTACCTGGTATTTTCAGATTCTCACGGGTGTGAACCAAGGTGAGATTCTAGTTATTATTCTGAGAAGATAAATTGCTCTGTACTGCAGTGAAATTATTATCCAAGTCTAGTTGTAAAAATTTTCTTACTATGCGGTAAGTGTTTAATATTGCAGCTTTTTGTAGTGCTATATATGTGTATTTGGATATATTGAGTGCATTAAAACTATTGAATATTTGTTTCGGGATAACACCTGTTGTTGATATTACTATTGGGACTATAGTGACTCTATTCATTTTCCAGACTCTGGTAATTTCCTCTCGTAATTCTGTATACTTCCTGATTTTTTCCGTGATAGTTTTTTGTACGTTATTAGTATTTGGGACTGCTATATCTATTATAAATGTGTGTTTGCTTACTTTATCAACTAGTGTTATATCAGGTCTGTTGTTGTATATGGTGTGGTCTGTTATTATAGTGCGGTCATAATATAATTTGTAGAATTTGTTTTCTAAAACAGCTCTAGGCGTGTACTTATAATATGGTGTGTAGGGATCCTGCATGAGTTTAAGTTTAGTTGCGAGTTTTTGGTGTATGATATTAACAAGTTGATTATGTCTATGCGTATAGTCGTTTTGGGTTAGTGCGATACAAGCTCCTGTGATATGTTGTATTGTTTCAGTACGTTACAACATCCCGCCTTGTTTCCCCGAAAGGTTGGGCAGAGGTGTACCTATAGTAGGTACACCCACATTTCGCCAGTTATGTAAAATAATGAAAAGATTATAATATCATGGAAGCAAGTATGAAAACAATAAAATAAATAAAATTAAAGTAATTTGGGAGCAGTTAGTAGACATTTACACAAATAGTTATGCTGTTAATGAGGTACCAGGGAAGCTACATGTGCAGAAGGCATTAGCGCCAAACTTCTCTGTCTTCAACGTAGTCTTTAATCTTACGCTTTTTTAATAAGGACACGTTTGATGTGAGTTTTGAACTTTCCATCCCTAAGTTCTGTAACAGATTTTGACAACTTATTATAAAAGCGGATACTGTTTATAAGAAATGACTTGCTTGTTTTTAGCTAATCTAAATTTGGGTACACCATTTCGTGTTTACTACGTGTATTTATATTATGGAAATCGCTTCTTATTTTGAAAAGTCCTAAGTTTTTGCGAACACAAAATACTTTCTAAGATATAAAGAGAAGGCAGAATTAGTATATCAATTTCTTTGAATTTGTGTCTAAGGGAATCACGAGGACCCATTTTATAAATAGACTAGCTGTGCCCCGCGACTTCGTTCGCGTGGATGTCGTAAGATACACAATATACTAAAATAACAGCCACAATTTAATAAAACTGCCTCGTCCTCCGACCCGTCGCCAACTGTCGCGTTGAATCGCCCGCCCGCGCTATTACTTCGCTTTCACTTAGTTTTCTTTGACTTTTTTCTCTTTGCTCGGCTCCTAAGGGTCGTAACGTGATGTTAAATAGCCTATAACTATCCTCGAGAATTGGGCTACCAAATGAAAAAGAATTTTTCAAATCAGACTTTTTGTTCATAATTTCATGGGTTTTAATTTTTTTTGCACGGAACCCTATTATTTTTTCTAAAATAAAAGTAGTCTAAGTTACCCACCGTAACATCAGCTATCTACCAGTAAAATCGGTCCAGCCGGTTTGGAGATTAGCCGGAACAAACAGACAGACAGACAAAAATGTTAAAAATTGCTTTTTTGGTATAAGTAGGTACCGTTTATACTTTCTTATGCATTTAGTAAAAAGTTGTTATTTTGACATTACAAACAGACACTTCAATTTTATTTATTTGTATAGAAAGCTACGCCCCGCGACATCGTTCGCGTGGATGTCGTAAGATACACAATATACTAAAATAACAGCCACATTTTAATAAAACTCCCTCTTCCCCTGACCCGTCGCCACAGATTACCAGATAAATCACTCCATCTATTTACGAGCGCTAAGTACTTACCGGCCGCCGGGCCGCACGCAGCCCATTTTTCAGTGATTGCCGACAGTTGCGAGGCGCGTACGTACGCATACATATGTATATTACGGTCGACCTGACGTACTTAGTTTTAAATTCTTATGATATGGCTGGTTCTGGTGTATTATGTGCAGTTGATGGATGTAGATTCAGCAAGAGAAGAGATACCTACTGGCATCTTTAACGAAAAAGGCAGCCCTGGCAATTCACAATATCCACGTGGCGGCGCGCAGCTACAAAGCAAAACTCACTTTACGCTTGTAACGTTAGGTACATTATCGTTCGCAGCGTCTAGCGACTTGAAGGTGTAGGCTATTATAGCAGTAGGTATTGAAAATTTTGTATGGAGTGATTTATCTGGTAATCTGTGCCGTCGCGCGTCGCGCTGAATCACCCGCCCGCGGTATTACGTCGTTTTCGCCTAGTGTTCTTCCTGACTTTTTTCTTTCTGCTCGGCTCCTTAGGTCCATAGCGTGATGTTAAAGAGCCTATAACTATCTTCGAGAATTGGGCTACCAAATGCAAAAAGAATTTTTCAAATCCGACTTTTTGTTCATAATTTCAAGGGTGATATTTTTTTGCGCGGAACCCTAATTTATTTTTCTAAAATAAAAGTAGCCTAAGTTACCCGCCGTAACATCAGCTATCTGCCAGTGAAAGTCCCGTCAAAATCGGATATTAGCCGGAACAAACAAGCAGACAGACAGACAGACAAAAATGTTAAAAATTGCTGTTTTGTTATAAGAACCGTTTATTATTTCCTATGCATTTAGTAAAAAGTTGTTATTTTGACTTACATACAGACACTTCAATTTTATTTATTTGTATAGTTTGTATAGATATAGATTAGCCAGAGAGACAGACGATCCTAATTCTAGAACAAAAATCAACGGATGAGTCAAAATTAAACTCGTCAAGTCATAGTGTTGTTGTTGATAATTCAACCAATCACAGCAGTTGACAATTTGATAGTAATTTTTGTGTTGATTTTAGATTCAAAAACAATGTGTTAAAGAAGTAATTATTTTGCTTGCTGGATGGTGACTCAGAGACTAATAAATAACATTCCTATTAGGAATCCAATATAATTAGCCCTCAGTTAGCTAGTTACATTATACATAATATATAATTACGGTCTAAGTACATATGTATAGGCGCCAGGCGGAAACTATGTAGGTACACTGCGGCGCCATCCTCCCATCTTGTATGGACGGCAGCACATCAAGCTACAACAATCTGTCAAATTTCTTTAATAGATTTTCAACTTTATCGCTAACGCATTAGATTCAAGGTTGATTGGGAAAATTTTACAGTTTCGGATAGATTGACCTGCTGGCGTCTGTACCATTCAGTATTTGTCGTCAATGAATAGAAGGCCGATTTGGTTATCAGTTTCAGGCATTCAATATTTGGGTAAAAAAAAACATTCCCAAGCGAGTTAAATTGATTGTTAGCTCCCGATGATTACCAAGTATTTACGAATATCTCAAAAACCGCTATAGCTACAACGAAATAAAGCGGTAGACTGTAGGGTAGACCGGGGACAATTAAAACAGGTCATGATTACAACAACTTCAATTTCTTGAAAACCATGATACCTACGTATGTGACGCGTCGTTCGTTGCTTCGTCGGGCATGTTCGGTTTTGTGTTAAGTACGGCTCGAGCGAGCGAGCGACGCAGTCGTGTACAGGACGCCTCGACGAATTTCGCGCCAAAAAGTAAGTATTCACGATTTTTGAATTTTTGTTATTTACCTATTTATATATTGTGTTTTGACAGCTTTTCTTATTTTAGAGTAATGTTTATCTGTTTAAGAGTGTTTTTATTATTGTTGATTAATGATAAAATCAATATAAAACAAAATATTGAGTATTGAAGTAGAAGATGTGAGATGGGTACGTTTGAAACAACCTGTCTGTGGACGTTTGAAACGTTTCAAACGTCCCCGCATATTCTGCATTTTTACCTGACTGCACAGAAGAAGGTTGTGTTTTCTAGAGTGTAAATAACTAACAGAAGATAAAATCGCAACAATTTTTTAAAAATAAAACGTATACGATGAAAAAACTTAACCAATGAAACCACTTTTAACTCACAGTTGCTAAAATAAGACCCTAAAATTTAGCCAGCGACATGTTTTTAAACGTTCACAGACTGTGCAGCCAAGTTCGTCTGTCATACTTGTGTCGGAAATTCAGCATGACCTTACCAGCCCGATGACACCACAACAGCCAGAGTCTGCTGCAGGACTTAAAGCCGCTGTTTCATCTTCTCTGATACGCTCAGTGACTCCACAGCTAAGTTCCACTGTCATACCTATGTCGGAACTACAGCCTAACCTTACCAGCCCGACGGCGCCACAACAGCCAGAGTCTGCCGCTGGAATAGCAGCACCATCTTTTCCTTCACCAAGCCTTTCCATAGCTTCACAATCAAGTTTTGCTGTAGAACTTGTTCCTCTTGATGTTACCAACTACAACAGCCAACCTTCAACAAGTAAATTTTTGCCAGAATGCATCAGACCATTTCCTAAAGCACCACCCAGGAAAACTGCAAGAAACGCAACAAAAAGGAAATCTACTGTTTACACAGATACTCCGGAGAAAGAAAACGTCAGAATACAAACCGAAGAGAGGGACAGAAAAAGAAATGCCAGCAAGATAAAGACAAACATGAATATGGAAGAAAAGAAAAAGAAGACGAGCAAAACTATCAAGAATAAAAAGAAATCATCAAAAAGAACCCCAAAGACTTCTACTAGCTCAGAAGATGAAGATACTGACAGAAATTCCGCAATCGTCCGAGTCTGATGGTGAATATGACGTCACAGAAGATCTTCAATTTGATTCATCAAGTTATGAATCGTCTGCGTCAGAAAATGAGGAAGAGCCTACATATCTTCAGATAGAAGATTGGGTGATAGTTGATTGACCTTCTCTGAAATTAAATTTCAAGAGTCAAACTTATACGGTCAATAAACGATTGTTATGATTGAAACATTTTTATGATTGAAACATTGTCATGATTGAAACATTGTTATGATTGAAACAAGCTGTTTTGTATGAGACTGGATTACCTTTATTTCTACCCCATGTAAGGGCCATTACAGCATGATAGGATATTAAGTCTTTCAATAATGTAAAATAGTATTCAATAGAAATAATTAGAGCACTAAAATTATACAAATATGAGATATTTTGAGTTGTTTATGTTGAAGATGTTTTTGCATTTATAATTTTCGAAATATTGATGTTACGTTGACGGAGTTGTCACGATCTCAAGAAATGATTTAGCAGTAAGTTAAATTGTTAAGACTGATTAAAAACCTTCAGTAGTTCCTAAAATATTTTCAGTGTTTCAATTATCCCTATATACTGTTTCAACCGTCCTTGGGGTGGGGTCAATAGAACCACTGTGCCCGGTCTTCTTTAATAGGTGATTGTAGGCTAAGTATTCGAAATAGAGTTAAACATTATGTTTAATTTAGGAACTAGATAACGATCCTTTCAACTATATAATTACGATGGATGTGGGTACTATAGGTACTTCACAGCACACGATTTAAGTAAAATTGTTTCAATTGTCCCCGGTCTACCCTACCACCTACGACTGTTGGCACGCAGAGATAGGGTCAAGCAAAAAATGTGTCCAATGGTAGCTAAGCGGTTCAATGAACATAAGAAAGGCGCCGCATACAGCTCTCAGGTGAATTACCTATAGCGCCTGCTACACGATCACCAACTGCGTCCCGACAGAGGTGACCTTGGTGATTTACAACCGTGTAGATAGTGGTTTTCGACAAACCATTGAAACAGCTCTGCCGGTCGCCAACCAAAGTCACCTGGGGACGCGGTTGGCGACCGTGTAGCAGACGCTTTAGGCGATTCACACACTGCCCCGCTCCATGCTGCGGGGTGCGTGGCGACGAAGCCACGCGCGTGGTTGCAGTATAGTATGCGGTGGCCCAGAGGCCTCATTTTACAGCAGCTTGCCATGGTGATAGTACAGTGCAGAGCATTGTTTTCTATACAGGGCATTTTTTAAATCACTATCCAAATTTTCGCAGGGTGTTCTACCCATGAATACGAACAACTTTCACTACGGGACCAACTCTGAAATCACGAAAAAAAAATCAGCTATTTCATACATTTTGGTCGAGTAGGTATTGAACTTATGTATGAATCAGCTGATTTTTTCTTCGTGATTTCAGAGTTGGTCCCATAGTAAAAATTGTTCATATTCATGGGTAGAACACCCTGCGAAAATTTAGATAGTGATTAAAAATGCCCTGTATAAAAATGGTAATTAATGCAGAACTCATTCAGGATGCCGCAGTTATACATATATCATGATAAATGATTTTATTTCTGTAAGTAGGTTTATACAAACCAATCTATATTACTTATACTCTATGATACAAACACTTTCACACGTCAAACATTTTTTTTTAAACTAGATGAGCCTACATTTTGACGAGTTATGCGAACGTAAATGTGCTGCTGAGCTGATTTTTTTTCGTGATTTCAGGTTTGGTCCCATAGCTATAGTAAAAGTAGTTCATAATGATGAGTACAATGAGTTTGTGCGTTAATTATGTTACACCATGTATAAAATTCGTCAATGTAAAAAAAATTAATAAAAAAAAACATTCAGTAGGTATGAAAAAAAAAAGAAAAGAAATTGGAGCAGCTCAATACCAAGCCTGTTTGTCTTCAATATAATCTTTAACAGTATAAAAGGCTTTCTGGCACAACTTACGTTTGATAAATGATTTGAATTTGTTAAGGCTCAGATCTTGAACGTGGCTTGGAAGTTTATTATAAAGACGTAGATATACATTGACATCTGAACGAGCCACCAATTTTCTTGAGCCTTGTTGCAGGTACAACTTTGTATTTGTTTCTAGTATTTATATTATGGATATCACTGTATTTTTTAAACATTTTTATATTTTTATGGGCATATAAAAATATGACTGTGCCTTCTCAGTAGGTATATTTATGAAAATCTTTTTCATAAATATACTGAGAAGGCACAGTCGTTACATTCATTTCCTTGAATTTCTCTCTGAGAGAGTATCTTGGACTTATTTATAAATTGATCAAACAGCTCTTTTCTGCAAAACAAATATAGTCTGAATGTCGGCGGCATTTCCCCACAACAGAATTCCCTACGACATTACACTATGAAAATAGCTAAAGCACACTAAACGGGCTTTCTCTATGTTAGTTAAATTACGAATTTATCTAACAGCGTATGCTGCAGAGCTTAGTTTTTTTGACAATTTATCTATATGTGGGCCTCACTGAAGCTTAGCATCCAAAGTTAAGCCCAGGAATACTGTGCTATCTTCAGGATTGAATTCCTCGCCCTGTATCAACATATTAGTTTTCACCTGCCTAACGTGAGGTAGCGTAAACTTGATGTATTTGGTTTTTTTTAATTAAGAAGTAAATTATTAACACTGAACCAGTGAACTATTTTTTAGATCACGCTATTTACATCGTCAGTAACCAGCTGTTGATGTTTAAATTAAACAAAAGAGAAGTGTCATTCGCAAACAAAACTATATCATGATTGTCTTTTATGAGGTAAGGCAAGTCGTTAATGTATATAAGAAACAAGAAAGGGCCAAGAATTGAGCCCTGCGGGACTCCCATTTTTACTATAGATCTGGAATATCTTTTTCCATTAACGTCAACGCACTGAATCCTATTACTCAAATATGAAGTAAGAAGATCCAGAGCGGTGTTCCGGATCCCGTAATGCCGAAGTTTCCTGATTAACGTTTCACGAAGAACGCAATCGAATGCTTTGGATAAATCACAAAAGATGCCCAGAACGGGGCGAATTCTACGGTGGCATCCTAATGCCTGTAATACAGAACGTCACTCAATCAAGCATTACTTAAAACTAGATTCAAGACATTTGATTGGCTGAATTGTAGTTGTAAGTAATGCTTGAGTATTGAGTGATGTTCTGTAATCACGGGTCTAAGTGCAGCGAGGGATTCGAAGTACGTCACGTCACTCGAACTTAAAATAGAGTTGCTCCCGAGGTTAGACACTACTTTTTATCACCCTATAAAAGAAAATAAGTAAGTGCAACTTATGAATAAGAATAGTTTGTTTATTTATTTACATACAAGTAGCAACGATACGGCATATCATAGATTTTTAAAAAAATATAAAGCTAAGTACAGACGCCAGAACATCAAGCTACTACAATCTGTCAAATTTCGACTTTATTGTTTACTTTATTATTCGATTTTCGACTTTAGTGCTAAAGCATTAAGTTCAAGCTTAATTGGGAAAATTTGACAGTTTCGGGTAGCTTGATGTGCTGGCGTCCATACAATCCGAATTTGAGGAACGAAGGCGGAATGCATTTCGCGCGTTATTTTATTTTTTCACAAACTTTTTTTTTATAATTTAGCTCGCGCGCGGTTTACTTTATCAAACAGCCTGTTACTTGTGCATCGTAGACAGAGAATAGAGCATACATTGTTCGTGAGTGATTGATCCTCCGCTAGGAGTATATGTGTTCTGTGGATTGATCTCTGGCGATTGGAACTGTAAGTCTATGACACGATATTTTACATGGCAATATTTTACCATTTTACCCGTCGTACTCGTTCGTACGTACGTACTTCGCGCCAGAATTGTGTTAGATGTCAAAATGTGTTAGTTAAAATAAAAATATTCTGATCTGGTTTAACGTGCATTTTTGGGACATTCTAACGTGAAATATACGTAAGCAAGTACGTATTTATTCTGTTTTTGATATTTCAATAAGTGGTTTTAGTTCCGGGTACAGACTTAATCAAAATAGCAGACTGTACATTGGCATGGTTTTGTTTCGTACTTATCTACGGCGATATCTTTTTGTCTAACTCTGTACATGTATATCAGCTTTGCTGACAACGAACCCATTTGTGCTCGGTAGAGAGTAGGTATATTCTTTGCATTTGTGTGAATCTTTATACTAGGTCCTTGTTTGCGAGTAATTTGTGTTCAAAAGAGTCTTTTTCCTTCGCGCAATCTTCATTAGAATCCTATTTCAGAAATGCCGGACGAAATTAACATTGGTACGGACGTGAAAGTGGCATTGGACAGTTTGGAGCACTATTCGTTAAAGAATCACCTAAGTAGGACCCAAAATTACACTAAAATACTTACTGCTTTGGAGAAGGATGAAGACTTAAGCTTAACAGAAACTGAGAGATTATTGGCAGTATGTGTACACGACCTGAGAGAGGATATGAGGTACACTGCCACTATCATGAACATTATTCCTGTTATTATATCCAGAGTTCAGGTAATTTACATTCATACTATCAATAGACTAAAGTACACATATAGCACTTATTGATATTGTAATGTTTGTAAACAACTTTCCAGATGGGTAGATATAACCCTAATCCAGACTTGTTGCCATCGGCTCTGGCAGTGATGTATATCATAAAAACGGCTGCTCTCCAGAGAAAAGTGGAGTCAGTGAAGCAGTTATGCTTTGACACACTGTCATCATACCCTAATGACACACTCATAGCAGCCTCAGAACATCATCAGGAAATCATGGAGATCTTCAACCTGTACTGCCTTATACGGATACCTATCGGAATGAGATTACAAGTATGCTATTCACTTAATTCATGTTAAACTTTAAACTTGTATGTACATGTCGGAAGTTATGAGTGGTAATGATGCACTGATAAGTTAAGTGTTGTACTTAACTAAGTAGTATTGTTAAGAACTGCTATTTGTACTTTACTGAGCATTGGTGTTTATTTTTTCATCATAACTGCAAAGTCTATTCAGTTATACTGATTACTTGGATCAAGCTTAATATAAATAATTGAATCTAAAGTGTAAACATAATGTTTGTTGGTAGATTTGAGGTTATGGTGAAGTCCAGTTGTTCAGTTTTATGTTAAAAACCAATTGTGCTTTTTCTAAATACTTGCTCTGTCTTACAATATTTAAAACAAAAACTGGATAAAACCTGTGAAGGTGCATCACTAATACTTTTTCACTCATTTTATTGGTGAAATAATTTTTTTTCAGGCATGTTTTATAGCACACCGATTAATAAAAATACTACCACCTGAAAAAAAGAGACAGTTTGTGGAAAAAGGAGTATCAGTTTGGTTCTCAAAGATAATTCCTACTTGTATGAATTTGGATATTATAGAAAATGTTATAACAGTGGAATTACTTGAACTTTTGACTGAAGAACTCATTGCAATTGACTATACTGACAATCAACATTGGCACTATATTCTGGAGTGTATTTGTAGTACACAAAAGTAAGTGTGCAATATTTCCATAATACTTAGCATGTTTTTCTGATATTATATAAACCATACAGCTCTGTCTTTGTGTTTTGTATTGAAAAACTTAATAATTTATCATTTGATTTTGCATTTTAATATTAAAATTTTAGTTTTCTAGTGTAGCTGTGGGTTTTTAATGATCTTTACTATGTTTTTGTTTGACTTCACCTTGAAAGTTAATTGTTTGAATATTGATTTTTTATTCACTCTATTTTAACAACTGTTTAATTTCTAGATTCCCAGCTGTCATGAAGGCTCTTTTACAAAAAGGAAGTGATGTTTGGCACAGAATTTGGATACTATTCATCAGACTTCTAAAGCACCAAGTGACACAGCCACTGGGTAATGTAGGAACTCCTATAAATTCCATGCTACCAGTAGTTGAGGCAGCATTCAAAGTAGATGTGGCGAACCGGTGTAAAGCATTCCAGTGTTGGAGTGTACTCATTGACAGTTTCTCCGCCGAAATAACTGAAAGTAATATTAACAAAAGAATCAAGCTGTTAATAATTCCACTTAAATCAAATAATGCTAAAGTTGAAACAACTGCACTAGCTAAGTTCAGATGCTGGTGGCGTTTAATAGAGAAGTTCCAAAACAAAATTGATAAGTACATTGACACTTTATTGGTTTCATTTCTGCATTTCTGTTTTGGAAAACACAATATTATAGATAAATCACCATTAATACCTGGACAAATTTCCGTGGCAGTGAAAAAACAATGTCTACAGGCTTTTGTGGAAATGGTTGGCCATGTCAATTGTGATGGTTGCACTGATTTACCTAAATTGAGTGGCAAATTGATTAACACTAAGAATTTAGTGGATAACTGGAACCAGTGGGTCTTCTCTTTGACTTCGGCCATTATGATGTCAGCTAATCCTGAGAATGGTATGACAAAACAACAAATGACATGTTTGTGGAAATCATATCTCATCACCATTGGTGAACTACCTGAAAACAACATAAGAAAAGATTTGTTCTCTGAAATGTTATCAATATTATTACAATTGGTGAAGGTAATTTAATTTTTTCATAACTAATGTTGAAAGTTTTCATTATAATTTAAAATATTTAATAATAATTTATATTGGTTTTTCAGGAATGTAAATCCAATGCTAAGTACTCTGAAATGGTCCTCAATGTATTGGTACTCTCATTATTTGATGGAGACATAAGAATCAAACGACTTCTTAAGACCAGAGTAAATGATGAAAATCGTCCTCTATGCAAAATTATAATGGTTATACTGGACCCCTCATTGCATCTTGCATATGAAAGGTAATTTTTAATCATTTTTATTCCTTTTGCGTCTGTGATTTTAGCCAGGGACCGAAAACCTTTATTAATTATGGTACCGGTATAGAAGAATTTTGGTTACATCTACAACTAAGGTTATCGCTAACCTGGATTACCAAGAACAAACATGTTACCTCTATTTAGGTTACCGTTTTAATATCGGTTAGCTATTATGACCTTGATTACGGTTGTTTTCAAATTTGGGGCCAAAAAAGTAACGATTTCACGAATTTGAACTGTCTCAAATTTTTAATTTCTTTTTTGTATTTAGGTATGTTCAGAATAAAAAATGCTTCATCACAATCAAGTAAATCACTCATTTATTCCAATAATACGGAATATTCCACAATTTAAGTGACACAAATGAGAAACATAATTTGCCTAATGATAGTTTTCGATATACTGTTGAGATACTTGGTAACACTAATGATACTGTTACTTTGGTAAACAATAATGACAATTATTTAAAATAAATGTAGTCGAAATGTTTATAAATTATTACAGATTTAACATAATTACTTATCTGTCAACAATATTCTATTTATATAGTCGCACTCGTAGATGTCATTTTGCGCTCGTCTTATTTTCAAAATTCTGTCAATTACCTTGTTTTTTCTAATTTCAGTCACTATTTTGGGAACTTTGACAAGTCAAATATCAACAATCAAATTAGCAAAAATAAAAATAAAATATTAATCGGACATAGAATCATCCTCGTCTTTGGACTTCCCAATAAATTTAATAAATTCCTTCTCATGTCCCGATGCTTTAGTGTAATCTCCTACATAGGATTGATTTGCCCAGGAACGTCTAATGCTGCCAAGGCTTGTAGTTTGTGAAGTCGAAGCTATGACTTGTTGATTATTAACATGCTTAATTGTAATATCGCTGAGAATTCGTACTTTTTTATTTTCGGGCACTATATACGTTATGTATTGCAGATTCAGTTGGTGTTTTATACATTAAAAAAAAACGTAAATGTTTACTATGTACGCAAGCAGTATTAAAGCACTCAAAGCAGCTCTGTTTTCTGAATTCCAAATAAGCAGAGTTAGAAGACCACACAACCTTAAAGAATAAAAAAAAATGTAATAAAACGTTGGGAAATCAAATGAAAAGTAGCATTAAACATTTAAAATAAATAAGTTAAAAAATTACCTGGTGGACTCCCATAGTGCTTTTGAAAGTCGATATCTTTTGGCATCATCAAATCTTTTATTTTAATTTCATCTTCGTCGACAATGTCAATTTCGACATTTAACGTGCTTTTGGATGATGCCTGTAAATGCATCAAAAGTTCCAACATCCTGCTGACACTTAACTTGATAATCAGCAGTTCTCTTTATTACTGCGCCAATCCCATCGGGGGCACCTTTTCCGTGCCCAGCTTCTTGATAATTCCAAGTAACAAGTCTTAATTGAGGTAAGTCATTCTCCAATTGCATTAAAATGTAAAAAATATATTTGTTTCGGTACTGGCTAGAAGGGCCGTCTGTCAAAATGTGGATACGATTAATTTGTGGCAATTTATTAGTAACATATTTTATAATATGGTCTAAATGAGCCCACACCGCTGCTGCATCGTGACGTGTGCACTCACTAACTGTGCAGAGAGAAAGTGCCTCCGTTGTGTGCATCTCTTTCTTTAAATAAACAACTGCTGTGTGAAGGCACACTTGACCACGGCTGCCACCAAAGTGCATGCTCTGAACTTCCTCGGCATATTTGTAAGCATAATTTTCAGAGAAATCCGTATGGATCAACGATTCGTTGCTTTTCAGATTCTCTCAATTTTTTTATTGTAATATACTGATTAACAATATTACTCGTGTGCGATAAAAATTTAGGCAATACATTCTCCAGTTTTATTACCAAGTTACATGGATCAGACCTCTTAGGCTTCTTCTTTTAATTTTTTTGGTATCTACTTTCTTTGTATCTCTTTCCCATTCCATATAATGTATCTCTCGATCATTTCTAAATTCTTTATATTCTATCTTCTTGTCTTTACAATGAGCACATGTGCGATTAAGGCAATCCACATTATATTTATCGCAACAGATTTGCATGATCAAATTCTGGCTGTCTTTTATATCAATAATATTATTTTTACTTAAAGCTGATATAAGTAACTGAAAATTTGTGTGCAATGTATAGGCACATGTCTCACGATCATCAACTGGAAGAGAAACCCAAAAGGGCCTAAGCCTTGTAAATGTTGTATAACTGATTTTAATGTTAGCATTTTCTGCTAAAAATTTCTTATGTAGATTTTTCATCATATCGTATTTGTTTAACTTTCCCATTTCTTTTCTTATATTGTTTTTTACCGGGAATAATGCGACTATTTATATCGTCTTCATAAAAGTTTTCTACCAACTTTTGGATATTGAAACCCTCATTTTGTGTATTTTTATGATATCTAGATTTAATGTCATATAAAGCACTGATTGAAAAGTTATTGGACGTTAAACATTAACTGCCTACTGGTATTGTTTATACATTTTATCGTTTACAGACAGCATTGCTATTAGTTTTCCACTAGGAACATCAACTTTTCGAAACATATTTAAAAATATTCAATAGGACAGTCTCAAATAAATACGTAATCTATATTCAAAGCACTATAGAAGGCACACAATATGAATACCTACTATAATCTACATGCGGCTACTTTTTGTGAAGTTTTATCTTGCCGATCGTATCAATAATACGCAAATAAAACCGCAACATTATAATAGTAGGTATTCGTTATCATCGGTAACAAGTAACAACACTATCACAACGAATGAATAAATCGGCCAAAGGACGTGATTCCAGACCGTAATAAACTGTACTTTTAGTGCATGAATGAATGAATGAAACATTATTTATCATAGGTACTGCAATGTAAACAAGTCTTTTTTTTTCGTATTTTTTTATCCAGTGCTTGTTAGGTTTCAAAATTAACAACTTAATTCTAGTTTTCATTTATTAGTACAATGTTGTAATTTACTTTATCTGGGCATTTCTGGGGCACAGATGGGCATGGTCTATTGTGTGTTATTTATTCACTTAAAAGTTCGTCAAATAATTGTTTTTTTTTTCTTTTCCTTATTCTCAGTTTTAATCTCATTGCTCGTTTGTCTAGATAGTTCAAATATTTGTCTTTGTAAAACTCTAATTCTGGCTTTGTATCTGTTTAGTAACAGTGTATAACTTTGTTTTTGTTTTCTATGTTGCATTTTTAATGTTTTAATCTTTCTTATCAATTTTGTATTACTTAGATTGGGCTTCTTTTCTGGTTCTGCTTCATTCAACGGATCTGCACTGATGTTGACTTGCACATCTTCACTATCTTCTTCTGTAACCGTAACAGTTTCCATGATTTTTTGGCTTACTTTCTTCTTATAATACTTTGTAGCGCTCTCTTTCCATTTTCTTCTTTGAATGCGTTGCTCCCGTGGACTCATTTCGTTAATGCTTTTAATTTGTTTACTTTCCTTTCTTTTCAAGTAGTTTTGTCTCTTTTTTTCCTGTTCAGCGGCATATAGCTCAGGATTATTCCTAATTTTTTTATATTTCTCCCTTCTGGCTACTCTTCGTCGTCCTAATTCTTCCTCGCTCTTCTGTTTCTTTGGTTTAGTCATTGTTAATAATCAATATTTTCCCTATAAAGTAAAACAAACATAGTTCCATAATTTTTATCATTTGTACACAGTTTCATATCATTCATGTGACTTATGACACGCCACGAATGAGAGGGACACAAATGAGAATTTTAGAAGATTTTTCAATTTACCAGACATACAGTAACTTTCTAGATTATTTACCTAACATTAATCGAAATATGCACTTAACACTTACATAATATGTAAATGACATAAAAACCAAACAACAAATAATTGAATACAATATGTGGACAAACACAAATGAGATAATTTTTGTTAAAGTTTCAAAATCTTACCTGATATTGGAGTTTTTTCTTAAAATATTGACTTACACTACTGCACACCAAGCTAGTTTGAGGTCAACTGAGCGCACAAGGATCGCGCGGGGTAAAGGGAAGAGCCCGCGTGTTCCTTGCCGCATTTGATAACGCCAACACGAATGATAATTTAAACAGGAACTTGTTTAAAAACTTAGAAATATCGTATTACTTTTGTTTTAAAAAATGTCCTAATATCCAGTTATTTTTCCTTTATTATTGTAATACACACTTATTAAATAAAAATTCCGAGTTCCAATACGGATTATTGAAAAAAAAGTAAACAAGTTTGAATTTTAGGCCCGGAAAGAGTCTGCTTACCAAGCCTGGGTCAAGGCCCGCGACCGCAAAGTTAGAGCGCGTAGGGTTCGCGCGAGGAAGAGAGCTTTTAATTCTGCCGCCAAGTTCTGCAAGCGGGTTTTACGTGGGGCACGTTTTGACCATGTCGGACGTATTGGGGCCAAGCTGGCTTCGCACCCTCCGGGTAGTAAACAGTTCTGGTCCCTGTCTAAAGCGGCTGAAGCGAATTTCTGTCGACCCACTTTACCTCCAATGATGAAACCTGATGGGTCGCTGGCTCACTGCAGGTGAGAAAGCAAATCCATTTGCATCTCTCTTTGCAAGCAATTCACGTCTGGACGCTGGCTCCAAGCAACCACCTACTGTACCTCATTGTGACTCCTCGATGCCGGAGATCGCAGTTCACATTAAAGAGGTCCAAAGAGTAGAGGGTCTGGCACGCCGGTCTACTCAGCAAGCTTCCTGCTTATGGCATCCCTGCTGATTTTTGTAGCTGGATATCAGACTTCCTTAGTGGACGGTCGATCAGAGTAGTCGTTGACGGCTGCTCTTCCGACCTTATGGCTATTGATGCCGGAGTTCCTCAGGGGTCTGTTCTCTCTGCAACTCTTTTCCTGCTGCACATCAATGACCTACTTCAACCTGGTATTGTTGGGTACGCAGATGACAGTACTGTTTCAGAGAGATACTTGTCCAGCGCTAAAACCAGTGGGGCCGAAGTTCGTTCCTTAAGAGAGGCCATGGTAGAGCGGACAGATTTGACCTTAAGTCTTGTCTCCCAGTGGGGTGATGACAATCTGGTCTCTTTTAACGCCACCAAAACACAGGCGTGTCTTTTCACCGCTAAAAAGAGTCGTTTCGATCAAACTCCTACTTTTCAGGGTACATCTGTTCCTGTAACTGATCGGCTCGAGCTCCTAGGCATGGAGTTGACATCATGTCTCAACTTCGGAGCCACCATCGAGTACAAAGCCAAAACTGCGGCCAAGAAACTGGGCATCCTAAATAGGGTGAAGCGATACTTTACGCCTGGACAGCTTTTAACTCTCTACAAAGCGCAGGTCCGATCCTGCATGGAGTATTGCAGCCACCTTTGGGATGGCTCAGCTAAATACCAACTTGCCGCGCTTGATTCGGTGGAACGCAGAGCTAAGAGGCTCATTGGCGACGTAAGACTGGTGGATGCCAAGCTTCACAGCTTGGCTCATCGCCGCAAGGTTGCCTGCTTGTCGGTCTTCTACAGATTGTACTTCGGTGAGTGTGCTCGAGAACTCCACGACCTCATTCCGCCTGCCCCCTTCTACCATCGGACATCTAGACGCACTGCAGGTTACCATCCCTACCTAGTTGCTATTCCACTAATTCGCACTAAGCGTTTCCAAATGTCTTTTGTGATGCGCACAGCAAAGGAGTGGAACTCTCTACCTGCGTCTGTGTTTCCGAACGTATACAACCCCGATCTCTTCAAAGTGAGAGTTAACAGGCTTCTTCTGGGTAAGCTCGCTCCATCGTCGACTTTGTCTCTGTCATCTCTGACCTAGACTAGAGTCAAGAGCAAACCTATCTTAAATAAATAAAAATAAAAAAATTGAATTTCGAACCAGTGATACGAATGAGATTTGGGCTAGTTTTTACAGGATAACTCCTAATTTTACAGCATTTATGAATATATAGTTATAGGACAACGTGCTTGTCGTCAAGACAACTAAATTTAGTCTACTTATAATTACGGTAACGTTAAGGTTGAAAGAATTAAATCAAATATTCCGCTTTTGGCCCCAAATTTGAAAACGACCCATTACGAGAAAGACACAAAATATCGCTAGCCAGCCAGAGCCATGAGCCGTGATTGGTCGGCGTTCCCCGGCGCGCGGGTCGACTCGACTTTTTACACGCCCTTTGACTAATGCACGTGTAAGATAGAGGTAATTTTTATTTCGGGTACCGGTAACCTTTAATACAATACCTGTAAAAATAAACGTAAGCTAAAAAATACCCGTATTGATCATACCGGTTTCGGTCCCTGATTGTAGCTATGTTTTGTGTGTTTCGGTTTCGGAAAAAAATATACTAAAGGCTTCCGCAAACAGGCGCGACGCGACTAGTAGAACAATTTCTATAAAAACATGGAAAATGTACTACTAGTCGCATCGCGCTGTTGCGTCGCGCCTGTCGGAGGCAGCCGTAATATCGGGCAGATTTGACCACTTGTTTCTTGATTCTTCAAACTAAAATTATCTCATTCTCAGAAGTCTTAGTTTTCCTCGTGTTCATATATATTTTTTTGTATTTGCAGTTGCAGCGTTAAAGAGATGGTTACAAAACTTACAAAAGTAACAGACGTGTTATTAGATCCAGTATACTCTGAACCCAGTTTTGTCGTAGGCTTTGTTTTACAGAACTTAATTGCGAATGACATATCTTTGACTTTTTGGACTGCACTTGCAGAGTCAATAATATGTGAGTCGCAAAATGTCACCTGTGAAAAAGTTTTGGGTGAAACCATCCTGTGGCCATTGCAATCAATAAATGCATTTACTCATGTAAGTATATTGTATCTTATATATTACTAGAAACCCGCCACTGCTTCGCACTGGTGCAATGCACTATGGTTGCGACACGTCAAAACATCGAGATTTCTGTGCTAAGTATATCTAAATTAAATAATAATGTATTATACACATGAACCTTCCTGAATACATTATCTAAATGATGGTGAAAACCTTTATCTAAATCCAGTGTGTAGTTTAGAAGAACTAAGCGGTCACACAGACACGCGAAAAGTGACTTTGTTTTATACTACACTAGCTGTGGTCCGCGACTTCGTTCGCGTGGAAGTCATAAGAGACACAGTATACTAAAATAACAGCCACATTTTAATAAAACTCCCTCGTCCCCCGACCCGTCGCGTTGCTTCGCCCGTCCGCGCTGTTACTTCGTTTTTGCTTAGTGTTCTTTCTGACTTTTCTTTTTGCTCGGCTCCTAAGGGCGGGTTGTTTCACGTCCAGTTAACGCGAGCGTATAAGTCAAACATGGCGCTAACTATCGTCAAACCAAAAAAAGTTTCACAAAATTATGCCCTTAACATCCGTTAAATAATAGCGATTACAGTAACCGGCACCCTAATTGCGTAACACACTATCAATCACAATCTGAATGATTTAGAAGCAAATTGCTAATCCATTGCTTCATATGTTCGAAAAATTTGTCTGCTCAACAACGTAAATAACGAAATGAATGTTGTTGAACTGTCACAATGAAACCGATTCCTACTGTGTGTTACGCAATTACCCCGCGGTTCCATACCCACTGGTTAACGTCATTTTATTCTCAAACATCTGCGCCAAACAGTAACACAATAACATTAAAAGATAACGCGCTAATATCTGTCACTACCAGTCGGATTTAAAAAATTCTTTTTGCATTTTATAGCCCAATTCTTGGAAGGCTGTAGGGTATGTAACATTACGCTAGGACCCTTGGAAGCCGAGCAAAAAGAAAAAAAGTAAGAAAGAGCGCTAAGCGAAAACGAAGTAACAGCGCGGGCAGGCGATGCGATGCGACGGGGTGGGTCGGGGGAAGAAGAAATTTCACGCGGACAAAGTCGCGGGCGGAAGCTAGTAGCCTATAACTATTCTCGAGAATTGGGCTACCAAATGCAAAAAGAATTTTTCAAATCGGACTTTTTGTTCAAAATATCATGGGTTTTAAATTTTTTTGCTCGGAAGCCTAATTATTTTTTCTAAAAGAAAAGTGGCCTAAGTTATTCTCCGTAACATCAGCTCTCTGCCAGTGAAAGTCCCGTCAAAATCGGTCCAGCTGTTTCGGAGATTAGCCGGAACAAGCAGACAGACGAACAGACAAAATCTTTAAAAATTGCTTTTTTGTTATAAGTACCGTATATACTTTCTTATGCGTTTAGTAAAGATGTTATAGTGACATTACAAACAGACTTCAATTTTATTTATTTGTATAGATAGAGACACATATACTATCTTTTTTACACAACTTGATTACTTCACATGTTTGTATAAGTATGTATTTTGATTGATATTTCTGTGTAATGATCACATGCTATTCTACAGTTTGTATTTGTATCCAGTTTTCACACAGACTCTTTGTCTTGTACAGGAAAAATCTTAACTTCCCATATTATTTCAGATAAAGATTTCTGCTACGACATGGTACACACTGTATGATTTATTACATCCAAAACTGAAATATAGTGAGATCTTTGAAAAGGCTATGTCGACATACCTCTTTACTATGACAGAAGTTTCTCATTCTACAATATATTTCAAACTGTGTGTCACACTTTGCATACTAAAGCAAAAAATGGCTGAACAGAGTTGTAAGTACAGGAAAACATGCATTATTTTTGAATATACGTGCTGCGACACACCTGCCGAAATAATGTGGTAGAAGTTTCTTTTTAAATTATCAGCAACACATCAGGCCGAAATTATGATGGATTTTGACGTAAGCGCAAAAATCGGTCGGGCGGAACTTTGTCAACAACTTTGCATTTTTTTATGGGAATTGCGAGGTGTAATTTTCGACATAGAGTGTCGCAGCAACCGAATTCGTCGAAGCTTACATTTTTGCGCCAAGTTACGCGACGTGATTTTCGGCAGGTGTGTCTACATAAAGGATTTTCTATTGTATGGGCAACAAATGATTAGAAAAGGCATCCATAAAGTCCTGTCAACAGCTAACTAAGCTCAGACTCGGCCCAAGACCCACTCACTGTAATCTTGGTGACTGTAGCTTCAATCTATTGATCATTGTAAAATCAGTGAGACAGAAATAACTTGAATGAAACAAAACTATTGTATATTTTGAAGTGAATAACTTTACTAAATAATTAGTTTTTATAAATATTTTTATTAAATTGATCGGAAATGCAATACTTTTGTTTCTGTTAGCAACACTTTGACGTTTTCTAATGTAAAGTCTAATTAGAATCTACCACGTGTTGTTCATTATTTTACTCAATGAGGCAACTTGGGCTCAGCTAGTTACTTTAACGGGTGTTTGATGATTCTTTAGTAATATGATGTTGCTCAAAGAAGCATTCTAAAGACTTAATTTTCTGTTTAAATATATTACATTGCAACTTATCTTTATGCAGGTTCAGCATGTGAAAAAGAATTGGAACTACTACATATTCTGACCAGTCGTATTGATAATTACCACAACTATGAACAACTATTTCCTTTGCTAGTTGATAGAGTTGTTGCTACAATCAGTATTATAGTAACAAATATTAATGAAACTGCTGCACGGTACATATTATTCTGTCTGAAGAAAATGATAAAAGTGATGACATTAACATGCAAGCAGCAAACTGATGTAAGTATCGTCATCAGGGTTGATAAAAATCATAACTTAAAAAAAAAAACAATAAAATCGTACTTTTTTATTTAAATCGGACTGTTTTTATTAAAATCAGATTTTTTTAAAATAGTAATTTTAACGCTTTTAATTTGGAATTCAGTTTTTAGATGTACAGCTTAAGAAAAATCAAAATCACTATCATTATGGTTTATTATCATTTCCTAATAATTGACAGAAAATCAACGCAGTGTTAAACAAAGCTTAATGCGCAGTGCGCGAAATCAACTCATTTGGGATAATTTTAATATCTATTTGTGAGCAAGGGAAAGATAGCTTAAACTATTCCTTTTTGTTATAAGAGTCGAGTTCTAATTCTTGAATGTGGCTGTGAGGGACTTTTTTCACTCTCGCTACTATGCCCATTAATGCTTTATTATATAGTTTACATACTGCTTTGATAAACTTGCCGCAAACTGACTTAGTGCACCCATACAGCATCTTTTTTGTCTTCCAGACATCTGTATTGAAATTTACGGCTGGTTTCTGTTTTCGTTGCGGTGCACAAAACAATTGATTTAAATTAAGTGATTATAAACTCAACCCCCCTGATCGTCATGTAGTGTATGCTTTCTATATTTTAATTATTGACAGTACATGTTAAACAACTACTTCAATTATTGTTACAGGCCTCCCACATATTGTCTTTCATTGATAGTTTATTGAAGTCATTAGATTCATTAATTCAAATTGAAACTTATCAAAGATTTATTCCAATTATTGTTGACGAAATAATAGATTGTTCTTCGTTTCTATCACAACAAGCTTTAACAAAAACTACAGTCCTTTACGTTATGAGAACCTTGAAGTCAAAAATAGTTGATGAAACTGATATAACTTTCAAAAAAATAAAAGCAATAAGAGATAACATTGAAAATGAAACAATGGCTAAAGAAAAGAATGAAACTCCCGATAAAAATAAATTCACAACACCAAAAACAAGAGAAGTACCGAAAAGGACAAAGAAAAAAGAAGCAAGTATCGTGAATACTGTCGTAGAAAACGGAGAAGAGTATGTTGTAGTGAAATCAAACTGGAAATTCAATCCTAGAAAACTAACAGACCACCAAAAAGAAAAACTACTAAGGAAGAGAGATATTCCTGCTTTGTATCAAGATTTGTCACAATCTCAAGATGAATTTAAACTTGATTCATGGAAGACGGACTCACAAGACACGTCTAATAGCAGTAAATCAGAAAGCAAATCTTGTAAGTCAGGCAGTAATGAAACTGCTACGGAAATGCTTTCAAACTTACCAAGCTCTAATGTTGTGCCCAAAATACTGGAAAGCTTCTTCGCCGAAAATATAAAGAAAGATCCTACTATTGCAAAAGATATATTACCTGCAGATAAAAAAGTAAACAAAATCGAGGCTGTTACTCCTAAAAATACTAAATCACCTCGTATGGCTTTGAAAGATCGCGTATTTCGCAATGTAAGAAACTTAATAGAAAATTCAGAAGTTCAAAAGGAAAATAATAGTGCGTCTGTAGATTTAAATAAGACTGATAGCATTGTAAAGACCCCGACACAGTCTATAAGCGATGATACGGCTAATACCGTAAATTCTGCACCTGCACTGGTTTCAGCTGATAGACCCTCACGAGTTAAAAGAAAGCCGAAAAAGTTTGATGAGCTGCAGTTACTTATAGGTGCTAAAAAGAGTCGCCAATCTTTACAAAACTTAAAATCTAAATGTGAATTAATGCAATCCAATCCTGACACAACTCCTTCGAAAACTGCCTCAGCAGAAGATATTACTCCTCCAATAGATGCTGTTCCTGATGAAGATGAGGTGAATAAACTAAATGATTTACAAGTTCCTGAAAATGTTAATATTTCTGATGTCAGTGAGGTTATTCAGAGTAATGAAAATTTACAGAAAGATGAAAGTGACATTAAAAATGAAACGGATATATTAAAAGAAGTTTTAGACATTGACATCGAAATAGAAGAAGAACCTATGGACACTGCCAAAAATGATGAAATAACATATGCACAGAAAGTTGAAAGTTCTACGGAAAATATAGTCGAAAGGTCTATGGAGAATAAAGTCGAAAGTTTTACTGAAGAGAAAGTCGAAAGTTCGGCTGAAAAGAAAGTCGAAAGTTCTATTGAAAAGAAAGTCGAAAATTCACCTGAAAAGGAAGTCGAAAGTTCTACTGAAATGAAAGTCGAAAGTTGTGCTGAAAAGAAATTAGAAAATTCTAGTGAAAAGAAAGTCGAAAGTTCTACTGAAAAGGAGGTCGAAAGTTTTAATGACAACAAAAATGAAGGTTTTAGTAAGAAGCAGGGTGAAACGTGTAATGCCATTAAGCCTAAAGAATCTAACAAAGAGAAGGAAAAGTCAAATGACATCCAAGATCAAAGCCCTAATAAAGATAAGAGTTTTGATGAAAAGGAAAATACATCCAATAACAAAAATGGTGACAAATCCAGTGAGAAACAAACAAGTCCTTGCAAAAACGATGCTATAGAGCCGTCAACGCCACAACAAGAATCAAAGAATAAAGGGACCGAAGAACAAAAGTCAACAACTAAAAAGACCGCTAGAAAATCAAGGATAGAAAAAGAATTAGCAATAGACATGGTACAGGGACACCCATATTTAAAAATGCAGTCACAAAAACGACTGACCAGAAAAGCTTTAGAATCCGCCGGCACAGATCGAAGACAAAATTTAGTAGAGAAGCTGAACAGATCAAAATCTGAAGCCAAGACTGATAAGAAAACAAAAGAGAAAAACAAAGACAGTGATAGCTCTAGTTCAAACTCCTCACTAACAGTTGATGATAGCCAAAGACAAGATACTGAAATAAAAGATCAGACTTCATTTACAGAAGATCTGCCACTCTCGGACGACGTTATTGAGAGCTCACAAGACTCCACTATTACTACTATATCAGTTAAATCAACAAAGAAGGCTTCTAAGAGGGTTCCTCTCGTAACTTTGGAAAAAATTAAGCTATTTCCGGATAAAGCTGACACAATTAATGAATCTCAAAGCATATTAGACTGTGTTATGGTCGGCGTTTCACAATCGGCAAAAGCCAATGAAGACGTTACAGATGATAGTGAATTACCGCTGAACAAAACTGCTTCTGAAGGACAAAGTCAAGCAGATCTCACTGAGAATATGGACACCCAACCAATTGAAGATCTTTCTTCAGAAGTCGTTGTAATAATAAATGACGATGTCCCGGCACCATTGACTATAAGCAGTGATGAAACTGAAGTAGGACCAGAAACACAAGAAATAGCTGAAGCTAATACTCAACCAACCGATCCTAACAACTTTATGGAGGTTGATGTAGTACATAAGAATATAGAAACAAGTTTGACTGTTGTAGACATTACTACTGATGAAATTTGTAGTAACAAAAACAGAAAATCTCCCACTAAAAATAAATCTATTAGTGAACAATCAGAAAATCCTCCAGAAGATATAACAATAACTTTATCAGATTCAGCCGTTGTGGAGTTAGAAAACGAGAGCGGGGCTTCATCGCCTTCATCGTTTGGAGACGACGCTAAACGAAAACAAGATTTCTTAAATAACACGCTCGAGATATCTCCCATTAAAAACATGAGTCCTGAAAGAACCAAAAAGTCACCATCTCCTGACACTAGCGGTGACTATGTGGTGATAACATTGTCGTCACCGGTGCACAGTAATGGAGAACCGTTTGAAAAATGTGGCTCACCTGAAGTATTTACTGAGGACAAAGTATCTCCTGATAAAAGGGATCAGTCGCCGCCTAGAGTTGAAGTCACTGTGACTAACACTAGTCCTAGCTCTTCTTTGTCACTCAAGAAGAATAGACCTCAAGTACGCGCAGGAGGTCGAGCAGCACAAATGTTAGGACTATGCTGCGTCCCTGATAAAGTTCAAGCTATTATTAATCAAGAAAAGGCTGAAACAGAAGAGATCAAGAAGAATAGCACGTCAAGTACTCCTGCTAGAAGGAACTTACGAATCTTATACAACTCTGTAAGTGAAAATATTGAGCCTCCCAGTGAAAATGAAGACAGTGACAAATTCCTCAAGTTCAGGCGATCGCTGCCTGCGGTTGATAGCAGTCCAGCAGGTCCCATACTGAAGAGGAAACTTGTAGAGATTGCTGACGACGCTACGATGTCGCCAGCCAGTAAAGTGAGTATTATTGTTGACAACTGAAGAAAAAATTTTGAAAAAAAAAACGTAAGAACTTTTTGGTAATGTGATTATTTTTTTCAGAGAAAGAGAGTGAGTTTCCATGACCCTCCAGTGTCAACGACGGTGTCAGTTCAGAAGTACATTGAACCAGGAGGTGTTCGATCTCCACAAAATTCGGCGCATAAACGCCTTGAAAGACAACTGCGCCAACACACACCTCTAAAATCACCCAAAAGATTAGACCATGCGTTTAAATTAGACACAGTGTTGAACAGGGCAGTTGAAAGTTTCACAGTCACTACAGTGACTAGTACTCCTGATGACACTCAACCATTGTCACTAGATGCAACGCCTGTTGTTGAAATTGTCAGAGCAAGCGAATTAAATGACACTGATCCCATGTGCCCAGACTTAGTAGATTGTAAGGACCCCATAGACAACATTGCCGGCGAATTATCGTCATTTGCAATGAAGTCATTGCTCGTTAAAGAATTAGTAGGGAAAGTGGAAACAGTTGGTGACTTGGCGAAGATGACAGAACTTGAAGTGAACAGGTTATGCATTAAAGCGCCTAAAGTGAAAGTGGCAAGGAAAATTTTAACAGATTATGCTTCTAAGAGAGTAGAAAACCCGCCTTGTGATGTGATGGTAACGATAGATGAGGCTATCTTTGATGAGCCTATGCCTGACCCGGACTTGAAGTCTTATGTTGACAGCGCAGCGCAAACATTTACGAATGTTGGCGTCGAGACAGAAGTACAAACAGTTCCTACGCCGACCACTGTCACGTACGTACAGACTGAGACTACTCCAACTGCGCATACAGTTGTGCAGACCGACGAATCAGGCAGTAAATCTACTGCAGATATTGTTAAATCATGTTTAGCAGAGGTAAGCATTTAGATCATCATCTAAACTTTTATTCCCTTAAATCAAATTGAGCGAGACGAAATCTAGTCTTATTTATTGTAATGGTTGAAGTTGAAGCTAATGTAAGGTGAACTCATTTTACCAAATATCCATACTTTATTCATTTTGCCAGAGACAAGACTTTGTGGAGCAAGTTGGCGAACATTTAGAAGATTCTTCTATCCAGAAAATTACTGAAAAACTGCCATTCAGTGCTATTACTGATGTGTTAATGAAGAAGATCACTCCGTCTGACGCTAAGACTCTCCTCAACAGAGTGTTAGAAGACCAGTGGAATAACACCACAGAACAGAGCCGTAGTAGTAACGAATTATCATTTATTCAAGAATACATGTGTAACAGGTTTGATCCCAAAGACTTGATTCTGTTTTGTAGTGAGTTGCTGAAATCTGTGTATGTCCTTAGTTAATGGCTCTACAGTGTTGTAGAGTTGTTTATATATTGGCTAGATATGGCTCACGGTAAGTGGCGAATTGCGAGTTTACTGGCTCGTTTGACTGAATGCATCAGTGTGTAGAATGGAATGCAAACTACCACAGCCGGTCGTATCTAGTTGTGATGTTACTGAGTTCTGATCATGTATTGTCATATCATATTTTTTCATAAATTGAAACGTGATTTAACACACAACAGTAACATTTAATTTCTCATAATGTTATACCTAACATTGATTTTTATTTTTACATCCAGTTGCGAATTGTATTGTGATGACGTGACTTATGATTCTGTTGTATGTATGTATGTTTTAGAAAATCGCATATTTTTCGTTGAATGCGAGTTATGTTTTATTATTAGCTTTTAGTTAAACCACATAGGTACCTAATTTACGATAGGAATATCTGAATTCTAAAAATATAAAAAAAAAACTGTTCATAAAACTATTTTTTTATTTAATGTAAAACAGGTAATATTTACATTATTCAGTCATGATGAGCGACCGCTAGCGATCACAAACATTAAATTCTTACACAACACACGGAACAAATACTAGAGTCAATTGCTGTTATCACCACAAATGCAATGACGGAACATGTCTTCACAGACAGAACATAATTATTTGTAAGACATAAGAGTAAAATATTAGTTGTAGAATAGCATAAACATATAAACGTAAGACGGGGATGGAACATGGCATCGAGATATAATATCACAACTAATATTTACAGCAACCCATATAGACAGGTAAAGATTAAAGCTTTATTTGTATAAACATGAAGACTTGAAAGTTTTATACATTGGCACAATATAAACATTTGTTTTGGGAAACTGGCAATTGAGAGTGACCTTCCTGAAAAACTGGTTGAAAATATTTTAATTACAATTAAATAAAATTGTCAAGAACAGAAAATACTTTGGAGTCACGCAGTTAATATTTTCTTTTTTGATAAATTCTGTGTTGGAACCCCAGTATATAACAAATTGAACAGTAGTTGTCAGTGAATATCCTTTTGCAATCCAAAATTGCATCTGAATTTAGTATTCAGTAAATGTTTAAGTAATAGGGAAGGGCGGGCAAAGCTAATTGTAGAGGGCGTGATCATAGCTAGGTCCCTACGGCTTGCAATAAATTGGACATTTCGTTCATTCATTCCATTTTGTGTTCATTCATGAGTTTGGTTTTATTTCACTATTTCGTTATTTTCGGTGATTTCAATAATTTAAATCAAGTATTTGACATGGAAAGTGTCCTAATTTAAAACCTTATCTTTACCTAGAACACTGCTTATTCTTTTTTAAATCTCTACGAATAGCTTTGAGCCGCTATCTTTTAATTTTAGCGTCCATCGGGAAATGGTGGACTCCAATTTCGGAGTATTTATGAACACAACAACGCGTCATTTTCGCAAAAATGAAATAAAACCACCTCACGCCTTGTATTATTAGCTTGTGTTGGGAACTAGTTACGACAGCGCTATTTTGACAGTTGCCTTCCCCATTGAACATTTCTCATTTTTAATTATTTTTTTTTTGAAAAGTTTCTATTGCGTCTTTGCCTTACACACGTATTTACACACCTTTAATATATCACCCATCCCAATTTTATATCACACTAATAGATGCCTTATATTATTTAGACCCTATGACTGCCAAATTAGGTATGATTGTCGAAAGCAAGTGTACTGACTGAATCGGTAAAGTAGTTTATTTTTTAATTTGTAGGAACTAGATAAGTTGTAATAAATTATTTTGTAAAATTTTATGTTTCACTTGCACCTTTAAATGTTTGCATTTATTAAATTTATGCGTAAATATACCTACATTTAACGCTTCTATAGATTTTAGGCCGCTCTCTCATTTGTTGGCAGCAGGTGCTGTTTTTCTCGGTTTATTACGCAGGTAACGAAAACTTACCGAGCGCCATTGCAATGGGCCTTGTCTCCTTAATTTGAGTTGTATACGGGGTCATTGAAATGTAGATGCGATAAGTTTGCAGTACTGATATTAGGTAAATCTACCGAAACGATACCCATCACCGATACATAAATTGAGAGAGTGGTTTTAGATTGAATTGCAATAGTATATTTGGTTGTATGCTATTACATTTCAATGTCGTATAACAAAAAGTATTTACACAACTTCTTTTCGGCGGCCTTTCACAATATTCTAGGCAATTGGCGATTAACAATTATAACCTCTCCTTATTCAGCCTTGTACCAAAATCTCGAAATACTTATAAAACCACTAGTTACATTTACTATCATTATAATAATTACATATTGTTTGTCTCCCGAATCAATAACTTACTTATGGATAATATCGTTATTGAACCGATCGTACTTTGGTGTACTACTGAGCTTTTTATTTATTCACTTGAACAAAAATCTTACATAGAGAAGACAACGTTATAGCAGTCTTTATACATCTTACTCCATACAGTTGTCAACTCAGCGGTAGGATTTATCTGTGAAGATAGGGCTACTATGGTAACCTACAGAGACTTAATGTGGACACCGTGTACATAAGATTAAAGGTTTTTTTTTTACTGAAAACCTGTAAGGACTCGGTAGATAGACTGTTTTAATAGACTACTTATTTTGATTTTGGCGTAAGGCTTTTAGACAAAGCTCCATTTAAATTTCTAACTACACGTTGATGATAAACAGTTTTTATCACTCACGAAAAACACTTGACACCTTGACACCTTCAAGAAAAAGCGTTCATACATCAAATTGTTCTTCACTTTCTAGGAAATTAGACTACTGATTCCGTTTTTTTACGAAGGTAGCTTTATACTTTGGTCCATAAATTGAGCACTCGATTTATTTTAAATATTATTTTAGAGAGGTTAGGCGGTCACTGTCAGGGAAAGCGCATTTCTGCGACGTAGTCTAAATGTTCTAAGTTGTGATGTGAGTTGGAGCGCCGGGGAGCGCGTGCCCTGTGGATGTTGTGCTGCGAGTGGGCTCGCATCACCCTGTATGTGCCCTCACGACGCGGCCCTGCGTCGCTCGTTTTCCGCGTTGATGACACCCACTCATCATCGCGCGTCCTCGACGCTGCCGGAGGTTTCCGGTAATTGTCGAAAACCCGGCGATTGTCTTCATAGCGCTGTCGTTGCCAATTACGATCCATATCGTGGCCATAAAGATCTAATTCGCCGGATGGCTGAAACTGGCTTGCTGAGTTCTGGCAATAACTAGATCGCTTCCACCCAATGTCGTATTTCTTCTGGCAGTTCTCATCGTCACCTATTTGTCGGCGTTGTGACTGGTTAGAACTGCTTTCGCTTGTGTCCTCGCCTGATGTGCCTATTCCAAGATCTTTATCATCGCCATAAATCTTGTAAATACCATTCGGGTTTAAATTCTTGCCGTTATATATTTGGTCATTTAGAACTAGCTGTGGGTGTGGTATACAGTAGGGATTGGGAAGATTGGGAAAACTCTTTTCTAGTTTTGCCATTTTGATATCGTTGTTCCTTCTAGTACAAGAGCCAGGCCCGAATAGGGACAAAAGGACTGGAAGTAGGAAGAGGCCATGCATTGCTCCAAAGAATATGACCATGAACACCATTTTGAAGAATACAGAGAATATGTAACTGTCAGCTAGGAGCAAAGCAATTACACCAAGAATAGTACTGAATGATCCTTGAACTATGGGCAACCCAAGGGAGTACAGACACTCGCTGACTTTATCGTCAGGGTGTTTGGCTTTTGACGCCATATAAGCATAACAGATATGTGCCGTAAAGTCAACCGAAAAACCGATGCACATAATCAAGTTTATCATGGATATTGAGTCAAGATTGATGTCCCAGAGGGCCATGTAGCCAACTACACCGATTTCAATGGATATTATACTGAATGCCACCCACAAAGAGCACAGGATGTTAGGGATGAATACAAAAGACGTGATCATCATCATAAGAGCACCGTAGCATAGATTCTGAAGAGACGTTGGCCTCACAAGTTCGAACTGAAATAAAAAAAGAATTTATGTTAATTGACAATTGCAATATCTTTCATTTTGACAATTCATCGCGTTATTGTACGTTGTCGAGCAGAAGAATGTTTCAAACATACCTATGAAGTAATTGATTAGTGGAAGTGTGTTACGCAACTGGGTTGTTGGAAATTATGTCGACATAATAAATTCTTTCATAATATAAATTGATCAAACATACCTGATCGAAAAATACGAAATAAGGATGAAATACAGAGGCGTTCAGAGAAGACTGAGCAACGACGTCTCTCAATGCTCTGACCATTTCTTTTTCATGGTTTGTTCCGCTGATGTTTACTGCTTGAACTAGGAATCTAGAAGCAACAATTCGATTTCCTTCCTCGTTGAATCTCACGTCTAGAGAGAATGGGTTTGCTGGGAACAGCCACAACTGTAAAAAAAAATAATTAATAATTGTTGTCTAATAAAAGTAAAAAAGGTGAGGATTTCATCCGGGATGACTAAAATATTCTAGAAAATTTTGGATTAATATCATGTCATTGAATCAATTACTATTGTAAGACCACCGCCCGTTGGAACGGATCAGTCCTTGTGCGTAGACGGCAGATTGAGAGGAACAAAGCGTGGGACGCCACTAATCTTATAATTCAAATTGTCCCATTCAATCCAAATTGTACCAACCTCCTTAAGATTCTGAATGAATTCATCCTCATTATCGATAGTCACGTTCAAGTAGTCGTTGTTTCTCGATACGTAATCGACGAAGGTTCGAAGCCAAGACTCTGTGTACAGCGAGTTGGATATGTACGATGTGTTCTCCAAGCTCTTGGTCAAAGCTTCCACTTCATCTTGCACTTTTGGATCAGAATAATTGTACTCGCCACTTATGACCACCTAGAAAAGAACGAAAATGGTTTAGTTATAATTATCGTAATATTATCTTGCCGCTTTTACTGGTCTGTAAACTAATTGATGATTTATTTCGTGGCAATTTTTCTTTTTACGCTATTTATTTTGAAAAATGCTTTTTTTATTTTTACTATAATTGTTTAGTTTATTAATTTAACAGACATACATCAACTGTATTAACCGCTGTATTATTTAATGTGATAACTTCACCGACCCTCTGTAAACTCTGTATGCCTTTATAGGACCCAGAAATACCGCAGGTTTGTCAAAAAGTACTAGTATTTTATTTACTAATAAGACGTGCGCTGGGTTATGGAGGTTCGATAGGCAGTCGTTTCATCTAATATACTGGTATTCAGCTGCATCCGGTTAGACTGGAAGCTGACCCCAACATAGTTGGGAAAAAGGCAGGCAGATGATTATGAAGATGTGCGCTTCTGAATGCAAAATTAAACCAGTGCCAAAATATGCAGTTGAATAAGTATTCAATCGGTACGTAGTTTATGTATATGAAACGAAATTTAGTTAAATTATTTAAGTTGTTGGAAATATAATAGATACTTCACATAATTCCTTACCTGAATTCTATATGGGAATTCTCTGTAATACAGATCTTCACGATCAAAGAACTCTACAGAGTATGAGTCCACTTTGGACAGTTTCCTTCTTTCTAAGCCTTCTTTGAGATTGGTCACTCCGTACCCTGCTCCTGCCAGGTATGCTATGAAAACTACGATAACTAGGGCTTTCACATAGCCATTGTTCAGTAAATCCGCCATCGTGGTGCGGAAGAAGGCCATGATGACGTGTTCCTTGTTGTCTATTGGGTTATCAGGATCGGCTGCGTCTATGCCTCCGCTGCAGAACATTCTGTACATCCATGATTTTTCTTCTGAAAATAAAAGTATATCATTAGGTGCATATTATTTTATTATAAACTAGCTTCTGCCCGCGATTTCGTTCGCGGGGAAGTCGATAAAATACAGGCCATGTTACTCTCTGATAATGTAGCTTTCTATAGGTGGAAGAATTTTTTAAATGGGTTTAGTATTTTTGAGTTTATCCATCACAAACAAACATACAAAAAATCTTTTCTCTTTATAAAATTAGTTTAGACCAGCGACCCGCGCCTGCTTCGCATGTCTTTTACGACTTGACAAAACATCGGGTTTTCTTTAATAAATGTAATTTTCATGTTAATGTTAATGAATTATGCACCAAAACTTTACGGAATAAATTCTCTAAATGGTGGTGAAAACCGCATCAAAATCCGTTGCGTAATTTACAAGAACAACGCGGACACAGACAGACACGAAAAGCGACTTTTATTTAGAATATGTGATAGATATACCTACTCGTAGACTATACTACTCTACTTCAGACTTGGTCAATTGGTTGCTAGCCTAGCTACAGACAGAAAATGAGGTTCTGGGTGGTTCTGATTCTTGGTGCTGTCATACTGTATCCCAGCCCCAGGGATATGAATGACATCATAATAATCGTAATCATAATCATAAGAATTTATTTATCTCAACATCATATTACAGGCACTGGTTAATAAAATGCACAATCTTAAACAGAGAAAGGCGTCTGAGGTAGTATCTCTCAGTATCAGAGCGAAGTCGATAGGTTGTTACTATCCTCTGATTACTTGACCGAACTTGCCCGTTCAGCAACCTGCCCCTTAGCGTGGCTATGATGAAGTTTTTATAAATATGTTCGTACAACACACGGTAATAAATCAGTCTTACCTTTCCTGGCCCTGGATTCCGGCAGAACTTTCATAAAAGTTATCGTATGTCGATTTTGTTTTTCGCGGTAGCCCGATATGGCGACACATCCGGCGAAGAATGTCAGATGCCACACAAAAGTGAAGCAAACGGCGAGACCTGGAAAGTGAACAGGAATTATAGTATATGGTTGCCTTGTCCGGTGGTGGAATCTTCTCATCATCAGCGTCACCGTATTATAATCATCAATCCAGAAGGCCAATTCTCGTACTTAAAAAACGTTCAATTTCAAGTCGCAACCTCATCTCAGCGACAATCAATGTTAAAAACTTGACAAAAATGTAGGGAAATTAGAGATTTTTTTTGACAGATTGAGACTGAGATTAGAATGCTACCGTTCTTAAAAATATGAGAATTGCCCCCTGTTGTCCAAATGATCATATTATTATAAAGTATGCAAGCTACAGGATGTGGTTGGACTTCTTTTTTAACTAGCACCGAACTGATAGTTTATTGTGGATTAAGGACAGTTTTGTTTTGTATAAAACTAAAGCTCGTCATACTTACCAGAGTACATGCAGAATATTTGCACCGACGGGAATGGAGAGAAGATACCGATGAAGAATGAGAGCATATCCGTAACGGATGTGATCGTGATGGACACCGCTGCTTCTGACAGCATGATGGCCATCCGTTCTGGCACCGGGAGCTTCGGAGAGGCTCGTCTCCACGCCGCTAACATCACGAACGTATCGTCGATTCCAATACCTGGAGCATGTGGTTTTTATAATATTACATATGTGGTCGAAACAATAGGTAGTACGATGTGGTGTAAGTTAACAAAAGGTGGTAAACGTGACTGAAATAAACCACACGTATATAATATACTTAATAAAAAAACTGACCAAGTGCGTGTCGGACCACGCACCATGAAGGGTTCCGTAGTTGGGATGAGTTTATCCCAAGAACAAACTTAACATTGTAGTTGAAAAACATAGTTGTGATAGTTTTCCTTTCAACTTCGTTATATATACTACAACGTGAATTCTTTCACCACCAAACCAAAACTAGCCGTTTAAAGCTTAATATTTCAGAAACGGATCCCTTAACCGCAATATTTTTGAAAGACCTTTCCAATAAAACCCCACACCATGGGGTAGACGAGAAAAAAAACATCCCCACTTTACGTGTACAGAAGGTACCCTAAAATTTTTTTTTTCATGATTCTAATTTACCACTTTGTCGGCGTGATTAATATGTATATCCATGCTCAATTATAGCTTTCTAGTACTAAGAGTCTCCGAGCTAAGCTGCGGACGGACGGACATGGCGAAACTATAAGGGTTCCTTGTTGACTACGGAACCCTAAAAACGAATGAGTAAGTAGTACTACCTTCTGAGAAAGATGACAGATTTTATTCTGAAAGAAAACCTCCATAACGCAATGGATGCGTAGCAATTAGCACTAAGTAGATAGGACTCTAGTTATTTGGAATGAGGCAATTCAATCATTGGGGTAAAATACACTGCAGGAACTTACCAATCATTAAGAAGGGTGCAGCTAAATTAATACCAATGAAGGAAATGCCTAAATATACGGCGCATCCGAATGCTGCTGCCGTGGCCATCACAGCCGAGATGTTGCCCAGCAAACCCAGCCATGGTTTCGAGCGAACCCAGTCGCCCATCATACAGGTTACTATAGAGAATATCCCCATGAGAATGAAAGTGGAACTGAAGAATGGTATGACGGTCCTCGTGTTCTTTTCTAGTTCGTGGTCGAGAGTACGTGAGGCGAATCGAGCGACGGAGATATGTTTGAAGCGGCCGGTGTCTTCCGCTATGCCGACTGTGTCCAGAAAGGCGTCTTCCCACGCTGCACCTCTGTAATTTACAGAGAAGAACTTATCTTAATTCTGTAAATACGTTTACACATAGAACTTTTGAGTTATCAAACTACTTAGTTATTTACGTAACACATTATTTCAGCTCGTTCTTTTAAAATACCTATTTATTCAAAAACGTATCAGGAAATTAAAGACCTTTCGAAATATTGACAATTTGTTAAACTCTGCCTTTCCATTCGTATTCTTGTCCAATATTTCGCAGTGTTTAGTATTCGAAACGATTTCTTAAACGGTGTCAAGATCGAAGTCTGTTAACTAAGTTATAGCGTCGTGTATTTACACCAAGTGCTATTGAAATTCAAAACAAGTCATAAAAAGCTAAATGAAGCAGAATGAGCGTAATAAGTACCAATAAGTAAACTATAGAAACGCTCATTGCTTCCTTCCAAAACGTAATCACTGCTACAATCATCTCTTCCTTGCATTGCATGCATGGCTATTCTGAGTACCTACTTTACAGTTATTTACTTATTTTAGAGGATATCCTCTATTACATGTAAGATAATACTGATCTAAGCACGATCTGCGTTCTGACCGTTAACTATGTTTTAGTTGTTCGTTCTTGTTTTCAATGAATTCTAAGCATTAAGAGTATTATACAATATTTCTCACCTTCCATCCAGTTGCAATTTAGTGTCCGTTCTTACAAACCAGACTAGCTGGACAGCCGGCACGGATACTATGATGTCATCCACCACCTTCGATCCGCCGAAGAATACCGGGAACGCATGAGCCTCCCATGATACAGGGTTGAACATTATGGGAAACGTCAGGTTTAGTTCGCCGCGCTCTACCTGTTGGACGACAAGCAAATAGACGCTGTCATTAGGCGAATTAAAAATTGCGCAGTTTGGCTGAAGAGGTTTCTTTTATGCTGCGCTTATGCAAGTACATAGAATAGATCCTTTTACACGCAAGAGATGCCAATGACCATTAAATAAAACACTGGCTAATGACATTGAAAACATACCAGGCTGCGAAAATGGAAATCGTGCCATCGACATAATGGAAGATATCTATAGGCTCATACGGCTTGTTTAATGTTTGCGGAAGTCAATCAGCGCTGGACAAAACGGCTCGTCAAAACCTGAACAAATAAATGTAGTTTTCGTGCGCTTGCTATGATGATCATGAGTAGGTACTTAGTTCCTTCACCTTGCCGACTTTGCCGGTACGCCGGAAAAGCGCTAGGATGTAGAATGATTCTCTGCGAAGGTAAAGGTTCTCCTAGTTCCTCAAAGGACAACCATGTTTTGTGAAGGCGTGACATTAGTCTAATCAAACGTACAAAGAATTTCCATTAACTACACCGCGAGACATGACGAATCCTTGTGGGTACAAGATCTCTCGAGAAGGATGCTTAGAATATAAATGACGAATGACACATTGTGAATATTGTTATGCCTTCGAAACCGACTAATTGTATGTGTTTTATGGTGGTGGTGGTGGTGGTTGTAGTGCTTTTTATTGTAATTTTAATAACAATAGAAAGATTGCCTCAAAAGTGTGTGTGTAATCTTAAAGCGCGTATTTGCCTAATATTGCAGTAATTGTAATCTATACCGTAACAAAGTTGCGTATGGTGCTACTTATTTGTCATTGTTCTCTTTATGGCTAGGAGAGGACATTATGATGGTATGATGTAAGTTGGAGTGTGTTACACTGTACTTACATAATTATGTACAACCTATTTGACAAAATTATTTTGGACTATGAAAAAAATGTTGCATGGTAGATAATCGATACCTAACAGCCAAAAGCGGATAAGCGACATGTATTGCGAAATCGACTTATAGGTAATATATCGATGCTTAGCAGCCAAAAAGTCGATTCTAACCATATATATAAGTCGATTTCGCAAAAAAATGTCGTTTATCCCTTTTTGGCTGTTGGGTAACGATATGTTTTAGAATTTTTGCAGCTTGGATTATGTCCGCGCTGGAATTGTGCATGCCTGTTGGTAACATTTGAAGAGAACATATTTGGTACATTAGCGAATAAGTAGTAGGAGGTACTTAATGTTTTGGGGATAACTAGAATCCAGGAAAATATTTACATTGTTACCTATTAATATTAACAAAGTAAAATTTCTTTGTTTTCCTTCTTCTTAATGTTCAACAATGCAAAATAGTTACAGCTCAGTGTGCGGTCTGCGGTTAAAAGCGCATAATACCAACGATCGGAACTGTTATATTTATCTTTAACTGACTATTGTATATGAAACTTTAATGTTTAATTGTGGTGAGTCATTTATTTATTTAATACTTCATGCACAGAAATGTACAGAGGCGGACTTAATGCCATAGGCATTTTCTACCAGTCAACCTTTGGGTGATGCAGAGACAAACAGTGGTAGGCGCAAGTCATTGAACGAACTGTTTTGCCTTTGTTGACTCAATGTGAGAATTCGGTATGAATTGAATGTAAAGTAGGTGTCAAAAACCCATGGTGGTATTGACGCGAATTTCCTGATGACGGCCATGTCATTGACATGGTTCGCCATTGATAGCATTGTATGATTCGGCAAATAAAGACAGTGGAAGTTTTGTCTTGTTTTTTTTTTTCTTTCAAAAGAGTTTCGACTCCATAGGTAGATAAGTACTTACGTACGTACTACATTTTTATTCGACACACGAAATCAGTTCGGTTGATTTGAAATTCAATAAAATTGTCGCGTTCATGTGAACTCTTATTTCAGCGTAATGGTCGCTGTAAAAATGCTATAAGTACCTACCTAAACATATTTTAACCGACTTCAAAATAAGGAGGAGGTTCTCAGTTCGTCGGAATCTTTTTTTTCTGTTTGTTCCCCGATTATATGGACCGATTTGGAAAATTCTTTTTTTTGTTTGAAAGGGACTTCCTAGATGGTCGGTGGTCCCTCATAATATTAACTTTGCTTGGATAGTTTTTGAGTTAGTTACAATAATACTTATTTTTCCCACTTAGTTTATGTGGATGATGTTATAATGATGTGTTCCTGTCACTGTAATTTAAGTAAATTACAGTGACAGGAAGCAGGTAGTGGTATTCAAATTTGTGTGGGGTAGCACAACTAAAAAGTGAAAAATAAGAAGTTTTATAATATTGGTAAGTAGGTACCTAAGGTATTGGTAAGTTTGACGATAAGTCTTTATTACGTCACAATTTAAATTGCTTGAAATGTTATAGAAGTGGGTTACTGTAGGGTGAGTTATTATTCTTTTCAATATACATAAAATTGAAATTGGTTTACGAAACATTCGTACGTACCTATTATTATTATCATACGCTTTTCTATTATCCAATTTTCTTCTTACTTTGACTACATTACTAGTTCTCAAGGAAATTACTAGATCGTCGTTTTGACGGCTTCCTGGGGTCCGGGATCATGCTGGGTCTCCGAATGTGTAGGAAATTATTAGTTTGGAGTCCGGGATCATGCTGGGTCTCCGAATGTGTAGGAAATTATTAGTTTGGGGTCCGGGATCATGCTGGGTCTCCGAATGTGTAGGAAATTATTAGTTAAATATAAAACAAAATTTGAGTCGTTTCAACACGTTTGTTACGTCTTAATTATTACGTTAAATATTTAATTAAAATCGGAACAGAAGAATCTTAGCTTTTATATGAAATGCTGAAATACTATGTATCGAATAGTTTTGTGTCAATTTAGAGGATGTGTAAAAGTAACTGTTGGCGAAATGTAGGTGTACTAGGTAGGTACATCTCTGCCTAACTCTTCGGGGATTACAGGCATGTAATGTTATGTTAATCGACTTTTGTCGCTGACCGTCCCTAAGTACCTACTAAGTAGGTACTAGAAGTAACAACGTGATTGAGTAAAAGGATCATGATAGGTAATGCAAGATTACTTTGGTGCAAGTTACCTACGACAAATTATCTTGTTGTAAGGAGCACTCTTAACATTTTAGTGTGAGAAGTGTAAGTAGGCGCCTGTTTTCAAGAAACGTCTTCAAAGAGAAAGTCCAACTCCAAAGAAATCGAAAGCATAAAGTTGATGTTTACGTGTGTATATGGGACATTTGCGCCGGTTTCAGTTTTACTTGACACATATGCACGTGTTTTGTTAAACCGGTAACTGCCATGCACTCACCACTATTTATTGTACAAGTAAATACATATTTGTGTTTATATTGGCTGAGAAGACAATGCCACATCTAGAGAGCATAAAAAGTTGTTTTTATCGACACACAATTGCATTTACTTTAATGGAATTTGGAAAATGGAAAACGTGGTCATAACAGCCGGTCTATTCTGTGAAAAATCTTACCGTGAATACATAGTGAAGGGTAGGTGAAGTGAGCTGTCATTCCACCTGTAGCTAAGCTTTGATAGCTTACTTTAAGCTCATCACTTCACTTGTTTTCGCGGTGAGATTTTCACAGAGTAGGTCGGATTAGGATCGGCAGTTTGTCATTCGATTGAAACGATACTGTCGTCATGGCATGTGCAAAAGAAGCAGCGTGGGGCTTCGCATGCTGCTTCTTTTGCACCACTCATGATAGATTATGAAGTACTAGGTAGGTATGCTGCTGGCTGCTTAGCAAGCAGCATACTACATCATGCATGTGTCGCCAAACTTTTTAGCCCAAGGGCCCGACTAACTCCTATACTAAAGCCCCCAAGGGCCAGGACCTAGCTAGCTCATCATAGCAAGATACTGTGGTTTTGAATTACGCGCAAATTTTCGTTTTGGGACCAGTCGGCGAGTAAGATATGGAAGGTGCGGGCCGGATTGTTAGTGCTCGCGGGCCGGACCTGGCCCACGAGCCGTAGTTTGGAGACCCTTAACTAATCTACCGTGATATACTGCAAAAACATCCGTTTTCCGATTGTGATTATGGCAGCTAGTATTCCCTTAAAGTGTAGCTCCTGACGAATTCACATTCAACAGAGGACTAGCACGGGTTGACACGAAGACACAGTCCTTAGTAATGACTGCATGTGACTAACAAATATAAATCAACTTCACTATAAATGCAATGATAGTATAAGTATTTTCTAGAATTCTACCAGGGGGACGCGACTAACAAGCTCAATGACACGGAACATTGTTTAATTTAGATCTATATTACGAGACTGCCACTTTGCTATGGCGAACTACATATTTCTCGTATGGTGAGTTTTGACTGACATTTTGCGACTTTGCGAGGCTTGTTTAAAAATGGCATTCACTCCTCGTAACATGCGCTTATCAACATTCCAGTTGACATAAGTACCTAAGTATCGCGAATCGCTTAGAATTTTATTGTTTTGATCGAAGTCAATATTTAGATAACGTGAGGTATTGGTTTTCCTTACCTCGCCAATAATCTTGTCCAAATTGAGAATGTCGTTGGTGAAGCACTGTCCCTCCCATCGTGCGCACTCTTCCTTATAAGTGAAGGTGTCTCCATTTGGCATTGTCACCGTCATATTCTGTACCAGCTCGTCTAACTGTCGCAACTCCTTCCATACTTCAGTTCGCAGCATATTCGTGGTATTGTCTTTCGCTACGATTATTACTCTGCCGAATCGTCCTGGGGATGGAAAACTTGGTAAGAAACTTGTCAGCGTAGTCATCATCATCATCATGATGATGATGATGATGATGATGATGATGATATAATTCAATATAATATAATTTAAGGATGTTGACCACAGTCTCTAAGCAGATTCTGGATGTTGGTAATCACAATGCCAATGTTTTGCGGTGGAGTAGGAGTTTAACGTTTCGCTAAATAATTGCTTAGGTAAAAAATTACACCAAAATGGGTTAAGGCCTAAGGCGTGTCAACCAAAATGACTAATGTACAGACGCCAGCAGGTCAAGCTATCCCAAACTGTCAAATTTTCCCAATCAACCTTGAACCTAATGCTTTGGCGATAAAGTTGAAAATCTATTAAAGAAATTTGACAGATTGTAGTAGCTTGATGTGCTGCCGTCCATACATATGTGACCGGTTTCTCGTAGACTCACGTTCCTGTGGTAAACCAACATAAACAAAAGCTCAAGTTAACTTAATATGTGTGTTTTACCAACCTGCCCGCGTTATCCTTCCAACATTAAACCTATGTGAATAGTTGACTTTGAAATTTTCTTCTACTATTCTCCTCTCGTATTTGCCTTGTCCACTGACGGGGGAGAACAGGTATTCTGGGTCCATTTCATAGTGTATTCTTTGGTAGCCTGTGATCATGAGTAGTGAGAGGAGAATGGGGATGATGATGAAGTAGCCTGGCTGTCTGCCGACGACCAGACCGAGTTTGTAGAAGGATCTGTTGAGGACATCGTCCACTATTGTTAGTCTGCAACCCATCTGTAATAAAGAGACAGGGAGTTAGATAAAGATGAAGATGAACATGTCGTAGTAGGTAACAGTTCTTAATTTGCACTTGTCGAGCGAGTACATCTTTATTTTAGTTCAGGAGCTAGACCACCAAAAGCAGTATTATTTTAATCTTACTTGAGTGTGGGAAAGAGATGGAGTTAGACGTCCTGTATAGCTTCATCTCTTTCTCACACTGAAGTAACATTAAAATAATACTGCTTTAAGAGGTGGTGGCTGGCCCTTAGTTACCAAGTGTGACTAATAAGATTAAATCAAAATTGTGGTTTCGTACAACGATTTCTATATCTTTGAATGGGTTAGTGGTCGAATGAAACTAAAGCCTATTGTTTAAATTTGTGTAAAAGAATTAGTCATTTAAGTTTTTGTTTTAGCAAATACCTACCTACATTTCTTACCTCAAAAGTGAGCATTTGATTGGTTTTTACCGGCTTTTAAACAAAACACGCGGGTTTTAGATTTAGGTTTAGTAATTTGGTTAACTTAAGGCGCTACCCCGACCAAACAACCTTGAGCGTTCGGTCCTTCTCTGTCCCGCCGCTCTGACCCACTCTGTCCCACTCCCTCCACGCACCCATTTATCAAAGAATTCGCACAATTTTTGGAATTATTTAAATAAAAAATCTAATTTTGGTCTTTTGAAAAAAATATTTCTACCATAATGTTCATAATTAAATTGCCTATCCATTAGTGTAAGTACTAAAATCAAAATAATGGTTAGTTTTCGAGGAGATGCATGGTTTCAATAATTATTTATCATTTCAGTGGTTGCGTTGTGAGGCGATTAATTAAACATTATACAAAGTAAAAAAAAAAAACTACCATTTTGGAGCCAAGATTATGTAGAAATTTAATGTATTTTTTATTATTTGATATTTCTTTTGGATAAAGAGTATATAGCTCCAAAAAACTGCACAAAAAACGGCTGGCGCTGCGTTTTGCACGGGGACGCGTCTTAATGGAAAAGGCAAAATGTTTCAAGCTCGCATCTATTCTGTACAAGATGTCCCGTAAATAATGGATCAAACGTAACGGGTAGGTAGCTCACCTGATTTCCAACATCTAATTTGAATAGTTTAAAAAAACCGCTACGGTAGGTATATATTTTTTATTCAAGATAATATTTTTTTTTACCATTTTCTTTACCAGAACTCAGTTTTTTTAACGCTGTCGCTACAAATGATAACATTTATAGGTATGTTTTTTGTTAAACATTTCTAAATACTTATCTTACTAATGTGATAAAATACCATTTTTGTGAATAATGTTTTAATTTCCTAAGATAAAAGAAAATTAATAGAAGAGGGTTTTTACGACGAAAAACTTTCAATTAGTTGTCGAAAATCAGGTGAGCCTACCCGTTACGTTTGATCCATTATTTACGGGACATGGTGTGTATGTATACAATATAAAAATCAATGGCCGTGCGTTAGTCTCGCAAAAACTCGAAAATAGCTCGACCGATTATGATGAAATGGTAAGTTGTTCTGGACGCGCCGGAGAAGGCTCTTAACAAAAAAAAAGGCATTGCAACGCATGCCGCATATTATTAGCTAGTGTGCTTATAAATTAAACGACATCATTTTCCTTAACACATCTTGGCGAGTCAAGCAGAAAATTATAACCTGTAAGGTACAAGTAGGGAAAACCATTTAAGTGTTTGGTCTCCAAAGTTAAACAAAGTAAGCCAAGAGTTATCAAGTCCTGGTATTCATAGCTACCCAATTACCCGCAAGATATTTAAACGCTAAACCGATTAATCATAATTGCTCTAATTGAAGCTAGTTCTAACTGTTAAATATTACGTGGTTAACTGGCTAAGTAGGCAAGTACTTCGCTGGTATTTTAAAATTGTTGTATGAATTTGCATTCAGTAAACCTGTTGATTAATGGTGCTTGGGTATTGAATCTACTGTCTATTAATTAAGTATAATGTATTGTGTCGTATAGTTATTAAATACCGACCCCTGCCATACACATTTAAATTCCTACCCATAAATGCATAGATTTTTATTTTGGTCTGGAAAAATGTTTCCTAATAGGTATTTAGGCACTGATAACGTAAAAAATAATTTAAAAATTTTGGTATAAAAAATAGGTATGTGTTAAGAAAAAATATGTACATATGTAGACATTTGGCAACACTATGCGTTATGTACTAAAGTTATCCTTACATATTTATTAGGGGTCATATATTTATTTAATCAAATATATAAACAATATACAGACTATTTTGAATCAAATACAGCAAAACAATTTCGATCTTTAGTATGACACAATGTAAGCATATATTTAGTATCTACACTTAATCCACGAAAAACTTTTAGAACAGGGAAGTTTGCATCTATTTTTAAGAGTACATCTTTTTTCATCGTGGCCTATACCATCAGTCCGCACGTCTTTTGGAAGAACAGGCTTCGTTGGGCCCCGGTGTCTTTTTGCTTCTATCTACCTATTTATATTACTGCTTGAAGGCCTTCCTTTCCTTTTGGGCTCAGTATATTTTTTATAATTGCATAAGGTCTCCGCAAGATCTGATCTATAATCACCTAGTGTCATATTTTCCTTTTTTTTTATAAAGTACCCATGAATTTATCACTGCCATGTCGATCATGTGATAAAATAATCGGATGTACCACTTTCGACTTTTAATTCTAATTTTGTACCTGCCCAAATAACTGTCCATCAAATCAACTCCGTCCATGTGAGCATTGTATTCTTTTGCTATTTTTGGGCAGGCAATGGAGACTTTTTCTTCTTTTTCGTATCGAATCAGCTGACGGTTTCAGCTGGTTCTGGAATCTTTGACAGTCGTTACGGGTCGTCAAAGCCAGAAAGTCTGATAACCAGTCTTACCAAGGGCTATCGTATTACCCAGTTACAGGGTTGTGGAGGTCAGATAGGCAGTCGCTCCATGTAAAATACTGGTATTCAGCTGCATCCGGTTAGACTGGAAGCCAACCGCAACATAGTTGGCAAAAGGCAAGCAGATTGCCGTACATATCTTTTGCTCTTCTTGGGAATTGATAGACAGGAACGGGGTGGCAGACCTTTGCTTAAGAGTGGCACTCCACAGGCGTATACAAAAATTACCTACATAACATAAAAAAGTAAGTACCTATTACCGTCAGTACATTTAATGCTGTGGTAGAAACAGTGTGAGACTAATATAATGTTCTGAATAATCTTTTATGTTACCGCATCATAACAGCTGACTGCGGTTTCATAGGTATTGCGCGGTAATTCAGCGTTTTGCTCAGAAAGCACCAAAACATCAAATCTTATGCGAAACTAGCTTTTGCCCACGGCTTCGCCCGTGTGGATGTCGGAAAATACCCCACGGGAACGTACTACCGGTATTAAAGTACCTTATGTGTTAATCCTGGTTACAAACTATCTGTATGCTAAATTTCATCCAAATCCGTTCAGCCGTTTTTGCGTCAATCCGGAACATACATCCAGACCAGACAAACGGACAAAAATTCTAAAAACTATATTTTCAGCATCAGACTCGTTCCCACACCTCGTAGCAATTACTTTTAAAAAGAGATAGAGCTATACAGGACGTCTAGCTCCATCTCTTTCCCTTACTGAAGTAACATTAAAATAATACTGCTTTAAGAGGTGGTGGTCTAGCTCCTGTTATGAGTTACGACCTTTAACCGCAGCTTAAAGGTTCCAGAGAAGTATGTTTTAGAAGAATAAGACAGTATGTATCATGATTTACGGCGATTCTTAAAGGACCAACAATAACTGTGATTACCTGCGGTTGAAGCACAAATGTTCATTATAGTGTGGTTTACAACACAGCAGGTACTTAGGTAATTGCAAATCTAAGGGCTTGTCCAGAAAGCGCGAATCACGCGCGAGTCGAGGGTCTGGCGTTACATCGCGTCCACAAGCATCGCGCGAATTCAAAATACGCGCGTAAATCGCGTGCATAGGGGCTTGTCCAGAAAGCGCGAATCACGCGCGAGTCGAGGGTCTGGCGTTATGCACGCGATTTACGCGCGTATTTTGAATTCGCGCGATGCTCGTGGACGCGATGTATTCGTGCCTAGTATCTCAATAGCGCGCGAATGAATTCGCGCGAAACGTTTCGCGACGAATTCGCTTCTTCTGGACAAGGTCTAAGACACGCTCAGTTATGAACCATAAAAAAACTGTTAACAGCTATACTGGCCTAATGGTGGTAAAACTTTCAACATAGTGCGGTACTGTGTGGTTTCAAGAAAAAAAGGCCATACTTCTACTCATAAAAGACGATTGTGTCATCAGGATGGGTCTCCACCCATCCTACCTCGACACTCGACGATGCTCCTTACCTCCATATGGAATATGGGTGAGTATAGAGGTACTCCTGTCCTTTTCTGCTATCACTAACTTGGACTGAGTACCTATCTACGTTTGTTTACACAAATTAAACGCACGTAGTCCCCAGTCTGACAACGAACGGTCATTCGAAAGCAGAAGTTTCAAAGCCTCAGCTCTTTCATTTTATTTTATTTATGGTATGGTTTTATTCACACGAAGACATGGCTTTTGGTATTTTAGTTTACATTTTGTCTATGAAAAACTAAATTTAGATTCAGTTCGAGAACATTCTCGTTAGATTTGGCGCTTTCGCGGAAGAGATGCGATAACCTTAATTTTTTTAAATGCGACAACCTTCCATTTTTTATTGAGATTAAAATAACAACCATGTTCAGGTTTACATTAATTAAAAATTTTACTGAAATAGCTTTACTTTTCAGTTCCCAGTTCTCTAAACAAAAATAAATGAAAGAAACAAGACTACTTAGTGTTTTAAGAAAAACCGTGAATAATCCGTTCTGCGGAGGTCGTCTCACGGCCGCTAACTTTCTTTGCCAGAGTTATTGCGACATTGAGTCGTAATCGTTGCAACAACCGATATTAACATTTACCTCTCAATATTATTAGTTCATACAATTATTAGGATTTGAGTTCTACAATCTTGATGAATGGCTGGGCTTTCTAGAATGTTCAACTAATTACTGTACTGAGTAAGTACTAGGTATGTTGATGAACTTGGTGATTGAAAGCCGAACAAAATGAACTGTGTTTTAAATGATGAAATTGGCCTTATCAGATGCAACGTAAAATTATTCATTTTCCAGTGTTGTTGTCGTGCTATTTGGTATGAGTCTAGTCTAGTCTAGTCTAGTTTTTTACTTATGTATTTACAAATCTCCAGTCCGTCTTATATGATTGATATGACTGATATTATATTATATGACTGCAGAGCAAACGTGCTCCATTTTGTTTACTTTTCGGCGTTCTTTGATTTTGGCTCATTCTGTCAAGAGATTTTAGGTAAGTACACTTCGGTTTCTTTGATTTGGCTCATTCAGTCTACAGTTTTTATATTTTTGTGTATTTTAGCAGGTTTTTAAGTAAACATGTGCTTTAACAACTAAACAGTTGTTTAAGCATATCACTAAAATTATCAGTCAGTCTTGAGAATAGCTGTACAAACACCTTTTAGCGCACACGCATGATCGGAAATAACGCTGCCATGTTGTTTTTTAATACATTTTCACAAAGTGTGAAACTCTGTGTCAGCGTCTGTATTCCCTGCCACATTTAACCTTCAAAAGCAAGAGTGAACAGGCATCTTCTGGGCACACTCGTTCCATCATAGACCTCATCCATCGCTTTCCATCAGACGTGATCGAGATCAGAGCAGGCCCATTCAACAATAAAAAAAAATGTCGACAAATGTTTAATAACAACGCCCCCCTGATAACGTCATTCGAGCGCCAAAAGATCATTGGAAAGGCTCCCGCAGACTGGCGCGACGCGACTCCAGTAGAACAATTTTAATGAAGTTTTTTGTAGAAATTGTTCCATCAGATTTGTGTCGCGCCTATCTGCGGGAGCCATGATATTGACAGTGTATTATAGGTATGCATGTAGAGGAGGTAAATGAGGCTTCACTAATCAAGGGTCTGCGACATCACACAGTTCTTTGACTATATCTCTAAAACATCTAGCGTCTCCTAATGATGATCTTTTATAATCATTGTTTTAGCTGTCAGTTTAACTGATGACTTTGTGGTTGTTTCTTCGTGCTCATTTATTTATAACGCAATATAATATTATGAAGTAGGTAATTGAGCAAAGCAGTTTATGAGAAGGACGAGTGTGGAAATTGGAAACAAAATACACTGCACATTACACTGCATCGTACCTACCTTCATAATTCAGGTTAAATATACATACATGATTGTGATTAATTGGCCGAACTTTGGGAGAATACTGTGTACGCCAGCATCATGTATTTCTAAGGACGAAGGACGAACTAGCACAGGACTTGTACAGATAGTGTGTAAATGAAGAGAAATGTAACTCGTTGTAATGTATCTCGTTGGTAATTCTTAAATAAATAAATGCCCACTATGGCCAGATGGCAGTGGCTGAATACGATAATGACTTACCTATTCCTACTGTTTTTTTTTTGTGTGTATCCGAAACTCAATGGTAAAATTAAACGGAAATATTGAACCTCTAAAAACTTATTGCGCTTCTTATGATGCACGCTTAAACAATAATTCAATAATTGAGCCTCTATTAACTTTCTGGCAATTTCTCTCATTTGGTCGCACTCGCAGTAACTAAGCTAGGGTACCCCAACCAAACGGGTTAGGTTAGGATAGAACTGTGACAACAGCGCGCGAGCTGAGCGAGCGAAGCGAGCGGTGCCGTGGCAGAAGCCGGCGAGCGCTATATCCAATTTGTTCGCAGTTACTTGGCTATTTAGTATTTTTAGGACCCCAAAATAGGAGTTATTGGAGGTTCACTAAAAGAGGCGCAATCATTGTATTAGAGTGTTCAATAGTATTTTTAGGAGCGCAAAATGCGAATTATTAGGGGTTCGATTAAGTACTTGCCAAATTTAAAAAGCACACGATATTTTTCAGTCATCTTGGATGGCTTTTTTACATACAGCAAACCTATTAGAAATAGATAATAATATGCAAGTTTTATCTTTTCTAAATCTAGATAGTAGAATCTAAGGCAGTTAGGTAATTAGATACGGCCTTATCCGCTGGCCTTACCTTAGTTTCGATTAATATAATAAGCGTTAAGAACTAATAGGTGTTATTGAATCTATTAACTAAAGTATTAGTATACTTTTAAAATAATTCTGAGATGAATTTAGCTTATATACAATAATGTAACGGGTATGTCCCAATAATGCTATGGTCATATGGTGAGTACTGGCAGGCTCAAAGTTGTTTCACTATTATGAAAGTGAACTTATTTCCGAGTGACAACATAAACAAATCATTACACATGTAATCTAAGACGGCCTCGTTGGTCTAGTGGTCTCAAGTGCTACTGCTGAGCATGAAGTCCTGGGTTCGATTCCCAGGTCGGACAAAGTGTTATTTTAGGATTTTTCTTACAATGTTAGGTGCGTACAACAATTTACGGTAACAAGATAAACGGTACATTATTTATTACCACAAGGGTTATAGATGCAACATTAATTTATAGTTAATAAGGAATTAACCTTGCACTATAGTTTACGAGCGTTCACATAAACAGGAAGTTACCATACCATGAATTTCTTCTAGATATTTCAATGTAAGGTAAACAAACAGTTTTACATACATAAGGTACAATGTATTTTACATACACTAAGGGCGGATTTCACCAATGAAACTGAACGCGATCAGCACATAAACCACGTTTAAGGGCTGTCAGTGTCATTATTTTCTTTGGAATAATGACACCGACAGTTCTCGGACGTAGTTTGTTAACATCTTATCTGTAATTTGATATCATATTTTTAATTATCTGTAATGTCTTTTTAGTTATCTGTAATTTGTTATCATCTTTTTAATTGTGCTTTTGTGTGTTGTGCTACATCTTTTGTGTGCACTGAATAAATGTTTTATCTATCTATCTATCTAGTTTAGATGCTGATCGCATTCAGTTTCTTTGGTGAAATCCACCCTAAGGACCTTCATCAACACAGCTGATCCTACTGAAAGAAAAAACAAAATATAAACATATTACAAGCCGAAAAAGTTTCGTATAAAAAGCTTTAAAGTTTCAAGCGTCGAGAAAATCCCTATGGTAATTTATTTCAATTGCAATTTTACAATATTTTCCTTACAATTTTCCTTAAACACAAACCTAAACGGCAACAGTTATTCTGTGTCTACCTGATTAAAAAACATAAATCTGATAAGTATGTATGTAGACCATCGGTGTGGACCTCCTTGACCGAACGTACAGCTACCTTTCACTTAAATACACTTCATTTATATATAGTGTAAAACTTTATAAAACACTGGCTGGTCATAAACTCGGTCATATTTTACAAAAAACTTAATATATTAGGCTGAATGTGTGTCGGTGGTCTGTGTCTTCATTTTTTATGAACAATCATCATTAGGTATGTACACAAGTGTTCAAAACTAATTATAATTATGAATATCAGACTAAGTTCGACTAACACTTCATCATAGACGGATCTGCGACATGCTTTCGGAAAGGAATTTCGGCTAAACGCGAATACAGTCAGCATAATGGAGATAAGTCATGTCGTATCGAAGTTTCGTCCTTTCGATGTTGTCAAACTTCAGTCTTATAATGGGTACCAAATATAATAATTTTAATAATTGTTGAAAGGTTACGCAAACAATAACAATAGGTCGGTGTTGGTAAGAAAGCCTTTGTTTTCTCCAGCAGTCTCATGCCAAGAACCTTTGACCAGCGGATCTCCTCAAGACATAAGGAAAGGATTTAGGATTTATTGAAAACAAAACCTACTATTTGGAGTGATTCGCTTCAGCAAGATATTCCCATTGAACTTTCGCAGACAAAGGTTTTCCACAAGGATTTTCCCGTCCGGACAAAAGACATCAACGCAAAATCTTGCATTCAAACGAACGTCGCCGAACATAAGCATTTGCACACTCCGATCTATTATGACAAATGGTTTTTACAACACGTTTTTGAAAACCGTCACTTGTTATAAAGATTGTGCCAGTATCATCAGACCCAATGTTATGTAAACTTATGTTAATGAAAAAGTAATATTATTGAACGGAATCACTTCAGAAATATGCAAACGATGACATGAGTAGGTAACATCGTTTACATGATTCTTTTGCAAAACATTAACAGTAGGTAATAGATTACTAGCTATCGATTACTATGGTGGCTTCCGTGTCATAAGGTACCTACCTATTATAAAAATAAGGATAATGAATACATTTTTTTTGGTCCGTCAGGTAGAGTATTAAAAAATATTGGACATGTATTTTTCCTTTTTTTAAGTAATCAGAAGATTACGGCGATACATTGAGTTAAAATATGGCATGACGTCACGTTTTGCTAGATTTTACACTGAGTTCTGACGTAGCGAGCCCCCACTTTTTTACCCAGATCATCTCTATTAGGATAATCTAGGACGTGTTAGGTTTAGAGCCTATCAAATCCGCGTAGTTATGAGAACTACGAAGGTGGCTAGCAAAATTTAATTTTGTCCTAACATATCCAATCGCAGGGGTATATTGCAATTGCGGGATGTTCGAAAGAGTTACCGTGGCTCCGGTACAGGCAACTGAAAGAACACGGGTGGGTTTTAGTCAGTAAAAGTCTGACACGCCCTCTCGCTCCGCCCAGAGCGGGATAAGTCATTTGATGATTTCTCATCCAAAAAAAAGGGGTACATTGCAAAAAGGGTTTTAGGTTTCACAACACTGTTAGTCTAATTTCTTTGGAAATATTTTAGGGAAGTTCCTAAATTGCGTTAAGATGCGATTAAATAGTTTACAGAGGAGTTAATTTGGGGTTTAGAAGAAGCTCTTAGGGACCGTGTTTTTATCAAAATAATGAATAGGTAAATATTTAAATTATTATCATTCAAAATGTTGAGTTGACCAGTGAACCCCGTCACGTTTGTGAAAACATTTGTACGGGTCACTGCCGTACTGCATACTCTACTAATGAGGTCATACTAAGCGGTTATTAGGAAAGGATAGTAAAGGACAGTATACCTACAAATGAAGATAGTTTGCATAATAATCTTATAACGTAATTAGTTATGTAAGAGGTTGTTACTCTTTAGCACAATGGAAGGTGAGTCGAACCGCGCTGCATAGAAGGTAATGTCGAATACGCGAGATTGCGTTTGTGAATGGTTTTGTTACAACGTTTAATCTGTATTTACGGGAAATTGCTTGGAATCTCACGCAAATAGGTTTGAGCTGAGAAGAATTGGAGATTTACGAGTTAGTTTTTGCTTATTGCTGAATGGGCCTGCTCTTGATTTCGATCACGCTTGATGGAAAGCAATGGAGGAGGTCTATGATGGAACGAGCGTGCCCAGAAGATGCCTATTTACTCTTGCTTTGAAGGCAGACGGGTTATATGTGGAAGGGAACGCAGATGCTGATAATTGATCACATAAGGAAGAACCGTAGAAATTGTATTTTTGTCAGAATTGGACTTAAAGACTACATAAGTTCACTCAAAGTAAGTAGCCGATTGTATGATGCATTTGGAGTTAAAGAAAATTGTGGTTTGTTTGGGACACATTTGGACCGAAACGCTTAGGTTCTAATAAAATCAGAAAATTCATGGATCCATTTAGACTAGAGCAACCCAAATAAACTCGATTGCATTAGAAACAACACAAATACCGTAAAAAAATCTACTTTTCACCTGCACTCTGTTTTCTATAAATTATGAGGTATTTATGTAAGAAGTAAATACATATTCGCAACTACTAACAGAAGTAGATTATAGTCGACGATGCTGTGAAAGTGCGGCCCGGTCAACGGCTCTTTACCTACGTAGTTTACGTCATGTGTCAAATGAATCGTGCGCAGCAGTGCGCGATTGTCCTGTGTTTGTTTTCATTCGATTGTTCTAAAAGAATTATCTATTTTGTTCAGTGCCGATAAAGAAAAAGAATGATGGAATATACTTAGTTGTACACACGGATACGTATCAATTGATATGTAGCCGGCTTATGTTAAGTTTATTTCTATATTATAAATACGTTATTCGTTATACGTTCGTTTATTCATTCTTTTTTTCTTAAAAAATACATTTTTAAATATTTCTTAAAAAAGATATAAAAAACATTTTAAAATATAAAAAATGGTGGTCCTGCCGGTGTCGGGAGAGGGTTCAAGCTACCGGTGGTTAGTGCTGCAGAGACAGGAACGTCCTCACAATGCGAGCCGTATCGAGGAGTACTGCCATCTGAATCAGTCCTTGATCCAACCGCTTGACGAGAGCCTCGAGAGATGTGGATCGAGGCTTTCGGCCATCAGGCCATAGAATATTATTATTAGTAGGATTGTCTTCTTACGTTAAAGATTACCATACAATTTTAAAATCCATTTTTCTAAATCAAGAAAATCAAAGTAAGTAGGTACTTGATTTTACATTACTTTCTTTTATAATGCATCGAGACAAACTCTGTCCTGCCAATTTTACGGTCTGTGTAGTTACAAAACAATTTTTCAGACTATCATAATCGATTAAAACGGTCAGGCATTGATTTCATAATGGAAAATCTGATTGACATTATTTCGAATATATATTTAGGTACCAACAAATTTATTTGGTATACTTTATAGTTACGTGGTTGTTTATTCTTTTTAAATGATAAATGATTTTATTTCTGTAAGTAGGTCTTTACAAATACTTTTACACGTCAATCATATTTTAAAAACTAGAGGTCAGCGTTTTCTATCTGACTACTCTGAGAAGAAAGACCGAAACAAACTCAGAGGTCACAGTCTCTTTTAAAGTTCAGACATAATCTTGGTCAGATCATGTGAAGACCATGTAGATTGGTGTCTGAAATGGTCTTTTGAGGAAAGTACCACACAGATTCAGTGGACCGGTCAAGTCAGTGCACGTGCCATACCTTACCTATCTTTTCGACATTTAATCTAATGGACACTTAACGTAACTTGACCTCTAAATAACACCTCTTTTCAGCATTTTCTCACCCTGACCGGTCTCCAAATGGCTTTATGATTTCAGTCACTAACATTTTTTCAGCGTAAAATGTTTGATTAATTACAACTTAGAAGTCAATGTCGGACTATTAAGCCTTGACACACGTTGAAATAATCGTAGACTATAAAAATTGACGGCGACATTTTCGCAATTTACGTATTTCTTATGGAGTTGCGAAATGGTTGTAAAATTATAAATGCAGTTATTTTTGTCCATAAATTGCGAAATTGTGTTCGACCATTCAAAGATTTAACCATCGGCTTGTGGAGCTCTCAAAAGCAAATAATAGGTATATTGTGTCAAAAGATCATGCGCAGCAGGTACTTAGTGCTCCGTGCTGTGCCACATAACATCACGCCTGTTTTTCCCATAGAGTTAGGCAGAGGTGTACCTATAGTACACCCACATTTCGCCAGTTATGTTTAAGATCCATGAAAAAGGGGGCGAGCCTATTGCCATTAACCGGACACAAATCCAGACTCCGGGCTACTATTGAGAAATCCCTGATGAAATAACCCAATAACACTGCCCGACCTGAGAATTGTTCCTAGGACCTTATCCTCTTTTAAGTCAACATACCTACATCTTAACATAGGCAGGCCAAGGAAGCAGTCCCTGCAATTGATGGCCGCCTCACGAAGCGGCTTCTCCGGCTAAATAAACAGCAGCTGCGTATAGTTACAGCAGCCATAACTGGCCACAGGTCAGTTAATAAACACCTCTTTGTCATAGGAGTCACAGACAGTCCGCTGTGCAGGGCCTGCATGGAGGACGACGAGACAGCAGCTCATGTGCTACTAAACTGCCCAGTGCTCGCCACATACAGGGCAAAGTACTTCGGTAACCCAGGTACCCTATGTGAGATTGTCAGTAACACCAAGGCGTTGCTGGCCTTCCTTGAGGAGCTGGGGTGGATCGAATAATTGGTTTTCCCACCCATCACGCAAAATACGCGCATTGACGTGGAGGTGCGGACACTAGCCCGTATTACCTATTACCTATCTTAACATAATATTGTAGGACTGTAAGTACATACTTACACACGTACTTGAGTTTACGATTAAATATAATAGCTTCTACTATGTGTTAATTTTTCTTACAAACAATTTAGATCCTTTTACCACTTAGTTACAGAGTTAAATCATCACATCTGCCTAACCTTTTCCCAACTATGCTGGGGTTCGGCTTTCGGTCTAACCGGATGCAGCTGAATACCAGTATTTTACATGAAGCGACGATACCCCTTGGCTTACCAAGCGGTATCGTATTACCCAGTAACTGGGTTTTAGAGGTCTTACCCAGGTATTACCCAGTAAATGGGTAATACGATACCCCTTGGTAAGACTGGTTATCAGACTTTCGGGCTTCTAACGACCCGTAACGACTGTCAAAGATCCAAGAATGACAGCCGGCACCAACGGCTTAACATGCTTTCCGAGGCACGGAGGAGTCTCGGTATATAAAGATGGTCACCCATCCACGGACCAACCCCGGTAAGCGTAGCTCAACCTGATCGATCGACCCGTGCGGCTATTATTACTTAGCCACGAGCTACACTTAGTACATAGTCAAATGTTATTGTTAATTGCTAAACGCCTTATTGATTCAAAAGATAAGTATTTGGGTTAAACAAATCTTAACGTGAATAAATAAACATAATATTGACTATTCACACATCGTTATAAATGCTAGCCTGGTAGCTGAGCATGTAATAATGTGTAGTAGCATATATATGCAGAGTAGATGGGCAAATATACTCACTGGACGCTTGAGTGAGGACATCCCGGCGAGGCAGATCACGGCGAAGGTAGTGTGATGATCTGATAAGGTTTTCAGGGCCAACATGGCCAGAGATGACATGGTTTGGAAGGAAAATGGGGAGGCCTTTGCCCAGCTTTAGGACACAACATAGGCAAACAAAAAACCGGCCAAGTGCGTGTCGTGCCACGCACATTGAAGGGTTCCGTAGTTAGGATGAGTCTATCCCAAGAACAAACTTAACATTGTAGTTGAAAAACATGTTCTCTAATACATTCCAACTGCAAATGTATATCCAGAACTAAACGTTTAGATGGCGGGGGGGGGGGACGACGTCGGGGGGGGGGACGACGACGGGGGGGGACGCACTTGACTAACAAAAATTAGCAATTTAAAGGTTAATATTTCAGAAAGGGATCCTTTAATCGAAAAACCCACCACTATTATAAACACCATAAGGTAGACGAGAAAAAAAAACATCCCCACTTTACGTGTACAGGATGTACCCAAAAAGATTTTTTTTTTCGTGATTTTATTTGACCACTTTATCGGCGTGATTAATATGTATATCCATGCCAAATTATAGCTTTCTAGTACTAAGTGTCTCTGAGCTAAGCTGCGGACAGACAGACGGACGGACATGGCGAAACTATAAGGGTTCCTTGTTGACTACGGAACCCTAAAAAAGGAGCTACTCAGGTATACATTGTTGCTGTATATATATCGTAATTAGTAAGGTCTATCTTACATTATTGTTACGAAAATAAACAAAGTTGTACCTACTAGAGTTCTTTGTAAAGGAATTTGTCCCGGAGTAGGTTATCATCATCTGCCTACTCGAGCCTATTCCCAACGATATAGGGGTCGGCTTCCAGTCTATTAACAGTATGCAGTATTTTACATGGAGCGACTGCCTATCTGACCCGACAACCCAGTTACTGGGTAATACGTTACCCCTTGGTAAGACTGTTTGTCAGACTTTTGGGAATCTGACGACTCATAACGACTGTCAAAGATCCACGAATGATAGCTGGCAACAACGGCTTAACATGCTTTCCGAAGCACGGAGGAGTCTTGGTATGTAAAGATGGTCACCCATCCACGGACCAACCCCGGCAAGCGTAGCTTAACCTGAAGGATCGACCTGTGCTGCTGTTATTACTTAGCCACGAAGAGTAAAAGATATGGTTTGAGGGGTGGTGCTGGTGGTGTAATTACAGGCTCACGAGACACCTCAACTTTATCTTTGGCAACTGCGATGTCTCTGGTATTACATTATATTCATAGGTGAGGTGGAGCAGTTGTGGCCCAGTGGTATCGGCCCCGATTTGTGAGTTGTAGGTCGTGAGTTCGAACCCAGGCAGGCACTTTACTTTGTGTATTTAATTTCAACACCACTGCTTTCAAAACGGTGAAGGAAAACATCGTGAGGAAACCGGCATGTCCTAGAACCAAAAATTTGAAGATTATGTGACATCTACCAACCCGCACTGGGCCCGCGTGGTGGACTATGGCCCACTCCCTCTCACAGAGGTAAGGCCTGTGGGAACGTTATAGACTAATTATGCTAATGCTGATGCCGTTTTGCTGAGGTGGATTTACCATAATATAGCCCGCCTGCTTGATTCCCTTGCCACAAAGTAGCTACACAATCTAGCCAAGCAAATTGAAACTTTAAAACCAAACAAGTCCCAACGCTCTTAGGCAGTTTTCCAACAGCATCTTATCAAATATAATAACAGGTTTAATAACTAAATTATGTAAGATTAGGGTCATAGTGTCATCTGCGATGTTACCTCGTTCCTAAAGAATGGCTAGGGTTGTCAATGGTCTTAATACGCGTTTCTAATTATGCACACGCAATATTAACGAACGTGGTTTGTAATGGCGAGGCTTCAACTGTTCTAATCGTAGCCACTGGCCGACTAGCGTGCTTGACTGTTTGGAATTTTAATGACCATAACACAATTTGGACTTAGTTGTATTGTTTTAGATGTTTCGTAAATCAGTTATTATTTATTTATTTATTTATTAGATCTCCAACCCAACAGAGGATATACAAGATCAGGGACAAATACAAGTGTGTGTTTCCAATTATAAGAGAGCACATCATTTACTTGTAATCTATGTACAGTAAGTTTGACAAGCTAAAAATAAGAAAATAAATCAAAATACATACAAATACACACGAAAATGGAAAAAAAACGGGAAAAAATGAATTACATAAAAATGAATAATAAGAAAAACAGAATAACCATAGAAGACAACAGACAAAAATAATTATGTTATTATAATAATTACGTATTTTAAATTGTATTTCACCGGATCAATTTTCAAAAACAAAAACGAACCCTCATGGTTTATGTTTCTTCACTTAATATTATGAATGAGGAGCTCGTGGCTAAGTAATAACAGCAGCATGGGTCGATCCATCAGGTTAAGCTACGCTTGCCGGGGTTGTCCGTGGATGGGTGACCATCTTTACATACCGAGACTCCTCCGTGCCTCGGAAAGCACGGTAAGCCGTTGGTCCCGGCTGTCATTCGTAAATCTTTGACAGCCCGAAAGTCTGACAACCAGTCTTACCAAGGGGTATCGTATTACCCAGTAACTGGGTTGTGGAGGTCAGATAGGCAGTCGCTCCACGTAAAATACTGGTATTCAGCTGCATCCGGTTAGACTGGAAGCCGACCCCAATATAGTTGGGAAAAGGCTAGGCAGATTGATATTGACTTAATATTATGAATATATACAGGGTTAGTTTAAATTGGTTAGCTAAACTCCGCAGACGCTATAGGTATTACGGGAATCGATATCTAAACATGATAAAACAAAAAATAAATTAATATGATGATTTTTTTTTGTGGGGTTAGGTATCGACCGGAGTTATTGTAGTCACTTGAAATATCTGTTTAGAAAACCAGTTTTTTTTTGTCACAGACGTGATGGGTGTCGATATGGTCGTCGACCTCCCAAAAAAAATCAAATCTTATTATTTTTTATTCTATCGTGTTTAGATAATAATACCCGTCCCATTAAATTAATCTTGTAGTAAATAACTCCAAAACAAAGAATAACACTGAAACTAGCGCTTGAGGTGCAGCTGTATGCATTTTCAGACATTAAATTATAAATTAGGAAACTATTAATAGCTAAAAAGTGGCTAAGTAATAACAGCCGCACGGGTCGATCCATCAGGTTAAGCTACGCTTGCCGGGGTTGGTTCGTGGATGGGTGACCATCTTTACATACCGAGACTCCTCCGAGCCTCGGAAAGCACGTTAAGCCGTTGTTGGTCCCGCCTGTCATTCGTGGATCTTTGACAGTCGTTACGGGTCGTCAAAGCCTAAAAGTCTGACAACCAGTCATACCAAGGGGTATCGTGTTACCCAGTAACTGGGTTGTGGAGGTCAGATAGGCAGTCGCTCCATGTAAAATACTGGTATTCAGAGGCGTCCGGTTAGACTGGAAGCCGACCCCAGCATAGTTGGGAAAAGGCAGGCAGATGATGATGATAATAGCTAAAAAGTATCGGAGGAACTTACTTAACATTTACCAGTTTATAAATATGCATAAGCCAACGTAACAAGAAACCTTTCAAAACTGTAAATTTAGGTTTGAATGCTAATTATTAATATATGTAAATACAACCTTAATTTGATTTACTCATAGAAAGACTGAAGGCCTGCGATAGGTAGTACATAAATGTAATTGTGTATTTACAATTTTACATGCATAAATAAGTAAGTTGTGGTAATATTAAAACTATTTAGCGAAGATCAAAAGGTCATGGCAATGATAGCAAGTTTATTAAAGCTCCTGCAAACAGGCGCGACACGCGACGCTACACAAAGGCACCGCGTGTCGCGCGACGAGCGGTGCCTTTGTGTCGCGCGCGATTCGCCTCGCGTGTCGCGCCTGTTTGCAGGAGCCTAATAAAAACAGTATACCTATATAAAAATGTTCTTGACAAAATAAATTCCTACTACAACTTAGGTACCTTCTTAATTTTAAAAAAATACGTTACCTACTTAATAAATAAGATTTTAAATAAATTATTATTTAAATATTATCCACAACTGCATCGTTTTGTTTGCTAATGACAATATGACACAGAAAGTCAGGACTTCCCGATAAAAAAAAATCATTAGTCCATTTTAAATTCCGAATACAAAGGTTTTTAACACACCATAATCGTTAAGGCTCCCGCAGACAGGCGCGACGCGACTCTAATAGAATAATTCCTATGAAAACTTCACGGAAATTGTTCGACCAGAATCGTGTCGCGCTATCGCGCCGTCGCGTCGCGTCTGTCTGCGGGAGCCTTTGTTAGAAAGATATCCGACTAGTAGTTTTTAACCAATAACAATCGGTAAGAAAAGGAGGAGCTCGTGGCTAAGTAATAACAGCCGCACGGGTCGATCCATCAGGTTAAGCTACGCTTGCCGGGGTTGGTCCGATCTTTACATACGAGACTCCTCCGTGCCTCGGAAGTCACGTTAAGCCGTTGGTCCCAGCTGTCATTTGTGGATCTTTGACAGTCGTTACGGGTCGTCAGAAGCCCGAAAGTCTGATAACCAGTCTTACCAAGGGGTATCGTATTACCCAGTTACTGGGTTGTGGAGGTCAGACAGGCAGTCGCTCCATATAAAATACTAGTATTCAGCTGCATCCGGTTAGATTGGAAGGCGACCCAAACATAGTTGGGGAAAAAGCTAGGCAGATTGATTGAACGATCGGTAAAACAAGGAACCGTGTTGGCATTCCATTGTAAACAAAACACAAACGCATGCGCTTCCCTCTGTAGCTTTGAACAAAGAATAATATATGTATATATTAATGTCATCCAACTATGTCACGAACAAGCACGTAATCTGAACAACACTGTGTACAAAATAGCATATTTTACATAATATTTGGCATGTGTATAAAGATCATCTGTTACGTGAGAGTATTAAAAATCGGGGTTACAAACTTTACTGTTATTGGCAAATGTTCTCCCTCTCCCAACCATCCTACACCATCTTGTTGGTAGTACAATCGGCAACAAAAATATAAATGAAAACTGCCATTTAGAAAAGTTTAATCATTTAAATGAAAGAGAAGAAAGCACACCTATTAAAAAAATGACACAATTTAAAACTTTAAAACGAAACTGACAGCATTACTATTTGTAAAATGCTATTATCCCGTGAATGATTTTCTAAATGACACCGACTTATGAACGTATAATTTAATGTATTTTTTTTTCTTGACATTTTTGATATCGTTTTTTTTTACATACCTAAATGTGACATTGTTTCAATTTATTTAATATTATTCCTAATGTATTGTAGATATTTAATTTAATATTTATTATATGAATGTACCATACCGCCTACCGTGCAACTGTAATACTTAAGTACCTCAAAAATAATGTCACCATTGCATTTAATTTTATATAGTAATATTAATTCACTCATTTTATAGTAATGTTGCATGCTTAATATAAGGTAGATTGTACAAGGATTGTCCTTGTACAATCTCGATCGTCCATATTTTAACTGTCACATCTTATTTACTGTACCTACAATCCAAGCAAATAAATCTTTAATTACTTACTTATTGATTAAAGACGGATAAATACTGAATAACAAATTTGCTCTTGTATCAATCTTTTCCCAACTACACTTCCGAGCAATCAAATCGACTTAACTCCTAATCATGCATTTCGACTCAAATAGCAATTACTCGAAAACAACTACACCGATTTTAATACTTCTCATATATACATCTATCAGTTTTTGTTGTTTATACAGGCACTAAATTAACTAACCAACTATTTAAAAAAATATAATAACCTAACCTAACTAAAACTATTAACAAACTAAAATATGGCGTCGAAGAATTCCTCCGCATCGCTGTCGACTGGTAATGTACCCAAGAGACTGGTGGCATTGCCACGTTGTATGGCAATGCTTAGCTTCTGGCCAAGGTAAAAGCTAACCCTTGGATCACGGGAAATGTCAATCAGCCGTTTCGAGATTTCCTTAAAGAGACCATGAGCACTTGGAGCCCACGGCCCGAGGATTTCAACCCCAAGCAGCTTGAAAATATAATTACCGGTAAGGTTATTATACTTTCGCCGCTTGAGGTTTTCTACAGCCGAAGCGGATGGCGCAAGAATATCGACACACGTTGCGTCCCACACTAAATCACACATATACATCTTAAAGCTGAAACGTCATGCTTTAAAAAAACATTTTTTCATAAATGAGATAAGAACTTTTTGAAAAACAAACTACTTTATATGCACGGGCTGTATGAAAAGAAAGAAAGAAAAATAGGTTTATTTGTCACAGAAACACGTGCATACAAAACGATAAGAATAATCAGAAAAATAAAACAAAATAGATCCACATTAAAATCACGAGCTCAAAACAGAAATAGTCGGCAGCTGTGGGGTTCAGTCGATTTGGTAGCTCGCAAGTTCAGTTTGGGGTCAACTTCCAGTCTAGCCGGATGCAGCTAAATACCAGTAATTTGCATGGAGCGACTGCCTATCTGACCTCCACAACCCAGTTACTAGGTAACACGATACCCCTTGGTAAAACTAGTTTTCAGACTTTTGGGCTTCTGACTGCCGTAAGGCCGGGACTAATATGTATCAATGCTCCATTATTCTAACAAATCAACTGCTTTTTTAATTGGCTGCTCATTTTACCTGCCGAAAATGCAAAATACGCTTTTGCTCACAACATGGCCTGGCAAGATAAAAAAGGTCACTGATAAACTCCCTGACATTATCAATGAATTAAAAAAAGGCCTGGTTATGGACCCGACTGTACAAAATGACTCGGTTAATTACCATACAATTTCGCAGTGGGAGGGTCTACGAAGCTGTCAGAAAACTTTAAATTACAAAACACAACAAAGATTTAACAAAGATACTTGAATGTTCGCGCAACTCACGCGCATCCTATTTCGAATATATTTTTTCATATTAAAAAGCCTTGTTTCGAACCTTGACGTCGAGAAAGATTTTGACAGAAGTCACAAGTATTGCATGCGCAAGGGCATTAACAGGTAATCTACGGGCAGTTAAGTATTGCAGTATACATTAGATATAGTGATAGTTATGTATGTCGAAGGCCAAAGCGTGTAAAGCTTTAAAATGTAATAATATTCTAGTTATTGCCAAATCTCACGCTTTTAAGACAAAGTGCTCAGACACCGGACGACTTTTAAATCTATGATCCAATAATAACATCACGTAGACAAAATTGCGCAAACGCTGCAGACACAACTGAATATGATTTATTTTGGGAAAATGTAGTTCAGGAAAAGCTTTAGCAGAATATGGAAATATCTTTTTCAGTAAACAAAGTAAGTACTAAGTAGTCGATTAGACTACGAGTTTATTATGTCCTTTCACATATTTTCCAGCAATATCTGCACCAAAATTTTTAACGTCGCTCAGACAGTCAGCCGAACGAGGCCGCCTCCAAGGCTGGGTCGTGGCTGTGCCGAGGCAAATGGAACACACGAGGCTGCCTCAAGGCTCCGCACCGATGGGCTTTCCTCATTCACCAAACACTTCCGTAACACTAATTGTAGGCGATTGTTATGCTCCGCTAGCCCGATTTCCATGTGTCCTTTTCTAAATATGGACATCATCATTTTCTTTTCGGTTTTCCTCTTTTAGTATCTTCATTGCTCTTCCTCATCTTTAAAATATATGAACCAAAGTAGGTTATGTATTTATTTAGTATGGTTTCTATATATATAATGATCTTGAATGTTTACAGCCGGCGCTCTTGAGGGGCTAACCGGATTATAAAAAGATTGTTACTTTCTGTTAACTTTCTTAAACACTGAGCTCTAATTAACTCAAGCTTAATTGTACAGTATGATACTTTCACATCATAATTTATGTTGACAAATATTTTTATTAGCTCTGTTTACTATGTACAAGTGAGATCTCATTATTAGTGTCAATAACGACGATGGTTTCGAAACTCTATTGTCCCGAGTAATGTTCGGTAGTTGTAGTTTGTTGTTGACATGCGGTGATTGTGCTTTGTTTCGCGGCAATTATTCTTAATCGCGATAGAGCAATGCGCCTGCGGCGCGTCGCGTGTCGGTGAGCGCCCGCGCATCATCGCATGCACGCTGCCGTCGCTTTCTATCCACGATATATGAACAATTTGCGGTGTAAAATAATTTTACTTGACACAAATTAATCACGGTATGAAGTATTAACGATACTGGATTTTATCATCGTATTTTTTATGAAAGTTGCAAAGTTCTAGAAATGCCCGTGTCCACCGCGATCGAAATACCGGACAAAGATGTCGGGTTTCGACTAAGTCATGCGTGCAGTGCATTCACCAATTATGGTCGTATTCAAACGTTCCTTAGTTCATAATTTAGCCCACCGTGTACACAATTAACAATTGTTAACTTTTGTCCATGTGAAGTGTAATTTCTCCGCCCACGGCAATGAAAGCCATCCTGTTTGACCTACGACCGGCGCACGCGATTTCCACGAAGCCGAAGTGACCCGAACTACACTCGAACTTAGAGAATTTGTGTCCATTGTTAACCGTACGTTATGTAAGTTAACCTCACTCATGTATGCCATTCATACCTTTCTTTGTTGGGTCGCGGTCGTTTTCTAGATGATGTTGCAATTTTTTCACACAGACTATTTGTCAAAGATATCAAGAGCTGGACAAAATATAATTTTGTCATTAACTTTTTTATAATTATGCTTGTGCCTATTTGACTTTGTTTCGCAAGACGTATTCTGAACTCATTCTCTGTTTGCATATCATTCTACTTTTTATAACTATAAATTTATTTGTAAATCATTTATGTGTAATATCTGGTAGATGCCTTTCATTGCAGCTGCAAGCTTACGGCCATCGGTTATGTGTGCCGTCGATTGCTGCAACCAGCGTTGCGATAACTCTGGTTACAGCACATTCGATCCACCAACCGTTTCCGCTTGTTACTCACTGGTACGTTAAACTACGTTCAGTTTCCGTTCAATATCACAGTGACACAAGATTTGGGAATGTGTCTTCAATTCTTCTTGATCGTCAATTGTTTGAGCAGTTATTCAATATTATGACTAATCGCGGTCGAGTTCCAGTCAGCTTGAGAAGACATTGACCTGTATATGTCCCAATTTTTTTTCCGTTTTTTTTTCCCATAACTTTTTAGTTTTAACATCGCAACGTCATATTTCACAAGCACCATAAAGTTTGTCAAGGTATTTTGTATACATTCTACACAAAAAAACAATAAGACAGTTAGCCACTTCTTTGTTATACTTTTCTGGTATTTTTGTATGACAAAAGATGTGGACAGTGCTACGTCTGTGTGACTAATTAAGTAACACTACTATGTCACTTGCAGAAAGAAATAATAGTTTTCTTCAGTTTTCTGCGTATTGGTATTGAGTACCTGGTCGTAAAAATAGCACATGAGTTTAGAAAAAGTTCAGCTTTGTAGACCATTGTCTCTGTCACTTAGGTACACCAGATATTATAAGTAAAAAGTCAAAACTTGGCTAATTAGCCAAGTTTTCTTCGTGTTGTCTCTTTTTCGTTTTTATGCCTTTTTGAAGATCGAATGTTGGGTAGGTAACCTATACCCCTTACCTCTTCTTGCTTATACTATCACTGTGTGTGACAGTCTCCTTCTCTGCTTGAGGTGTCATGTTTATTTAGGGGCCAGGTACTTACAGTACCTGCTACTGTCTAGTCATGTCCAGGAAGATAGTGCCGGCGGGAGGGTTAATAAGCGGTGTTGCAAGTCGCTGTGGTAAGTCCGTACGACGGTGTCGGTGCAATGTTGTGATGTAACGTGAACACTGACTTGGTCGCTAATCGCTCACTCTTGCAGCAGTAACCACAATATATCTTTCTAATGAACGAAGTAAATCGCAGTAATTCTAAGTAGTTCTAAGAAGACGTCTCCAAAGTGGTGGGTGCATTCAGTAAGTTCTGTCCGACGTTTGCACGGACGTAAAAATATCGCGGCGATATTTTTTCGCGCACTTGATGTTCAACGCTCTGCTTAGGGCCGAGAGTTGAAAATCCTACAGTGTAGTTTTTAGACGCGCTGGGATTGCACTCTGTGGGATTCTTAATACCCGGCTCAAGGTTAAGCTCTAGATTTTTATCCACTATGGCGAGAAGGAAATATTCTATCGGACTCATAACGTCTAAACCTCACGGTGTTCCTCATGTCAGGAACACAGGACCAGCAAACGACGAAATCTGACGTACCTACCTGCCAGTGGAGTGCGAACCGTACGTAAATGTTTATAAATAATGGTTATATTATGTTATAGTGACCATAATTTTTCTAACAAATAGTTACTAGGTACAGGTAGACCTGACCTACGTGACCATTTGTCGCGTTTGCGAAATAGATAAACCAGTTTCTTAATTCGAAGATTTAATCAAATGTTAAACTAAACTTGGGGAGAACAAGTTATCGGAGGACAGGTTAACTTAAAAGGACCTTAGCTATTTGTTACAAGTACTTATTTACAGCAATTTATGTTCTCAATTAACTATATCTAACGTAATTCAGGTCTTGGATTAGAAAATATCTTAAGTAAGTACTTTAATATTTTACGGTTAATTTTATGATAATTAATTATTTAACTAGATACCTACATAATTTCGGTCATGTACCTGCCTACTTCAACTAAAAAACCATACCTTCTACTTTGCGGGTGACCCCGTGATCACCGAAACTACAGCAAGAAAATGTTACAGGAAAACTCTGACGCTAAAATTACAGAGGTGATTATAGCCGAAGATACCATTATTTCAACGCGATAAATTATAATTCATATACCTGTAACAAATGCTCTAATATATCAGATTTCTACATCGTAACAACATCGTGACGATATCGCAAGATTCGCAAGCCAGAAGTTATACGAAGCCATTTTTGTATTCAACACGATTCTTTATTATTTCAACATAAATCGATTACACGCGCTGTAATAATATTCTAGTATACACTGGATCTTTAAAACACAGGATAATTAGACAGTGAATCATCAATACCTGAGCTATAACTTAGTAATTTACACGCCAAATTAAATCGCGTAATATTCGTATATTCAGGAAACCAAACACATGCTATGCCGTTCACTCTACGGCCTTTGATATAAATAGGTTTTACGTACAAATTTAACGAAATATTACCTACAAGTGTAGGCCCGACAGCTTAATTATATTAAAGTGAGATTTGCATTTGAAACTGCTAGTGCCAATGATTGCATAATATACGAACGCGGCATCGTATGAATGCCAAATTGTTTTAAGTACATTTTTAGGAATAAATGTTTTTAAAAGAGGTTGTAAATTAGGGGAATAGATCATTAATCTCCTTGTAGTACGACAGTTCGACTGGTCATTGTTTACTTAGAAAATTTTGAAACGGAATCCGAAACAAGATATATACAGATATATTTAGGTTCAGAAGTGGAGACCAAATTCAAAAAGTGTTATACCCATATTCTTACATCTATGGTTAATACCGATAACGGATGAACCCAATAACCTATCTATCACCAGTTTTGGCATACTGAAGATAGAAAAACCTATCTATTTATGGTTTTAACGGCCCAATAGTCTAAAAGAGATTATGGAATCTTACCAGCCTGACATAAGGACAGATAGAATTATACTGTCTACCATCAATAGCGATCTGTCTTTTACTGAAAATAGATTATTGGGTTCGGCCGTAAGGCTGTTCTTGTAGACAGAAACAGTTGTCTTTTGCGTCAAAAATTGTTTTTCAGTAGCTTTGACTATGAGACTGATTTCATAGTGATTGTCTATCAGCTATATTAGTAGGTTGATACAGGTACGTGCCTTTAAACACGCAAATCGGTTAATATACATAATTTCGATTTCACAGGTCATTCCCATTACATGCCAACGATTTTTTTCGCCTCAGTAAATCATACTTTGTTAAACCGGTTTTAGTAGTTCCTTGAACATATTTTTTTAATATGCCTTCTGCTACTTCAAATTCAAAATATTTTATTTCACATAAGCTTACATGGGCACTTATGAAGCGTCAGAAGCTAGGTGCACGGCTCCAATTGGTCGTTTCCTATGGAGACCGGCAAGAAACTCCACGGTTAGTCTTTTAAACATAATTGGCTTTTACAAAATTTTAAAATTACAGCGTTATAAGTATGGGAGGACAGCGTAGGCCTGTCAACAAGAACCAGGTACTTAACAAAATAGAAAATGGTCTACAAATCTAGTAAGAAGCAAAATTGAGTGAGTTAAAGAAAAAAAAGAAACGCTGAAAGGCTTGGCTTCAAAGTCAAATCATTTATTCCAAAATTATGCACATATAACGCACTTTTAAACGTCAAAATTAAATGAAAAAAAAAATTAATTGATTCTAATTGATTTATGACTAGAATCAATTCTATATTTTTTTTTGTAAGTGTTGACGTTCAAAAGTGCCTTTTATGTGCCTATTTGAAATAAATTTTGAAAAAAAAAATTGAGTTTATGTTACTTAGAGACCGTTGAAACTCCTGGTGCATAGCTTAAATAGGGACAAGTCGTTAAGCCGAACATTTTGCCCATAAACCTAACTAGATTGCGAGGCTGTACGCAACTTTGGTTTGGCGGGTAACTTGAATTTAGCTTTTCAGAAATAATCGGACCTTTTTGGATATTTTGACAGACGACTCTAAGTCAAACATGTCTGTCTGGCTAAAGTTTGACGTAAATAACCATAGACCACGACCATTGGTGATTTAGCGTAAGACAATCAAGACTTCTCAAATGATGGAGATTATTCAATATTATTATTGTGTAAAGTGAAGTAAATAGGCGTGTTAACTTAAATCATAATTTATTTGACATACGTAGGATAATTATGTATTTAAGTAATAATCATCTTGGTAGTCGTTTTGTATGAGCTTTTCGTATAACACCTACATTGTTAGTTAAGTAATAACATAACATAACATCACGCCTTGTTTCCCCGAAGGGTTAGGCAGAGGTGTACCTATTATAGTACACCCACATTTCGCCAGTTATGTTTAAGTTCCATGTAATAGGGGGCGAGCCTATTGCCATCTACCAGGCACAAATCCAGACTCCGGGAATGATCAATGTATCATTGAATACCTTTTTTTTTGGATGGGAAATCATCAAATGGCTTCTCCCGCTCTGGGCGTAGCGGGAGGGCGTGTCAGACTTTTACTGACTAAAATCCACCCGTGTTCCTTCAGTTGCCTGTACCGCGGCCACGGTAACTCTTTCGAACAACCCGCAACATCATTGAATGCCTACGTTTTGTAAATAAGTGTTAACTGGTTTAAACGCCCATCTGGTACAGCCCTAATTGCCGATTGGACCTTGACTGTATCATAAAGATTGTAAAGGTCAAGATATATATAATTAATAATTATTATTTTAAAATGTCTTTAAGATATCTCGGGACCCTGGGGTCCCGGACCTTTGGAAGGCATATGAGGGGCCGAAGCCAACTCGCAGAGGCCCCTTAGACAAGTTTAAATGATGAGGAGGCACCAACCAACGATTATCCGTCTATGCACTATGCAAATGCACCCACGGACAACCCCCGGTAGGTGCAGGACTATTGTAGGACATGGAAACGAAACGTATTGGACTATGGGTTTGGGTGGCTATAGTGGATTGGTTACCAAGAACTATGGAAAGACTATGTTCCCTGCCTGATCAATGTTTATAATACACGGATAAAATGGCAGGGGGTGACTTGCACACTCAATAATGGGCCCCCTAAAACGGTGGCTAGCACACAGTGTCGTAGCGACAAGGGTTTTCCACGACTATCAGGACAATCCCAGAGCAGATCCCTACCAGCACTTACTAGAATACTTCCTTCCTTCGAGCTCATTTGCTCTTGCGAATCTCCACTCAAGGCGGCCAGTAAAGGCAAGAATGAGATGGGAGGTCTGTTGCTCATAAGTGTTCACTCCAGCCGGTCTATAAAGGCAAGCCAAAGATGAGGAACAAGACTTCTCCCTTGAGATAGGGTCCGTGGGGTCGCTACTACCCAACAGCTCGCCACAGGCTGCCCTGCGGGTTCATGTATCTCTCTTGGTCTGGCTCTTCATCCTAGACCCGTTCCGGCAAAGTAACTTCTACCGGCACAGACCTAGAGTTCGGAGCGCGCAAGCCCCACCACTCCGTCAACGTAGAGATGCGGCGGTGGGAATTATTATTATTTATTATTTTTTTATTATTTGGTTGGTAAGTATATGAATTAAATAAAATTATTATTACCACATATCTCTAGGAAGAACTTTTACTTGCGGCGAATCAAAGCCATAAACTGGTCGTCACGTTTTGTGTATTTTGAGATTTTGCATAATTATTTAATTATTATTTATTCATCACATATTAGGAATCCATTTGGTTAGTAACGGTATACTTATCCAAGGTTAGTACGTAATTACTAACAGGGACGTTGTACAATTAACGAACGCCCCTACAAAATGGGCTGTCACATCTCTCAGCTTTAATAATAAAGCCAAAATAAGTGTTATATTCGAATATTAAATATTAATAAATAATTACATTATTTAGAAACTTATCAAGAATTGAAGAAGGCTGTATGGTCGATACCCATGCCTATCGACATTGAATGCGCAGTTATTTTTTTTTTGAAATTTCGAATCAAGAAAAACCAGAATCTCTACTGAGTGGCCAGTATTTCTTGGCTAGTGACGAAGTACGAAACTAAAAATGTTCTGAATTTGAAACAAGGTTGACGTCTATCAGTGCCGCTACTTTAGTATCAAGTTATACTGGACAGGCAGTTACTTTAACAAAAGTGGTTTTATTTTCTTAATCAAGGACTACACCTCTTGTAACCAGCCGATGTATTATTTCTGGTTAAAGTTTTATTCCACTTAGTGTAATGAACGGATGTACAAACAATGAATTACTTTGTTTTATCTTTGTTACTTACTAAAGAAAGGACTTTTGAAGTTAACGGAAAAACCTCCACGAAGGTTGTGATTGAGTTACTAGGTAGCTAAACACATTGGAATAAAAAAACCGGCCAAGAGCGAGTCGACTGGCACACGAAGGGTTCCGTACCACCGTACAATATTTAATAGTAGGTACATATTAAAAAAAATACTACACGAAGAATATTTTGCATCTTAAATTTTAACAATCGCAAAGATAACTTTGTATTTCATAATGATACTGTGAATTACAAAGTTATTTTTTGCAGTTGCGAAAAATCGCTATTTGTGAAAATGTCAACTGTCTACCTATTACGGTTCATGAGATACAGCCCGCTGTCAAACAAACGGACGGACGGACAGCGGAGGCTTAGTAATAGGGTTCCGTTTGGCACCCGTCGGGTACTGAACCCTATAAATAGTACCACAATTCTATATTGTATACGGTTAAAACATTTTTACATTCAATCGAAAACGTAGATTATTAAAAACCGTAGTAATGCGCCATTTTTACAAAAGTTGCACTCAATAATATTTAAAATAGCCTGAAATACATTCATAGTTTTATTTCAATAGCGTGTTATTGTATGTAGCATGGTTTATGAAAAAAAAAAGATTGTACATACCTTTATGTATAGTCTATCTAAATGAGATCTGTCATTGTTTTCGATCTCTGCATCGCATGCTTATCTGCCGACGATCGGAAAGTAAGCAAGCGTGAAATTGGACCATATTATTTTTGCTACATATAGGTTTAATATCGTCGATTATTATTTCAGTAAAAGCCCCGAAACGGATGAAAACTGAAAATGTATTTATTTTAAACTAGCGACCCGCCTCTGCATAGCACTGTTTATACGACTTGACAAGATATCGAGATTTCTTTATTATATGCAAGTTTAATATTGATGATTAATAAATATAAACTTTCCAAGATAAATTCCCTAAATTATCTTGAAAACCGTATCAAAATCTGTTGCGTAGTTTAGAAGAACGACTCGGTCACACAGACAGACGAAAAGCGACTCCAATTTATAATTTACTATCAGCGCCCCGCGGTTTTACCCGCATAAGTCTAAATCCTGTAAGGATATCGGGATAAAAAGTATGCTATGTGTTAGTCCAGCGGGGCAATTGCGTAACACATTATCAATCGGAATCTGTTTCATTTTGACAGTTCGATAACATTCATTGCGTTATTTACGTGTTGAGCAGACACATTTTTCGAACTTATGACGCAATGGATTAGCAATTTGATTCAAAATGATTCAGATTCCGATTGATAGTGTGTTACGCAATTAGGGTGCCGATTATAAACTATCTGTGTGTCAAATTTCATCCAAATCCGTTCAGTAGTTTTTGCGTGAAAGAGTAAGAAACGTTCATCCATCCATCTATCCATACTCACAAAGTTTCGCGTGTATAATATTAGTAGGATTGTATTAGTATGACGCAGGAACAGATTCGCGGTTTTAAGGAATGAATGAGGCGAGATGGGAATAAAGAGAGTAGAGGCTACAAATTACTGTCCTAGATAGGAAAAAAAAATCTGTAGGTTCTTTTTCTTTTGGTCGTGATGGCCAGTAGTCAAGACCTCGCCTCTTCTGCACGAGGTTGTGGGTTCAAATTCGGGCAAGTACCAATGTGACTTTTTCAATTCATATGTACTTTCTGTGTTAATCTTGGACATTACTGATATCGGTGAAGGCTAACATCGTGAGGAAACCTGGACTATCAACCTGGACTATCTGGTCAATATAAGTCTGAAATTGCCAACCCGTCTTGAGCAAGCGTGGCGATCAATGCTCGTGCCTTCTCTGTATGAGAAGAGGCCTTTGCCCTGTAGTAGGAAAATAATAGGCTGGTATTATTTATTTTATTTATGAATATAAGTAGTTCCACTATTTCTCATGTTCAGAGGGGGCAGGTGTGAATAATTACATTTAAATAATAAATTACGGAGAAACACATTGAAAACTTCCACATTCTCTTAAAATGTGTTTAAACAAAATGTCATGGAAACTACGCAATTTTTGTCAGCGAAAAACTTTTACGAATCTTTTTTTTATGACGTCAAAAAATTGAAAGGCGTTACCCTTCAAAATAAATGCACAAACTTACGTTGTTGGCAACTGATTAAGATTTTATATGAAAACTTATGGAGAATTTAACAATTAATTACTTCCTATTGTATGAGCTTCCGTATAAACGAAATATCAATGAGTAGTATCGTAGTACCTATACTTACTCATCGTAGGTACTTCATAGGGCGTTACCCTTCAAAATCCACAAACCATCGTTGTTAACAACTTTATATGAAAACTTATGGAGAATTTATAATTAATTACTTCCTATTAAATGAGCTTCCGTATAAATGAAATACCAATGGATAGTTTACACATCATACTTCATACTATGGCATAATGTTGTGTCCTGTTTGCCTTCGATGTACTACGATTAAAACGTCATGACACGTTGGCCTCTTTTAACAATTAAATGCGGATAATCGAAAAATGTTATGCACTAGAAATAGAGATCAAATTGAATTGCCGTAATATTTATCCAATACTAGCTTTTGCTGTTTCTGACCTCCCCTCGGGCGAAGCTGCGGGGCTTCGCCCGCGTGGACGTCAGAAATTTATTATCCAACGGGAACGTACCTACTACCGGGGTAAACAGAGTCTTAGGGTGCTTACATAAAGAAACAGGTTTTCAGTGCAAGCGAGTCTGTGCGGGTCGGTACTGATTGGTGCAGGAGGGTGCTTACATAAAGAAACGGGTTTCTGGCACAGACAAACCCACGCGGGTCGGTCCCGGTCGGTGCAGGGTTAACCAGCTTAAAGAAACAGGTAAATCTCACCTTATTGACAACCATGTTTTTGATGTTCTGAAATTGCCTTTGGTACTTATTAAAAAGAAATTGTTTTTTAATATTATAAAACTGTCAGTAGAAAAATATAGGACAAAATATACAGGATAATTTTAAAAGGAGTGCGAATATTTCAGGAGGTAATCAGGTGCATAAAACTGGACAACTTTCCCCAAGGAACATAGGTCGAAATCTTAAAAATGAAAATCGACTTTTCATACAAAGTGACTGGTCACGTGACTTACTTTTGTATGAGAAGTTGAATTTTATTTTTTAGATTTCGACCTATGTTCCTTGGGGAAAGTTGTTCAGTTTTATGCACCTAATTACCTCCTGAAATATCCGCACTCCTTTTAAAATTATCCTGTATAAAGGTCTACATTCTTTCTGTGATCCTTTTATTTTCCAAGTAAATCGTTGTACCTTATAGAGTAGTTCCTGATCCAATCTGTAATAAGGTAGTCGGCACTGACAAGTTTAAACCTGTTTCTTTATAAGTGAGCGCATAAGATCATCATCATCTGCCTAGCCTTTTCCCAACTATGTTGGGGTCGGCTTCCAGTCTAACCGGATGCAGCTGAATACCAGTATTTTACATGGAGCGACTGCCTATCTGACCTCCACAACCCAGTTACTGGGTAATACGATACCCCTTGGTGAGACTGGTTGTCAGACTTTCGGGCTTCTGACGACCCGTAACGACTGTCAAAGATACACGAATGACAGCCGGGACCAACGGCTTAACGTGCTTTCCGAGGCACGGAGGGGTCTTGATATGTAAAGATGGTCACCCATCCACGGACCAACCGTGGCAAGCGTAGCTTAACCTGACCGATCGACCCGTGCGGCTGTTATTTCTTAGCCACAAGCCCCTCAGCGAGCACCTCGCTGAGCGCATAAGATAACATGGGAATATTATACCTGCACCGATTGGTACCGACCCACACAGACTCGCTTGTACCGGAAACCTGTTTCTTTAACCCGTATGGCCCAGTCCAGGTAGTCGGCACCGACAAGTTTAAACCGGTTTCTATGTATGTGAGCACATAAGCAAACGTGGGATTATTATACCTGCACCGATCGGTACCGACCCGCACAGACTCGCCTGCACCGGAAACATGTTTCTTTATGTAAGCACCCCTATGTGTTAATACAGGTTACTTAAAAACTATCTACATATATGCCAAATTTTATCCAAATCCGTTACTGAGTAACGAACATACAAACTTCACATAATATAATATTAATAGGATTCAAAATCTGTACCTACAATAGGTACAGATTAAAATGTGACCTTGGGTAATTATGGATAATTATTGTAGAATTATTTTTAGTAATGCTAGACTGGGAAATATAAATGACTATTATTATTATTATTTCTTTGTATGTAGCGAGACGAGAGACAATAACATTCCAAAAGTTGAATACTTCCGAATCGAATAAGTACATTTTGAAATAGAAATAGGGACCTACCTATCACGAACTGAGGAGTTATTACGTAACACGCATGAAATGGCAATTGATCGCAATGGGTGTCATTTTGACAGTTCACCACGTTCATTGCGTTATTTACGTTGTTGAGCAGACGAATTTTTCAAATATATGTAGGAATGGATTAGCAATATCCTTCAAAACTTTTGGACTGTGATTGAAAGTGTGTTACGTAGGGTGCTGTAGTCTACTAAATGTTTTTCTTTCTTTCTTTCTTTTCTTTATATACGGGGTGGCAGGGACATCGACGCGCAACCTGTTACCATGGATTCAGTACTTGATTCTGGACCTGGATAAAAAAAATAATGTGTGTGTGTCAGCTCCGACGCACGACTAGAGTTTACTCCGTGAAAGGTGCGCAAGGTACGTTGCGCAGAAAAACGTAACGCTTTTGAGTTAACCCTTGTATTGATTTCACTCCTCATAAAATTTCCATACCGGGGGCCTTATATGGAAATCGATTCTTAAGGAGTAAACTCCGAAAAATGTGCTGTTTCTTACATTTTGACCGCGTAGGTACACTTTAGTAGGAGACGGCAGGTTTTTTTTTTAAATAACCGATGAAAAATTCTACGCACCCCGCGATCCAGAATCATGTACAGAATCCATGGTAACAGGTTACACAAAGCACTTTCCTTTCCTTTATGTTGGAGAAATTGTTTATGTTTCATCTTTCATGTGTCTTCATCTGTGGTTAATTTAGATGCTCAGTTCCTTTAATTTTGTACTTAATTAAATTATTGATTAAGCAGCCATATAGATACATAGTCAGGTGTGGCGTTTTCCACATTCCATGATTTAATTGCAAAAAAAGACACGATAGCTGCGAAAGGGCTTATTAAAAATCAGCCTTTACTTTATTATAATGAAGTAAAATTTGTGTTTGTACTCAGGGAGTAATCTTCGGAACTACTGATCCGATTCCGAAAATTCTTTCACGAGTGGGAAGCTAGAGGGTTGCCGAGTGTCATAGGATATATTTTATGTTAAAACAAGAAATTTGACGTGGACGAAGTCGCGGGAAAAAGCTTATTAATAATAAACAAAGAAGAGAATTATTATTTTAACTGATTTATGCAAAGTTGTCGTTTCTATATAACACCATGAAATGCGTTATAAATCTTTATTGCTTTGTGGATTTATTAAACAGCTTTTGTGTCGAGGACGTAATACTTAGGATAATAGACACATCTTTATTATCTGTACGTGTCATTTTTAAATAAGCAAAAAGGTTAATTCGCATTTTCCAAGATGAGGTCGTAAATCATAGTTCATCGAAGGGTTGGCCTTGAACTCATATTTTCTCAATATTTTATAGTATTTCTATCTGTCTATACTAATCTTATCATCGAAGGCTTAGATGACGTCACTATGCTTTATTAAATGATTTTATAACCACAGCTTTTTAATTACCTACCAAAATTAATTCTTCCTAAAATGTGTTTAAGTGTTCCATTTTATTTTCCATTACTTTACTCAAAAAACTAAAAAAAATATTAAAATCATTGAAAAAATTACAAATTATTCTTACAATTTTTCGTATTTATAATAAATAAAAAAAAAAGTTTATTGACACAATACACCTTTGTATACAATACCAATACCATACATTCTAAATAGAACATTGGATTTTTGTGAAAAGGCTGCACGAATAGTGGAAAACCCTGCCACCTAAACTAGGGGAACCCTGTGACCTAGGAGTCAGTGTTATAAAGAGACAACTCACATATCATCTACTTATCCAGCCTTTTACCAACTATATTGGGATTGGCTTCCAGTCTAACCGGATGCAGCTGAATACCAGTATTTTACATGGAGCAACTGCCTATCTGACATCCACAACACAGTAACTGAGTAATACTTTACCTTGGTAAGACTGGTTGTCAGACTTTCGGGCTTCTGACGACCCGTAACGACTGTCAAAGATCCAAGAAAGACAGCCAGGACCAACGGCTTAAGTGCTTAACGTGCTTTGCGAGGCACGGGAGTGTCCTGGTATGTAAATATGGTCACCCATCCACAGACCGAATGCGGCAAGCGTAGCTTAACCTGATCGATCGACCCGTGCAGCTATTATTACTTAGCTACGAGCCCCACTTACGTAAGTAAGACAAAAATAAAAATATATCTATAAAACAATGCTGTCTGGGATGCGAGTGCAAAATCCGACATTTTAAAATGTATTAAACAATAGTGTTACACAATGCAGTGATGTTACCTAACGGTGTAACTTCACGTTGTTAAATGTACCACTAGTTCGCCACACTTGTAACTGTAGTAACAAGGGTGCTTACATAAAGAAACAGGTTTCCGGTACAGACGAGTCTGTGCGGGTCGGTACCGATCGGTACAGGGTTATTATGGTAGTCGATACCGATAAGTTTAAACCTGTTTCTTTATAAGTGAGCGCATAAGATAACATGCGAACATTATACCTGCACCGATCGGTCCCGCGACCCGCACAGACTCGCCTGCACCGAAAACCTGTTTCTTTACGTAAGCAGCCTTGATCAACAAAACGGAAAAGAATCGCACTGTTATGTGCTTATACTTATATATTTACAGTACCTACCTACTTTCAGTAGTTTCTTGTGTCGAAATAAAAGGGAAGATAATAATGTTGCGACTTGAAAAGCGATTTTCCTCCAAAGTACCAACTCGTAGGTATGTAAAGTCAGATAAATTTACCTCTTACCATTGCTTACCAACTTAATTGTCCTTAATGTGTTGTGTAATATTCGAATCAGAACTGTCATTCGTTAACATTAATTTGAATGAAATGGCTATAACTCGACGTTAATTTGTGTGTCAATTAGACTATTAATTTCCCTGACGGTCTGTACCTACCATGCATACCTAGACATAACAGTTATGCCTATCATTGAAAAAACACCGTTTTGTTAGCGATACTGTTTTGTTCCTTCAATATTTTCAAGGACCGGTAGTTTTGTCTACGATTGCGCGTTATGAACAAGGACAATAACTTGAATATTGTTCAAAATATTCAGTCACGTTTAAAAATATGTTGAACCTATGTGAAATTAAACATCTAACTCTACTGTAACTAGTTAAAGCTAAGTAATTCAAAAATCAATGACATTCTCAAGAATGTAGTTTCTATAGGGTTAAAGGCTTTGTGAACTTTTGCCAAACAAAATACCATTTTTAAAACCGGTTACTATGCCATAATATTAAACATTCATTCATACATAATTCACTTTCGATTCCTAAAGCATTGCCTTTTCACAAATACCCATTGCAATTCGGAAAAGATTGGTATACGCTATGGTACTCGAGGAAAAAAATTATTATTAACTTGATATTTAACGTATTTCTTAGGAAAAGTAGAAAAACAAGTATAAGAGACGAAAAGGTTAGACTAACCTTAAATTAATTCATCAGGGTCGGCTTCCAGTCTAACCCGATGTAGCTGAATATCAGTATTGTAGGTACATGGAGCACAGTAACTGGGTTGTAGATGTCAGATGACGTCCACAACCCAGTTACTGGGTAATAATACTGTACCGTAAAAATACAAATTAAATATCAAAAATATATAAAATTGTAAAAACTATGACTACTACTTGTTGGTAAAACTACGAAGAAATTGAAGATATTTGTTCCTATTTAGGTACAATACAAGCCGCCCCGAAATTCGGATTAAGACGATTGTGAAGTGTCAATGCGCAGTGCGAGTAGGTATTTTCAAAAATGCTATCTGTTTCACACTTACTCTCTCTCCCTCCAGGCGTGAACATATCGTGCGATAGAGAGAGTTGCAAGTCTTAGAGGCAATTACCTATATTTCCTTTTTGAAATATTGTTTCGGGCGATAACGTTTTCACCCCCCTAAACCTTTACGAAATGAGACAATTTTATTCTCATTAGATTCAGTACACCTTAATCTAGGTCTGTACGTTTTTCTTTTTTAGTAGTTCAGTTCAGTTAAATAAAAAATAAAAAAAACACTCTCGAGGAAGTTTTTAAGTCAAAATTATAGATTTAGATGCTAATAACTTATATCGTACGCAATATTTCTTTATAATAAAAACTTACGGACCTAGTTTTTCATTATATTTACAACATTTCCAAAAATTAAGAAAATTAGACTATGTTTACGGGGGAAAAACGTTATCGCTTTTTGTATGAAACTGTACAGCTTCACAATCCTCTTAATATCTCCAACAAGTCCTAGTCCAAGTACCGCTCCATCATGTATAGCTCCATCTCTCTCTTACATTGGAATCATGATGGCATTAAAACGTCATAATACGGCACCACTTTTGCTTTATTTGTATAACTTGATATTTCTTGCGAAGTTGTTACTGAGAAATATGGATATAGAGAGCATGACAACTAGGAGAATGTTGTAACACCTTAGTGAACCTTTTAGAAGGAAGTTGCAGGCTGATGAAGAAATCACAGAACTGGCTGAGAAATAGCCAGAATAACAAATAATGAAGATGGCTTGTACGAGATCTTGGCAAGTATAATGACGTGATTAACAACAAATTTAATAATAAAAAGTGCTATTTTGTTACAAAAAAATATATTAAACTAGTTAAAGTTGATTGTTAAGGCTCCTGCAAACAGGCGCCACACAAAGGCACCGCGTGTCGCGCGACGAGCGGTGTCTTTGTGTCACGTCGCGTGTCGCGCCTGTTAGCAGGAGCCTATAAAGAGTATGAAACGAAAATGACAACATAGCTCTGATGCATGATAATTTAAAACCTTTCTCTAAGAAGGCCAAAGAAGTAGAGCTCTAATGCAACTCCTTTTACTAATTTTGCAATGCTAACGGGCTGGTCAGACCAAGCCACGTTACCGGACACCTACAGTCTACAGTCTATGATAAAGTATATTCACTTTAAGAAATTGCATAAGATTAAATAATTTAAATAAGAATATCTATGAAACCAATGCAGCAATTTTTATTATGTGGAAATGATTACGTAACATGCCGCTTTCATTGACACAGGATTTAATTCAAAAGATGCCCGAATAAGTTATCCAAAGCAGTGTAGTTTATTCAGAATTGATTGACTAAGTTGCTACTTCTATTTTGGAATTTCCTCCACGTTAAAGAAAATAATTGTTTTAATCATAGTTATAAACTAATCATTCCAGTCAATTACATCCAGCTGCTACGCATGTGGCTCGTCCAAAATTATTTTTTTTGTGGATGGGAAATCATCAAATGACTTCTCCCGCTCTGGGCGGTGTCGGACTTTGTCAGACAAACCCACCCGTGTTCCTTCAGTTGCCTGTGCCGGGGCCACGGTAACTCTTTCGAACATCCCGCAAGCTCGTCCAAAACTTAAGGCCCATAAACACGATGCAAAAAACTTACCTGTGGCATACAATATAATTGAAGCAACATAATTATGACTTGTAATAAATGTGCAGTTGTTGTTACTTCAACTTATAAAATAAATAAAATAAAAATAAAATTCATTTAATTCAGTCAAATATTGCCCATAATTTGTTAGTATTACATTAATTATCTTAAAACTATGTTAGTAATGACGTGATCAATTAATACATTCATACAATATAAATAAATAAATGAAATTGAAATAAATTTAAATTTAATTGAACTTATTACTTAGTTATTTACTAAGTGAAATTAGAACTAAATTAAAATACAAAAATTCATCAGGCCATGTGCAGCCCGATGAGCCTTCCCACAGCTGCCAATACTGGTCTGCCGAACTTATGATAAGCGACAGGCTAATAAATCGCACCGTGTATATCAGGCTTTATTCGTCCGTATTCGATCAATTTAAAACCTACAATGAGTTCCAAAATCTTTATAATGTGGCTCTTTACCATATTTTATTATGAAGGTTTTGTTCTCAAGAAAAAAAAAAACTATAATTATACAGGGCATTTTTTTAATCACTATCCAAATTTTCGCAGGGTGTTCTACCCATGAATATAAACCACTTTTACTATGGGACCAACTCTGAAATCACGAAGAAAAAATCAGCTGATTCATACAAAAGTTCAATACCTATTCGACCAAAATGTATGAAACAGCTGATTTTTTTCGTGATTTCAGAGTTGGTCCCATAGTGAAAGTTGTTCATATTCATGGGTAGAACACCCTGCGAAAATTTGGATAGTGATTAAAAAAATGCCCTGTATACATTACGTACCTCCTCCCAATGACCAAGTGAACCACTACGGACCTCTTTTGCCTTAAATGGATTTTTTATCCACGCTACAGATGCCACAAAGGTTTGGCGCAAAACGTAGGCGATCTCTCTCGAATTTACAACACTAACCTTGATTCACAAGTTAAAGTTTTCGAAACGGTCAGGTGTGCGTGTTAGTTCTTAACTAACCAATCACAATTTATGCAAGAGGACGTGACACGGGCACCGATCACGATGTATTGTTCCATTAATTGTATGGGACATTACAAACCATAATGGTGTAGGTATATTAGAGGTAGTACGTGAAATGTTTTGCTATAAAAATTTAGAACAAGCGAACCGAATAGTACTCTTTTTCAGAGAAAAAGCGAAACGACTTTTCATCTGTGTTTGGTGCATCATAACTCATAAACGGATCAACCGATATTATTGCGGTTTTATTTGTTTGAAAGCTAGTTTAATCGTGATGGTTGAAGTTTTGCCCGGTAATGAATACAGACATTCCATTTCCATGTTTGGTCCTATATTTAATTAAGTCCTTATTTGATACTTAGTCAGTAAAGTCATCATCTGCCTCGCCTTTTCCCAACTATATTGGGGTCGGCTTCCAGTCAAACCGGATGCAGCTGAATACCAGTATTTTACATGGAGCAACTGCCTATCTGACCTCCACAACCCAGTTACTGGGTAATACGATATCCCTTGGTAAGACTGGTTGTCAGACTTTCGGGCTTCTGATGACCCGTAACGACTGTCAAAGATCCACAAATGACAGTCGGGACCAACGGCTAACGTGCTTTCCGAGGCACGGACGGGTCTTGATATGTAAAGATGTTCACCCATTCACGGACCAACCGCGGCAAGCGTAGCTTAACCCAATCGATCGACCCGTGCGGCTGTTATTACTTAGCCACAAGCCCGTCATACTTAGTAAAGTAAGTTCGATTAATACTATTTAATTTTTATCGATCAGTTAACAAGAGGCCTCGGTTTGACTGAGTACAATTCGTTTCATCACGTCATGAAAGATGTTTTATTTGCTGAATTTCATGCTTCATCAACTCTAGCTATGTAAGTATGAGTCAGTCAGATGGAACTACGAAACATTACAAATACAATAAAGTATTCATTCATTTATAAACAAAATGTTTTTTTGATGTCATTTAATTCCATGGAAAAACTTAACACAGCTGTGACTACTTAAAGCAACAAAAAACTATTTGCCCAGCGAAAAAAAAAGGTTTATTTTGCAAAATTTTTACAGCTAATAGTAATTATTTTAACATCCATGAATATACTAATTCCAATTTAACATCACATGGAACTAACATGATTGAGATTCAAGCTCAGAAACGTGTTGGTAACGAGTAACAATAGTTAGACGCACGTGTTCATAAAAATACTAATTATGTTAATAACTGCAATTTTACGATTAATGCCATGAAAAAAAAAACTGTCACCAAGTATCGAATGTTGAACAAATTGAGCTGAGCAGGTGTGCCAATTGCCAATATAGAAAATTTCTATATATTTGACGTAATAAATAGAAGACAATACAACAATTTCCATCAGAATTTGGGAACGAGAAAAACAATACAAAAAACGTTAACGCAAACGTTACAATACGCGAGTTGTGTTGATAACACACAACAAGCACAACGCGAAGGAGTATTAAAACTGTTGCATTCCTATAATTTTCGAGGTTCGGTGTTCTCTGAAGGTTATTTTTCAAATCGATACCTTTGAGACTTTCTGAAGTCTTCAAGTGTCTCAAGTGCTTTAGATATTTTGACCATCAAATAGAATATAATAGAATAAGCGGTTATTGTCTCCAGTATAAACCTTTACCTGGTATCGATTTATAATTTAATTAATTATTGAACCGTTTCGGGTGGCGCAACAGATAACGGGATAACAGGATTAGCTTTGTGCTAACGTACCTGGTGGGGACCTAAGTATACCTAAAGCTGTCGCTTGAGCCTTTCCTGGCGGGTTAATAACCGCTGGTTTTTAGCAATAAAAAATAAAAAAATAGCAAGAAAGGGTTTAATAATAAATAGATCTGTAGCAAACAAGCCTCTATGCTATATTCTCTACTACACGATTTGATTAATTATTAATTTTATTCTAGGTACATCGTCTTCACATAATTATGTATACTTAATGCATATAAAATATATATAAAAAAGAGCAAGTGTGAAGTTTCTTGCCCATTCTTCTCCATACGTAAAGCTACCTTCTGGAAGGGGCAACTAGAATCAATTCTATTTTTTTTATAAATTTTGACGTTCAATAGTGCCTTTGTGACTATTTGAAAGAAATGATTTGACTTTGACTTTGCGTCTTGCACTTTTTGGATTTGGACCTTCCCTATAATCTTAGGAAAAAGTAGGTATGGCAAAGGCAAAAAATACTACATATAGTATAAAGTTGAAATTGGACATCGCAGGTAACCATCCACCCTTAAATGTTGCACAAAAAACCCCTTGTTCAGCAGGTACCGGTACGAGTCAACTAAAAATAGACGTCTGAGGGATGATTTTTTTGTCTGGCCGTAGATTGGGATTAACTGGTGTAAATTCTCAAATCGATTTACAACCTTTTTTGTAGTGAGAAAATTTTTTAAAGATCTGCTGAATAGCTGGTGGTTATTTAATATTATGTAATGGCAGAAAATATACGTAGATCTAGACGTTTTTACAGAAAAAAAAAGTTGTGCAAAAAGAAACTCGGAATCATTCAGAAAATTGTTGATCTGTAGGTTTTAATGTAAACGGGTACATTTTAAGGATAACTCAACGTTTTGTATTGTTAACAATACGTTATTATTTGTTAAAGATATTCGGGTTCTTAATAAAATAGCTATGAAAATACTGTATAATTTTCTTTCGCAATCTATGGAATGTAATGAAAAATGCTTGAAAATGCATAATACCGTCTGAAATAGTACGGTAATGAAAAAAGAAATAAAAAGAAACTTGGTAACATAGTCATTTGATACCAGTTTTTACTACTCAATGTTGGCAGTGAAGTATTGTATGTACAAATGCATTATTTTCCACGTAGTTCTGATATCTGACTCGACGTAGATATAATTTAAACGTTACAAAAATTATTTCAGTTATTTAACTAAAAATTAATTAAATTATAATTCTTTTAATTATTAACATAACATAAATAACATAACATCACGCCTTGTTTCCCCGAAGGGTTAGGCAGAGGTGTACCTATAGTGCACCCACATTTCGCCAGTTATGTTTAAGTCCCATGTAATAGGGGGCGAGCCTATTGCCATCTACCAGGCACAAATCCAGAAATTAAATCCAAATTTTAATTATTAATTGAATTATATTTATAATTATGTTGGTACCCATCGATTTGCTGACTGCAGAACAGAGTTGCCTCTGTTTTTCAACTGTGCCAGTTTTACAACAACCTTGCAAAATATTTTACACACTTAAACTTGTAATTTTTTTTTTTACCTCAAGCAAACTTACCTGCATAATGTCTTATTTAAAGGTTACGGTATTTTAAATAAATCATATGTATTTACAAATAAATTACTATAAATATTGTAATTTAGATTTAAAGTAACAGGAAATAATGTTTATTTACATATGTATGTATTTTTATTTTGATGAACTTCACCTATTTTTTCGCATAAATTAGTAATTTATCACAAAGCATTCAACATGCATTATTTATTTAATTTTTAATTACGACAACAAATTACACACTAATATAAAATAATAGGCACGATGTATGCTAATGAAGAAAATCACTTGGAAGAAGGTTTTTTTTCTTTTTCATTTTAAAAGTAGAACGCTATGGCATCAATTGCTATTTTTTACTATTTGTTCACACGGTCATAGCATCACCTACTTTCTCTATGATCTAACTGATGGGATAAAACTACACATCTTGATCTCAGATTTCATATCTAGTTTCCTCGTATTATTAGAATATCACCAGTCGTATCAGGAAGATCTCTAGAGTTTTAATTCCAATTCCGAATAACGGAAATCACTAATAAAATCAGTGCCTCCTTGGTCTAGTACTCTAGTGGTCGCAAGTGCTACTGCTGAGCACGAGGTCCTGGGTTCGATTCCCGGGTCGGGCAAAGTGTTATTGGCTTTTCCATCTGGAATTTCTCTGTAGCAGCCTGGAGTCAGGATTTGTGCCCGGTTGATGGCAATAAGCTCACCCCCTATTACATGGGACTTAAACATAACTGGCGAAATGTGGGTGTGCTATAGGCACAACTCTGCCTAACCTTTCGGGGAATAAAGGCGTGATGTTATGATGATGTTACTAATAAAATGAATGAAAAAATAAAAGAATAAAAAAAGTTTAAAAAAAGACTTGATGCCTTAAAACTTTAAAAATAATTTATAATCGCAAACTTTTTTCGCTGAAAGTAACAGAGCGTAACAAAGATTTTCTAAAAACACAAACACTTTTTACTTAATCTAGAGTTAAAAAAAGAGTATTTGGTATGGTTAAAAAATTTACTGTTTTTATATTCTGTGCTGCAATTACGAAAATTCAATGATTCAATCAATCAGCCTAGTCTTTGTTCGGCTTCCAGTCTAATCGGATGCAGCTAAACATCAGTCTGACCGCCACAACCCAGTTACTGGGTCACACGATACCCCTTGAAATATTGTACTAAACTTGTTTCTGGATGCGCTCGTAGTGATGTGCATTAGAAACTAACTGAAACTTTCCCTAGTCATCAATTATGGAACACTGCAGAAAGTCGACACTTATCCGAAGACATAATGAGAAGATTTATTTAATCAATATTGCTTCTATTTTCCCACACATGTCTCATTATGTCTCTGTACATGATTAATTTTAGAAAGAGTAGGTGTTTCGTTAAAATTACTGCTCTTTTATGCAAATTGTCAATTGTCTAGAATCTAAATTTGGGTGCACCCAAACGTGGATTGCGTCTAATACAAAGATGTAAAAGTTTATTTTTTAAAGGATCAATTTTAATCAAGAATTCTTAATTTTTATATATTTTCAGTTCGGAATGTGTGCTATATTTATAATTCTAACCTATATAAAAGAAAAAAGTATGTCTTGTAAATACTACGATTAAGGTAATGTTGCTTAAACAAAATGATCCACTTACGACAAAATTTGAGATTTGGGCACCCTACTTGTGAAACTAAGCATGTAGTAGGTGACATTCTTTACAAAGGGACTTGATCTACTTATTCAACAATCCAAACTACTTTTTTGTTTTATCAATTTGTATACAAGAAAGCGTGTCTGTACCCGTGATAAATGACAATTATTAAAGTGAATCAAGCTATTAGGTAAGTATTCAATTAGGCGCACTTAGATGTATCATTAAGTAATGACAGTTTGATAACATTTTCTTAGTATTGTTAAATTAGGTTTTCTTTTTCTACACTTAACCACGATATAATTGTGCTACCATACTGGTTTGGTCATAAAAAACACAGTTTCTTTTATTTGTCCGTCATACATTATATAGATCAGTGTTTTTCATTCTTTTTGAATACGCGACCCCTTTACAAGTAATAAAATTCTAGCGACCCCCTAGGCTCTAGGGCCATAAACAAACAAAATGTTAGTGACTTGAAATTTTAGTGCCATTCGCCACTTCTTACCTATGTGAACTGACGTTATCTTCAATTGTGGACATTAAAACTAAAAAGAAAATTAGGCTTCAACTAGAAAATGATTTAATTATTAACATCTCATAATTAGATGCTCGTTTTGACAATTTTTTTAAAAATAAACCAGCCCATCCTTTCCACTATATTGTATTTTTATTGCAGTGTAGGACCAGAAACACTTGCATTTTTTCTTTTGCCCGCGACCCCCCGAGTAAGGCTTCGCGACCCACAGTTTGAAAAACATTGTACTAGATTATAGCGGAGTGGTAGTAAAGCGGCCCATTTGTTACAAATGTTTGTTTTGATATAATTAAACTGCTCGCGAAACACCCGCGAGAAAGTCTGTCTACAACCGGACATTCCGACAGCGTGTATGTTGTAAATAGGTAGCAAAACGAAACTGCACTTTGCAATAAGTCGCCTCGACACCGTTGCTGTTGCCGCAACAGTCAACACACGAACGGACAAACAACTAAAATAACAAAACAACGAAAATTACCTTGGATTTCTAGAGGGTTGCTCCTTAACAAAAATAAATCCTTCACAAAAATTTGTTTCAAAACACTTGTTTTTTTTTTCACTTTGTTATTATTCACTGAACAGTTTTGGTCGATTCACCTCACTTTATTCGAATACATTTTTAAAAGTTGAATATCGAAAATGGCTCGTTTGAAAGTAGCGGTCGTCTGCGCGGGCGCGGCTTGCGTCAGTCGCGATAGAGCGCGAAGTGGTGGCGCGGCAGTACCCCACTACGCCGTCGACTGCGCTGTTGAAACAGTCTCAGATAAGGACCACCTCCACTTACCGCTTCCCGCTGCGAGGGCCCTAATCCTTTATGAGACGGGAGAGGAGTCTATGAACTTTGTCACATGATTTTTTGTCGTATCATTGTCGGTGGAATTCTACGTATTCTCTTCAATCTTTCGAAATGCATTACGATGTTACCTGCTCATTATTGTGACGATTTACTAAAGTGGTCCTGATTGTAGGAGTAGAAAACGCGAGTATCGTCAAAAAGTTCTTAGTAGACTTTTTCCTTTAACGACTAAAATATATCACTGTATTAAGTTGGAAAGTTTTTTTATCTAATAATAAAGATATGCTTGAAAACGCGGAACGTGATTAAGAGTCCGCCTAGTGGAAACTGGATACTTACCCTTTGTGGGATGTTTCCTCTAGTGTTGCCATACGGGCTTTCAAGTGAAGCCCTTAGTTTTATGGGAGTATTATGATATAGTTATGAGAGGCTTGATAAAATATTCTCTAATTTATTGGGTTGATGCATAATTTTTTTCCCACTTCTAAATTTCCTTAATATATCCAGTTGTCTCAGAAATTTTCTAGAATAAATCTAGTACATACTAGAATGTTCTCGTATCTTTCACATAGGGTATATAAGCGCGAGCTCGTTACTGGAATTTAGTAAAAATTGACAAAATGGATCAACAACATCTTCGAGCGATTTACTTATTCGAACACAATAAGATCAACACCGTTTTGGCCCAAACACTACTACTGATCGCACAGTACGAAATTAGTTGAAGGAGACACAAGTCTAAAAGATGTTCCTCATAAGTACTAGTCGACTCGGTAACTTTTGACGAAGATGCGTTGCGGCGCGAGCTTGAGTTGCACCCGGATTCCAGCACCAGGGATTTAGAGAAAACTCTAAAATATCACTATAGTACTAATAGATCGCCATCTGCAGGCAATGAGCTAGCGTAATGTTTAGTCAAGATGGACGCCCCATGCTTTGACCGATGTTCAACACGTGCAATACGTGTCAACATTTGTGATAGTCTGCTGTTGCACCCGCAAAGAAAGAGCTTTCTCGAGTCGATTATCACCAGTGACGAGTCTTGGATCTTATATGAGAACGTCACACGAAAAGCCTTTTGGATGCCTGTTGATAAACAGCCACTAACAAAGCCAAAAAGCAGTTTGCATGATCACAAACTTCTTTTGTCAGTCTTCTGGGATTCGCGAAGAACGTTGTTTTGGGAGTTAATGGACAGCAATCAGACTATCAATGCCGAAGTCTATGTGAATCAACTACAGAAGGTGGCGAACGCCGTTAGAGAAAAACGGCCAAAACGTCTTGATGTATCATTACTTCATGATAATGTAAGACCACATATAGCGAAAGTGACTCGTAAATTTCTAGAAAAGCTCGGTCGGACAACGACACCTCACCCACCTTATAGCCCTGATCTGGCACCTTCCGACTATCACCTTTTCCTGGCCTTAAAACAGCATCTTCGTAAAAAAAAAATGAAAATTTCGGTGACCTAAAAAATGAACTTGCCTATTTCTTTGCCTGTCAACCACTTTCTTTCTGGGCTAAGGGTTTCTATTCTCGATAATGATGGTGATTATATTGTCGATTAATTGTTTAAATAAATAAATATACATTTTTTAAAATTAATTTTAAAGTGGGAAAAAAATTATGCAACAATCCAATAAATAAAAACAATATCAATCCCTTTAAATCCATTTGATGGACATTTAAAATGAAAATCAGCCGAAGCACTCAAAAACGTATAAAATGTATTCTACGTAAACGAAACTATTCTAAACAGTAGTCGATTTTGAATAAGCTACAAGACTGTAGCTTAATTTAAAATCAAGTTGCGTAACATCGATTAAGCGTCAACAAGTCTCGTTTACTAACGATGTGACCCATATCGCACTAAATATCCACTGATCCACGGTACAAACGTAACGTACTTGTACAAACAAGGTAAACTAGTATAGGCTCGAATTGCTCGCTTCATTTCATCATGACTTCTTAGAACGAACATTTTTTTCTAGGACAAAAACAGGTAAAAAGCGCTGTTAACTGTGTCAGTAGCTTTACATGGAGATCGAACGTACTTACCTATCCTAGTTTAGATAGGCTTTTGTGATTTTGTTCTCGTTGTTAGCTGTAATAATCTATCATATAGTCGTCATTTATTTTCGTTGTTTATGTATTTAGTATGTATGTATCCATTATATATTATAGAGCAGTGGTGGCCCAGTGGTAACGGCCCCAACTTATGAGTTGTAGGTCGTGGGTTGGAACCCAGGCAGGCGCTTTATTTTGTGTAAATAATTTCATCACCAATGCTCTCAAAACGGTGAAAGAAAACATCGTGCGGAAACCGGCATGTCCTAGAACCAAAAATTCGAAGACATGTGACATCTACCAACCCGCACTCAGCCTGCGAGGTGGATTACAGCCCACTCCCTCTCGAAGAGAGGAGGCCTGTGTCCCACCAGTGGGAGCATTATAGACTGATTATGTATGTACCTATTATATAGCATACGTATGTATCTGTGTATCTATTAAGTATGTTGTATCTTTATACTTTTTATTTGCACCAAAGACAAACCCATTTTAACCGACTTCAAAAAAGGAGGAGGTTCTCAATTCGGCTGTTTTTTTTAAATGTTTGTTACCTCATAACTCCGTCATTTATGAACCGATTTGAAAAAAAAAAAATATTTGTAAGGACTTCCAGATTGGTCCCGTTTAAATATGATCAAGGACTGATGAGTGGTTTTTGAGTTAGCTTCAATAACACGTATTTTTTCCACTTAGTGTATGTTGATGTTGTTATAATAATTTCCTGACACTGGTTATTTACATTGCAAGCAGTGGTATACGACTTTGTGGTAGTTGTGGTCAACTAATAAGTGAAAAAGTAGGTAATATTTTTGTTTTGTGTTTTATTTTATTGTTTTGAATGACATGTGTATCTGGATTATTATTTTATTTTATTATTTTATTGTGTATGTCTGTTTTTTATATCAATTTAATGTTTTGAATTTAATTTAATGGAGTTTGTCTGAAAATAAATGAATAATATTAAAAATAAATTGAAAAAAAAACAACTGACTTCCAAAAAAGTTCGGAAGTCGGTGGAGAAAAACGAAAATACGAAACCAAAGACACTGACTTCCGAAATCAATTATTCACTTTGTAGTGTTTTTTTTTTTGGAAGTCGGTTGTTTTATTTGCAACAAAGTTTTTTATGTCCAGAAAATGACTATCCGTTCTAAGGTTGCCTGAAAGAGATCGCAGTAAGCGATAAGGCCGCCAATTGTATGTATTGTAGATTACAATTTATTTTTATGTAATGTATGTATATAATCTGGTGTACAATAAAGTATATTATATAAATAAATGTGGTTAACGGATTGGTTAAATCTTTCACTTTTGCTTCGTTTGCAATCATAGTAAAATAAATGTTTAAGTGTTATGTTCGTAGATTGTTATATCCGTTAGAAAGATTATCATGTCAAACTGGCAAAAACTATTTGGTTTTGTGATCATTGCCAAAACTGCTATCGGTAAAAAAAACTATTGCTTTTTCTCAAATGTCTTGGACAGTTAAACATCAATCAATATGTAAGGTGTAACATAATTAACGCACAACCTCTTAAGGGGTCATTGTACTCATAATTATGAACAACTTTTACTATGGGACCAAACCTGAAATCGCGAAAAAAAAATCTGCTGCTCCCTACATTTATGTTCGCATAACTCGTCAAAATGTAGGGAATAGCTGATTTTTTTTTCGCGATTTCAGGTTTGGTCCCCTAATAAAAGTTGTTGATAATGATAAGTACAATGATCCCTTAAGAGGTTGTGCGTTATTTATCGACATCTTGTATAATCGACAACAAGAAAGACATAAGTAAAATACAAGACAATATAAAAAAAAAACCTTATTCAAATAGTCTTTTTTTACGGAACCATTGTTTGGAAAACATAACCTGATGTCATCCTGATGCTAAGTGCTGATGCTAAACTGACAATGTCTCCTGACTCTGTAGTAGAAAGACATTGGCTGTAATATTAATTTAAATTTCAAGGTAGCCACAGAATCAACCTAATGCTTCCTCTCTGACATCAAACGTTTGCCAAACGCACTAAGAAACAGCACAGTAAATGAAGTTTGACCTTACCACTTGGTGGAATTGTCTGGAGACAAGGATCTTCAGCCTTGACTGATAGAGCTATTTGCTAATGTTTATTGTAATCGTTGAATCATATTTAACATTTGGTCTACAGGGTCGCTACACCCACGTAGAAAGTTAAGAAGGGTGTCCAAGATCCAAACCAGAAACATTTTTGCTACATTATGATACTGTTCTAACATGAACGAATTATGGGAGGATCATTTATCGTTAGATTTAGGTAGTGGTTTTCGGAATGAAATTTTAAAGAAGAGAAGGAATTAATTTATAAAATATAGGAATTAACGCACAACCTCTTGGGGTCATTGCTCATCATTATGAACAACTTTTGCTATGGGACCTGAAATCGCGAAAAAATCAGCTGTTCCCTACATTTTGACGAGTTATGAGAACATAAATGTAGGGAAGAGCTGTTTTTTTTCGCGATTTCAGGCTCGGTTCCATAGTAAAAGTTGTTCATAATGATGAGTACAATGACCCCAAGAGGTTGTGTGTTAATTCCGGGACATGTTGTATTTATCAGCCTACTTAGTGAAGATTTTCTTTTTTCTTTAAAAAGAAATTGACTCAGCTTTAGGTCCATGTAGTTTCGAAGCTTGCGTATTTTCTGCTTATTTAAATAAACATCAGAACTTTAAAAATGATGTAATTTATGTAGGTACCTAATGTATTAAATATTTATGTATTTAGGTCAAAAACTGAAATTGTTAGGAATATAAATACATTTTATTATGTATATTACGCAATTTGTTAAGTGTTTCAATGTCAAAAATGTTGCGTCTTACTTAACAATAAAACTCAAGTGTATGAATAACTAAACCAGGTAGGTACCTATATCTAATAATAAAAGTACTTACCTACACAAGTTTTATTTCAACACACTTGCTCGTAAAGTGGCTCTTATTGAACAGCTTTTAGGTTCATAATGCAGTGTATTAAACACGCGTGTTTTTTACTTGATATTACCGCACTAGTGTGGTAATGTGCACCACAGATAACTTTACGGAGATGTGCGCTTTTATAATCACATAAAAAAGACTTCATGCTTTTTTAAGCCTACTGTGTACGTAAATAAAATATGATAAATGAACATAATATTTCATCAAATCATTTATTTTTGTCAAAAAAGTAACGTTCTTTTGTGTTCTACATCTAAATAACATACAAAATATTCAGTTTTTATGCTTTTAATTCCTATTAGACTGTTCGACGGCTTTTTTTTCAATAATTATCTTTCTGTACACAAATGTACACATCTCTTTATTACACATCAGTTTGGACTTCTATTATGGTATTATCTTAATTCCGAGTAGAGTTCGCGTGGTCGTAAACTTGCTCTCCCACAGAATAGAGTAAAGCTCACAGGTTCCAAAGTAAAAAGATAACAAAAGATAGAGCTTGAATTGAAACTCTTTTGTTATATTTTAGTCATTGTTTGCTCTTGCGTATTGTCTGCCTTTCCCTGCTTAGTTGTGAAAAATGGTGTCATTGTAAGGATTATTTTAGAAGATTTATAGAAAGTCGGGATGTGCTTGTGTGATTGTGTACGTGTACATTAAAACCCGTACAGATTACATTTTGAAATTAAATCTTAGAATATAAAAATATTAAAAAAAACCCACTGGTATCGGGAACAGAGGGGCCATCGCGTAACACCCTTACAGTAGGAATCGGATCATTTTGACAGTTCAACATTCATTGCGTTATTTACGTTGTTGAGCAAACAAATTTTTCGAACATATGAAGCAATGGATTAGCATTACGCTTCAAAATCATTCAGATTGTGATTAATAGTGTGTTACGCAATAAGGGTGCTGGGTCCAAGGTAGGTACCGGCCGCGGTGGTCACAGTGAGAGGAACCACCTAACAATACACACACACATTTTCTTAGTCACTGGATCGCACTTCAGTGTTTATTTGATTTACTTTTTGTGATTTACTAACATAGTTCTTAAGTACTTACTTACAACACAAATATGGATGTTCTGTAAGGGACGATATGAAATAAAGTTACAAGCCTAAGGATAGATGTAGAAATAAACATAATGTTTTGTAGGGTCATCGACCGCAATTAGTGTAGTCACTTGAAGTTTACAAAATTAGTTTTGTTTGTGTAAGCTTCACAGACGTGATGGGTATCGATATATAAATACGATAAAACAGATTTTCTCAGCTCATAGTCATCAAGTAACAACACTACAAGCGATGGTTGATACAACCTTTTTTGTTTTTATTTTTATAGTGTTTAGATATCGATCGATACCCTTCACGTCTGCAGAGTTTCGCTAGCTAATTTAATTTGACCCTGTATAATAAGAGCCGTGTCCAGAAGTACCGGTTTCTGAATCAAGCCCCTCAATTTATTATTACCATTCTTGATACAAATAGAGGCCATTTGTAGTGAAATATTATCATTGGTAGTACAGAACATAACATCACGCCTTGTTTCCCCGAAGGGTTAGGCAGAGGTGTACCTATAGTACACCCACATTTCGCCAGTTATGTTTAAGTCCCATGTAATAGGGGGCGAGCCTATTGCCATCTACCGGGCACAAATCCAGACTCCGGGCTGCTACTGAGAAATTTCAGATAGAAAAACCCAATAACACATTGCCCGACCTGGGAATCGAACCCAGGACCTCATGCTCACCAGTAGCGCTTGCGACCACTAGACCAACGAGGCAGTCCATTGGCAGTCTTATTGGTAGCACTTGTGACACATTCACACTTGCTATCACATTCTTTCCATAAACGATGAATAACAATGGTCCTGGGGGCCTACTCCGAAGCGTAAATCCGAAGTGTCTGCCGAATGTTCGGAAGTTTTCTACTACACTTTTTATTTGCGTTCCCATTGAGGGACCACATTTGAATTTTGAGCTTTTGAATGCGTCAGCCTTTAGTAAAAGTTCTCAAACAATTGTAAATTCAGCCTCTAGTTTGTAAAAGTAGCCACTCAAAAGTTACAATCGGTTAAAGGTCAGTCCTCAGTAGTGACTGACAGGCATCCATATCTCAAAACTAATTTATTGAATATCAACCCTTTCTGTTCACAGAATAAAAAAAAATAGCATGCGGAAGGTGGTCCCTCAACCGATCACCATAAGTTCACCTTAAGTGGAGACCAGAATGGAATTTGAAATTTACATAAGGGTCTAGCGTTAGTAAAAGTACTTGAACGACTGTAAATTCAACCTCTAGTTTGTAAAAGAAGACATACATTTTTTTTGAATCTCTCGCTGCGCCCAGGGTTCAAAAAACACTGTCGCCTTTAAAATTGTTGTTTGCTCCCTTGGCAAACAATCTAATATTTTGTATGCACGTGTGTGACAAATAAACTTATTTTTCCTTCTTTTTTTCTTTTCTTTCTTTTTATGTGTTAATTCAGGTAAACAATGTTTTCTCACACTGCTTATATAGTATACGAAGAGCGGCGCGCGGATTGATATGATAAATGATTGCTGGAAGATAAAAAATCCTAAAACGTAGGTATATAACAATAGTAACGAAATATATAACGGAATGGAAAATTACCTACTTGCATGCCAAATTAGAAGGCAACTTTAAAGCGAGAATATAAATCCTCTTTAATCCCTAACCCGTGGGAATTTCGAAAAAAATAGTAACCTAAATAATTACAGGTACGGAACTTAGTAAAGTTATTGTTCTCTGAATTACTAAAGTGTCTTTGGCGATGGCGAAAGTCGGGCTGAGCGATGATGAATAGTACGGATTTTTAACTCCCTAGGGGATGATTTTCCATAAACGCCAAAACACGTCGTTCGTAATTTCTAAACAAAAGGCTACTACAACTACTAATTCAACGCCTTTAGGGGATGATTTTATAAAAACGCTGAAAGATGTGGTTTTTAATTTTTAACCAAAATGCTAAATACCAATTTTCATTGTTTAAACTACAAAAATGACGATTTTCCATACAAACTTTCATCCCCTATTTTACTCCCTTAAGGGTTGTATTTCGAAAAATCCTTCCTTATTCCTTGTTTACATTATAAAGGGAATGTCTATGCAAAATTTCATCTTTCTAGGTCCAATCCAAAAAGTTGATGAGTCAGTCAGTGAGCATGACGACAATAGAAACGGCTTTTGTCGTCGGAAGAATAGACAAACTGACAAATTGTAAAAATATTTTTAACGTCTAAGCATGGCGACGTGTCGATTTGTCTATTCTTCCGTCGATAAAACCCGTTTCTATGGTGGTCATGCTACGCGTGCTGGACTTTTCTTTTTATTTATGTAGATAATTAGTATGGATATTATTAAAATATACTAGGCCATTTTCACAGTGACACGGTCAAGTAATACATATATGTAAATGATCCACAAACAAACTGGGGCGTATCAATGTCCCGTTGTTATTAAATTTCATAGGGTTTGAACACATTTGACTTATGATATTAATGAAAGTAAATAATTTGAACGCAGTCTTTGAAACGAATCCGTTGCAAAGTAAAGACTCTAAACAACGTTGAACACACAGTCATCCATTTTGTCCACGTTTTTTTTTTTTGTTTCGGGGTGGAAAATCCTCATGGATGTCCTCCGCCCTGGGGCGGGCGGAGGGGTCTGTCAGTCTCTTACTGACTAAAAACCACCCCGGTGTTCCATCTCACACCTACGCCGAGGGTCGCGGGAACTTACGATCCTTCCGCAACCCCCGGCTGGTGCCTGCCCGCCACGGCAGGCCTCTCCTCGTGTCGAGGGGGGGAGTGAGGTGTTTGACTCCCCCCGCGACGTCTAAGAGGGGCGCGCGTGGAACACTACGCGCCGCCACCTCGGGTCCGATGTATGGGGGGCGACGGACGTCCCCGAGTCCGTCGCCCCTGGACCCATTTAGGGGGGCTAGTACTAGGGGGGCTACTCTAGAGATGAGGGCACGGCGCGGCTCCTCTCAAGCGGCACACTCTGCCAGCGTATGCCGCGCCCTGTCCTCCCGACAGTCGACACAGTGGTGACACCGGGCGTCTGGCTCCCTGTTTATGCGACACAGGTACTTCCCGAAGCAACCATGCCCCGAGAGCACCTGCGTCACCCGAAACGACAAGGAGCTGTGCCTCCTCCCGAGCCAAAGTAAATAATTTGAACGCAGTCTTTGAAACGAATCCGTTGCAAAGTAAAGACTCTGAACAACGTTGAACACACAGTCATCCATTTTGTCCACTGCCTCAACTAGTTCTGCTGGAGGGATCCGGTAAAAGTGGCTGAAGGGGATTTGTCTTCAAGTTGTCTAAAGAAAAATTGCCCTCTTGTCAAAGCTGTGCCTTCGTGCCATAATTTGGGTTAGTAATGACACACAAGTTAGCTGCGGGTCATTCTTATTGAACACATTGAATATATACCATAGATTTTCCAGGAGATACCGATTAACAGTAAAATGTCAGCCATCATGAAAGAATCGTTTACTTCCATAAACCATTACTGCCGCATCAGCCTATCCGTCTAGAAATAGTTCAAGCCATGATTACAATATTACCCAGTCAGAAAGGTTGAAACCCCAGCCACCAGGTTCAAATGTGTCGAACGTACAGTCGTGAAAAAAAAAGGTGAAGTACCTTTTAAGGGTCCCCGAAACGATCAATTGCAATTGTCAATTTTTACCTGATTGATACACATTGATGTGCATATTGACCGTCTACCGAGTGCAATTGAAGCAATTGTCAATATTACTACAATAGAAATGGATGGCAATTGATCAATCGTAATGGATCGTTTCGGGGACCCTTTAGTTCAGCACCATGCATGAAACTTATTATTTTTCCGACTAGTAACAAGTTTCTGCTATGTGGAAAGATAACGTACATGGTTGAATATTGCTCAAACATTAGATACGATTTCTTTTACCTGTCTTGAGCAAGCGAGCATTGATCACCGGATCAATGCTCATGCCTTCTCTGGATGAAAAGAAGCCTTTGTCCAGCAGTGGGACAATGACAGGCTGGTATTATTATTATTTCGAAATTGCCTAAAATCGAATCGAATTGCCTATTGCATATCGAATTCATTTTGAATTGATTTGATTTGGAAATTGCCGCCCGTGAATAATTGAATGCACTTGCATCGTATTTAGAGGTCTATGGTAAGTTGGAATCTTGGTAGCATCATCGAAGTCTCGATTATTTAGTTATCCGCTTATGACCAGCTTCCGGGCGCCGACCGCACATTGTTACATTACATCATCCTACGTGCTGTTACTATAACAATATGTAGTCGTAGAATCTCTTACGACTTGTCTTAAAAGGACCGCGGGTAAGATGTACCTACTGTTTTCGTATAAAGCTATCATAACGGCTAAAATCTTTTATTTCTGGGGCAATATGTCAATATGATCATCCTGAAACATTTATGCATCATACAAATATTATGTCAAATGCATAAAATAAAATACTTATCGATTCGACGAATGCATGCAAGTCATCCAAATAGAATACAAAAAAAAAAACGTGAGAAAACCACATAAATTAGGCAATATGCCAAATTAGTTATCGATGAACATTTAAAACTATCCGCATGTTGTAACATCGATCGATAACTTACACAAGATGATTGCGATGCTGCGGTTGGATCCGTCTTGCGTTCGTTCTTTGGCTGGCCCAGGCTGCACGATGATTTCGTCGACTTTTATATGTGAAATATTTTTTTTTATTTATGGGTATCCATAGCATTACTCAAGGGCCATTTTAGTTGTTTGCTATACTTTTCGGAAGCTTGATATATCGACTCTTACCATCAGCGACTAACGCAGAGATTACAACGACTATCTCCAACGGGCTTCGATACCTGTAGAACACTGCTCGATTTTAGGTAACCTAGCTATCTAGCTAAAATCTAATCTATCTAAAATCAATAAATTTACAGTACATCTATACACTATCTTACCCACTTCTTTGTCAGTTCAATGTGTGACTTAAACCTGCTACTGAAACGGTGTTATGTGCCCCAAAATTGCTTCTGCGAAACTAATAAGGTACCCTTAACTTAATTAAACTAGTAACTAACTTAACTAGTAAGTTACCCTATACTTAATTTGAAAGATTAAAATGCAAGCTTCCTGAATTTCGTCCTTGTAATAAGGATGACGATAAACACGAATAAATTAAGCTTTTTTCTCGCAATCATGCGTCATCCTTGCAATCAACACTCGATTCAAGATTACGGTAGTTTGAGACCCGCTTTTTGGGATTCTGAGAATTAAAATGTATCCTTTAGATGTTTGCAGGTCAACGGCTGATTAAGTAAGTTTATTTGTACGTATTTTTGTTTGCTTCTCGGAACGCTGGTCTTCAATAGTTACCGGGGTCAGGGTTTGAATTCCTTTTTTACCGAGATGATCTTTTGGTACTTTTATTTCGGTAATTAATTAGCCTACACTTTATTTGTCATCATCGCACTCTTCGTTATTCTTGACTTTAACAGTCCATTGTTTTGATTTATTAAAATTTTGGGATACCTAATCCAGGATTATTCTGACTTACCAATCATTGTTATCCTCAACCATTGTGATGCTCGTGTTTTTGTTCACTGCTTCAATATTTGAGCAATTACTATGAAGCTCATATTGGACAGTATTATGTCAGTATATTTTGTCAGCACACTAACCACCACCTTTATGTAATAGGATTACGAAAATGCAAGACCGATAGGCCAGCCAGCCAGCCTGATTCATTAGTTTACCACCGCCGGTCATTATGGAGAAATGGTTGTCCTATTTTGGGCACCATTATTGCATGAAGAGTTGTGAAAGTGATTGGTCGAAGTAAGTGTAGATACCGTTATGTCCTTGGTCCCTCAAGGTCAGTCGCTTTACACCTGTTGGTTTGCGACGTGAAATGTGACAAGCAGATAGGATAGCTCTTCCGGAGAATTATTGCTGATTATTTTTGGTGCCAGGCAGCGTTTCTGAGTTTCGGTTTAAAGGGAGGTGAAAAACAGGCTACTGGCACATTTCAGCTCTATCTCTGGGATTGCAATGCACCAGCGGCTGCGATGCCTCTGGTAGATGTCCAAGACCGGTTCGGTCAATTTCTGTCTTTGTTTGCACCAGCTTGGTTGCCACTGAATAACAAAACGGACAACAAAGGGATTATGTCACGAGGCCGATACAAATGCAAGGTCTATAATAACAAAAACCGTCTTTTAAGGTAGTGATTATAGCAAGTTCACCTTTGACCAACCTTTGGAAGGCCCTACGTGTACGTTTAATGATGACAGTCTGTAACTACGTTGTCTGCCATTAACAATCTTGTGCCTTCTTATGCAACTGTTGTATAAAGATATTGGCCTCATTCCGGGCTTACAAAAATGCTGTAGGTATGTATCTACCTATTTACCTACTCTTGAAGCCTGTCTTGTGTCAATGACACGTAAATAAGACCAGAGGGACCAAGACAAACTGACATACTATCAGTATTTACGATAATGTAAAACTCAAAGATGTAGATATTGGATTTATAAGCTACTGAAAAGCTTATGTCAATCCTGTTGAGGCGGGGATCACACCTCCGCCGCGAAACCGTGTGAAGTTACGCTAGTCGATTCGCCATTTGAGTAGCGGAACATCATGCGAGTCAGTTATATTAAACTTCTGCGGTTACGCTCCTATGGTTTCGCGGCGGAGGTGTGCCACCACCCTTAGGCCCGGACTCCATCAAAGCGGAGACGAGAGGAGAGGAGATGTGTTATAAACAACCAATAGAATTTCCTTATTCACACATCTCATCTCCACTCAGCTACAGTGGATGCCAATGAGCGCAGATGTATCATATGTGTATGGTGCGATCGAAGCGGAGATGAGAGCTGTGCCTCGCCGAAATTAAGCTGGGCGGCGGTAAAAAGCGGAGATGTGAGCTCCTCTCCGCTCCTCGCAAGCTGGCGACGGCGTGCAGTGGAGACGAGAAGAGATGTGAGCGGCGTCGCTAGTTCCCCCCGCGTCGCACAACCCGCCAGCCGCTCTAGCACATCTCCGCTCCAGTCTAGCCAGTACGCATCTCCGCACAGCTTCGGTGGATACACCGTAGCTGAAAAACATCTTTACCTCGTCTCCGCTTTGGTGGAGTCCGGACCTTAAAATCTTTGTAGAAATACGAAATGATTTGAAAGAGATTGTCACTTGTTTAGGCCCTAAGGATAGGAAACCTTTCCTTGCTGGAAATTCAGAATAAAGTTGGTACTATGTTCGCAATTTGAATTTATTTCTCCATGGTCAGTCTCTTATGGTCTCTTATGAAATCAAGGTTCATTCATTAGAGTTTATTGTCATTCGATATTTAAACTAATAAGTCGTGCATTTCCTGTTTTCCGTATTGTTATATATACTCTCCATATTGTTGTTGTATATACAAGTATTGCTCGGTGCCTATTGTTCATATTATGGTTTACTAGCTGATGCCCGCGGCTTCACCCTCGATGATGGCAATGCTTCTCTTTTGAATCGGATTTTGTTCACAATTTCATGCGTTTTAATATATTCGCGCGGAAACCTAATTCTTTTTCTAAAATAAAAGTAGCCTAAGTTACTCCTGATTATATCAGCTATCTGCCAGTGAAAGTCCCGTCAAAACCGGTCAGCCGTTTCGGAGATTAGGCAGAATAAACAGACACAAATTTTAAAATTTGTTTTTTTTTTTTTACGTTATAGGTATCTATCGTATATACTTTTTCATATGCATTTAGTAAAAAGCTGTTATTTTGACATTACAAACAGACACTTAAATTTTATTTATTTGTATAGATAAACTTAGGCATTGTGGGGATTTATCAGAATTTAATAATTCCCCATATTTTACAGATCTTTATTACTTTTCGAGATGAAAGAAACATCGAGAATTTCATTCTCCTTTCGAATAAAAGTACACAGTTCACTATGAGGAACAGTATGCACCGTTTACAAATCCCAGAAGGGTGTTGCCACCTAACTTATTCACTCCTCACGCACGAACGCTCTAATGACAAACTGCATCAGACGCAGTTTCTAGACATTCGCGTTGCACTCACCCATACGAAATGTGTAGAATTTTCTAGATCGATGAACTGGTAATCTTTATTCTAATCGGACGTCACAATTGCTTAATCTTGTAAGGAGTAGCAATGTTGGAGCGCTTTGTCATAGAATGATTGCCATTCGGGGAATTGTTTCAATTTTAGTTCCTTTTTAAATTAATGGATCTATTTGGAGATAAACAAATAAATAATCAGTCTGGAGGAGTACCTAATGGTACTTTACTTTTTCGACTCTGTCCTCCATTTTAGCATATATTGAAACCATTAGGTTCCGGGAGGAGTGATTGAATGCTGATTCGTTCGAAACGTTAGAAATTCCTCCTGAATTTCAGTATTTCTAGCTAAAGGGACGACTGTAAACTAAAAAACAAATATTGCATCGTGAGAGTTAGAGCTAATCATTCACGAAATATGTACTGATTTTTCTGAAGTTATAAAAATTTCGTTGTAAATTCTGAAACTCGTTAAACTGAAGTATCACAAAATTGATTAAAGCTTTCGATAGAAACTCCAACTAGGTACCATTTTACACAAATATCTACTTAGTCATGGGTAATATAGTTTTTCCCAAATTCATATCACACTAAGATTACATATAGACGGATATTACAAATCTCTACCCCCATCAGGTTGATTTGACCATCAAGCGATCAAGCAAGATAAAGCGGATTCTGTTGCAACCGGGCCTGCGCGCACGCACACAGTCCAACAGTGAAAGTGATCGAGGAAAATCCTGGTGCGTAGCGATGAAACTTGTTCATTTAGCTGTCAGTATAACATTACTTTACTTGACCACCTTTCTGCGTACATTGCAATGAGTTAAAACATTATTATTATACTCAATACAGTGGGTAGTTTGAAGTTAAGACACAAGAGGAAGCGGTGTTTGAATGGTGTGTCTGTCTGTGTGTTTCCATATGCCATATTTTATGTAAATGACATGTTTTGTGGCGAGGGAAATATGGGAAATTCTGTGTTGAAAGATAGGAAATCGTACTTGAGCAACTCTAATGGTCATGAGCTTACTAAGGTGTGTTCAATAATTGAAAACGAACAGCTGAAAAAAGTGAAGAAATGAAGGTGAAAAATATAAATACCTACCTTTCATGGTCCATGGTCCTATTCAACGATCTTCTTCCTACATAAGTGAGGCATATCACAACGCTTAATCTTATTTGTATGTTATATACATAACATCACGCCTCGCTTCCCCGAAGGGTTATGCAGAGATGTAGTACCTATAGTAGTACATCCACATTTCGCCAGCTATGTCTAAGTCCCATGTAATAGGGGGCGAGCCTATTGCCATCTACCGGGCACAAATCCAGACTCAGGGCTGCAACTAAGAAATTCCAGATAGAAAACCCCAATAACACCTTGCCCGACCTGGGAATCGAATCCAGGACCTAATGCTCAGCAGTAGCGCTTGCGACCACTAGACCAACGAGGCAGTTGTATGTTATATAAAGGTAAGTAAGTACACAAAACAATTTCTTTGTAAGGCTACTTGCACCGCTAACAAGAATTTTTTAGTGCAAAAAGAAATTGAATGTTATTTACAAAGTAAACGAATAGGAATTAGAGTAGAGAAATGATCGTCGCACGCGCCACTGCACACACGTCTCGATTGCAAGTGCATTCACGCGCAGACGCGAACTGTCGATAAATTCTGTTTTTATTTCTTAGAAGAAAACTGTACGTCTGCCGTAGTTGTCTGAATGGTCAGCTATGATAATAGACAGATAGGTCTTTATTGAGCATCTTTCTTCTATTTTAGAGCTGTGATACAAGCGGTCCTGTATACCCACCACCATATAGCATGACTGGTGATTAGTGACCGATACTTAAACACATTATTGTACTCATGATAACAAACAACTTCTACTATGGGACCAAACCTGAAATCGTGAAAAAAAAATCTGTTGCTCCCTACATTTATGCTCGCATAATTCGTCAAAATGTAGGGACCAGCTGATTTTTTTTTTCACGATTTCAGGTTTGGTGCCATAGTAAAAGTTGTTTGTTATCATGAGTACAATCATGTGTTTAAGTATCGGTCACTAATTACCAGTCACCCTATATACGGAAGATAGGAAAGACGAAATGACAGATTGTAGAAATATTACGTCGTAGTAATTATTAGTTGACGTCATTACGACAACGCCGGCTGTCGCTGAAAACGAGCGCTGGGGCTCTGTCTCGCATAGGGTGGCAGCATTATGCTGAGCGCATATTCTGTGACGCATATTTTACCCCAACTTGTTCTTTTTGTGTTGGTGTGTTTTGGGTTGGTGGGCCTACCCAAATGTCCTTTCTTTGGTATTGTTCGTCGAATCGTTGAACTCCTTAACTTTTATGTTGAGCTGTACGATTACTGACAGATGCTTGCACTGACTGGACAGGTCCACTCAATCTGTGTGGTTCTTTCCTCAAAAGACCATTTTAGACACCAAGCTACATGGTCTTCACATGATCTGACCAAGATTATGTCTGGACTTTAAAAGAGACTGTGACCTCTGAGTTTGTTTCGGCCTTTCTTCTCAGAGTAGTCAGATAGGAAACGCCGGCCACATCTAGTTAAAAAAAAAAATGTTTGACCTGTAAAAATGTTTGTATAAACCTACTTATAGAAATAAAATCATTTATCATTTCTTTGCATCAAGTTTGCCGCCAATGAACGTTTTTTCTTTCATCTTTATTTCTACTACGTCGCGATGTCAAAAATTATGAAAATAAATTTCACTTTGAATTATATGTCTGTTCTTCGTAGAGTAGATAACAAAAGTGGTCATGTTACGCGAGCAAGGGAATTGCCTCGGGGGTCTAGTGGTCGCAAGTGCGCCTGCCGAGCATGGGGTCCTGGGTTCGATCCTTAGAGCTACAGTTTTCTCAGTGGAATACCAGAGTCTGGTGTGATGCCCGGTTGATGACAATAGGCTTGCTCTATAGTACATGGGACTCAAACATAACAGGGGAAATGTGGGTGTTTAAGGAATATGAACGTGATATTATGTTATGTAGCTTATTTAATGCTACGTTATACCAATAAATGGTAGGTGGCCTTTGCCACTAAGAGGTCATAATGTGTTATATTTAACCCGTAAGTACATGAACTTTAAAATCGCAGCATTGCCTGACCTCTCATGATCGACCGAGGCTACACCAGCTCCACATTTTTACTTAAAACCAGTCGCGTGCTCATGTAGTCTACGGCCATTTGATTCGATAATAACAAGTTTCTAATTAAAATAAGTATTACCAAGTGGTACTTACTGCCAAAGTTGCTCTGAGCGTCGTGCTTTTCTTTATAGTACCTACCTATGTACATTTCCAACTCGAGTAAGGAGTTCCCTTGCTTTTTTCACAGAATATAAAAGAGGTTATGTTGTAAAGAAGGCTGTGTGTGTTTTTACTTTTGAAGATTTAGGTTGGGGAAAAAGTCTTTTCGCATTATAGTATGTATGAACTTGTAATAAAATCTCTTTAGCTATACTATTTGTATCTGGCTGGTTTTGGTATCATTGAAAGTTTAAATTTTAAAGAACATAATTTCAAATTCAAATTAGGAAAATGTGTGATTTTCATTTGTTTTTCGTACTATCAAGATGAGTGAATCTAATGAAGAAATTCGATACATTTCAAAATTTTACTACAAAAAAGGTAAAAATGCAACGCAAGCCGCGAAAAAAATTGCGATGTTTATGGACCTGGTGCAGTGTCTGTGAGAGTAGCACAAATTTGGTTTAAGCGTTTTCAATCCGGAAATTTTGATGTCAAAGATGCACGTCGCTCTGGTCGCCCTATTACGGATAAATGGATGCCATTTTTGAAAAAGTGGAGCAAGATCCATATCAATAGTTACGACGTAGCTGAAGAACTGGGAATTGACCACAAAACCGTTGGGTACCTCACGAGCTCACTGAAAAAAACCTAATGAACCGTGTACTCATTTGTGATCCTTTATTACGACGTAATGAAACCGAACCATTTTTAAAGAAGCTGATAACTGGTGATGAAAAGTGGATCACGTACGACAAGAACGTGCGAAAAAGGTCGTGGTCAAAGGCCGGTCAGGCTTCACAGACTGTGGCGAAACCTGGGTTAACTCGCAACAAGGTGATGCTGTGTGTGTGGTGGGATTGGAAGGGCATTATTCATTATGAGCTGTTACCACCAGGCAGGACTATCGATTCTGAACTCTACTGCGAACAACTGATGAGATTAAAGCAAGAAGTTGAGAGAAAGCGGCCGGAATTAATCAACAGAAGGGGTGTGGTTTTTCATCATGATAACGCTAGACCTCACACATCTTTAGCCACTCAGCAAAAATTAAGAGAGTTTGGCTGGGAGGTGTTAATGCATCCGCCGTATAGTCCTGACCTTGCACCTTCAGATGTCCACCTGTTTCGGTCTCTTCAGAATTCTTTAGGCAGTGTCAGGTTAACATCACGAGAGGACTGCCAAAACCACTTGTCGCGGTATTTTGATCAGAAGTCCCAAAATTTCTATAGCAATGGGATCATGTCCCTACCTACAAGATGGCAAAAAGTTATAGAACAAAATGGTACCTACATACTTTAGTTAAATGTGAATAAACTATATAAAAAAATGTTTTGAATTTTCTTAAAAAATGCGAAGAAACTTTTTCCCCTACCTATTATGTCGTTCATTTCTTAAAACCGATTGGACCAAGTCTGTTCTAATAATAATTGAATTCGCGAATTCACACATCGACACCGGTTGCGAATTTAGACGTTATTAATGTTAAGAGCATTACATTGCTGAGCTGTCTTTAGCAACAACTGTTACATAGTTTCCTTGGCAATGTACGGGGGAATCTACTCGCATCAAAACTTCGATGAAGAAATGAGGTAAGTTTAGACTATACGATATTTACAAATATGTATTGAGGTTACTGGAGTAGCGTTACATAAATATTTTTTTTAAATCCGTATATAGATGCCTAGTTAATATGAATTAATTAGTTTAAATATATATTTAGAGTTATTAGATACTTAATGCATTGTTAGATGGTTCATATTATGAATAGTTGGTTTAAATAAATCAACTTCGCTGGTACCTGTAATGGTATACGTCCAACTGTGCATAAGTCTAAATATTTCATTCAAGAATCCAGCTAGTTTTTGGCCTCGATTTTCGTTGATAACAACATCATAGAATAAATACAACTAAGTTGTACTGTAACTTGAAGTAAACGCTTGAAGTTTCGTCGACTCATGCACTGGCCCGAATTCGCATTCGTGCGTAAAACGCGATGCGCTTGCGTCATTTCGGCCATCTGTTTCGTATCAACACCAATGTCAGCTGATTAGTCAATTACGTACTTATTATTTTTATCCTTATTCTTTTGTGCAGTTAATTAAAGGGGTCCACTTTCTCTTCATATAAATCCATCAGTACATAAGTGAAATCATTTGACAGTGATTCGCTGCCGTCACCGCCACACCAAAGGAGTCGAAGTAGAAGCCGAGTATGGCACATAGATTAATTTAATTTATTGATCGAGTGTTCATGAATAAAAGTTCAATGGATTTGTGAGAGTTGTGAGTTGGAGAACACGTCTGTAAGGTAAACTCGACATTGACACTGAACAGACGTGCAATTCTCGTATTTTTAGGAAGGTCGCAATCTAATCTGTCTTAATCTGTCAAAAAAACCTCTAATTTCCCTACATTTTTGTCAAGTTTTTGACATTGATTGCCGCTGAGATGAGATAGCGACTTGAATTTGAACGTTTTTTAAGTACGAGAATTGGCCTTACAGTGGCGAAAGCACCATATAACGCGATCCCTACCGGCTTCCCTTCGGAGGTTCGCATCAGCAACTCTACCGCTATTGAAAAATGGCACAGTCAGTATTGCCAAAAAATATAGTTACACTACGGGTATTCAATTCATCATAACATTCAAACAGCAAAAAACGCCTCTTTTTAAGTTAATAAATTAATTTTTACTTTATTGATATGTAAGTACGTTAAAACCTGCTTCGCTTTGGCTTCTCTCTTAAAAAAACCACACCTCTCCACTGTCGTCTTTTTATATTTACGTCGATTAAAAATCATTTTAAATTGTTGGCAAAATCAAAAAACGTCATGTCAAGTTATTTAATTGGTTGTCGTTAATTCCACCAACCAAACAACAGTTGTACGGCAGCGGTACTGCTGGTCCCTAAGTTCAAGGTCGCTCAGCAATCTATTGAACGCGATTTGCTTGGAATCTCTCTGAGGGCTCGAATCCGGAACGAGGTGTTCCGGCAGGGAAACAAAATTGTCGACATAGCTCACAGAATAAGCAAGCTGAAATGCCAATGGGCCGGCCATATTAGCTTTAGAACTGATGGTCGTTGGTGTAGACATGTTCTTGTGTGGAGACCGCGAATCGACAAATGTAAGGTGGAACGCCCTCTGGCTAGGTGGAGCGACGATCTTCGCAGGGCAGCTGGTAGCAACTGGATGAGAGTTGCCGAAAATCGAGTTGAATGGCGTGCAATAGGAGAGGCCTATGTCCAGCAGTGGTCTGCTGTAAGCTGATGATGATGATGAACGACAGCTGAACAAGATGCTTGATCAGCCTTTCAGAATCCTCTCACAAAAAAAAAAAAACACAATTCCTTTATTAAATCTGAATTGATAACTTTACGTATTTAAGTTATTTAACTTTGGAATGCAGTAGTTCGTTATGATTTACTTTTTACTTTCTATAGTTATATTTTCTGCGTTTTTTAATGTCTTTGGTATAATTTACGCAAGTTATGCGAATGTTAGGCGTGTCTATTTCTTTAATATCTGTATTTGTATCAGAGCCGTGTTGTTTTCATTGCAATATGAGGGTCGTTTTGTTGTTTCATTGCATTTAATTCTAACATTTTAAATATTTATTTTTATACTAGATTTTACCCGCAACTTCGCCCGCATGGATGTCGAAAAATATCCCACGGGAACGTACTACCGGGATTAAAAGTACCTACCCTATGTGTTAATCCAGGTTATAAACTATCTGTGTGCTTGTCATTCAAATCCGTTCAGGCGTTTTTGCGCCAATCCGTAACATACATCCAGACAAACGGACAAAAATTCTAAAAACGAGCCTGTATGTTTTCGGCATCAGACTCGTTCCGATGCCTCGTAGTAATTACTTTTTTCAAAAATATTCTATGTACAGTTCTATTCTATTATATGTAGGTACAGTTCTACGTTCGTTCGGGGTTCTTCGTTTCTATTTTATTATATATACCTATATAGTTAAAGATGTATAGATTTATCATTAAAAACGCAACTGCCATGGCTTTGTCAATATCCAGTAATACTAAGGATATCCTAAAACATTAAAATTAAATACCACTCAAAAATTATCATAATATATCTATCAACTACATATTTCAAGCACATGAAACAAATCTACTAATTTAGATTTAATCACGCCAAGCTGTCGAAACACAACAATTTGTATCTGCATATCACTTTTATTAGCATACTGCTTGCTACTTTCAACGGTGACCTTAAGTACTATATCGCGTAGTCGCGTAGTTTGCCCGTACATGTGCCCAATTTGATTAGAAAGAGCGGACATCACCAATTTGGCCGGGCCCCCCTCGACGGGCCGTGGCGTGGCGTGGGCAATGTGGGCATGTATTTTATACACCCATACACAAATAGGTTGGAAAATAAATTAATATTACGTCGCAATAGAAGGAAGGACTGAAATAGAACTAGGGCGTTGATCAGCGTGAGCAGAAAATGGATTACGATGCTTAATTAGAGGCAATGTAGGGCAGAAAATGTGATGAAAATAAACAACATTGGTTTTGTGTGGCCCTTTTTCCAGTGTCTGTGAAACGACACATCTCAGCAAGGAAATTTGGGATATATTATTAAGTGGGATCATTGAAAAGGCTATGATTGTTGATAATATGATTTAGTTGATAATGTCTGCGGGAGACTGTACGAAATTGATATGCACTGAAAATGAAAATGAAACTGAAAACATGCACTGAAAATGCACCAGCGTAAGAAATTCACTTTATTATTCTTTTCAAAGCCAGGAATTGATTTGTTTCACTTTGTTTTATTTATTCAATAACGACACTTTCTTCAAATTAACCTTATAAATAGTTACAATACATGGCCGTCATAACAACACACGTCGATTTTTTTTTAAATGTTGACTGTATAGAGTGTCGTCTTTACCACATATACTCTTGTGACGGTTCTCTTTCTAATACTCGGTACCTAGATATTGCAATATCAACGCCCGAATATTGTTCCACCACGTATTTGATAACTGCTGTTATACCATTAAACGCCTTAGACTCTAAGCGAATGCCTGCATGCTTTTTAACAATTTTGCCCAAGAATGTCCATTTTATAAACAGTGCCTGTTCAATTATCACAAAAACGAACTAGTCTTTTGCGAAGATTAGTCACGCGTCGTCAACTTGCGGATATTATATTGACAGTATGTCTATTTGTCATCAAGACATTGACCAATAGGTAACAGGCTGATAGAGTTGCGGTACTCACTTGAAATTGCGAATAAAATTGATTTACATGCACTTGCAAAATGGGTAATTCAATTTATTCTGTACAAATAGAGCTACTTATTCAATACAATTATAATGCGAATCGATAAAGACGTGATGTAATTCAAAACAAGTGTAAAGTTTTTCAGATCTTTTGTTAATATTGTGGCCTACAAAACTCTAAGGCCCTTTATACACGGCGTGGTTTATTTAGGGTATGCCGTATAAACCGCGCCGTAGAAAAAACGTGTCTGTCAACAAGCTTCCATAGTGATCCATATAACACTGACGACCGTGCCTACACACGGCGAATAAACCGTAGTTTTTCACGGCAAGAAAAACGTGTGTACATAGGAACATAGGGTGCTTACATAAAGAGACAGGTTTCCGATACAGGCGAGCCTGTGCGGGGTCGGTACCGATCGGTATGGCTCGGTCCAGGTAGTCGGCACTGACAAGCATAAACCTGTTTCTCTATAAGTGAGCACATAAGATAACATGGGAATATTATACCTGCACCGATCGGTACCGACCCGCACAGACTTGCCTGTACCGGAAACCTGTTTCTTCTTATAAGCACCCTTACGCATGACGATAACTGTCAACACTCATGCACTGCACAAATATTTTTCGAGATAATTTCACCTTGTCAGCGATACAGACGTTTCGATGTTTTGATAACACCACACACATTATTTTCGAAAGCTAGCTAGCTAACAGTTTTCTTGGCATTTTGTGGATATAATATATGGGTTTAAGCTATGAATTTTGGTAATTTTTGAATGTTTTAATAAAATTGATTTAAAAGAAACGTGGAGAAAAGTCCGAGTTTTTGGCGTGTGTAAATAGCACATGACCGCACCACTTCGCTGTTTTCGTTTGTTCAACCATGCGCCGAACACTCTGTATACAGGTTGTAGATAATGTAATACGCAGGTACACTTATAATATTAGTAACAACGTTCTTGAAATATTAATTTAGTAACGGAAGAAAGCTTCTATTAAACACTTCCTAACTAGCCGAGACTACGTACAATCTGCCTGCCTTTTCCCAACTATGTTGGGGTCGGCTTCCAGTCTAACCGGATGCAGCTGAATACCAGTATTTTACACGGAGCGACTGCCTATTTGACCTCCACAATCCAGTAACTGGGTAATACGATACCCCTTGGTGAGACTGGTTGTCAGACTTTCGGGCTTCTGACGACCCGTAACGATTGTCAAGGATCCACGAATGACAGCCGGGACCAACGGCTTAATGTGCTTCCCGAAGCACGTAAAAATGGTCACCCATCCACGTATCAACCCCGGCAAGCGTAGCTTAACCTGATGGATCGAACTGTGCGGCTGTTATTACTTAGCCACCAGCTCCACGAGCCGAGACTACGTACACATATCATTTATTCAAATTCAAAACCTGTATTCAATCGAAGACTCATATAGGGTTAGTTACATTGTCTTTAAAACTTCGTGTTAGTAAACAACACGATACGATGACACATGTAGCTGACAGCAGTGAATTATATACAGACAGTCCACTCTGTCAGCAATCATTTTCAGAACCCTGTGGGGGCTGGCCATGACTCGAGCTACCATCGATGCTGCGCGCTTGCGCATTATTGTGTAAAAACAGACGCGCCGCAGCAAACATCCCTGACACACTGCAATGCAACCCCATCCGTTTTCTGAAAGCGTTATTAAATTGGTCACGAAGGGCTCCATACAACGCCTGCGAATATCCCTCCCACAAGCTGCACGTGGTACAGAATGCTCTAAGGAGCATCTTCGCTTACTTTACTATACCCGAATCGCTTTAGCGTGATAATAGCGGTCATTGACCCATATTTTCTAGCATTCTTTATTTCAAAAACTGAAATAAAGTCCGTTAACGTCCTGAATCAATATCTGTCGAGATTCAACATGTTCCAATAACGAAAAACCATGCATAGTTTATTGTTTGGGTTCCTACGGAAAGATATTAGAGAAAGGGCAATGACCGCTACTGCCATGCTAAAGCGACTCGGGTATATCTACTACTAAAACCGTTATTTACAATCTGTCAATCCATCAAACTATGCTGAAATAGGCGTTAACTCTGACTTGCGGTGTAACTACTTTTTTACCGAATAGAACATAAATTACCGTTGTGTTTATTGAATGAATTTAGTTCTCGCTGATACTATAATTGTTTTTGCAAATATTGTTCGGAAGTATTATGTAGGTGGGTAACTGTTTATCCGCGGTCAATGTACGAACTAAATAATATCTAAATGGGGACATGTACTATTGTTTTACTTCGACAATGCCCTAGTACAGAAAAGTAACCTACAAAGTTCTAAGACGTGTAAGGCGGGTATTTGGGATACATCAAGCCTCCTTTTTCGTTTCTTGCCCGTTCTTCTCTTTAGAGATCTATGTTTTGGAATGCGCAACTAGCTTCTACTAACTAAAAGTGCACGTAGTAAATGCTTCGATTTTGACCTTCTTCTTCCTGATAGCCAATTTCTTGTTGGATTGGGTTAACATTCGTAATTGCTTTCCCCAGCATTTTCTTAACTTACTAAACCTAAACATGAACAGGAAAGTATCATAAATGATAAATGATTTTATTTCTGTAAGTAGGTTTATACAAACACTTTTACACGTCAAACATTTTTTTTATAAACTAGATGAGGCCGGCGTTTTCTATCTGACTACTCTGAGAAAAAAGGCCGAAACAAACTCAGAGGTCACAGTCTCTTTTAAAGTCCAGACATAATCTTGGTCAGATCATGTGAAGACCATGTAGGTAGGTGTCTGAAATGGTCTTTTGAGGAAAGAACCACACAGATTGAGTGGACCTGTCCAGTCAGTGCAAGCGTCTGTCAGTAATCGTACAGCTCAACTTAAAAAGTTAAGGAGTTCATACTTTGCAGCAACGCTGCTTCGATCAGCTGTGGATACTACGGCATAACATAAGCTCACAACATTAGCAAACACCTTTGGCTGCTTATTGCATTATTTATCTTGCGATTACAAATGCTACCGATACTACCGATGTATACAATGATGTTGCTTGGGCTACTTGAAAAGCTGGCTTTTTTTTTTAAATTATTCCACCCATTATCAGCATTCACAGAATTATTAATGATTCAATATGATCTGCTTTTTGCTGTCCTGTTTCCGTATCTATGTTTCTATATTTCAACTAAGGTCAGTTCAGCTGCTGGGAAAAAGTCTTCCGTTAGTCTTCTTTTTGCGTTGGTTTTTCTGGGGAATTTGTCATGAACGTTTCAAAGTCATAAATTTAAAAGCTGAAATTATTTTTATTTTTAAGCTCATCGACATTTAAACAAATAGTTAGGCTTCACAATGTGCCTGGCAGGAACGCTGATACGGGACACGTCCTGGTGGTCTACTCCGAAGCGGAAATCTGAAGTTTCGGCCGAATATTCGGAAGTTTTCTTCTACACTTTTTTCTATTTCGTTCGGTCGATTTGGATCCGACCTAACGTCAAAATAAAGTTCGTTGAATAAACGTCAAAATGAAGTTCAGTCGGATCCGAACGGACCGAACGAAATAGAATAAAGTGTAGTAGAAAACTTCCGAACATTTGGCCGATACTTCGGATGTACGGTTCGGAGTAGGCCCCTAGTTTGGGTGTCAGGAGTTTCACAAAATCGAACATGTACTTAGTAAAATTACTATAAGGATCTAAGTTAGATAAGTAATGCATTGTTAACCCATTTTCTCTCCTTATGTATTAGGCTTATGAAATAAATAAATTATAAATTAAATTAATTTTTAGCTAGCATGTCCCACGTACCTATGTAATCACTATTAGGCAAAATACATAGTCGATAACGGTATCTATCGTTTCTAAAGAACTGAATGACGTAAAATTGGTCATAAGTAGTTAATACCCTCATTGGAAGTCTATCACCCTAATGAGTTAACAAATTAAGAGATATACCAGTACTCGTGTTCGTACTAAAAATACTAATGATCAATTTTCTGGTCGTTACTCATAGGGCTGGTCAAAGCTTTCTTGTGATGATTTGCATAGGATCAAAAGGATTCAGGCCAGAAGCCTGTGTGAAAAGGCCTTCTTTTGGTTTCTACAGCCTACATTTTTGCTGTGTGAGTACGAACAACATTCAGTTTATTTTCGTATGGCTTTGTTCTTTCCAAAGCGTAACAAATAGTCATCATACTCCTTTTCACCTCTAATCCATAAATAGATAGATAACTATAATCTGCCTTTCTTCTGTAATATTCATAGAATACTCGTATATCAATGGTGATATTAACATCTGATAAAAGTTTTTATAAAACTCTGTCTTCGACGACGGCTTTGATAGAGACTTTTCCTCAAGGCTCCAAGTTAGATTTTCCTGTGAATAATTATTTTCTTTGAACCTACCGGAAAAACTAAATAATATTATTTTACCATAACATAACATCACGCCTTGTTTCCCCGAAGGGTTAGGCAGAGGTGTACCTATAGTACACCCACATTTCGCCAGTTATGTTTAAGTCCCATGTAATAGGGGGCGAGTCTATTGCCATCTACTGGGCGCAAATCCAGAGTCCGGGCTGCTACTGAGAAATTCCAGATAGAAAAACCCAATAACACTTAGCCCAACCTGGGAATCGAACCCAGGACCTCATGCTCAGCAGTAGCGCTTGCGACCACTAGACCAACGAGGCAGTCAGTAATATTATTTTTTCTTTTCAATACTCCGTTATATCACTTATTTCCTCAGATTTAGCTGTCACAATTTTCTCACTTTGTCTAATGCATAGATACTAATTAGTAGCAAAAACCACGTCTTATAATGACTATTTAGTAATTACCAACTAATTACAGCGATGTGCGGATATATAAATTACATGTACCTGCGTTATTATAAATAATAACAGTTATCACGCACTTACACAGTGCTGGTTACTACACTTACTGCCCATACGTAATTCTGTGTGTTTTAGGCTGAAATGTGAGTTAAGACGCCGATGTATGCCAACGACCTTGAGTGCAACGCTTGCGTGTTCTGTGCTGAGCTTACGCAACGCGTCGTACGTCCACCCAGTAAAGTCCTATTAATTAATTAGACGCATTATGTATAAAATCAAAATGTATTATATTAAAAAACGTACACTAAAAGATAAATAATTAAATTATCTTTAAAATGATGACGGTTTTTATAAAAATACGCTTGATAGTTTTTGCGTGATTCTCAGTATTTTATCCGCGTTATCGACATAACTTTACAAATTAATTACACTATGTTATGTAAACAATCTAAAATATTCACATATTAAGTTATTAAGAAAATGCTCTCATTTAACATATATTTTTTTCCAAATTATTAACACTACTCGTTTAGACGTGATCTTCAGTTTAATATCATTAAAAGTCGGTTATCGTCGCCTTAAATAAAAAAAAAAACTGCATTTTGTTTATGTAATACTTATGTACACAGACACTATACTGCGTGTTGGTTACAAGTACGATTAAATAAAAGAAGTCTACATACACAGTGCGGTTAAATCGAATTAAGTGATAATGTAAAAAAAATCGGTGCAGATGAAATGATTTTATTTCTGTAAGTAGGTTTATACAAACACTTTTACACGTCAAACATTTTTTTTTAAACTAGATGAGGCCGGCGTTTCCTATCTGACTACTCTGAGAAGAAAGGCCGAAACAAACTCAGAGATCACTGTCTCTTTTAAAGTCGAGACATAATCTTGGTCAGATCATGTGAAGACCATGTAGGTTGGTGTCTGAAATGGTCTTTTGAGGAAAGAACCACACAGATTGAGTGGACCTGTCCAGTCAATGATCAGTCAGTGATCTGTCAGTAATCGTACAGCTCAACGCGCTCAGCACGTTAAGGAGCTCAGCGATGTGAGCTTTGGCCGGTTTGCTCTGCTGCTCAAAGCATTGAAGATCTATTTAAGAAAAAAATCAAAAATACTCAATGGTACAGTTATTTTTTAGAAATCGTTTGGTTTTTAGCGTCGTCTTTGGCACTCATTCCTGTATGACAGAATCTTTTTAAAACTCGATGTATCACATTTACGCCCTCGTACTGTAATTAGTCACAAAGCTCATAAGTACACAAAACTTTAGAACTAAAGCGATAAATGTCGGTCGTTATCTACGGCAAGTACTTGCTGTAGATAACGACCGAGTACGCATGCCCTTGCGCAGGGTTGCCCAACACCGTGCAACTACCGAATTATTTACTAACATGATTTCTACTCGATGGAATTTAATTAAAGATTAATTAATTCGTATTTAGGCTGTAAGTATGTTGACCAATCATGGCGTCGCGTCGATTGAATATGTTGCCATAACAATATTAAAAAAAAGTAGATCAAGTAGTTTTTAAATATGTTCCGATGAGGTAAGGTTTCCTTGATAATATGTTCGGTGTACTTAATACTTTATGAGCGTTTTGAAAAATTGTATGTAATTTTAAAGTAAGTGCCCTTGTTGGAAACGGATATTTTGCAAGTAACCGTCGGTTTCGTCACGTCCTAGTGATAACACTTTGTGATTTTAGTTTGAAGCGAAGAAACAGTGAAAAAGTGTGGTTATTTTCTTTACTCTTCACACGTAAAGAAAATGACAAAGACAAAGGCAAACGCTCGGTGCGCCCTTAAATAAGCTTAATGGATTTGCATGAACCTAAAAGATAAATTATTAGTTATTTTATTAAAATATTTGATAAAGTTTGTCATGTTTATGAAACTTGCTTTTGCGACTGAGAAATAAGTAATCAATTCTGTGCAATATTTTAGAAGATGGTTATTATAAGCAGCTAGCTGCTAGCTTGGCCAATGCTTTATTACTTTATTGTAGCGTGAGCTGCAAAACATGATGTTACACAATGACTGTGTGTCATAACTAATAGGCTTAATTTTACAAGTACACGCCGCTCTCCGCAAAATACAGTTATTTTGATAATCTTTGTAATTTATCTAATCATAATGAATAATGAGAATTTAAGTTGGATGCGAATATGGTTAGGACCGTGATGCGACTAGAGATTGACATCCGGTTCCTGTCTCAAAATTAACATATTATTTTGCTATATTTTGAAAAATTACTCGGTTAGGTATGTGGCCTAATTTAAGCTGTGAGCGCGATACTGATAATTCCTGAAACTGGCTGTACATGTACTGTACACACTATTAGACACATAAAGACAGTTTCATTGAGGAATTAGGCATTCGACAAGGCAGCGTTGTCCTAGTATCGTGGTATCTTATTTGCAAGGATATAGTGATATCTTAGCCGAAAAACACTCCTTGGTGCATTGGTATACATAGAACTAAGGTGCTCCAAGGTGACTAAACAGTTATTTAAAATCTAGAAACAGTGATCTCCTTACCCTGTGTCGTAACCAAAGAGTCACTCATTTGTTCGGAAAACTGGAAGGCCTAACAAAATGAACGCAACGGTCGTGTTCACTTAGATCTCGCACAGATAAATGGTCTATCTAGGCGTGTTCGCACGACGATCGCTTTGGTAAAGCCACGGCCTAAAACTTTGCCAAATAAGACAGCTGTCCAAACAGTTTTATAAATTAGGTATACTTCCTTTCTATTTCCATTAAAGATTTTATTCTTAATTTATAATAATTGTCGTTTTATTATACTTGTAAGTAGCATGGTCAAGATACGGCATTGAAAATTTTAAATTTCAAGGAGATCAGCTAAAATAAAATTGTACTAATAATTGCCAACGTTCACTCGCGTGAATTATATTACTGTACCTGCCGTGGAGGCTGGTTGATAGAAATATTGTTAAATAAATAGGGAATAGTTAAGATGGGAATTTGCAGAGAGTAGCTGGCAACCCGAAGACAAACTACAAAAAATAGAAAATAGAAACATATTTTTGCTCCGATTTGCTTATTTAATAAATGCTTTTCACCGGCTCCGTTATTAATTATCCAGTTGGGTTGTAACTTGTAACCACACAGTAATAATTATACATCAAAATATCGGCACTAAGCCTATATTGACACTGCAGCAGAGGTTCTGGAGGCCCTGAAAGTTACTGAGGTGAGGGTTGACACACAGTGACATGATATTGTGAAAGTCCTCCTCACACTCTGTCACTTCGTGACAATAGTTTATTTATCATATCGCCAAGCGGTTGGTCGATTTTTCACGTGACCAGAGGGCTGGCCAATTTTTAGGTAAAATAATCAGCATTGCCATCCAACGTGGTAACGCTGCCAGCCTTTTGGGCCCTTTTCCCACTGACAGCGATGCGGACGAATATTTTGATGCCCAATTAACTCTCCCTTTTTTCCTTTCTTAATATACTTGTACATTATATATTTTAGTGTGAGATTGTATTATAATTATATTGTACCAATTTAAGATTTGTCTATATTACAATAAATAAAAATTTACATCACAGTAATGAATACGGCCCTTTGTGTCGAAAGTCTATAAATAAAGTTTCGGAGTTTGCGTTATACAACATCTCCCGGAATTAACGCACAATCTCTTAACGGGTCATTGTACTTATCGTTTTGAGAAACTTTTACTATGAGACCAAACCTGAAATCACGAAATAAAATCAGCAGTTTCCTACATTTTGACGAGTTATGCGAGTCATGAATGAAGCATACAAGATGAAAGGGATGAATATAAATGTGAATAAGACGAAGGTCATGGTGTTTGAAAGAGAAGAGGACGTATCGATGTGTGATGTGAAAATAAATGATAAAAGTGTGGAGCAAGTAAGTGAGTTTGTATATTTGGGGAGTCTGTTTACAAGGGATGGAAAGATAGATGAAGATGTGGAAAGGAGAGTAAATGCGAGAAATAAAGTGAATGGTGCTATACATGCAGTTGTGACCAACCAGTTAATGTCCAAAAAGGCGCGACTGGCTGTTCACAATGGTGTGCTGGTGCCTACGCTTATGTATGGAAGTGAATGTTGGGTGTGGCAAAAGAAGCATGAAAGTAGACTATATGCTGTGGAAATGCGTTCCTTGCGAACATGTGTGGTGTGACTATAAATGATAGACTGAGAAATGATGTGATAAGGCAACGGTGCGGTTTAAAAGAAGATGTAGTGACAAAAATTGAAAAGAGTATGCTTAGATGGTTTCGTCATGTTGAGAGGATGAATGAAAGTCGACTAACAAAATGTATTTACACGGCAGATGTGAGTGGAAACGCCGGAAGGGGACGCCCTAGGAAGACATATAATGATCTTATTGGTGATGTTCTTCAGAAAGGTCAGGTGCGTAGTACTCGCAACCGGCGTGCGTGTATGACCAGATGTATGAATGTAAACGAGGCAAAAGGAGTATGTAAGGATCGTAGCAGGTGGCGTTCTGTAGTTTCTGCTTACCCCCATGGGAAGAAGGCGTGAGTTTATTTATGTATGTATGTATGCGAACATACTTAAATGTAGGGAACCGCGGATTTTTTTCGCGATTTCAGGTTTGATCCCGTAATAAAAGTTGTTCATAATGATGAGTACAATGACTCCTTAAGAAGTTGTGCGTTAATTCCGGGACATGTCGTATATGTGGATGTGAACATTAACGTTTTCCCTTTAGGACGATGCTTTAACTTTCACTTTGCAGCACAACAAACAAGTCGGTGCATCTTTATTTACCATTAACGGGGACGTGAAGGAATTGCGGATTTAGTTTGAACAACTCTGTTAGTTGCACTTTCGTTTGAAATGTAGGTACCTAAGCCCTAAACGCAGTTCACCGGAGAGATCTACCTGTTCAGGTATACCTGTGCTGGTCTAGTACATGTCGTATATCTCAGCAACTGCATAGAGGGCCTACACACTCATTCTATCAGCCATAATGACAATGGAAAAGTCCTAAATGTATGGAATTGACATAGTTAACCGAAAAGCTTGCGTTGAAAAGTGCTGTAGAAACGAATACGAAACGCTTTGAAAGCGATTGCCATTTGTCTATTCTAATATACCGATCTACCTGCGCAGGCACACTCTTCCAGTGGACCATAGTATGTAGGTAAAGTTGACAGCGGTCCCAGTCGTCTGATTACTCGGTCGTACCCAACATGCTTATCAAAACAATTAAAGATCACAATTCGGCTCCAGGAGTTCGGTAGCGGATGCTGCCTCTGTTATTTGTAAAACCAGAGGATGAAGATCGATCTTCATCCTCTGGTTTTACAAACGACAGATTTCCTTTTGGCATCCTTTTTGAATTGCGAACTAAGATTGAGCTTGTACTAGTTTCATTTGATATTAAAATTCTATTTGTAGAATGTAGATCATATATTTTATTGTCGGTAACTGTTTTTCCTCTAAACTTGAACGCAAATGACAAAAGAAGTCTTGCCAGAACATTTTAAACCAGGCCAAGTCCCCAGTTCATGCCTATACAGACCACACGCGTTTATTCTGTTTAATTAAATGTTGTTTTATTGATTCATCCGTTACAAAGGGCGCAGATAACAAGTTGATATGATGGCTTATAACATTATACCTATGTACTACATAGGTACTGATTGTGCTATGCAAAGGTATATTGATGTTCTGATATGATTGTTAGGATTTGTTTAAATTTTTAGGTTATGCGAGATGTGGATATAGGTAAACTGATATCATCGCAGTTGTAGCTTTTATAGTGTTTTATGCATAACGGTTCGTATCCGTAGTTTTGGCGAATTGCCATAAGGTAGGTAGCCACGGAGGAAAATCATCTTCAAGTATAAGTCTACGTGTTATTGGGTTTTTCCATTAGCAATTTCTCAGTAGCAGCCCGAAGTCTAGATTTATGCCCGGTTGATGGCAATAGGCTCACCCCCTATTGCGTGGGACTTAAACATAACTGGCGAAATGAGTGTACTATGTATAGGTACACCTCACTTCGTGGAACACCGGCGTGATGTTATGTTTATAAGGAACTGATTAAAATAATTGCGTGCCGTGTGACAAAGGGTTGTTTTATCACTTTTATTGTTTGCAATATAATGCAATCTAGTGTTTTTGTTAAAGCACATCAGGCGACATAAATTCAAAATATACTCGTAGAGACCCAACACTACTAAGAATGCCCACACACGAAAAAACATTATGCCATAAAAATTGCTTAATCGCTGCAGTTAAAATTTTTGACAATATTCTTAAAGAAGTTAGGGAACTGCAGAACTGCCTTTGAAATACTGTAAATCTAAATTACATGAATGGCTCATAATTATGTGCTCTTTTCGCCGACGACACAGCCATTTATTATACAGGTCGCTGTCTGCACCATTTTTTCTGTTTAATTAATTACGCATTTTCTTTTAAAGCAATAAACACGTTTTACAAATTTTAACACTCAACATAAATTACTCGTCCGAAGGACATTCGTTCCTCATTCAAGCCTATTTAATCAATCATTCCCACTCTATCTATCGCTCCAAAACCCGCTCTCTGACCGCATACTAGACGCTCCGCTAAAAACTCTAAAAAGTGTAAAAATATGTGAATACCGGTGTTGTGCCATGCCTAAAAACAAACTGACTTGGTGTGGGAAGTCACAAACCTGAACCAGCCTGCTGCATTACCGAAGGGACGCAAGCTTCAACCCTGTGAGTACCTTTCCCATCCAGTCGTTGTCAGAACTCTATCGCTCAAACTCTCCAAATCTCCGCAAACGTCTTAGGCGATTGGTTCCGGAAATGGAGAATCGAGGTCAACCACGATCAGAGTCAGGCGGTTCTCATATCGAGACCGCATCTTCACGCTCACCCCATCCCAGTCCCAACTCCTTATGTATGGCAAGCTGATCCCTTGGGAGAGGCGAGCTAAATATCTAGGTGTGATTCTTGACCACCATTTTACCTTTAGTGAGCATATAAAGGAGGCTCATTCGCGGGCCTCCTGCGCTCTCGGTAGGTTCCAACTTCATATTGACCGCACGCAGCAAATTGTCACTCAAGTGCAAATTCTGCATCTACACCGCGGTCATCCGTCCTATCATGACTTGCGCCCATCATGCTTGCGTCGTATTCGCAAACGCATAGCCACGCCATCTCCATAGGATGCAGATCCTCCAAAACCAAGGTCACGGGAGCCCCCTTCTATGTTCGCAATGAGACTCTTCATCTAGATCTCAGAATTCCCACCGTCCAGCAGTTCATGAAACGCCTCTCAAAGCGTTTCTTTGATTCTACTGTAAAGTACCGCGATCCCCTGATTGCGGCGGCCGCTCAATACACTCCCTCTCGCTTACGTGGGATCCGCCGACCTAGGCATACCCTCACCGTCCCGGATGACGCTATTACCCTACTCTAGGAGTCCCTCCACTAGCACAGTTCGAAAATACAAATGCAGACCGCCATCCTTCCGCCCTCGCCGCGACGCGACCCACCGCCCACCGCGACGTCCCCGTCCATCCCCGCCCCGACCCTAGCTCGAACCAGCCTGCGCCGCTAAGCCTGTAGCTTTAAATTCGTCCCAAAATAATATTAATCCTCCCTCAGCGACGCCCTAAGCCGAGCCCACAAGGGGTGCCCTTAGCGAGTTAGTTTTAGCGAGCTTAGTTTTTAAGTTTTAGGCCCTGGCTGGAGGCCTTAATTTATTGAGACACCCACAGGAAAGCCCGGTTGAGCAGTCGACATCCTCCTAGATTAACCTGCGAGAGACCTGCGATTTATAAAAAAATGGCTTAAAGGTAATACTTTTTATAGTGTAAAAGATTGCTTTTTTTAAAAAAAAGGAAGTGATAAATATTGTTACTGATTTAGAACTAGTTATAGATATTGTGAAAATGTTAGAATTACAATTTTGTAATAGTGTTTTAAATATGTTGTTCTAGTATTTATAATGACTAACTAATAACGAACTAATTAAAACTAATAATCTTAATGCTACATAACTTGTTACTTATTTTCATCTACATATATAAATATATACATAATATATTATATAAATATTTGTATGCCGGTTCATGGCGAGACATGTAGATCATAACCTTAATATTGAACCATATTTTAATGCAAATAAAAATATTCTGTTCTTATTCTATGCTATTCTTGCCTATTACAAATTAAATAGGTCCTTTAAATAAATCCTCCATGTAAATAAGCCACCTTGTAAATTATTTATAGATACCTTTATTAATAACAATGAATGGAAACTTTTTCTTTTAAGAATCATTTAACCTTTTCGATTGTCTTGTAATGCCATGTAAATATTTTCTTTTTATGTCAGTTAACTGTTATTGTCATGTCAATGTAATTTAGATGTAAACATCATTTATATTAGCGCATTATTTTAGTTTGGTGAATGTAATGTTATTCTAATGCATTGTTTGTGTGTGTTTCATATGTACGAGACACATTGGATGCGGCAGGGGGAGCTGTTGAGGCGCCACGCCTCTCGGCTCTAATCAGAGCTTGAGGGAGTATACTCGGGCCACATCAGCGCGCCAGAGAGCCTCATCTGAGCCTCTCCAGTGCGCCATCTACGCGCACTATCTTCGATATTTAATATGCGCGCGGCCCAGAATAGGATGGTCATCCTCCAGATTTATTAAGACGTATTAGAAGAGGGAAATAGTTAATTGAAACTGTGGTTCCGCCTTGAACGGGGGGATAAGCAGTCAAGTTGAAACCAACCTTGCTGACGGGACATAGTCCTAGCGAGGTGTGTCAGGTTGACACAACTGGTCCAGCTGACGATTGTGGACCCACAGTTAGGTCAGGATTGTCTGACAGTCAATGGAGCTTAGTGACTTCGCGATATTTTGACATTTTTCCCTCTGTAGTGTGACCATGAGTTAGGACTATACATGAACTATTGATTCTTGAACTTTTACCTCCCTCGGGTTCATTCCCTACCGGCGATGAAAGTTTAGGTTGATTAGTTTAAATTTTCTTCCTTAAGCCCCGTCTGGGCAGATGTGAATTTGTCACATCTTCGTGTTAACATTTAGGGGGCAAGTTGGATTCTTTTTGCCGCACCGGTTTTTGGCCAACGAGGTCGGGACAGCAAAACGTTAGCTTGTGTGGGTGCTTTGTGGCACATGGTAAGGATTAGTGTGATGGACGCTCGGCAGAGTGCCGGAGCTTCGCGGATCGTTATTGCTGAGCCCAGCTTTCTCTTGTAAGGGATAGATCCCACATTGTATATTTCAGCCGGTGCGTAGGTCCCTCTTTGGTCAGGCATAGGTAGGATTAAAGCAGCGTTTGTCTTAAAGTTCGCTTCCTATGGATAAAATGGGGCACCCTGGTAGCCCAATTTATCCAGTGGGGGCGTAGCTGATGTAGAGGCCTTAGTTTAGCCTGCCTTCCGCATGAATCCTCTTTGGATTATGACATTGGCTGATAAGACAAACTCTGGTTTTTATTTGAAACTTAGAATAGGTATGGATTATGACGTACAGTCATATTGTTTTATATGGAGTCAATGTAATATTAGCCCCAGTGATATAGTGTATTGTTGCTTTCATATAAGCAAATAAACCATTTTGTCAGCGCAACCGTGTTCCCATTTATATAAAAACCCCCGAACACACCTCGAAGTCGAGACCCCACAGACAAACTACATAGTGACCTGCCTGTGTATCGTGGCTGGTCACGATAGTACCGTGAGGCCCTTTGTACACACGTTTTTCTTGCCGTGAAAAACTACGGTCTATACGCCGTGTGTAGGCACGGTCGCCAGTCAGTGTTGTATGGATCACTATGGAAGCTTGTTGACAGACACGTTTTTTTCTACGGCGTGGTTTATGTACGCCGTGTGTAGGCACGGTCGCCAGTCAGTGTTGTATGGATCATTATGGAAGCTTGTTGACAGACACGTTTTTTTCTACGGCGTGGTTTATGTACGCCGTGTGTAGGCACGGTCGCCAGTCAGTGTTGTATGGATCATTATGGAAGCTTGTTGACAGACACGTTTTTTTCTACGGCGCGGTTTACGTACGCCGTGTGTAGGCACGGTCGCCAGTCAGTGTTGTATGGATCACTATGGAAGCTTGTTGACAGACACGTTTTTTTTCTACGGCGCGGTTTACGTACGCCGTGTGTAGGCACGGTCGCCAGTCAGCGTTGTATGGATCATTATGGAAGCTTGTTGACAGACACGTTTTTTTCTACGGCGCGGTTTACGTACGCCGTGTGTAGGCACGGTCGCCAGTCAGTGTTGTATGGATCACTATGGAAGCTTGTTAATAGACACGTTTTTTCTACGGCGCGATTTTTATACTGTACCGTAAAGAAACTATGCTGTATACTAAGGGCCTCAGGATATTATGAAAACACTTCTTGTGTATTTGTGTCGGTATAAAAATACCTAGCAGTAAAACTTGGCCAGAGTAGCATTATATAGAACCCAAGAAAGGCATGTAAGGTCAGCGACGCGGTTACGAGGAAAATCGCAGGAATATACCGCTTTTTGAGGAAAATATAATCACAAATGATTGTTTTCAGTTTTTTAATTAGAAAGTTTTTTATTGAGACATGTCTTCTATTACCCAATGAGAGTTACCTTTGAACACGTTCTTCATCATCTGCCGAGCCTTTTCCCAACGATGTTGGGGTCGGCTTCCAGTCTAACCGGATGCAGCTGAATACCAGTGGCTGCTATGGGTTACGAGCACACACTCATAGCCAACCCATAGCCGATAATAGCCAATAATGGCTAACGTAGCCTATGTTGGGGCTTTATAGGGACCGTGTATCGTTGGTGCGTTCCAGTTAGCAATCCAACATGCAAAAAGCTTTGACTGTTCTTATTTACCTACATAGTTATTTTATTTAGCTTTTTCCTTATCTTTTGCATAATCCCTGTCATTACATATAAATTTAGGAGATTCACTCATTGTATAAGTTATTGTAAGCTCATGGGCCATTCTAGTAAACAATGATATAATTTTAACCCTTTGACACACTGCATAATCAGCCTATAACATTCCCACTACTGGGACACGCCGCCTCTCTGTGAGAGGGAGTGGGCCGTAATCGACCACGCGGGGCCAGTGTGGGTTGGTTGATGGGTTGTGTTTTTGAACCTTTGGTTCTAGGACATGCCGGTTTCCTCACAATGTTTTCCTTTACCGTTTTGTGAGCAGTGGCGATGAAATAAACCAGCGTCAGACAGCATCTGTCTGAAATGAACCTTTTTGGCGCAGCCGTGAGGCACACACTATTGTTGTTTAAAATATTATTTTCACTTTTTAGGGTGCCCGAAGGGTGCCAAACGGAACCTTATTACTAAGCCTCCACTGTCCATCCGTCCGTTTGTCTGTCAGCGGGCTGTATCTCATGAACCGTAAACGGTAGACTTTTGAAATTTTCACAGATTGTGTGTTTCTATTGGCGCTATACAAATAATAAAAATAAAACAAAGTTAAAAATTAAAGGGGGGGGGGGGGTTTAAAATTACAAGAAACGTGTTTTTTTTAAAACTGAAGTATTTAAAAAGAATATGAGGTAGTGTTAAATGTTGTACGGTGGTACGGAACCCTTCGTGGGCCAGTCCGACTCGCGCTTGACCGTTTTTTATTTTATTATTTAGTTTTGTGTTCCACGAACTGTGTCCAAATAAGTATTATTTGATAGCAAGGTATTTGGGACACATAGACTAGCGGGAAAGAAGATAGTAATTTATTACCTACATGTGTTTAGTTAATATTATCATAAGAAAATAAAATAGTTGAATTCATCCAGGTTTTAACAAAACATATTCTTTTTAACCGACTCGAATTCAAAAAAAGGAGCAGGTTATCAGTTCTGTTGTATGTTTTTTAATTTTTTTTTAATGTTTGTTACCTCAGTACTCCGTCATTTATAACCTGATTTGGAATTTTTCTTTATTTGAAAGGACGTACTCCCAGATTGGTCCCATTTTCATCAAAATCCAGTTCTGATGGTAGGATCCATGAGGAATTGAGGGAACTCCTCTAATATTATAGGCAAACACATTATATCAACAAGTCAAGCATTTGCATTCAGAAGGTATCATTTGGTGAAGTGGAACTGACGAAGAAGACCACAGATGGCCACGGGAACTCCTCAATGATAAGTATTTCACGGGTGGCTATAAGATATCTCGATTAAGATAGTTAAGCGACTATGACGAAGCAAATTTAAATAAATGGTTCTGATGAAAATGGTACCATTGAACTGATCTGATGATGAAACCGGAAGGTAGGCACCGGAACTCCGTAATAAAACAATGTATCCTAGCCGTGTTTGAGCTTATTGGAATCGTCATGAGATGCACTTTGGCTACAAATTATTTTTAACCGACTTCAAAAAAGGAGGAGGTTCTCAGTTCTTCGGGATCTTTTTTTTAATGTGTGTTCCCCGAATACTCGAAGACGGCTGGACCGATTTGGAAAATTCTTTTTTTTTGTTTGAAGGTGATCCCATGGTCATCAGGTCAGGATCTGAAGATGGAATCCTAGAGAAATCGAGGGAACTCTTCAATTATTATAGGCACACCTATAGCGATTTGGGTATTTTTTATAGTAACTTGTGCATTTGCTCTCGGAAAACACCATTTGGTGAAGTGGAACTTATGACGAAGACCACAGATGGTAAGATGGCCACCGGAACAACTTAATAATACGTATTTCACGGGTTGCGATTCGATTACGTTAAAATGATTGTTAAGCAATATAAGCTCGTCACAATGCATATGTTGAAGTGGAGCTGATGGTGATGTACCAGGAGAACTCCTCGATAATTAACGTCCCTGCATCGGGAAAAGCAATGTTTTGTAAAAGGTGATGAGCAGTTATTATTAGGCTATTGTAACTTAGATAAATTACAAACCGACTCAGTAAAAAGTCAAAAATAAAAAACTTCTTTACAAAAAAAAAAAACATCCGGCTTCCAAAAAAAAAAAACTACAAATTGAAAAATAACTTTAATTTCGGAAGTCGGTGGCAAAAACTTATAACACAGATCCAAAGAAACGGACTTCCGAAATTAAAGTTATTTTTCACTTTGTAGTGTTTTTTTTATTTGGAAGTTGGTAGTTTTTTTTGCAAGAAAGTTTTTTATTTTATTCTTACTTTCTTACCTTAGTTCTCTGGAATTTCTTGTACATTTCATAAAATATACTCTTTATATTACACCGGTGACGACCACATCGACCCGAAACGCGAACGTTTGACCCGCGGACCCGCAGTGTCGCAACTATGCGCGTGCGCAGTACTAATGATCACCACGAAATAATCGCACATCTAAACTTTACATTTAGAATTTAACGATAATTTTAATGAATATTAATCTAGTGTGACACTGTAATTACTTTACATAATGAAAATCTTTATCGAATACTCTTAACTATGACGTCACGGTTTTCAAATGTGTGTTTTGTGTGCTCCATGTTAATCAGAAAAAGGAAATAAAGTTTATTTTTGTGGTGACGTGATTCGTGTTCTAGAACAATATTTAGAGAAGCCTTCTACGAGAAAAGCGTAGCTTGTAACTATATCTTATCTACCAACCCTACCATAGTCAAATGCACTGCTGTGCCGAAAGAAGATAACTCAGATAAGCTGCACCGTAGAAACGGGCTTTGTCGACGAAAGAATAGACAAAATTGAATTGATTGTAGAAAGATTTCTAACGTCTAAGCATGGCGATGTGTCATTTCGTCTATTCTTCCGTCGACAAAACCCGTACAGTCAATCACACGTCAGTGAACACTTTGACCTTGAGCTGACCTAGCTACTGGTTTTGTAACCACTGGCGAGTGGCCTACTGTACCTACCTAATGTAGGTAGAAGGCTAGCAGTGAACTTAAATAAGCTGTCTTGACATATTTTTAACTTTTATTGTTTCTCACAATACAAGGTGTAATAGGGATAATGACTAAATTTTTTATGGTCCGTCAGGTAGATTATTAAAGAATATTGGACCCGTATTTTTCTTTTTTTACGTAATCAAAAGATTACGGCGATAAATCGAGATAAAATGGGCAAATAAATGAAAAGTTAAAATGGATTTTATACTGAATTGTGAACTAGCGAGCCCCCAATTTCCAACTTTAATGCGTTTTATCTAAGTATTTTTTTATTAAAATGGTAAAGGAAAAAATGCATGTATAATATTTTTTTATTATCTGACTGACGGACTAAATAGAATTTATTTATTTATCACCCAAGCATCATCCCTATTGAAATATGTAACTGAAAACCAACACCAAACCACTAACTCCACACCACCACCACCCAATCACATTTTATGTTCGCATAACTCGACAAAATGTAGGGAACAGCTGATTCTGATTCGCGATTTCAGAGTTGGTCCCATAGTAAAACTGTAAAAGTTGTTCTTAATGATGATTAAAACGACCCCGTTAGAGGTTTTCAGTTATGTTAATTATAGGTACCTTGTATATTAGCAGGAGATTTTGTTTGAATTTTCGCAACTATCGTATTGATCTCTGGTCAAGTTCGTAATATTAGAAACGTAGTTATGAACTCAGTCACGGTTTTACTATAAGCTGCTAACTATCCTCAATAACCCTACCCTAAGGGAAATCAAGTCTTTCGCAAGCGAATATTAATATTTAGAACGTATAAATTGCTTGGCCGTGCGGCCTCGGGTACCTACGAATCTATATTAATATTATAAAGAGGTAAAAGTTTGTAAGTTTGTATTTAGGGAGTAATCTTCGGAACTACTAATCCGATTCCGAAAATTCTTTCACTCATAGGAAGCTACAGTATTGCCGAGTGTCACAGGATGTAATTTCACGCGGACGAAATCGCGGGCAGAAGATAGTTAATTAATATAAGTACACCCTACATACGTGTACGTCAATTTCTTGTAGGCGGTGTAGAAAGGTGTCGGTAAGGCCAGGTCAGGTTAGAAGAGGGTCAGAGGTTATTGGAAACTTTGCAAGGGTAGTAAGCGTTGCTACTCATACAAAGGCTTCCCAAGTTGCTTAGGCTTCGGTCAGAAAGATCTCACGGAGCTCTTCGCATGAGTTGAAACAACGGAACCCTCCAGATAACTTCATTTCTAGATAAGGACTCTTTCTATCATGCAGAATCGCTTCACTGTTCAGTCAGTTCTTTTAAACTGAAACTTCTACTAATAAAATTGCTCTACAAAGAAAAGCTGATAATTTCGGCTTTGGCGTTCTAAACGAAGTAAAGTGTAGCGCGAAGTAAAAAAAAACGCGGTTTTGAGAATTTGGAGCAGCTAGCCAATTTCCATATTTTTATGGTGCCGGAAAATCTAGTAACGTCCATGTACGCGTTGCTACTTTGGTATTTTTGCCAAAACTATAAAACTGTTAACTTAGGTGTTATTTAAATACACCTAACACGAGTTACCAGTACTAACCCACACTGGGGCCATGTGGTTGATTACGGCCCACTCCCTCTCACCGAGAAGAGGCCTGTGCCCCAGCAGTGGGAACATTATAGGCTGATTATGCTTTTGCTAACACGAGTTACCAGCATCAGTTACAGGCATCAAAATACTCTAAAATATTGTAATTTAAATGAATTGTGGCTGTGCATTTATTGTTAGCTCACCTCACCTCACCTTTATGGCAAGGTTTCAACGGCACCATTAAACTCTGACTGTATAACGAATAAGGTTCTGCTTAATTGACCTGGCAACAGACGTAACATGTAAAGTTTAAATGCGTGAATTTTATTTATACATCATAGTTGTATCCTATTTATAAAACAACAGTAACACGATTATCGAAAAATATGAAATGATGACCTTAGCTATGCATTTTTTTACATTCCTTGATTCTTTCTGCAAAAAACGATCGGACATAATTAAAAACATCAACACACATCATCACACACGCAGTGAACAGGCATCTTCTGGGCACGCTCGTTCCATCATAGACCTCATCTATCGCTTTCCATCGGGCGTGATCGAGGGCAAGAGCAGGCCCATTCAGCGATAAAAACATTAAGTTTTGATTTATTAGTTCTGATATTAAAATATGACCTTCCGTTTGGATTAGCTTCTCAAGTTTAATTGTAATGAGATCGTGTTTTTGATTTAAAAACGCATAATTTCAATAATGGCTAAAAATATTTGAAACTTTGGTAATTCGATTCAATCAATCTGCCTAGCCTTTTCCAACTTTGTTGGGGTCGGCTTCCAGTCTAATCGGATGCAGCTGAGTACCAGCATTTTACATGGAGCGACTGCCTATCTGACCTCTACAACCCAGTTGCTGGGTAACACGATACCTATTGTTATGACTGGTTATCAGACTTTTAGGCTTCTGACTACCCGTAACGACTGTCAAAGATCTACTGCGAATGACAGCCGGGACCAATGAGGCACGGAGGGTCTCGATATTATGTAATGGATGGTGCACGAACCGACCGCGGTAAGCTTAGCTTAATCTTCGATCGACCCGTGCGGCTGTTATCATGTAGCCAAGTGCCGAATACGATTAACCTGTCAATTTTAATAAAATCTGTTAGCTATATCCATCCTTCTAATTGTTACGTACCTTATAAACTATTTATTTTCATTCGTTCTATAATGAATAACATAAATGATTAAGGATAAGTTGCTACTTAGTAACATGTCCATCACGTAGAACTATGCTTAGTTTAAACTTGACGACGCGTGCAAGGAGAATTACAATTTTAGAACTTTAACTTTTAATCCCACCTTGAACTGTTATTTAAAATTAATGAGCGAAAAAGTGAATGCATCGTGAATATTAATTTGGTATAATTTTATAAGATATATACAATATATTGATGTCATAAATAAATAATATAAGGCTATTCGTTAATTAGGTTGCTACTTCTAAGCAAATAGACGTTGCCTGAGGGCATTAGACTGGCATTTTATCAGCTATAAAGATTATGGAAAAGTAAAGAATGTATTGAATTGGCAATAGGCTACTGAGAACCTTATGTCAATCCGGTTGTTAATCCGACGCGTGTGGATACTAGACGATCAAATGGCAATTTCTTTCCAGCCAGTTCCTAGTCAGATGAAATTTGGCCAATAACCAAGTACGTCAATAATTCTTGGAGAACCTCTCTTACTTACACAAGAGCCGTGTCGCCATGGACTTATAAGGAACTTTGGTTTTGACGTCAATTGTTTCAAGACACGTCATATAGAACTACGTTCAATGAAATTGTGGACTCTGTTTCAACATGTTCGAGGAAAATCCTTCAAAAACGGATAATATCCCATTTACGGGGCTGTAGATGTTCTAAGAATCATCGCAAAAGGTTATTTTTAATTTTGGAAATCTGTTTTTAACCTCTTCGCTGGAACCTACTGATTACTTATGGCTTTATGGAGCGCGCATACCTAGTTTTATATCACTGGGAGCGCGTAAGAATTTAATCTTTTTCTGAGTATGTCAATAGTAATATTATAGCGTCCTAAGCTTCTTTTACGCTGCAGTCATCAGTGCCTGATGATGATGGGTGCGCAAGACAAGAATTGAATTAGTTTTACCCGACTGCCCCAGAAGGAGGGTAATGTTTTTCGAGAGTATGTATGTCTATTTCTTTGGCACGCTCTATAGTCTAAACGGCTAGATGGATTTTAATATGAGATGTCGTTAGATTCGTCTTAATTGTAAGAGTGACATAGGGTATATAATATTTATATATTGCATCTGGAAATACAAAAAAGGAGAAGGTTTTTTAAAATAAATTACAACAATATTGGTATCAAATAAAAGCCAGTAATGAATCAAGCGGGAGGGCGTGTCAGACTTTTACTGACTAAAACCCTCCCGTGTTCCTTCTGTTGCCTGTGCCGGGGGATACCAAAATTCTATAGATTACAATGCTTGTTTTTCACTTTTCAGTTACGTGTTTTTGCAGACGGGTTTTTTGTTTTTTTAAACAATCTTCTTTAATTGATATTGTGTTTGACAGTGGCTCCATGTAAAATACTGGTATTCAGCTGCCTCCGGTTAGACTGGAAGCCGACCCCTACATAGCTGGGAAAAGGCTAGGCAGACGATGATGCCAATGTAAATTTAGAGAAATTAATTGTTAAGCAAATTGCTTGACTGCTAACTGTCACTACCTCTGGGTGTTGTACCTCTGCCTAACCCTTCGGGGTAACAAAGCCTGATGTTATGTTACAACTGTCATTCTTTCACAGTTGTATGAAATGGCTAAATGCGGCAAATTGACGTGAAAAAAAAATTCCTGACTGTATTTGGCATGCTGTTGTCAGCTTGGAGCAGTCCATCCATTCCTAGCCGAAGAGAAAGTAATTGTCGACCGTCAGTCCAGTTAAATGAAGGTGATAAGTGGTACATTTGTGACAAGACTAATGATGGTTATCATTGCTTTTTGAAAGTAACAGTTACATACATAGAGATTTAAAAGTTGATAGCACCTTCGTCAATTACTTCATCTGGTCATAATCATAAGTTACGCAAAGCCTACTGAATAAAAATCTTAAAATCGTTCATTCATTGCCAGATAATGCACAGCCTAAACCGCTGGGTCTAGAAGCATGTTTTGTGTTCCTTATAATATACAGGGTCAAATTAAATTAGCTAGCGAAACTCCGCAGACGTGATGGGTATCGAAATCTAAACACGACAAAATAAAAATTAAAAAGATGTGATGGTTTTTTTGGGGTCAACGGCCGCTGGTGGTGTTGTTACTTGAAGTATGAGTTGAGAAATCTGTTTTTTTTTTGTTTATTGTATTTAGATATCGATAATCATCGTGTCCCACGTCTCATCACGTCTCGTCACATCACGTCGTTGAAGTTACCACAAAAAAAAATCCGGATTTTTTAAACTGATATTTCAACTACATTGCGGTTGATGACCTGAAAAAAAATCATCAAATTAATTTATTTTTTGCTTTATCGTGGTTTGATACCTCGCTATCTATAACGTCTGCGGAGCTAATTTTATATCCCCCTGTATATTTCGAAAGTAGAAGGAAGTATGGAAATAATTTAGAAAATTCTTTCCCTAATGGGGTTAAATAGAGGAATAAAGTTTGCATTGAAGTGCGTCAAAGTAGGTTTCTTTTTTTTGTAAAAAAGTCTTTATATTTCATTTTTTAGTTGTGTTAGCTAACCTACCCCACACAAAGTCGTATTCCACTACTTGAAATGTAAATAACAATGACAGGAAATTATTATAACATCATCAACACACACTAAGTGGAAAAAATACGTATTATTGAAACTAACTCAAAAACCACTCATCAGAACTTGATCAAATATATGGGACCAATCTGGAAGTATACCTTTCAATTACAAAAAAAAAAAAAATTCAAAACGGTTTATAAATGACGGAATTCTGAAACAAACACAAAAAAAAATACAGCCGAATTGAGAACCTCCTCCTTTTTTAAAGTCAGTTGAAAAGGCAAAACCTTTTCTAGTAGGTATTTGTTTGTGATCGGAATAAGACTGACGGAGATGAAGGCTGATTGACAGATAGATACGGATAGGTAAATGAGTAAACTGAACGTGATGTGACTTGGTTTTATTGGAAGGCTTGATAAAATAAAGAAAATATTGTAAGGATTCTCATAAAGGTTCCTGCAAACAGGCGCCACACGAGACACGACACAAAGGCACCGCGTGTCTCGCGTTGAGCGGTAGATACCTTTGTGTCGCGCGCGATTCGCGTCGCATGTCGCGCCTGTTTGAAGGAGCCTTTTATGTCTATAAAATTATGTAGGTAGGTAGTTAATAGACAGAGCTATATTATACCTATTTGTAATAAAAGACACAAAAATACCTATAGATTTATTTGAATGTACTTGACGGAAATTCAATTAAATTATCAACATACGAGTATTTAATACATAAAATTGAAAGTATACAGATCACAACGAGGCAAAAGGAGTATGTATCGTAGCAGGTGGTACTTAAGAGCGTTTACGACGTACGGCATTTCATACAAACTTTCAAGTCCTTTTTTTTTTCGAAAAAAATGAACCGATTTTAATGAAACTTCATACGCATAAGCAGGATACATAGGTCTAAAAAGTTAGTTAAGAACATTTTCGAAAAATAGTATCACAGCTAAATTCGACTGATTTCAAATTTTCCATTGAAACAGAGAATTCCAATTATCTTTTTTTTTAATAAGACATTTCGAAAATGTTCTTAACTAACTTTTTAGACCTATGTATCCTGCTTATACGTATGAAGTTTCATTAAAATAGGTTCATTCATTTCGCAAAACAAGAGGTAAACGAGACACAATAGAAGATTTATTGTTATGACTGCTATTGCCGACATTTTTTTTGCACAGGGCCAGGGGGCCAACCTCTTAAAGCAGTATTATTTTAATGTTACTTCAGTGTGGGAAAGAGATGGAGCTAGACGTTCTGTATAGCTTACAATAATACAAGATTACAATAATACTGCTTTAAGAGGTGGTGGTCTAGCTTCAAGTACTAACACTTTCAAGGACACTATCCTTGAAAGTGTTAAGTATCTATGCAAAAAAAAAAATCTCAATATACAAATGTAGTCTGTACCCCATTTCTTGAAAAAGAGTTCGTTTGGGGAGTACCACTAGCAACCTCTTTCTGTCGCCAAGCATAATTTAATTCTTGCGTTGTTATCTTGTGTTGGGACATGAAACTGTCTTAAATTGGCAAAGTAGACAGCTTAGACGGCTTTGTTATGATCTTAGAACATGAATTTGGACAAAAGAGGGGAATAGAACATGAGATACCTAGGTATTAAAGGAGACAGTGGCGCAGATACAACCATCATTAGAGGGAAGCCGAAGAAAAAATTGTTCAGTTCTCATAAACTCAGACAAAAACCTGTATGTTTTTAATCATATGATGTATTAAACTGACATTAAATATAATTATGTAATGAGATGTGATACACATTTACACATACAGGTGTACCATATTATTTGGCAATAGTAGACATTAAGAAGAGTGGTTGTTCCGAAGGGAACCCGATAGGAATCGGGTTGTATGAAGTCTTCGCCCCTGAAAGGAGAATAGAACATGAAACCTGCACCTACTAAGACTTAACATCATCATCATCTGCCGAGCCTTTTCCAACTATGTTGGGGTCAGCTTCCAGTCTAACCGGATGCAACTGAACGCCACTATTTGACATTGAGCGACTGCCTTTCTGACCTCCACAACCCAGTACCTCCGTAACACCCCTTCATAGGTACCTACGTGTACTTACCTACCTAACAATGTTTACTAAAAATCACCAAAAAAAAATCTAATCTAATCTAATTAAAAAAAAAAATCACCAAAAATTCGCACATCCTTCATTTAAGGGTGTAGCGCAAATGCCTTATATCACAATGTTGTCAAACATTGCAAAGGTCAGAATATTATCTAACGGCATTGTGGCGCCCGCCCCCCGCCACCTGCGTACGCGCACCCAGTGACACAGATCCGCGTCGGCCAAGATTTCCGTCACCGTATATACCTACGCGCTGGCCCACTGACCGCTCCGTCGGCCGGCCCTCAGTTATGTAAAACGTAACACTATTATACTTTACTTTGACGAAAACGACGTGACCACATCGCTTTTATTTTTGTTCCTCTAAATCACTTTCGTTTTTATCCGTTGTTTGCTTTCAACTTTTACTTTTTATTATAGTTACAGATAATTAAGCAGCTTCGGTTAAAAAATCTGTTATAACAACTTTGGTTCTCAACTTAATGGTTATTTATGGATGCGTGTGCGCAATGAATTACGTTGTGTCAAATAACATACGAGTATGACATTATATTACCAAGAAAACATTCATAATTAATATTTAAAATATTCCTGGACATGCGTGTACATTAATCGTAGCTGGTTGTGACTTGTTAAAAGAGTCATCAATTATACTAATGGTAGGTACTAAATGTACCTATGATGGTTTGCTTTTGCGCAATAAACAATTGAACATGTTTCGTAATATTTCACAACTTATAGAGATGGGCCTGACAACTTAATTGAATAAAATATATGTGGGCGTCCAAGCAAAAAGGGTCCAGTAATAAGGTATTGAGTTAACACCAGATTCGGTATCTAGAATAGTCAGTTGATAATAAGGATTTAAAAAATATTCAAAAACTGGCACATTTTTTTTTATCAGACATTCGAAGTTGAAACTCTGAAAAAACTTGATTTGAGAAAAGCATTTTCAAAGTTTGATTTTTTGGTACAACTTAGTACATTTTCTGGTACTTAGAAAATTCATATAAAGTCATATACTATATGAACTTGTAGATAATTGAGCATTAATTAATAATCAATTAAAATCGAGAAATGCAATTTTTTCACCCAACTTTACAAAACTGCGTATATCTCGGAAACTAAATGCCGAGAACTGGACCGTTTTTGCTTGGACGCTCACGTATATAGCGTATCTATTGTCCATTTCGCAAATTTCAAAAATAAACAACACCCCAGACCGACTTATATAAAGATTAAAGATATCAACTTACTGATCTTATTGATACTATTTACATTATAACCGGAGAAGGCAAACCATTCTTTTCAAAAGTGCTGCGAGTTGACTGTTACATTATAAAAATAATGGAGTTTTAGCAAAATAAAGCAAATTGATCTGTCAATGATTATGATGGTAATCATAAGATGGAAGTGTCATAATCTGCATATAAGTAAGCCAGTATTATATAACATGAGCAAAAGAAGCGTGGTTTTGCCGATTTTAGATAGAACAGAATATTATTATGGATCACTTTTGTTTTAGGGCCAGTTTAATTTACTGTGTTAGCAAGCTTAAATATTTGTAAGAGGATGATGATTCATAAGAAGGTTCAACTCCATTGTAGATTTGACATAAACCACCTAAACTAAAACTAAAAGTTTTTAACACCAGACAAACGCGTCTAAACCCGAGGTGGTGGTCAGGAACAAAAGCGTGGAACTTGTCTGGGAATAGAAACCGATATCTGCGCGTCACTGATTACACAGAATGATCACAATCACTTTTAAGACTATTAAATATACTTTTTATCCTACAATAACAGTGGAAATGGGGGCCATTTTTGAATTCATACAAAACGTCAAATGACTGACATTCTTTTTGTCTCGTCGAAATCTATTTTCGTCGTTGAAACATGCGATGTGACAATAATTTTATCGACATTATGTACAAAGAGTATTCAATACTGAAAAATAATAATGTCCTAGGTGTATACCAGACTGGATGACAATTTTAGCGTCCAGGAAAAATTAGGTAGGTACGAAGAAATTTTGCAACTTTATTTTCACAAAAAATATACGATTAAAATATCGAAATTCAAATGATTCAATCTATGCGCGTAAATTATTTGTAACTTTGATAGCACCAGAACTTGAATTTCTTGCTACCGCATCACTAACAATAGACGATTTCGAGCGGCCATTGTTGTTTACATCTTTTGCCAATTTAAAAAAAAAATAGGTTCTATCTAGAGCCAATAAAAAAAAGCTTAATAAAGCCGTTGACGTAACACTATTTTACCACATTACACACACATACCACGTAAGGAGAAAGGTGACAATGCAAAATGTGCCAGACAAGCAGGCAAAGATAGAACAGTGATACCTAGAGCATTAGCCTTAGTAAGTAGCTCACTAAATAACGATGCAGAAGCCGATATCAGGAGGAAGTAAAAGTCTCATAGAATGTGTCACGAATGAGGAAAGGACTGGGAAGGACAGGAATAGGTTTACTTTTTATGGAGATGATGATGTAATACAATAATATAAATGTGAAACAGAAAAACATGGTAACAACGTACCCATACACAGTTGTAAAAATATGCGTTAGCTGGATGACTCTGAAAGCGCTGTAAGTATAGAAAAAGTATAGGTTGAGCTGAGGGGCTGAGCAATACAAGTATGTCATCGGCATGTTTGCAGAAGAATCAAATCAGCTGGGATGGGCATGCCTTATGTCGCATTTCCGTGACGATAATAATCAGGGCTGTACCTATGTTTTTGTCACAATGTTGTGTGTTTTTTCTCTTTCATATTTTTATTCCATTTATAATCTGGTAAGATTACCCAACTGATGTTATGCAGTAACCTATGCTTGTTACAAATATAATTCCTCTACAGACCGCTCTTCGCCCCCCAGTTGCCAGTTCGATCTTTTCATTTATGTGTATGTACTCTCAGACATGCCAATGCAGCTTTGCGGTAGATATTTGCTTGATAATGCTTCTTAGATGAACTCTTTATTATAGACCATGGTTTAAATTATGCTTTACTTTTTTATGTTTTGTACCCAAACTGGTATTATTAATTATGGCAGCACCGCACAGCCTGCTTGTCTGTGATACCCATCTATATAAAAAAGAAACTGGTCATAATAAATTTCCTCGGAGATCTTTCGCCATTTTTTTCGCAGTCGTGGTCCAAAAGGTTGATTCTGGTTTTAACTTTGTTCTTTTTCACACAATTTCGAAGATCTGTAAAAGTTATTCCTTAGTGATCATCAAACAGACAACAATAATTGTATTCTACTTATTTGTGTCAGTTACCTATTTATTTAGTTTATTACATAACTATTTTACTTGAATCCAGTTTATATTCTTTTGATTATTATATTGGTCCATACCTTAACTGTTTTACTGCTTTCTACCTACAGTCCGGCCGTCGAGAGAATGCGTTCCTGACACCTGTCAGTTGGACAATTTCTAGTAGTACAGTCCGGCCGTCGAGAGAATGTATTCCTGACACCTGTCAGTTGGACAATTTCTAGTAGTACAGTCCGGCCGTCGAGAGAATGCGTTCCGGACACCTGTCAGTTGGACAGTTTCTAGTAGTACAGTCCGGCCGTCGAGAGAGTGCGTTCCTGACACCTGTCAGTTGGACAATTTCTAGTAGTACAGTCCGGCCGTCGAGAGAATGCGTTCCTGACACCTGTCAGTTGGACAATTTCTAGTAGTACAGTCCGGCCGTCGAGAGAGTGCGTTCCTGACACCTGTCAGTTGGACAATTTCTAGTAGTACAGTCCGGCCGTCGAGAGAATGCGTTCCTGACACCTGTCAGTTGGACAGTTTCTAGTAACTAAATAGGTTTCTAATTCGCAAAACTCATATTCATTAGTACACTGAAAACTGACCGGTGTCAAGAACGCATTCTCTCGACGGCCGGTCGGTAATGTTTTTATGCAGCTGACTGTCCAAGATTGGGAGCAGGAAATAATTTCAGTGAAAACATGAAAACAATTTGTCACTATGAGAACAAAATAATGAATCGAAGAGTTACTTACTGTCTTTGTATTGTTAACAATATACGAAACTGTGAGAGCCAATTCGCTCTTGGTCAATGTTTTCTTTTTCAAAGGCAGAGGTCGTGCTGAACAGTGAACTTAAGTACGTTAGATCCATAGTGATCATACCGGTTGTCTTGAGACACGCGTGCAAGCATCTGCAGATGTAGCATATTTACATAAATACGAGTTAATGGCCGAAATTCCTAATTTCAAGGCCTATTGGATGATCGCTGGTAGGATTTATTATAAAATATCAATCTGATTATGTAATTTTAAAGACCTTCAAAAAATTGTGCCAAGTGGTCGCTCTATGACAATTCTTTTAAGTCTACTTATGACATTTATTTTTTTATTTTTTTTATTTGACTTTAAATCTGCAATGTATGTTGAATAACCTATTTTGAACTAATAGCTGCCAATCTTGTATTAGAAGATATAACTCGGTATAGCAGACAACTAATTAGCTCTAAACTGTAAATTTTTATCAGACTTCAAACGGAATAGAGTTCATCTGTTATCGATTACATAAATGCTATAAAATTTCTTCACATGATTTTGTACACACGGCGGATAGCTAACGATCGTGTTACGTCATCACCTCTCTATTGCATTCCATATAGGTAGCGGATCCGTCACAATACGTGTGCAATGAGCTTTATGTGGTTGATAGAAGAGTCATAGCACTTAGGAACAGTTCCTTATGGTTTGACATTTAGTGGTGATTTGTAATAAAGAGGATGCTTTGCAATATCGAGAGATTTTAGAAATGGAATATATTGTAGTGCTACAATATATTTATAGAACCTATTTGAAACCCTGTGATATCCTAGGCGTTTGTGGCTGCAATTGTCTCTGCTGTTGACGCGTGCCGCTCGTGTGTATGAGCACATACAGTCATTATACTGATTGGACGCTATCGTGAATCATGATCTTCTTTCTGCTGCCCTAATTTCCGCCTTTAATCTTGATGCCTTAACAAGATAATCACTTTCAGGAATTAAGTACCTAAATTGGCTCATGCTATGAAATTGGTGGAGAAGATTGACAACACGAGACCCGTAATGACTGACCTTAATGGAACCTGGATGTTGCACATGTCTGGACTGTAATCAGAGCTCTGAGACATACTTTATTGGCCTTAGTCATACTACTAACATTGGCTTGTCATGTTTTTAATGACAAGACCAGTGGTGCTATTCTGGAAAGATCCCACCGTGAAAATTTAGGTGAAGTGAGCGTGATGTGAACTGTCATCCCACCTTACTCTACTAGGGATTGAGCTCACTTCAAACTCACTTCACCTAAGTGCTCACGGTGTGATGTTTACAGAATAGATCGGCGGCATAGCTATTCACAAAGGTACGATTCGCTACCGTATCGACAATGGCACTTGTTCGATTACCTGATTTATGAACAGAAGGACTGGCAAAACGATATTCACAGTTCGGTGCGGAAGGGTTTTTTTTAACCGATTGTTGGTGTGTTTAGGGGGAACGCTACAAAATGGTAGTAAATAGATAATTGTGGTAGAAAATTTAAAGTTGTACATAAATGATTTTTATTGATTTTTCTGATATTATAGTTATCTGTGAAAAGGAAGTTTTGTACTGAAAAATGGGTGTGGGAATTTTATCAGTATGTACCTAGAGTGTTCGTAAAGAGAGCCTTCGCCGTCGTGGCATTTGAGGGCGCAGCTGTGCTTAATACCTTTTTTGCTTAGCGAGCAACACAACGTTAGTATATATCATATTTTGGCCACGACGGCTCTCTTTCCGAACAGACTCTAACAATTACTATTCCTAGCTATTTCCTCATTTTTATGTTATAAAACGTACTATCGAGGAAACTTACATCTGACCAATTTGAAAACAAAATTTCGTGCACACGATGACCATATCTATTAGTAAGCGTTACTATAGCTGCCGAGTGCTGCAAGCAAGAATAGTCCTTGCGGTGTATATATGTTCGTTTCTCCCATGGTCCCATAGTACTTAATTGAAAATGCATATTTGCAGAAAAGAGTGTTATTGGAGCAGCGGCAGATGCTCATAGAAAAAATCTGCTAGACTAACTACGTAAAAATAGAATCACGTACTCCATCTACCCAAATAATTTAAATCAAAATTATATAAATATACTTGGATCTATGCAGCGGTCAAAACAATAATAAAACTTTATAAACATTATGTAAACTTACTTCTGATAGTGCCTAACTTGGTTTGTTTTTAAACAATATTCGTTGTTCGATATCACTTCCGACATCAAATACCTGTCGGAAGAATTGATGTCTACATACCGTATTTGAACTGTCAAAATTGTACGATTTCGAATTAGTGAATAGACTTTAGAGGACTTCGTCGATAACATTGACGTTCGATCCGGCACGGAAGCGTATCGTACCTTTGTGAATATCAGATTTATGAAGTCAAAGTACCTTATCTACTGTTGATGATCTGTCTAGTGGTGAATCCTTAGACGGTCGCAACACCTGGACAAAGACAGCTTCTTGAGACATTTGCACCTTCACAACACTTGGCAATTCAGTACTTACAGGGCTTAAGCCATCGAGCCGCAATTGACAAGAATTCTTTATGGAATATGCAGAAAATTCGAAGGCAACTAAGAAAAAGAAACGGAATTGTACTTAAACATATCGAGAAACAACTTTACAAGCTTTAACCTTATACAGTTGTTTTTCTAGCTAACAATCAGCTTTTAAATGATGACCCAAATAAACAGAACATTACTAACATGACGCAGGGGTAATCGGGTCTGTTCCAAAGAAAGTGTTACATAAGGTGGAGTCGGCGCCCGCGCACCGACGCTCGTTTGCGAAACGCCACTCCGCTGTTACGTCACTATACTTTAATCTGCAAACCACGAGGTACATACCAACGTTAATTTCGGACAGCAATGGATGGATTATGACGTATGTACCTAATGGAAGGATTTTTAAATTTCAACATAACTGTTAGTTATTTTCTTATTACGGGATAGGTCTGTTATTGACCACGATCTCGCCTGAAGGAAAGCAATGGATGAGGTCTACATCTACATTGAAACGAGCGTACCCAAAAGATGCTAGCTAATCCATTGCTTCTTAAGTCCGAAAAATTTGTCTGCTCAACAACGTCAATAGCGCAATGAATGTTGTTGAACTGTCAAAATGAAACCGATTCCTACTGTTAGTATGTTACGCAATTGCTCCGCGGGTTATAGGTAAGATAGATCAGTAAATTCTTACAATTTTGGAAGGAAAACATATCTCGTTCTTCCATATCATAATAGCGTTGGTAACTTAGAAGGATACAGCTGTTTTTCATATAACTGAGGTATTTGTTAATGCAATTGGATTGTGGTATGAATGGGTCCATGTTAAGGCCAGTAAGGTCGTGATCAACCCGCCTATTGCATTTATTAAGTACTTGAATCCATTTGTTTTCTAGCACTTGTGTATTTAATTTCGGTTGAGAGGTAGGCAGGCAATACCAAGATTCGAATTTTGAAGTGTGAAATGAACCGTATTATGACGTAATCATACCTAGCGTAAAAACTAATTCAAATAAGTGTTCTACCATACTGATTATTTGGCAATTGACTAAAAGTGAATCATTATTAAAAATATTAGGCAGTCAGGACATTTCACGATATATTTTCTAATAGCAGAATGTATTTGAGCGACCTATGTACGTGGTTTACATTGAAGTTAATCGTCCGTGGCTCCATTGGTCACTTGATGTTTGCCTCTGGCAACCATGCATGTATAAAAAAGTGCCGCCATCGAAATTATATATATCTAAATATGGATTTAATAAGTACTATTAAATTATAGCTGTGCATTTGAATGCCTTGCGAAAACCTGCACGCATCAATGCGTAGGTATTATCAGAGCGTTAGTATATCGGAATTGAACGTATAGTGATTTAAGTTATTGACAACCCTACAACTTCTAGATAATAAACAGTATCTTTATTCTGATGATGATATATTCCTCATTATCTAAATAGAAGATCAGCACCCTAATTGTGTAACACACTACCAATCACAATCTGAATGATTTTGAAGCAAACTGCTAATCCATTGCTTGATATGTTCGAAAAATTTGTCTGATCCACAACGTAAATAACGCAATGAATGTTGCTGAACTGTCAAAATGAAACCGATTCCTTCTTACTGGAGCTGTGTTAAGCAAATAGGGTGCTGATTACCTGAGTTCATCCTCCTAATTGTCTGTGAAGATAATCTTTCCTACAGGATGGATATTAGTTACATAAAGTGGGTGGTCAAAGAAAGGGTCTATAATAGTGTTTGATAGCTGTTACTGAAACGTGTAGTTTACATTAGGAAGAGCTCAAGGTCATTACGTGTGTTAGTTTGGCTTAGCAGCTAAGCTAAAGATAACCTTCCCAGGTTCGTGACTTGGACATTGTGGACACATTTTTTATCATTTAGGTATATCCGGCTCTTTATTTGGAGTCCTAAATAAGGCGACGCGACGAGCTGATGACTAAACTACATAAATATCCTTATAACAGATATCCATTTAGCGATAACGGTCACTACACTAATGACCTTAAAATGGTTTTGTTAATATACTGTGCCGTGTTCAAATGCAGTACTTGTGAGAATTATGTTATGGGGGGCGAATCTTCAATAATACATAAGTAGATGATAAACTTTGATATATAATACATATTAGCGTTTTTTATCAATTTATCTCAAAGAAACGTAGTAAGTATATGTATAATAACGCCACTATTTTTCTTCTGATTTTTATTTAAAAAAAAAACCTAATCCTTCATATTCAAAAGTAATTCCAAACTTGGCTCGAATGATCGAATGCAACCATAGTAATTTTCCTAACAGCCTGTACGACATAAAACATGAAACATTTGCATGAAACCTCTACAGTATACATAAGTAAGCACCATTTATATTATTCCAAATTCGTTTGTAGGGTCGGGTTTCCCGTATAAGCAGATGTGCCTTCGTTAGATCCTCCTGGTCAGATAGGTAATAGAAAATGAAGCCAGACAAGATGATTGCACGTAATTGATCGGTTTGATGGAATTGGCACTGATCCGAGGAAAGTGGCTTATGTAAAGAGGTGTTATGCAGTTCAAGTCACACTAGATTTTCGACCACTGTCGAAATTTTCCATTAACCAATCCAACATGAATAGCTGTAACTTTACTTACCCTGTAAATGTCGAAAGACCTTTGTAGTTATGCAGGCCATCTAGAAGACGATACAGAAACTGTCGAATGCGATGATGGCCGCCCAACTTAAAAAGTTCGTGGTATCTTCAATAGATGGCGTTAGTTTAGAAGTGGATTTAGTTCTACATAACTCCGGTAGTAAGCGCTTATACGAATGAGTTTTTTTTAACTGTTTTGCTAACTTTCCAGGGTTTACCCGAAGGGTGCCAAACGTAACCCTATTACTAAGCCTCCGATGGCCGTCCGTCCATCTGTATGTCAGCGGGCTGTATCTCATGAACCGTAATAGGTAGACAGTTGAAATTTTCACAGATTGTTTATTTCTATTGCCGCTATAACAACAAACAATAAAAATAAAATAAAGTTAAAAAGTAAAGGGGATTCCCCATACAAGAAACGTGTTTTTTGAAACTTAAGTATTTAAAAAAAATGTAGTGTTAAATATTGTACGGTGGTACAGAACCTATCGTGTGGTTATCCGCCTCGCACTTGGCCGGTTTTTTATTGTAATCGAGTGAATGCATCTTGACCGCACACTGCTGAAAATGTGGCTCAACTTAGCTATTTGGTTGGAGATTATTGCTATATTTATTCACCGTTCTTTAGATTGATGATCATTCTTAATTATATTATTAATTTGGCACTAATTAGTAAATAAGAGAATACTCATCTATTCTTTTATACATTAAGTAATTATTATGTAGGCCCGCAAACGGTTAAAAGGAGTTTAAAGGAGAAGTAAGGGTTTCAAGGAGTGGTCTACTTTTTGCGGTAAGTAAATTACTTAACTAGGTATATAAATAAAAATTGGAAATATTTGGTTGTTTTTTAATGTTCGTCATCCTACTATCATATCCTACTTAATATTATAAATGCGAAAGTTTGTGAGGATGGATGGATGGATGTTTGTTACTCTTTCACACAAAAACTCCTGAACGGATTTGGGTGAAATTTTGCACATAGATAGTTTATAACCTGTATTAACACATAGGATACTTTTTTATCTCGATATTCCTACGGGATCGAGACTTATGCGGGCGAAACCACTGGAAGCTGCTAGTAGTTCACAGCTCCATATTATAAGGTTTTTAGGCAAAAGTTTTCTGGAAAATTAAAAAATGACACACCGTCAAACTCAAACTCAAAGCATTTATTTCAATTAAACCAATTACAGGCACTTTTGAATTGTCAAAGAGTCGGTCAGTTAGTCAGAAAATTGAAGCTGGTCGTCCATTCCAAAACGTAGATCTCTATGGAGAAGAATGGGCAAGGTCTGTCGGGTCAGTTAGGTTCAGTGGGTAATAAAATAGGATATTTTAAGTACCCAAGTTACTTATTCACACTTTCAACCTTCACAGCATAAAAAGTCACAGCGGGCATCGAGATAAGTAGTCACTAAAACCACAGAATACATCTAAGCTAGCGTCTAAGAGCAGCTATCTGCCTACTCATACAAATAAATTGAGTTTAAAATTATATCTATACTCTATATACGTTCTTAGCACTAAGACCCCCCATTGTGTCACCTCTTGTAAAATTTCTACTTTATATCTGTAATATTTATGGTGTACTTACATAATAACGAGGAATATATCTGTCTATCTATACTAATAATCAAGCTGAAGAGTTTACTTAGTTGTTTAAAAAAGCCAATTTTTCACGAAAAACAGAATTTGTCTAAAATTTTCTGCACACACGCAAACCTTACTTCTGTTATTAAATAATTTTAGGGAGAAAGTTCAGGAGTAAGAAATAAATTAAACTTCATAAAAATATAGTTGAGTTGGTTGTCAGCGGGTTCGCCATTGAAAATAAGCTAAATACAATGGAATCAATGAACGAACGTACCTACTACCAAAATATTCTGAAGTTCTGAAAGCGCTATTGAACAATTCCTAAAGCAGAGGTTTTGGAATGAAAAATAAATCCAAAATTTCTAACATTGTTATGGTTGAGCGACCTCACAGTAAGCTTTTGCTTCTAAAATAAAAACTCATATCATTTATCATCATCATGAATGAATATAATTTAATCGCGAGCGTTAAAGCGGGTAAAATGTTCGAAAAATAAAAAAAGATAGCAACGCGAGTAATCTACTACTATACTAGGCAAGGCAGGTACTATAGTAGCATAGGTTTATGTTTGACGTAAAATACAGCTAAATGGGCCCTGATTCTCCCCCCTTACTCGACGCATAGTACAATGCGTCTGCCAGCGGCAATTTTTCTGAAATTCATCCCCCCCACCCCGTGGGGGTGGATCGTTAAGGGAGTGCAAGTTAGAGGCATATTTTAGAGGGTGTGGGGCCTACCCGTGTCCCGGCCAATGTCATAGGCGTTCGTTGGCCGTCCTCAGAGGTCGACCTAACCTAACTCAGTCGACCAATATTTTGATGTAGTCTTCAGCATTTAAATTGGAACTTTATTTAAATCGCGTTAGTGTTCATAATGGACTAGGTATGAAGAAAATTTAAAGAGACAATGTTGTTACAATGTTATTATATGCATTGAAAAACTGAAGTGACAGACAGAAATGGTTTGATGTAGATCCTGAAGTGTAGGTACCTACCTAGGTACCTTTGTCTTAAGTTTTTGCGCTAATGGAGTTAGTAAGTTAGTAATGGCGTCTTAGTTGTCGTGATAGCTATGAAAACATTAAATTGAGGTCCTCATTAGTTTCTTGATTGAACTATTGATTTTCAGTTTTGACGTGTAAAATATTTTTGACGAAGGTTTCGTAGGTACCCGAAAAATTAAATTAGGTTAGTTTTCAAATAGAAACGTCCTTCTTAATAGAAGTCATTATAAATGTCCAGTAACAAAATGCTGTTTGGCGCCTACCATTATAACTTTAATCACCGAACAGGCTTAGATAAATGGATTACCACTAGATTAGTGTTAAGCTCTTTAATGGTCATAGGATCAAGCCTTGGAATCCAATACGGGGGGACCACAACCCAATCAATTTAATCTAAATCCAATGTTGGGATGTCTAAATACGAGGATAGTTATGAAGCTAGTAAAGCGACTAGCATGAGCCTCGTGGAGGTATTTTGAAGACAGTCCAGTGTTTTTTTTTTGTTTGTAAATTAAGTTATAAGGCTCAATTGGGCTAAGTTACTGGCATCCCATCCCCAGGCACATAATTATCTTAAAACACTTTCAATCACAAACCGAGGGTTTTTGAAGGAAACTGCTAATCCATTGCTTCGTATGTTTGAAAAATTCATCTGATCAACAATGTTATCAACGCAGTGAATGTTGTGGAACTGCCAAAATGAAAGACGTTGCCATTGTTAAGTGTGTTACCGCATTGGTTACTCTCCCGTGTTAAGTCCAGATTTATTTCTGCTGTTTTTTTTTAATTATTTTTAGATACTTGTTTGTGAGTTTATTGTACATAAATATTTTTTAAGCGTTTGTAATATTTTAAAGGTACCGTTTTCCTTGTTTGTCGCTAAGCGAAAACCGTTTGATTGTGAGTTTCAGAACTGTTTACGGAACTCCGTTTCGAGATTGAAATTTGAGTGTTCCCATTACAGTATACATACAAAGGACACATTTAGAAGGATTCGCTGTGTTTGTATATTGGAGACGTATTGATTTATTTTGTTGTACAATTTAACTAGAAAAATTTTGTTTTGGACTTGTCTCAAGAGGTAGGTACCTACTGGTTTTGATGAAATTATTCACTGTTTATGATGTGGGTACAAGTCTGCCCTAGGTTAAACCTACTTAAAATAAATAAGTATACCTAGGAATAGGGCGACCTTATTGCCCACTACCTAATCTTTTCTGACGGCAAAGGTATCTCTGGATATCTTAATGTAAACTCTCTTTACTACCCAAAATAAGGAAAATGTGTAACAGCAACCTTATCCATTCATTCTCTAATGGATGTTTGAATTACCAATCCGCATGCCAAGATGGCATTGCGGTTGTGGCAGATTGGCAATGTCCCATCAGGATTCTTGGATGATTCGATGTATGAAGGAGAACGAGATTGTGCTGTAGATAAATAGCTATATGAAAATAGAAACATTAATTTTAAAAATCGGTTTATTATGTTCTCATTGTATATTTTCTTCTAATACTTATTTGCTATTGTCAAAAAACCGTTAAATGCAATACAAATAATAAATACAAAATTTCCAGACAAATAAGCTCCAACCGCAAAAAAATCAAAACAAGGTTTCAATCAAAAAAATTAAATGCGTCGCATTGTTCTGTGATTAAAATTTGAATATCGACCTCTGCCCATCTCCTTTTAACCCCCTCCCCCCTCCCCGAGCGCCTCTCGCTGTAATTCAGTCAGAATTTCAGGCTTCAGACGACCCTCGCCAAGGTCGCAGACGGCGTACGCACACACGCGGCGTGACGCACACGCACGCCTCAATATACCTGCACCTCATTGGTACATGCGGTCGGCCATTAAACTTTAGGCAGAAACATTATAATACATCCTATACATACATACATTATATACACTGTACTCTACCTACCTGCTAGTGTGGTGGTGTGCGTAAAATGCGATGAAAGGGATTTTGATAATATAAAGTCGTAAAGAACATGAAAACGTCAGATGAATGATCGTACGTTCGAATATGAAATGATACAGAATGAATTAGTCTGATTCACGGGGTTTGGTTTTGTGTTGAACAAAAAAGTACATTGAATTAGAGATTTAAAGAATGATTATTTAATTTTAAATATTTTGGAGATGGGTAGGTTTCTGATATGAGATGAAAAAAAAATGAATGAAATGTAGGTAATTGAGTTTAGATTTATTTACGTCAGGTTAACATAAGTAGATAAGTATGTAATGTTCCCACTGCTGGGACAAAGGCCTCCTCTGTTTGAGAGGGAGTGGGCTGGAATCTAGCACGTGGGCCCAGTGCGGGTTGGTAGATGTCACATGTCTTCGAATTTTTGGTTAGTAGATAATTATATATTTTAGCTGAATTTCCTTTTTAAAAGATAAACTTAATTCCCATATTTGGACAGTTTTTGGTAGCCTAAACGCTTATAATTCTAATTAAGAACTAAGTAAACGTAATGTACTTCAGAACATCAAAACCTACTTAAAAATAGATTCGCTTTGATTTCTATTAACAGAAGTATTTTTCATTTAACAGAAAAATTTAGTATTCATTCATGAGTTCATGACCAGTCAAGAAATATTTTAGCAAAAACGTACAGTAAATGTGAAATAATGTTAGTGTTTATTATTGAATATTGTGTTTACAAGATTTTGCAGAAAGATGAATTTTTTCTATTAAAAATTGCAGTAACAAGACCATTAAATAAAAAGAAAGTGTACCCCTGGTGGGACTCGAACCCACAATCCCCGGCTTAGGAGGCCGATGCCTTATCCATTAGGCCACAGGGGCGATATTAGGCCGCAGTAAATTTTCTCCCGCTTACATACAACCCTTACTTGTGGAATTGGTAGGTAACAAAATTCACTAGTAAGCTAACATTTCAGGTTATTCATTTTCAAAGAGAGTTGGCTACTCGTCTTTGATGAGTTAGTGAAATGGTCTCAGTCTACAGAAATTCTTTAAAGAGATCGATAACTGAATAAATATTTTGTATATTTTTTTTTCGGATATTTTTTACATGCCTAGTGACTACTAAAGTTATAGAGAAATCAAATAGTCATAATACATGCCAGAACATTAAGTCCGCACCTGTTGTTACTTATCGACAAGAATTAATTTCATTGTCTACAGTTTGTTCCATAATATTGTATCAATGAGTAGCTACAAAACATATTACACATTGGGTACTTTATTGTACCTGTGCATTGATGGAACACAATTATTAGACAATCAAATGTAATCTGATCAATATACATTTAGAGGCTTACTGTATATTAATATATTTCCCACAAATACTGCACTGAAATAAAAATCGACATCCCGACTTCACAAAGTGTCAAGTTGTCGAGGTTTATCGCAGCTGACGTCACCAGGGCTGGCACGACAGATGCAAGCGATACTCGAGGGTTCTCAATGAAGAGTGCTTGCCGGGTGCATCCCTGACTCAAAGAGACCGGATTCAGGTCAGTCGATAGGCCGTTTTTGAATGATTTTTATTTTCACTGCAACAGAATTTTCATTTTGTAGATTTCTTTTGTTTGACGCGTAAACAAAAGACATGCTAACGTTTTCCGTTCATTTAGCACAGATTGTTTAGTACAAATCAACATCGACAGTATAGTTATAGGCTTTCGACGATAGCCAAGTAGGTAGTCCTCGTTTTAAAGAGTGTTTGGGACCTAAATTAGTTTCAGTTGAATTTCTTTTCAAACTACGAAGTACACGTAAAAGTTTTGGGTCAAATTCCTCTGGACATAGTCGGCTTAACACACTCGCTCAATCGCGTGCGTGAAAGAGTGTGCACGAGATGTAGGGGAAGGGAAAGACTGCGGGACTGTGCTAATCAATCAGTCTCGCGTTTATAGTACTCTGTGGTCTCGCGCGGCGCGCGCATTTTGTCGCGTCCAGTCTCTTGTAAACGTCAAATTATTTCGCGCGCGTTTACAAGATGGTGGACATACGCTCGTGGAACAAAATCACAGTAGCGGAATTAATTACACTATACCCATCATTTTCTTGCTTGTGGAAAATTTAATCCGAGAAGTACAAAAACAAATATCTAAAAGAGGAAGCTTACAATGAACTAATAGATTTTTGTAAGGAAAAAGGGTTTCTCGATGCCTGTCGAGATTTTGAAGTAAAGAAAATACTCTGTATTTCTTTAAGAGGCTCGTTTCGGAAGGAACTGAAGAAAGTGAAAGACAGCCAGCGCAATGGAAGAGGAACAGATGACGTATACAAATCTTCCCTTTGGTATTCTGATAATTTGCTGTTAACTAAAGATCAGGAACTACCTACAAGTAATATGTCTAACATCGATGAAGATCTAGCTAGAGGATGAAATCCTTACCAATGACGATGAAACCAATGGCTTACCAGAGGAGGAGCGTAATAAGGTAAGTTGAATTTCTTAGCGTTTAAGTATTTAAATAAAACATTTAACAAAATATAACATTTCGCCGTTATCAAAATACAGGTTAGAACATGTATTCATATATTTTTTTATAAATTGTCATAGTTTTGTTTAGCTTCCAAAGTTATTTGAGCGTTTCTTTGGAAATTAAAGCAACAGAATTTTTGAATTCTTCCTCATGTTGCACTTATTTGTTAGGTACGTTAGAAGGAGAATCACGAGATAATAATAATGATTATTTTCAGTGTGACGTAGCTCCGACTGTGAAGGCACACACACACACACTTCAACACAAACACACACAACACTTCAACATCACTTCAACGAAATAACAGAGAAGCTACATCAAACTACGGAGCAGAATTCTTAGAAGGCTACAGACGCAATGAACTTTCAGAGTTTGACATTTTAGGAATGAATGTGGCCAAAAAACTATCGAAAATGCATCCTTTGCAGGCCATTTATGCGGAATCCGTAATAAATAATGATTTACGCAAAGGTTTGCTAAACAAACTAACAGAAGATACTGGTTTAAGTGATAATCATTGTGACTGGAGATTTTCCTCTCGTTCAAGAAGTACATGCGAATTACCAAATACAAATATGGTACGGGTTGCTCCTGTCCCTAGCACATAAATGTACCAGTCGGAAGAAAATCAAGATTTCAAAGCAATTTTTTATGAAGGTCCTAATGCTATGTGAGTATATGTAATGATGTGAGGATTGATATTATTGTTGTTACAAAACATTAATGCAAGTAAAAGTCTCAAAGTCAGTACATTCTGTGATCAGCCTCATGGGCAAACAAGCCAAAATTATTCAATCTTGCACTGTTCTTTTTAATACTGAATAAAACATTTATCAAGACATGGTGGTTTATTTTGCCATATCTGTTCAACACATTTTATCAAGGATATTTAGGATACCCTCAACAGTCAGCTCTGTTATCATCCTTCCTCATTGGTTAGTATTTTTGTTTAGGATACCCTCAACAGTCAGCTCTGTAATCATCTTTCCTCATTGGTTAATATTTTTGTTTAGGATACCCTCGACAGTCAGCTCTGTTATCATCCTTCCTCATTGGTTAGTATTTTTGTTTAGGATACCCTCAAAAGTCAGCTCTGTAATCATCTTTCCTCATTGGTTAATATTTTTGTTTAGGATACCCTCAACAGTCAGCTCTGTAATCATCTTTCCTCATTGGTTAATATTTTTGTTTAGGATACCCTCAACAGTCAGCTCTGTTATCATCCTTTCTCATTGGTTAGTATTTTTGTTTAGGATACCCTCAACAGTCAGCTCTGTAATCATCTTTCCTCATTGGTTAATATTTTTGTTTAGGATTCCCTCGACAGTCAGCTCTGTTATCATCCTTCCTCATTGGTTAGTATTTTTGTTTAGGATACCCTCAACAGTCAGCTCTGTAATCATCTTTCCTCATTGGTTAATATTTTTGTTTAGGATACCCTCGACAGTCAGCTCTGTTATCATCCTTCCTCATTGGTTAATATTTTTGTTTAGGATACCCTCAACATTCAGCTCTGTAATCATCTTTCCTCATTGGTTAATATTTTTGTTTAGGATACCGTCAACAGTCAGCTCTGTAATCATCCTTCCTCATTGGTTAATATTTTTGTTTAGGATATCCTCAACAGTCAGCTCTGTTATCATCCTTCCTCATTGGTTAATATTTTTGTTTAGGATACCCTCAACAGTCAGCTCTGTAATCATCCTTCCTCATTGGTTAATATTTTTGTTTAGGATACCCTCAACAGTCAGCTCTGTTATCATCCTTCCTCATTGGTTAATATTTTTGCCACTTGTTATTCTTATAATTCTTGTCGAAACGTGACATGAACAGTATCAACACTGGCGGAGTCTCTTTTCATGTAAGATGCCAACGGGCTGTTATTGTTATAAATCGGAGCCATACCTACCTATTAATCCTAACATTATAACATCACGTCTTGTTTCCCCGAAGGGTTAGGCAGACGTGTACCTATAGTAGGTACTGTAATGGCCTGCCACGATACTAGGGCAGACCGGTACTTGTATGTCTGTTTGGTCTCTTCTAGAGGTGTGTTATTGGATATATGAATGAGACACACAGCAGCACTGCTATTACTATTTATTGGCTTATGGGAAAGCACATTACATTGTCAACCGTGAAGCTAGCACAGCACTCTACTCAATATAAAACAATTTGACTATAATATGTCATACTTTAAACCTATTCTATATTTCAATAAACCAGTGTTTGCCTTATCAGCCAATGCCACAATCCGTGGAGGATTCATGCTGAAGGCCGGCCCAATTAAAGCTTCTACAGTACACCCACATTTCGCCAGCTATGTTTATTAAAGTCCCATGTAATAGGGGGCGAGCTTATTGCCATCTACCGGGCACAAATTCAGACTCCGGGCTGCTACTGAGAAATTCCAGATAAAAAAACCCAATAACACTTTGCCCGACCTGGAAATCGAGCCCAGGACCTCATGCTCAGCAGTAGCGCTTGCGACCACTAGACCAACGAGGCAGATAATCCTAATCAATTCATAATCAATTTAGGTAACTATTAATTATCTAATTTTGAAAAACGAAACGATTTTACGAGTGAAAATCGCGCATGCGCCGTACAGAGGCCGCAACGGTGCCGCGCAGGCGACCGCCCGCCGCCGAGCCGCCATTTTGTGTATATTACACGATGCTCAGTATTACGGCGCCGCGGCGCTTGCGCTGATGTTCACACGTGTATTTTGATAAAAATGTTAAAATGGAAGAGTTCTAATAGAAGACTCTTTAAAGTACAGTGTCATTAGCAATTCTTTTGTGAACTGTGATCGTTGCTTTAGTGTTTAACTCGGCATCAATGCGGTGTACACGCGGTTCCGGTGCAGCGCTTCCGGGATATTCATTCGTGTACACAAACATGCGGTGCGGCTCCGGCGTCATGTACAGGAAGTCTAAGCGCTTAAGCCTGATTGATTGCTCAAATGCCCTAGATCTAATTTTTGGCTGGAATTTCCTTCGAGGCCTGTTGTCGCTAGATTATATTAGACAAACTTTATGAAGTTGACTACTATACGGGGTGGAATTTTTTAACCTCACCTGGAGGGAAAGTAGGTACCCTAAATAGCTGGAGATAGCAAATTTTAGTCAAAGGTAACATTACTTTATTTTTAAAAAGAAACAATTCTGCATTAAAAGATTTTCGAAAATTCTCTTGCCACACTCGGGAATCGAACCGGCTAAAATCCGGAAAAATAACATCCTGTACTTTTATGGCGTCAATCGATAGGGTCAATCATAAGGATCAAATCATTCTAACAAACATGATAAATTAAATGTAAGGAAAACCATCCCTTGACTACACTAAAGTAGGATCACTCTTTGGTCTTAGGATAAAGCTTAGCTGATCCACAATTACAGTTCGGTATAAATACATAACTTCTGGATTGATGAAACGCTATTCTATTCGTTTAGTTTTTATGGTATGGTATTCTAAATGGACGCCTAAAATAATATTAAGGCTCCTTCAAACAGAGAATCGCGCGCGACACAAGGGCACCGCTCGTCGCGCGACACGCGGTGTCTTTGTATCGCGAGCGTTTCGCGTCGAGTGTCGCGTCCGTTTGCAGGAGCCTTTGTTGTTGGATTTTCAACTCTCGGCGCTAAGCTGAGCTTTGAAAATCGAACGTGCGCTTTTATTTAGGCATTAATCTTATAGTGGGCATAATTAGTAACCTCTATCCGTCCAGCCATCTAATGAAAGAAGTAGATAGGTTTTTGGGGACAGTAGGTATTGTGTTTTATTTTTTGTATAATAATAAAATAGGTAGCGTGGAACTCTTGATGTTTCAGAATGACGGAGTCATTAAATAAAACGTAATTAATTTCTTAAAAGATATTTATGTTAAGTATAACATTTATCTTTTAAGAAATTACCTGTGACTATAAAGACGAGTTTTAATGTGTTTCAAGCTTAAGCAATTTAACGAAATGTAGCGTTACGTGTAGTTATAAACCAATGTGTTGGTATAATGTACAGACAACCAAACAGCTAGGTATATAGGCAATAAAATTCAAAATTTCTCATTTCTATTATGTACTTACTAGCACTTTGCCCGCGACTTCACCCGCGTGGATTTCGTACTTTCCTCTAAAAAAATTTACGCCTCCTCCACCCTCTTTGAATGGTTTTTCGAAAACTAAATTTACGATCTTTATAATTTATTTAGATAAATATGTAATCGGGCAAATTTTTAAGTTTATAGATCAAAGGAATAAGATTTTTCAAATAAAAAAAAGCGTTTTGTACCATTCCATTGTATGACTTAAACATTATTTATACCCATTTTCGAGTTAATTGAAGCAAGCAGTAAAATCCGTCCCTTACACTTTAATACCCTTTTCCACCCCGTTAGGAGTTACCCTTTTCTACCCCGTTAGGAGTTAATTTTTGAAGAAGCTGAAACATGTACTTTTCTATTCTTTGTTACCGAGTTTCGAGTAAATCTGACAGCACGTTACAATTTTTCCTTACCTACTAACTTTAACACCCCCTAAATCCGTGTGTTCATTGTTAAAACTAAAAGTGACAATCTTTATAATTTACTAAAGCAAATATTGCCAAGTTTCAAGTGTACTAACCAGGTATAATATGCTGTGGATAACGGTGTGAGTTTCACATTTATATAATATATTTGTTTATATTATTTGCGCAGATATAATGTGTTACTGTTTGTTTGTCCCAAATAAATAAATAACCAAAAGAATACGATTATTATATAAACTGTATCCCTCTTTTCATCCCCACAGGAGTGGAATTTTAAAAATCGTTTCGAATTTTTCCATGACTTAAAACAATTTTTTTTTTATATCAATTTTTGAGTTAACCAAGCCACGCAGTAAAGTGCTCCGCTGTAAAATACTAGCCCTTCTCACCCTGTCAGGGGTAGATTTTCGAAAAACCCTGATCCAGGTTATTCTTTATTTTTGGTCTTAACTATTAATACTAAGTTTTGAGTTAATTCGACTGCGCATTAAAATTCTTCCATACAAACTTTGACACCCCCAATCCCCCTCTTGGAGGTAGTTTAGAAAAACAAAAATTACAAAGTTCATAATTTATTTAGATGAGTACTCGTGCCAAGTTTCATGTTTATTGTCTCAAGGAATAAGATTTTGCATAGAAACGAAATCCCCGTTTTTGCTCCCTTAAAGGTCGAATTTCTAAAAACCCCTTCTTAGTGCTCCCCTTCATTATAAAAAGAAGCTGTGTGCAAAATTTCACGTTCCTAGTCCCAGTAGTTTCGGTTGTGCGTTGATATGTCAGTCAGTCAGTTTCTCCTTTTATTTATATAGAAAGAATATATGTAATAACTTTTTTAGTTTAAATTAAAAACATTTAAAAGGATGATGTAAAAAACTAAAAACTTACTACTTATTACTTACTAAAAAACTAGGTACTTACAGCAACTCTCAACATTGTTTAAAACTGGACGCAAATTAGCCACCTGCAGACCTACCTTTTTGTTTGACTGTACCTACCTATTATCTCTATATATTTATGTACTTTAGATTAATCCCATTACGCTTTTATTTTGCTATTAATTAGATTGATGTTTTCCTACTGTTGTAGTGTTTCGAATGGTTCCTAGATATCGTAAAAGCTGATAGGAATATAGAAGTCAATACGTTAGGCCGCAGACTTCACCTGTCTACTTAGGTATATAACAAGAAACTATAACACTACAGCCATGTTTCTCTGATATTCGTGCCGATTCTCTTGTACACCGAACTGAAGAAACTAAACTATCACTAAAATTCGTTACTTTTGGCTATGACAATCTTAAAGCTATTCTGCAAAAAAAAAATGTCACTAAATTTAAAAATAATTTTGACAGAACTAAAATCGAATTTGACAATCGCGCGACTCCACGTGGTACTTGTTTGCCCTACCCCGTGATTTTTTTTTAGAGCCGGAGGCGCGCAGGAGGGGGGGGGGGGGGCAGCCTCGACGTGTTTTATATGGAATTTTTCAATTTTTGTTTGAAAATATGAAAAATTATTACCTACATGTTGAGTTTTAGGGGTTTATGCGTTTTAAAGAGGGGGTCGAAATTTTCATTATTTTTGCGATAGGACACACCGTTTTCGAGATATAAGCAAAAGAAAAGAAGATACAGTACTATTTTTGCACCTGAAGTCGAGGTGTTGGTGTGAATTTTAGTTCTTGCCAACTAATTTTAATCCACACCTTTTTAATCGCGATTAAAAATAGTCAGATTTAATTAGAAAATCTAAATTTTTGATGAAAAACGACAAATTCAGAATAGAAAATTACCATTTTCACTAAACTAATAGCTCAGTGCCATCTTAGTGCTGTCAAACTAAAATATAGTTTAGTTGTGTCACTTTAGTCAATTTCAGAATGGGAAATCGTCGTCTGACAGGAATAAACTAAATTTTGGTGATTTTTAGTCTAGTTTAGAGGCATTTGTGACAAGAGAATCGGCACCATTGTGAATGAACTAAAAAACGGGCACTTAGGACGTTCCAGCCAGTGACATGGTCTGAAGAAGCACCGCACTCGCACTGGGTGTTGCAAGAGTCAGTACTTCCCCACTTCGTCAAATGGTGTTTGTGCAGCCTTCTTGGTATTCACCGATTGAGAGCTTTCCATATAGGCCAGTGCAGGTCATACCCGGGAAGCAAATGTTGCTGGAGTTTGACGAAGTCGGGAGGTGGTGGATGCTTGGCTTCCGTTGCCTGTTCACTTGCACCTTTGATGAGCTAAAGAATGCCACTGATCTCTCAATTAAAATAGCTACCTACTGGGCTCAAACCAGGGGATATAGTCTTTCCTTAGATCTTGATAACCAGTCCACTTTATCTACCCAAACCCGTAGCCCAATATGTTTTGTTTCCATGTCTTACAATAGTCCTGCACCAACCGGGGGTTGTTCTTGGGTACATTTGTATAGTGCATATAGGGACGATCGTCGGTTGGTGCCTCCTCATCATTTAAAATGGTCTAAGGGGCCGATGAGCGTTGGGGTAGACGTGTTCTTGAGTGGAGACCGCGAATCAGCAAACGTAAGGATGCCCTCAGGCTAGGTTACGATCTTCGCAGGGTGGCTGGTAGCAGCTGGATGAAAGTTGCCGAGAATCGAACTGAATGGCGCGCAAATGGAGAGGCCTATGTCCAGCAGTGGACTGCTGTAGGCTGATGATGATGAAGGGGCCACTGCGATTTGGCTTCGGCCACTCGTACGCCTTCTAAAGGTCCGGGACCAGGGTCCCGATCCCGAGATATGTTAAGAACATTTTTAAAATAATAATCAATCAAAGTACGACCGACACGTAAAGAAGAACAAACTCTTCTTCACCCTTCGATGGGACCTGAAACTTTATGCTCAGCAGTTGTGATACTGCAACTAGATTAAATTGACCAGACAATAAATAAAACAGACATCAAAGGAATTTTACAGCTTTAGGCAACTCCACTTCCTTTTTATTCCAACGCACAGTTCGGAATTCGGGCCAACTTTGCCTTTATAGTTTGGATCCATTCAATACAGAGTTTTGGGGAAATTTAGTGCACCATAAACCAAATTTTAGGCTTTAAAATGCTGCAGTATTAAATAATGGCTAGCTCAAGCACCCGGTAGAATATTTTACACTGAAGTTTCAGAGTTTATTTGTGCAAGTTTGTAAGGTACAATATTTTCCAATTGATGGATATAAATTTTCCACTTTTGTCTGCCAAGCGTGAGGATCAGTGTAATAAGGATTTTTTTTTCTTCTGTTGTCTCTAACATTACTGAGCGTTGACCATCTGCTCCAAAAATCTAAGTTCCTCTCCGCAATTCATGACTCCTTCTTTTGAAAGCATACTTGATCTAGAAGTGGACTTTGTTAAGCTTTATTTGTATTATGAAAACAAGCCGATTGCCCGATGTGAATTTCATGCCGTATTTCATCCCTATTCAGAGGATGAATTTTCAAAAATATTCTCTTAGTGGTAGTGCTCACCTTAATTATTTATGGTCTGTCTATTCATACACGAAATTTCATCATTATGAACAACTTTTACTATGGGACCAAACCTGAAATCGTGAAAAAAAATGTACTGTTCCCTACATTTCTCTGTTTTAAGGATTATAATAAAACTTAACAATGTAAAACTACCGTTTGTAATAATAATAACGTATAGTCTTGTGGAGCACAACGTAACATGCTTATTTTCTTCATTTTCATTCTAAGTTTTTTATTTTTCTTTTTTTGTTCTTCAGAAAGGTCAGGTGCGTAGTACTCGCAACCGGCGTGCATGTATGACCAGATGTATGACCGTAAACGAGGCAAAAGGAGTATCTAAGGATCGTAGCAGGTGGAGTTCTGTAGTTTCTTCCCATAGGGGTAGCCCTATGGGAAGAAGGCGTGAGTTTATGTATGTGTTTCATTCTAAAATAAAAGAAATAACCAAACAAACGATGAGGGCGCCACTGCGCGCGCGGTATCTGACATATCTTCCACATAAGATTAACAGCTTTTAAAGCTTTGCATTAGCAATGCACAAAATGCAGCTGATACTTCAAATTAATTTCCGATTTAATTTTCAGCTTGCCACAGAAACTTGTTATTAAAATAATTTGCATATCAACGCGCGTACAGCTGCGTATATAGGTACCCAGATTTATTAACATTACGTTATTATGAAATAGACATCCATTAATAACTGCCTGCAGAGGTTTGAACTATTGCAATTAGTAGGCAACTGCTACTGCAAACTGCAATTAAATATCCGGGCTGCGCGTACGCTGATAAATGGCGAATTTGTTGGACGAATCATGCAAGACATAGCTATCGTAGTTTTATAGCGTAGTAAAGTAGTTTGTAAATGGATAAATTCGCGTTGGTCCCGGCTGTCATTTACTGATATTTGTTGACGAGTTTTTGACGGGTAGTCAGAACCCCGAAAGACCACCAGTCATACTGGGTTGTGGAGGTGAGATAGGCAGTCACTCCATGTAAAATACTGGTATTCAACTGAATTTATTTAGACTGGAAGCCGATACCAACATCCCAACATGTTTAAGAAAGATAGTAGATAACGACGACGGATACATTCTTTCCCAAACTTCGAAATTCGGATTTTGTTTAAAAAAAAATTCGCTTTTGCGACCATCACCAGAAGGGCAATTCCCGTAAAGTTAAGAACGTTCACAGTCTGATCTCAATCTCAATATGTCAAAAATACCTAGAATTTCTCTAGATTTTTGACAAGTTTTTGACATTTGATTGTCGCTGAGATGAGATTGCGACTGGATTTTGAAGTTACGGGAATTGGGCTTCAGTTTACATCTTTAATACATACTCTTTAAAAACTACGGACGGTTCTTCGGACTATAAGAATGAGGGAAGAGAGAGTTCTCCTGTGTCTGCGCACACACTTGTGCACTATAATATCGCCCACGCCGAAGGCTGGTCTCCGCTGAGATTGGTCGCCATGACCGAATTTCGGTCTGGAGGACTATTATTTATACTTTTTACTCTTCAAAAAGCTTACTTTTTCACTTATACGGTGTACGGTGGACCGCTGAAGAAGCGCTATTGAAGCATCGCATTTAAATGGATATTTTGTTTCGGTATTAAGCTTATTTACCTAAGGCTTTTGTTTAGTGACTAGAAAACATAATTAGTTGATGTTTTTTATCAAGTTTTCTACTCGGGTTTTCTCTTGCTGATTCCACCTTACAGGTGGTTCGGATAAATAGTAACAAAATATTTGTTGTGCTTTCGCGGGCGATTAACGTCTTTACAGACGTCATAAATAAAACCTATTGTGTCTCGTGTAACATCCGTGAAAGCATTAATATACTTTAAAATATTACTAAGTAACCTATTTATACCGCATGTAAGTGGATTAAAATCAAAACTGCATATTTTTATAACCTTATCTCACACATATTTTTCGTTAAATTGAGAAATGCATAAAAATGTAGTGTACCCCTGGTGGGACTCGAACCCACAATCCCCGGCTTAGGAGGCCGATGCCTTATCCATTAGGCCACAGGGGCGGTGGGTGTTATGTGTAAATTTCCCTTCAGTAACTACTTATCCTTAAGAATTTAGACTGCACAGTGTTGAGTTCGTGGGTGTTTAAAGATGTTCAGCAAGAAACAATCTATTTTTAACCGACGAAAAAAAGAGGTTCTCAAGTCGACGCGTATATATATATATATATATTTTATGATGACCACGCATAACTTTTTACATAGTCGTCCGATTTGAACGATTCTTGTTTTATTCGGGAGGGTATTCCTCGAAGTTGGTTTCATGCAAAATTTATTAACTTTGCTAATTAATGAATTTAACATGGGTAGTTTTTGAGTTAGCTTCAATAATATGTATTTTTGCCACCTATTCTATATGGATGATGTTATAATAACTTCCTGGCACTGTAATTTGCATAGCAGGTAGTGGTATTCGAATTTGTGTGGAGTCGGTACCATAACTAAAAATCGGCCAAGTGCGTGTCGGACCACGCACAATGAAGGGTTCCGTAGTTGGGATGAGTTTATTTCAAGAACAAACTTAAAATTGTAGTTGAAAAACATGTTCTCTCATACATTCCAACTGCAAATGTAAGTTGGTTGACTATTACTCGTAAACTTGTAAAGCCTACTTAGCTGTGATAGTTTTACTTTTAGCTTCGTTGTATATACCACTACCGCGAATTTTTACACCCAAACCACCAAAACTAACCGTTTAGCCGCCAGGGACACTTGAGTCTAACAAAAATTAGCACTTTAAAGCTTACTATTTCATAAACGGGGGATCCGTTTAATCGAAAACTTGTGTTCTCAAACCCGCAATATTTTTGAAAGACCTTTCCAACAACACCCCACACAATGGGGTAGACGAGAAAAAAAAATAACATCCCTACTTTACGTTTACAGGAGGTACCCTAAAAAAAAAAATTATTTATTTGTTTTACCACTTTGTCGGCGTGATTAATATGTCTATCCATGCCGAATTGTAGTTTTCTAGTACTAAGAGTCTCTGAGCTAAGCTGCGGACGGACGGACGGACGGACGGACATGGCGAAACTATAAGGGTTCCTTGTTAACTACGGAACCCTAAAAAGTGAAAAAAAAAAACGAAAATACAAAACCTAAGACACCGACTTCCGAAATCAAAGTTATTTTTCACTATGTAGTGTTTTTTTGGAAGTCGGTTGTTTTTTTTTTTTTTGTAAAATAGGTTTTTAAATGTTAGACCGTGTCAATTTATCAATAGTTACATAGGTACTGGAGATTGGCAGAATGGTCGACATCGGCTTTGCTTGCCATAATAAGAAATAGAACAGAATAGAATACGTAGGTACTGTAAGTCTCTTATCCGAGTTGTTTTAGGTCGTTAAATTAAGGCGAGGTAGACCCTGCGAAGTAGGTATTTAACGCTACCAACCTACCCACGGAGCGAGCCGTGCGCTTACGTCGCCAGCGTGAACTTACATGAACCCAAAATGTGTCACAGTATAGGTAAGCGTGTCGTGTAGGCAGTAGGTCAACTCATTGGAACGAAATTCTTTGACGCGGCTTGGCAGAAATCGTCACTAACGAAAAAGCGCGTTCATACTTTCTTCTTTGAAATTCACACTTTCACTCTCTCTCTCTCTCTCTCTCTCTCTCTATCAAGAGAGAAAATTTTCCTTCATGGGTGTCGTTTTCAAGGTTTTCGAGGGTGCTGAAACCGATGGTAAAGTCAAAATGAAAATCCAAGATGGCGGCTGTGAACATTTACAAATTTCATTTCATTTCATTTACCCATGATGAAAAATTTGAAAATTTTCACAGCCGCCATCTTGGATTTTCATTTTGACTTTATTATCGGCTTTAGCACCCTCGAAAACCATGAAAACGACACCCATGATGAAAATTTTCAAAATTTTCACAGCCGCCATCTTGGATTTTCATTTTGACTTTACTATCGGTTTCAGCACCCTTGAAAACCTTGAAAACGACACCCATCAAGGAAAATTTGAAAATTTTCACGGCCGCCATCTTGGATTTTCATTTTGACGTTACTATCGGCTTCAGCACCCGCGAAAACCATGAAAACGACACGCATGTTGAAAAATTTGAAAATTTTCACAGCCGCCATCTTGGATTTTCATTTTGACTTTATTATCGGCTTTAGCACCCTCGAAAACCATGAAAACGACACCCATGATGAAAAATTTCAAAATTTTCACAGCCGCCATCTTGGATTTTCATTTTGACTTTACTATCGGTTTCAGCACCCTTGAAAACCTTGAAAACGACACCCATCAAGGAAAATTTGAAAATTTTCACGGCCGCCATCTTGGATTTTCATTTTGACTTTACTATCGGTTTCAGCACCCTCGAAAACCCTGAAAACGACACCCATGAAGGAAAATTTGGAAATTTTCACGGCCGCCATCTTGGATTTTCATTTTGACCAAATTTACGCTTTGAAAGTCGAGTCGTGACGATTTCTACCAGTTAACTCCTACCGCAAGCCGCGTTACAGAACTTCGTTCCTAAATAAGGGTTCCGTTTTTCATTCGAACATACGAAACCCAAAAAAAAACATACTGACTTATTTACACTATGTCCTACGAATGAATTGTTCGATAAATTAGCGGAACAGCCGTGCGCTAGCAAAACGGACATAGGTCCTACCTCGTCAAGGCCGACTGAATCGCAGTGCGCACGCCGCTGTATTATATAATATTTTATTATTAAATGATTTTAACTATTTTGCGAAATGTAACCACAAATTGTTCTTCTATTTGTTATGAACTTTTTACAGATATATTTTTTGGAAGTATTGCTTTCATAAGCTTCAAGCAAAATTAGAAAAACATCAAAAAAATCATCGATTAGACTCATCTTCCGATTGTTTTTTTGATCGAGTGAAGTTTTCGATATCACGTTTTGAACCACAAAAAGTCAAAGTATATATATGTATATATAAACGTATATAAATATATATATAAAGTATATATATATATATATATATAAACTACAATATATATTTTTTTTGGCTTTAAACAATCACTATTTGTTTGTTTATTATTGAATCAAAGTGATGCAATATTGGGTATAGGTCGCCTTAAGATAATTGTGAGAATGAGAAACAACATGATTTGGGGATGTGCTTGTGGAATGGTTTGTACAAAAATATAGTTGGAAAATGTAGGTACTAATTTACACCTTCAATAAATCTTTTTCTTTTTCAGGGAATCGACCTTAATGAAACCTGATGAAATGTCTCCGAAGTCTGGTCCAGATTTTAAAGATTTTATGGTAGAAGATACTTCGGGTGAATTTCACCAAAGAAATTGAACGCGATTAGCTCATCTAGACCGCGTTCTAGAGCTGTCATCGCGTTAATTTTTAATTGACTTAAAAAAAAAGAGAAGGCATTCAGCGAGTTTTTTTTTTCATTGTTGAATCTCGCTCTTAGTGCTCACAGAATGGATTCATGAATCCTAATTAATAGGGTTTGGCTTGAAACTTCTTGGAGTATACGGAACAAGACTGGCGTAACAAATATTGAATCCGTAGATAAATAATTCAATGATGTTATTGAGAGTGTGAAGAAAATACTGATGAGGACAAAATATTGAGTTCCAATGCTTTTATCAAAAAGCCATTTGAGAATCTTCACACATTCGCTAAATAAAACATGTCTGAAGTTAATTGAGTTACAGTTTATCACAAATACATAATTTACTTAATACCTATAGAATAAGTTATTTTATTAAGATATCATGATTATGACATCGCGAAAAAAAAAAATCAGCTGTTCTCTACAGTTTGACGAGATATGCGAACATAAATGTAGGGAAGAGCTGATTTTTTTTCGCGATTTTAGGTTTGGTTCCATAGTAAAAGTTGTTCATAATGATGAGTACAATGACCCCTTAAGAGGTTGTGCGTTATTTATGTTACATCTTGTATAACTAACTTATAGGTAAAATGTATGGTAATGGTTTTGAGTACGTGGTGTCTCTAATGAGATCAAAACGCGAACTGGCCCACGCGTTGATGAACGAGCGAATGTGCATACTTGCGTTCGATGCAATAATTCACTTTCACTGAGTGTTCGATTAAAACTCGAACGTATTCCCGAGAGCGAGGAGAAATTTTCAGAAGCCTACATACTTAGGAATACCTTCAGGTTTATCTCGCACGATATGACTTTCCAATGAATAATTTACCGATAATTTAAGCTTGTCCATTTTCAGGAGAGCTAAGAAGAAAATTATAAATAAAAACCATAATTATCCATCTTCTCTTGCCGTAGCAAGATCATCACTATGATCAAAAGATTAGCATACAATTATTCTCACTTACACTAAAATTAATCACTAAGTTAAAGTAATGAGTGTAGTTAAGTCATTCCTGGCTGATTGAAGCATGTAGCTGGCTCCGTGTTATGCGATACGTACCGACGTATCCAAACTCATCAATATCAATCAGCGGCCATTAGCGACGATGTACTCGATGCATATTCCTGCAAGCGCCAACCAACCATCATAACACGACCCTTCATTAAAATACAGCTTCATAAAATCCCCCTTTAAAAGTGCACGTAGTGGAGGCAGTAACAGCTCCATGAATATTTGACGAATCTCGCAAAACGGTTTGCCTTGGACTGCTTCCATCTTTCTCTCCAAGTGTCCATCATTATAGCTATAAAATATTGTTTCCGACGGATTTCGACACCTTAAAATATTATTAAATGGCGAATAAATTGTGGTCAATTATTTTAATAGGTAGGTAGGTACTCGACGACATTCTTGCTAGCATGGAATATTCAATTAGTGTACGATCGATAAAGTTACAAAGTTGATAGTGTAGTTATTTTAGACGCTCATGCTTAATTATTTTTGTCGTTTATAGAAACGTATTCAGTGTCTTTAAAGGTCTTGCCTTTTATGTAGAGTCATAATAAATTAGACACTTTAACAACACACAAAGTAGTAACGCCACGAAAAATGCCAAAAAAGTATTTCAGTTAGAACCTAAAGCATATTTATGATGTGTCACGTTTATCATGGGACGGTATAATCTTAAAAACTGCGGGTTTCGCCATCTTATGTTTATCGGCGAGATCCGACCGACCATTAGTCGTCAAAACATATCCAAAAATAAACCGTAAAAGGCGAAAACAACGCCCAAAGTATTGGGCAGACTATCCGTCGGTCAGCCCGCCAGACTGACAAATTGCCTGGCATTCCGCTCGATGGCTACGGGTACCGCGGAATAAGACCTCATATTTTCAATTTGAGAATTTTAATTTTTAAAGGCCGATTTACGATTTTACGTTAGTTATGAATGATAAATTGTTTTTTGAATAGGTGTTTTATTGTGCACTGATGAAATACTGTAAACTATAACATCACGCCTTGTTTCTCCGAAGGGAAAGGGGAAAGGGGGCGAGCCTATTGCCATCTACCGGGCACAAATTCAGACTCCGGGCTGCTACTGAGAAATTACAGATAAAAAATCGAATAACACTTTGTCCGACCTGGAAATCGAGCCCAGGACCTCATGCTCAGCAGTAGTGCTTGCGACCACTAGACCAAAGAGGCAGTTAAGTTGGTAATGTAGAATAGAACGAAATCGAACTAATATTAAAAAAAAAAACAAACTGTATAGATCGTTACGAATGATCTTGACTCTATCTTGATAACAACAAAGTATACAAGTATTAAACATACTTAGCATAATCCGTATTAACACTTCAAAATTATGAAAATCCGGGTCCTTTCTTAGCCGTAAGCATCTTATCTCGCACCAGAGCACATGCTGTAATTTATTTAAAGTTGTCATGACTGATGGCAACCTCAGTTTTCTAACTGCCAGAATAAAAATTATTTCAATCTTGCAAAGCCTGGGAGGCGATAAATTAGGGGTTCGCGTTGATCCTACAGAACAGCCCTTCATTTTCATAATATAATTAATCATTGTGAGCTAATGTTTTCAAAATGATCATGCTATATGCCTGGCCTGGTTAGACCAGAATCGCCCCTGAGTTTGGACCCTCATCAATTTGATAAATTCGCGTAGGTAAGTTCAACGTTCCATCGAGTGTGCACTCGATAATCTTGTTAAATCACGGTCGGGTTCGAAGATGAATAATACCCGTTCGATATCAAAGGCATTGTGTAGATTATACCCAAATTATTGAACACGATTATTTACTCTGACCTTATGAAGAAAATTAAGGAATTAAATTACAATGATTCAGCGCTGTTAAAATCTTGATAAATTATTATACTTAGTTATTTTTATAACGAACTCTGATTCGACAATGACGTACCGCAATTACTTATTCATTTCCAATCCTCTCAATACTCATTACTTTTCTCATTGGGTATTAAAAATGAAAAAGTCAAACTGCTATGTAGTGTATAATATATTGGAAAACATTGTGAACTAAATCTAAATAAAAAGAACGAGCAACATCTTGAATTTAAAGAGCACCCAGCCAGCAACGTAGCAAATGTCCATTACAAAACTTGTAAATATGGCAGGCTAAGCGTAAGTTAGGGCAATCGTAAGTCCTAGGAAAGCGCTGTGAGCGTGGTGCTAAATGGGGAGAGGGGGAAAAGACAGGCGGGGGGAGTTGGACGAGGAGGAAGGGGGAGAAGGGGGCAAAAGAGTATAGAAGTGCAACATCTCAAGGTCGGTTCGTCTCGGCCGGTACCTCTGGCTCCGTTTGCCATGTGCCGCGAAGTAGATATGTATCGGTGCGAGCAGTCAACACGTGTAACAAATGGTAATGGTCCTGCACTATCGCTTTTATAGATGCCTTTCTTTATTTACACGGTTCACGTGGATTCTTGGACGATTTTCAAATGTCAAGTTCAAAGGAGCAGAGATTAAGTAACGTGTGAAGGGATTAATGCTTTCGTGTTGGAATTTTAATGACTCGTGTAAACAGGATTCAGTGTGTATGAGCGAGTTAACTCGTCTAATGAACTGGTAGTCAATCGCTGTGATGAGATGAGAAAGGGCTTTATTTTATCACGTGTACAGTACAATCTTGTTTGTTACGAATTAACGTGATTTGTGTACTTTATTGTAATCCTCTTATTTTTTACTAGCGACCCGCCTGCTGTTTCGCACTTGTGCAAGCAAAGTACTGATGTGGCGACATGTCTAAAAATGGTAGAAAATGCCTCGGGCATTAAGTCCGCCTTTGTACGGTGTTCTTTTTACTTGTGCATAAAGTTTTAATAAATAAATAAATGTCAAAACATCGAGATTTCTGAGCTATATCAAAGTTAAATATTAATATTTGATACACATTAACCTTCCGGAATAAATTCTCTAAATGATGTTGAAAACCGCATCAAAATCCGTTGCGTGGTTTAGGAGGAGTTAGCGGATATACAGACAGACGCAAAAAGCGACTTTATTTTATACTAGCTGCTTCCCGCGGCTTCGCCCGCGTGGATGTCAATACTTCCCTATTTGAATCGGATTTTTACTAAAATAAGGTCCTATTTATTTGTGTAAATGTAATTTGCATGCCCTAACTAAACAAACAAAATAATATGGACTGTACATACAACAAAATTTGACTACTGGTAACACCTGTATTTTCTGCAAATAAATACTTTTTGATTCTTAAATAATTCTTAGTTGTCAACCACATCATCAGAAATGCGTGACCAAGCGTATCGATAACATCAAACTTGTTTATTATAAACTGAATACTTTCAGAAATTATTGATAAGAAGACATAAATGACATTTTATCTCACACAGTCACCATGAGACGCTTTATTTTTCTGATAAGAAGGTTTATTGAATTGAAATGTTGAAATTGACAATCTTCTTATTCCTAGTAATACACGCTAAAACTAGCAACACGTTTCATATTAAATGTACGACAAGTGTGGAATGATATCTATCTGACACCCTCCTACTTTTTGTGGCAGACGATTATGGAAATTGGCAAAGAGACCTTTGTATACCAAACATGATATTGTCGCATAATAATTATGTTCATGTCAATCGCGCTCGAAATGTCAACCGAACCGCATAGGTTCGCAACGACTGTCAGCCGTCGCCATTGGACGATGGTATTAATTACGTTTATTTGCACTTGCAACACGATATCTGTTGACTTCGAGCGCTTTCTCATATGAACCTATGCGATCAATCAAAATCAAAACATTTTATTTCACATAAGCCTACATGGGCACTTATGAAACGTCAGAAGCTAGGTGCACGGTTCCAATTGGTCGTTTCCTATGGAGAAGAGCCGGCAAGAAACTCCATGGTTACTCTTTTAAAAATAATTGGCTTTTACAATGTTTTCAAATATGGGAGGACAGTGTAGGCCTGTCCACAAGAACCAGGTTCTTAACAAAATAGAAAATGGTCTACAAATCTACAGTCTATTAAGCCGACAATGTTCTCACATTCACAAAATATAAAAGAATCTGTGTGTATAAAAGAGAAATAAAATAATAAAAATAATAAACTATTTAAACCAAATGAAACGTTATCATGCGACACTCCAGAGGTAGCTGTTTGTATTACACGAGTACCATGTATTCACATTGAGAGTTGTATTTGAAGTTTGTCGATTATTATCAATGCATCCGAACATAATTATCTAAGGATAAATTAAAGACATCCTAGAACGTCCATCTATGTCCCAACTATGTTGGCGTCGGCTTCCAAGCTTACCGTATGCAGCTGATTACCAGTATTTTACTTGGAGCAACTGACTATCTGACCTCCATAACCCAGTTACTGGTAATACCCCTTGGTAAGACTGGTTGTCAGACTTTCGGGCTTATGACGACCCGTAACGAACGAATTACAGATGGGACCAACAGCTTAACGTGCTTTCCGCGGCACAGAGGGGTCTTGGTATAACTATAAAGATGGTCACCCATCCACGGACCAACCGCGGCAAGCGTGGCTTAACCTGAACGATCGACCCGTGCGGCTGTTATTCATCGCTTACCTAATGAAAATGATTGAGATTTTTGGGTGACTTTTTACTGTGTTTAGATCTATTGTAGTGGCCCGATGTTTATGAGTCCGATTTATAAGCAGCATGTTACGGGTCCTAAAAATGGCAGGAATTGTGAGACTTTTTATATTGTACTCTAGCAAGAGTGATTGTTATTTCTTTCACTGTGTGAGAAAGGACTCATGCTTTGCATATTATAGACAGACAGGTTGATATCATTAATTAATTTCGTTGCAATGTTTTTCTTATTAACCATGTCAATTCATCCATCATTACACCCATCCTGTAACTACATCATTATTTGCAAATCACAGTAGCTTCATAATTAACTTTCCGTTTTTTTATAGGAATAGAAAGTGACTTCGTCTAGCCTGTCAAGGCGAAAGCGCCAGGGTAGCCCGCGAAATTAAAATTTTCTTACGTTTTTTGCAATTTACAGGTCAGTATTAGGTTGTATGTTGATCAAAATAAGTATGATTCGCGATCGAACTCGAACTGATATGCATTTACAGAATTTAGCCTGGTACACTCGCACTTTCGACTAGACATACCTACTTATAAGTAGGTAGGTGCATAATATACATCGTGTAACATAACTTGCTTTTGTCCGCGGCTTCGCCCGCGTGGAGATCGCAAATCATCCCACAGGAATTTGGGTAATACCGGAATAAAATGTATCCTAGGTCCTAAACCAGGTCACCTGTGTGCCAAATTTCATCGAAATCAGTTAAGGTAACAAACAGACAGGCTGACATACTTCGCATTTATAATAATATAACTAGCTGGGCCCCGCGACTTCGTTCGCGTGGAAGTCGTAAGATACACAATATAGGTACTAAAATAACAGCCACATTTTAATAAAACTCCCTCGTCCCCCGACCCGCTGCGTTGCATCGCCCGCCTGCACTATTTGTTTACAATTTCATGGGTTTTAATTGTTTTGCGCAGAAGCCTAATAATTTTTCTAAAATAAAAGTAGCTTAAGTTACTTCTTATAATATCAGCCAGTGAAAGTCCAGTCAAAATCGGTCCAACCGTTTCGGAGATTAGCCGGAACAGACAGACAAACAATTTAAAAATTGTTATTTAGCTATTAGTACCGTATATACTTTTTTAATTATATATTTTGACATTACAAATAGATATTTCAATTTTATTTATTTGTATAGATTAGTATGGAGTATGTATTAGTAGTAGCACTACTGCTGAGCATGAGGTCCTGGGTTCGATTCCCGGGTAGGGCAAAGTGTTATTGGGTTTTTCCATCTGGAATTTCTCAGTGGCAGCCCGGAGTCTGGATTTGTGCCCGGTTGATGGCAATAGGCTCGCCCCCTATTACATGGGACTTAAACATAACTGGCGAAATGTGGGTGTACTTTAAGTACACCTCTGCCTAACCCTTCTGGGAAACAAGGCGTGATGTTATGTTATGTTATTAGTATGGAAGTATGGATTGGCGCAAGCCCTGAAAGTAGTTTGTTCAGAATTTATCGGACAGTTTTATCGTGTATTTTATAAAATGAAAAAGAGAGATCTGTATTAAGGCTCCTACATACAGGTACATCGCGCGACGCGAATCGCGCGCGACACAAAGGCACCGCTCGTCGCGGAACACGCGGTGCCTTTGTGTCGCATTGCGTGTCGCGCCTGTTTGTAGGAGCCTTTATGAAAGAAGTGATAGAAGGCCACAATCAACTGAAAGCATTAAAAACTGTGCAATGCAATATTGCAGCTTACAGCATTTGAATAACATAAATGGAAAATGCATTTCTTTATAAATAACAGATAAAAAGTTTGCTTTATGATTTCCAGATGCTGCATTGTGAGTGTGCTTTTACATTGATATATTTGTTGAGGTACGGTCAGCGACAAAAGTCGATTAACAGCTATTTATTTAATGCTTCCACAAGGTGAACTAACTCGTAAGTGGTAACTTTTACAAAGACGATGGTCAAAGAATCGGCCGACCGAACTGACGACCGGTCGATCGTTAATCGACTTTAGTCGCTGATTGTACCTATCTGAGGACTTGAGCTTACTCTGTTCCACGTTCCACGTTATATACAAATAAATAATACTTTGGTATGGTAACCAAGCGTAAAATAGACCGAGTATGATAATTTCCAAGCTATTTCGGGTGTGGTGAGTGGATGACGTGCTAGCGAAGTGGTATTGTGAGTCAAATGGTGTTTTTGGTAAGCATAATGCTTCCGCAAGTATTCTCGGAGTACTTTGATATTGCCAACGCTGTAAACCGCGCCAGAGGTAATGTGGCGTGGCACTAATGTATCGCTGCTAAGTAAGATGTCTAAAAAAATCTGCGCCTTAATTGCGTAACACACTAGCAATCACAATCTAAATGATTTTGAAGCATATTCCTAATCATTGCTTTATATGTTCGAAAAATTTGTCTGCTCACCCACGCAAATAACGCAATGAATGTTGTTGAACTGTCAAAATGAAAACGATCCCTACTGTAAGTGTGTTACGCGATTAGGGTGCTGGTCCGCTTTGATCAAACAAGACCCTGCCGTATTTGTACACGGTATGAATTTTGTGTAGGTAGGTATCAATTTGATCGTATCATTTTATATTTGCCAGTAACTTTTTCCCTGAATAAAATAATAAGGCGACTGTTTGGTCAGGCCTATCATTGATTTCTTTCAATTTAATTACTGACAACACAAGTCAGTAGCGCATAGGACGATGCAGGTGACCATCAGCGGTAAAAGATCTACAAGCATAAATGGCGGGGTTAGCAAGGAGTCCATCTAAAAACCTTAAAAATATTTTCTCAATAGTTTTTAGCTTTCTTTCTCATCATTCTCTTTCAATCACAAGGAGGCAATAACTTGTAGCAGGTACGGTGTTTTAGCCTTCGCCACTGCTACCTATATTTTTCGCAAAGTTTATTTGAAGAAACGTGAATATTAATCCGTCTTTCGAATAACATTTTCACTCATATTACATTTCTTAAGGCTACGAATTTAAGCCGATATGTATTGATTTCCAATAGAAGTTCTGAAAGTCTTTGTAAGTACCTAAGTACTCGTTTGATGTACCTACCTGCGTATATGAGACTTTAGCAAAATTTATTAAGCACCTACTAACAAAGCACGTATTGGATAGGACATTCATACAAAGAAATAAAATTGAAGTGTCTGTTTGTAATGTCAAAATAACAGCTTTTTACTAGTAAAAAATTGTTATTTAAAAAAAAAACACTGCACTCATACAGCCCTGCGTCCATCAGTAGGTACCGCCCGCACCGAGCGCTCGGCGCCGTGCGTGCGTTGCGGCCGGTGCGGACCGGTCGACGTTCACCTTAAGGGGGAAGCGCTAAGGTAGCCCGCGAAATTCAAATTTTCTTACGATTTTTGCAATTTGCAGCTCAGTGTCTGTGTGTATGTTGATTAAAGTATGATTCGCGGCCGTAACAAATATGTATTTACAGAATAAGAATCAGTAATACAATTCCTAAAGTTAGTATAATCCTGAAATGTTAAGATTTCATAAAATAGTCATTACTTGAATTACTTGGTCTTAGAGAGTTGTATTGATGACTTTAATGATTATAATTTAGTAAATACATATTTGTTACGGTTGCGAATCATATTTTAATCAACATACAACCTAATAATGACCTGCAAATTGAAATTTCGCCTTAACTCAAGAGAAAGCAGAAGAAAAGTATAGTAAGAAAAACAAATGCCATATGTGTTGTTAGATTGCACATTGTGATTGTGACCTCCCCACCTATAGACAATATTGTAACCTTTTAACTTTTTAATTTCTCGTCTTTTTTTTCGAATACCTACTGGGCTTTTGGCTATTGTTAGTATGTGTATTTTATATTTATTTTGTAACTATTTTTCTTTCTTTCCTTTTCTCGTCTCCATGCAAGCATCTTCAATACTGGTTCATTAAGACGCAGATATATGCCAACGGCCTTGAGTGCATAGCTTGCGTGTTCTGTGCTGAGCTCGCGCAACGCGTCGTACGTCCACCCAGTAATAGGACTCGCCCATCAAGGAGCGATGTCCCAAATTAGACGCATTATTAATTTATTATTATACATAAAACAAAAGGTTCGATATTAAAACACGTATACTAAAAGATATATAATTAATAAATTATCTTTAAATTGGCGGATGGTGATAAAAATACGCTTGATAGTTTTTGCGTGATTCTCAGTTTTTTATCTGCGTTAGATATAAACATAATCTAAAATATTAACATAAGTATGAAAGTATATACGGTATTTATAACAAACAAAAAAACAATTTTTTGTCGGTCTGTCTGTTTGTTCCGGCTACTTAATCTCCGAAACGGCTGGACCGATTTTGACGGGACTTTCATTGGAAAATAGCTGATATTATACGGAGGACTTAGGCTACCTTTATTTAGGTATAAAAAAGAATTAGGGTTCCGCGCAAAAAAAAAATAAAGTCCGTGAAATTGTATAGTCGGATTTGAAAAATCCATTTTGCTTTTGGTAGCCCAATTCTCGAGGATGTTTATAGATTATTTAACATCACGCTACGACCCTTAGAAGCCGAGCAAAAAGAAAAAAGTCAGAAACAACGCTAAGCGAAAACGAAGTAATAGCCGAGCGGGCGATGCAACGCGGCGGGTCGGGGGACGAGGGAGTTTTATTAAAATTTGGCTATTATTTTAGTATATTGTGTATCTTACGACTTCCACGCGAACGAAGTCGCGGGGCACAGCTAGTTCAACATATTATGCCGGAAAGGTCCCGGTGAGAGACCAAACTAAGAGAGACACATGGCAGGGTAACATCGGACTTCTGCAAGGGGTGCACCGTTTGGAGATTTGAACATTGTTCGTGCTGCTGGACGATGCGCGATTCATTCTCCGAGTTTTTAAAGTAAATAACGCAATGAATGGTGTTGAACTGTCAAAAAGAAACCGATTCCTACTGTGAGTGTGTTGCGCAATTGCCTCGCGGGTCCATCGCACGGTGTATGATGTGCGACTCACTTGAACTCGTTTAGACGTGATCTTCAGTTTAAAATCATTAAAAGTCTGTTATCGTCGCCTTAAAACAAAACAGCCAAGATCATAGACAACTTAATATGCTTAATATGCCTACAACGTTAAAATGCAAGTTATTGACGACAATTAGATACATTTGACGCAACGAGAAACGAATGATGTGCTAAAGTATTAGTGATTCTGGTCACGCAGCGCAAGCGCGCGGATTGCCTATAACGACTGAGCAATGCTGGCAACAAGTGTCCCGATTTATAAGTGATTTTGTTACAAGTTATAATGATATAAAGTGGAGATAATGGAGGAATTATATGGGTACATAAGAATTTTATTATGCTGGGGATTTTTGCAAAGTAGAACTGCCGATCTATTCTGTAAACATTCTTCTTCTGGGTAAGCTCGCTCCATCGTCGACTTTGTCTCTGTCATCTCTGACCTACACTAGTCAAGAGCAAACCTATCTCAAATAAAAAAAAAAAAACATCACACCGTGAGCACTTAGGTGAAGTGAGTTTGAAGTGAGCTCAATCCCTGGTAAAGTAAGGTGGGATGACAGTTCACATCACGCTCACTTCACCTAAATTTTCACGGTGGGATCTTTCCAGAATAGCACCACTGATGAACAGCTTAAACTATGCCTGTAACATCATCGATCTTGGATAGTTTGAGTACTGGCTACCTACATAGTGAAGATTTTTATTTGAAAAAGGAACAAAATGCTACAAACATAAAATTTAAAAACATTTCTAGGGCGCCTGCAAATAGCAAAACGTAACATTTAAATATTACTCATATTTTATGTAAACTTTTGTCTCAAATGTCATAAAAGGCAAATTACCTTATAATTACATAGCTAACAGAGATTAAAAAATTAACAACATTCTCTAATGATGTTTTATTCAGTCGGTATCATAATTAATTCCTGTCACGTTCTCCATGAAAGATTATATTGTACCTATGCGTATGAATATTCAAGCGGTAAGTCATTGACGTCTCACGATCTACTGATATAAATATAAACAAGCTAGTCCCACTAAATCCTTGCGAAAATGTACATAAAATTATCATATAGTATATGTTAAAGGATTGTACGCTCTAAACGTTACAATCAAGTCTCATAACTTTAGAACTAAGTAAAGCGCGCTATCTACAGAACTTATTCTGAAAACGGCCACCAGTTAGATGCAACTTGTAATGTCGTGTGTTTCATTTTGTGCTCCGTGAATAGCCAATAATATACAAATGCCAAGTTCATTAATCTCCATCGTCCATATAGTGTTGTGGCCGAGAACGAGCATTACATTCGACATGAATAGTCTGACGCGAACGCATTGTAATGTAAACAGAGACATGGCGACGTAGCGACGTAGACAATCCGCTCAGTTCGCGTGTTGTTACGGCATAATTTTATCTAATCCCACTTTATCTAATATTCGATGTGGCGGGTTCAAGGTTGGTTGCGCTGAAAGCGCTGCCGCTACACCGTACAGTGTCGCGATCGCATCCTCTCGTCCCAGGCCGTCGCGCGCCCTTTGCGCTTTTATCAATACGCGGCGAGCGCAGCGCCGCCTGGCGGCCGCCGCCAGTACCCGCCCGGACTCGAGTGCGCACGCTCCGTGCCCCGCGACAATACTGCATTTACACCATCTAAATACTTATTTCTTCCTCAAAACAAATTCCTCCAAAATTATCCTAATCCCTGTTCGATAACGCATGCCGTGACGCGTCCGCTCGCATCACAGGCCGCAGAAAACCGCGCGCGATCATCAAAAAATTAACCTAAAACTGCGTTACAATTACGTCAATAACAGGCGATCTCCCTCGCCTCCGCTCCGCTGTTATTGTTTATTATTACATTATAAACACATATTTCCTGATGCTGCTGTAAACCGGGCTGGCGTCGCGAAGCTCACAAACGGTAAGTGTGAACGAACCAAGTCATGTTATTGTTAGCCTGTGCTTGTTTATGTGCAGAAACTTGAAGCAGGGTATCTGGTAAGTATTATCTAGGTAATGTGAGCGCATGTGAGTGGTTACTTTCGCTGGGCAGCGCGCTCAGGAATGAGGACACTCTCTAAAATAAACTCTGATTTTTACCGCGGCGTTTCAGCAACATCGTACATGCATATCTTTAGACGTTCGTGTAACTGTGCCCGCTGATTGTTTGAGTGTTTATGTTGAGCCAAATGCACCAGTATAAACAGTATGCAGCATAAGGCTGCAGTTTAAGACCTGCAAGCGGTTGATATAGTATCAAAACGTGTCGCAAGTTATTCAATTAATAGGTCGTGTTACGAAAACTATAGCCAATACCTGCATGCCTGCAGCGCTGTGCACATATACCGTGTCTGACTGCACTATGCGAATAGTATAAGGGAGCATGATTCGATTCGTGAATGTCAGCGGGCAATTTTAATTTCTCAAATGTTTGTCCAATTTGCGTACATCTGTCATCCAGTGTTGTGTAAATTAATGCTTGCACGGTAGAATGTTGCAATCCCGGCAATGTTTAATTCATTATCATCATTAAGCCGTGTTTATTTCTTGCTTTTAATTACTGTACTTGGTATGTCAGGTATGCACATTATTCGAGAGTTATTTTAAAAGTTATTAGTCATAGTTACATAAAATCCAATTAATTTATCTACAGTGTTTGAACTTGTGTGGGTTGCGTACTAACTAATAAGGAATACTTATTGGAATCTAACTCGTTCCAATATTGTTCATGGAATCGTCTATAAATAGATATTTGTCGAGTTGTTTAATAACACGTAGGTACTTATACGTACTTACAACAGTATTTTCAAAGTGTTGATTAGTTTGATAGTTGATTAGAAATTAATATTCGTTGAAAAAAAATTGTAATAATAAAATAAAAAACTCGAACTGCATGATTACTTTCTCCACACTCTCCCCTCTGCGTACGATTGCAATAAAAAACCAAGAGCATGGACGTAATGCACACTGCACACGATCGCAAGCTTTTGTGTGCCAATAAAACTGATGTCGTTTATGCACAACACTCATTCTTTTGTGGCCTGCCCTTCGCATCGTGAGAATATGGGCCAAGTTCAGATGCAACCATTGTACTTGCCCAATGAGTGCATTCCCTTTATTTCCGATATGAATTTGAGGGTATTCTTATGAACCGGTTTCAGTGTGAAATGAACCACAAATTCACTTCGATATTACGTGTATTTACTATCGACTGAATCGTTTTCTTTATGAAAAGATTGCGATCTAGTTACGGCAATGAAAGGAACAAGTCTATTGAAAGAATCTATTTGGTCTGTGAAAGTAGTTTTTGTTAGAGCGTACCCATTCTGTGGGTATTGTGTGTTGGGGTCTATTATAATATTGTTATTAAACGTGTAAGTATTATTACTTTAGTTTGGTATACATAATCGTATAAAACAGGACTAGTACATGTAGAGCTACATTGTCAGTATCGGGCGGCAAAATCGACTAAGTATATATTTTGGCACCTGACTGTGTCGATTCGTGCCGAATTATCCCGACCCGAACAAGTGTGTAGCATGCCTTAAACCCAACGTTTGCTAAGGTAAAACTGGACACTGGGTTATGAATACCTTTGTAAAAGCGTCATCATCATCGATTTATTATGTTATTATCAGCCGAACGACGTCCACTGCAGCTGGACATAGACCTCCTCAATACATAGTAAAGTACCTAAACGTGAAATTATTTAATTTATGCCACCGTTTCTATATTCTGTTAATGTAATCTGAATGAGCAGCAGCTGTTCTAAAGTTAAGTAATAATATCAGTAACACACTTTTTATACTTCAATTTTCACTTAATAGAAGCTTTTTATATAGGTAAGTTGTCGAGGCGGCGCTTTGCGAAGTAATTTTACTATAAAGTAAAAATTTACAGAAGGGTCACTTTTAGCAAAAGAGTAATAATTATGAACAAAATATAGACAAACACGACCTTATTACAAAACAAGGTAGGTATATCTTTAATATTAGACCCACCACCGAGTCATTTTTTAATTTAAAACTTTATTCCGTTTTACAGTTGAAAGAAAAAGAAAAAAAAAGTAAGTAAATACATTTATTTAGCTCAGACTAAAAGGCACACAATATACCTACAGCAGATAAAAAAAAACATATGAAAAGTGTGAAGCGCGAAGTAAGAAATTAGCAGGAAAGTGTGCCTCACGGCAGCGCCAAAAAGGCCCAATTCAGCAAAAATGTCAGACAACTAGTGCTTGACACTGTGTGTATAGTTACAGTTCTAAATACAAATGACATTTTTGCAAAAAAATAAAAAATACTACAAAGCGAAAAATAACTTTAATTTCGGAAGTCAGTGTCTTTGGTTTTGTATTTTCGTTTTTTGCCACCGACTTCCGAAATTAAAGTTATTTTTCACTTTGTACCTATTGTTTTTTTTTTTGCTAAACAGTTTTTATTTTTCACTTTTACTTGTGGTACCTGCCCCACACAAAGTCCTATACCACTACTTTTTTTTTTTTTTTGTGGATGGGAAATCATCAAATGACTTCTCCCGCTCTGGGCGGAGCGGGAGGGCGTGTCAGACTTTTACTGACTAAAACCCACCCGTGTTCCTTCTGTTGCCTGTGCCGGGGCCACGGTAACTCTTTCGAACATCCCGCAACCCTAGCTGGCATCGGCCCTAGCGGACCCCGTCAATAGTGCTGACATCTCTTTGAGGCGCGCGTGGAACACGACGCGCCGTCGACTCGGGCCTGGTCCTTACCGGACGGCGAGCTACCCATTGCTCGCCGTCCGCAAGCCCGCGCCTACGGTGGCCGGGAATCGGCTGCCGATTCCCGACGCCCAGGGCGTCTCCTGCGGCGACTAGGGGCGTGAGGGTGCAAAGCTTGCCTCTCCCTCACGCGTCCCGCCTCCTCCTTCACGAGCATTACTGCTTCGCAGAAGGAGGTAATGGCTTCCCATGCACTCTCGCTCCGTACCATGGCCTGGACCAGGGCCGGACGCGAGAGATCGCCGCCGCCGATCGCTTCCGCGAGGACACGGCGGTGCTCCGCCCAAGCCGGGCAGACTTCCACCGTATGCTCCACCGTGTCCTCCGGGCGATCCACACAGTGGTGACACCCGGGCGTTTCCTCCCGCCTTATCCGGAACAGGTACCTCCCGAAGCACCCGTGTCCGGTGAGGACCTGCGTCAGGCGGAAGGTGAGGACGCCGTGGCGCCTCTCCAGCCACTCCTCAAAGAGGGGACTTATCGCCGCAATTGTGGCGTGCCCAGCGCTGGGTTGCGACAATCGCACTCTCCATGCCGCCATGAGATCCTGCCGGAGCTCTGTCCGCCGTGCCGCGATTTCTCGCGGCAACGGAGTTACGCCCCGGCGTCCTGCCTCCTCGCGCCACTCCCAGATGTGCGCGAGGACTTTTGCCTCCAGATCCCATGGCGGTAATCCGGCAAGGAGGTTCGCCGCCTCCCCGGAGACCGTGCGGTATCCCCGGGCTAACCGGATGGCCATGACCCTCTGGGACGCGTTCAACCGACGGACCGGTCGCCGCCTCACGGAACGCGTCCACACCGGAGCTCCGTAAAGGGCCATGGACCGCACGACCCCCGCGTAGAGCCTCCGGCAGGAGGCGTTTGGACCCCCCAGATTGGGCAGGAGCCGCCCCAAGGCAGCCCCGGCCCGCTCCAGTCTGGGAGCCAAACGTCGGAAATGCTCCACGAAATTCCACCGGCTGTCGAGGACGAGTCCCAGGTACTTCATCGTCGACTCGACACCGATGAGAACCCCTCCTACCGTTATTTGGGAACCCGATGGTGGTGCGTTCCGAGGACCATGAAAACACATGGCCTCGGACTTGTGCAAGGCCACCTCGAGTCCCAATTGCCGGATCCTCTCTACGATTGTCGCAACCCCGCGTGCCGCTAATTCGGCCGCCGCCTGGTGCGACCTCCCCTGCGCCAGGACCAGCGTGTCGTCAGCGTAGCAAACTACGCTGACGCCACCAGGGAGGTCGGCGCGCAGCACCCAGTCGTACCCGATGTCCCACAGATGCGGTCCCAGAACCGATCCCTGCGGGACACCGCACGACATCTCTCGCCGGTTCCACTCTCCCCGGTGACCGGGGTAGATGACGGCCCTGTCCGTCAGATAGGCCTCGACCACGCGACAGAGGTAGGTCGGCACTCGGTGATACCGGAGTGCCTCCCTGATGCAACTCCAGGGCAGGGTGTTGAAGGCATTGGCGATGTCTAGAGACACCGCCAAGACGACCCCACCCCGGGCCACAGCATCCCCCGTCGTGAGGGCTCGTACGCGCATGATGGCGTCCACCGTAGAGCGCCCCTTGCGGAAACCAAACTGGCTCTCCGCCAAATCCGGCCCCACCCTCACCAGCCGCCCGACAAGGCGGTCTGCAATGACTCTTTCAAAGAGCTTGCCCACCTCGTCGAGCAGCACGATGGGCCGGTAAGCGGACGGCGAGTCCGCAGGGCGCCCCGGTTTCTTAATGAGGACCAGTTTCCCTGTCCTCCATTGAAGCGGGAACTGGCCCCTCTCCAAGCATGCGCTTAGGAGCCCCCTTAGTCGAGGCCCGAGAGCCTCCAAGGCCAGGACCCAGGCTTTTCCAGGTAAGCCGTCGGGTCCTGGGGCGGTATTCTTGGCATTCAGCCTGCGCACCGCCACTCTCAGCTCTACCTCGGTCACCTCCGGAGCATCGTCGTCATCGTCGGCTGCGTGGTCCGCATCCGACACCGCAGGAGGCGGAGCCATGGGCGGGGGAGTATGTTCCCCTCGCGAAGGGAACAGAGCGCTCACCACGTCCTCCACGAGCTGGGGCCGGAGACTCTGCGTCAGCGGGGGAGCCCATGGGCGGAGCTTGTTCCGCACCATTTTATAGGGGCGTCCCCACGGGTCCCTGTTCAGAGTCTCCAGCGACTCCTCACGGGCCAGTCCCTTGGCCCGCAGGATCTCCGCTCGGAGGGCGGTCTTCGCCGCTCTGTACCCCTCGTACAGCTCCGCCTGAATGGCTTCCGTATCCGGAGGGCGGATACGGAGCCTGCGGTGCCTGGTGTACCGGCGTCGCGCAGCAACGCACGTGTCGCGCAGAGACGTCAACTCCGGCGACCACCAGCACACCTGGCGCCGGGCGCGTCCGGGCCGGACCCCCTATACCACTACTTGCAATGTAAATAACAGTGACAGGAAATTATTATAACATCATCAACATACACTAAGGGGACAAAATACGTATTATTGAAGCTAACTCAAAAACTGCTCATCAGAACGTGACCAAATTTATATGGAACCAATCTGGAAGTATACCCCTTCAAATATAAAAATATTTTTCAAATCGGTTCATATATGACGGAGTTCTGAGGTAACAGACATTAAAAAAAAATACAAACGAATTTTTTGAAGTCAGTTAAAAACTTATTTTATTTCCAAGTCTAATTTGTCAATTTTGTATTAGGCAGAGTCGGAATAAGGTTCGAAATAAAAAAATTGCTTCTAATTTTAATATACAATATTTTCTCAAATCTTAAATACAGTATACAATCAATAGCTAACTATACAAATAAATATACAAAAACAAAATGATACTTGGGCGTCGATGTACTCGTCCGCGTCGCTGTCAACCGGAAACGTGCCCAGAAGACTGGCAGCATTGCCACGTTGAATGGCAATGCTAATTCTTTGGCCAAAGAATGAGCCAGCTTTCTGATTACGTGAAGTGTCGATCAGTCGGTGAGAAATTTCCTTAAAAAGGAGATGCGCACTCGGGCCCCATGACCCGAGCGTTTCGACCCCAAACGGCTCAAAACTGTAGTCACCTATAAGGTTACAGCATTTGCGCCGCTTTAGGGCTTTAGGGTCTCAGCAGCCGCAGCAGCGGCGCCAGCACAGCACGCCGTGCTTGGAACATGAGATGGCGTAAAGGTGTCGACACAGGTTGCGTCCCATACCAGAGGTCTACCCACCTTCCAAGGCAACACCGTCATGCCGTCTGGTCTCTTCCCATCATCACGTATCTAGCCGTTTGGTCCTAATACCGCTGGTGCGCCGCCGGCGGTGACAAGAGCTCGAAGAATAATATCGTTGACGCTGGCGTGCCGTGTTATGTGACCTGCGCTCCTGAGGCCATGGTACCCGAGACTGTCGACAGCTTCACCGCAATGACACCGATAAAATAAGGTTCGAAATACAAAAACTATCTCTAAGAAACCAAGTTGGACCAAAGTTAGAACTCGTTTTGTAACGAAACGGATTTCAAGTTTCAATAAAACTGAACTGTGCAACCTTGCCCCCAAGGTTTTTTTAAGAACTTTCTCATTCTAATCTGTCTTGACAGATGTCAAGCAAAAACATAATCAGCCTATAACGTTCCCACACACAGGCCCTCTCTGTGAGAGGGAGTGGGCCATTGGACTATGGCCACGCGGGTGCGGGTTGGTAGATGTCACATGTCTTCGAATTGTTGGACATGCCGGTTCCCTCACGATGTTTTCATTCACCATTTTGAGAGCAGTGGTGATGAAATTATTTACACAAAGCAAAGTGAGGCGCTTGGTATCGAGCCCATGACCTACAACTCGTAAGTCGTAGGCGTTACAACTGGGCCACCACTGCTCTAAATATAATCTGTCAAAAATACCTCTAATTGTCATTTTTGACAAGATTTTGACAATGATTCTCGCTGTGACGAGATTGCGACTTGAATTACGAGAATTTGCCTTCCGGCGTTTAGCCACAAGTGGCTCGCGCACAACTTCAGGCGCATAAGTTTTTAGTTGATCAGCCTGTGTCATATTAACACAATGAGCCTTCTGTGCCCATTCCATGATTTTGCGTATTACAAGCTCTTGTGTAGTGACGTCATTGCTCGATGCAGCTCGTGAGCTATTTCGAGGAAGCGCGTCATAGCTCGAGCCTCGAGCAACGCCCTTGTTAAACGGCACGTTTAACAAATACCGCCAATTCGCTTGTTTAACTTTAAGTAATGAATTGCTGAAGCGATATATTTATGATCACATTGTTCTATATTGGTCTTCGAAAGCTGGTTAATAGCTAACATTATTGAACATTACATTTGAACAAAAAGAAATTTCGATTTCGCTTTAACAAAGAACTGTTTTAATAGGAATCTACTGTGAAAAAAACAGAAATGAATTCGATATAACTAACTACCGGCTTGTGTTATTATTGTCTCGTAAAACAAAAAACTATTACTTACTAGTAAAAGAAATTAGGTTTCAACCGTCCAGCGTGACCAATTCTAGACTTTCTATTGTCTAGGTTCCATTCATTTTTGGAATGAAGTTCTTTATCGTGGCTTTTGGTAGGCTTACACTAGCAGAAATCGTGACGTAAAGAAAAGGCGTTATGCCGTCTGTTTCAAATGTCAAAAATTTTGTTTTTGTTTTTCAATATAGAGCCATCTAGTATAATTTTTAGCAAGCTAAAAACTGAACTTGAAACTTGAGACTATACTAGATGGCTCGGTATTAATACATAATATACAGCGAAAGGAACTTAGTTTCAACCGGGTACCGGCACCCTAATTGCGTAACACACTAGCAATCACAATCTGAATGATTTTGAAGCAAATTGCTAATCCATTGCTTCATATTTACCTATGTTTGAAAATTTTGTCTGCTCAACAACGTAAATAACGCAATGAATGTTGTTGAACTGTCAAAATGAAACCGATTCCTACTGTAAGTGTGTTACGCAATTGCCTCGCGGGTGTCCCGCGACACCTCCCGACTTCCTGAGTCTACGGTCGCAGTATCTTCTTATATTATGTACGTACTCGTATGTTCTTTCAATGAACCGGTCTAAGTTTTATATGATTGTAAATAGGAATACAATATACTTTCGGCCGGTAAATTCTCTATCCATCCTAGCCACTACAGGTATTATTTTTTTATTACTTTCCATTTTCACTTATTAACGAGGAAGCTTATAGCACCAGGTTGATTCCAATAATAAAAAAAAAAAATTGACTGCTGTACCTACCCTACGTAAGCATCTAATTCAGCCAGCCACAACTACTCTTTATGCAAGCAATGTCATTGCAATCATTGATAGTTGCAATTATAATTAAATACGCCAAGAACCACAACTGAAAAGTTTTTCATTAAAACAGTTTTCCCAATTACGCAGCAGACAAATTAACGGCTGAACCCAATTACCTATGTTCAGTAAATGACTGATCGCTATTGATGGTAGACACTATAGTTCTATCTGTCCATAAGGACAGCAAGACTATAGAATCTTACCGGCCTGACTTATGTCAGGCCGGTAAGATTCTATAGTCTCATATAGATTATTGGGACGTTAAAATCATAGATAGATAGGTTTTTCAATCTCCAGAATGCCAAAACTGGTGATAGATAGGTTATTGGGTTCGGCCGTAAATTAATACTTTTCGGTAACTGTCTGAAAAATGCTGAAATATAAATCAGTTTATTCTTTTGTTTCCGAAAATATTTTAAGGTAACGTAAGAGCGAGGCCCCATTAGTGCGTTGCGCTGCGTTGCGTCGTCGCAGCGTCGTCGCTGCGTCGTTTTCCATACATTTTTTATGACATGCCCCATTAGACCGTTGCGTCGTCGCGCGCGACGTTTCAACGGATCGACGGACAAGAGACGAAGCGGGAGGGAGGGTGATGCGCTGCGTTGTCGGAGCTCCGCTGCGACGACGGACAGTGATGCACTATCTATCCATTGCAAAGGCTGAACTGAGACGCAGCTGCGTCGGCGTGCATACCCTCTTGCGTTGCGTTGGCGCAGCGTCAACGCAACACAGGTGTGGCATACAATGCGTTGTTCCGTTGCGATGACGCGACGCAACGCAGCGCAACGCACTAATGGGGCCTCGCTCTAAATCGAAAATATGGTAACGACATAATTCCTCACGTGTCATACCTAAATCTCTTAAGCCCAATCCCGAATTTTCGAGAGCCACTGTATTTGAGCTGAAATTCGTGGAAAATGTAATATCAGCTAAGTACATTCTATCTATGTGTATTTAAGTCGTCCATAATGAATAAATCCGACTGTGTATTTGTGATTAACCTAAAATTAGAGGAGCTCGTGGCTAAGTAATAACAGCTGCACGGGTCGATCCATCAGGTTAAGCTACGCTTGCCGGGGTTGGTCCGTGGATGGGTCATCTTTACATACCGGGACTCCTCCGTGCCTCGGAAAGCAAGTTAAGCCGTTGGTCCCGGCTGTCATTCGTGAATCTTTGACAGTCGTTACGGGTCGTCAGAAGCCCGAAAGTCTGACAACCAGTCTCACCAAGGGGTATCGTATTACCCAGTACCTGGGTTGTGGAGGTCAGATAGGCAGTCGCTCCACGTAAAATACTGGTATTCAGCTGCATCCGGTAAGACTGGAAGCCGACCCCAATATAAATGGGAAAAGGCTAGGCAGGTGATGTATTTGTGATTAACCAGGAAAATAATTTTGTAATTTGCAATTAGCGTGCTGCACCCTATTTGCGTAACACACAATCAATCACAATCTGAATGATTTTGAACCAAATTGCTAATCCATTGTTTCGAAAAATTTGTCTGTTCAACAAATTAATTGCATAAATAACGCAATTAATGTTGTTGAATATCAACATGAAACTGATTCGTACTGTGTATTACGCAATTGCCCCGCAGGTTCTTTATATATAATTTTAAAACTTAGAATAGTAATATATAATATACATATATAACTTATTTAAGTATCTGGTTAGGATCGGCTTTTTTGCTGTAACGCAATATTGGATAATCGATGTAAAAGAAATAAAATAAAAATACTTTAATTCAAACCTTGATCAATATTGTGTTAGTATGATACAGATAACGATATAGTATACATAACTCGATATCGCAAAAAAATGTCGCTTATCCCTTTTTGGCTGTTAGACATCGATATAATTATGATCACTATTCTAAGTTTGCCGGTTGGGTTTGTGGTTGGTTATAGTATACAGAGCATTTTTTTAATCACTATCCAAATTTTCGCAGGGTGTTCTACCCATGAATATGAACAGCTTTTACTGTGGGACCAACTCTGAAATCACGAAGAAAAAATCAGCTGATTCATACAAAAGTTCAATACCTACTCGACCAAAATGTATGAAACAGCTTATTTTTTTTCGTGATTTCAGAGTTGGTCCCATAGTGAAAGTTGTTCGTATTCATGGGTAGAACACCTTGCGAAAATTTGGATAGTGATTAAAAATATGCCCTGTATATAAGGTGTATCTATTCATACACGAAATCTCTTATGGGGTCATTATACTCATCAATATGAACAACTTTTACTATGGGACCAACCCTGAAATCGCGAAATAAAAATCTGCTGGTCCCTACATTTTGACGAGTTATGCGAACATAAATGTACGGAACAGATGATTTTTTTTCGCGATTTCATGTTTGGTCCCATAGTAAAAGTTGTGCATATTGATGAGTACAATGACCCCTTAAGAGATTTCGTATATGAATAGATACACCTTATATATACTCGTAATGTTATAGATAACAAGTGAATGAACTTTTTGATAATTTATTCGAAATAATCTGTGTAAGCTTTAATTGGTAAAGCTAATGATCGACTTATTTTCAACATACCTAATTTAATGAAGCAATTAAATGATTTTCAGGAAATTAAAAACATACATACCTACATCCATAAACTCACGCCTTCATCACATGGGGGTAGGCAGAAACTACAGAACGCCACCTGCTACGAAACTTAAATATTATGAAAATTGTGAAAATTGATGGAAAGTAGGTTCCTATTAGGTGGCTAAGACAAAAATAAAGTCAAAGGATACCTATCATTGGATCTAGTGGCCACTGACATAATAAAACTAACTTTATGGCCCATCTTGCCTTGTACACTAATGCATATCAGATTCACAGCTTTTATAATACACGAAAAGGTACATGTACAGAAAATTAAACAGGCAATAAAATGTTGTTTATAGCTTGATCTAAGTATCGGACCGTTTAAGCATAATACATTAAAAGATACAAAGAATTTAAAGGGTTCTGCCTGCAGCTAAATGAATCACAGAAATAAAAGTTAGAATTGTAAATAAACCCATCTTTAGCAACTTTTTTTAATTTTTTTTTTTTATTTAAGATAGGTTTGCTCTTGACTCTAGTCTAGGTCAGAGATGACAGAGACAAAGTCGACGATGGAGCGAGCTTACTGGAACTGGACTGGAAAATCAATTTCAGGCAAACTTAGATTCGGTGGCTAAAAGCTGACAGCATGAGAAAAGGCTGAGCTGAACAGTAAGGCTAAAAATGATGACGCAGCAAGGCAATTTGTCTCCGGCGTAGACGATAGTAATATTTTAAAATTTTTCGCCTTAGTAACAAAACCACATTTTTAAAATATTTAAATAATATTGACAGCAATAAAGGAGACCGAAACGATTACGTACAATCTTGGGCCTGAATGTAACGAGATGAAATTGATGTGAATTAATAGATTTAAACTTATCAGTCCCTTGCTGAAAATTCTGTTAGTTTTGACAATCTGAGAGCCGAGTTATTAGAGGTTTAGTAAAAGTAAGGCTATGTCACAATCTTTAACTAAAAACTTATTCCTGAAGTGCAAAAGATGTTCTTTAAACACTAATGTATATTATATTTCATCTAAGGGTCGTCGGCCTAGTGTATTGTAGTGACTAGTTACTATCTCTCAATTCACAAAGCGATCCATAGTTTCAACAGTATCCAATCCACAAGGCGGCGGTAAAATCCAAAATAACAATTCCAAGTCAAACGTGTGAGCGATCTTCTGTGTACAGTGTGAAAGCAAGGGTCGTACAAGGTATGCAGGGTCAGAATCCGTGAAAAACAACGCAGTGGTCGTTAAAAATGAAATATTCTGAAAAGCAATCAAAACGCATTGGAAAACACGAAACGAGTGAACAAGCAAGAGCAGTCGGCAACTGTCTACTGTCAATGTTGAGCTGACTCACAGCTGTCATGCCAGAGACATAGACTAAAAATATGAGACTGATTTTAATCGATATGAAATCGATATTCACTATATTGGTTATTCAGTAATTAATTGTTATTTAATTTATTAATATGGCACGTAAGTAAATGCACTATAGTGTATATAAGTATATTTAGTGCATTTAATTACTGAAGTTAATTACCAAGTGCGAAGGTTTTCTTTTTGTAAAATTATTACAAAATCCTGGGTACATTGTTTTTGTTGCTTCTATATGTAAGAACAACGTAAAAAGTAAATAATTAAAAATATTTCAAATATAACATCATAAATAACACCATGCCCTCTTTCCCCGAAGGGGAATAATAATAATATAATGTTTATTAGGACTCAATAAAATATAGCCTAATACAGTTTCAATACAAGTTTTTCAGTACAATTCTTTACCGGGCACAAATCCATGCTCCGGGCTGCTACTGAGAAATTCCAAATAGAAATACCTAATAACACTTTGCCCGACCCGGGAATTGAACCCAGGACCTCATGCTCAGCAGTAGCGCTTGCGATCACTAGACCAACGAAAAATAAGCCTGGCAGTCAAGAGATCACGCCTGTTATTCCCCGAAGGGTTAGGCAGAGGTGTACCTATAGTAGGTACCTACACCCACATTTCGCCAGTTATGTTTTGTCACAATGTTTATAGTTATAGCAGCCATTGTCAAAACCAATGGAAAGCACGTTAATTTATAATTCCATTGGGTGTTAGGTCAAAAGACTTATTTTGTTATGAAATAAATTATTAAGTATGTAAATATTTATTATTTGAAAATAATGTAGAAAACTTGAGTTTCCTCTAAAGTTAGCTAATATCAGTTGTTGTCTGCTCTAATTTAAAATAAATCGCTATTAAATAGAATTGCAGCTCCACCAATAACTATTAATAAATATAATCTTTTTTTGCAAAAAAACAAAGGACTTCCAAAAAAGAAACACTACAAAGTGAAAAATAACTTTAATTTCGGAAGTCGGTGTCTTTGGATCTGTGTTTTAGTTTTTTGCCACCGACTTCCGAAATTAAAGTTTTTTTCACTTTGTAGGGTTTTTTTTTAAATATTATATTATTCACTCTTTAATTGTGGTAACTACCCCACACAAAGTCGCATGTAACAGTGACAGGAAATTATAACAACATCGCCAACATACACTAAGTGGAAAAAATACGTAAAATCTACCGAATTGAGAACCTCCTCCTTTTATGAAGTCGGTTAAAAAGTAGGCAGTCATGGGGACTGCCGACAGAAGTGAAAACTTAAAACAATAACATGTACCCTGGCTGCTACGCAGCATATCGCATGTCGCAAACCCGTAAGATTAACCACCAAACCAAAAAGCGCTCAACGCGCCAAAAGAAGTTTTCATTTCAATAATACTCCATTCATATAAATACATATGAAGTTTTTAAGTATGGATAACTCCATCTAAAAAAATTAAAGAATTAACAGTCTGTACCAAAAGTGTCTGAATAAAGTTTATACAACCAGCTAAATACCAACTTGCCACGCTTGACTCGGTGGAATGCAGAGCTAAGAGTCTCATTGGCGACGTAAAACTGGTGGATGCCAAGCTTCACAGCTTGGCTCATCGCCGCAAGGTTGCCTGCTTGTCGGTCTTCTACAGATTGTACTTCGGTGAGTGTGCTCAAGAACTCCACGACCTCATTACGCCGGCCCCCTTCTATCAGCGGACATCTAGATGCACTGCAGGTTACCATCCCTACCTAGTTGCTATTCCACCAATTCGCACTAAGCGTTTCCAGATGTCTTTTGTGATGCGCTCAGCAAAGGAGCGGAACTCTCTACCTGCGTCTGTGTTTCCGAACGCATACAACCCTGATCTCTTCAAAGTGAGAGTGAACAGTTCTTCTGGATAAGCTCGCTCCATCGTCGACTTTGTCTCTGTCACCTCTGACCTAGACTAGAGTCAAGAGCAAACCTATCTCAAATAACAAAATACAACCTGTTCCGGTTACATTCTTATACGCAATCACTCACTTAAGGGAATTAGTAACACATTCAGCTGTATTTAGAAAAGTTCAACTTTATATCTCGCTACATTTTTCAACAATTAAATCATCGACGAAAATTGAGGTCATAAAATTAACCTCAATTGTCAAATGAAAAAGATCTTTAAGGTGATTGATTTAAAATAAAAATTTCGGGAATAAGTAATCAAATCACAGCACACAATTTGTAAGTGGCACTACAAATTGGCATCTTCGTTTTCTGAACCATTTGTTTACATTTTCATCAGATACATTTGGAACAGACCATGGGACCTGGATTGTGCAGCCCGGAGTCTGGACTTGTGCCCGGTTTATGGCAATATGCTCACCCTTTATTACACGATACTTAAACATAACTGGCAAAATATCGGTGTACTACAGGTACCTAGCTACACCTCTGCCTAACCCTTCGGGGATTACAGGCGTGATGTTAGCATATTACATCTACTACCGCTTTTCCATACAAACTTTCATGTCCTTGTTTTTCGAAATGAATGAACCGATTTTAATGAAACTTCAACATTTTCCAGAAATAATGTTATAGCAAAATTCGACCGTTTTTAATTTTTCCATAGAAACACAGTTTTCCAATGATTTGTTTTTAAATAAGACATTGCGAAAATGTTCTTAACTAACTTTTTAGACCTATGTATCCTGCTTATGCGTATTATGTTTCATTAGTTGTGCCAGAAAGCCTTTTATACCGTTAAAGATTACATTGATGACAAAAAGGCGTGGGATTGAGCTGCTCCAACTAATTAGTTTTTTTTTTTTAATATACATACTGATTTTGTTTTGTTATTTTCTTTTTGCTATTATTTTTTCTTATATACACATTGTCATTGATGAATTTTATATATACAGTGACATGAATATTTACTTTGTAAAATGTAATATTATTTTAATTACTGTGAATGTGAAGACTATGTGGGTCCTTGTTTTTGTTTTTCTCTCTCAGCTTTAATCATAGTTTGCCAGTTTGAGTAAATTATGCGGCCTACCCAAATGTCCTTTCTTTGGTATTGTTCGTCGAATCGTTGAGCTCCTTAACTTTTATGTTGAGCTGTACGATTACTGACAGATGCTTGCACTGACTGGACAGGTCCACTCAATCTGTGTGGTTCGTTCCTCAAAAAACCATTTCAGACACCAACCTACATGATCTTCACATGATCTGACCAAGATTATGTCTGGACTTTAAAAGAGACTGTGACCTCTGAGTTTGTTTCGGCCTTTCTTCTCAGCGTAGTCAGATAGGAAACGCCGGCCTCATCTAGTTTAAAAAAAAATGTTTGACATGTAAAAGTGTTTGTATAAACCTACTTACAGAAATAAAATCATTTATCATTAAAATCGGTTCATTCATTTCGAAAAACAAGGACTTGAAAGTTTGTATGAAATGCCATACGTCGTAAACGCTCTTAAGTAACTACATTATACAGTAGTATTAGGAAAAAAGAAGAGCTACCAAACTACCTAAAAGTTAAATAAACATCTATCAACCTTGTTTCATGTTGTATTATATTTATTCGGCATGTTTCTGAACGGTTGCCCCTGGCATGTCCTCGAGGCTACAAGTTTCGACCCCTCAGTGGGCGTCACAAAAACTTCCACAAAATTATGTTCAAGTACAGACTACAGAGCAAGTTTTTTCCTTTAATAAACTTTAACTACGTGGACGAATGACATTGGTTCTTACATCAAAAGAAATAACAGTTACTTGTCATGTTACCTATTTACTTACACAAGTCCAGTAGCAAATAACCTTTGACATATGCGTAATATTGCCCTGTTTAATATGATAGCTTTATAAAAGTTTGACCATCTTATAACAATGCATACAGGTATGCAAATATTGGCCATAACTTGAGAAATACAGTAGTACAATATATAGCTATTTAAGTTTATAAAAAGCAAATTATTTAAAAAAAACAAAAACCCGACTTCAAAAACAGACCAAGAACCTAAAATATTGTGTAACTTTTGTCCCCGTCTGCGATACCAAAATTCTATAGATTGTAATGGTTGTTTTTTTGAGGGGCTTGTGGCTAAGAAATAACAGCCGCACGGGTCAATCGATCAGGTTAAGCTTCACTTGCCGCGGTTGGTCCGTGGATGGGTGACCATCTTTACATATCAAGACCCCTCCGTGCCTCGGAGAGCACGTTAAGCCGTTGGTCCCGGCTGTCATTTGTGTATCTTTGACAGTCGTTACGGGTCTTCAGAAGCCCGAAAGCCTGACAACCAGTCTTACCAAGGGGTATCGTATTACCCAGTAACTGGATTGTGAAGATCAGATAGGCAGTCGCTCCATGTAAAATACTGGTATTCAGCTGCATCCGCTAAGACTGGAAGCCGACCCCAACATAGTTGGGAAAAGGCAGGCAGATGATGATAACGCTTGTTTTTTGTTTTTTTCTTATCAGTTATTTGTTTTTGCAGTCGGTTTTTTTGTTTTATTGATAAATAATTTGTTTTATTTCAAGCTTTTTAGTTTTAATAATATATACTTAAATATTTAAGGAAATTACTAATTACTAGCTTTTATTTGATACCAATATTTGTGTTATTTTATATTTAAAAAAAAACCGTCTACTCCGTTTTTTTTTTGTATTTTCAGATGCAATTTATAAATAGTATACAATGTGGATCTGGATGCACGACATTAAATTAAAACGAGCACAGTACTAGTCCTTCGAAACATTTTAAAACACGAATATCAGTAGTTAATGGAAAATTAAAAAAAATCAGTTTTTAAACAAAATAAATAGCAGAATCAACTGCATAAAAAGTAAACACGCTTCATCTACGAAAAGTCACTGACCAACGGTGCGATGCGGGGTGCGGGGTGCGGCGGCGGCAATGTTTACCTATTATTACGGACTCAGATCTACATCATGTTGAAAAATAAGAAAATAAAAAATTATTTCCTGTGGTTAAAGTATTCATTGGATTTGATTGATTTATTGTGTACTGGTAAAGAACATGATTCTCTTTACGTGGTTTAAAGGAATGTCAATCGTCCTGGGGCCCTACCATCAACATTTAAAATACTTGTCAAGTACATGACAGGTCAACTTAGCAGGTTAACCTGACAGGTTTTCTATTTGTACCATGAGCATTTCCGTCTGACCTGCAATGTATCAACTTCAGACCTGCTACGTTATCGCTGGCCGGTACGCCATATTATAAACAAACGTTCCGAAATACTTTTACGCAATATTACCGGTTTTACGGTTTTAAAGAACTAGATAAAATTAATTTAATAACGACTTATAATGATCAAGAGAATTCTAAAAAACTATGTTTTGTAGCATGGAGACCCTTTTAGATACTTAAGAAAGGTAGGTAAGTACCTACTTGAGAAACTTTCCAAAGTTATCTATTAGTTTAGCTATTTTCGAACGACTCTAGGCTATTAAGTATAAATTTATTGTCACAACCACAAACATAATATTATGAGTCCATTTTGTATTTTGGAACTTCAAGTGGGTTCCTTTTTTGTATTTCTGGAAATAAATTAGAAATTCACACATTTGTATCGTGTCCGTTGTTGTGAGTGGTAAGAAAGTGCAGTTATTTGGTGATCATGACTTCAAGGAGAGTTTCATATGAACAATTGGAAACACTGTGGGTTTTTTTTTTAATAATCACAAGGACATTGCAATGGGCTTCAATAAAAGTGCTCAAGCTCGAGAAATGTCCCGCAGATTGTGGACAGAGGTGGCCAAAAATTTTAATTCTGTGTTGGTGGTGCTATCAAAGATTTTAAAGGCTGGGCAGCTGTAAGTTAGTTTTATATTACTATGTATCTTGTTTTGTCTTTGCCTAAACTTCTATCAAACATTAATGCATTGGTTTTTATTTCTATGTATTGTGTTCTTGATTTGTATTTCTTTCTAGATCATACAAGTTAGTTTACTTTTCTATGAAATTAAATAATACATATTATCACGCCTATAATCCCCAAAGGGGTAGGCAGAGGTGTTCCCCTGTTATAGAAGTTTATACACCCACGTCTCGCCGTTGGTAATAAGTCCCATGTTATAGGTGTGCAAGCCTAGTGCCATTCATCGGGCACATACGGGGTTCATTGGTTCTCACGAGTCGCTTTCCTGGCGACGAAGGAGGATTATATTCTTGACCCGTCCACAAACATGCCATCCTGCAAGTCAAAAGGTTTTATCGTGCTTCTCATAACTTTCCTTTGGATTTTAGCGATTTGTTTCACACTGTTTTTATCACCATCTTTCTCAAGAAACTCAAAAATTTCATCTTCGTTACACATCTAAAATAAACTGCAAAGAGATTGTTTTTTTGTTTTCTCTAATTTTAAATAAACGCCATAATAGTATTATATTCACAAATTAACATATATTTACGTATTTTATTTTAAATTAAAGAAAACAGTTCAATAAAAGTTACTTTTTCACGCCTGCTTAATATGACTGCAGGGCAGTTCAGTTTTCAAGTGTTTACTTGTCAAAAAGGACTTGATGGTACAGTTTATCGCAGGTCAGACCAGTGAAATGTTGTCACGTGACCGCTGACCGGCTTTAGTCACGTGATCGCTGGCTCGCCTGTTATTTGACGTGTTCATGGTACAAAATAGCCCGACAGTTCACTTTCCGTCTAAAATTGACCTGCTATAAGAGTGCATGGTAGGCCCCCTGTTCCATCTTGTATAACCTATGTCACTCCCACAATTAAGACGAATATTACGACACCTCATAACATGAGGTGTATGTTAAAATCCATCAAGCCGCTTAGGCTACAGAGCGTGCCAAATAATAGGTAGGGGAAAAAGTTTCTTCGCATTTTTTAAGAAAATTCAAAACATTTTTTAATATAGTTTATTCACATTTAACTAAAGTATGTAGTTACCATTTTGTTCGATAACTTTTTGCCATCTTGTAGATAGGGACATGATCCCATTGCTATAGAAATTTTGGGACTTCTGATCAAAATACCGCGACAAGTGGTTTTGGCAGTCCTCTCGTGACCTGACACTGCCTAAAGAATTCTGTAGAGACCGAAACAGGTGGAAATCTGAAGGTGCAAGGTCAGGACTATACGGCGGATACATTAACACCTCCCAGCCAAACTCTCTTAATTTTTGCTGAGTGGCTAAAGATGTGTTAGGTCTAGCGTTATTATTATGAAGAACCACACCCCTTCTGTTGATTAATTCCGGCCGCTTTCTCTCAACTTCTTGCTTTAATCTCATCAGTTGTTCGCAGTAGAGTTCAGAATCGATGGTCCTGCCTGGTTGTAACAGCTCATAATGAATAATGCCCTTCCAATTCCACCACACACAGCATCACCTTGTTTCGAGTTAACCCGGGTTTCGCCACAGTCTGTGAAGCCTGACCGGCCTTTGACCATGACCTTTTTCGCACGTTCTTGTCGTACGTGATCCACTTTTCATCACCAGTTATCAGCTTCTTTAAAAATGGTTCGGTTTCATTACGTCGTAATAAAGAATCACAAATGAGTACACGGTTCATTAGGTTTCTTTCAGTGAGCTCGTGAGGTACCCAAATATCGAGCTTTTTTGTGTACCCAGTTTTTTTCAAATGCGCCAAAACTGTTTTGTGGTCAATTCCCAGTTCTTCAGCTACGTCGAAACTATGCCGATCTTGCTCCACTTTTTCAAAAATGGCATCCATTTTATCCGTAATAGGGCGACCAGAGCGACGTGCATCTTTGACATCAAAATTTCCGGATTGACAACGCTTAAACCAAATTTGGGCTACTCTCACAGACACTGCACCAGATCCATAAACATCGCAAATTTTTTTCGCGGCTTGCGTTGCATTTTTACCTTTTTGGTAGTAAAATTTTAAAATGTATCGAATTTCTTCATTAGATTCACTCATCTTGACAGTACGAAAAACAAATGAAAATCACACATTTTCCTAATTTGAATTTGGAATTATGTTCTTTAAAATTTAAACTTTCAATGATACCAAAACCAGCCAGATACAAATAGTATAGCCAAAGAGATTTTATTACAAGTTCATACATACTATAATGCGAAAAGACTTTTTTAATAAATAGACATAAGTACATACATACTGTTAAAAAACATTACCCTCCTTCTGGGGCAGTCGGGTAAATAAATAAGATCTCTCTTACCTAAGAGAGTTATTATCTGTAAAGAAGCAGAGATCCAGACATACAGAACCAAGAACTAACAACAAAAACAATTCGTGATAACACAGAAAGCTGAAAGAGTCTAGAAAACGTACAACATTTAACAATGAATACTGCACAGAACAATTTCTATAAAAGCTACAATTAATTCCAACCAACGCTGTAAATGCAGACAAAAAGATTCACGCGAATTTATCTCAGACAAAGACTTAGATCCATTTCCTTCCTAGTCCTTGCGACTGGCGATTACATTTGAACAGCACATGTTCAACCCTGGTTGGGCTAAGTCTAGCGAGCAATTCGTAGAGAGGAAGCTTGTGAGAGGACTTAGGCCCATCGTACACTACGCGGTTCCAAAGTAATGTGTTACAAGCTCAAATCACCAATGAGTGGACAGAATATCACAGCACTATTACTTCATTGGTGGTCTGTACTGGTTCCGTCACGTAAAAATAAAAAGAACGCTGGCCATTATTCCGAAGTACTAAGTGGCTAGTAAAGTACCTATTATGATTCTACAATAAAACAACTACACTTATACATATAGAACAATAGCCTAATTACCCGTGCATAGACACATCCCCTCCACTGTCGCTCAGGGTTTTCTTTTATGTGACGACAACTGTAAGTAGGTAAACGACGTGAATTACTAACGCGTTGTATACTAGTCTGTGATTGGTTGCGTCGTGTACGGACCGCCATTGGAATACTAGTGTTGTGACGTTCTGGCTACTTATGGGTAATTTGGGTAGCGTCGTGGACGACGGGCCTAACAATTCGAACGACAGGTTGCCAGCAACAGTAGCTCCACAAACGCGCAACTGTCGCACCAAAATCGTACAAATTGGAAACCCTGTATTTCCCTGAGTTATTTTCGTCAAACTGTTATAAAAGGAAGCCCTCTATAGTTTACAAGTATACATTGTCAAGAATTATTGTGGACCTTCAAAGGAAAGCACACAAAGCCATGGTTCAAGGTTTACTGCTATAGAAACTAAGTTCAGTTTCTGTACGATTTCATCAGAAATGTTGTAGTCACGCTGAATGGAAATGCACATAAAGGCGATTTGTAGGTACACTTTATTGACAGATGTTAAGTTGGTTATTTTGAAAAGAAAAGGAAAATTCATACTCACTTTGTAGTAGAAATTTAGGTAGATAGTTAAATTGTCTATAAAACATAATTTGAATTGGTCCAGAGTGCTATCATATTAATTCTAAAACCTCCAACAATACCTACACGCTACCTCCCACCCGCTCGCTTCTTCTTCGTAATAACTGCCCCCAACAATTTCATCAAAACGTCCTTTTCCCAATAAATCCCAGGAAGCTAAGATTAATTACAGTGACAAATATCTTCCAATAAAGGCACCTAAGGTTGGTATCAATCTCTAGTGAATAACTTGATTGGATTCTGCGGTCAATGTGCGTCAAGGTCACAGGAGAAAGTGTCAAAACCTGAATTACGGAATTCCATTTTGGTACATATTGTACAGAAACTTAAGGCCCTTTGTACACATGTTTTTCTTGCCGTCAGTGTTGTAGTGAATCACTATGGAAGCTTGTTTGACAGACACGTTTTTTTTTTACCGTAAAGAAACCATGTCGTGTACAACGGGCCTTATGGTGTTATTTGCTAGAATGGAATCGATGAATGTTCGATTACAAAATAAATTATATAAACACTTTCGGTTAGAGGACATTTATCATTCCAATATTTTTAATTTAATTCAATTTTATACTGTTATTTTTTATTCCTACAATTAAAAAATAAAAATTAATTCAGACGTACCTAATATTGAAAATCCAGTTAATGATCGATTTTAATGTATGTATTGATGCAATTTTAATCTTTTATATTAGCATCTCTATTGTTTTTTTATGTGTTCTTAATTTAATTATGTATTCAGAGCCTGTGTTACCTATGATTACCTGTAATTACAGGTATCCACACTATTACACTCAATTCAGTATGCTTTACAGGATAACGTATTAATTATAAGTACTAGTTTTATTATTGTAAAAGATAATTGTAATGAATCTCGTTGGTAATACATAAGTAAATAAATAATAAAATTGTAGTCTTGAAGCTCATACAAAAGCTTTGATAATCTAGCTACTTATCATTGCAATCTATAGTAACAGGTACATAATTATGCAGATTTATGCATACTTAAATGGTTCATGAAAAGTGTAGAATTAATGCAATATCTATGGCGTCGTAAGATTTGTAACTTAGATTGGCTTTTTATTATATACCAAAAAAAAAACAAAACGAATTAATATAAACTTACATGTCTTTAGACAAGAGGATTTTTATTTAAAAAAGACCGAAGTTGTGGCGTCAGTTTTTCTCTAATTGTAGCAATAATTCAACTCACGAAGACATCGCATCCTCATCTTTGTACTAAATTATCGCTAATTATCTTGTTCTCCATTGTTATTTGATTTAGGAGCCGAGATCTCCACATTAATCTGCACAAAATTACGGCGGTCCGTTTGCAAATTAGATTCGACCAATGAGATGGAGCCTAAATGTAATTTACTGACCGCACGGATGTTCACATGAGCAAGTTCCTATGCCCGTAAAGGTTTTGTCTTGGGTCCCACAGCCCATAAGTATTGAGGCATTGCGGGTATCAGTATCCAATTTGTAGTACCTAAACAAGAGAAGGCTCGCTACGGTTGGAGCCATCGACCGCTTAACTAATGTATTCCTTTCAAACTCAGCCCCATTGTGAGACAATATTTTATGTATCCGACAAAAAGTTTCAAAGCCAAAAAACCATTCATGACGTCCTCTAACTTACCGCTAAGGTTATTTTTCGGGTGTATTGATACTTAAAACAATGTGGGCTTGCGTCAACTGAGGCTGCCAAGCAACAACAAAAACGTGATTCTGCTTTGTAATTGTAGATTTGACTTATATTCGTCCTGTCCAAAAAAATAATTGCACTCGTACTACCTACTCGCCTGAAGAGCGTACCGACCAAAAATGTAACTCACTAACCTACTGCAACGCGCCGAACCTAAACTTTGAGTCAGACTTGTTCCACGCGCGTGCACATTGAATAGATCCATAGCGGTTGTTCCTAATGAAATCGAAGGTGACTTGGAAGATTACATGAATCTAGGTAACGTTATCTAATCGTATAACTTTACTTTCAGTGTTTTCAGAATTAAACGCAATTAAGTTATTTATACTCATCGTTTACTTTGTGAATTAAAGTCGGCATGAGAATCCAAGGCACTTAATCTATCAAATCATTAAGCACATAGAAGCTAGTTTCTCCTAACCAATTATCCAAGTTACCGACAAAGGCAATCGTACGTGTAGGTAAACCTGCGTCTACGCACACTACGCGGCGAAGTTTTTCCATCGGTCATTTTCCTACAAACTGGTCACAAGTCACAACTGAGCACAAATTATTTACATTCCGTAGTCTTTGTGGAAAAATGCGCTTTTAACACTTTCTGCGAGAATGCTTGGACTTTACATTGTACCAGACATATTTCTGCGAAAACATGCGCGGTGTAGGTAGGCTACAATTTTTTTCTTTCCGTACATAAATTCACACAAACAAAAATAAAAGATCTCGCGGTCAACGTTCCCAAAATATTCGGAAAGCGGGGTTTTTGCCCGATCCGATCAGAAATCAGTGTTACGTCTCTTTCGATGCGATAGCACGAATTTGTGAACCCGCTCCTGTTTCAACTTTGCAAAAAACGGATGAGCTATTATACAAATCGATTTTATTGCTCATGAACAACCCGACGGGCATAATTCGGACACGTCTTTGGTTTGATTGCAGGAATCAAAGAAAGAAGAAATAAAGGAGATAAGTTCTTTAAAAGGTCGCGATTTGAATACCTGACATTCATTCAATTGTATTTTATTACCGATTCGATTCACATTACGTGTAACGTTGACATCGTGACTTATCTCTTTAGCTTTGACACAAACAGAATTGCTTTCAGGTTGTTGCTAACTGTTGCCAAGCGGAAAAAAATTGTATTCGAAATTATCAACATTAAAAAAAGTTGTCGTGCCCTAATCAGTTGGTTCATAAAACTAATGAAAAGATGCTATCAGTAACAAATATAAATAAGAAGCTTGTATACATAAACAATAATTTGTACTATGAATATTCAAGTGCCTATCAGTCGTAAAGCAGGATAATAACGTTGCAGCAGGCAGTCACAGCCCTAGTATTCGCATATTAACGTTCATCAGTCATCGGCCCCCGTCTTCCGGTTATATTTCATAGTTCAATGCCTCGCTAGAACCACGTCTCAATTGACGACCTTCAGCACATTTGACGCACACAACAGCATAAACAAATCCGAGATAAAACACAAATACAAACACCATCGCTGTTTCTGAATGAAATGCCACTAAAACTTTACACGCAAATACAGCATTGTATGAAGAATTTTGCGAAAAGATCTACAAAAATATCGGCTGAAGGTTTCATAATATCGCAGTGCGTGATTAGAAGGCGGTGCGTACGATTTTTTATATTCTTTCAGGCTTTGTTAGTGTATAATTAAGTTTAAGCATTAAATTACAGTTTTGTATTGAAGAGAATTATTTAATAATGCTCGGTGTTTATCAAATCGTGCCTAAGTAGAAATGTAATCATTACCTATAATGCAGGATGAGGGGCATTCATTTAATTGAGTTTATTTGGAAATACATCATTCAAAATTAAACTCTTCAATCTTATTACTTTCAGTAAGTGTCGGAACGTAATTGATATTGTCATCTATAATACTTTTAGTACTTAGAGCATCCTGCGTGTAAAAAGAAACGCTTTTTCTGAAACTTCCTCTCCGCAGATGGGTAAAATTCATCGATCATATTCGGATATATCACAAAAGTTGAAGTTTTTTGTGATTGATTATACCTAGCACATGGTTCTTTCCTTACAAGTAAGGTCAACATCACGTTTTTAAACTTTTTCTACATTTACACGGCGGCGTCCGAAATATTTATTTCTTACGATAAATCAATGCAAATGAGTTCAATAAAATATTTAGCATCATTAAAGTCTACGCTCCAATTTGGAATGGACACGATACGGCCTATAATTTGTATGTTGAGATGTTTGCTACGGTTGTATAAATCGTGTTATTTATTTACGGCATGAACGATGTAATTCACATAATTCATAGCTCAAGTTTTTATTAGATCTTACGTTTTGTTTGAACCGCTTTTAAGATTTTTGTTGAAACAATACATTTTCTTTTGTAGCTTTCCAGCGTATTCGCAGTTTCGTTCTTTAGGAAGCAAACAATTGAATTGGGATTCAGCGCTTTTCTTTTTCTGGCTGTTTCCCAAGTGATCCGATTTGGAACAAAGCGGCTGTTATGCCGCGTCTCCAGTTGCCCATTTACTCAGACGCAAATAAATTATTTTTTTATTGCGTTGGTGCAGCAAACGCTGCCGATCATTGGTTTGACATTCAGACAGTCTAGCTAACTCATTGCATCGGTGTAGCCACTTGACGGCCAAATGCAGGTCCACAGCATCCTTGTTAACGCATTACGGCCCAAATCTTGTTGGTATTAAAGTTTGTTTTCGTTAAGCCGAAAGTCTCCGGGGATTGCATTCGCCGAGCTCACAGTTCATAATGACCGTGCATTTCGTACTCAAGGGCAGGGGTACGAATTATTCGTTCGGATCAGTTGACCGTTTCGTCTCTGAAAGACTTATTCGCTATTGTCGGCGAACAGATATGAATTCGCGGTCGAACCCATTGTTTCGTGGTCGTCATCACTTTCAATATATTTCGTGGGGCGGCATGGAAATAGACGCAATATGCATTCGCCTTGATTAAAAGGAACCGCAGAATACCTCGCATGACATTGAATGTTTTCATTTTATTTTTATTATTATGTGGTCCGTTTGAAATTGTATTTTTATCATTTCTAAATTGAATCGTGACTAGACAGAAACTTTTTTATTATTTATTAACGCAATCTTCTTTTTGTTTCAGGTCTAAACATTCATCGGTTTCAAAGTTGTGTGTATTGAAAATTTATATAAGTAGTAATGTGGTAGTCATATATAGTTATTAGCCAATTCTCTAAGTTTAAATCAAAATTTCGCCCGCGGTTCAGTGCAGAGTGAAAAGTGGAGAATATAAAGGCAGCCAAGAGGAGTGCCGGGTTCACCCCGGTGACAGACAGGTAAGCAGCATGACTATTATTTAATATGACACTATCTATATCTATAAATTAATATACAACTAAGGGCTGAACATTTTTCCTGAGGAATAAATATGGCGGTTTGACACAACATTTTCTATACAAAAGCTGTCAAAACGTCAAACATATTCCCCCGATAAAAGTTATCTGACGATTGCAAAATCAATCCTAAATAAAATTAAAGTGTCTGTTTGTAATATCAAAATAACACTTTTTAGAAAAACGGTACTTACAATTTTGGTAATTGTAATAAACGGTACTTTTAAGAAAAAAAAACAATTTTTAATATTTTTGTCTGTCTGTCTGTTTGTTCCGGCAAATCTCCGAAACGGCTGGACCGATTTTGACAGGACTTTCACTGGCAGATAGCTGAGGTTATGGCGGGTAACTTAAATTACTTTTATTTTAGAAAAATAATTAGGGTTCCGCGCAAAAAAAAAATTAAAACTCATGAAATTATGAACAAAGAGTCGGAGTTGAAAAATTCTTTTTGCATTTGCTAGCCCAATTCTTGAGGATAAGCTATTTAATATCACGCTACGATCCTTAGGAGCTGAGCAAAAAGAAAAAGTCAGAAAGAACATGAGCGAAAACGAAGTAATAGCGCGGGCGGGCGATTCAACGCGACGGTTGGCGACGGGTCGGGGGACGAGGGAGTTTTATTAAAATGTGGCTGTTATTTTATTATATTTTGTTCTTACGACATCCACGCGAACGAAATCGCGGGGCACAGCCAGTTTTATAATAAAAATTTCAGGAAAACTATTCCAGATAATTTTTTTTAAACAACTTCTTTTACTGTATCATTTTGAGCATGATCAGCGCTCTTCAATTATACGGTTTATTCTATTTGACCTATTGTAAGTCTGTACCTCATTACTGACTTCTTACCGCCCCCCGCTCCGCTTTTAGTCTGACACGAGCCTAAGTCGTGACCCGCAAAATCACGAATTCATAATATACAGAGCATTCATAACATATGACCTCGCACTTTTTAAACTAATCACTCTAACATTCACTACGCCTTTACTAAATGCTTTTAATTTCCCCCTTGCGCTGATATGTGCTCAAAACTACGTAACCTTATATTAATTACTATGATTAAAATGAACATGACGCATAATCATATATCCGCCAATTAACGCGTTCCGAAAAACATTGTAAGTAACTTGATTTTAATGTCTCATAAACAAATTAGCAAATTTATACTTAGTAAACATCAACTAGTATTTTAATTAAGGAAATAGCTGAGGGCGGCTCGAACCTGGTGTGATTAATTAGCGACTTGCTCACGTATCCATTTTATCTATATTCATTATCTAAGCGGCAGAGGCACGATTTTGTAGATTTACTGAACGGAAAAAAGATTATTTGCATATTGACTGCGCTAAGGGTCTGTCGGTACAGACAAACATGAAATTTCATTTGTTTTTGTATTCTGTCGCAGTATTTGTTGCAGCACTTTTTAACCAACTCAATTTAAAAAAGATTTTAGTATATTTATGTAATTTAATTCGGTAAAACACCTCTAGGCTTTGAAGAAACCAATCTGTTTCTGTAATAGGTCCATATATTACGTCCTTATTCTAATTTATAGTCACGTCAACATATATAATTTGATGGGAAACGAATAAAAACATGAATATTATGAGAACTTATTATGGGTATCTCATTTAAAGCCTGTGGTGACAGGATGGGCCCATAAACTTGGCACCGTTGGCCCATGATACTCATATTTTATACACATGCAATTTAAAATGTCATAGGTTATTCCACAAAGATCGTATATTCCACAACCTTCATAGTTAGTTCTATTATGTACAGTATCTGGCCGTAAATATAGCACATCTAATAATAATACCAGCCTATTATCGTCCCACTGCAGGGCAAAGGCTTCTTTTCATACAGAGAATGCACGAGCATTGATCACCACGCCTGCTCAAGACGGGTTGGCGAATTCAGACTTATATAGGATGACTGGTAATTAGTGACCGATACTTAAACACATGATTTTACACATGATAACAAGCAACTTTTACTATGGCACCAATCCTGAAATCGCGAAAAAAAAATCAGCTGGTCCCTACATTTTGACGAGTTATGCGAACATAAATGTAAGGAAGAGCTGATTTTTTTTTCGCGATTTCAGGATTGGTGCCATAGTAAACGTTGCTTGTTATCATGTGTAAAATCATGTGTTTAAGTATCGGTCACTAATTACCAGTCATCCTATATAATAGAATAGAATAGAATACTCTTTATTGTACACAATAAAAATTACAGATATAAATGTAGAAATTTTACACATAGCGTGACACAATGGTCGATCTTATCGCTAAAAGCGATCATATTAACTATAAGTTCAGTTTTCTCCCGAATTTCCACTTCATCGATGCCAGTAATGTCCAAGATAAACACTACCCGGATTGGAACCCACAGCCTCGTGCATGAGAGGCGAGGCCTAAAACACTGCACCGTTATGACATTTAGCGTAGCATATCTAGTTTTATAAAAAAAGCCAGAACGTGCCGTGGGACACATTCCTTTCGTTTTTGTTATTGGGGAATGGCATCTCGCAGGTCAATCTAGCAGGTTGTCGGCTGCTTAACCGGACTTTCCTGTGGGTGCCTCAAAAAATTTAGGCGTTCAGCCCGGGCACAGCACTTAAAAACTAAGCACGCGCTAAGGGCACCCCCTGTGGGGTACGGACCTCGGCTTTGGGCGTCGCTGGGGGAGGACAGCTAGGGACAGGCTGGAGCGGATTGAATTTAAAGCTACAGGCTCAGCGGCGTGGGTTGGCTCGAGCTAGGGACGGGGCTGGGATGGAAGGGGACGTCGCGGTGGGCCTCGGCGGCGAGGGTGGAAGTACGGTGGCCTGAACTTGATTTTCCGAACTGTGCTAGCGGATGGATTACTCTCCTGGTGGGGAGTAAATGCGTCATCCGAGACGGTGAGGGTATGCCTAGGTCGGCAGATCCGACTTATGCGGGAGGAAGCGTATCGGGCGGCCGCCGCAACCAGGGTTTTGCGGTGGGTTATAGCAGAGACGAAGCAACACTTTGAGAGACGTTTCATCACCTGCTGGACAGTGAGCATTCTGAGATTAGAGTCTCATTGTGATCATAGAGCTGTATATTATGTATTAATACAGAGCCATTTAATATGGTCTCAAGTTTTAAGTCTAAAAAGTTTATGTTTTTGTTTTTAATACAGAGCCATCTTGTATAGTTTTTTAGCAAACTAAAACCAAAACTTTTGACACTGGAAGCTTAAAACACATTGTTTATAGCAAGCTAAAAACTATACTAGATGACTCTGTATTAAAAAAAAACAAAGACTTTTGACACTTAAAACTGACGGCATAACGCTTTTTCGTTACGTCACAATTTCAGCCAGTTTCCACAAGCCGCTTTAAAGAATTTCGTTCCAAAAAAGTTCAGTTTTGTAGAGCGCTGTCTCTGTCTTTCATACCTGTGTGACAGTCTCTTTCTAAAGCTCTATGGGCTATATTTACGGCTGGGTAGGTAAGTACTAAGTAGTTTCTTTCAATTCTTAGATCTTTTAGTAGAATGAACGGAGAAAAAAAAGTGTTTCCGCTCAGCAACCTAATTATTGTGGTAGTGTTAACTGAATTACAGACATTTGTTAATTGTTACCTTAGTTTTATGCGCTTTTGTAACTGATTACGAAGATAAAATGAGGTGTAGTATTTCACTCATGAAGGTACATTTTAAGTTTGCGAGATGAATTCGAAGAAATAATAATTATAATAGATTTATTTTTGTCAGTATTGGCTATGGTGCTGTATTACAACAACTTAGTTTATAGATCAAAGTTAAATAAAAAAGCTAGCAATTTTTATTATAAAAAAAAAACGAGGTAAATAAACGGAATATGTGCCATTGTGTCGATCGCGCAGTAAACCGGTCGTCTGCTATGGGCCTAACAGAGTACCAAGTGAAAAAGTTTACTGAGACAGCTGAAAGTAATGGATTCATGATCATAGACTACTTTATAATACTCGTACCTATGACAATGTTTTTCTTTTGCAATTTTATTTTAAACTTCCGAAACTTGAAATCACCGATCATACTTATCGACTCAGTCATAATTTTGTATCTCACCAAAAATTTTAATGAATTATTCATCAAGTTCAAAATAAAAATAAAACACCAGTCACATATTTACAAAATGATTAAGATGCAACAAAAAACTGATTACAAATGCAACGAGACAATAAAGCGTTAATAAAAATAAACATTGATTCAGGTATATAAAAAGGGAAGGATTGCAAGCTAATTAAATATTCTTGTCTGCCTACACTGTTGGAGGCTGATCTTCATCAAACTGTCAAAAGAAACAATAGTTGGCGAACAAGAGACGGAGTGACAGGGAAACAAAGGTTTGTTAGCTCTGACGGATGACAGATCATACACGCGTAGGTATTCGTGATACCTAGTCTACGGTGCATGATCGAAATTGGAGCTGAAAGACGGAAATGTGTAGAAAAAAAAACATGCGGATTTCATTGTATCAAGGGTCTAAGAGACTATGTATAGAGTAAGGTCAGTAGCGTCCTTCTGTGTGCTAGTAGCAAATTCCGATCACCAATCGATATTTAAAGCCATTATACGACTAAACGCCGACAGACACTACGCCGACAGACTGAACACCGACAAAACTTTACTTCGACGGGACTCTTCGCTCTTAGGGCATCCTTACTTTTGATTATCCGAACCTGATCCGAAAATCCTAACCCTAGACGGTCGACGTGGGCACCTCGAGGTTCGGTTTGGTTAGGTTCCTTTTAACCCTGCAGACAGAAATGGGAGCCCCGCGTAGCGGGGCTCCGTCTACCAGCTATCAGTCTGTCGGCGAAGTGTCTTATCGGCGAAGTGTCTTGTCGGCGAAGAGTCCCGTCGAAGCGAAGTCTTGTCGGTGTTTAGTCTGTCGTCGTAGTGTCTGTCAGCGTTTAGTCGTACACTCATTCAAAGCGTAGTGATTAAGGCGTGATTATTATCGATTGGTGATCGGAGTTTGCTACTAGCAGACGGGAGGTCATGGATGATATCCAAATCCCGCCATAAAATCTTTACTGATTTACGGTTCTGTTAAATCCTGCATTTAATTTTATCCAAAACGCATAAGAACATTAATCAATAATTAAAATTTTTGGGATCATCACCTTTTTTATTTGGCAATTCTTTATTAGCTTCAACACGATATCTTGTTACACAAAACAAAGGTTCATGACAAATTGTATTAGATTTTCATTATTCTGACATTTACAAAAAAGTAACGATTATAACATTATTGATTTGCCAAAATAAAACAAAATTAATTTAATTGGTTACCAAAACATGAGTTTGTTTTTTCTTCGTCATTTTGGAACAGAGACATCATTGGGTCAAGTAACCAAATGACATTTTTGACTCGGAGATAAGAGATGCAAGGTCTTATCGACCTTCCGACGCCGTGGAAGAGATTCATGGAGGGGTCACTGTTGAAAAAACAATTTAAGGTTACAATGTAAGATGAGCATTAAAATACTGCTACGAATTTTACTGATGTCTATTTACTAATGATAACCTCAAATCTGTATTAGCTTTGATTTTTATTACTGTCTCGGTATGGGAGTTGGGCAAAGATACCTTCTACCACCACAAAGAACCTAATTATGTTACGTAGGCATGTTAAAAAACTGCTCTGAAAAGTTCTCATCTCTACTGCAAGCAATGTAGCTTATATCTTCACACGTCTTATACATTGAAATAATCCTACATATTGCAAAGCCTTTACTGTTCACAGCTCAACCAATACATATGCACCTGGTACAAACTTAAGACTTACCCTCGATCGACATAATATAGTCAAAGTAAATACCAGACGGTGTTACCCACAACATTTTAAATGAGAACTTAATCTACGTGTTAAATTAGTATGAAGATTCTGTCTCGCGATACCAAGTTTGCACGACATGTTTCTTACATTAGCAATTTAAGGTCGCCTGGACTTCGTTGACTTTAAACGAAGGAGTTCTCAACTAGTATTAACATTAAATATGTAAACAAATTGCTTGGTACAAGTTAGTGTATTTTCATTTTGTTTGGATGAGAATGAAGACCTTCTTCTCGCTGTTTCATCTAGTGTTTACTGAGAACAAAATTCTTCTCTACATAAATGAAGAATGTTGTTGTTTTTGTCAATTTGAAAATTAAACCGATGGCCTAACTTTGTGTCTGCCTTGACTTTTCATTGTCTCCCAAAACGAGCGACATTAAGTGACTTTGACAACCATTATGTCATTTTGAGCATTTGAACCAGTTTCAAATTGGATACTTAACATCGTGTATCTCTATTTACTCTCGTGTCATTGTAATCTTCTTCTTCCCAACGTTTATGTCCTTTGGCTTATCGTTTTCTCGGCTTATTGCTATCGTCCGCTTTGTCTAGGATGTGGAAGAACACGCCAAGTTGGTTTCCATCCTTGCATATACATAAACATTATGTGAAAATCTAATTTCCTTATTGAGATGCTTTACTAGTTTAGTTGGTCGTAAATAGAATTCGTCTTCGATTTCGTCTTCAAAATAAAACATATCTTATTATACCTTTATCCAACTATTTACGATATGTTTTAATTTAGCTTATTCGGTGCCCACCTGTATATTATCCAATTGCATTAACATCAGTTACAGGTATCGATTGCAGAATCCATTGCCATCATCACGTCATCATCACTAATGAAATATTTGCGAAACGAATCAGAATTCAATTTCGACAATGTTCCATTGTGATTGGAAATACATAAATCACATTATTGCGGACAATCGTAAAAGCGTTGTCGCTCGTAACTTATTAAATAAACGTCATTTTAATCAAAATGGAGGAACCATTGTGTGATTCACAATTGAGGGCATCACTTTTTAAGGTAGCCTGCCACTTGACAAAGTAATATCATTATATTAGAAAGTTGGGAGTGACCCAGATGTCGATTTTGTTTGGTTTTCTTTTGCGACATTTGAAGAAGCATCTTCTTATAGGGCAAAACTTGGGTAATCGGTGATAGTTTTGTTTTTTACTTGTAAAATTCGATTCATTGATCAGACTATTTTTAAATTTACTGTGATATAGTAGACAAAATAAGTTTTGCTAACTTATATCTAAAAATGTGGCAAGTACTATAATGATTGAAAAATGTACATTTAACAAGTCAGTAGTAACTTGGTAATAAAACACAATTATCTATCACCGAATAGCTGCATATCACGAATTAGCCAAGTTTTGCCCTACTATCTCGCAAGTCAAGCTCTACTTGTAAATTCTTGTAAATATGCATTTTAAATGCTGAGAGCATTTTACACGACACGTAGTTATTATAGTTTCTTTGTTTGTAACCATTGGATATTCTATCTATCGCTATAAAACATATAGTACATTATGTTTATCACCCACGCCTAGACCGATTTAAATAGCTTAGCTAATGTCTACAAGATAAACAAAATAGATCTATGTTCACATCAAAAGGAGCAGTGAATCTCTACAAATCCTTCTATCACTCAAACATATTCTATAATATTCATCTTCGCAATCCGGCCTAAAGTAATGCCAGCAGATCATTCAACGAGATCTGCGCCCTAATTGCGTAACACACTATCAATCACGATCTGAATGATTTTGAAGCATATTGCTTATCCATTGCTTCATATGATCGAAAAATTTGTCTGCCCAACAACGTAAATAACGCAATGAATGATGTTGAACTGTCAAAATGAAACGATTCCTACTGTAAGTGTGTTACGCAATTGCCCCGCAGGCGACTATAGATATTAGTTCGCGTGCTCACAGCTAGAACTGAATCATATTATTGCATAACGCGCAAATATTCGCGTGCAGTGCAGCCTTGCCAGCCGTTATCAACGCTTCCCGGGCCGATGTCTGGGTGACCTTTGGATTCGCCGCTCGGAAACTAGGTCGTCGGCTTCTGACCTTTTTGTTTGTGTTACAGCGGATTGAAAAAGATAAACGATCTAGCCCGAGCGCTGACGGAGACGCACGAACTCTATTTCGGGAGCAGCCGAACTGCACGGAGGAAGCGTGTCAGTCTAGCGCTGATACAAGTATGATTGAGGTCTGCGCAAACGACGGATTTAATTATCGTTTAATGATAACACTGACTTTTAATCATAATTATATTTTAGTTATTGCTGAACTCGTTAGTGATGCAGTTTATTTCCTGTAATGAATCAAGCCTGGCTGAAAATTCTACAGAAAACATAACCTAGGCCGACCTAGGCTGTTACACCTACATTCGGGTACTAAAATTTTAATACTAAATAACTTTCTACATCAAAGTCAAAGTCAAGTCAAAGTCAAATCGTTTATTTCAAATACGCACATAAAAGAGGCACTTTTGAACGTCAAAGATTAACAAGAAAATAGAATTGATTCTACCCTCTAGTTGCCCCTTCCAAAAGGTAGTTTCGTAAGGAGAAGAATGGCAAGAAACTCCATCGTTAGTCTTTTAAAATGTTTTACAATATTTTAATAATATGTGAAGTCGATGCACCTAAAATAAAAAAAAGCTATACCACAATAGGTAAAAACAATGAAAAATGAAGCAATGACAGATAAGTTAATTATGTGATAGGTATTGGTCACATATTTACAAACATTGTAAAAGTAGACGATTTTCCTAAAGTTTTAACAAGTAATAAGTCAATGTGTGAGTCAAAATAATCAGTGAATGTAAAATGACACAAAAATAATAAATTATACAATTGAATTAGCAACCAGTTTGCTTTTGCCTACACTCTAGATTGTCCTATGCAGCAGGCCCAGCATGTTTCCAAGCATTCTTATCTTAGATTTATAATCCTCTAATTTTTAATATGCTTGTTTACAAAGCGTACTTTTAATAAGAATTTTAATTTCTTTTTCATTTATCAATTTTCATGGGAAGATAAAGATTGGATTCCAGTTGCAACTTTACGCATCACAACGATTTCGGTTTCTTCGCGCCACATCGTGTCGAGTAAACGAGAATCGCTACTTGAAATTATAAATGTTGACTGCATTTTATTTAGCAATGATTTATGGTCCGACAACTTTTTTATAGTTACGGTTTTTCAAATAGCTTTAATATTATTTATGTACCTAAAGGCAATTAAGCGGAAACTTTTTTGTGTGATATGTCTGCTGTGTTGTGATGTTTCGAGTTGGTGCTTACTTTTAGAGAGACCCCTGGGGCTCGTAAAAAACAACTGAAAGTTTTAGACAGAGATAGAAGTTTTTTCCTGTATGTTACCAACAAAATTCAACCAGCGTTATCTATTTACAGTCGTCATCGTTCGTCATCTAGCTAGCTGTTAGATTATCCATTGTCTATAGTGACATTTCCACAGTGGCGATTATAAAATACCTACATATTTAGAGTTAGCTAGACTCTTGCATTTTATACTTCATTACTAATATTTAAGGTTGATGTAAGAGGTGATGTTGTTATATGTTTGTACCTAAAGGTTTTATTTATTCTTTTATTTTATTTTTTTTCCCTGTGTTTTCCCACTGCAGGGCAAAGGCCTCTTTTTCTCCTTTCTACTCCTCTCTGTCTTGAGCTAGTGTGGACCAATCGTATGTAGGCGTCAAGCTCATCTCCCCATCTTCTCCTGGGTCTGTCTCGATGTCGATTGACGTTTTCTGGGACCCACCTAAAGGTTGATCCCTTAAAATACTGATCCGATTACGAACATTTTTTCAATGGTAGAAAGCTATACCTACTATTCCGAGTGACAGAATATTTTTCCTATTAATTGTTCCTCTTCGAATCTCCATGCGGATAGAACCACGGGGCACTATAGCTATTAATCTATAAAATACACCAATACAATCTTTTCAATTGGATGTTAAAACCCAACAATACAAAATACACTAGCAAAATAATCGTCAATTAAGCCCATGTTCAGAAGCTTCGTAAATTTTGTAGGACGGCCGAGTCTTACCGCCTGATTGACTGCGATCAACGACAACTTAAACGACCCTATAATTATTGTGACGACCTACAAACTGAATCTCACGGGACTAATGGACGATACAACTTGTTAAACAACATTACTGTTGGCACTTGTTCCTTTCACTGAGAATCTGTTTTTGTACCGATTTTAAATAGTATTACAAAGTATAAATCCTAACCAAAAACAATTGCTGAAAGCAAGAACAAAAACTAAGTAGCAACACTCGATTTCAGATGATTTTTTGCTAGAAAAAGAAATAACTGACACAAATTGAAATGCAGACTTAAAAAGGCATCTATAACATCTAAGAAATAAGCAAAAACATGATCACCGTAGCCAGAAAACCAATGATAATGATTCTAATAATGAAGCAAAAACTAGCATATAGATAGGCAGAGATAAAATAGGTAATTAGGAGAAGCAAAAACCGAAAATAAAAAAAGCGTGCTTGGATGAACTGAACAAAGACTGCGATTTTTTGCAGAGCTGTAGGTATAACATTTAACAGGTCAGCTGAAATATATGTAAATGAAAACTATTAATAACAAGATACCTTGGAATAACAAGTATTTTTATCAAGTATTTCAATAAAGGCTGCGTCACACGGTAGGCGGAACGGGGGCGGTTTGGGGGCAGACCGCTACCGAGACGAAAGCGGATGGGGAGGCGTCAAACAAAAGTATCGCACGACATCCAGCCGGAATCAGCACGAGCCCCGGAAGGATGCGAATATGGTATTTGCTATCAAAACACCGTCCCTAAGATATTTCGCAGGGCTACTATATTTTATTAGAGAAAATGTTAGATAAATAAATAATCAGAGAGCATCAATATTTTGTTACAACGTTCTTTCTACGCCGATAACGTCTAATGCTTTCAAATATTCACTTTTATGTTTAGACAATTGACATTAATATTTTGGTTTTTTGGCATAATTATCGCGGTGGGCTGGAGGCTACTTAGAAAAAGAATAAAATAATTTTAATTGTCGATGGATTAATAATAATTACGGAGAAGCAAAAATTAAAGCTTTAATGTAAATAATATTCTATTCACTGCCGCTATTATATTGTTACCTAAGAGGTATTATTATTATATAAAATATAATATAAAGAAATTATTTGTAAAGTGGGTCCTTGTTTTCTTAAGTCTGAAGCTACCTTGATTAAAAACAAAACCAACACCGACAACGGTCACCTATTTACGTCATCAAAAACTAAAAAAACAACATGACATGCTGAAAATTTATCAAACTTTTCTTATCCAGAATAAACACACTAAATAGAATGAACATGATGTTTTGATGACATTTGGGTCACGTCAAGAACGGCCGTGACCCAGGGTTTGAACTGTTCGATCCCAAACGTTGAGTGAGGAAGGTTAGCTACTCATTTTTGACTACCGAACACAGCGGCCAATGTTGGTCACACACGTTGGTATGATTTGTCAAGAAAGTATAGGTTACGGTTATGTACGAAATTGAAATAGCTCAATAGGAATTTGCTCCTGGACATCATAAAAATAACGTTAGACGAATAAAGACCGTAAGACTATTCAAAATTAACATCCATTCGGCCTTCACACTAATTCGATACTGCTGCTTTGGACCAAAATTTACGTATAGCCTTCGCTCCTCCCATCTATGGAAGCATCCACAACTTTTAGAAAAAGTAGACCAAATTATTAGAAACACACTATCTTCTATTCTAAATGTGGCCCTGGACGACCGAGCGTGGCAGCAAGCCACACTTCCCATTCGCCTGGGTGGTCTCGGCGTCCGCAAAATTTCAAGTATAAGTTTACCGGCCTTCCTCTCTTCGGTCCACGGTACCGACAAATTAACCAGGAAAATTTTATCTTCCTCACTGGTCGATTTTGAGGTACCGTGTTTGACCGATGCGTTGAACGCGTGGAAGATGGCTTGTCCCAATACGGATTTACCCGACAACCCAGCCTCCCAGAAACGGTGGGACGTGCCGCTCTGCAGTATTATACGAAATACCCTAGTAAATACGTCATTTAATACTGCTGAGCGTGCCCGTCTGCTGGCTGTGGGAGAGTGGGAGTCAGGCTTGTGGCTTCAAGCGCTTCCGTCATCCACCATAGGCACTATGATGGACTCTTCGTTTCGGCTCGCTACGTGTCTCCGCTTAGGCGCACCTCGTGTTGCTCCGCATCGGTGTCACTGCGGTGAAGCTGTCGACAACATCGGACACCATGGCCTGTCCTGCTGCAGGAGTGCAGGCCGCATAGCACGACACGCCAGCATTAACGATATTATTCGTCGAGCTCTTGTCACCGCCGGCGTACCAGCGATATTAGAACCAAACGGCTTGGTACGTGACGATGGGAAGAGACCAGACGGCATGACGTTGTTGCCTTGGAAGGTGGGTAGACCTCTGCTGTGGGACGCAACCTGTGTCGACACCCTTGCGCCATCTCATGTTCCAAGCACGGCGTGCTGTACTGGCGCCGCTGCTACGGCTGCTGAGACCCTTAAGCGGCGCAAATACTGTAACCTTATCGGTAACTACAGTTTTGAGCCGCTTGGGGTCGAAACGCTCGGGTCATGGGGCCCGAGCCAAGGGCCAGTCTCGCCGACTGGTCGACACTTCACGTGACCAGAGGGCTGGCTCGTTCTTTGGCCAAAGAATTAGCATTGCCATTCAACGTGGCAATGCTGCCAGTCTTCTGGGCACGTTTCCGGATGACTCATGACAGCGATGCGAACGAGTACTTCGACGCCTAAGTTTCCTTTTGTTTTGTATATTTATTTGTATAGTTAGTTAGTTCGTTCGTTAGTTTTTTATTTTAAATTATTTGTTTATAATATTAGCTAGGTATACCTCAAAGATTATATTTAATAAACTACGAATAAAGTAAATCGAGGATGTCATATAGATTTTATTAGAACATCCACGAGAATGTCATCTAGCTTTGATTAGAACATCCACGAGAATGTCATCTAGCTTTTATTAGAACGTCCATACTTCATTGTTGAAAAAGTTTGTTGAAATACACACCGAACAGATCACTTACAAAGCAAAGTGAATAAGTTACAAATATTGGTCACGTTAAATCAAAGTTGGTTACAATCTTCCAATGTTTGCTGAAGCTACGTTAGCTATTGAGTAATGGAGCCTTTTTGCGAACCGATTGGAACCTTGTTAACTCCAAGAAGAACAACACACATTTATATACGTAAGCTATAGACTATATACGTCCACAAACAGAGACAAATTGTTAGCCTCACCCGCCTGTAAGTGTCATTAAGTAACCCTCCCTGATCCTCGCAAGTTGCGTGGGAACAGTTCTCTTTTCCCTTCATTTTGTCGAATAGACATTTATTTTTGTCAGAGAGAAAAAAAAGATGGTATTCCTCTGGTAAATGACAAAGGAATGGCGTGTCATTTTGATGCCATTGCTAAAATCGTATATCATGTTGACGACGACCGCTAGCTAGACCAAAACAGCTTGATTGATAATGGTCTCGAACATGCATAGGCATCCCAAGTTAGAGCGTAGCAACTTGGTTATTTAGAATCATGCCTGATTGGTTGCTAATGCTCTCCGAAATGTAACACGTGCAAGTATTATCCAAAAAGTCAACACATTGTTAAGTCCCATGCAATAAGGGGCGAGTCTATTGCCATCAACCGGACACAAATCCAGACTCTAGGCTGCTACTGAGAAATTCCAGATAGAAAAATATAAAAACCCAATAATACTTTACCCGACCCGGAAATCGAACCCAGGACCTCATGCTCAGCAGTAGCGTTTGCGACCACTAGACCAACGAGGAAAACTTAACAATAATTAGCGGAATGTGCGTGTACTATAGGGACACCTCTACCCAACCCTTCGGGGAAACAAGGCGTGATGTTATATTATTATGTCAAACACATTAATGTAAGCTGTGCTTTCCACAATTGTTTTCACCCTAACCACATCTGGGGTGACTTACGTCATTTTGTATGTAAAGATGCACGTTAGGTTTCTATGATGTTCGGGAGCGATGTTAAATCAGGCCACATGGAGGCTGTGGGGGGTGCTCCATCAAGGCTGAGCGGGGGTGACCCAGTTCCCGCGACCAGGTCGCACGCAGGCGCTCCACACTCCACCTGCAATTAAAGCGAACTAAATGTTTGTTTTATTCAATTAGCCGTTAATAACGTTCGATGCAGAAGTTCATACAATCGAAATTAATGGAATGCGTTGATTGGTTCGTCGATGGAATGCTTTGGAAGTTTATTGGTTGGATTGTTGGAACAAAGGATGCATTGGTTTACAGTCTATCGGACAATGTGGTTGAATGAATTTGATTGAAACTGTACTGTTGCTATACGAGTTCTGAAAGGCTTGCCAGATTGTGTAAACTGCATGGCCAGCAGCGTTATCCTTTGTGCTCATAACAAAAGCCTCATTGTCCTAAACTTACCTAAATTAACAGTCAGTCAGTGTAACTAGCTTCATCTTTCTGACTAACCGAGACTCCTTGATAATTCAAAAGTGCCTGTAAATGGTTCAATTGAAATAAAATGCTTTAAATGTTCAGCTGATAATTGTTGATGTTTCTTCTATCTGTATTTTCTCCGCCCTTTTAGTTATTGCTGGAAGAGATCATTTGGTTAGGAGCCCAGAGCGGCCACCACCAATAATCGCAAAACCCCGTTTCCATTATACTCTTCATTGCCTTGGCCCCAATGGCCATCAGCTTGACATCGAGAACTGTGTCGAGATGTGTCGAGATGTGTCTATACACATCTCGACACAGTTCTCGATGCAGTTCTCTGTCAAGGCAGTGGAGATAAAGAGGGAAAGCATCATTTGGGAATGTTCGCGATGTATCGGTCTACATAAACAAGGCTAGAGCTTTTCCCCAGTATTTGACATTAAGACGCAGCTTGCGTGTTCTGTGCTGAGCTCACGCAACGCGTCGTACGTCCACTCAGTAATAGGACTGAGTGGAGGAGCGCTCCTTCACATCAAGGAGCGCTGTCCCAAATTAGACGCATTATTAATTTATTATACATAAAACAAAAGGTGTTATGTTAAAACACATATACTAAAATATAAAAATTAAATTATCTTTAAAATTGTGAAGGTTTAAAAAAATACGTTTGATAGTTTTTGCGTTATTCTCAGTTTTTTATCCGCGTTAGACATAACTTCACAAATTATTTACACTATGTAATATAAAACATAATTTAATAAGTAAAAAAAAAATCTAATAGGTTATTAAGAAAATGCTCGAATTTAACATAAATTATTTCCAAATCGTTTAGACGTGACAATTTAATTTATTAAAAGTCGATTATCGTCGACCTAAGGTAAAAACGCTCTGATCGTTCACCCCTTTCTTAGGGCACCAAAGCTTTAAGCAATCTTTCTAAAGAAAGGCAACACATTCCTCCTGTTATTCATTTATTTATTTATCCTCCCACTGGAACGCCATACTGCAATTATACCAACGGAGCAAAAATACTTTATGTGCTGCTTTCCATCCATCCTGAGCGCGGTGGACATCGGATGGGCGGCGATGGATCACGCATGTTCACACACCGTCAAGACACTTTTTGTTAGTCTTATTAACACAAAACGAGGCAAAAGAAGTATGTAAGGATCGTAGCAGATGGCGTTCTGTAGTTTCTGCCTACCTCCACGGGAAGAAGGCGTGAATTTATGTATGTGTATGTATATTATTAACACTAACGGGAGGAATTTGTTAATACAAATTGGGATAAAAACGTTTTACCGAACAAAATGATGTTTTATCCCTGGGTAAAGGTCAAATCCTATTAACATTACCCATCTCTGCTTTTCATTATTTATTCTTGTTATTCTCGCCGAAAGGTTTGATAATGTAAATAGGTACCGACTTATGACTTGACATTTACAGCTCGGTTACAAGTATGTAAGAGGAAGGTAATTTTGGTCTAAACATTCAGGATGGTATAGAATTAAGGCTCCTGCAAGCAGGCGCGCGACACGCGACGCGGCGCGCAACACAAAAGCACTGCTCGTCGCGGGACACGCGGTGCCTTTGAGTCGCGTGCGATTCGCGTCGCGTGTTAGGACTAGAAATCATACAATCTATACTTACCCAATATAAATATCTCTTCTTAGCTATACTCTATTCAACAATTCAACAAATAAATAAAATTGAAGTGTCTGTAATGTCAAAATAAAATGCTTAGGAAATTATATACGGTACATATAACAAAAAAATAATTTTCAAAATTTTTGTCTGTCTGTTTGTTCCAGCTAATCTCCGAAACGGCTGGACGGAATTTGACGGGTCTTTCACTAATAGATAGCTGATGTTATAGGAATAAACCTACATTAGCTTTATTTTAGAAAAATAATTAAATAGGGTTCTCATGAAATTTAAGCTATTTTGCGCTAATCTCTAGAACTACCAGTCGGATTTGAAAAATTCTTTTTGCATTTGGTAGCCCAATTCTCGAGGATGGTTATAGTCTATATAACATTACGCTACGATCCTTAGGAGCTGATCAAAAAGAAAAAAAGGCAGAAAGTACGCTAAGCGAAAACGAAGTAAGAGCGCGGGCGGGCGATGCAACACGGTGGGTCGGGGGACGAGGGAGTTTTATTAAAAGTGGCTGTTATTTTAGTGTATGGTGTATCGTACGACTTTAACGCGAATGAAGTCGCGGGGCACAGCTAGTTGAATATAAACCTCGAAGTCCAGCTATTAGTTCATCTTTAAATGTCAGCTGGTACACGGTCACGGCCTTTGTCCAGACAAAGACGTCTTTGTGAACTACAACCGCTACATTGATCACTCAAAGTTAGAATTTAAACGTCACGCCCGTATTCCCCGAAGGGTTAGGCAGATGTGTACCTATAGTACACCAACATTTCGCCAGTTATGCGCCTATTGCCGATAACCAGGCACAAATCCAGACTCTAGGCTGCTACTGAGAAATTCCAGATGTAAAAACCCAATAACACTGCCTGGCCCGGGAATCGGACCCACGAATTTGCAATAATCGCTACCATAGCAAGCAAATCCCGCGTTTCCAGTCATTGTAGCACGAGGAACATCGTAAATGTTTAGTCTGTAGAAAGGGCAATGAATTCATGACTCTCCGTTTTCCCCAGATGGAAGGTTGTATCAATGAGAATATTCTCACAAAGTAAAAAGGCGGATTTTAGATGCCAATTTGTTTTTATGAGTTGGAAGAAGCTACTTTAGTTACGTAGCAATGCTTCAATCTTCAATTCGAGAATACCATTAAAATAAATGTTCGTAACTCTGAAATAAATTGCAAGGATATATTATGAAGACATCAAAGTCATCAAAGTATTGGAAAATCGTTCGTGTATTAAATTACTGTCTGGCAGATGTAGAATATAACTTCAATGTGAGGTATACTCGTTACTTAGCATAAAAACAGTCTTAAAGTAATGGTCCTGCACATAATATGAGAAAAAAAAACATAATGGTATACTTATACATATAGCTACTCAACCAATCAATCTCCCCAGCCTTTTCCCAACTATTTTGGGGTCGGCTTCCAGTCTAACCAGATGCAGCTGAATACCAGTATTTTACATGGAACGACTGCCTCTCTAGCAATTGGGTAATACGATACCCCTTGGTAAGACTGGTTGTCAAACTTTCGGGCTTCTGACGACCCGTAACGACTGTCAAATATCCAAGAATGACAGCCGGCACCAACGGCTTAACGTGCTTTCCGAGGCATGGAGGAGTCTCGGTATGTAAAGACGGTCACCCATCCACGGACCAACCTCGGCAAGCGTAGCTTAACCTGATGGATTGACCCGTGCGGCTGTTATTACTTAGCCACGAGCTCCCTATACCTACTCAAATAGAAAAAATAATTTTAACTGAAATCGAAATTCGTAGGAGCGAATTCTTTTATTAAAACTTTTAACATGCATAATAAGCGTATCTGCTTACCCCTACGTGGAATACAATACGGACATTTTGTTGTGTTTCTCAGTAGCTACTCTTAGCCTCGAACCAAAGGGGAGATGTGCGGAGATGTCCGAAGCGGAGACGAGAAGAGATGTTTTTTAGCTAGAGTGTATCTACCGAAGCTGTACGGAGATGAGATGCGTACTGGCTAGACTGAAGCGGAGATGTGTGCTGGTTAGAGCGGCTGGCGGGTTGTGCGACGAGGGGGGAACTAGCGGTGCCGCTGACTGCACGCCGCTCATATCTCTTCTCGTCTCCGCTGCGCGCCGTCGCCAGCTAGCGAGGCACAGCTCACATCTCCGCTTTGTACCGCCACCCAGCTCAATCTCGGCGAGGCACAGAAAGAAGAAGAAAGAAAAGAAAAATAGGTTTATTTGTCACAGAAACACGTGCATACAAAACGATAAGAATAAACAGAAAAAATAAAACAAAATAGAACCACATTAAAATCACGAGCTCAAAACAGAAATAGTCGGAAGCTGCACGTCATGACTGTGACAAGAAGGCTCACATCTCCGCTCAGTGGTATCCACTGAAGCTGAGTGGAGACGAGATATGTGAATAAGCAAATTCTATTGGTTGTTTAAAACTCATCACCTCTCCTCTCGTTTCGTCTCCGCTTTGGTGGAGTCCGGGCCTTAGTCTGGATTTGTCCCTAGCGGATGACAATAGGCTGGCGTCCACATTGACAATATTGACATGGGATTTAAACATAATTGGTGGAATTTGGGTGTCTTCTCTACAATTCTACTTACTCCTTTGGAGATTACAGGCATGTCGTTATGTAACAAAACAGGCCTTCACACTTAATCAAAAAATCAACTCAGCCTTGCGCAGTCCACTGCTGGACATACATAGGCCTCTCCCAGGCTGCGCCACAACACCGTGTCCTCCGCCTTCCGCATCCAGTCTGTCCTAGCCACGTTTTTAAGGTCGTCGGTACATCTAGCTGGGAAGCTTGCGACACTACAGTCCAGGACTCGCCTGCTCCAGCTGCCATCGGTCCTTCGACAAACATGGCCAGCCCACTGCTTTAATAGGTACTTATTAGTAAACCACTTTGAACCTTATTACCATTCTAAGCACTTTCCTCACCACCAACTTACAACTGGAACTTCTTTCTCCGTAGATACATGTTAAAGTATAATTTCTAAACATTCTCCCAGTTAACTTTAAACCTCCACCCGTCCGTAGTTCATCATGTCGTAATTTTCCGACCTGTAAACAGAGTAATTTCGTTTAATTTCGCTTTTATTTAATACCGTTATCTTAATTATGGACATCATATATCAACACTTTAATTATGTAAGCGAAACGTACTGTGATTCCAATTTATTTTGGGATGATTTTGATAATGAACTCTTTACTTCAAAATACAGGAGCTTTAATTGCCTTTTTAGTAGGAATTAGCATCCTCATTACGCAGTCATCTGTTTTGTTTATTTTCCAAGACACCTTAAATACATGGGCTGTTTGATGTACAGTAGACCACAAGCCAGTGGTAACAAAACTAGCATATTATTTATTTATTTATTTATTTATTTATTTATTTATTTACTTCAGATACAGTGATCCATATTTTTGTTAGTAGGTATACTTACGAATTATGTTAGTAGCAAGATTCAATACACACCACAATCATGCTATTATAATTAAGATTAAAAACATTGCATTGTGTACTCACATAAATAAAATTACAATTATCTTTAAATTCATTAAAATGCTTAAAATCATCAATATTATTTAAAATCAAGAAATCAACTAAACTCTTTAAATTAATTAAAATCATATAACAGCAAAACAAATAAATAAAATCATTTCATCAGTTGCTGCTTAAAATTACAATTATCTTTAAATTCATTAAACTGTTTAAATGAATTTAAAGATAATTGTAATTTATATATTAAGCTGGCTTCTTTATTCAAACGCCAGTGCCAGCTCAAGGTCAAAGTGTTACCAATGATGTGCGGTCGATTGTACCTACGTCTCGAAAAGAGGGAAAGGCTACGTAAATTCGAACAAATTGGATGTCTTCTCCTTCTAGATGTTGTTTGGTTGGTAAGCTAAATGGTAATTTTGCTCATCAATCAATATTAGGAGTCATCTCTTGGATTTTCTATAAAAATCGAGAAGTAAGTACCCATGCCTCGGAGTTATGACAGTCGCCACAAGCAATAAGACCCGCAACAGGTCAAAGTCCTTATGATTTCGGTGTCCTTTAGTAATTGGGTTTTGGTTTGCGGTGGTCAGCCACATTCAGCGAACTTTTCGACCATAACATAATTTGAATGAGCCTAGGTTAATAATGACTCACAGTTGTAGTCAACCAAACATTATTATTCACAGTTGAAATACTACATACTGTTATTAATCCACGTCCTACTTCTGAGCAAGACCCGCCTGATTATTTTTTCCCAAACCATCCGATTCATCTTCCTACCTCTTGTTGGGCCGCCCTAAGCAGGGTCTACCATCACCATTATGTAGTGGCTCCTAAACAGCGGTCGTTGTGCATGCAGCTGAGTTGAGTTGAATGACCAAACGCAAGATAATCTGATCTACTCGATTAAACTGAGTTTACCACAGAAAGGTACCGCTCTTTATCCTGAATTTCCTCAGCCTACTATTCGGGTAAATTTTGCTGAAAATAATTAATCTACCGTTTACCAACGAGGTCCTCCGTCCATGATAGAGCGAGTTTGTCGAGTGAGAACCGAGACATGAAGCGACTGCCGTCAAACATGACCATTAGAGGTAGCAAGGATTTATAACGGGAGGTAGTTTAATTGGATTTTGTAACCGAAATCCTGTCCATTAACTACCTTCAAGTCAGTTTTTCTTTTAACTAAATAAATATCTACAGACCGTTCACTGCAACAACGCATAAAAGCAATGGTGCCAACATGACGGCAAAGGACAAGTTATAGTGAACGATTTGTAATAGCTGACGAGACAACAGTGTCAGTCATCCGCAAATATTTGACACATTTGAACACTTCAAAGACGAACTCTGGACCTGAGGCGTTAACCGAGTGTGTGGGCCGCTTTCAACCCCAACTGGCCACAAATGGGTTCTAATTGTCTAGAACGGCTGACATTTGACTTTGAAACGATAGTCTGTTCCTTGTAATTTTTAAGAATAATTTATCATAACGTGCCGTTTGTCACGACCATTATAATATTCCACTATTATATATTTAGTTTATGACTGAACAGAGAAATCTGCATAGTACCCGTTGAGAAAATTATGTCGATATCAAGAATATTATGGTCATCTGAGCCACGTGTCGAGTGTCACGTGTCTAGGTTAGAGATCACGGCGGTACATCAACATGATTTATTATGTAACGTTCACTATTATTTCATCAACTCCTAATAGGTCACATCACATGTATGCTAACTTAACTAACGATAGGTTTTTGTACTTTCATACTGCTTTGGCTTGCTGTCAAGTTCACAAGTCCGTAACAAAAAGCCGTCCGACCCTGCGCCCTAATTGAAAGGGCCCGCGCGAATACGCGATTACGCGATCGGTTACCTGAATAATGACGTGTCGGTAAGGCGTGCTCAATCTTTGTCTACTTTTAAAAATAATGATTATATTATTGTTCTTTTTTGCTCCTGTTTCATGATTATTGTATATAATAAAAGATAAGTATATGCTTTCTGTTTGTATGTATTTAATTTATTGTATATTGTGTAAATGGATAGACCACCTATACTATGCTAAGCCTCTCCTATACTATGTATCTCCTTCTCCCTCTAATCCATCCAAAGTTTGTCTTTAAAATATTGTTTTTAGCAATAAGACTGTCCATCGTGTCACCCTATGTAAAATTTATATATGGTGTTCATAGTAAAGAGTATTATATTTTACTACAATTACATTTTAATGACGTTCGTTCATATGCGACTTAATTGATCGCGCGAGTTTGTCATATTGTTACTAACGAGCGCGACGATCGCTTTTGGTTAGGACGCGGCCCGCAGTCGTAGAACTGCTTGTCATGCACTTTACTAGTAACAGAACATTATGAGGTCGAAAAGTAGTGCGAATCTCACTAACCCAACAACACTGCGCCAGTGACAGCGTCACCCGTGGCGACTGGAATGACTCAATATCCGATATGCGCTGACCAGCCCGCTTAGCGATTATGGGCATTTCCTTTTGCCCTATTTCCAAATGTGAACTATACATTTTTGCGTAACTCTGAATATGTAGTTTTATTTTTCTATTGTAGCGATTTTATCGACAAGACTTGGCACATCCCTAGCATTCAAATGTCACGTCCTAGAGAACACGTGTTTGTCCGGATGTCCCCAGGCGATTCTAACACGAATTTCGTCCTGACATTCACGGATGATCGCATTGCCTCCAGTTCGTTGGACACGCCGACTTCGGATATCCGTTATAATTTGTTACGTAATGCCCAGTCATGCTGGATTCGACACTTAAAATTGCGGCTTTGTGGTTATATTTTTTAATAAAAATGGCCTTATTTTTTATTTGTCTGTGGTTGTGACAGAGTTAGATTTATTGTTCGCTCTACTGTATTTAGTTTCCATGCGAATGGAATTTTAATCGTTTACGTTTGACCGAAAAAATGCAATTGAATGAACGGAATGTTTAAAAAGAATTTTATGACTTTTGCATCACCGTTTTTTGTTTAGAGAGATGTTTTTATCGTCAGAGAGTCTATTTCGCGTCGAAAATAACGTATCGTGCCGTCTCCGGCATGCGTCGGAATTACGTTCGCACAAGTCCTTGGTTAATGACGTGTGAGTCACAGTTCTATTTCTTATTTTCTAAGAATAAATTCAAAACTGCATTTGAATGACTCATGGCGACACTAAAAAGATGCTTAGAGGACGATGACCCGATGATCTTGTGCACATTTTATTTTGTTTTTACGCATTCTGTTGTTAGGCTGTTGTTTATTTATGTCTTTTTTTTCAGGTAAATGTTAATTGGTTTTGCTGTATGAATAATGATATACAGTGGATTTCGGGTATAACGACAATGAAGGGACCACTCTATTTTCGTCGTTATATCCGGAAGTCGTTACAGGCAAAGGTAAAGAGATACAGACATGTACACATGTGTAGTTTATATTCATTTATTATTGAAAATATTTGCACACATAGTTATTCACCGGTACATTTAAAAAAATGTGTAATATTAGTTTGCTTCAATTTATTTTTTTGTGCTAGTGTACGCTGTAGGGTGTATTCTATTTTCATTACTTCTTCAATATCTATAATATCCTTTCCATCACCAAATAAACAGTATCTTTTAAGCTTTGTTACAACACCTAACACATCCTTAGTTGTAGGAATCTCACCTTCCTTGCAATCTTCTTCTTCCTCCTCATTTTCCTCATCTTGCGTCGTATGTGATGGAACAACAGTTTCAACAATTTCACTATCGGACAAATCGCTAGTAGTGATAAGTTGACTGTCAATATCAACATATGTTGCCCAGTCCGCAACATTTGTTCCGCTTGATGATACTGTAGTCAGTTGTGCCAATGGTATGTCCAATTCATCATCGGAGTCGTCGTCAATTGTTGTGATAGCCGAAGATTTACGGAACCCAGCGTGTAGAAAACACTTTTTGATCGTATCTGGAGTCACCCGAGCCCATGCCGTAGTTACCATTTCAATGGCATCTAAAATATTAACGGAAAACGGGCCTGCCGAGTTTTCAATGTCGTTCATCATTTTCTGTACTAAAATCTTCCTATAATGACTTTTGAGGGTTTTAATTATCCCTTGATCAATCGGTTGAATCACTGATGTAGTGTTTGGTGGTAAAAATGCCAGTTTTATGTTGGTCAAATTCTCTATTTTAGGATGAGCTGGGCAATTGTCAATAAATAAAATGATCTTCTTTTTGTTATTTCTTAACTGGGAGTCCCATTTGCGTAGAACTTTTTCGAAAATCTCTGAAGTCATCCAGGCCTTTTTGTTTGCTTCGTAATCAACTGGCAAAGATTTAACATTTTTGAAACATCTGGGTTTTTTTGCCTTGCCTATGACCAATAATTTTCTTTTTTCCCCTGCCATACTTGATGCAACAAGCACGGTGATTCTATCTTTTGATAATTTTCCACCAACGCACTTTTCCCCTTTAAATTTCAAGGTTTTGTCAGGAGTTAACTTAAAAAACAAACCTGTCTCGTCAGCGTTCCATATTTGGCTATCAGTATAACCTTCAGTCAATTTTGGGAAAACTGTTTTTAGCCAATTGTCACAGTCACTTTGCGATACACTAGCGGCTTCTCCACAAACTTTGCCTACTACAATATCGTGTCGTTGACGAAATCGGTATATCCAGCTTTCCGAACACTCAAAATCCATTTTTCCAAACAGTCTGCCAAATTGATTAGCCTTTTCTTGCAGCAGACGACCGCTCAAAGGTACGTTTTGGCTTCTTTGGGCTTTGAACCACATTAGAAGGGCATTTTCGATATCTTGATGCGTCGGTTTGCGGTTTTTCTTAATTTTTAAGGATTTGGATTCAAAGCATTCTAATATTTTATCACGGTTTTTCCACATCATAGATACTGTTGAATGGGAAACTTTGTACTCTTTGCACAAATCAGCATTGTTTTCACCGTTTTTCAATTTTGAAATGATTTCCGCCTTTTCTTTAACAGTGAATGTGCGTCTAGCAGCCATACTTATTCAAAAGTTTACTAAACCCAGTTGCTACTCAGAATATCACTTTGTAACTGAACCATAAAAGCTCCGAAACGTACACGCTTCCCCTACCTACTTAGTTGATATCTATAAACAAAAGGTAAAGGTCTCCACACTTGCTGACCATCTGTGTGGAATGGATGTAAACAAAAGATAAGAAATGTTTGTGAAAGAAAAAAATCTTTGTGTCTTTGGCGGCCGACTCCGGTCGCAATATCTGCATGGGATTTCTAGGAATTTGTTACAAATGATTCATTAAAAACAGTCGCTACACCCGAACTCGGCGTTACATCCAAAGTCGCTATAGCCACATGAATTTTGTACTAAAGTATGCTTTAAATTCAAGGGACTTAGATTTAACGTCGCTATAGGTAAATGGTCGCTACAACCAAGGTCGTAATAAATGAAATCCACTGTATGTTTGTAATACCCAATGAGATAAAAAATATCAAAGGTTCACAGCTACCATTTTTCAAAATTAACAAACAATTAAAAAGCCATTGTGTCTCGCGTAGATCTGCGTTCTCGGCATACAAAGGGTTAAATACAAGAGCCAATATGTGATATTTACGCGACTCGATTCCCTGAAAATTAATATTGACTACCTACCTAACCCTCGCACGCACGACTATTACCTGACTGCGGCGAAGCCAAGAAAGGGAGGGTTATGAGTTTGACCTCTAGGTACCTATGTCTATGTATATGTATGTATGTATGTCCGTTCCTATGTTCCCTCGTAACTACTAAATGGCTGAACCGATTTTGATGAATGACATGTCCTTAGATTCGTCTTTATTGCGCGAGTGTTACTGGGTATTTATTAAAATTATAGGCATCTTCTTAAATTTAACAATAAAAACCTATTATTGCCTGCGACTGCATGAGATTGTTTGGAGACAAAATAGGTCATCTTGTTTCCATCTTTTTTTAAGTTCACATTTTACGCCGAAAACCCGACTGGTTTTTTGACTTATTAATTAACTTTTTTTTTGGTTTACCTTTTTCTGGAACGTTGAAAGTATCAAAGCAGATTTAAATAAATATGAAACACGTAACTTATCACAGAAAATTCACTACATCTAACAGTCGGTAACATTAACATCCCAAGAGAATTGTAAACGATCGTGGGGAAAACAGGTTATTATTGAGATGGGATACCACGGGTCAACAACCCTCCTCTAATTATGGGCTATAAAGGTTTATAAGGTCTCTGGCTAAAAATAGGGTACCCCGCGAGTTGTCGTGGGTAATATAGAGAACTAGCTTTTGCCCGCGGCTTCGCCCGCGTGTATGTCGGAATATATCAAATTAGTACCTACCCTACGTGTTAATCCAAACCAGGTTCCAGGTTCTAAAACGTCTGTATGCCAAATTTCCTCTAAATTCAATAAACCGTTTTTGCGCCAATCCGGAACATACATCCCGACAAACAACAAACGGACAAAAATTCTAAAAACTATAGTGTGCGCAACAGACTCGTTCAATCACTTCTTTTCAAATATATGCAATTTACAGTTCTGAGTTCGTTACTATTTTTAACCGACTTCAAAAAAAGGAGGAGGTTATCAATTCGGTTGTATGTTTTTTTTAATGTTTGTTACCGTTACTCTGTCATTTATAAACCGATTTGAAAAATTATTTTTTTGTTTGGAAGGATTGGACTTCCAGATTGGTCCCATTTTTATCCAAATCCAGTTCTAACGATAGGATCCATGAAAAATTGAGGGAACTCCTTAAATATTATTGGCAAACACATAGTGATTTTGATATTTTCGTCAACGAATCATGCATTTGCATTCAGAAAGTATGATTTGGTGAAGTGGAACTGAAGAAGAAGACCATAGATGGCCACAGGAACTCATCAATGATAAATATTTTACGGGTGGCGATAAGATATCTCGATTATAGTTAAACGACTTTGACGAAGCAAATTTAAATAAATGCTTCTGACGAAAATGGTACCATTGAACTCAGATCAGTAATAAAACAATGTATCCTAGCCGTGTTGGGGCTTATTGGAAATGTCATGAGATGCACTCTGGCTATAAATTATTTTTAACCGACTTCAAAAAAGGAGGAGGTTCTCAGTTCTTCGGAATCTTTTTTTTTTATGGTTCCCCGATTACTCGAAGACGGCTGGACCGATTTGGAAAATTATTTTTCGTTTGAAAGAGTATACTTTCCAGGTGGTCCCATTGTCATCAGGTCAGGATCTGATGATGGGGTCCTGGAGAAATCGAGGAAACTCTTCAATATAGGCACATCCATAGCGATTTTGGTATTTTTTTATATTAACTTGTGCATTTGTTCTCGAAAAACAACATGTGGTGAAGTGGAACTGATGACGAAGACCACAGATGGTAAGATGGCCACTGGAACAACTCAATAATAAGTATTTCACGGGTTGCGATTCCATTATTTTAACATTATTGCTAAGCAATAGAAGCTCGTCACAATGCATATGGTGAAGTGGAGCTGATGGCGAAGTACATAGAGAACTCAACAATTAACGTCCCTGCATCGGGAAAAGCAATGTTTTGTAAAGGTGATGAGCAGTTGTCATTAGGCTATTGTAACTCAGATAAACAAACAGACCCAGTAAAAAGTGAAAAATAAAAACAACCGACTTCCAAAACAAACACTATAAAGTGAAAAATTACTTCAATTTCGGAAGTCAGTGGCAAAAACCTAAAATACAGATCCAAGGACACCGACTTCCGAAAAAGTATTAGTACCGAGTTTAATAATAAGACAAGAATGAATATGTATGTAATGAATATGTGAGAATAAATATGACAGCGCGTTAAAATTTTTCCTCACTGTTCCTTACTGTTCTTACAGTCTTAGTGTTCCTTACTTGTTTTAAAAAACTAAGAGTGACAATTTTTATTATATCCTGAGGCAAATATTGCCAAGTTTCAAGTGTATGTATTTTCCATAACTTGAATCAAAGATTTCTTCTACCATTTTTTGAGTTAATCAAGTCAAACAGTAAAATCTTCCTCTTAAAAATCGAATTACCCCTTTTCATTCCGTCAGGGGTAGTTTTGAAAAACCAATAGTAAGAACTTTATTGCTTGTTTAGGCAAATATTTGTGCCAAGTTTCAAGTTTATTAACCAAAAAATGAATAAGATTTTTCATCTAAACTATATCCCCGGTTTTCACCCCCTCAGGGGTGGAATTTTAAAAAATCGTTTAGGATATTTCCAAAACTTGACTCAAAGATTATTCATACCAATTTTCGAGTTAATCAAGCTACGCAGAAAAATTCTCCCGTGTAATATTGACAGCCCCTTTTCACCCCGTCCGGGGTAGATTTTCGAAAAACCTTGATACAGGTTATTCTTTATTTTTGGACTTAAGTATAAATACTGAGTTTCGAATTAATCAGACTGCGTGTTAAAATTCTTCCATTCATTTTTTGACACCCCCCAATCCCCCTCGTGAGGGTAGTTTAGAAAAACCAAAAATTACAAAGTCCATAGTTTATTAAGATAAGTATTTGGGCCAAGTTTCAAGTTTATTAACTCAAGGAATAAGGTTTTTCATACAAACGAAATACCCCATTTTTACCCCCTTACAGGTCGAATTTCCAAAAACCCCTTCTTAGTGCTCCCCTACATTATAAAAGGAAGCCGTGTGCAAAATTTCACGTTCCTAGTCCCAGTAGTTTCGGCTGTACGTTGATATGTCAGTCAGTCAGTCAGTCAGTCAGTTTCTCCTTTTATATATATAGATAATAATCAGGTAGTCGTATTGTATGTATTAAAATTGGAAAGAAATGACAGGGTAAGTAGGCTTTTCTCAGGAGACAAAAACAGATCGTTGTGTTAATTTTAAGAGGGCAGTCGCATTTTGTCACCACTCTCGCTCTCACGGGACCAAATGTTTTAAAATGTTAAATGAAATGATGTTTTCATGAAAAATTATTATTAAATTTATTAAAATTATTACTATATTATTAATTTAATAAGTAATTCTTAAAAACCCATTTCTATTGTGTTATCTAATAAACTCAGCTCAATAAGTATTATGAACTTGTTTTTGAGATGAGTTAAATAAATGCCACAATAAAAATGTGTTTTTTTTTTCAGAATTACATAATAAATTAATATTATTTATTAGTTCGCCAATTGATTACATTTTTCAAAAAAGCACTTTTTATTTAATAATCTTAAAAATTTGGTCCCGTGTGAGCGAGTGACGTGACAAAATGCGACAGACAGCCCTCTTAAGATAGACCACGGGTTGGCACGTGGTTGTTGTGACAGACCACGTCTTCTTGTAAGTGTCGTTTAAGGGAGAAATAAAATAAATAAATAAAAAATAAAAATAAGTTTGGAATTGGTAATCGCAGTACCTACATTTTAAACTTTTAAACTTTACGAATCACAAAAACCTTTTGACACTCCTAAGGTCAAAGCGCTAAGGTAGCCACGAAATTCAAATTTTCATACGATTTTTGCAATTTGCAGCTCAGTGTCTGGATGTATGTTTATTAAAGTATAATACGCGACCGTAACAAATGTGTATTTACAGAATTATAATATTAGAAGCACTTATAAAATTACTTAAGATAGTATAATCCTGAAATGTTATGATTTCATGAAATAGTCATTCAATAGAATTACTTGGTCATAGAGAGTTTTATTTATGACTTTAATGATTATAATTCTGTAAATACATATTTGCTACAGTCGCGAATCATATTTTAATCAATATAAAACCTAATACTGACCTGCAAATTGCAAAAAAACGTAAGAAAATTTGAATTTCGCGGGCTACCCTGGCGCTTTGACCTTAAGAGTGTCAAAAGGTTTTTGTGATTCGTAAAGTTTAAAAGTTTAAAATGTAGGTACTGCGATTACCAATTCAAGCAATATCTAGTGAAAGTTGGTTCTCGAGATTTGTCCTCCCGGAATCTGGCGATTGGTGCTCGTGATCTTAATCTAGACACAAAGAACCCAAAACATCTTGTTCAACCATTAACTGTTGTTAAATTCTATTTCTAACTAAGTAAAATTCTCATGAATCTATTCCTTTACAGTGGAATATTAAAATCACGACTTCAAATGAACGTTGCTTCGGCTGTCAAAAGTTGCATCTTGAAACTATCACTGCACTGAATTTGCATTCCACCTAGCACTTCTTAATTACTATCGGTTAACTTCGGTGTGTGGGCGGAGTTCCGATGTTTCCCGAAGTAATCCGAAGTGCAGCTGTCAAACGATGGAGTTAGATCCCTTGCGGCTTATCGAATATAAAACTGAACGGTTTTAAACGAAGGTTAATATTGTCTAACCCTGTAAAGTTTAATGTTTTCTAGTTATGACTTTCAGTTTCAGAGTCGTATAGATAGAGCTTAGCGAACTTACTTGCAAGTTATCAAGCTTCTGGGACTAAGAACAATCTTCTCCTACTATGTCCTTCTCATACTTCTGACTTTGTTCATTCTTCCTTTCATATTCAGTCCATTCTTCTTTGGAATGCGCTACCTCTTGACATCAGGATGGCCACCAGTCCGTATGCATTTAAGCGGAGATTGCGGAGTTATTTTCAAAATAAATAGCGTAGAGTCATTTGAAAACCTCTCTCTCTTGAATTTGTATATAATGTATATATAATATGGGTATATATTATAGTAAATATGTGTGTATGTGTATTATAAGTTTATAACATATTTATGTACAAATTGTTCCTTTCTAACAGAGCACCTGCCATCTAATCTCTTCACCACCCTTGGTTGACTGGTAGAGAACGCCTAAGGCATTAAGTCCGCCTTCGTACTTTTTAAGTGTGAAAATTTAAAAAAAAAAAAAAAAAAAATAATTTTAGGACTAAAATTATTCAGACATAATATAATAAGACATGATAATTTAGACCTCCCCAAAATAGGACATAATTTGACACTAAGTTCTCTGATGTAACAAGAATAAGTTTATTCCAGAATTTTCATTTTCAGAAATTAAAGGAAATTAAAGACCTTTGTTAACTATAAATTAAATTAATACTGCTTTAATAATAGTAATTTCTGTTGTGATATCAATTTCGTCTTCATTTTATAAGCAATAGAAGCTGTTATTTTGTGCCAGAATAAGCAAATTAGAGACAGTGACTCCGTTTAACAAAAGGCTCACATTAATGTAGGTTTTGAAAGCAAATGATATCAGAGGGGCAATTCTCGTAATTTTAAGAATATTCACAGTCTGATCTCAGTCTCAATATGTCAAAAATACTCGTACATTTGATTGTCATTGAGATGAGATTGCGACTAGATTTTGAACGTTTTTAGTTACGGGAATTGGGCTTCTGTTGTTAGGGTAACATAGGTTTTGCTTAAAAATATAGTCCATTGTTTAAAATAAAAATCAAAATATTTTATTTCACATAAACCTACATGGGCACTTATAAAACGTCAGAAGCTAGGTGCACGGTTCTAATTGGTCGTTTCCTATGGAGAAGAACCGGCATGAAACTCCACGGTTACTCTTTTAAAAATAATTGGGATTTACAATATTTTCAAATTACAGTGTTAATGGTAAGGTAAAGGTATTTAGGCTCTTTATTTAAGTTGGGAAATAGTCACGGATATTCTCCGCTCTGGGGCAAGCAAAGAATATTCGGGACATAGCCAAGCGGTTGGTCGACTCTTCACGTGACCAGAGGGCTGGCCAATTTTTAGGTCAAAGAATCATTGCCATCTAAAGTGGCAACGCTGCCAGCCTTTTAGGGACTTTTCCCACTGACAGCGATGCGGACGAATTTTTTGTTGCCCAATGAGCTCTGCCCTTTTATTTACTTGTGCATAATATATACATGCTGTAACTTAAATAACGCACAACCTCTTAAGGGGCCATTGTACTCATCATTATGAACAACTTTTACTATGGGTCCAGACCTGAAATTGCGAAAAAAATCAGCTGTTCTCTACAGTTTGATGAGTTATGCGAACATATGTAAATGTAGGGAACAGCTGATTTTTTTTTCGCGATTTCAGGTTTGGTCCCATAGTAAAAGTAGTTCATAATGATGAGTACAATTACCCCTTAAGAGGTTGTGCGTTATTTATATTACATCTTGTATATTTCAGTGTTAGATTGTATATTGTATATAAGAACAACTCATAATTACAATAAATAAAAATCTATCAGCGAAGAGAAGCTGAACGATTTACGTATTAGATGGAAATCGTCCTGCAGAGGTAAGGGTTCCAGGATTACCTACTATTTAATCCCTATAACAATGTTTATGTCCTCACATGGAGACTTTATATCTGGATATCGTTGCACTAGGATCACAATATTGATCTAGTGCATCATTTGACATCAACAGCAGCAGGCTGTGCATGTGGAGCTATGTAGCAAACTCTAACTCTTAAAATGCCCTCTGTGCTCCAAAAAATTTACCCAAAGTGACGTCTGCGCTGTCACCTGTCACAAACTACAACGAGGAACTGACAATGTATTGGGTTAACAAAATTTAATAAATTGCCTTGCCATCGATAGGAATAAGAAGATTTGACAGGAACATCTGCCATCGTCTTGGCAAATAGGTCCCACTTGCGCAGACAAACCAAGTTGGCCTTACTATTTCATTTAAGGAAATCCCATCTGATAATCCGAATTGATTAGCCCGTTTTCATCTATCTCAGTGACTTTCTCAAACACCTACAATTTAAAGGCTACCTTCAGAATTTCTCATCCCAAAGCACACATTCTGTCGTCTCGTATCTATCTGCAAGTTCTCGGGGACATAATCACACAAATGTATATAGTTAGTGTTGTACCACATCTCAGCGCTAGTGTTGTGCATTGTCTTCCAACTTATTTGCTTACTTGTTTGTTCTTTGCTTCAAGGTAAATACTCTGGGTCGGAGTACAGTCTTGTTCACAAGTGGTTTATTGCGAAAGTCAGAAATTAAACTTAAAAACTCGTTTTCTTGTCGTCAGAAATGTAACTTAATCATAATGCAAATATTTTAAGTAAAAATATGAATACATCATATTTTTACAAGGACCATAAAATATTAACAGATACATAAAACTTAACATTTGAATTACGACCTATTCGAGTACAACTACAAATTAACTTTCTCCTTATAAGAAATTATGAGAAAATTTTCTAAATAATAATCGTAATTTCAGTATGAGTGAGCAATGCATAAATAACTATAGCCAGGAGTAATAATTATTGTTTTAGTGTTTCCTGTTGTTTACTAGTGCGTAGTGTTTAGTTGTAAATCCACTTTTATTGGCGACGTTACCTATCGAGACTACGAGTTTCCAAGGAGAGTGTATAAGTTGGTTTAACTACGTGGGTAGACGAGAAAGATAAACTCATGCATGATCGTGTTTTTATTTAGTCTACCTCGAAATTTTGGATGTTGGAAATAGATGCATCAGATGCACGACTGCACGATGCACTGTTTACTCGAAAATATAGACAGTTACACAAACTAGTGTTAGTACTTGCAATATTGCTGCAACTAAACTTTTAAAGACAAGTTTTCCAGTATAAGCTTACTGACTTACTTACCTAGTTAGTGATTTACTGCGCAACACATTTTTATCCAAAAATAGGCTAATTTTGCTTAAAATTAGTATACAACGTGTTTCTTTTGATATCCCATAACTGTAGAGGGTTATTGTACTCACCATTATGAACAACTTTTACTATCGAACCAAACCAGAAATCGCGAAAAAAAAATTGATGTTCCCTACATTTTGACGAGTTATGCGAACATAAAGTTAGGGAACAGCTGATTTTTTTTCGCGATTTCAGATTTTTAAAAATTTTTAAATGCAAAAATTATTTATTGGCACAAAACAAATAGTACACACATTCTAGAACTCCCCGACTCCTGCATTAGTTATAAACTGTGTTGCAGGTGCCAGTGTCCCCCCGCAATAAAAAGACAATAAAGTTTCGTTGTTTTATGACAGCAAAAAAAAAACGTTAAAAAAACATATAAAATAAAAGGAAACGGAAGAGTCTGTTCATCATCTTCATCAAAAGTATCTAGACTTTTGATGAAAGTGATGTACCTACAACCTAAGAAATTAAAAGAAAATGATAATAATAATATAAGTACACATAATTTGGTTCAATAGCATGAAAGCACGCTTGTTGATGTGTGCGTGTGTGTGGCAGTCTGTGGATGGATTATACGCAGAAACAGTACAGTGCTCTACGTGTCCAATACAACAACGCGTTCAGGGTGCTCTTGGGGCTGCCTCGCTTCTGTAGCGCGTCGGGTATTTGTGTGTGGTTTGATACGATAGTAAAAGTTGTTCATAGTGATGAGTACAATGACCCCTTAGAGTTAAGGGATATCAAAAGAAACACCTTGTATAAAAATCACGTACAGTAATTTTAAGAAGTAAAAAGTGATTAAGAAAATAACTAATTTTAACTAAAGCATTTGCTTGCTTTTAAAAAACTTTATTTCATTCTTTCTACTTTCTCGCCTTTGTCACCATGCCATGCCATGTATACATACGTATTTAACATGCTACCTTAAAATAAAATGATATTATTTAAAAGCTTATGATTGAGGGCTGCTGGGGAGTTTATTAATTGCGCCATTTCTTTTTCCCAGCTAAAGCACTAGGAAGTAAAGGGCGGGCGTTTTTGGGGGACTGTCTTATGTAATTATGACATTCAAAAAGTGCTAAGTGCCTAGCAGTGGCGCAGCTACAACCATCATTAGAGGGAAGCCGAAGAAAAAATTGTTAATTTCTCATAAACTCGGACAAAAAATTATAGGCATTTTTGTAATGTTTTTTATCTTAAGATGACTGTATTAAACTGGTATTAAATGTATATAATGCGATGTGATACACAGTTACACACACAGGTGTACCATATTATTTGGCAATAGTAGACATTAAGAAGAGTGGTGGTTCCGAAGGGAAGCCGGTAGGAATCGGGTTGTATGTAGGCTTCGCCACTGGTGCCTAGTTTGATTAAATTACTTTTGATGTTGAATAAATAGGTATATTATTATCCTTTATCTCATTTTCTACACATATAATTTACATTTAATATTTGTTTAAAGTGTATTTATTTTTTAAATAAGAATGAAAGGTAAGTAAACTTCCCATATTAAAAATATACATTCAGATAGCCCCTAGGATATCTTACCCGTGGACAGGCAGCTTTCAGCGCACAAAGTCTTTATTATAAACTTACTTAGTGAAGCCAAGCGTGGATATCTCAATTTCAAAGATAGAGCATAAGCTTTAGAGGTCCTCGCTGAAGGACGTTGGAACTGCTATAAAAGCATAAAGGAAGATCGGGGACTTGATGACATTGGGTGCAGCTCGTTAGACTGGTTTATGTACGAAAATGTAATTGGTTTGTTGGAAAGTGTGTTTTTTATAGCTTAGAGACTTTTAAAAGCAATTACCTGCTAAATACCTCTTTGTTTTTTTTTAAATTCAGTGGTGAAGAATCAGTAGGAAGTATCTTCAATTGTTTTTAAATAAAGTACGGAATCCTGAAACTTTAATTCACTGCAATTTTCCATAGTGTAGTATGAAAAACCTGGTTCTACAGTTTTTTTTTTGGCAATTTTCTTTGAGTAATTCAGTTTAGAAACTTTGTTAATTTATGAAAAAATATTCCAGCATCATAATTTCATTATTTTCGGTTACCACAAGCCATCATCATTTTAGCTTTCACCGTAATGATAAGATTGGCATCTACCAAAATGTAAACATTACCTATAACTACCTAGCACCCAGCATTATGCGCACGAGTTAACATAATTAAACCATCAATATTCAAGCTACTGAAATCTTAATCAGAGAAGAAATTCAAAATTAACTTGATCCCACTGTCGTACCCAACACACGTTACATAAAATAATTAAACTTCAAACGAACAGCACTCATAGCAGCCATTGCTTAATGTTTATTAAACAGTCTACCTAATTACTTAACATTTGCACAAATTATATTCGAACTCTGTGCAACTTGGAACAGTAAGCAAAAGAGATTAATATGCAGTTAATCTCTTTAGCCTTACTGTACGAGATGAGTGTCCTGAACAAAAGCAGTTGTAATTTATTAATGTTAGATACAGCAGGATGGGCAAGCTCATGAAAAGTTCCGTCATCCAGTAAAGGATGGCTGAAGATACAAAAAAATGTGATTGGATGATAAAGGCCTTATTATTTATATATTGGGTAATCGTGTCATGCCCATAGAAAACACCTCTATCTTCCTCTCATGAATTGGGCCAGATTCTTTAAACTAGATTCGACGCGTTACTGGTAGAGCTCATTACCAACTTTTACCTAATTAATACGCTCTGTGCTAATAAACGTGAACGTTTCTCACGTACACAATTTCAATGTCAGACGTCCGCATAGATGTTCCTAATTTGCCTGCTCGCTTAACTCTTTAGTCGTATGTACCTACGACAACGATACATATAAGCAAGTTTATATAGCTCGGTGCATAACACCACAGCGTATCCATTTAGTAATTCGCCAGCGCGCAGTGTATATCGTATTATTATAACCCCCGGTTACTGCACAAGTTGCACCGGATTATTTTAATGAATAGCCCGCTTTGTTCCTCGCGCAGCCAAAGGGTTATTTGAATAAGAAAGTGGAACTTTCGCTGCACCATCACTGGTATTTTCTTTCGTAATTGAATTGGATAGATGAGTGTTTTGTTCCAGCGGAATCCTTAAAAGGGAAAATTTTACGTATCCATTCAATTTAAATGTGCACTTTAATCTAAGGAGATATAATAGCGGTCTTGGAAGAACTGCTAAGAAAAACGTGCGGTTTAGTAAAAAATATACCAGCTATTATCAAGCACTAAGTGCGTTCATATCCGTTCAAATAAATAAACAATGCATGCAACTTATAATTTAGTTATTTAACCCGAGTCTAATTAAAAATCCATTAAGGATGTTTTCCGACGAGGCCATCTTATTAATTGTTCTCAATACAGGATACATTGACTTCCCGCCAATATCATAATAAATAGATTTACAATCCAGTTCCTTCGGCTTATTCCCCGTAGACTTCCCAAATTCCCCGCCCTTGTCCTCAGACCAGCATCACGACTGCCTAATGACGCGAGACAAGCGAATACACCCTGATTTCCCCTGCGAGCCACACTAAATAGTTGTCAATTTTGACCTTCAAGGACTACTATATCGACCATTGATACGCAACATTGATTGCGACCCCTTGTTCCTTATTCCTTTTGTGTTTTTAGGGTTCCGAATCCCAAAAGGAAAAAACGGAACCCTTATAATATTATGATCACTTCGTTGTCCGTCTGTCAGCCTGTCAAGACCCTTTTTCTCAGGACTGCGTGAAGGTAAAATTAATATCAAATACGAGGTCTACGGTCCCTTGGAGCTGTAAAAAAATCAAGCTTCTAAGTCAACGCAATAAGAAAATGCAGCCGGTTATGCGACGTATTTTGATACTCGAAAATAAATCAAAACCTACTTACGGTTGACCTCGAATCGTGAAAGGCAAAAAGCAAGGTCTCACAGCACAAGTAAAGGAAAAAGTCCGAAAATCGTTAATTTGTAGCTTTATCACATAAAAAAAACTGCGATTGCCAACTTACGCTTGCAGTTGGAGAATTGACCGTGCCGTCATCGTCGTCGTGCGTGGGTCATTGTACTCATAATTATGAACAACTTTTACTATGAGACCAAACAACTCGTCAAAATGTAGGGACAGCTGATTTTTTTTCGCGATTTCAGGTTTGGTCCCATAGTAAAAGTTGTTCATAATAATGAGTACAATGACTCCTTTAGAGATTGTGCGTTAATTATGTTACACATTGTATATTGACATATGGGAGATCATTTTTTCAACTACAAAGTTAGATTTGTTCTTGGGATAAATTCATCCCAACTACGGAACCCTTCATTGTGCGCGGTGCACACGCACTTGGCCGTTTTTTTGGCAATAAAGGGTAAGAGGAAATTTTCTGGAATAACAGCCGGCTCCATAGAGTTACCATCAACCTCGCTTGTACCCGGAAGGATTGGTTAAAAGTGTTCCGTTCTGATTACACTCTTTCGCGGTTATAGTGTCCATAGTTCTGTGTGGATTCTGATAAATTACCAAGCACAAGTTCAATTACAGACTGAGATTCTTCAGTCCAGTCTAGAATTCAAAGGACGGCCCTCCACCACGGCACCCGCATTCGCATCCAATAATTCACAGGGCAGTTAGCGCGTTCAAAAGTCCCTATAAATATTGCTCTAACAACTTATAGCTGACTACACTAACAAACAACATTCAACTCGCCCAACTAAATTCCCGTTAATGTATTGACTTATAAAACTCATCCAGTTATGTGCCCATACCCAATATAATTACTTAGGTACGCAGCTTAGCAAGATAAAGGCGTACTTTACGGTCGACTTCGGTACGATTTATACGAGTTCCATATGTTTCCTCGCAGAAACACAAGCATTTATTTTTGCTGAAATAACCAAACTGGCACACTACAGTCATTTGTTGGCCAAAAAAAAAAAATACACACCTAAGGGGGAAGCGCTAAGGTAGCACGCGAAATTCAAATTTTCTTTCGATTTTTGCAATTTGCAGCTCAGTGTCGGTGTATGTTGATTAAAGTATGATTCGCGACCGTAACAAATGTATTTACACAATTATAATCATTAGAATCAGTAACAACTCCTTGAGTTAGTAAGTTAGTAAGTTAGTAAGCCTCAAAGGTCAAGATTTCATAGAATAGTCATTCAATAAGATTATTTGGTCTTAGAGAGTTGAATTGATGACTTTAATGATTATAGTTCTGTAAATATTATACATAATTCTGGTACGGTCGCGAATCATATTTTTATCAACATACAACCCAACCTGCAAATTGCAAAAAAGCGTAAGAAATTTTGAATTTTGCGCCCGCAAAATTCAAAATTTCCCACCCAAAGGGTAGCCCACCCTGGCGCTTTCGCCTTAATGTTCGAAAAAACGAAAACTAGAGCTACAAATTGCGCGTAATTAAGTCCAGGCGTGGCCCGAGACTATTACAGGGTCAGGGCCGTGCACCTTTGTTCTTGCCATGCAGTACCCTTCGGCTATCGTGGCTTAAGCACGCTCTATCTACTTGTACCGCAGGGAGGCTGGGGGGAGGGAGCATAGCGCAGGATAAGGAGCCCCGCATCGCTCCGGGCTATTCATCCGTCTCGGACTGATAAAAGCCGTGTTTTACCTAAACTATCCTTTTTACTTTGGTTTCAGACAACGAGCTTCAATTTATTTTTATGATTGCTCCTTTCTGCTGCAAAAAGCTGGGAATGATTGATGTGTTTAATACGAGCTGAAAATTGTGCAGCGTGCGAGTAATTTATTCATGTTGTAGTGTAGAGCAACGTCTCGTGACGTTACATCAAATGGAATTTAATATATGGGGTTTATGTAAAATGTTGTGGGAAATGAGGGCGTGTGATGTGTTGGCACGCTAGAATGGTTTGAGCGTCGATGATTGATGTGCGGTGGCGGTCGCGACACGCAACCTCTCCGCACCGGCCATAGGCAGCTGAATAAATAAATAGATGTCGCATACTCAAATAACTGGCGAAATATGTTATTTGAGTAACATATTTCGCCAGTTATGTTTAATTCCAGCCTGGTGTTGTTAGTTACGCAGATGACAGTACCTACAGTTTCAGAGAGATACTTGTCTAGCGCAAAAACCAGCGGGGCCGAAGTTCGTTCCTTGAGAGTGGCCATGGTAGAGCGGACAGATTTGACCTTAAGCCTTGTCTCCCAGTGGGGTGATGATAATCTGGTCTCTTTTAACGCCACCAAAATACAAGCGTGTCTTTTTATCGCTAAAAGGAGTCGTTTCGATCAAACTCCTACTTTTCGGGCTACATCTGTACCTGTAACTGATCGGCTCAAGCTCCTAGGCATGGAGTTGACATCATGTCTCAACTTCGGTGCCACCATCGAGAACAAAGCCTAAACTGCGGCCAAGAAACTGGGCATCCTAAATAGAGTGAAGCGATACTTTACGCCTGGACAGCTTTTAACACTCTACAAAGCGCAAGTCCGATCCTGCATGGAGTATTGCAGCCACCTTTGGGATGGCTTAGCTAAATACCAACTAGCCGCGCTTGACTCGGTGGAACGCAGAGCTAAGAGGCTCATTGCCGACGTAAGACTGATGGATGCCAAACTTCACAGCTTGGCTCATCGCCGCAAGGTTGCCTGCTTATCGGTCTTCTACAGATTGTACTTCGGTGACTGTGCTCAAGAACTCCACGACCTCATTCCGCCGGCTCCCTTCTATCATTGGACATGTAGACGCACTGCAGGTTACCATCCCTACCTATTTGCTATTCCACCAATTCGCACAAAGCGTTTCCAAATGTGTTTTGTGGTGCGCACAGCAAAGGAGTGGAACTCTCTGCCTGCGTCTGTGTTTCCGAACGTATACAACCCCGATCTCTTCAAAGTGAGAGTGAACAGGCTTCTTCTGGGTAAGCTCACTCCATCGTCGACTTTTTCTCTATCACCTCTGACCTAGACTAGAGTCAAAAGCAAACCCATCTCAGATAAAAAAAATAAAAAAGTCCCATATAATAGGGGGCGATATTGCCATCAACCGGGCACAGATCCAGACTCCGGGCTTCTACTGAGAAATTTCAGCTAGAAAAACCCAATAACACTGCCCTTTCCCGTTTTTCCTTTTTTTTGGCCGGCCTTTGGCGAAATGTGGGTGTACATCTCTGCCCAACCCTTCGGGGAAACAAGGCGTGATGTTATGTTATGTTGTTGTTACTCACTTAACTATCAGCGAGTCGTTTCTTCTTCTTCGTCGTATCGATGATTCTCCTTTATACATTTTAAATAAGCTTCGACCAGAATTCGGCTACTTCGACAGCGTTAGCGTTGGACTCGCAAAGGTCTTCCATAGAGCAGGTGATTTTACACAAAGAGCACGACAAGAGGTGAGGCATCGTTTGTGATGTGGCTCCACAGTCGCACTGTGGCTCCACAGTCGCACTGTGGCTCTTCGGAGTACCCCCACCTGACTAAGTTGTACTGGCAGGGACCCACCTGGCTTGTTAGTCTTTTCTGCAGGCTCAACATAGTCAGCTGGAGGAGGATGTTTAAGCAGCCACAGTTTTAATCGTGCCGCACTAGAGCTGCCACCATTGGGATGGTCGACTTGAGGAACTCGCTGGGAAGGATTAGGTGGATAGAATGTACTGACCCCAGAGGACACTAACTATCTATCTGGAGTTGGTGTTTCTGAAACTATTACTTCCAAAAGTGAGAAATATCAAGCACAATACGTTTTACAAAGCAAGATGTTACTGACAAATTCAAATCTCTGCTAAAAGAAAACCATCCTTTTGTTAAGCTTGCGCGAAAACTTGGGTCCAACACGCAAGCCTTTGAGGGATTTAATCTAAAATGGTTCGGATAAAACAAATATTCTTTACTAGCTTTTGCCCGCAGCTTCGTCCGGTGGGAGGTCCGAAATTATCCCACGGGATTGTACCTCTGGGATAAAAATATCCTATGTCCTAACCCGGGTTATGGTCTATCTGTGCCAAACGTTCAAATCCGTTCAGCGTGAAAAGGTAACAGACAGAGTTACTTTAGCTTTCATAATCGATTAGTTTGGAGTTTTCATACATTGTATTATATATTACATAGGCTACACCATTTTTCTTGAAAATTCTGACACCATTTCTATTACCTTCCGTCGGTAACTGTGGTTCCATCATTATGCCTCGAGGAACTCGACGCGGGCGCAGAGATCACGGCCATACGTACCGCGGTGCGTGTGTTCTTGTTTATATTTAGATCGTCAACATGATATAATAATGGTATTGCACATTACTATGTATCTAATGCGTATTGCGAGACTCGTACTGGGAAAACCTTTTAGTTGTCTTGAACTTAGAAACAGTGCAGCGATCATAATAATAACGATTTCCTTCGAATCACAGCAGGACATGGCTTTTGACGTAAACCAATGATTTCCATCGAAAGATGTGCCCAACCGTGGCGTTAAAAGATGACCATGTTATCATCACACAACACACACGTCTGTTTTTCTGACAACGTTGCACTACAATATCGTACGTTGTTATGGGGACGTAATTTTTGTTATCCTTTCAACTGCCAATCGCAAATCAAAAAAATTCGCTATAATGGCGGCGACCTTGGCGAGGCCCCGTCCCCTGTCGGACTACTTGCGTTTAAACCCCGATTTCACGCTATTTTACTATGAAACCCATATATGTCATCCGTCAAAATATTTATTTTCGAAATCGTAATTAATTTGAATAAAAAATATGACCACCTCACCTTATGCGGCCCTGATTAACCTCATGCTCACCGGCGGTGTGAACAAGGCCGTCGTGGATGTCTTGTACGGGGCCAACTTATGCGCCCTGCGCAAGAAGGACGGCGGCATTTGTCCCATCACCGTTGGGTGCACCTACAGGCGTACGGCAGCCAAAATATGCTGTAAGCTTTACAGCGAAACGCTTACAGCTAAGTTTCAGCCCCTGCAGCTTGGTTTTGGCTCGAAAGGGGGCTGTGAGGCTGCCGTACATGCCCTTTCCACCTTTTTAAACTTCGACAAAGCTGAGGTCATCCTCAAGGTTGACGTGAAGAACGCCTTTAACTCTGTAAACAGGGACACTTTGTTGGCTGAAGTCAAAAAGGAACTACCCGAAATTTATGGTTTTATGTGGCAATGTTACAGGTACCCTTCCAAATTATTATACAAGGACAATGTTTTGGAATCTGCAGTAGGATGCCAACAAGGTGACCCTCTCGGGCCAGTCATTTTCAGCTTGGCTATTCATCCAATTATCCAGAAACTAAATTCAAAATTTAACGTGTGGTATTTAGACGATGGAACTCTAGGAGGTGATGCAGACACCGTTTTGAAAGACCTACAACTTCTCAAACAGGAATTTAAATCTATTGGCTTGGACCTTAACCCCTCAAAATGTGAAATCTATCTTCCTGACATTACTGACAGACAATTGACCCTAGATAAATTTAATGCAATAGCCCCACAAATTAAAATTTTAGAAAAAAGTTCACTGCACCTCCTAGGTTCCCCAATTTTAGAAGACAGCTTTTCTCCTTTTATCGACGAAAAAATCAAAAACTTCAACGACATTTCGGACAGACTCTCCAAAATTAATTTACATTCGGCATTCACCTTGATTAGATACTGTTGTTTTGGCCCAAATTTTATATATTTTCTACGTTCTTCCCCTTTATGGAAGCAGCCACATCTGTTGGAAAAAATTGACCAAATTATTCGCAACACGCTAACATCTATTTTAAATGTGGCCTTGGACGACCGAGCGTGGCTTCAAGCCACACTACCCATCCGTTTTGGCGGCCTCGGCGTCCGCAAAATTACCAGTATTAGCTTACCGGCGTTCCTGTCCTCTGTCCACAGCACTGAAAAGTTGACGGGGAAAATTTTAGCTCCCTCCCTGGTCGACTCTGAAGTGCCATGCTTGAGTGATGCGGTGAACGCCTGGATAGCAACTTGCCCGGATACAGATCGGCCCGTGAACCCATCTTCCCAGAGACAGTGGGATGAGCCGCTCTGCAGGTTGGTACGGAATAATCTTATCAATACGTCCACCAATACTGCTGAGCGTGCCCGCCTGCTGGCTGTGGGTGAATGGGAGTCGGGCCTCTGGCTTCAAGCACTACCGTCACCCAACATAGGCACTTTGCTGGGTGACTCCGCCTTCCGGCTCGCTACCTGTCTGCGTCTGGGCGCTCCTTGCGGAGCTCCACATCGCTGCCAGTGCGGTGAAGCCGTCGACTGCCTCGGACATCATGGCCTGTCTTATAGTAAGAGCGCAGGCCGGATAGCACGGCACGCCAGAATTAATGACATTATCCGTCGTGCTCTTGTCACCGCCGGGGTGCCAGCTGTTTTAGAACCCAACGGCTTGGCACGCAACGATGGCAAGAGACCAGACGGAATGACCATAATGCCTTGGAAGTTAGGCAGGCCTTTGGTGTGGGATGCAACATGTGTCGACACCCTTGCGCCATCCCATCTTCCTAGTACGGCGGGCTGTGCTGGGGCGGCTGCTGCAGGTGCGGAAAACCTCAAACGGCGAAAATATTCCGATCTTTTTCGGAGTTATATGTTCGAGCCGTTTGGGGTTGAAACACTGGCCATGGGGTCCGAGTGCCCACTTGGTTTTCCGAGACATCTCCAAGCGGTTGGTCGACTCTTCACGTGACCAAAGGGCTGGCCTATTCTTTGGCCAAAGAATCAGCATCGCCATACAACGTGGCAATGCTGCCAGCCTTTTGGGCACTTTTCCTGTTGACAGCGATGCGGACGAATTTTTTGATGCCCTATGATTATATATATATATATTTATTTTACATTTGTACATATTATAATTATTATTTTAAGTCTGTTAGCTTATATATTTATGTAAATATTATGTATTGGTTTAATTGAAATAAAAGTTTTCATTTTGACTAAATTTGAATAAAATGGAACACATGGAAAGTAATACCTTTAGCATTATTTGATTTTTTTTTAATTATTGATACATTTCCTGAAGGCACTTTTATACAGCTGTTTGTGTTAAAAACAAGAAAGTTACTCCGACATGTCACGAACTGTGACAAATGAGCAACTGAATATGAGTGTGCGACGTCGCGTCGCTTAGAATAAAAGGGACACTTCTCTTGCGACGTAAGTACGGTGAGGGCAAATCCTTGATTTATATCTCTGACGTAAACAGGTAAAAAAAAAACTCAACGTTTTTCGAAGTTCAACAAAATAATGTTTATTTTGTATTCCGAAATAACGATCCGATGACAAACTCTTCAACCTTAATCAAACTTCGTATCGCACTCAATATCCTCACAACATAGGTAGGTACATAACCTTGCCAAAGTACATAACACTTATGGGTACAGAAATCCCTCAAATCACAAGGGATCAATTTCTTCAAAACATGTTTACTTACAGTCATCACAATACATTTACATAAAGCCAAACTTAACAATGCCAGTATTTGTTTGCTTATGTTGAAGTTAAACAAAGTCAAAGAAGCCCACGCGTTCACGATTAACTTCGGAATATTTTGTTTCCGATTTACATTATTATATAACCCAAAACTTATTTTCTGCCTAAGTATAATATGGGGAAGTGGATCTATGTATTCGTAAACTTGTAATTGCTTTACTACTTTTGGCAATCATTCCCAGTAAATTCAAACTTCACTAAGGTTGATAGTATCTAAGATCTAACAACTGTGAAATAGACAAATGGACTTTGTTGTTTTACGACGTGCTTATGTCATTTAACCTTATGGTGGTAAACCATTAGGGATTATTATGCAAGGCTGAGACAGCAGACGGCGCCACTTTGACGCGAGGTAAACAAAGCAAACTGTCAAAGGCTCGCGGCAATATTTTTCGGCGTTTTTCAATATTATTTTAGCTTTATATCATCCTTGTTAAAATAATACCAAGAGGTTAAAAACGTGCTTAAAAGAATTTCAAACATATTTGTTTTTGTGACACTGAACTACTTTAAAATAAACTTTTAACGTTACATTCAAGTAAATAGCACCTAATGTAACCCAATGTACGAGTAGTGCACTACATTGGGTTACATTAGGTGACCTGTAAAATATCCTCAATTCTGGTAGTCTTCAGCTCTAAAATTATCAGAACACAACCTTTAATGTTTTTTGACTGTAAAATGCTTGTAACGTAGCAATTTACTACTGCTTGCGAAGTTATTCGTTTTTAGTGAATTAATGAACGCCTTCGTTCCTGCATCATACTACCTAACGGTACTATTTATTACAGATTATTCCTGAAGAACGGATATCACTAAAGTAATATATCAGTAGATTGTAAATACACCGGATTTCTCATTAACAGTCACCTAACCAAAGACATTTTTTTTAATAACCATAGATGAAAGAGGAGACCTAAACTCCATATTTTTCTATTTACGTTATTTTTTAATTATTTATTCCCCTTATAACTATAATTACAGGTTGCATTACCTAATGCGATAGCATGGTCTCATCAAATGCATTTATTATTAAAATTATTTACAATTTAAAATTATTAAGTCCTTTAACCTTTTTATTATAACCTTTTTGTTAGCTAGTGCAATGGTGCCCTCTAGTGGGAGAAATTGGCAGTAAGGTTCCCTATTACGAGGTTGACTATAGGTACTTAGTTCCATTCTTCTTCTTCTTTTTCGTTTTTTCTCCTCTGATAAGGATCACGAAACACTGATCTCTTCTCTGGTCCTCCGTGGTATGGACTGCTCGGTACGTGCTGCCTCAAACCGCCTTCTTAATTGCATCTGCAATCATGTTAGGGCAAAGATAAGACCTAGTTTTCCACTTTTATTTGAGTCACTTCTGAACAAAGAACTCGCAAATACCGTCAAATGCTACCATTGACGGTCACGCACGACGATGGTCGAAGTCAAAGGGGACATTTATCAACAATTCTTAGCAGACGATAGGTATATTATGACAATTGCAATACATGGGTTCCTATCGCACTTGTAGGTAGAATGCAGATGAAGCTCTACTCATACTCTTGACCTTGAGCTGACCTGACGTAATATAGAGTTTCAAGAGATTAAGAGGCCAGTTGTCGTGCAACTGTTTTTAAATTTTAAGCTTCGTCTTACAGAGCAGTGGTGGCCCAGTTGTAACGGCTGACAGGCGCTTTACTTTGTGCAAATTATTTAATCACCACTGCTCTCAAAACGGTGAAGGAAAAGATCGTGAGGAAATCGGCATGTCCTAGAACCAAAAATTCGAAGACATGAGACATCTACCAATCCGCACTGGGCTCGCGTGGTGGATTACGGCCCACTCCCGCTCACTGAGAGGTCCTGTGTACCAGCAGTGGGAACAGCTGATTATATAATATCTATGTTATGTATTTAAAGCTTCAGCTCAACCAAAAAACGAAGCAGCCTTTATTTCCTAAACAAGCACATAGATATTTTTTACCAAGACAATCAAGACATAATCTCTTTTTTTGTACCGAAAGTTAAAACCAGTAGCGGAATCGGCGGTTACACTTTAGGTAACTTGAACCTCACTTAACTCGCTTGAAGAACATCTAAAAACATGATCCTGTTAACTATAGTGACTAAGATGAAACTTGGAGTTATAGAATAGCGAATGTTTTGTCAGTATTCGCGGTTGTTTATTGTTATTGTAATTGTAAAGGGGAAATATTGAACAAGGGGCCCACCACCATCTCTTAAAACATTATTATTTTAATGTTACTTCAGTGTGAGAAAGAGATGAAGCTATACAGGGCGTCTAGCTCCATCTCTTTCCCACACTCAAGTAAGATTACAATAATAATGCGTTAAGAGGTGGTGGTCTAGCTCCTGATGCTCTAAAAACTTCTTGACTTTTTATATAAATGAGCCTCGTTTCAAATTTCTGGCCTTTTCTCATAGTTGGTCGCAGTAACTAAGCTAGGATACCGCGACCAAATGGGTTAGGTCAGTTACTTGGCTATTTAGTATTTTTTGGATTCCAAAATAAGAATTATTAGAGGTTCACAAAGAAAGGCGCATTCATTTTATTAGAGTGTTCAATAATTTTTTTAAGAGCGTTGAATTGGAATTATTAGAGGTTTGGAAAAATACATACCATTGTAAAGATAACAAGTTTCTATAAAATATTTTCTTTGTTGAACCGTGATGTTGACACTATTCTTAGCGCCGTGTTTTATTTTGTAACTTAGTTTACATTTTTCATTATCTATACATTCCAATAACATTTTTTAATTCTTTAAGTAGTTGGCATCGGCGTAGCGGCGACTCCATTTTGCAAATGTTTATAAATAATTTGTACAGTTTCATACAAAAAATAGATATCTAGTGTATTTTTCATTCAATTGTTCGAATCAATTTTCCTGTTAATTAGAGTTTTGTACTGACAGCATTGAACTAACCAAAATATCGCTGCAATCTTTATTTTTATTTTTTAAATAAAAACTAAAAACATACATCATCATCTCAAGTTTCCCTCACAAATAAGGCGTGTTGCAGAACAACAGTTTATTTACGAGTCCTCAGCGAATGTCAGACTAAAATCAAATAACATCAAAGAGAGCTTATGTATCGTGTTTCGGTGTGACTAAATGAAACGCGCCGCAGATCACATCGACTCTTGCGCACATCCGGCGCTCGCCCTTACAGCGCCCTCGCCCGTCAACTGGGACTAGGGTTACCATTTCGAAACTTGATAAGTCCTGACATATTTAATATAATACCTACTGTCCCACTGCAAGGCAAAAGATCTGGCACTCAAGAAGAAGCGTCTGGCCAAGCGCAAGCAGTCTGAGAACGAGTACGCTAATCTGTTGGCACAGAGAAAGAAGGAATCCAAGGTAAGATGTCAAGAAGAGCTGAAATGTAGGCGTTCGGCTTAAATGCGCGACTCAAAGAGCTCTAACCAGAGTGCGCCACAGAAGTGATTTACTTTACACAATAAAGCCTCTTCTCATACAGAGAAGCCACGAGTATTGCTCACCACGCTTGTTCAAAACGGCACCCTAATTGCGTAACACAGAGTAGGAATCGGTTTCATTTTGACAGTTCAACAACATTCATTGCGTTATTTACGTTATTGAGTACACAAATTTTTAAAACATATGAAGCAATGGATTAGCAATTTGCGTCAAAATCATTCAGATTGTGATTGATAGTGTGTTACGCAATTAGGCTGCTGGTTGGCGATTTCAGACTTATATTAACTAGTCCAGGTTTCAGCTTACACGATGTCAGTAAAAGCCAAGATAAACTCAGGAAGTACCTATTAAGTAAAAAAGTCACATTGCTACTTGCTCGGATTTGAGCCCCGGATTGTGACTTCGTGCATGAGAGGCAAGAGGCGAGAGGTGATAGGAGAGACTAGAACCAAAAATTCGAAGAAATGTGACATCTACCAACCCGCACTGGGCCCGCGTCGTAGATTATAGCCCACTCTCTCTCGAAGAGAGGAGGCCTGTATCCCAGCAGTGGGAAGTTATAGGCTGATTATGAATGAGAGGCGAGGCTAATAAGCCGGCTATATTCAAAAAAGTTCGGACATTTCACTTTAACCTTTCTTTTTTTTAAGTATTCAATTAATTGAAGATTTTGTAATTTTTCTGTTTATACTTTTTTTTGTTCCTTAATTATTAAACAAATAAAAAAAATACTTTTATTTAAATAAAAAAATCCCCATGGGCGAAAAGTCCGGACAAATGACAAGGCCGGACAAGTCCGGATGGGGATGTCAAAAGTTAGATATATACGGAAGATCCGGACGGATGGTGACCCTAATGGGGACAGAAACAAGTGAATATCATGTAAAGTGCGAAGATACGTGAGATTGTGACTATCGGTAGATCTACGGAAAAACGCAATATAATGTTGAAGGTTACACGCTTTTTGTTTGATGTTTTCCTTGTATAATAAATTTATTACTGAGTTATCTTTCATTCTTTACACAGTCAACGTTTTTGTCTTTCCTGTCGTGCTAAAAGTTTTCTGGTGGATAACGCTACCAGCGATAAATTTACCATGACACTCTCTACAAAGTGCCTAAAACATTTTCTATGCTTCAATATACAAGGTGGAACAGGATGATTGACATTTCTTTAAACCACGTAAAGAGAATCATGTTCTTTACCCGTATACAAAAAAAACAATCAAATCCAATGAATACTTTAGCCACAGGAAATAATTTTTCATTTTCTTTGCACTTGACTCTAACAAAATTTAGCAATTTTATGCTTAATAATTCGCAAACGAATCCCTGAATAGAAAAATGATGTTTCCAGACCCGCAATATGTTTGACCGGCCTGTCCAACAATACCCCACACTATGGGATAGACACGAAAAAAAAGTCATCCCCACTTTACGTCTCGGGAAGGCACCCAGTTTATTTTTCTTTTTAGATTTTATTTTACCACTTTGTCGGCGTGATTAATATGTATACCCGTACCAAATTACAGCTTTCTAGTACTAATAGTATCTGAGCTAAGCTGCGGACAGACAGACAGACAGACGTACATACATGGCGCAACTATAAGGGTTCCTTCTTGACTACAGAACTTAAAAAACGGCATAGTAACAAGCTGGATAATTGATGCAAAAAATCTTTTAAAACCAGCAAAACAGATCTGATAAGAAACCGGTACAGAGGCATCTAACCGTAGCGAGTACTATATGTCTATGCAAGACAAAAAGGCAAGAATGCAAGAGAGAAATCTCAACACTGAAATAAATATAAAACAAGCTAGGGAATAAAATAAAAAGTACTGGACGCTTGCTCGCGCGACTGTACAAAACCTTGTTTGAACTTTGCAGGGTTTCTTTCCATTCACGACGAAAAGTGAAAGCGAATTCTTTGAGATGTTTTCTTCATTACTTCGGTATTTTCAGCAACGACTTAACACAAATAAAGCTTACATCAGTATGTTTCTTAATAACATTCTATAAAAGCTTATTATTAAATACGCTGCTATTGAGGAAAATGAAAATTCTTACATATATACCTATTACACATATATACACACCTATTTTTGAGACGTTTTATTACAAAACGTAACATAACATCACGCCTTGTTTCCCCGAAGGGTTAGGCAGAGGTGTAGGTACCTATAGTAGTACATAGGACGTTTTATTAGTGTCGTAATTTTCGGCTAAAATATCGTTTTAAATAAAGTATCAGGAGCTAGACCACCATCTCTTAAAGCAGTATTATTTTAATCATACTTGAGTGTGGGAAAGAGTTGGAGCTAGACGTCCTGTATAGCTTCATCTCTTTCTTACACTGAAGTAACATTAAAATAATACTGCTTTAAGAGGTGGTGGTTGGCCCCCTGGTTTTCTTAAAATATTGTTCTGAAACTGTACTTTTCAATTTTTCATACAGGATGGCAGGGACATGGAAGCGCAACCTGTGTAACCATGGATTCGGTACATGATTCTGAAGCCCCTGAGTTGAAATTTGTCGTCGGATATTAAAAAAAATAATTAGCTGTTTCCTACAAAAGTGCAATACCTACGCGGTTAAAATGTATGGAACAGCTGCTTTTTTTATAATCGACGAAGGCAGGGGGGTCCAGAATCATGTACTGAATCCTTGGTAACAGGTTGTGCAGCGATGTCCCTACCACCCTGTATATTAAAGAAGTATCTATCTGATCGTCACGGTTGAGTGCCTGTGATGCACCGAAAACGTGAAATAATCCGGAAAGGTAGTTTAATTTTACTGAATATTTAAGCACATAACATCACGCCTGTAATCCCCGAAGGGATAAGCAGTGGGCACCCACATATCGCCCGTTATGTTTAAGTCCCATGTAATAGTGGCCTATTGCCCTGAACCGGACTCAAATCCAGACTCCGGGCTGCTACTGAAAAAATCCTAATCGAAAAACTCAATAACACATTGCCAGTCCCGGGATTCGAAACCAGAAAATACATAATAGACGTTAGTAAATACGCAACAAGCAAGCGCGCGCGCAATTTGCGGGCGGCCATTGCAACTAGCTGCTACACTAACCTCTTTGTTCCCCCTTGCTCTTTTCAAATTTAGAGCGAGCACTCAAATAAAACTTTACAATTCGCGAGTGAGCCAAATACTTAACATCTTATGTAATGCATACTTCACTTTCCTTTGAGCTTTCTTCGTGAGATGAAAATTACCTCATGCAACTTTTTTATACGTAGGTTAGGTACCTAATAAATTTTAGAATAGTAAAATCTCGTAAAATCTTAGGTCACAGTCACACTTGCTCCGGTCATCGTGATTCGGCACGATTTGGCGAATAGTCGGGCGGCAAAATATATTTAGGTACCATACGGCCGATGAATCATGACGGCCGGTCTGAATATTCTCCAAACTTTCGCGCATGTTCTCTCACTGCCACTCGCCTTATGTCACCATTTGGTTTAAAAAAAAACAGACAAATACGTGACGGACCACTCACAATGAAGGGTTAGGATGAAGAAGGAAGAGACAGAATTATCCCAAGAACAAACTTAACATTGTAGTTGAAAAACATGTTCTTCCATACATTCCAACTGCAAATGTAAGTTTGTACGCACTATACTGAGAGATTTACCGTGTTATTTTAAGACCATAGACTTCTTATCTTACAGATTTTCATGTAATCTATAAGTATAGAAATATTTTACAAAGGAGACGGAAACGATTACATAAAATCTTGGGCCTGAATGTAACGAGATGAAATTGATGTGAATTAATAGATTCAAACTTATCAGTCCCTCGCTGAAAATTCTGTAAGTTTTGATAATCTGAGAGCCGAGTTATTAGAGGTTTAGTAAAAGTAAGGCTATGTCACAATCTTTAACTAAAAACTTATTCTTGAAGTGCAAAAGATGTTCTTTAAACACTAATGTTTATTATATTTCGTCTAAGGGTCGTCGGCCTAGTGTATTGCAGTGACTAGTTGCTATCCCTCAATTCACACAGCGAACCATAGTTTCAGCAATATCCAATTCACAAGGCGGCGGTTAAATGCAAAATAACAATTGCAAGTCAAACGTGTAAGCGATCTTCGGTGTACAGTGTGAAAGCAAGGGTCGTACAATGTAGGCAGGGTCTGAATCCGTGAAAAACAACGCAGTGGTCATTAAAAATGAAATAATCTGAAAAGCAATCAAAACGCATCGGAAAACACGAAACGAGTGAACAAGCAAGAGCAATTGGCAACTGTCTACTGTCAATGTTGAGCTGACTCACAAATGTCATGCCAGAGACAGACAAAAAATATAAGACTGATTTTAATCGATATGAAATCGATATTCGTTATATTGATTTTTCAGTAATTAATTGATATTTAATTTATTAATATGGCATGTAAGTAAATGCACTATATTGTATATAAGTATATTTAGTGCATTTAATTACTCGAGTTAATTACCTAGTGCGAAGGTTTTCTTTTTGTAATTTTGTAATCGATTACTTATAACTATATTTTTATTGTAGCGGCACATCTACATCGCCACATTGGAACGCATCACACTGACGTCACGCAATATCCTGCATCGCGTAATCAGAGTTTACTATGCGACTAGCATATATACAACATCCCGACATCAACCGTCGGGCAGTAGCCCACCAGACCCAACACCCGTCTGGTCCCTCCCTTTTCTATGGAGGATGAGTGAACTTTACACCCTGTTCCTCATGCCTCATGCCTCTATACTCTTCATTCTCCGCTTCCAGATTGAGAATTGAGCTGATTTTTGATATTCTAAGATGAAAAATATGACAAATTTTTTAGATCATATCTCAACTTATTACCGTATTCCATCTCCTTTTATATTTGTTTTTTTTTTTTTAATTTTTGTCTCAGTAGTTTCGGAGATAAGGGCGATATTGTCAATTTTCGTCTATTTAATTAAATAACTTTAAAATTATTAAAAAAATCTGTTCGAGACTCCCACAGTACGCCATTTCATTTGATATGTCACACGGTATAGTATGCAAAACTTTTTTTTAAATTTTCGTATTTGGCCCCCAAAAGTGACCCACATGTTCAAAATTCATTTATTTACATAACACGTCCGTGTTTGGGTCATAGGAATTGATATGTGTACCAAATTTCAACTTAATCCGACCATTAGATTCGGAGCAAATTGGCTGTGACAGATGGCCAGACAGAAACACGAGAGATCCTTATAAGGGTTCTGTTTTTTTTCCTTTTGAGGTACGGAACCCTAAAAATGAAGTTTTGACCAGCCCTGATTTACCGGCTGTACTAAACAGGGTGGCAGGGACATCGACGCGCAACTTGTTACCATTGTTCAGTAAATGATTCTGGACCCTGAGTTCAAATTTTTCGTCGCTAATTAAAAAAAAATTAGAAATTCCATACATTAAGCTCGTGGCTAAGTAATAACAGCCACACGGGTCGATCCATCAGGTTAAGCTACGCTTGCCGGGGTTGTCCGTGGATGGGTGACCATCTTTACATACCGAAACTCCTCCGTGCCTCAGAAAGCACGTTAAGTCGTTGGTCCCGGCTATCATTCGTAGATCTTTGCCAGTCGTTACAGGTCGTCAGAAGCCCGAAAGTCTGACAACCAGTCTTACCAAGGGGTATCATATTACCCAGTTACTGGGTTGTGGAGGTCAGATAGGCAGTCGCTCCATGTAAAATACTGGTATTCAGCTGCATCCGGTTAGACTGAAAACCGACCCCAACATAGTCGGGAAAAGGCTGGGCAGGTGATGAGAAGTTCCATACATTTTGACCGCGTAGGTATTCCACTTTTGTAGGAAACAGCAGTTTTTTTAATAACCGACGAAAAATTTCAACCCAGGGAGGTCCAGAATCATATACTGAATCCGTGGTAACAGGTTCTGCGTCGATGTCCCGGCCACCTTTTTTTTTTGGATGGGAAATCATCAAATAACTTCTTCCGCTCTGGGCGGAGTGAGAGGGCGTGTCAGACTTTTACTGACTAAAACCTACCCGTGTTCCTTCAGTTGCCTGTGCCAGGGCCACGGTAACTCTTTCGAACATCCCGCAACCCTAGCTGGCATCGGCCCTAGCGGACCCCGTGAATAGTGCTGACATCTCTTTGATGCGCGCGTGGAACACAACGCGCTGTCGACTCGGGCCTGGTCCTTACCGGACGGCGAGCTACCCATTGCTCCCGTCCGCAAGCCCGCGCCTACGGTGGCCGGGAATCGGCTGTCAATTCCCGACACCCAAGGCGTCTCATGCGGCGACTAGGGGCGTGAGGGCGCAAAGCTTGCCTCTCCCTCACGCGCTGTGTTGTCCGCATCCTCCTTAGCGAGCATTACTGCCTCGCAGAATGAGGTGATGGCTTCCCATGTACTCTCGCTCCGTGCCATGGCCTGGACCAGGGCCGGACGCGAGAGATCACCGCCGCCGATCGCTTCCGCGAGGACACGGCGGTGCTCCGCCCAAGCCGGGCAGACCTCCACCGTATGCTCCACCGTGTCCTCCGGGGACTCTGCCACCCTGTGTATTGGATTTTGCCACCCGAAAAAGTGTCAAACATGTTACCTACACGTCTTTTCTATGATGTACGTAAATAAGTTGTAGTTAATACTTAGTAAAGTACCTACTTATTATTTACTAAGAAGAAGTTCGTCGCTTGGATTTTTCTTGCCAAGTTGTAATGAAAAGCCATAAAAAGTAATTTTACGGCTATTTTATGAACGCTGGCACATTACGGCGGTTTAGAGCTAAGTAATTTTATTTTAATTTTATTACTCAGTTTTCTTAAGATTGTCCATTTTCACATTAGTGCTTAACGCGACTGATTTGCGTGAGAAAACGAAATGAAATAAATGGCAGACCACCCCGGGGCTCATTCTGGCGATCTTTTATAACATGATCGTTAGCTTTATGCGCATGATCTTGTTTTATTGCTCGCAACTTTTGCCCTGATATTTAATTTCCATAATTATGTAAAGTAAACGCTTCATCTACATTCTACATATTAAAATCCTTGCTGTGCCATGCGAGTTCGTTCGTGTGGAAGTCGTAAGATACACAATATACTAAAATCCCAGCCACATTTTAATAAAACGCCCTCGTCCCCCGACCCGCCGCGTAGCATTACCCGCCCGCGCTATTACTTCGTTTTCGCTTAGTGTTCTTTCTGACTTTTTTCTTTTTGCTCGGCTCCTAAGGGTTGTAGCGTGATGTTAAATGGCCTATAACTATCCTCGAGAATTGGGCTACCAAATTCAAAATTAATTTTTCAAATCCGGCTTTTTGTTCACAATTTCATGGGTTTTAATTTTTTGCGCGGAACGCGGAATTGCGCGGAATCTATCTAAAATAAAAGTGACTTATGTTACTCCCCGTAACATCAGCTATCAGCCAGTGAAAGTCCCGTCAAAATCGGTCCAGCCATTTCGGAGATTAGCTGGAACAAACAGACAGACAGACAAAAAATTTAAAAATGGATTTTCTGTTATAATTACCGTATATAATGTTACGTAGGTCTTAAGACAGAAAACGTCACGCTAGCGTTATCTGTTGTCGAGTAGCAGAACTACACGATTCGTTCATGATCTTTCTGGAACATTCTGGAAACTTCCACAATTTTCTAGATGATTAGTGTCGTGTTGCTACATTCTAGATCATTCCCGAAAATGCTAGAATGTTTTCGAATTTTGTCCCCGAACTATGTAGAATCTTTAACTCGCCATATAAATAGAGGGTTGCTAGCGCGGCGGGACAATAATCCGATCCAGCATGTCCCATTGCTGTCCTCTCCCAGCAACGCCCTAAGCCGAGGTCCGTACCCCACAGGGGGTGCCCTTAGCGTGTAGTCGCTTAGTTTTTAGTCTTAGTTTTAAGCCTGGCTGGAGGCCTTAATTTATTGAGGCATCCACAGGAAAGCCCGGTTAAACAGTCGACAACCTCCTATAGGTTGAACTGCGAGATGCCATTCCCCAAAAACAAACAAAAACAACGCGGCGGGACAGTACAGTTTGGAATGCGAAAAAGTGAATTACTAGTGAGACAAGTACAAGTGATTCTGATTAAAGTTTCTGATTGCTGTATTTGTGACTATTTAACCCATTCGCTGCGGCTATCAAAATCACGCTTATTAGCCAAGTGCGGAACGATTTTCGTCGCGAACGCCGATGGGCGTCCTCCGCACCTCATAAGGATAATACAAAACGCCGATCGGCGTTTTCAGCACTGTTAACCCTTTCAATGCGGCGTGATAAAATCAAAAATGGCCGCTCTGTACGGCTATAATGTAAATTTTAAACGTAACAAAAAATTTACATTTATGTACTGCCGACGAGATTTCTTGACTGAAAAAATCTTACACTGCAAACGGTTGACGTGTTATCTCGCCAGGAAAAACGTAAAAACCTGTTGACTAGTTGAGCCGATCCCGTCTGGGAGAGCGATTTTGTTTGTTTATGCCCGTACACAATGACAGTTTCTGGTAGACGAATTAACTCGTCATTATTAAGTGAAAAGATATTTTGATGGACGAGATATCTCGATGACAGCATTGAAAGAGTTAGTTCGGACAATACTGTTCATGTCACGTAGTATAGCAGACTTCCAGCAAACTATACAGGTATGAGGAACAGGGTATAAAGTTCACTCATCCTCTATAGAAAAGGAGGATCCTCTGACCAGACGGGTGTTGTGTCTGGAAGGCTACAGCCCCACGGTTGATGTTGGGACGTTGTACACTGATTGCGTGATGCAGGATGTTGCGTGACGGCAGTGTGATGCGTTCGCATGTGGCGATATAGATATGCCGCCACAAAACTATGATTTTGTCGTAAACAGAGAATCTTTCAACTTTTCTTAAACTTAAAGCTAAGTTTTATTTAATTTCTCTTCTCTTGTTGTGAGAGATCATAGATTCTTCAAATGTAATCAATACTAATGAAACTCCAGATAATTAACAAGAGAATCCTTATTCAATTAGTCTGCTTAAATTAATAATTTTCATTTACTGGGTGCTTTCCCGAGAATTTTAAGTGACAAGCGGTTAAGCCTAATAGGCAGTTTTAAAATACCTAATATTTAATTAAGATTTCTTACTGGTGTCTACATACAATCAGAATTGAATCTAGTCCTAAGTCCTCATTTATTCCAATTAAGTAACAGCTATTAATTATTAAGCTGTTTACAGTTGTATAAGCATTGTTTTTGCAATAAAATGAAGCTTTTGTAAACGCTGCACCAAATAAATCATTTGTTGATTCATGTTCAGAAAAATAAAATATTATTTCACTTGTTTATTTACTTTATACAAGCAGCAAGCAAATATAAAATAAGCACAAAATGAAAAAACTTTTAACAATGTTTAAAAACCTACAATTTCACTTATGAATTTTATAATTAAAATTGTTTTGGTGCGCGCCAAAATGTTGTCCAACAGATTATAAATCTTCGCAGAAAGTTGCGAGAGAAAGTGATGAAACAAACACTTTATCATTTGGAGTTTCAGTTTAAAACATGTCTTTGATATAAATCGTAGTTCAGAAACTTTTCCAATCTACTAATGTATTTGCTCACAGTGGCTTTCCATTAACTTTGAGTCTTACTTAATGTACGCAAGCTGAGAAAATAAAAAGAGATTTTTAATACATAAATATAATACCATAGATTTAAGAAAGAAGTTTTTTTTTACATTTCTACTAGTTTCCGCCCGCGACTTCGTTCACGTGAAATTTCTTGTTCTGTGACAAATTTAGTTACCATTAAAAAAGTTATAGTGAGCCAACCTTAAAAGATAGATATATGCTATCCCGGATTTTTTTAGAACATTTTAAGAGGAACAATCCCGTCGTACATGATTTTTGCTTAACTTTAACCGTTTATGCAGCGCACGCAACGGAAGCTCTCAAAAGGAAGAAATTTTCCCCGTTTTTGCAACATTTTTGATGCTCCGCTCCTATAGCCTTCGCGATATAGCCTATAGCCTTCCTCGATAAATGAGCTATCCAACACTAAAATATTTTTTTAATTCGAACCAGAAGTTCCAGAGATTAGCGCGTTCAACCAAACAAACAAACTCTTCAGCTTTATAATATTAGTATAGATGATACATACCTACGTCAGATAAAAGCCAGTTTTTATTCTTTGAAATTCTAGAAAATCTTTTTAAGTATATTGTGACAATACCTGAATAATCCATAATTCCACATAGGTTGATGACAGCAGCGTAAGCCATAGGGATCGGTAACATTCGATAGAAAATGTTGATCTGGATAATACCGCTATAACTTTCAAAGTAAACAGTGACAGACGGAAGGATGCTACTGGACTGCTGTTCCTTTTAACGTCCATTTCCACGACGTTACACAGTTGTATATTGCCTGACAGTGATACCCACAGGGCATATTACATCTGGGTATATATAACCTGTGCATAACTGTGCATATTTCCGACATTTTTGCTATTATCTTGTAAGCACAATAAAAAATCCACTTTATTCTTCAAACACATTATAAAATAATTACATCGCTACCAAATAAATCTTGAAAGAGACAACGAAGAAGAGTCATTACTCCTGTCCTGTAAAATTCCACTCTTTTACAGAATTCTTATATGTACATCGCTAAGTAGACCGAGTTACCGACTTACCTCGTTAATTCTCCACCGAAATTGAAAGGCACGAACATAATTAGCATAACAAAGACACTTCGCTTACTTTTGTTTTCGACATGTCGCCTGGCTTCAGAATATGGGACTAGCCCACGTTTCACAGACGTAAAAATATCGCGACAACATTTTATCGAGCACTGGATTTTCAACTCTCGGTGGTGAACCGAGCATTCAGAATCCAACAGAGTGCATACTAGATCGTTGAAAAAACACACTGTTGGATTTTCAACTCTCGGCGGTAAGCAGAGCGTTGAAAATTCAGTGCGCGAAAAAAATTGTTGCGGGAAAATATCGCTCGTGTGTACCTGGGCTTATGTTTACCAGGTAATTTTAGGTATTCTTCAGACATCGAACGTCTTGTTCAGTTACTACAGGTGTATTTTAATTAGTCGTTGCGGACATGGAATGTGATATATTTATGTTTCATAATATATGAGATGAATTCCGTATGCGGGAATCGTTATTGATTTAATAGGTAGGTATGCGGCGTCTCTCCACAGACAATGGCTCACCTTCCATCTTACACCACATGCTGTCACCTGCACACGTGAGGACCTAATGAGGACGAGAACGGAACACGACGATGACGCAAGGGAGTTGTGGAACTCGGCGAGAGTTCGGCTCTGGGAGAAATATACCCCTACCACGACAATCTCCTCGAAGCCTGCTGCCACGCTACCCCATCCCCTCTTGACAGCCTCACAACATATTTATCAAATCACAATGACACTATGACGCCATTTGCAAAAAATATGCCACATTCACGTTATGACATTACTTTTGCCCCACCATATATATGTTTGGTCCGATCGCAGAAATGGCCATATCGTGATCTGCCTGGCCCTTTCACGATACGCCGCCATTTCATGATTTATCCGGTTATATTACGATGCACCTAATCGAAAGTCGGGCTGATCGACGAAAGCAACCTATTTATCGATGTTCCCAGCTGACCACTGGGGCATTTCACGCTGCTAGTGACACCCCTACCAAATGGGTTAGGTTAGGTTAGAACTGTGAGTATTAGCCCTCGCTTTGAAAGAGCTGGAGCCCCAGCTGAGAGGTCTCTACACAGCGTGCCTTGAGCGGGGCCAGTTTCCCACTCTGTGGAAAACTGGTCGTCTGGCCCTGCTCAGGAAGGCGGGGCACCCTGACGATTCGCCGCCAGCGTACCGGCCCATAGTGCTGCTCGACGAGGTGGGTAAGCTGTTTGAGCGGATTATCGCAGCCCGCCTCGTCGGCCACTTGTGCGGAGAGGGGCCGGACCTGGATGAGTGTCAGTTTGGGTTTCGGTACGGGCGCTCCACCATACACGCTGTGTCACGGGTGAGAGTCCTGGCGGAAGAAACGGTGTCCCGGGGCGGGGTGGTGATGGCGGTGTCGTTGGACATCTCCAACGCCTTCAACACCCTGCCCTGGAGTTGTATTCGACAGGCACTGCGGTATCACCGGGTGCCTCTCTACCTCCGCCGCCTCGTTGGGGCTTATCTGTTGGAGAGGTGTGTCACCTACGTGGGATGTGATGGCACAAACCAGCGCCTCATGTCGTGCGGTGTTCCGCAGGGCTCGGTCGTAGGCCCCCTCCTGTGGAACATCAGGTACGACTGGGTGCTGAGGGGTGAACTCCAGCCGGGCGTGGACCTGACGTGCTATGCGGACGACACACTGGTCACGGCCCGGGGGAGTTCGCACAGGGAGGCAGCGTTGCTGGCGACGGCTGCGGTCTCACAGGTGGAGGGCCGCATACGGTGCCTCGGCCTGGAGGTGGCCCTCAACAAGTCGGAGGCCATGGTGTTCCATGGTCCCCGGCGGGCGCCGCCGCCCGGATCACACATAGTGGTCGGGGGGGTCCGGATCGCTGTCGAGTCTACCATGAAGTACCTGGGATTGGTGCTCGACAGCCGGTGGGACTTCGGACCCCACTTCCAGCGGCTGGTGCCCAAGTTGATGGGCGCGGCTGGGGCGCTGTCAACGCTGCTTCCCAATCTGGGGGACCCAAGCGCCGCCTGTAGGCGACTCTACGTGGGGATCGTGCGATCGATGGCCCTGTACGGGGCCCCGATCTGGGCGGCTGATCTGACGGCCGGTAGCATTGCTGTTCTGCGGAGGCCGCAGAGAGCGATGCCGCTTGGGAGGAGCTGCGCCGTGCCCTCATCTCTAAAGTAGGCAGTGACCTGTCGCTGCCGGCTGTCGTTAATTCGATGGTCGGCAGCGAGGAGTCCTGGGACGCGGTGGTATCCTTAGTAGGTAGGCTGCGGAAAGGGAGAGGGAGATCACATCCTCTCACCCAGCCCGCAGCAGGTGCACTGAGCGTCGGCGGAGGGCGGACAACGCCCTCTTCCAGCCCCCCTAAATGGGTCCAGGGGCGACGGACTCGGGGACGTCTGTCGCCCCCCATACATCGGACCCGAGGTGGCGGCGCGTAGTGTTCCACGCGCGCCCCTCTTAGACGTCGCGGGAGGAGTCAAACACCTCACTCTCCCCCTCGACACGAGGAGAGGCCTGCCGTGGCAGGCCGGCACCAGCCGGGGGTTGCGGAATGATCGTAAGTTCCCGCGACCCTCGGCGTAGGTGTGAGATGGAACACCGGGGTGGTTTTTAGTCAGTAAGAGTCTGACAGACCCCTCCGCCCACCCCAGGGCGGAGGACATCCATGAGGATTTTCCACCCCGAAAGAAGAAAAAAAAAAAAAAAGGTTAGAACTGTGACCAACCGCGCGCGAGCCGAGCGAGCGGTGCCGCGGCGGCGGCCGGCGTGGGCTACATCCAAGTTGGTCGCAGTTACAGTATGCGTCAAACTTTATGACGGCTCTGAAGTGAGCTTCTTGCTGCGCAGTACCCCACACCTCACTCATTTTCAGGATTCTAAAATAGGAATTATTCGAACCGATATGCCCAAGCATCGCTGGGCAAATCGTCGAACGTTGAATGATATGGCGGATGTGAAATGGTCAGGCGGATAATTATGACCATTACTACTGTACAAGTGGTTGAGTCAGCTGAATACTCGACCAAATCAATAATTATTTGCTTATATTTCCGGCATGTCACGTTACTAAAGAATTATGTTGCATTAATTATCAGTTAATTATTCCACGGACAGCGAACGTCTTGTTAACTTATACTAATAAGGTCTGATTTAACGTATTATCATGTCTTATAAATTAAGTCGTTACACTCAATTTATATAAATTCAATGTTAACGAGAGTATTTAACGAAAATGTTGGGCTTTTAGTAGTGGGGATAAGTTTGGCAGTTTATTTTCTTGAAATCTACAAAACCGATGTCGAACTAACTTATTATTATGGTTTATAATAATGCCTGCCCCTGCTTCACACGGGTACAATAGCGACATGTCAAAACATCGAGATTTCTATGCTGAATCTAAGTAAATTGTTAATGTAATACACATAAACCTTCCGGAATAAATGCTTTAAATGATGGTGAGAACCGCATTAAAATCCAGTGTGTAGTTCAGACGATCTAAGGGGCTTATGGCTAAGTAATAACAGCCGCACGAGTTGATCGATCAAGCAGTTGGTCCGTGGACGGGTGACCATCTTTACATACCAAGACCCCTTCATGCCTCGGAAAGCAGGTTTAGCCGTTGGTCCTGGCTGTCATTCGTGGTTCTTTGACAGTCGTTACGGGTCGTCAGAAACCCGAAAGTCGGATAACCAGTTTTACCTCGGGCTATCGTATTACCCAGTAACTGGGTTGTGGAGGTCAGATAGGCAGTCTCTCCATGTAAAATACTGGTATTTAGCTCCATCCGGTTAGACTGGAAGCCGACCCCAACATTGTTGGAAAAAGGCTAGGCAGATGATGATGAGTTAAGACGATCTAAGTGGTCACACAGTCATACGAAAAGCGACTTTATTTTATAGGTACTGTGGATGCATAATGTATTAAACCTACTTGTTCTGTACGTTATTATGTAGGCTGCTTCCTAGTGAAGATGTGGTGGTTGATTTAGCAACCACTAGGTACTTCTCATAGGAGGAACAAGCAGTGTCTTTTTTTCAGCAAAAAACAAAATTAGGAACAAGCAGTCCTAATATTCAGCGATCAATGAAAAACAATGGTCTTTTCAATATGTACGTTTATTGCAAATACAACGTGGATCTGGACGTACGACATTAAATGAAAACGAGCACAGTACTAAGCCATCGAAACATTTTAAAACACGAAGATTAGTAGTTAATGGAAAATTTAAAAATTGCAGTTTTCAAACAAAATAAATAGCAGAATCAACTGCATAAAAAGTAAACACGCTTTATCTACGAAAAGTTACTGACCAACGGTGCGGTGCGGGGTGAGGGGCGCGGCGGCGGCAATATTTACCTGTTATTGCGGACTCAGATCTACATCATGTTGAAAAATAAGAAAATGAAAAATAATTTCCTGTGGCTAAAGTATTCATTGGATTTGATTGATTTTTTGTATACGGGTAAAGAACATGATTCTCTTTACGTGGTTTAAAGGAATGCCAATCTTCCTGTTCCACCTTGTATGACTAAGGCCCGCTTCCATGTTTAGTCGGGTTAAATGAATAAATGTAGAGTTTGTAAACTCGGAGATAAGTAATTAACATTTTAATTAACTCTTATTACGCGTTGCGCCAGTAAAAAGTAACACCGGGTTAGATAACCTGACAATAGTGATTTTTGAGTTGGGAACATTGCAGTTCAATCGACGAAACATAAAATAGGATTGCAGTGTTTATGGCCTGATATGTAATCCGACCAAAAATGAATTAACGAACAATGAACGGAAATGTTATACGCATCTCTTTTACACTACATTACGCTACGTAATACTTTCTTGTCTTTAAATTTTACAATATGACATTTCATTTTAATCGATTGTATGTGGTTTCCATGGACACTTAGTTTATTGATTGACAAAAACGTCAGATATGGAAAATATGTTTTAAGTTTTTTTTAATTTGTATTTATTTTTTATATGAGTTCATGAATATATTGCCTGCTGATATAGTAGCGAATTTTCACTTACTAACTTCGAACAATTTATAATACAAAATAAGTTATCAGCGGGACCTCATAACGTTAATTTATTTTGTTATTGGGTTTTGCTTGCTATTGGGTTTTTCTGTTATGGGTTTTTCTATCTGGAATTTCTCAGTAGCAGCCCGAAGTCTGGATTTGTGCCCGGTAGATGGCAATAGGCTCGCCCACTATTACATGGGACTTAAACATAACTGGCGAAATGTGGGTGTACTATAGATATACCTCTGCCTAACCCTTCGGGGAAACAAGGCGTGTTATGTTGTTTTGACATTACTTACACTAACCATCGGTGGATTAAATATTTAAAGTTTAACTCTAGGTTTACCTCCCTCAAACTCTTGGTGGCGCATGTTTAATTATTATTATACATGAGTTAGCTATTAACTCCGAGTTATATAGGATAACCCATGAACGCGCAAGTGGGCCTAAGTAAATTAGACCTAAATTAACGCCTAACTATATTAAGTATGTTTCTCAGAATACTCCCACGGCTATACCGTTAAGTAAATAATCGATAATTAAATGTATTTAGTGCAAGATATAGTAGGTACGCTACTAACATAATTATCACTATTAAATGCGAATCGAAGCTAGTTTACATTGTTCCACGTAAAGGGTGTTGTCCGGTATGTCAGTTAAGATTATCAATACAAAGAGATTTGAATTACCATCACGAATCGTAATTTAATCCCTTCGTTTCGAAATAAATTCGCCTTGTCGCATAAATATGGTGGATTAGCCTTAATTTCAGAAATTAGGGACATTCGTAATATTGATTTATATAATTCTTGGTAGGGATTATCCTTAGAAAAGTAGAGCTTAGCAGCTATGAATCTGGTATCAAAAAGTATGACTCCCATCTCACATCTTATCCTGCATTGCATACTCTGACACCTGCATCTATGTAGCAAAGTACTGAGCTGATAAAAATACGTAGATGCAGTAGCCGAAGGTCAGGTTTAGTAAAACCAGAAGCTTATTAGTATAAAACATAAGTATAAACATCACGCCTTGTTTCCCCGAAGGGTTAGACAGAGGTGTACCACCCACATTTCGCCAGTTATGTTTATTAAGTCCCATGTAATAGGAGGAGCGCCTATTGCCATCTACCGAGCACAAATCCAGACTCCAGGCTGCCATTGAGAAATTCCAGATAGAAAAACCCAATAACACTTTGCCCGACCTGGGAATCAAACCCAGGACCTCATGCTCAGCAGTAGCGCTAGCTACCACTAGACCAACGAGGCAGAAGCTTATTATTCTATTGAAATTGCTATCAAAATGATAGAAGCAGAAGTCTGTCTTTTTGCTTGGATGGTTTCAACCAGACAACTAATTTTGATGTAAGATATATGGGTAATTCTCGTGCAATCGTTCCTTATTAGGGTGTAAATGGCTTCTGCCGGAGCTTCAACGTGGCACCTGATTGATGATTCAGTGATCCCTTGCTAGGTTGTAACCAATACCTAATCTGCCTAATATGCCTTTTCCCAACTATGTTGGGGTCGGCTTCCAATCTAACCGGACGCAGCTGAATACCAGTATTTTACATGGAGCGACTGCCTATCTGCCCTCCACAACCCAGTGACTGGGTAACACGATACCGCTTGGTAAGACTTGTTGTCAGACTTTTGGGCTTCTTACGAATGGCAGCCGGGACCAACGGTTTAACGTGCTTTTCGGGGCACGGAAGGGTCTCGGTATGTAATGGATAGTCACCCATCCACGAACTGAGCCCGTCTAGGTTGTATAACCACCAAAGAGTTAACTATTTTTGCGTATCCATTTATTTTATTTATACATGAAATCCCAAGTCGATTAGATTTTAACCACAATTTATTTTATGATACCTAGAGCATAAAACCCGGTTCGGTAAATATTCGTTTAAATAAGTTCGTGTGTCGTAAATAAAAATCTCGTAAACGTCTGATATGTCATAATTTGAAGCTGTTTATTGCAGTTTTTTTCGGGATTTGAGGGTGTAACTATAAAATCTGTGATATTTAAGGAGAAAGGATTTCTTTTGTCCTAAATTAGTAAGAGTATTATGCTGAAAATGAAGCTGAAAGGCATTTCAATTTTACTCTTTCTTAAGTCAGTGAAATTAATTGTTACGTCAATTTGCCGCGATAAAGACACATCAGACAACTGTCAAAGAATGACAGTTATGATTTGAATATGCTTACAATTTATGTTGTTAGTCAATTTGATAAACAATTAATTGATCTGACTTTACTGTCTAAGCAACTTAAACAGGAGTGATAAGATCTTTTCAGTTCTTTCTTCCTTTTCCTGGGGTTCGAATTTACCTTCTACAAACAAAAATGCGATTAAGGGTGAATTCGACCAAACTTTTATACAATTTTTGACAGATTTTCCATACAAAAACTGTCAAACGTCAATTTTATTCTGCGATTAAAAGATATCTGACTTTGGTTAAATCAGCCTTAATAAAAATAGAGGTGTTATCATTTCACTTCAACATAGTAAATATCAAATGAAACAATAACAACTGTCTGCTTTGGTTGGAAAGCATTTCCAAATATTTATTTTGTATTTACTTGTCCACAGATACAGTGTTATTCTAACGATATCTACAAACGCTTCCGACGGATTTACTTTGATAAACGGTGAGTTTAACATTTCCTTTACCTATTGTAACGTATGTTTTATCAAACACTAGCTTTTGCCAGCTTCGCCCGCGTGGATATCGGAAAACGTCTCACGGGAAAGTACTACCGAGATTAAAAGTACTTCGGTTTCGGTTTAAAGGAACTTTATTCCCAACAAAGACATAAGTCACTTACTTGAGAACAATACTAAAAATATAGATTACAATATGTTCGTCATCAGTATTACAATTTAATAGTTACCCATCCAATGCATTCATTTCTCCAGAAGTGATCGATCCGCAATTATGTGCTGGCTAAGTTGAGTTTTGAATGCATTTTAAGAGTGTACATTTCTTATACAGGACGGTAATTTGTTATAAAGCTGTGCTTCTTCAAAAGTTAGTATTTTTTTGCCATAGTTAGTTCTTGTTTTTGGTAAAACTAGCAAGCTTGCTCGCCGTGTACTGCGTTGACTAACTTGTTTATATCGAGTGAGTGTTATGTTTGAGTGAACTCTTTTGTTGAGAATATACTTTAAGTGTTAATCCAGGTTATAAACTATATGTGTGCTAAAATTCATCCGAATCCATTCAGCCGTTTTTGCGCGAATCCGGAACATACACAAAAATTCTAAAAACTCTATTTTGCGGCATTACACTCACTTTGTTTCAGATAATAATATATTCAATGTACAGTTTTGACTTCATTACTACTTTATATATGTAGAGATATAGAAGATTGGAGAATTGAAGTAATATTGCGAAATGTAATGTAATGTACCTACCACGCTCGTCATAGCACAGACGTACAGTCACGAGCACTAATATGTATACACTTAGGGAAATTCAAAAGCGATTTTCTCGTGGATTAACGATAGCAACTTAGAGATACCTACCTATTTCATAATTCTATGTGTTCCAAAACACTATGTTCGTAACAACATAAAATTAAAATCAATACAGTAGAAGAAAATCAGTTTTCAAAGTAGCTAAGTGTATACAAATTAGTGCTCGTGACTGTACCTATTTTTTTGAAAATGATTAATACACTGTCACATTTTGTTGAAAGCCTAATAGTATTCGATTACGCTGTGTTGAAAAATAGTACTTACCTACGTTTTTTATAGCAACCGGTTGCTATTCTCAATAATAATCATATTAGTAATTTGTCTTAATCTCGTCTGTGTAAAGCGTAAGGTCACTATACGCCGGAAATGTCCGTTTTAATGAACAAAAACTCGCTATATTATTACATTTCGTGGCAAAATATTGTACAAAATGCGTGCGGATTCAATAACGTGCAGTTTTGACATTTATCAATATAGAAATAAAGAACAACACGGTTGACCGCTCAGTGCGACGTTGGCTTTAGCTAGGGTTGTCAAACGCAATATTACTAAAATATTGCGCCAAACAAAATTCAATTTTCTGTAGTATAGCTTTGTTCAACCGCCCATTGTGTCACCATTTGTAAAATTTCTACTTTTGAACTTTGTGTTTTTTTTTTTTTATTTCTTTTTTTTTCCTAAGAATTGTTATGAATGCAAAAAAATACTAACGGAATGGATAAGAAAGCTTACCTATAGTGAGACTGAATCACTTCTACAACAGATACACTAACCCCCTCGCACACATACACACACACCCTCACTCACACACACACACTCAAATCACCTTGTTTTTGATTATGTACTCGTATTGTATAGTTTACACTTCTTGTTTTCGAAAGAGCGGAGTCTCCTAATACAGGCATTTTTTGCTTAAAAGGAGGCTCCAATCTCAAATTTTGTTGAACTTTTAAGGTTATCAAATAAACTATTTTACTATTTACTATCTGTAACATTTATGGTGTACATAATAAAGAGTATTCTATCTATCTATACATCTACATCACTTGCTCTAGTAACGTTGTTTACTCTTTCGTTACTCATGCTGAAAACCTAATTTATAACTTCTGTTCATTATGAAAAAAAAAAAATTAAAAGCTGAAGCACAAGTGACAGCCAGCAATTGAACTAATTAAAACCTCAACCAAAACCATCTAATCTTACAAACCACTACAAAACTGTACTTCCAATTTTTAACGGCAGATTAAGTTCGACGCAGCCCTAAGTTTAACTTACAGGAGGACGACGCAAGGGCGCGTAATGTCAGACAGTTGATTCACCCGGCCTTTACACACTAATTGCTAATTAATCACAATTCCCTCGGGACTAGAGGCGGTGACGGCCCGTGATATGATGGAAGGATTGAGTCTCAAAGTATTTGACGAGAGATAATTACTTCTTCTGATCTTGTGTTGACACGAGCTGTACGAGAATAGCGCGTGTTAGCGTGTTGGTACCAAGTTTATTTCTTGCGTGTTGAAATCCTCCTGGATGTCCTCTGTCCGCCTTAGGGAGTCTGTCAGACTCTTAGTGACTAAAACCACGCTGTATTCTACTACATTTGGCCTAGGTGCTGGAGTATATTTGCGTTCACGCTCACCCGGCCAGGTATGCAATTTACTTAGTCTGCACCAGGTGTCGTTATGTCTGAAGGCTCTATGATAACACAACTATATTTTTCACATAAGCGGCAGGTGAAATGGCTAATAGGTTTTACCTAATTACGGGTCAACTTATGTAGAGCCCGAATATTTATGTCCTGTCCTTAAAAGTACATATACTACTTGCAATGAATGATGATGATTGATGACAATACATAAGTACGTCATATCCATACCAATTTGATACCATTATGATTGAAGTATAAAACACAGAGCTATAAGTTATCTGCTTGTCATCCTGTTGGAGTAAATGTCAATTGAAGAAGTAGGTAAGTGAATTGACGTCCTCCATTTAGGGTTTAAATACAGTACATTAACCATACAAAATAGAACCTAATAAATCTACCAAACTCTCGTTTATCACTAGGTACAAGATAGGCTGGACAAAGAGAAAAATAAATAAACAAAAAACGAAAAAAAAGAACAAAATTGCCGCACACTACAGCGGCGGGTAGGTACACACCACACAGTAAGTTAACATTAACACTCGCGTTTAGACAGCGACATTTTTCATGCGTGCACCGCGACGCGCGGCGAGCGGGCGGGCCGCGAACGCGTCAAGGTCATCCGTGACGTCATCCTTTGCGCACAATGACCTCCCGAAAACGAGTCAGTGATGGCTGCCGCGCGATTCGATGCCTCGATGACACTTGTCGAGTAATTTTGTTGACACTACCAGAAACTCGCTGTTGGTATAGTAACAGGGTTGATTTGCTACAAAGTTGGTTTAGGCATAATGTACATACTCACCCTCGCGAAAAAGCTTTCAAAAAACCTTTTACAACTTTTTTAAGCAAAATTTAATGGCACTGTTAACAAAATTCATGTGGCAGCTGTCGTAATGAAATAATCTTGTTTGCTCAACCGTTGAAAGTGTTAAATATTTTTCTAGTTATTATTTGTTTGTCTAGCAAAATGTTTTTTGTTTTCAGTTAGTTTATTTTAGTTTTGCTGAAAACTGAAAATAATGTCATAGATATATAGGCGCTACGTTATTTTTAGTTAAAACTAGAAAATACATTACCTCCTACACTAACCTAGTTTATAGTAGTTAGCATTTTTGCTATGTAAAGCATAATCAGTATAATAATATGTTCCCACAGGCCTGTGTTCCTCCACGCGGGCTCAGAGCGGGTTGGTAGATGTCACATGTCATCGAATTTTTTGGTTCTAGGACATGCCGGTTTCCTCATAATGTTTTCCTTCACCGTTCCGAGAGCAATAGTGACGAAATAATTTACACAAAGTAAAGCGCCTGTCTGGTTTTGAACCTACGACATACAACTCGTAAGTCGTGGCCATTACCTCTGGGTTTCCACTGAACTCACAGACAGCAGCAGACTCAACAGACTATGTAAAGAAATGAAATTTTAAGTCAGTTTAAGGTTTAGGTTAAAAATAAGTTTTTCGTGTCATTTTCGTGAATAACTATTGGTGGGGTCCGCTACGGCCGATGCCAGCTAGGGTTGCGGGATGTTCGTAAGAGTTACCGTGGCCCCGGCACAGGCAACAGAAGGAACACGGGTGGGTTTTAGTCAGTAAAAGTTTGACACGCCCTCCCGCTCCGTCCAGAGCGGGAGAAGTTATTTGATGATTTCCCATCCAATAATAAAAAAAAAGGTTTAGGTTGAAAATAAATTTTTCGTGTCATTTTCGTGAATATTATACTAAATTTTGTCACTACAAGGCTCCGAAGCTTAAACAATTTAAGTGTAAGAATCCGATATTGAATCGAATCGACAAAGCAAATGAATGCACTCACTGACAATGCTGAATTGGAACTGTTAATAAACTTCATTATCTCAATTGCTTAAAATAAATTAATTTGTAACGTATCTATTATTCATTAAGTTTTGATATATTTTTTATAAATAAAATTACAAAATTATATCATAACTTAACTAAAACTATTCATAAACTAAAATATGGCGTCGAAAAATTCCTCCGCATCGCTGCCGACTGGTAATGTTCTCAAGAGACTGGCGGCATTGCCACGTTGTATGGCAATGCTTAGCCTCTGGCCAAGGTAAAAGCCGGCCCTTGGGTCACGGGAAGTGTCAACTAGCAGTTTGGAGATTTTGTTAAACAAACCATGAGCGCTCGGACTCCACGGCCCGAGGGTTTCAACCCCAAAGTTTTGATTCAATGTCTTTTTGACTAAATTAAGTACCTACAGTACTATACATAGTAATGAAATAACTAGTTTACTACAGCTCATGCCTAATTTAAAAACCAAACATTTTAATAGTGAATTAGGCTACGGCCCTATTTCATTATTAAAATATTAGTTTTTTTTTCTACGTATATTTATCATTTATACAAATTATATCTACCTACTAAAAACGACGGGAAGCTAAAATATGGGACTGATAAAAAATATCATAATTCTTTATTAACATTACATACTTACTTATCTAGTGACTGTTCCGAACACAGACTATAATAGCTGGTTTAAGTAACGTTTCATATAACGTTTTGAATTCAATACCTATCTCACTCTACAAGAAAATCGTATTTTTTTTTTTTAAATTAAAGACAGGTTTGCTCTTGACTTTAGTCTAGGTCAGAGGTTTTGCCTTTCGTAATGTATTTTTCTTTTTGCAAATGACAGTACCTTACCTAAATCACAAAACACAGGAAAATAAAATTCCAGGACTTACATCGTAAAACTTTATCTAATGATAGTTTGGAAGACGGATGGCTCAGAGACCTGAATAATCCGAACACGCTTCATTTGTCAAAACGGTATGACAGGATTGCAAGAAAATGATAAATATCTTAAATAAAAGATGCATCTTGAACATCAGCCAGAATTTTTGGTTCGAATTTTTCGTATATTTTGTGTAAGTACCCAAAAAGCAATACACTACTTCAAGTGAAATAAAACATGTTTTGGTAAAAACAGAGTAATGTAATTACATTTGGGACATGATTTCTATATTTCTCCTTTCTGCTCATTCAACTAAAAAACGTGATGTACATATTTTTTTCTTACTCTTCAATAATGTTTTGTCTTTTTATAATTTACTTGCACGTCCCACGCGACTTCGTCCACGTGGATTTCGTACTTTAGTATCCCGTTAGGGATAGATTTTCAAAAAAACCCTGATACACGTTATTCTTTATTTTTGGGCTTAAGTATAATTACTGGCTTTCGAGTTAATCGGGCCGCGCGTTAAAATTCTTGCATACACCCTTTTCACCCCCTTAATGTTCGAATTCCCAAAAATCCTTTCGTAATGGATCCTTGCAACATAAAAGGCATCAACTGCCAAAATTTCAAGTTTGTAGTTCCAGTGTTTTAGGCTCTGCGTTGATCAACGGGACGGGGGTGTAAGGGACAGCCCTCCGCAGACTGATGGGGTGAATTCAGTATATCATACTAAGATGACCGGTACAAGAAATTATTTCAGGAACGTTATGGGAATCCAATAAACCTGATTTGTTTTATTACCTCACACGCAATGTATCGTTACCGTGGCAAAACGCGCGTAGCGAACGGCAGCGCAGCGAGCCTTCGGCCGCCAAGTATTTCAACATCCATTGCTGATTTTTTTTATTTTAGCTGTTTTATTTACATAAATGGAGTGCTGCGTACAGAGAATCTAATTTTACATTGAAATAGAGGAATAGTAGGTAACTGAAAATACGAGAAAAAAATATAAATTTTTCTGAGAATATTTCCGGTGGAATATGATTCAAAATAAGGAGCTGAATGCACTCTGTTAGTTTGCGGAGGGCTGTCCCTTACACCCTGTATATATAGATATCTATGTCGTTTGGTCAGAAATAAAGTATGAAGCGAGAAAGAGCTAATTTATTTCCGTTATTATATTTATTACTGCACTTACCAATATCTTCCCATTGCCAGTTGTTTAAAGGTGATAAATTTATTATTATTGCTCGTAACACGTTGGTCGGGCTCAAACAAATGATTGTCGCGTTTTTTTATTCATTTGTTTACCTGTAACTAAGCTGTCAGTCTGTCACATTTTTCTTGTAATTATGTACATATGTATGTAGTGACAATTTAAAAAAAAATGGAACAGCTGATTCCTTGCCTACCATTGTGCTAATTGCAGGACTTTAATTAACCTAGACAGCGGTGAGAACAAAACTAATAGGCTATCCTATTATTTGTTCTGAAAGGCATTAAGGTGATGTTATTTTTGAACCTAAATTATAAGGGCGTAAGATATGTATCTATACAGATATGTATGTAATGACTTGTCCTGGAGCTAGACTATCACCTCTTAACGCAGTATTATTGTACTATTACTTCAGTGTGGGAAAGAGATGGAGCTAGACGTCCTAAATAGCTCCATCTCTTTCTCACACTGAAGTAACATTAAAATAATACTGCTTTAAGAGGTGGTGGTTGGCCCCCTGACTGATTCATCAACGCAGAGCCAAAACTACTGGGACTAGGGATAGTAGGAACTTGAAATTTGCACACGGGTTCCTTTTATAATGTAGGGGAGCACTAAGAAGGGGTTTCTGGAAATTTAACCTTTAAGAGGGTGAAAAGGGGGGATTTTGTTTGTATGAAAAATCTTATTTCTTCCGTTAATTATCTTGAAACTTAGCAGGAATACGGCTTATCATTTTTGTCAAAGTTTGTAATTTTTTTTTTTCTAAACTACTGAAGACATCCCCTAATCCCCCGATTGGGGGTGTTAAAGTTTGTATGGAAGAATTTTAACGCGCGGTCCGAATAACTCGAAACTCAGTATTTCTAAAAACTAATAATACAGATCAAAAGACACCGACTTTCAAAATAAAAGTTATTTTTCACTTTGTAGTGTTTTTCTTTTGCAAAAAAATGTTTTAATCAATATACTACCGGACATTGACCTGCAAATTGCATACAACATAAGAATGAATTTCACGGGCTGCTTTCGCTCATCCCCCTGCAAAGTTAACCTAAGGCCCGCTTGCACTACAAATCACTAAATGCTTTTAACGCTAAACATATCTTTTAAATGTCATTACATTTCAGTCAGTCGTATGAAGTTGACAGAGACAAAAATGTTTCAAATACATTTGGCACTAAACGCATTAAGTGATTGGTAATATAAGAGGGCCTTAGATTTGCTTAGTTTGTCGTTGATTTATTATTATTAGCCTTTTTGGTCGGACAAACAAAGTGTAGTCTTCAGTCTCGTATTTGGAGTTTGTTTATATTTTTTATGTCCGTTTGCCAGACGGCTAAGGCCTCCTTTATCGTTCTCCATTCCCGTCTCTCTCTGACCAGTGGCCACTCTGCCCTATGTCGTTCCAGCGACCTTTCTGATGTCATCATCCCACCTTTTCTGTGGTCTACTTCTCTTTCCTTAGCCGTTTCTTGGGTACCTACCACTGACGTCATTTTATAGGTACTCACAATTACTTACGTAGCAACGTCTAATATATATGTTAAACAGAGATACTCCCCACACACCCTAGCAAAGCAAATATTATGCCAACACGTAGATAATAACCGTCCGAACTATTATGCCAACTCGTAGATAATAACCGTCCGAACTATTATGCCAACACGTAGATAATAACCGTCCGAACTATTATGCCAACACGTAGATAATAACCGTCCGAACTATTATGCCAACTCGTAGATAATAACCGTCCGAACTATTATGCCAACACGTAGATAATAACCGTCCGAACTATTATGCCAACACGTAGATAATAACCGTCCGAACTATTATGCCAACACGTAGATAATAACCGTCCGAACTATTATGCCAACACGTAGATAATAACCGTCCGAACTATTATGCCAACACGTAGATAATAACCGTCCGAACTATTATGCCAACTCGTAGATAATAACCGTCCGAACTATTATGCCAACTCGTAGATAATAACCGTCCGAACTTCCACATTATTCATACTTATACGTAATATTTACTTAATGTGTCAAATATTCTGTGCTAATAGAGGCGAAATTAAAATTTATTATGATTTTATGACGGGTCTAGTTTTATTTGATTGCTTTTTTTATAATTACATAGAGATAAAATGGTTATGTAAGGTACACTTACCTAGATTTAGTAAACAAAAATTAAATATTTATGTTGTTAGGTTCGTGCGACGGGTTAGGTTCGGTCTAACGAATTCTCGCTCCCCGGACATTAGTCTATGCAAACCAATTATTTACAAGTAATTCTATGATTTAAGACCGCCTCGTTGGTCTAGTGGTCGCAAGCGCTACTGCTGAGCATAAGTTTCCGGGTTCGATTCCCAGGGCGTGCAAAGTGATATTGAATTTTTCCATTAGGAATTAGCAGCCAGGAGTATTTGTGCCCGGTTGATGGTAATAGGCTCGCCCCTACATGGGACTTAAACATAATCTGGTGAAATGTGGGTGTAGGTAAGTACTATAGGTACATCTCTGCCTAATTCTTCGGAGATTACAGGCGTGAAGTTATGTCTATTTCCCCTTCCCTTCCCCTGGATTCCCTTTTCAAGCACCACGCTGGGCAAGTCTTGCAGTCAAGCCTTAAACAGAAACACGTATTTAAAAAAATCCCAGTGTACTAAAAGCAGATCGTGCAAATCGAGTGCTTAAGTAAATGACTTCGTATCGTGGTCGCAGGCGATGATCTAAATGGCCTGCCATTATTTGTGCATTGGCCCTAACTCATTACGGCTATTTGTAGCCTAAAGCCATTGCTTTAGGCTACAAATAGCTAAACAAATAACTAAGCAAATAGGGTGATGTTGCTATTATTATTGGCATTCCAATAATAATAGCAACATCACCCCTTTTATTATTATTTTTACGATCTGCAACTCCATAACAACCTCATTAATTATCTACTTCACACCAAAGACATAAAATATTATCAATATCTCATCATGCTAGAATAAAAGCAACTATAGTTGCTTCAAATAAATAAGACATTAATTTAAAAGATAAAATACTTTAATGAAAACTTCGCAAGTAACTTTCCAGCTTTACTCAGTTCTCTGATAAGATTTTATTACGGTTACTGGAAGGAACATTTTAAAACTTCTAAGTAATTAAAGTTGGTAAAAAATATTGGTTAAGTCTTTAATGAAGGGAGTGGTTTACCGTTTAAGAAAAACTGAGAAGGTCAGCAAGCATCCTCCTTTGTTGGTAGGTACCTCAGTACCTAAATATGCTACGATCATCAATCTGGTTTACGAAACCTAGTGGTGATGCCAATGTTTTCCCAGGATCATACATAGATAGATAGATAGATAGAATGCTCTTTATTATGTACATCATAAATATTACACATATAAAGTAGAAATTTTACGAGGGGTGACAAAATGGGCGGTCTTATAGCTAAAAGCGATCTTTTAAAGACAACCTTTGGATGGATTAAGGGAGAAATGAGAGACAGTACTACAGGTATTATTATGAAACATTTACTATCTATATAAAAATGTCTAAACAATAATAATCATAAAACACGCGCAAAGAACATAAAAATGACGTTTATGGGGAGAGATAGTGTTTTTTAACATAATCATGAAGAAGCATATTCATGATTCTAAAGGAGTCTAGGAGTTCAGATGAATCTATGAAGTGACGTCATATGACTGCTGAAAATTCAATTGTTTTGCTTTGGCGCTTTCAACGAAATGCTGTTGCTTCTTAAAATTCTGATATTCCTTACGTTTTAATATGACCCCATTAAAAGATTCAAACAAAAATATCCTCAAGTTATTTTTCGAAAAGATATAAAAAAGGCATATGGCTCGCAAAGTTAAGATTACAATTTTATTGTTCTCGTTAATTACACCGGTCTTTGTGTTGGAATTTGAGAGGAATCTGTACTTAGCAGCTAATCTGTTAATATTTAATAAGTTGAGTTGTAAAATGAAACTGCAAAATTATCAGCTCGTAAATGGTAGGGACCTATCAATAAATTGTTTACTAGAGATGGACCACCAACGTGTAGTAGCAACAAATTGTTTCTTATAGTCCTCTTTAAAAACAGTTTGTTGCTACTATACAAAATCAAAATATATTTTATTTCACATAAACCTACATGGGCACATATGAAACGTCAGAAGCTAGGTGCACGGTTCCAATTCGTCGTTTCCTATGGAGAAGAACAGGCAAGAAACTCCACGGTTACCTACTCTTTTAAAAATAATTGGCTTTTACAATGTTTTCAAATTACAGTGTTATTAAGTATGGGAGGACAGTATAGGCCTGTCAACAAGTACCAGGTACTTAACAAAATAGAAAGTAGTCTACAAATCTACGAATACGTTGGTGATACACCGACCCAGGTGGTGGGGGTATCCCAGTGGTTGGTGGTTAGTAACTGGGTTGTGGAGGTCAGATAGACAGACGCTCCATGTAAAATACTGATTTTCAGCTGCATTCGGTTTGACTGAAAGTCGCCCCTAACATAGTTGGGAAAAGGCTAGGTAGATGATGACACGTTGGTGATACACGTAGGTACTACCTAGTAAAGTTGAAGTTAGTAAGGGCTCCTTCAAACAGGCGTAACTCGCGATGTGAATTGCGCGCGACACAAAGGCACCACTCGTCACACGACACGCGAGCCTTGAAATTCGTAAAAAAAAAACATATATTTTTATAAAAAAATTCTTCCGTATTGAGAGACGCTTGCAGTCGTGAAAATTATCTTCATACTTTCATTTTCCTCAATAGATGAAAGTTCCGACGTCATCTTAATTCCATAAAATGCATAAGATAAACTAAATTCAACTCGGTTTGCTTTTACAAGTTCTGTGAAATGCGAAGCAGCTGGAGAGTGAAAGTTCTTTGCTTCAAAATCTGCATAGAAACTATGAAACTTATGAGTACTGCAATGGTAATGTGATCAATTGAAGAGGCTACAGAAACTCGTCTCTTCGTGGAAGCGAAACGTCTTTAGGTTGATATTAAGCTTGATGGACGGACTCTACTATAATCTGTACTAGCTCTTGCCTCCGATTTCGTCTGCGTGTTTTGTATTTAATAATTTTCTAATACTAAAATCCAGATTACAAAAGTAGCCTATGTCCTTCTTCAGGTAGGCTACGTAACTGTCAAATTTCATAAAGATTGGTTCTTTGGTTTAGGCGTTAAAAGGTAACAGACAGTGTTATTTTCGCATTATTTTATAATATTTGTATGGATGGCTACCAGACCACAGCCTCAATGTGATTTCCTACCAGTTATGGGAATCTTGGATGTCCTGTCCATTTCTTGCAGTGCCCTGATCTTGATGCTAATGTCTAAACCGGATCTTTAGTACCCTTTGTTCCCGTATGTGCTACATGCAACAAAAACAAAGTAAACGACCACATTATCCATCAAAAAGCATCGAAATTGCAACCGACAGATACATGTCCAAACTAAAACATGCGTTTGCAGAAAAAAGCAGCCAAGTGCGAGTCGGACTGGCACACACGGTGTTCCGGACCACCGTAAAATATTTAACACTACATACCTATATTTTTTAAATATTGTAGTAATAACTTTATTCTATTTTTAGGGTTCCGTACAAAAATGGTAAAAAGGAACCCTTATGGTGCGACTCAGTCTGTCTGTCTACCTGTCCATCTGTCACAGCTGGATATTTCAAGAAATACTAATGCTATCAACTTGAAAAGTTTTAGATTACGTTTACCCAACTATTTTGCAAATAAGAAAGAATTTCTTTTTTTTTGAACAGGTAGGTACTGAAAGATGGTCTTAAAAATAGTGGTGCTACTAGTGCATGTGGGGTATCATAATGAAAGAGCGCTGTTTGCACATTCTCAAACATTTTTTTTTCTTTTTAGGCCGCACAGTTTTTGACTTTTGATGAAAAATGTAAAAAGAAATACCTTTCCTAACCTTATCTCTGAAGTTTGCATAGAGAAAAATCTAAAATTATTATATGTGATAGAAGTGTATGTAAAGATTTCAGGAAAAATAAAACGATGTCTCTACATAGCACACTTTTTCAGAAATCATCAACAAAAATTATATTAGTTCCACTATCGGTCAAGAGATGGTGCTGACCTAAAACTGCAATATTCTACACCGCAGTGTTAAATTTCCTTCTTTTAAAGGACTGTACGTAAAGTAACACATCCATAATATTTATATATGATGGAACGGAACCCTCGGTGCCCGAGTCCGACTCGCTCTTGGCCGTTATTTTTAATATTATATGTTAATATAGCAACCATAGTAGTACACAATCTGTGAAAATTTCAACTGTCTACCGTTCTACAGTTCAAAAGATACAGCCTTGTGACAGACGGACGGACAGCGGAGAGTATAAGGTCCCGTTGGCAGCCTTTGGGTACGGAACCCTGAAAAGTCACTTTATATTTCAAAGCCAGAGTCCACAGTCTTGTTTTATATCATTTTAATTGTTACAAGTCTGTCTGTGTCACACTGTTTGCGACTAGTGTCACGTCGCATGAGTCCGCCGGTTAATCTGGCACTATCCGCTTCGAATATTGATGTGCCATTCATCATGGTCGCCTTCGGTCATGACATGTGGTTTTTTGCAGTCACGCTGTGGCACAACACGCGACGGGCCAAAATTAATATTCTAGTGATTGGACTGGTTTAACTATACTATTTGAATAGTTAATTCTATTGCCTACGCATGTGCTTGTGTGACGATTTCTAATGATTGTGGGTTAATTAAAACAGCATGGCGTAGTAATAAAAATGGGAGACAAACCGTCTGGTCTTTCTTGAGAACCGTTTGATGATTAAATTATGGTTAAGGCTCGAAGTAGTTAAAAACAGTGTTTAGGCTTTAGTCGTGTTTCTGCGAAAGAATTATAAATCAAATTGAAGTGTCTGTTTGTAATGTCAAAATAACAGTATTTTATTAAATGCTTATGAAAGTACATAGGGTACCTATGTATAACAAAAAAACTATTTTTAAAATTTTTGTCTGTCTGTCTGTTTGTTCGGGCTAATCTCCAAAATGGCTGGACCAATTTTGACGGGACTTTCACTGACTGATGACTGATGTTACAAGGAGCAACTTGGGCTACTTTTATTTTAGAAAAATAATTCGGATTCCGCGCAATAAAATAAAATTAAATTATGAACAAAAAACCGGATTTGAAAAATTCTTTTTGCATTTGGTAGCCCAATTCTCGAGGATGGCTATTTAAAACCACGCTACAACTCTTAGGAGCCGAGCAAAAAGAAAAAAAGTCAGAATGAACACTACGCGCAAACGAAACAACGCGACGGGTCGGACGGAGGACGAGGGAGTTTTATTAAAATGTGGCTGTTATTTTAATACATTGTTTATCTTACGACTTCCACACGAACGAAGTCGCGGGGCACAGCTAGTAATATAATAATATTGTTTAATAAGAGTTCAGGATTTTTTATTTTCATTTTGCATTAATTTGACAGTTTAATATTGTATTCTAGAATAAGATCCTAGATAATAATGCAAAGTTTCTAGTAGACTGCTCTCAGACTATTGTAATGAGATGATTACAATAAAGAATAAATTGAAATGGCTCTTAAATGTTTTCACGGTAATAAACTTTTAATATAAAACCCCGTTTTAACTGTTATCGCAATTTTAATACTAAACACGAGAGTCTCTGAAATGTTATTCAGAAAGAAATATGCACCTAGGTAGGTATTTCAATCAATCTGCCTAGCCTTTTCCTAACTATGTTGGGGTCAGCTTCCAGTCTAACCGGATGCAGCTAAATACCAGTATTTTACATGGAGCGACTGCCTATCTTTTCTGACCTCCACAGCACAGATAATGGGTAATACGGCCCAGTTACGGCTTACCCAGTAACTGGGTTGTGTAGGTTGGTCGGTCGGTAAGACTGGTTCTCGGACTCTTGGGCTTCGGACTACCCGTAACAACTGTCAAAGATCTACGAATGACAGCCGGGATCAACAGCTTAATGTGCTTTCCGAGGCATGGAGGCGTGTCGATATGTAATGGATGTATGTCACCCATCCACGAACCGACCGCGGCAGGAGTAGCTTAACCTTCAATTGACCCGAGCGGCTGTTATCATTTAGCCACTCTAGGTATTTCAAAAGGTAGGTATTTTAAACTCAAACTCAAAACATTTATTTCAAATAAACCAATTACAGGCACTTTAGAAGGACAGTTTTCATGACAACTCACGCCACCAGTAGCCGCCACTTTGACAAGCAAGAGGTCTTCCATTTCGTCAATGAATGTAAAATATAATATGATTACGTTCCTCATTCGTTTCATTCATTCGTTCCAGTCACGACTAAAGAAAATATAGGAGCTTTGACACTTTTGACAGGTGCCCGGAAAACCTTCAGAAAACCCTCATTGTCAAGTGGTTGGTCAGGCAGAAAGATGAAGCTAGTTGCCCATTCCAAAGCGTAGTAGGTTCCTATGGAAAAGAACGGGCAATAAACTTAACGGACACTCTTCAAATTGTTATAAAATATTGGTTACATCATCCATATTGAAATTTTACATGTGAGAACAATGTAGATAGAGGTGCACGTTAAAAGCATTCGTAATTTAAAGATGAAAACAAAAAACAATTGAAAAATTAAAATAAATTAAAATAAGTCGTGGCAGCTAAGAGATGACCAGTCCCAACTGACGGCGCCCGTTCTCGAACATGACGCATGGATCAGCACCATTCAGACGTTTGAGTGAGCTTGGTATACTCTCAGCTGCCAGGGGCACATTCAAGTATGATCTAATATTATTTGAGATGGTATTGTTTGTTACTAAATTAGATATTAAATTTTTCGAAACAAATCCAAAGATTGATTGTAATTTCAAAAAAATCTTCTCAATAACTTTTTAATCAGTTTTTAACAAGGAAGTTTTGTAATACCAATTTTTAACAACAAGGTAAAACTCAGAAACTTCTTTGTCAATAAATCTGCCTTGCTTAGTTTTAACTGTTCTAATTAATTAACATTAATGAAATTAAACTTTAAATTATCCAAACTCATTGGATCGTTTTAAAGGCCCTCCATTTTATCAACTTTTTCGTTGAAATTTTAATAAGCTGGGTGTGACACCCGAGTCATTGTCTACCATATTGGCCCCACGTGGTAGATTACGGCCCACTCCCATTCCAGAAGTTGGAACATTATAGGCTGATTTAATAAAATAATCTTCCAGACCGAATTTCGGCAATGGCAGCCAATCTCAGAGGACACTAGCCATCTACGCGAGAGATATTATAGTGCACAAGTTAGTGCGGAGATACAGCAGCTGCACTCACTCTTCCCTCATTCTCATAGTCCGATGGGACGGCAATCTGACACGACCGGAGAGAGATCAGGTGCAGGACCAACGGCTTAACGTACACACCGAGGCACGGGGGTATCATACCGCCAACTTCCAAACTCCGGGCTGCTACTAAGAAATTCCTAAAGCAAAAAGCAAATAACACTTTGCCCGATCTGGGAATCGAACCCAGGACCCCACGATCTCCAGTCGCGCTTCCGACTACGAGACCAACGGGGCAGATTGCGGGGCTGACTTAGTATGCTGTGAAACACCGTGATTATATAAGTAACATACGAGTACCTAAGCAACAAGAAGCGTCGATGTTACTTTCATGATAACATGTGAAATCTTGTATTAAAATTGTTTCTTCTAAATCTTACATAATTATAAATTAAAGTCGCTTTTTGCGTCACAGCGAAAAGCGACTGCTTAAGGCGTTTGTGTCACCGCGTTATTCTTCTAAACTTCGCAACGGATTTTGATGCGGTTTCCACGATCATTTAGAGAACTTATTGTGGAATGTTTTGTGTATTAAATTAAACTTACATAATCATAAGGAAATCTGGATGTTTTGTCAAGTCCTAAAACCATGTGAAGCAGCGGAGGGTCGCTAGTACTTAACAAAAAACCGGCCAAGTGCCTGTCAGACCACGAACAATGAAGGGTTCCGTAGTTAGGATGAATTTATCCCAAGAACAAACTTAACATTGTAGTTGGGAAAAATATTTTGCTTTCGTACATTCCAACTGCAAATGTAAGTTTGTACGCACAACACTGAGAGATTTACCATGTTATTTTAAGACCATAGACATCTTATAGGTTTTCCTGTAATCTATAAGTAAGAATTATTTTATGATTTTTTTTTTTTACAAAAAATTTGCCCCTTTAGTTTCAGAGATAAGGGAAACGTTACACGTCCGTGTTTGGGTCACAGAAATTGATATGTACCTATACCAAATTTAAACCGACACGAGTGATCCTATAAAAGTTTTTTTATTCGGACGTACGGAGTCCTAAAATAGAGTTCTTATGAAAGCTCGGAAAATTCAGTTAGTTGGGAAGGAAGAAAAACAGAAAATTTTAATACTTACTCTCTAAGCTACCTCTTGCTAGCATGTAAGCCAAGTAAAACATTTAGTTTTTGCAAGAATATTTATTGCCTATTTGACTACCTCGTTGGTCTAGTGGTCGCAAGCGCTACTGCTGGGCATGAGGTCCTGGGTTCGATTCCCAGGTCGGGCACAGTGTTATTGGGTTTTTCTATCGGAATTTCTCAGTAGCAGCCCGGAGTCTGGATTTGTGCCCGGTAGATGGCAATAGGCTCGCCCCCTATTACATGGGGCTTAAACATAACTGGCGAAATGTGGGTGTACTATAGGTACACCTTTGCCTAACCTTCGGGGAAACAAGGCGTGATATTATGTTATGCTAAGAATATTTATAGAAAGAACTTTCTCTGCAGTATTTAACACAAGTCCCCCAAATAGTCTTTTGGCACTTCTAAACGCAATATCGTAAATGGAGAACTAAAATCTAAAACAAATGAGGCCAAGCACTTAGTGTAAACTACGTATTACGAAAATTACAAACAACTTAATACGATTAATTTTACAAACATAAAATGCTAATGCTAGCTTTAATGAAAGGGGAACCTTACAATTATATTCGTTTGACACGCACATTCCTCATCCCACAGTGTCCCATTAATAAATTACAAAGCCGGCTTTTACTTTCAATCATGTATTTAATAAAGTCCCCAAAACAGATAATTGAACACATTTAAATACATATTTATGAAGGAAATTAATTCCTTTGTTTTCGTCGAATATCGAAGTCTCGAAAAGTGATAGTACTTATGTACAGTTAGAGAAAATAAGTGTTTATCAAATAGATACCCTAAAGGCGGAGTTCACCGACTTTTAAAACGGCTGTTTAGATATTTAATCAGTTCTTTCCTTGGGATGTTTGACATAAACCAACTGTTTAAATACCTGTCGCTTATTTAAACTGTTGTCCTATAATTATATAACACGTTTCTAAACTTGAGCTAAGTGAAATCAATAATTGACGAACTACTAATTACTAAAGGCTCCCGCAGACGCGACGTGACGCGACGGTGCGACGCGATTCTGGTAGAACAATTTTCATGAAGTTTTCATAGAAATTGTTCGACTAGTGTCGCGTTGCGCCTGTCTGCGGGAGCTTTAAATTTGTTGTCTGACAGATTTCAACAAAAAAAAAAAACAATCTACCTAACCTTTTCCCAACCATATTGGGGTCGGCTTCTAGTCTAACTGGATGCAGCTGAATACCAGTATTTTACACGGAGCGACTGCCTATCTGACTTACATAACCCAGTTACTGGGTAACACGATACCCCTTGGTAAGACTGGTGGTCAGACTTCTGGGCTTCTCTCTTCTTTCCACAACATTACTATTATAAGTACCTACGCAGTACTGTACAGATTGAAGGCCTTTACAAAACATGATTTTTATGAACTGCTAAAAATAATGATGATAAACTGTTATAATCAATTTTAAGTAGAAACATTGACACATTCAACCATAATCAACAGTCCCCCAAGCAACAGAGGATACAATGGAGAAGGGACAAAAGGCAAATAAAAAGTATTTGATTTCAGACCGTAAACTTATCCCGACTCTTGGATATCCAGAAACTGAAAGAAACACCTCACTCTATGTACCCACAGTCAAACAAATTGTTAGCTATAGCTAACAAATTTAGACAGAAATATTCTTATACACGCAGAAATATTCATCTTTACACTACACTGCCAACGTTAAAATGATGATAAATGATTTATTTCTGTAAGTAGGTTTGTATAAACACTGTCTTTTACACGTCAATCATATTTTAAAAACCATAATACATGAGGTCGACGTTTCCTATCTGACGACTCTGAGAAGAAAGGCCGAAATAAACTCAGAGGTCACAGTCTCTTTTAAAGTCCAGACATAATCATAGTCAGATTATGTGAAAACCATGTAAATTAGTGTCTGAAATGGTTTTTTGAGGAAAGTACCACACAGATTGAGTGGACCTGTCAAGTCAGTGCACGCATTTGTCAGAAATCATGCAGCTCAACTCAAAACTTATTGTTCATTTTTACTGTGAGCTTCATAACTTTTTACTTTGAAGTACTGAGTTGTCTATTTGTCTATAGTTTAAAGTGTGAAAAGCAGTGGTGGGCTGGTGGCCCAGTGGTAACGGCCGCGACTTACGAGTTGTAGGTCGTGACTTTGAACCCTGACAGACTTCTACTTTGACTTTTACTTTGGGTAAATTATTGAATCACTACTGCTCTCAAAACGGTGAAGAAAAACATTGTGAGGAAACCGCCATATCCTAGAACCAAAAATTCGAAGACATGTGACATCTATCAACCCGCACTAGGCCCGTGTGTTGGTTTCAGCCCACTCCTCTCACAGAGAGGAGGCCTATGTCCCAGCAGTGGGAACATTATTTATAGATAATATTTTTTTATTTTTTTTATTTGTCAAATAGGCTTTTGACTACTTTGTATTAGTGCGTGTATGTATTTTATGTTTACTTGCTAATGTGCGTCTATTTGTGCAGAATAAACTATTTTTCTTTCTTTCTCAACGTTAAGCATACTCAAAAAAAAAAAAATAATATTGTACTTGCAAGTTAGCAGCCTGTATACTATTCTATTTGTTCGACTGTACTAAGATAAACAAGATTTCAATTTGAATTTAATTAGACAAGTAATTGTGTTTGATCCTCTACTGTATCCGATGGACCGCAATTAAATCAAGATCAAAAGGTAGGTAATATTTTAATTAATTTAGATTTTGGTGGTTGGCCTTAACTCTTAATGAATGATCGCTTCTGTAATTGCTGTGAAGGATACTTAAATTGTGGAACTGAATATTATTAATTACTTATTTTGATGGTGTTCTGTTTGATTGGATGTGATTATAATTTTACCTAATAATCAGCTTTTAATTAGGATTACCTGCGCTTCCATACGTCTGTACTTGTGAGGACCTAAAACGCGCTACTGATGCCACGATTGGCGTGGCAGCTACTGGGCCCAACTCATTTAATAAAATACATATGTATTTAAAATACATCTATAATCAGAAGAAGAAGATTAGGATTTATATGTATGGCAATTAGATCTTCTCAATAATATCAATCAGACGTTGACATCCCACGCTTGCTCTCGGACTTTGAGTTCAACTTTCTTCACGACATATTCCTTCATCGTATTTCAATTAACTTAGGAAATGCATAAATGGTCAAAAAAGGCACGTAGGTAGGTAGGTTAAAACTCAAAACAACGTGACATTTCCGGGTATTTTCAGGCAGATTTAAGCCCGAAACTTTGTAACCATTACCTCAAGATTCGGGTCCATAACCTCTGGGCCCACCACGCTTGTTTATTAGATGCAATAAATAGTCTTAGTTAAATACAGTTAAACCTAATGTTCCAGAAATTTCCTCGTAGGACGTAAAATGTGTTTCACGGCATATAAAAGCACAAACGACACTGTAGGTAAGCTGTAAAGTTCGCTTAACATAAACCTTTCAGTTATATCAGTTGACTTATATCTATGAACACGAAGGCTGAAAAAGGTCTACTTTCAAAGTATATTTTAACGTGGTTGAGAAAATATTTGCTTATGATCTACGTTTTCGCTCACTTTATTTTGGCTTTCTTCAGTGACGGACTAAGCCTGTCGGGGGCCCGGGGTGGCGAAACTAAATGGGAGCCCAAGAATGAATTTCGAAATATTTAACACGCTGCCTTGAAAATGTTAGGTTTTCTTTTGACTATTGATACAGAAATAGGAGATACTTTGTCTACAACAGAAAAGCTAGAGCATCAGACCGATAAAGAAAGGTAGAGCGATGATTGAAACGAGCTCGAACATTTTTGGTTTTGGACCCCGCATAGTTTAAATTTTCTTTTGAACATTATAATAATTACTTTGCCAACCTATGAACCTATACAGAAAAGTTTGAAAGTGTAGGATGCAAAAGCGAGCGAAGCGAGTCCGAACACATTAGCACCTCACCCCGGATAGATAAGGTTTTCTTTTGACTGTTCGTACATAAATAGGAGTTACTTTGTCGACTTACGCAAAGAAGTCTGAGAAAAAAAAGAATGTAGGTTCCAAGAGCGAGTGATCTCGAAAATTTTGGCACCCTACGTTTATATTTAGCATGCGTAGGGGGCCCCCAAATTGCCTTTTACTTAATGAACATATTTTGGTCTTGTTTGAGATTTTATGAAAAAGTTTTTCTCGAATTTTGGGGCTCTTAGGACTGGGGGCCCGGGGCGGGCCGCACCTACCGCCCCCCTAGTCCGCCAGTGAATTTCGTTAGCTTTAGCTACATATATGACAATATTTGTTTGAATAATCTACATTTTCTCGAGAATTTGATAATTTTCTTGAGATTACATTAATTCTAAAGCAGAAAAATAAGTTACATTCATTACCTACCATAGCTTGTGTCATAGAATTAACTTATGTTTTTTTACCAAAATAAAAGTTAGGTAATAAAATAAAGTTACTTTTTATGGCAGCAGAGTAAAATCCATAAAGTTATAATAATTACGACTATTTTCACTCGGGACAACAAGCTAAACATTTAGGCAACTAAGTGTCAAAGTTAGTCTGTTACTTACTGCGCAAAGCACGTACGTTTTAGGCTGTTAGTCACAGACACTTTAAATTTAAATAATAAATGCATGGAACGTACAAGATGACCGATAAAGAGGTCGTCCACATACGAATATGAGGTAACGCCTCAATGTCGCACGATACGACCACGTAATCACGATTAGTGGTGTATTTTACGTTTACGTTTACCAGATTCGTTCATAATTCAGGCAGCTAATAGTGGGGTCCGCGGGGTTAACGACCGGCCTTGCTGGCGCTCTGAATGTTTTTCTTAATTGCCAGTGAAATTGATAGCGTTCGGTCACGCATTGTCGTACTACAGTAATACCTACATCAAGGAGTCCTTAATTGCTAGTAATGTTATATACATTTAGGGGTCACTCCTACGTGCAGTTGACAGTAGCATGAGATCATAGTTGCAGTCTCCTCGGCGGTCGTTTTCTGGGTGCAGCAATTTGGTGGGTAGTTGCAATTGCCGCGACAGACGGCGCGTCGGATGTTGCAATTGCCGGGCGGCCGTGCCGACGCACCGCGCACCGCGCCGCGCTGTGCCACGCCGTCACCCCAGCAACCATATATCATAAACAATGTCATCAATCATGTCATCGATAATGTCTTCAAACAAGCTTGTTCTATGTTTGGCTTCTGAATATAGAAAGTTTTTGGCCTCCGTGTCCTTTACCTCATGAACATTTAAACAAACCATTAACGACTATTATTACTACAGTATTATTGTCAAACGGTTGCCCTACAGTACGTTGATATCTGACACCAAGTGCAGTACGAAAACAATGAACAAATGACTTATTTACCATTAATTTTCATCTATTCATTATTCATTAATACTTATAATGTGAAGGACCGAGAAAATTAATATTAATATGCTGCTTGAAAGACAAATAACAAGTTTAAATAAAACTGGAGGATTTTCGAAACGTGATTGTTTAACGGAATAAAGGTTTGTTTTCAATCACGCGTGATGTCCATGCAGATCTGGCGACGTTAAGATAAGATCGGTGCTCAATCGGTGGTCACCGTGTGCTATTTTTTATACCTAGTTGATTTGAATGAGGTTTGTGGCCGCTATGGCAAAAATAAAAGGCAATGTGGGGTCATTGGGGTCAATAAGCATGAAATCTCAACATAGTTAATATAGTGAATTTGTTTTAATGGTTCTATTGCTTTAGCAGTTTAGACATTGTAACGGAATGTACTATACATCTAAACGTTTTGATGCATATCCCACAGTGACTGATTTGTACAGACGCCAGCACATCAAGCTACCCGAAATTGTCAAATTCTCCCAATCAACCTTGAATCTAATGCTTAACACATATAATGCCGTACTAACAAATGAACTAACTGTATTTTTTTTTTTTTTTGTAAAATACGTCCATGGAATGTGAGGAATGTCTTAATTCACTATTTTCGTTACATTTTTCATAATATAATAGTTCGCTTTCAAAACAAGCATATTCCGTCAGCCACAAATGGCTGACACGGCTCAATTGGTTTGGAAAATGTCAGCCATATTTGGCTGACGAGGCATTATATGTATTAAGCGATAAAGTTGAAAATCTATTAAAGAAATTTGACAGATTGTAGTAGCTTGATATGCTGGCGTTTGTACATGATTGACTAGTGAAATTGAAAAGTTTTAGCCCATAAATACATACACAATACATGCTGGCACATGAAGACAAAAAATGTGAACTCCAAACAACATGACCTCATAAATATCTTGTCTAAAAACAGCGTATAAAATCGCACGTTAATCTACTAAACTATTATAGGATATTAAAATAGATCATGTTTATTCATGAACACAGAGACTCGTCTGTACGATAACGTAGCGTAAACCGTGAAGTAGAACTAATTTTTATAGAGCGGTGGGCTATTGGCTTGCGCGGGCGCAGCCGACCTCCGCGACTATAATGCGGTGCGTTCGCACTGAATAATGACGCCAACACTAATGTATTGTAACCTTCGTATCCATTATTATAATGAAGGAAATTGAGCCAGCAGGAAATATAAATGTGGAGTAATTAATTACATGGATTTCATTTATTATGGCTTTTTTAAAATGTGTTTTCGATAAAATCAAAGTTTTAAATAATAATAAAGATGTGTAAAATAATTGCAGCTTCTTATAATAGAAGTACCTACTTATTAATCATAATAGGAACGTAAAATTAATAAAATAATTTACAGCAATAAATCGTTCATGTATAAAAATACAGAAAGGGACAACGAAGGACCAATCCGCAAAAAAAAACTACAGCTACCGAATTTTTAACGATTCATTCCGAGAGCCAAACCCATTCATGCAAGTTTTTTTTAACATTATAGTAGGAAGTGTTTGAAACAAAATCTGAGGAGATTGGCCCTACATCGGTCACTGACATCAGCGCTCACCTTGAGACGAAACCATTTATGTTAATTCAAGATGGATTCCATGAAACGTAACTAGGCGTATTGTCAGGTCAGTAATTATTATCACTTGGATACCAGTCATTATAGAAGTAGGTTAGTTTCGAGATAAATTTGTGTTATATTATTTATAATGTTTTGATTTTAACAAGCGACTAAGGAATTATGTTGTCACGATGATGGGCAATGCGAATCCCTCACCAGTAGGTATGTCTGCCTAGCATGGGTATCTACCTATTATGACATTAAGACCTAGTTTCACGAAACTGTTCATAATCAGCCATTAAAAATAAACATCGATGTTAATGGTATTAACGTTCCACCAGAAAAAAATAACAAACCTGGCGTTGGGATGTATCATTCATCTATTATATCGGTCAGTTGTCAAAGCAACCAAAATAAAAAGTCGCAATGTCACATGCCAATGTTCACTGACAGTGCATTATTTTAGCTCGCCGTATAGACTCACGTTTTTTATTTCGATGATTTTGACAACTGACTAAATGTCGGTTAGTAAGTTAACGGACCTCTAGGGCAGCAATTAAATTAAACGCCTGATTAAGACAGATTAGCGCTTGGTGAAACATTCGCTACTCTTAAGGCTCCTTCAAATAGGCGCGACACGCGACGCGACACAAAGGCACCACGTGTCGCGCGACGAGCAGTGCCTTTGTGTAGCGCGCGATTCGCGTCGCGTGTCGCGCCTGTTTGCAGGAGACCATAATGTCCCTTTAACATTTTAAAAGAAGATTAAACTAACATACTAGGTCTAATGACGGTTCAAAAAAACAACAACGAATCGTTTTTCTTACCAATGGTAGCATTGTTTATTGTCAAACCGAGCATATAAATAGATTCGTAAGCTAATGTTACCTTTGAATCCTGTGATAGCTACTTCCATATGGAAGGGTATATTATGCAAAGCTGTGAGGTCTTTGCTTCATTATTGGTAAAGATACAAGAGTCTTAATTTTAACCAATAAAGGTCCGTAAAGTATAGGGATTGGCCATAAAGCGAATTACCGTTTGTTGCAGCAGTTATTCAGAGGGCCATGGTCAGCATTTAATGACTGAAATATGTTTGTATGATATTACCTTTAACAATATTGAATCTTTGTCAAATTCAGTGTTGACAAATACAATGTGGATCTGGTCGTACGACATTAATTAAAACGAGCACACTGCTAGTGCATCGAAACATTTTAAAACACGATGAATAGTTAATAGTTAATTTAAAAAATGCAGTTTTCAAACAAAATAAATAGCAGAATCAACTGCATAAAAAGTAAACACCATTTATCTACCTAAAGTCATTGACCAGCGGTATGGTGCGGGGTGCGGGGCGCGGCGGCGGCAATATTACGGACTCAGATCTACTTCATGTTGAAAAATAAGAAAATGAAAAATAATTTCCTGTGGCTAAAGTATTCATTGGATTTGCTTGATTTTTTGTATACGGGTAAAGAACATGAGTCTCTTTACGTGGTTTAAAGTTTAGTCTTTACGTGGTGGAATGTCAATCGTCCTGTTCCACCTTGTATAGTATTTTTATATTTCTGCATTTTCTGAGGGTGACGTTTAATAAACGATTCCTATATGACCATACATTTTAGCAGTAATTATGGGGTCTGTAATGATTTGGCATTTAGATTCATATGTAGGGGATTATTGCCAGAACATTGAGCAGAAACCTTAATCTGTGTCTCATTTACTGAATATACAGCAACAGCAACTGCCAGTACATTTATATGAGGCTTTTATTCAATAGATTGCTGGACTACAAACGTTTACAGCTACCAACTACGATATGGGCACAGAGATAAACGTGAAAGGGAATTGGTAAAGCATTCTCCTTCAAAATCTATCTATTTTATCAATAAAGAAGCAAGCAGGTGTTCAATACAAACATAAGGTCTACACCTAAAGGGAAAGCAGATTTCTTAGACTTTCCAGTTGTTATCAAAGTGAATGCTTGCACTAGATACGTTAACAGTAATAGCATGACGTAGACAAGTACACCAACGTTGGATGTCAAAACATATCCAGATCATACACAGATCCAGATCTGTGTTACCTATTTATGTCATAGTACTCACATTCTTAATGAAGTTTCCAGTAAAACTTTAGTTTGACAGACTGACGTGAACGTCAGTCTGTCAAATTCCATTACTGAATGAATCCAAGTGATTTGAAAATAATAACTTAACGACTATAATGCGTAACAATAAATGTGTCGTTAATAAGGAAATGAACATTTTAGAGAATGTCGCTATCCTAGACTTAGTTGACGTTCCCACGGACGTAAAAATATCGCGGCGGGATTTTATCGCGCACTGGATTTTCAACTCTCCGTCCTTTAAGCAGAGCGTTGAAAACCAAGTGCGCGAAAAAAAATCGCCGCGATATTTTTACGTCTGAGCGAAAGTCGGCTAACTCTCCTTTACTTTTTATTCGTTTTATCCCATCATCATCATCATCTTCCTGTGCTAATCTCGGTTCATTCGAGGTTCGTGCAGTTTCGTTAACATCTCTATGAACCATCATCTCAGTTTTCACTTCCTTCCTCACCATACATTCATGGTTCAGACATTAATAAATGTATGGAATATATGGGCTGTCCCATTGATGCGAAACCTGATATGATATTTTATAGAGCCAGATATTCATAGATCATAAAATGAAAACAATGGAATCAGGCGCTGGGTGGCCTCTGGTTTTTGAACCACGCGATTCATGAACGAACATAACATAATGGAGCGCTATTGTACTATTTGATTACTATTAAAATATCACGGCACACCTACATTTCTTAGAATTGATTATACAGGTACAGTATGACATATCATGATTTTATTTATAGGCCGTGGTACGCTATTAAGGACGGTCGTTTCGTGGAAGAGCTCAGCTACCTCATCAACCATTAAAATGGCTAAATTATTGAGCTGGGAGAAACATCCGGATAGTGAAATGTTTTTCTATAAGCTATGTAGTATAGCAAGCTTTTTGGAATTTTCTTTCTCCATTCATTTTGAAAAACATGGTAATTATAGCAATCCCTCATTAACTATTCATTTTCGATATGCTTTTGTCCATGGCCAGCTCAAATTGTGAACTGAACAGTTATCTCTTCCTAAAAGCTTATAATGTCAATATTTCATCAGGATTTCTTTGTACACTTAAGTACATAAATAAATTGGAATAAATAGTCCTTTACTTTCATCTAGCAAGCGAAACGAACTGCGGGTTTAGGCATCACTCACACTGGATACTTGTTGCAATAATCCAAGTTCGCTTCTCTCATTATGCGCACTATCCCGCCGCACAGGTTTTGCTACTCGTCCTTCTATAAATAGTTACTTAAACACATAAGATAAACGACTTGCATGCACCCCAGAAAAGAACAAAAATGCACTTTAGTTCGCACTTTATACAGTCGCAATTGCAAGGACAAAGTTCGCCATATATGCTCTTTTCGCTACTAGATTATTACACGCACAGTGGCCCACTCGCAAGTGGAAGGAATGAATTCCTGACTGCTTGCACTTTCAATATAGCTTGGTTTATTAGTCGATTCAGAATTAGTTCTCCGAAGAACTTTTACGACAACACCAGCTACCCAAAATATTATAACGAAATTGTATTGCTTCTAGCGTATCAAAGAGCAATTCATAGAAACATCAAACCATTATTTCTTAAGAACGTGTAAAGAATCGTTAATAGGAATGCCGCAGTATAAAACAAGAATGTTTTATCCGCCTCCTATGTGAATATCTATGTAGAGTAGATGCGAGAACATTTGGCTGGAGCTGAAGTAAAAGTTTCGAACTTTTGCTCCGATTTCCGAATCCGGGTTTTCAGTCCGACAGCAGCCTGCATTGTTGAGACGAAATTTATGTTGGCGCAAGAACTCACGAGGTCCGACAGTATGTTAATAATAGAGATGATGCCTGGGTAAAAAAAAGAAATTCTATATTTTTTACTTTATCATGATAATAAAAAAATACTTAGTTATAAGGCATTAAAGGTATTATAAGTTATATATATATATATATATATGTTTATAGCATATTTATTTATTTAAGTATTTGTTAATTTTTGCTTTATAGTATATGTGTAGGTAAATATATTTTAGTTTAAGACGTCACTAATCATATTCTTCTCTTCTTGTTCTCACACACTATTGTCTATATTTCTTTTTTAATTTCTCCTTTCGCAGGTCTGCTGGAAGAAATTTCTTAAGAAATAAGCAGTACCTTGGTACTCAATGATCATAATATCCTAACTGTATAATGTTTTATTGTGTGTACATAAATAGTAAAATAAATAAATAAATAAAGTTGGGAAGTGGGGGCTCGCTACGTCACAACTACGTATAAAATCTAGCAAGGCGTGACGTCATGCCACATTTGAATTCAATGTATCGCCGTAATCTTTTGATTACGTAAGAAAAGAAAAAATACGGGTACAATATTTTTTAATAATCGACATGACGGACAAAAAACTTTACTCATAATCCGTATTTCAGCCGTTACTTCTTATAGATTAAATCGCTTTTACAATATTTGTCTTTTCAGACTCATAATTTATCATTTCATCTTTTAACATTCATTAACAATAGCAATTTATCTCTCACTGTTTACGAAGAGGGCTAAAAAGATCATATTAACCTATGATAATACCTACATTTTAGTGGTTTTTCCATCACCATAGTAGGTGGTATTCTGTAGTTTCTGCCTACCCCCATGGAAAAAGGCGTGAGTTTATATACTATGTATGTGTATGTATCATCACCATCATATGTTTATAGGAATCTATAACTACCTTACATTCTTCTCGGCAACTCTCATCTTCTTTAGGTACATGTTTTCCCATTGTTACTTCTTCATCAATGACCATCTCCAGTTCCATTCCAATTAAAACAAGTATCATTCCAATATTTCACATCCAACGAACCGCTAAAATGTTACATGATGTAAGAGACAGAAATAATATTTCATTCCTCAGCCGTACGGAACGGAACGAGCCATCTACTCGAAATAAAAATTGGCCAACGTCCTTTTTCGAGACGTCTGCTTCCTCCCAACAAAATAGCACCGTCATCATTCTCAGACGGTATTATTATTAAAAGGTAAGAGCTTTACCAGCAAACGATTTGAACAGCAAACGATTAAAATTGCGTCGTTTGTTGATGATACGTACTCTAACCTTCTAGTTCCAACCTTTATCGCTAACTGGTGGTCAGAACTTCAGATTATTGCACAAAATGTGCCTTTAACTGGCTTCGATCCCACGTTCTAACACTTAACACGTCCAAGACGAAACTGATGACGATCTCACCGACTTCACAAGACTTCAGTTAGGATATATAGCGGAGACAGGAGCTAGGTTTTGAATATTCGATCATAGCCGCGTCCTGCTGCCGTTTTGGGACGTCATGCCATAGCCTCAGTTGTCCAAGCTGCTGATTTTGCCACGCTATGTCTCAGGTTGTGGCCTTAAGTTATATTTATTTGTCCATCAAAAGTAATTTTTTTTTTCATTAAAAAAAAATTGCTGGGTAATGTACATGCTTGTATCATATTTGATATTAAGGGGTAAGCTAATCCCTAAAGTAGCCCGCCAAATTCAAATTTTCTTACGATTCTTACAATTCACAGCCTGAGCTGTAAATAGACACTAATGTCTGGGTGTATGATGTTTAAAGTATGATTCGCGACCGTAACAAATATGTATTCACAGAATTATAATCATTAAAGTCATCAATACAACTAATAATAAACTCTCTAAGACCAAGTAATCCTATTTTTTTTTTCTGTAAGTAGGTTTATACAAACGCTTTTACATGTCAAACATTTTTTTTTTTAAACTAGATGAGGCCGGCGTTTCCTATCTGACTACTCTGAGAAGAAAGGCCGAAACAAACTCAGAGGTCATAGTCTCTTTTAAAGTCCAGACATAATCTTGGTCAGATATTGAATGACTATTTCATGAAATTTTTACATATGAGGATTATACTAACTTAAGGAATTATAGGTATTCCTAATTCTAATGATTACAATTATGTAAATAAATATTTGTTACGGTCGCGACTCGTACTTCAATCAACATAAATCCAAATGCTGAGTTGCAAATTGCAAGAATCGTATGAAAATTTGAATTTCGCGAGCTACCTTAGCGCTTCCCCCTTAACATTCTTCATCGAAAAGTCGTGGCCGTACCTCGGGAGAAATGTTCAATTAAGAAAATATACCTGCTTATAAAATTGCATACAATTTGCAATAGGTATAATCAAAGCTTACATTGATTTTGTCAGTGAGCTACAGATGTAATCACCCGCAACAATTCACAGAACTATCATCACTAACTATTTAAATAATTATGAGTAAACAATTATCAATTCATTACCGTAATCTTTTTTTTATCACTTCAACGTTGGGAGTTTAGGCGGTAACCTTAATAAACAAATAAGGATAAAATAGTTTAAAATATTTTTTTCCTCAATGAGATTTAGTGCTCGCATGTATCATATTTTGTATTTTCACAAAATTGTAGGATATAGCCATGATAATGCTACCGCTGGAAAATAGGTAAAATTGGACTCGTTATCAAGGTGTGAAAGGGATCGCTCCCTGCCTGTAAAGCTGCGTATCCATCTGAGGCAGCCTCAGCCCAAGCGACTGCCTCGGCCCGATGCAGATCTAGTAAACCGCCATGCTCAAAGACGCCTCAGTGTGAGCCGTACGTTGAGTGGAGACGGTTGTACGTATGCTCGGTACGCGGCAAAATGTATAAAGATAAATGTATTGAGTTAATTAAGTTATACGAAAACCACAGACATTTGTGAGATCCAACTTCACCGCATCATTACAATAAATATTTTAAAGAAGATTCTTGGAAAATAAAAAGCAACGAAATGAAACTACCCGTTTCCGAAGTAAAAAGCGACATTACGTGCGTCAACCATGGTGGTTAATGACTCTATATATTCAGTGTACTCTGTGGTTAATGAGAAAATGAGAGAACCGTGGCTCGGGCTGAGGCCTGCTGCCTCGTTGCTCTATTTTGTGCCTCAAGTGGAGACACGTGAACTTTCCGCAGCCCGCGGCACGCTCACGATAAGGCAGCTCGGCACGAGGCTGCGCAAGTCGATACGCGGCTTAACACCAATTTTATTACCAATAAAAGATTTCAAATAACAAAACTTTTAAATAAACGTTTCTGTTTGTGGGTAATTTCTAATTAATTTGTTATTATAGGTGAATGTTTAAGTTATCGTTAAGCTATTATTATAATATGTTTGATATTCTATAACCAGATAACTTCATTCCTGATTTTATCCTTCAAAGAAACTCCAAGTATAGTCCGCTCCATAGCGCGCTGAGCGACCTTGAATTTGTGGGCCAGCCTAACTGTCAGTGTCCACGTTTCGGCACCGTATGTCATAACGGGCAGGACGCACTGGCTGAAGACCTTAGACTTCAAACATTGCGGGATAGGTGACGAGAAGACTCAGAGAACCGGAGTAACCGACATAGCCTGCAGAGTAAGCACACTGAAGCAGCAGTGGGCTGGCCATGTTTGTCTAAGGACTACTGGCCGGTGGAGCAGACGAGTCCTGGAGTGGAGACCGCGTTTCGGCAAGCGTATTGTGGGACGCCTTCCAGCTAGATAGACCGACGACCTTAAGGCAAGGTAGACCCTGGCGAAGTAGGTATTTAACGCTACCAACCTACCCGCGCCGGCGTGAACTTACATGAACCCAAAATATGTCACCGTATAGTTAAGCGTGTCGTGTAGGTACCCTCGAAAACCATGAAAACGACACCCATGATGAAAAACTTGAAAATTTTCACAGCCGCCATCTTGGATTTTCATTTTGACTTTACTGTCGGCTTCAGCACCCTCGAAAACCTTGAAAACGATACCCATGAAGAAAAATTTGAAAACTATCACAGCCGTCATCTTAGACTTTCATTTTGACTTTACCATCGGCTCCAGTATCCTCCTTGAAAACGACACCCATGACGAAAAATTTGAAAATTTTTGCAGCGTGAAGATTCACGCGTTCCTGAGATAAAGAGTCTTGACAGACTGACAGACAGACAGATGGACAACGAAGTTATAAGGGTTCCGTGTTTTCCTTTAGAGGTACGGAACCCTAAAAATTACGTCTTATCTGTATACCTTACATTATAAGCAAATCAAAACGATTTCATTAAGTCCATCAAGGCATAAGTGAAAAAGGATCGTTAAAATGCTTAACGCTACGTCTATAAGTTTTATGGAACGATAAGATCAAATTATGCCATTGGAAATGTTTTGTTACTAGCTGCAGTAAACATGATAGTTTACTTCACTGTCGATAGACATACCTACTCGGAAAATATTGGGCTTCAAAGTGTCAAAACGTCATCAATCAATCTGCCTAGCCTTTTCCCAACTATGTTGGTGTCGGCTTGCAGTTTAACCGGCCAGTGGCGTGCCTAAGGATAAAAATTAGGGCAAGCCGACGTTTTTTTACGATAAAAAAAAACAGACAACTAAGGGATTTTCTTATGTTTTTCATGGTTGTTTGTAGTACTAAAACCATTATTAAAATTTTGCTTAGAAAACCTTTAAAATACGAAGATACATATTTCAAGCATCAGTAGGTATGTAATTGTCATAAGCGCCATCTATATTAATGACCTTTCATAATTCGCTTGTCTTCTCATTCTGGCACTCGCCGATTAAACCAGTAAGTGCCAAAGTGCCAAAACGCCACCAGAACTGCTGAATACCCTGCCACTAAATCACTATAACACATACATGGAACAGTCGCCCTCCCAAATTACGTCATCAATTTCCAAAGGAAATTGAACAGTTGCTATGCTCGTCAAACAATGAAACCAGCCCGAAACCCACAAAGAGCTTTTTTGTTGTAACATTAAATAACACCCACAATATTTTCCTAGAATTTTCGTCTTATGATGAAAACCCGTATAACATTCTCACTTCTGTAGTCTAACACGGCATTATCCTGAGAAAAACGGATCAAAGCTTCCAACAATATTCATAAAAAAGTAAGTAGTTCAATCAAAGAATTACGGACGACAAAACAAAATTGCTTTTTATTCGAGTTTCATAGGATTTTCTCTTCTCATTCCGTTGTTTCTTTCTTTTGAGAGTTGATGTTATAATTACGTTTATGACGCTTTGTTAGGAAAATAAAAATAGCTGAAGTGATGGTAATTGGCCCTTGATTTTTATAAGTCAAAATTATAAGCAATTCATATAAAAGGTTTTTCTTTGACATGCCTCTACTGTTACAAGAAATCATGTTAGGTATCGTAAGTTTTATGTTCAGGAAACTTTTATGTAGTTTAGCCGGCTTATACAACAGCTTAAAGGCCCTATTACCACGGGAACAAACAAAGTCAACTAAAAGAAACTTCTAGAATCCTAACAAGCAACATAATATTATATAGGTAAGTATGTTGTTAGCTAACGGTAGCCAGTCGCCGGGAGACCCGGCCTAAATTGTTCTAGGAACTACCCCAATTCTAGCCAAGAAAATATTTCAATATTATTGCGTTTGATGAATCTATTGTTATGTAGCAATAACCTAACAACATAATTTAGAAAATTGCCAATTCTAAGAAATTTTTGAAGCATTCTTATTTATTTTCTTGTATTTACATTTCTGTTGCTCGGGAATTTTCTTCTATAATATTTACTTCTGCAGCCTGAAAAGGAATGAGGTTTTGATAAGAAGTCTAATGATACCATAAGTAGCAAGATTTTCGTCAAAGAACCATTTCCTTAAGACCGGGAATGAGCTGCAACGATGTTTGCGAAACCGCCTTTCGCAATCCTCTTAAACTCCTAATTAACAGACGTAGTAGCGAAGAAACAGCATTTAATAAAATCTCGAATAAACAGCAAACAGAACTAATTTTACCGAATAAGACTTTCCAGTTTCCGTATTTTTTCGAGTTTTTATAAAGTATGATTAAATATTGCCAAACTTTTCGAGAGCAAAGAGTTTCGGTCCGCGAGTGCGAAACTCATTATAACTCACTTCTGTTTTGGTGACGTCACTAAAGTTTTAATATGCGTATTTTGGATGTTATCCTAGAACTGCAAAAAATAGGCAGTCATGATACACGGCCCCCCATAGTAAGAAAGATGTATCTAACAAAAAATAATTACGGAGAAACAAATATTTTAATTTGAAAAACGGGAAAATCCATGCTGTGATTTAGTTATTGCATTTATCAAAATTCTGTGAATGTACTGTTTTTTGGCCCATATCTCCTCTAAATTTAGTATAATAACATTTTACTATTGACAATATATTTTTTTTTCAACAAGAAGCTTTTTAGCAAAAAAAAAATCCGGAAAATTACCTAGAACTAAGTAGGAAAGTTGTAAAATAGCATATGCGCCCTTTCAATTTAGCACAAATACAGCACTGCCAATTCACCAATTACAACATCTATTTTCATAATATTAAGTTTAAGAATAAAAGGCGCATTTTATTATTTACGACTTTCGTCCTTAGTACGTTAGCTGTTGTGGCTATTCAATTAATAATGTAATGCAATTAAAAATTAAAAATAAAACGCAACTAGCACATATGTCTATTGAAAGGAGTGGTGTACTAAATTGAAAAGACGCAAGCGATAAATAGATTAACCCCAATTTTCAAATTAATGGAAAGGCGCAATAGCCAGTTACGTCTTTTCATTGTCACACGCGGAACTTAGTCAATATATGCCCCTTTTTACTTCTCGATCATAGTAGTTATTCATTGAAAGATTAGACTCATCTACGCAAATGCGTCTTTTCATTTAAATTCCATCAAAATGTGTCCTTTCATCTTAGTTAAAATTGATAATGGAGATGAGCCCTTCTTCACTGTGGTAAATCCGAAACTAAATGAGATTAAAAAAAAAAAAAAAATATCAGCAGATTCGTCTTCTTTTCCTCATTCTGGCAATATATGTAACTCAATTTCGGAAAAAATGTTAGATACATCCTTTTTACTATCGGGGGCAGTACAGTCACGAGCACTAATATGTATACACTGAGCAACGTTTAAAATTCATTTTCTCCTACTGTGTTAATTGTAATTTTATGTTATCACGAACATAGTATTTTGAAACCCATACTAATTAAGAAAGAGGTCTTATCTCAAAGTTGCAATCGTAATTTCACGAGAAAATTTCTTTTGAATTATGCTAAGTGTATACATATAAGTGCTCGTGACTATACACACTGGCGCAACACGTCACATTAGCATGTCGGTGATGCGAGCATATCGCATGTCGCGAACGCGAAAGATTTTACCCTTCCAAAAAGCGCTCAACGCGCCTTAAGAAGTTTTCCCTTCTATAATGTGGAGCTTGTACTTTACGTAAGTACTTACCTTTTAGGCACGAAACAAAAAACATTTTCTACTCAAAGTGATAAAGTTGTATATTTCATTTTAAGCTCTGAAATAACTTAAGTAAGTACTAAAACAGTACTTAAGTAACTTTTTCGACCTTAAAGCGCAAATACTTTTAAAAGTGATTCAGACTGTAAACTGAACCGTGGGCTAAGACTCATTGTCTTGAATTTAAAGACTATTCTTAGATTTCCCATTCTTCTTTCTTTTGTCATTTTTGCGCTAGGATTTTCCACCCATTTTATGTCCATTGAGACCCTTGTCAGTAACATTTTAGTACGAGTATTTTCTTAATAACGTCACAAGAATGAAGAAATAATTTTAGTTATCAATTCTTTTGTCCATTATATCAGGCTGATTCTATATTTGAAAGGTCCATCTATGTAGTTTAAATCCGGGATTAATTCCAGTTCCATAAGGACCAATCGGATACTGGCTTAATACCCATAAATTACATGTAAAACAGGTCACAAAAACGAGAAAAAAATACTCTGATGCACTACGGACATGTTTGGCATACTTTGGTATCTACGTAGTTACAGTCAGACTCAAAAAGATGTATGCATATTATGCTACCGACCAAACCCAATTTTAGGCCAAACTAGTTTGTCCTAGGCTTAACCGGTTTATCCTACGCGTGATATGTCGCAACTATTAGCCGTTTAGTTAACAGCCTATGCCTTGGGAGTAGCGCTCGCCGGCCGCTGTCACGGCACAGCTCGCTTCGCTCGCTCGCCTCGCGCGCGGTTGGTTACAGTTCTAACCTTATTAATTATCCATTTGGTCGGGGTGCCCCGGCTTAGTTAGTAAACCTGTTTGGCCTAGGACAAACTAGTTTCGCCTGAAATCGGGTTTGCCGGTTACATATACATCGACCAGAATTAATTTGTCTATCGACAAACTCGCGCCTTCTTCCCATGGGGGTAGGCAGAAACTACAGAACGCCACTCTTCTTTACTCTGCCTTCAGTTTTTGTTTTATAATATTAAATCAATGTGTAGCCCCAAAACATATTACAAAATGGGTACTTAATTGTAGCTGCACATTGAAACAGGATTATAAACCAAAAATGTAGAGAATCAATTAAATTCTTGTCGATTTATACATCTTTTTGACGTTGACTGTACCTACGTAGGTACTTATATGACTCAGGCCGACGATGCCCTGCATTCATTCTTCAGATTTCATGACGTCAGAAGAAAGCCGCCTACGTTGTTCCGCTGACTTCCGTATAGCAATGGGAATGAATGGAATCACTATGAGTACCTACTCTGTTTGTTTCTCTATATCGTCATGTTTTAATTGATATTGGAGGAACGAGGAGATGGTTGGGCCACGATACAAGAATACGTGTATCTTGTATATCCTTGCACATCCGATCATATTCATATTTATTATCTAAAGTAATAAATCGCAATAGTATTTAGTAAAAAGTACATGAAATCTAAACTACATTGGTACGCTTTGGCTTTGGCGTTGTTCAACAAAAATGTTTATAAACTGTTTTATTGATTAATAAAAAATAAAAAAAAGTAAGAGAGGCTTGTTTCTTTTTGTGTTTGTGTTCTTTTTTTCAGCGTCATGTTTACCGCAAATAAACGTATTTTCTTTCTTTTCTTTCTTTCTGAGATATCGTCAGTAATTGATGCTTTGTCCATACTTTGATTGTATAAACCACATCAAACCTACAATCCATAGAGTCACGGACAACGAAATATTTTTGGTAACTTCATGGTATAAATTAGGGGCTCGTGGCTAAATAATAACAGCCACACGGGTCTATCGAAGGTTAAGCTACGCTTGCTGCGGTCGATTTGTGGATGGGTGACCATTCATTACATATCGAGACTCCTCTTTGCCTTGGAAAGCACGTTTAGCCGTTGCTAGTCAGAAGTCCAAAAGTCTGACAACCAGTCTTACGAGTACTAAGGGATATCGTATTACCCAGTAACTGGGTTGTGGAGGCCAGATATAGGCTTTCGCTCCATGTAAAATACTGGTATCCAGCTGTTATCCGGTTAGACTGGAAGCCGACCCCAACATGCGAGTAGTTGAGAAAAGGCTAGGCAGATTGATTGATGGTATAAATTAGGGTTTCATAAATTCCTCATATTTTACCAAATTCCCCATATGATTTGCATATACTAAAAGACAAGAGTCTAATCTTCCTTTCGTCCTGCAAAAAAGCCTTTCATTTAAAATTATTTCCACAATGAAAAAACACCCGTATTATGTGATCTTTGCTCCTTCCACTCGCATTAAACCTATTTATAATCCCATAGAATTCTCCATGCTTGGTCAGCAACCTGCTTCGGTGCTTTTGCACAACCATAATTGCATATTTAAATATCCCATCGTTATAAACTGAATCGCTATGGTTTTTGTAATGATAATCCATTGAACAACCAATTGAAACCGCTTGCGGCTGATACCACGTTAGGTACCGTAATTAATAAGGATGTAACTGCTTTTGAAGATATTAAAATGCAAAACAAATGCAGTTCGAAATTCTATCTGGCATTCAAGGTAGAAGTTATCCTTGTTCCTTCCAATAATAAAAGAATGGGTTATTTGATCCGGCACAGTTCGTGTAGGTATTTCCAGTTAGACCAAGGGAAAATATAATTTACAAAACTGATTTTAATAATGACAAACTTAATATTAAAGTACTCGTTTATATAATAGAGGTTAATTTAATTAAGTTAACGTAAATAGATACTTTGATATCAAAAATGTTTTTGTTACGGTAGGAATATTTAATAGGAGCCAAACATTAATTATTTAGCCGATAGTAAAAGGAATAATGATTTATTCAAATAAAAGTTTTGTGTAGGAGGAATATTATATTAATATTAATTTTTTTTTCGAATATAATTGAAATAAGCAACCATTGAGCAGAGATCAGTGGTGGCCCAATGGTAACGGCCCCGACTAACGAGTTGGTCGTGGGTTCGAACCCAGGCAGGCGCTTTACTTTGTGTAAATAATTCCATCACCACCAAAGCGGTGATCTCAAAACGGTGAAGGGAAACATCGTGAGGAAACCGGCATGTCCTAGAACCAAAAATTCCAAGACATGTGACATCTACCAACCCGCACTGGGCCCGCGTGGTAGATTACAGCCCACTTCCTCTCGAATAGAGGAGGCCTGTGTCCTAGCAGTGCTTATGCTAAACAACAATTGTGGCCTTTTCTGAGACTTAGCTAGTAAGTTTTGTCCTCCATTCTGTCGTAACAATATCGGTGCCCATGGTCCGCTAATAAGAACTATTAACCATTACAACATGCTCAACAAAACTTAAATTCAAACCTGGACATATTTCATGACACTTTGTGTGGTATTCGAAAAAAAAAACTTAATAATTATCATTTAGTCACATAATTTCTGTTATACTGTAGAATAATGTATTTGAATTATGTGTTATGTTCACGCCCTTCATTAACTTGGATTCTGTTGCATTTTTTTTTTATTGTCGTTAAATAATTTTGTTTAAATGTTATATTTAGTCTATAAGCAGCTTCTATCCAATGTCTTTTTTCTTTAAATGTTATGTACACATAAAATCTGTGTATACTTTAGCAGTAATACCTTTCCTAAATACTTTTATAAAACAATGTTGAATGTTGTGCTGTGGATTTTCTTTAATAAAAATAAATAAAGCAAAGATTTTTGGTCCTTTTGATTCCTAAGCAACCGCTTACATTCAACATTGTTTTATCAAAGGTTTTTTTTTTTTTTAAATTGGGCTTCTGAGCGCTTAGAAAATTTGGTGTAACCAAAGTTGTCTGTAAAAGATCGCTTTTATCGATAAGACCGCCCATTGTGTCACCCTATGTAAAATTTCTACATATCTATCTATCTATCAATCTAACGAGTCAGACCGAATTTTCTCGGGGCAGATAGGCAGATGAACCGTTGTTCATCTGCCTATTATAATATTATTTTTAGTTATTTTTATTGAAATCGACACCTTGATCTAAATAGGCTTCAAGCATTTCTTGGTCTCGTATTATAATACATGGGATATTTCAGTCGTGACAAACGCCAGTTGTCATCTTTATTTCGGTTTTTTGGCACTACGCCACGCCATTTAGGCATATGTCAATTTCGATAACAAAACAGGTACCGATATACGTAACGTAACCTAGTTAATTGATAGAATATAAACAAACTATTGGAGGAACGCGTTATCTGTTGCCAACGAACTACTAAACACGTATTATAATAAGCGAGAACTGGAACACAATTTGGTGAGGTCATGGTTGTTTCTCGAATGTCTTTACCCCGGGTTTATTCCCGTTACGTCGAGAGGAAAGCTCAAAAACTGGCTACATTCCGTGTCTTGTTTTATTTGTCTATTTCAAGTTACGTCATGCGGTCGTTAGCCCGCCTCGCCGCGTTTTTACATCGAATCGGGTCAAAAATTTAGGTTGAACTCGACAATATCGGACGTTTGTTCACCTTTCTAGGTCGCGGCTGAAATGTGGACGACTCACTCACACTAAATAACAACTGTAAACGTGTAAATGTGTACTACGATTATGTTTTATAGTAAAACAACGATACGAGCCATAGTACGGTCAGCAACGAAAGTCGACTAAAACTTCAGTTTTTTTTTTAACACAATTTATGTTCAAAGGAATTTAAAAAAAAATGGACAGTTGTTAAATTCCGATGATAAAAACTCTTAGCTATTACAATTTAGGGTCTATTGATTTCACATGTAAAAGTAAAAATGTTAATCTACTTCTGTTGCAGACCGTACAAAAGTTAGTTATTACCTAGAAATGAAAAGTTTTTTCCTCAGTTATTCAGGTCCGACAAAGAGATATTGTGTAACTTTGTTAGGTATTTTGTTGCTTCTAAATTCTTATTGCCTACAATTTACATCAGTATTTTTTTAATGTTGCATACTTTTATTTCCCTCTAAATATTATGACCTATGTATACAAATGGGTAAGCTCGCTCCATCGTCGACTTTGTCTCTGTCATCTCTGACCTAGACTAGAGTCAAGAGCAAACCTATCTCAAATAAAATAAAATAAATAATAATAATGAAATTGAAGTGTCTGTTTGTAATGTCAAAATAACAACTTTTTACTAAATGCATAAGAAAGTATAAACTGTAGTTATAACAAAAAAACAATTTTTAACATTTTTGTCTATCTGTCTATCTGTTTGTTCCGGCTAATCATCGAAACAGTTGGACCGATTTTGACGGGACTTTCACTGGCAGATGGCTGATGTTATGGCGGGTAACTTAGGCCACTTTTATTTTAGAAAAATAATTAGGGTTCCGCGCAAAAAAATTAAAACCCATGAAATTAGGAACAAAAAGTCGGATTTGAATAATTCTTTTTGAATTTCGTAGCCCGATTCTCGAGGATGGTTATAGGCTGTTTAACATCACGCTATGACCCTTAGGAGCCGAGCAGAAAGAAAACAATCAGAAAGAACACTAAGTGAAAATGACGTAATACCGCGGGCGGACGATTTAACGCCGCGGGTCGGGGGAAGAAGCAGTTTTATTAAAATGTGGCTGTTACTTTAGTATATTGTGTATCTTACGACATCCACGCGAACGAAATCGCGGGGCACAGCTAGTTTTAACATATAAACAAGACATCTAATTCTTGCAAACATTTTTTTTGATATTTCTCGGGACCCCAGGGTCCCGGACCTTTAGAAGGCATATGAGGGGCCGAAGCCAACTCGCAGAGGCCCGTTAGACGCTTTCAATGGAAATGAGGCACTAACCGACGATTATCCCTGTGCGTACTACGCAAGTGCACCCAAGGACAACCCCCGGATGGTGTAGGACTATTGCAGAATATGGAGACAAAAAAAAATTGGGCTATGGGTTTGGATGGCTAAAGTGGACTGGTTATCTAAAACTATGGAAGGACTATGGCCCCTGCCTGACCAATGTGTGATAAATACAATACACGGATAAAATGGCAGGGGGTGACTTGCACACTCAACAATGGGCCCCCGGAAACGGTCGCTAGCACATAGTGTCGTAGCGACAAGGGGGCAACATGTCTTGAGGTGCTTAAGAGGAGTGGAGAGGTATTCCACGGCTATCAGGACAATCCCGGAAGTACGGTCAAGATCCCTACCAGCATCTTACTGGACTACTTCCTTCCTCCGAGCACGTTTGTTCTTGCGAATCTCTACTCAAGCCAGCCAATAAAGGCAAGAATAAGGTGGGAGGTCAGTTCTCGTCAGTGTTCACTCCAGCCGGCCAATAAAGGCAAGCCAGAGATGAGGAACATGACTTCTCCCGGGAGATAGGGTACGTGGGGTCGCTACTGCCCAGCAGCTCGCCACATGCTGCCCTGCGGGTTTCTGTATCTCTCTTGGTCTGGCTCCTCACCCTAGACCTGTTCCGGCAAAGTAACCTCTACCGGCACAGACCTAGAGTTCGAAGCGCGCAAGCCCCACCACGACGTCAACGTAGAGATACGGCGATGGGGCAAACATTTTATTGTTATGATTAGTTTTGACATTGTAACATAGATACATGCGCGACGCCGATAGAGACGAAGACTTTTTTAGTGACATTACAAAATCGACGAAACTAAGCTTGTTTCTGTACTAAATATACCTACATTTGGCAATGATATGGGTGTAAATACAGCCAAGTGCATTAGTTTTGCATTAAACCAATGACTCTACAACAATGAAAACTAACAATAAAAGGTTAAATGTTTCGACATGTTGTTTCGATTTTAAATTATTTGTCAGTAATTTATCGACAGGTATCGTAATTTAATTTATCATCGTAGCTTTGTCCTTAAAGAGATTATTATTATGTTTGGTTAGGCCCCTAGTCTATCTTTGAATGTTATTTAGTATTCAAGCACAGTTCCGTTATTCCGTCGATACCTACTTACAAATCAATTTAATCCAAACTAAACCTAGATTTTCATGATTCGATTAACTGCGAAAATATTGAGAGCTGATAGTGATCCTGATTTTAATACAAAATAATAGTAAACGCATTAATCACAACCCTACAAGAGACAGACAAATCTTTCGATGTTTTAGTTAATAAACAAACGCAAAACCAGACCAAACGTTTACGCCATCGTTTACACAGTTTGGTAAATTAAAGCCTTAACTTCCTCTACAATTGTGTCAAGAGTGTAAACTATTAAATACACACGGTTGCAGGAAAGTATGGCAGCTCTTCAATCCCTAGTATTCGCACACTGACCCAATGATGGACGAGTGTGGTCTAAAAAGGAAATCCTACTTGCGCCCGCCACCGATACGCGAGACACCGACGCATTTATAACTACTATTGTAACTATTACAATTATTATGGTACTGTTTTTAGATGAGGAATTATGAAATATCTACTTAATAAAATTCTTAAATTCATTCAGACAGCTGGGACTAAGGAAGGATTTTTGAAAATTTATCCCCTTAAGGGGTTAAATATGGGAAGAAAGTATGTAAGTATGGAAGTTCGTAGCTCTCGCCGACGGGACATCTCATCAGGCACACGACATGTAACGAATAAATCTGAAACAAAATTGGCTGCTGAATCAAAAGCTCAAAGGAAAGATGATATTATAGTGAGAGTAGCAATAGAAGAGGTTAGCAGTAGACCGAAAAATTTGGAGGATCGAAGAGAATAAATAGATATTTAAAGACTCCGTTCTGAGACAAGAAAGGTCAGGGTTTCAACAGACATAAAAAGACATTCACGTAGATGACAGGACCCATGTTCGCAATGCTCAGTCTGTTGGGTTGTTAAAACAGAGAGCTAATTATCGTAATTTCCTCTTTGATAGTTCAAATGCTTCGAAATTGTTGCTGTGGAAACACTTTAGAACGTTCAGGTACCACCATAGTATACAATCGAACCTCGATAATACCTTTGTTATGCATGTAAAGTTCATAAACTAATTTTAAAGTTGGTTATTAGATACTATATAGGTGCTTAACTTTGAACATTTCTTTTTCATTTACACTTAATAACATGACATTAATCATTTATTCCTTATCAATTACTTTACAATTGTTATTGAATTTATCTTCAACCAACTTTTCTAACTACAATACACCATTTATTTGAAAAACAAAGTCATCGACCTTACCTTGAAAGCCAAGCAAACAAGACTTACAAAAATACTGAATTATGAAGTTTTTGAACAACAGCTGCTAAAAAAACAACACATAAATCATACTCCTTCGTAATTATACAATGGAAGTGAGCTTTCTGATGGTTCGCATTGATTTACATGCGCCATTGACATTGGTGTGCATGTGTGGGAGGCACGTGGGTGCGCAGGCGCCGGGGATATGCCACTCATTAAAGAGCCGACCTCTGCAGGTGATAATTGCGAAGTTTGAAAAAAGAACTATCCAACTACAGCCTGGCACACACGGCCAGCTGCAATTTGTAGGTATAAAATATGTATCGTTCTGTCATTCATCCTTTGTACTAAATTATTAGTCTGCATGGACTATTTAATTGACAACGACTGCGTAAAGGTGGTGGCGTCCTTCTTGACATTGCAACTACTGTGTTTATGTATGTTTTCTAGCAATATCTCAATGTTCATTATAATAAAAGTTTTCTCCAGAAATCTAAATGTTACCTTCTTTCTCAGTAAAATGAATATAATATGACTAAAACTTGAATTTGCATGATCACAAATAGAATACAGTTTTGGAATGGGGTTCCGCCGGGTGCCTACCCAAATTTTAATTATTACGGCTGAACACACCATGACAAGGCTATTTTGTATGGAACATAATGCGTCATTCCCAAAAAGGTGGTTAATGAGCGCATTTATGAAAATGTTTAAATTATCTGACATCCTCCAGCAGGTCGTTGACACCACATCTCAGTGTTCTAAATCGAGTGAAACCTGTGCCTTTGCGAAACAGAGGTCAATCGTCCGAAGGTATCTTCGCAAAGGGTACCGCAGACTTCCTTCATTGAGGGTCGGGCGCGAACAATCGCGTGGAAACGCCTTATTATGGTTACGAGTTTTCAAGTTGCACGTGTAAATAGCTTGTTTGTACACAGTTACGACTGTTTGTTAGGTCGTTTACGTTCGTACGAAATGCGAAAATGTTTCTTTGACGTCCGACAGAAATATATAAACGTTTATGTCGCATTGTCCGGTCCATGATGTGTTCAAGCCAATCAGAAAGCTTTTGTTAGCGTCGGCTTGGATCTTTCAAAGGACAAAGTTCTATAAACCATCAAGCAAGTAGACATTTGTGATCAAAAGTTGTTTGTTGCTGAAGACCACACAGACCGCGTTCCGTTTTAGCTTCTGTTCTTGATATCGAGCCGGGGCAACGGACCTGAAGTTATACCACTGTGTGATTTGTATTCAATCCGATATATCAAACGTTTTCAAACTATTAGTTCGGCAACAATCATATTAGTTTGTTGTTGTCTTTTACGAGAACAGTCATTGTATTCTACATGCACCTGATTTAATTATTTTTATTGCATTATTATCATCATTCGTTCTTAGGATTCGATGAGATATAATTTTACTGCATTCTGTATAAACTTTGGCCTATAACTTTGGTAACTGACAGTCTCAACAATTTTAATTTAATTTCGCCAAAGAATGAAATGACATTCATCCGCCAACTAATCCACTTGAGTCAGTGTGTCATAATAATTCTTATAATAATATATTTCCATCTGCAATGCCACGCTTATTAAAGTAAGAAAAAGTATACGCTTCTGCCACTGCGGACTGCGGAGAATTAATCAGCAGACTTGGAATTTCACGCATTGCGCCCGCGCATCCCGTCACTGAAAGTTTTACACGCGTTACTTTTTAATTCCAACTTTACTCCACTTTGGATCGTATTTTTATCTCGAAGAAAAAAATAGCCGTTTTCAACCCATTTTACACTTCGCCGAAGTTTTTTGCCAAGAAATGATTGAAGGTATCTTGTTTCTAAATTATGCAAAGAGAACATGCAATGTCTATAAATTAAGAAGTTAATATCAACAACAAATAAAGAGACGACACGAATTAAAGTATGAGAATTTTATCGTGGTATATATAATTCGGAGTGTTTTATGCTCAAGTTTTTCCCCCTAAGTGTTTCTGGCAATGATCGGGCGCCGGCGGAAGTCAGGATTGGCATCCCGGGCGACCACCTCTCGCAAACAGACCCATCTTTGTCTGGCCTTTAAACGTGGCTCTTTGACTATAACAGACAACTTGGTGAATTTCACGACATGAAAATATTTTAATTGTCTTTTTGTCCGAATGAATGGATTCATCTGTTATTAAAAAACTGTATAGGACAATCTTTTAAAGATCTAAGATTTATCTTTTTAAGAGATGAATTTTTATATAATTGCTGAAATGATGAGTTTTGTTGTTGTTATTCTCCTTTTGTTTGACATTAGTGTAATGTTTAAGCTTTTATTTTACATAATCATCGTTCTCGTGATTATCTCCTCAACATAGCTCCTTCTCCCTGTATCCATCGGGTTTCCATATAACTTTCTATTTCCAAACGTATCGATTTTACCTATTAATCATTTTTCTTCAATCTTCTGTAGTTTTATAAATAACTTTTATTATTCTCTTTCTACCACTATCTCAATGTTCAATTCCTTATTGTGAGCTTTCGTTAGTATCTAGTCGCATTTACCATGTTATATAGTTTCTTCTAAACTTTTGATTGTCTGTGTTACCAAATCCTTCAAACGTAAAATCAACTCCAATTACTTATTTTCATTTAGGTATGTCATATAAAATTTTAAAGTTCTCATTTTGTACGAAAAAAAAATATAAGCCAACTCCAATAAGAGAACAAATTTGTTTTCGCTGAAAGTTGACGTGCTGTGACGGCTCCCGGCTGATGATGCCGGCCGTTCTTTTATCGTATCATTAATTTCTGCAATGTCATTTTTAATTGCTTCAAATTCATTGTGTTCTTGTAATAAATACACAGCTACACGTGATTTCAATAGAGAAGTAGATTGATTATAACAATCTTTTTTCTAAAATGTGGAGAGGTCAAAGATAAATAGCTCATCATTGAATATTCTTATGACAGTGTTTCCGTGAGTAGTGTTCCATGACAACGGCAGCGTACGTGTAGTGCAACCTTGAGCCAGTCTCACATAGAGTCGAGCAGCGACTACTCGACTAGTATTTCTCTTCAGTGACGCCCTCACTACGCCTGCTATTATTAAACGAGTTCATTGGAACATCTATTTGCGCAATTTGTAGCATCGCATCTACAGAATTTCGATGACCTTACTGTGACTGCACGGGCTGCATAATGCAGTTATATGTGTTGTATAAGTGCACAGCGCACACTGAACCGGAGCTGATTTCACTAATTGACCATTGATCTCTATTTCAAACGCTTTATCAATAAAGTCATTTGAACTCAGTATTCCTAGAAGTTATCGTAACTATGCTATAAATACGAGTAGTATACACAGCACCGTATTTAAGTCTATACATTTCCACGTTTCATAGGCTTGTTTTTCAATTTCCAAGCCTCGTTTCGGACACGCTAAACTACAGTCACACTTGTTCGAATTTTTAGTAAGTACAGGGGCGCCTCGAGGGAGTGTGCGTGGCGCATGCGTTCTCGGTGTTTCTACACGCGTTGTCCATTCACTGCGCAACCGATGTGTCCAGTGAGACACCGCAATGCTTTTGTTCAGGTTAATATTCAGGCTGACAAGACTGGCTCGCGTCTTGGACGGGCCCGATGAGATTTTAAAGTCAAATTGGGTATGAAACTAAAATATGTTTGGATCTGGTGTGGTGGGTTGGCGGCGCGGCGTTTCGGTGTAGCGCGGCTCTGTGTCGGCGTGTGGTGTCGGCTGTCGGCGCGGCGCGAGTGTGCGCGGGTGCGCGTGTGGTGGTGAGCGAGGCTCGTCGCGGTGCGCCCGTCAGTCGGCGGCGGCGAGTCACGCGCGTCGTCTCGTACAGCTCTCTCCGCATTACGCTGCACTTCGCGCAGCACACCTGCCACCGTTCAGCCTTTGCTGGCTCTCACGCTCTCGAGCGTGGAGGTCGCGCCGACCTCGCGCGTCACAGTTTCGGTCCTCGGTGGTTTCACCTCGCGCGCCGACTGATGCTCGTGTTGTCCACTCCACTGCAGCGGTATCCGCGGTACTATTGAAACGTCTGTGCTGGTGCGTGCCGTGACTCCGGTTGGCCACAGGCCGCCGCCGCGTGCAGTGACAGTGAAATCGTGAGTCTCGCAGTATCGTGCGGATGTGCAGTGATGGATCAGTAGACAGAAGCCAGTGTGCGCGCGGACCACCGACTCGACTGTATTTCTGGCTGAGTGCGAAAGCGGGTCGTCAAAATTGAGCCCAAACTGTATCTAGGTGGGTATCACGACTTATGACGGATGGACAAAGTAGTGTTGCCAGTGAGAGCTGCTGGTAGAGCGACGTTTAATATTTAAAGCATGCAAGTTGGAAAGTTGTTAGTGGGTAAGGGGTCGATTGCAGTCGGGCCCGACTTACAGGCCCCTCAGCTGATTTGTTTTCTCACGCAGCAACACCTCATACCAATTGAGTTCATTGTAGCCAATTATGGTGGCATTTAATTCTTCGTGATTCAGTTGTTAGTGTATATAATGCATTCCGCGTTATTTGAACGAAGTGCGTGAAGCTGAGGGAGTCGACAGCGGTCATCACGACACAGGATACACGTGTTAATGTTGAGCTACTGTGTTCAGCATTGCAATGACAGAAATATTTTAATTCACCACAGGATGCTTTCTCTCTTCGTTAACTGTTTGTTATTCTAGTTTAGTTCATTATGTATATAAATGTTAGATCCTTACTTTGCGATTCAAAAGCATATTTTGCGCTTGGGATATATATTATGTAGAATTGTTCTTATCAGTTCATGGAGTTAATTCGCTATTTCATAAAAAAAATCACTGATTTTACCTATCTGGATTCGGAATATTTACAAATCGTGCTCATTAAATTATTCTAAAAATAGAGATTGTATTTGGAACGCGCCGAACACACGCACCTTTCAAATATTTGAATGAACTTCGCAATAACATACCTTCTGAACATATTCAAATGTGGGTAAATTGTTTACATATGGCACAAATAGATAAAGCTGAGCTGTGTTAGATATAATGAATTGAATTCCACAGTCCGGTTAAGATAGATGATTTAGTACCTAATGTTGAACTTAGGTCAACAACTTGCAACGTAAATAGCTTAGTCTTAGCTTTGCAAATTGAATTAGTAAAGCCAAGTCCATTGCAATAGAATTATACTAATGCCTTCATTGGATAAACGGATTGCTTGCACAAATAACAACGCTTTTTCTGAACAGAGTTCGACTCCAAAGACCAGAAAAGATACTGTTGATGATAACAATTATCTAGAAAAAAATAATGGTAGAGAAACAGAAAAAGATGGAAAAACTAAAATTCTTCTTGGATTCCAATAATTAAAAGAGACTAGTCAGCTAGTAGACAATAAAGGACCGCAGTATACTAGATTTAAAAATAATAGTAGTAATAGAGAATGTGGCACCAAATTAAATAAATTTTCGGAACACAGCTGTTTCATCTACAATTAAAATTTAGAATTTCAACAGTCCAACTTGGATTTCAAATTGGGAATGAAACGATCCAGCAATAACGTTATTTAACTCGGGATTGTGTATATTGTACCTATTGTTTGTTTCTGATTTAAATTACTACGGAATATTTGATTTGCTGTTTTCACTTAATCAGTTTCTTTCCAAGTTGGAGAGCTCAAAATCATTTTCTGTATTCCTTGTTTTTCCTATCAGGTTTAATAACTTCTTGTTGGAATATTTTGTGTTTTTGTATTAGGTCAACTTAAAACTATCGTTCCTGTTTAGTTAAGGTAATCATAAAATTTTGAAGAAAGTTACATTTTCAGTAGATTAACCAAAATCAAAATATTTTATTTCATATAAACCTACATGGGCACTTAAGAAACGTCAGAAAACGAACTTATGAAACGTAACAACAAAGAGCAGCACTCCAATTGCGTAAAACACTTTCAATCACAAACTGAATAATTTTGAAGGAAATTACTAATCCATTGCTTCATGTGTTCGAAAAATTTGTCAGCTCAACAACGTAAATATCGCAATGAATGTTGTTGAACTGTCAAAACGAAAGCCATTGCTACTGTAAGTATGTTATGCAATTATCCTGCTGGTCTAAATAGCTAAAGAATTTTGTTAAACGATTACAGACAAGACTTATTATATTCATTGTTTCTGTCGTACCATGTACACTATAGGTACTCTATCAATCAAATCGAAAGTCTGCCTGGCGTTGGCTATAGTTCAAAGAGTAGATAAAAATGTGCCAATCTGAGAAGCGGGACAAGGCCGTGCCCTCATTCCCCGCGCGGGAAAACTGTGGATCGCGTAATAAACTCTCAATTGTGAATTCATACACGTCTTAAAGAAACATGATATGTCTACTCTCTGATCGAAAATTTTAAATTGAATCCCCCAAAATATCCGTGCTTCACTTAGTAATGAAAAATAGCTGTTGCTATGAAACATTGAATAAGCAATAGCGAATTGACCTTGTGTAAAAGTTCATTGCAACGCTACATTAGTTGTGACGCAAGCGTCCTCTAATGTTCGCCGTCCCCCACTTTGCATAATAATATGCAATTCATTAATTATCAAAGTAATTAATGACTAGTCACAAGACCCTTTTGATGAAAGTAAAGATATATAATTTTTAATTCGTAACGCAAAAAAATATATAATGAAATAATGTTGCGTCTCTTAATCATCCTTTATCCGATATAAGCAACGAATGTATACCTACAGAGTTTAAAAACCAGACTAAACACAAAGAACAGCAGCAAGCAAGACTTACAAACAGATCAGATCAAATATTTGAGGTGGAAGGAGCCAATAATCGTTGAGTTTGTGCTAGCCACACTGAAATCTCAAGTACGTTGCACTGACACTCATTATCACTTGGAAGCGTCACGGCCGTCAGTTGCTTGTGTCAACAGCGGCCGATTGCAGGTGCCTGAGAGGTCGTTCACCCCGCACACCACCGATATTCGGATACAAACTATAGCGAGCCGCCATACTTATAGCGAGCTATACGATAACGGGCCTCAGACGGACGCGCGACGGCCGACACGTGTCGCTCGGGAAACAAAAGGGAATGCGAGGCATGTCGCCGAATACAAGCACGACTTGATCACTAATGCGATGTCACGAATCGATTTGAAGATTTATTGTTTCGGTTTTTTGGTCCTTTGAGTCGAACTTTGTCGGTTATCCAAAAATTTTATTTTGACTCCAAATTAAATTCATGACTAAAATTCTGAATTTTTAAAGTTCTCCGACCTCAATAACTTAAATCTATAAACATAAAAACCTAATAACTTACTTATAGCTATCTCTCCTCTATCATATATTTATTATCTATTCGTTTTAAGTGGAATGGAAAGTTTGAATCCGATTGTAAAAGAAATGCACTGGGGGATATTTGATCAGCAAAGTCGGGGCAACAATCGGGCATTGCGTATCGCACGTCCGTCGTAGGGAGCAGGGGACAAATCTGGGACAGAGCCCGGTTATTTTTGGTACTTGAATTGGGGCGGCACGTTAAAACATCGGGGTTTCCGAGTCGTGGGTACGATGAAAACAAATAGTTACACGCCACACCTTTTTTTTTTTTTTTTTTTTTTGTTTTTTTTTTTTTGTGGATGGGAAATCATCAAATGACTTCTCCCGCTCTGGGCGGAGCGGGAGGGCGTGTCAGACTTTTACTGACTAAAACCCACCCGTGTTCCTTCTGTTGCCTGTGCCGGGGCCACGGTAACTCTTTCGAACATCCCGCAACCCTAGCTGGCATCGGCCCTAGCGGACCCCGTCAATAGTGCTGACATCTCTTTGAGGCGCGCGTGGAACACGACGCGCCGTCGACTCGGGCCTGGTCCTTACCGGACGGCGAGCTACCCATTGCTCGCCGTCCGCAAGCCCGCGCCTACCGTGGCCGGGAATCGGCTGCCGATTCCCGACTACACGCCACACCTGAGTGGGCGTTTTTATACCAGTCGATCTTCAACTCTATGCCGTGGGAGTAGGAGTGAGTGACACAGTCGACGCCACCACGTCGACGTCCGACTTATATTAATGGTCGAAATCAGACATTGTCGAGCCGTAAGGATGGATTAGACAAAATAACTTTTTTTTACAATTTGAGGCTTGATTGGATCATTTTTTCGTTTGTGTAAGAATTTGGTTCCTTAACTATGCCTTAAGTGATGAGGTCATTTATTAGAGTCACATGGTAATGCTTTTTGTGTGGTAATTTTCTATGAATTGAGTGTCAATTAACAACCTAAGCTCTTGTTGCTAAGCTTACAAAGCCAAAAAAGGCAGCGGTGGAAAGCACTTTTCGTGAGAAAGTCAAACACGGACGTGGTATGGGAACCTAGTTCAGAAATTACACTTTAGATTATTCAAGCCAGATTAAGGTACACTTTGTGGATAGTTCACGGCTTTTACTTTTAGTTAGCATCATCAGCCTGTATAATTGAAGTAACTGTATCATTGAAGTGAGCCCGTAACACTTACCAAGGCACGTTTACTGTCATCATTTATTCAGTGTTCATCGCACTGACGCCGCCGAACAGAATTGGGGCGAGCCTACATTTACTAAAACTATGTCCAGTTTAATTAGACCTCCTATGCCTCCCCTGAAACATTAACTAAAGGATGATTGAGAGGTGAATGATTGGAATACCAGAGCTCTATGTTTACTGGTCGGTAAACATGCCTGACGTTTGAAGCGAATTTTTAATTTATTTATCAAATTTAGATTCATGGTTGTTTACATGTGGATGCTAATTGCTGTTCGTTCCGATATCGTCTGATGTTCAGTGACGCTTGTTGCAATTAATCATTCGCAGTTAACTGGATTATCCTCCATTAAATTGCTTCCTATATTAAAAAAAAAAACAAGTGTGTGTTTTAGTAAAATTGCAAAGGTATCTGGCAAGAAATACAAACTTTCTTATTTTTTTTTGCAATTTGCAAGTCAGTATTAAAGTTGTATGTTGATTAAAGTATCATTCGCGACCGTAACAAATATGCATTTACAGAATTATAATCATCAAAATCAGAAATACAACTCCATAAGTTTATATAATCCTAATTGTCAAGATTTCATGAAATAGTCATTCAATAGAATTACCTGGTCTTAATGAGTTGTATTGATGACTTCAATTATTAAAATTCTGTAAATACATACTTTTTACGATCGCGAATTATGTATTGATCAACATAACCAATACTGACTTGCAAATTGCAAAAAAAACTTAAGAATTTTTTTTTATTTCTCGGGCTATCTGGCGCTTTCGCCTTAAACAAATATGCCTACGAACAAACTAGAGCAGTGGTTTCGAACGTCATAGAGCGAGATCGGTAGAGTTGCCAGCTAAAATCGGTATATTTGTACCCAAAATCGGTATTTGACAAAAAAAAATACAATATTCAATTAAATTCGTTTATTTATTGAAAAAAAAACTTACAGACTAATTTATAACGAGAGCCCATATCGGTAGAAATACCGAAAAATCGGTAGGTTTGAGACCACCGAACTAGATAGTTGCACCTGTATTTAGCCGGTTAATATTTATATATTTCAAGTATCGTTAATATTATTATTTAACATCTCACAAGTGCGCTTATTAAGTCAGTTACGTCACACATTTACGTAAAAGGTTCAACGTGCTGCGATAGAATTATAATAGGATAACTAGTAGGTAGTGGAACTAGGTAAGTAGTTCTTAGCAAACAATCATGACGCGCGTAGGAACTATCTAGGAGGCAAACAAAGTTGGATAACAACAAGGAAGCTCGATTGTCTGTCCGATGCGATGCCCTCCGACGTGGAAATTGTGATTGATTACTTGATTGATTAGACATGAAAACTGTTAACCTTCCGTTTATTTTATTATAACGCTTTGTTGATGTTATTTGGGACAGCCCGGATTAAAATTATTTGAAAGTTTGCCAGATTTGTTCCAGTATCTGTGTTGTTCCGCATGAGGCTATATTAATAGAGTGTAAGAATTGATTTACTATACATGACATATTTTCTTACATAAAAACGCAGTAGGTATTTACCAAAAACCTAGCAGAGATGTTGACAGAAAATTATCATAATTATTTTCTAACACAAACTAAACCTAATTTTTTGCTTGACTCGCTGGCTGCGCGTGCGACTTCCAGTGTGTTTATATATAAAATATGATAATTTGATTACCAACCGACAGTAATTATATAAAGTGAAGATCACAGCGTGTGATTACAGGTAATTTTGAATTACCAAACAATTGGTTGGTCCAACATTAAGCGCAATTGAAAGAATGGAGGCTCACGCTCGGAAGTTTTAATAATAAGTTTCACTATTTGAATACGGTGTAGCGAATTGAAAATTGGGGGATTTCACTGTTGAAAGAGTATTGAATCGGTATCGGAAATATTAGTGTGTCGATAGCCGTCGCGGGCGGCGCGGTGGAGCACACTTTCAAATCTCGGCGTCTCTGGTCCGTCCGTGCATTCCACAACTCGCTCACCCACAGCAAGCGGACCGGTCTCGAGCATTTACCAAACGTGGTACGCGGCCAGTTTACGTCGTCTGCTGACTGTTACACGTGTACAAACGGCCAGTGATATTTCGCTGTGGTGGGGTTATAAGAAGCGAGGTGCGGTCTCAAGGTGAATCGCCCGGTCAACACACGCTCGATACCAACGATCACCTAGACCAAACACTGCCCCGTGACCTAACTTTAAATACATCGTGTTTCTGGATGTACGACATTAAATGAAAACGAGTACAGTACTAATGCATCGAAACATTTTAAAACACAAAGATTAGTAGTTAATGGAAAATTTTAAAATTGCAGTTTTCATACAAAATAAATAGCAGAAACAACTGCATAAAAAGTAAACACGCTTTATCTACGAAAAGTCACTGACCAACGGTGCGGTGCGCGGCGCGGCGCGCGGCGGCGGCAATGTTTACCTATTATTACTGACTCAGATCTACATCATGTTGAAAAATAAGAAAATGAAAAATAATTTCCTGTGGCTAAAGTATTCATCGGATTTAATTGATTTTTTGTATACGGGTAAAGAATATGATTCTCTTGGCGTGGTTTAAAGGAATGTCAATCGTCCTGTTCCGCCTTGTATATGAATGGTTAGTCTGAATTTCGATGACCTCCTCCCATTGTTGGCGATCATCGAGTTGTGTACATACCTACAATTTCTTATGCTCATTCAGATCACGTCGTTTATGTCGAAAACTCATATTTTGGTTACACCCGTAGTTATGCGTCAGTAGACTAAATGGTTCGTTAACACCGTTCACTGGAAGCCAACAAAGCAATTTTTCGTTATTACGTACCTACCTACGTGTAGTTACATCCACGAGTAAGCTATAATGATACTGTATTATATAACCTTGAGAATGAAAGATGACTATACTGTCGAATTTGCTATTTTATTCATTAAATTCTTCAGCATTTTTAATAGGTATCACATTTTTTACACAATAATATGTATTGACGGAAAGTTTAAAAACAAAATGTTTTGCAAAGGTGAGGTTAAAGTTCTCATTAAATATCTGTAGTTTGACTGATCGGTTGCCAGTAATATCTGATTGTAAACCGCGGCTCGGTTCATAATAAAAAAAAGCCTTGAAAAAACAAGTAGTCCGAGCGTGGGTTTTGAAATCTGCACGCTCGTAAGAATAATTTAGTCGTTTGTGTTAAAACAGTAATGGTTTTTAAAGCGTAAGATTTATTGGAGTTTAAGGTTCTACGCTACCGTTCACGATTAGTGAGTCGATAGCCGATACTGGCAGTTTTTTGAACGACCGATTAAAAGACCGACTAAAGCTTTGTCTATAGTCAATTGTACGGCTCATCTAATAAGTAGTTTTTTTTTAATGAATGTACAAGCACTAAACATTCGTATGGTTTATTTCGGTCGTTTTAAATCTAACCCTAGAAATCGTTGTCAATGGAGCGGGCACAATGGGGCCGCCAGCGGCCGTTGACCGAAATAAAAAATAAACATAAATGGAGCTTAGGAATTGGGAACTGGATCGTGATTCAGAGCTCTTTAAACATATAATACCTTCTCAATTGTTTAGTCCGCTTCTAAGGTGAGCGTTATGTTCCTAGCCAGTGTTGCCAATGCTACTGTTTTGACAGTAGATCTGTATTGTTTTTTCAATGTTATCCCAGTTTTTTATTTTAATACATATTTTTACTGTTTTTTTTTTTGGCGCCATCTAAAGCAAAAATTCCAAAATGCTTGTATATTACTTTTCGTGTGGGTACAAACAAGGTCTACCGTCTACTGGTTCTGGTGTTTAATCCAAAATGTATAAAAAACACGAGTGCCCAGCCAAATAACGAACTAAAAAGTAAAAAACAAGTTGTATTAGTTAATCTTTGTATACAAAGCGAAAGGTCACTCATTTACTCCTTGACTAAACAGATAAATAAAATTGTCATTGCAGCCGGGGGACCGATCTATGGAACACTATTTAATCTATAAGGTCCCCCAACTGCAATGACAATTTAATTGATCTGTTAAGTCAGGGAGTAAATAACTGACCTTTCGCTTTGTATATGAAGATTAACTAATGGGTACAACTTGTTTTCTACTTTTTAGTTAGTTTTTTGGTAGGACATTTGTGTTTTTTTATTATTTATTTTTATTTCATACATTTTAGTGACAAGTTTTATTTTTTTTTTAGGATTGGCTCATCAAGGCATTCAATTTGATACCAATATAATAATAATTGAAGAAATTTTTTTTCACATTTGTAAATGTAGCCATACTGCTGCCATATTGATTTTTTTCAAAGCCAGTCTTACTCGGGATGATTTAAGGATTCTAACGATACCCCATACATCGAAATCTGTTCAGACATTTAAAAGTTATGGCGTAATAAATAAACTCACATACATATATACATACAAGAACCTTGAAAAGATTACACTCCTTTTTTTAAGCGTTCATGTAGAAAGTAAGTGGCATTTTCGAATTTTCAAACTTTTTTAATGATTATCTTATGCCACACCTACACAGTAGAATTACTATTTTCTATCGTTTTATGGTTGATTTGCAGTTTTTTTTGTTTCGTAGGGTTGGCAACACTGTTCCTAGCTATATAGATGTTTCACAATACAGCCTAAGGTGTTGAGAATAATAATTATGAGTCAATGATCTTTACACACAGTGTGATAATCTGTACCATATTTGGCTACTAGGACCTTTAGTGTCTATTGTGACTATAATGTCCCATTAACATTTAACTGATAGTTTATTATGTAGCGTTCAAAATAATAAAGAAGTAGAGTAACAATGATTTATGTTCACTGTGCTATTTTTTTAATTAATTCATTTTGTTACTGGGTTTTTATTAATTATGTTTCGTCAAATGTATCTCTTTGAAGCTTAATTAGAACTAAACGCAACTTTTTATTTCCGAGTATCTAAGTATTACTAAGTAAGCATTTAATGTTCAATTAAAATTAATTCGTAAAACAGTTTATGCTATCGTCGTCTAAAAGATACATTAAAGCCGACGATTAACTTTTAATGATTTTAAACTAAAGATCACGTCTAAACGAGTAGTGTTAATGATTTGTAAAAATATGTGTTAAATTAGAGCATTTTCCTAATAACTTAATATGTGAATATTTTAGATTATGTTTATATTACATAGTGTAATTATTTTGTAATGTTATGTCTAACACGGATAAATAACTGAGAATCACGCAATAACTATCAAACGTATTTGTATGAAACCATTCACCATTTTAAAGATAATTAAATTTTTTATCTTTTAATATATGTGTTTTAATATAATACCATTTGTTTTATGTATAATAAATGAATAATATAATGCGTCTAATTTGGGACAGCGCTCCTAAGCCCTCGTAAGCCACGATTAAAATCGCTTTTTATTCTTCACATTCTGACATTTAGAATTGTATTGCAAAACTAGCTTATTTTGATACCTATAATCGGATTACGTACGAGGCCGGTTTTCGAAGTCGGAAACAGCATTCAAGCACATGATAGGCAAACAATGAAATTTTAAGTTCCCAACGATTCCATTTTGTGAAACAATGGCCCAGAAGATTGCGCAGGCGCAACGTGATTGACAATGGTCAAGCTTGGCCGGCCTATTTGTCCAGCGGAGCGACAAGTGGCAGATATGAAAACTGGCCAAGGTGAGACCAGTTTGTGACTTAACCTGATTCTAACATCTTGTTCGTTCTAATTTATAGTTATGCGACAAGCTACGGTTGCTTAATAAACTTAATCTTTTATTACAAATGGATCGTTTAATAAGGTATCAAATATAAATATTTAAATTTTAAGTTGTATATTAAGTGTCCATAAATATAATTAATGGGACAAGTTTGAGTTTAGTAATTAATTCTTTCATTGACTTTGTACATAATTAACACTTGATCATTGCTCTATTTAGTTTTAGTTCAAATGCTGTGATAATGAATAAAAAAACTATTATAATAATCGTGTTAGACACGCAGAACAGATATTATCTGTTCTGTGGTTAGACACGAGTGGTTTTTGTTCCTCTGTTTAAAAATAATCAGATCTTTTTTAAAACGGGTTTGCATTATGTAGAAGATAGCAAAATATTCCATAATTAAAATAAATAGTTAATTGCAAATGCAATACAATAAATACTTGTTCTCACATCATGTCATGACGCTTTCTCATATGTCCGGAATGAATATATCGAAGCCATATAAAATTAATATATTACTTATTATCTTCCCTAGTCGTAAATATTATCGTGGTGACAACTATAAATTGTTCCCAGTATATTAGAATATAATATTTAGAATGATTCATTTTAATAGTTAGCATCGTAATCACGTAATTCATTGTTGATCGCAATCCTACATATTTAACAGCTCCTCTATAATCCTTAATGTCATGATAGGGAATAAGATAATCAATATTTACAACATCTTGTAAGCTCTATCCAATTTGTGATCGAACACAGATTTACGAATGCAACATTTAAAAAAATACAGTGGACTTGAAATTTAACTTAGGTAAACATATTTGCTGTTGTTGATTTCTACTTTCTACTTAGTAAAAATCTTAAATTCATTCATTCACTGGCAGACAACGCGCTAGAAGCATGAAATTTTGCACAAGGGTTTCATATACATATAAGGTGTAATTTAAATAACTGCCAACCCCTTGAGGGGTTGTACTCATCATTATCATTAGGGATCGTTGTACTCATCATTATGAACAACTTTTACTATGGGACCCAACCTGAAATTGCGAAAAAAAATCATCTGTTTTCTACATTTTGACGTGATATGCGAATATAAATGTAGGGACCAGCTGATTTCTTTTTCAAGATTTCAGGTTTCCTTGGGACCCTGCGGACTCTTTCAAAAAAATAAGAATTTTCTAAATCAGTCCACCTGTCTTCGAGTATTCGAGGAAAATACATAAAAAATGTAGTTTAAAAAAAATAAAAAACACGCTTTTATCCGCACAAAAAATCATAAAATAATTATCATAAATTGACTTATATTAGTTAAATTATAAGTACATATGCAGCTTGTCGCTTCTTTTTATATGTAATGATTATTTTTTTTTTTTGATTATTTTAAGTGTGGATCGCTTTTTATTTGTGTGTACTTTTAATTAATTTAAAATATATAAAAGAAGTGACAAGCTGCATAGGTACTTATTTCTTAACTAATACAAGTCAATTTCATTATTTTATAAATTTTTGTGCGTGATAAAAGCGTGTTTTTTAGTTTTGTTTTTAAACTACATATTTTTATTTGTTAACTTGTTAATAAGTCTGAAGTCAACGAAGTCATAACTTGGCCGATTTAATAGTAGCCACTAAAGAATTCCACTAACCACTTCCTTGCTCCATCATCAGACCCTCAACACCAAGCCCAAACTCAAGGAATATACTAGTAGCCACTGAATAATTCCACTATCTACCTCCTGGGTCCATCATCAGACCCTCGACCAGTATTTTACATGAAGCGACTGCCTATCTGACCTCCACAAGCCAGTAACTAGGTAATACCCCCCCCCCCCCCCTTTGGTAAGACTGGTAGTCAGACTTTCGGGCTTCTGACGACCCGTAACGACTGTCAAAAATCCACGAAGGACAACCGGGACCAACGGCTTGACGTGCTCTCCGAGGCGCGGAGGAGTCTCGGTATGTAAAGATGGTCACCCATCCGCGGAGCAACCCCGGCAAGCGTAGCTTAACCTGATCGATCGACCAGTGTGGCTGTTATTACTTAGCCACGAGCTCCTCCTTATATACGGCTATAGCACCAAATACAATAAAACTTTACTGTATGTCGGTTGCGTCCCGCAGTGTTAAAAAGTCTTTTGGCAAAAGAGAAATAAAGTGCGGGTTTAGAAATCCAAATAAAACGTACTCTTAATACACAAAAAGTCTTTGAAATAAACTTCTGACAATAAAAGTAAAGAAATATGTATAACGTACAAAAGATAGTTGTTACAAACAAGCACCAAAAAGTTATTACATAACATCACGCCTGTAATCCCCGAAGGGTTAGGCAGAGGAGTATCTATAGTTTACCCACATTTCGCCAGTTGTGTGTACTAAAAACTCATATTCATTACAAAATAGCATCCACTTATTCATACACACAAACACAAACCACTTCGTTAACACAATTCAAACCGTTTCCCTACCTCGATATAGCTGCAATGGTCCTGAATAGACTAGACGGTAAACTATTGATCGCGCGACTGCTCAACATTATAATATCACCTTTATGTAATACAGTAACTTTACACCACTTAACTACTGGTATGTGTTAAACGGAAATGGATGAAGCGGGTCTTTTGGTACAGTACCCGTCAAACTTTATGACAGCTCTGAAGTGAGCTACTCGCTGCGCAGTACCCCACCCCTCACCCCCGCTGACACATGAATTTGTTACTGCGCAGCGGATCGCCTCATGTTCCAAGCCGCCATAAAGTTTGCATCGGCTCTACTTTTAGAATTTCATAACAAGTTAAGAATACGTTAAAGAACGGATAGTTAAAACACTTTTTTTGTGTACACAACACATAAACATTACTTCACTAAGGGGGCGAGCCTATTGCCGAAGTACCTTATGGAAAAACTCAATAACACTTTGCCCGATCTAGGAATCGAACCAAAGACCTCATGCTCAGCGTAGCGCTTGCAAACACTAGATTATCGAGGCACTATATCAGATATAAATGTAGAAAAATTGCAAAGGACAACTTACAACGGAAATTCAATGGTCCTTTTAGTCGTATTGGTCTTTCGATCCTATGGAGTATAAAGTTGCAGTATATCTATTGTAGTAATCCAAGGTCTGATACAAGCTCTACTACAGGATATAATAGATTATTCACTAAGGGGATTGGATAAAGCTAGCAGTGTCTTAACGTCACGGGCGCTATTTTGAATTCCGAACGCAGCGAAGGATTCTAGGGCTCCAGAGAGCAGCAAGGGGGCTGTGAGTTAACTACTGAGCGAAACAAGGGAGTTAAGACTAGATCTTGAGTGCAGCGAGAGTTTCAAGCTCGCCCAAGACGAAGTCACCTTCATCCCCGAGGAGAAGACTAGTTTTCGCATCTACAGCGAGGTAATAAAAAACCAATTCGATTCTCAAATTAGTAGTTCATCAAACTGTTAAGTAATTAGGGAATACCCAGTTATATGCAGTTTCATACACTATTTTATCTTAACTCATGCAATTTCTAAACAGTGATTGGGCGAGTCTAATATGCACATTATTCAATCATTTTGGACTTGGCCATATTGTAATTATTTTTGTATGCTCTATTTAATTCATGTATATGTTAAAACCTATAAAGTGAGAACTCTGGTCAAGCTGTACTTTAAAAAAAAAAATTTGGGGTAAAAGTTTTCATACGAATTTTTTGTTGAGGTTCCAAATTCAAATCACATTATGGACCAGCGGGACATAATTAAATTCAGTACAATATTATTACCCGGCTAAAGCCAAGGTCTGGAATGCCTTGCTTTATAGGTTAGGTTTGCATGACATGTAATTTCACATTAACGAGCAGGTGGTGTGAAAATACTTTTCATACAATCCTTTCATGAAACTTTGTACACACGCATTGGTTGTTGTGTTGTAAAACGCTGAACGTCCGAAATCAACCGCACAGTAAAGCCTTGTATTCATATTCTTAATACAAAGTAGTCTGTATGCCTCGCCCAGACCACACATCATCAATTCTGAGCAACATTGTAACAGAAGAATGCCATATAACTCATAGTACTTTAAGTACCCACGTCACTATCAACTTCTAAACGCTACACGGTAAGGTAAGCCCCTAACTTGACCATATAATTATACCTCACCTTATCGTGTTCGCGTGACCAAGTATATTTGCACCAAGTTAACTATACTAAAACGGAAATAGTTTATATTTTTTACGCCAGTAATAAATGCAAGAAGTAATCATTCTCGTGGGAAGCGCGCAAGTTTACGGCAATGAAGAACACACAATTCGGACGGCAGCACGTAATTGTCTAGTAAATGCATGAAATAATTAATACTGTAATTGCTTAGTTGTTATGTCATAAAAGTTTCCAGCCTATTCGACGTAATAACTTCGATAACGACAGAAAGCTTCGTTATTGTAAGTATTGGAGAAAGTTAACGTTTAGCAATTCCTCGAAGTCTCTAATTTAATCCTCTCCTTTATACAAGTTTCATTTAAATTAAATTATTCCTTCAGTCGAACAAATTGGTTCTTTCATGTAAGTTGATTGGAAGCGATGTAAATAGGAAGTATGCTATTGATCAGTTTGGGTGGCGGGGTGTGCGGTGCGGGGCGGTGCGGTGCAGGGGGGTTTGGGCAAAGGCGCGGCCAGTCGCCGTTTGGGCGGGCGGTGCGTGCCGCGGGCGGCGGCGTGCGTTCCCCCCGGGTTCAAGGCCAAGGTCTTCGCCCATTCAGTTCTGAACACGTGCCCGAAAGTAAATATAGTACTCGTTTCGTTACGCCATCGTGCCATAACGTCCGCCAAATGGTGTCCTTCCCGAATTCCGTCGAAGTCAATTCAGATCTCATTTGTTCCGACCTCCCCAGATTTTATTATACAGAAGCTTTCTTGCGTTTGAATTGACGCATGACGCTTGGACGCGTCGACTTTGTACCGGATGCTCGTTTAGTGTGTAACAGACTTGCTATTGATATGCATGACACGATGTACCTGGTTATGTAGGAAACTCTCGCAACGTGTACAAAAAAGTAACTATAACTTCATTTTGTTAGTCACCATCATCATACTGAAATACAACGTAAACTAGGATCTATAGCGATGTAAGTGTTGAGCTTCCAAGAACGTCTTAGGATAGGAGTAAACAAGCTCTTGATAAGACTACTTATGAACAACAAATACAGCAACTGGCATTATGGAATCTCCATTTAATTACAGAATATTACATAACTCCGTAGAGATCAGCAATTTCTGCTCTAGTTCTAGTGTACGATTTCTGATTTAGCCCTGTTCTTGGCACCCGGCCATTTTATGCAACTATGTGGGTACAACTTACTGGAAATCGCCCTCCGTGAGATCAAAAAAACCACCGACCTTAAAACTGCACTAATGACGTATTACGCGTACGCCTACGCATGGCTGAAATACGGTGTAATCCTGTGGGGAAATAGCACTGATGCGCCCACCTTATTTACCCTACAAAAAAAATTAATTCGAATCTTGGTCAACATTGAAACCACCGATAGCTGTAAACCTCATTTTCTGGAACTAAAAATTTTACCCCTACCTTGCCTCTATATATTCGAAGTATGTAAGTTTGTGCGTAAGTACCCAGAATTCTTTACAAAAAGAGAGGACATACAAAGTAAAATAACTTTAAGACATAAAAATAGATTGAACTTACCAACATCGAGATTAAAGATGCACTCGAATAGTGCCTACGTCATGTCCATAAAAATCTATAATAAGTTACCCGAAATAATAAAATGTTCAAATAAATATAATATTTTTATCAATAAATTGAAATTTTTCCTAATAAGTAAATGTTACTATAGTATAAACGAATACTTAAATGATAAATTGTAATTAATTACATATCTAATTATATTAATAAATACTCAAAATATTAATGACATAATAAATAATTGCGTAATAAATTAAATAGAAATAATTTCGGTGGGTATTTTTGAATAATTGTAATTAAATATTGTAACAAACACTCTGTATCCTTCCTCCTCTCTCCTAGTTTTAATGTATGCTGTGCCCGGCAGGGTCCATAATTGTGACTAAAATAAAATAACCCTAACATCTATGTAAACATTATGGTACGCAATAAAGAATTGAGAATTGAAATTGTAATTATGATGAATAGTAGGAACCTTAATCAATTTAGGTTCATATTTAATATTAATTATACAAAGTGTAACATAATTAACGCACAACCTCTTAAGGGGTCATTATATTCATCATTATGAACAACTTTTACAACGGGACCAAACCTGAAATCGCGAAAAAAGAATCTACTGTTCCCTACATTTTGACGAGTCATGCGAACATAAATGTAGGGATTTTTTTTGCGATTTCAGGTTTGGTCCCATAGTAAAAGATGTTCATAATGATGAGTACAATGACCCCTTCAGAGGTTGTGCGTTAATTATGTTACACCTTGTATAAGAGAAATTCTTCTTCATCCTAAGCATCTACTATTTCTAACATTTACATTTCCACTAAGTCCAAAATAATTCATAATCCAATTTGCCATTCGTATTTCCCAACTTGTTCATCGGAATTTTGTACATATGTGCTTACCTAATAAGCCAACAAGAGCCAACAACATTATTTCACATCAACAAACTCAATAAACTCATAAAAATAGATGTGTGTTGAGTAATTACGACTGGTGTTTTTCTCCACGACAAAACCTAAGGGACAGCTCTGAGCAAATATATGGGCCTTGAATAACATCTCTATCCGTTAAAGTGAGGAAGATTTAAATCGCAAGGAATTTGTGTAATGATTTACTATTGGAAACCATAAAATTGTGAAAAAAATTCTGTGGGGGGAGGACCGCGTTCATTTTGCATTTGTCATATTTTTTTTTTTTTGCATTCATGTTTGAAGTTGGTTTAAAATTACACTGTAGATTTCTTTATATTTATGATTGGTTGAAAATGCATGTTCCAAAGTTAAAATTAAATTTTAAATCTACATTATCCTATTTACTGCGGAGGAAGAGGCGAAATTTAAGTCAAATATCAGTTCAACTTTAGAAATGAACACGCAAGCGTCTTATTGACATAATAATATGTACATTTTGCCTCCCCCACTGCAGTAATGAACATTAATTAGCTATTTTAACAGAGCACATTTTAGGTAAGTCAGTATAACCTCATTCAATGAACATTGTCTCATTCCAATCACAAATGAAGACATAAGAGTTGATGTTTAAATTTTGTCTCATGCCTCAGTGAACACAATGTATATTGCGGAGGCGTTGTATTATATTAGTCCTCTCACTTAACACACTTTCCTAATCTTTAGTAAACAAACAGATAGGAAGTTGTAATCAATGAGTAACATGAACCTTTCGATTGTTTACTACAATATTATTGTTATACAATCGTCAAAACACGATTATAACCAGTGATCGGAATAGGTAGAGCTAGTTTGCCTAAACTTCAAGGAAGGAAGTAACATAGAGTGGTTAATACCTCCTCTAAAATCCCGGAATAATTTTAATGACGTTTAAATCCCGGGATTTAAAAACAACGAATTATTTATTGGACTTTATTTGGAATTACAAATTATTGATTTGAAAAATCATAACATTTTTTAGGGTTACACACACCCACACACATTAATATCTGTAATTTTTATGGTGTACATAGTAAAGAGTATTATATCTATCTATAAATAAAGTCCAATAAATAATTCGTGGTTTTTAAATCCAGGGATTTAAACGTCATTAAAATTATTCCGGGATTTTAGAGGCGGTATTATCCACTCTATGTTACTTCCTTCCTCGAAGTTTAGGCAAATTAGCACTACCTATTCCGATCAATGATTATAACACATCACGTTGACCGAAACGTATGTATTTTCATATGATAATCCTTGGTGATCGAATTTGAATGAACCTAAATTAGCTTACTCCTATTCGGTTGTACGGTTTTGGGATATAGTTTTATGTCAGTTAAAAACTGTTTCTCTTGATAGCGTATAGTAATGAAAATATAGCGGTTAAGTTCATTGCACTAAAATTGTGTAAACATATATGAGGATTAGGTACTTTATTGTATTTCGCGCATTCTGCGCAAAAATTATATTACTGGCCAAGATTTTATGGTTCTTGTGTATTCCATTTATTGCAATTCTTCCCACAATCAATACACCTACACTAATACCGACGCTAATAATAAAATCTTATGGTTCAACAAGATTATTGCACGAAAACTACGCCGCCATAGCACCGTTTGGTACAAACACACGCTTTGAAATAAAAACAAGACCGTCGCAGAATTTATAACCACGCAACAGCAAGCAACTGGCGTTCAAAGCACCCCTTGTACGTGCTCTCCTATAAACATAAACATGGAAAACGCACAAAAGCCTCTCGGGCGTCGCGTCGCGTCGCTGTCAGATAAAGTTGTAGCGTTTCTTTTGCGAGACACGCTCGCCGAGGCGCGGGTGCGACCGAGACGGAGCACGCACGCCGATCGTTAGCCCTGATCTTCAGCGCGCCACAAACACACAGCCCGACCGAGAGCGAAATTGCAGCGAGAATGCACCTAGCTGTGTTATTACCGCGGCGGCTGGCTTGCGAAACGGCCTTCTTCCGCGCCCACTGCACACCGAACAACACCGCACGCTGACGCCACAGGGTCGTGAATCGCTTGCCACGCGAGGGTAACCGGTTATTTTCTCTGAACAAGCAATTGTGGACGTTGTCGTTGCGACATAAGTTCCGTTCGGCGCGCTGCAACGCAGGAACGCAGCGGGTCCCTGTATATTTAGCCCGCATTGCATGCGGTCGCCGTAGTGGGTGTATTAGGTCGGTCGCACGCACTGCTGAACTAGTCGGAGGGCTTCATAATATCGATTTATGTTATTGTGTGAGGACGTGGTGTCACGCCGCTTGCCTTAACGCGTTTTTCATGAAGTTTTTCTTCATTTTCCGCTGCGCCGCGCTTGGTTTCTCTTTCGCAGAAAGCTCGACCCGAGTGAAACTTGTTGGAAAATAATAATTTCACTCGTGATATTGTTCTAATCACGTACAGTACCGACTGTATGCTGCTGTGCTCTCCACATCAATATTATTAAGCAATTTGTGTTGTTTTTATCGGAACAGTAAACACAGACAGGCGTGTTGATACACCATGTTTTTCATATAGATTATTAAGTATGAGGAGCGATTAAATTATTGTATTATAACATGTAATTTATTATCGCCGGTGGGATAGTTTTGCGCGATGGAATATGGCAGTCTTAATAAATTTGCATTTAAAAAACTTAATAACTTTGAACATAGTTCACAGCTAATAAAACTATGTAGATTGCAATATTTATGACTGGGCTCCAAAAATTTGCCTTCAAACGGACACAGGTCCACTGACAGTTACAAATTAGAATCTCGTACAATGTTATCTACTCAAATAAATCACGTTGAAAGCATGTCATGTGGTAGTAAGTTGCATAGGCTTCTCAAGGCTTGAGGGCAGAAGGAGAAGCGAAGGTCTGGGGGGAAGGGGGGCTGCGGTTACACCTACACACGCGATGACACCTCGAGAGGTGACGAGCGGCCATTACAGATAGCCGCATAACCGGCGAACATGAGTCTATTGTACCCGGCAACATTATGACCGACCATGTGGGATGCTATGGAGGAAACCTTAAATTGTTCATGGGCATCTTTACACCAGAGTACATGGTGTTAGACCATTTTATTGGTATTCCATAAAGCAAATCACTGTTTTGTTGTTCAGTTGAGATTTCGCTATTGGTTCTGTTGTTCTCTTGGCAAAAATTTTCTAACTCTTGTAATCTTAATTGTAAAGTTGAAAGCCGTTAAAAAACTTGTTTAGTCTGACATTCATTAAAATCTAAGTTATAATTAAGAAAACTGAAAATGCAAAGTTCTCTTGCTACATTCATTGTCTTAATTTAACTTGGTCCGTTCAAAATGAAAAGTCAGAAGATTAAATTAATCATATTTGCATATTTTTCCCCTTTTTTATTTTTCGTTGTTCATCTGTTTGGTTTGTCTTTCACTATTTACTTAGGTTTCTGATTCTTTCAATATTTATTCATATCCTGTGTTAAATTCCTGTACTAAAGTTTTTATTTCGCTCTTTGTCTCTACATCAAACCCCATCATTTTAACTATCAACCTCGAAACATTCGTTCTTCTATGCAATTTTTATTACTTTGTAGAAGGGATATGGGCGTTGGTTTCTCACAGTTCAATGTCGTAGCCACAGTAACATGGTTGTTATGGCTTTCGTTACAACAGTTAATAACATGTTGCTTAGTGTTTCCCTTGCAACTTGTGTTTTGTGTCACACAACGTCAGGTCTTTTCAAATAAAGGCGTACGTGTAAGTAGGACGGCTAGAGTGAAGTATATGTGGACGATATGCTCATGTTATTTTAATAGTCGCTGACTTTTAGTGGCGTGTGTGCTGCACCATGTATAATTATTGATAATAGGATAAAGCGTTATTTAGTTTTTGTAAAGTACAAAGAATAGGCGTCAATTGTTCTAGTAATAGATGAGATACTACTTTTAAGAACTATAAAGAATGAACGAGACTAGAATGATGACGAACATCATCATTCTAGTCTCGTTCATTCTTTATAGTTCAGCAACACTAAATCATCATATATTTAGGCCAAATCGTATATATGAAGACTTAAAATATCATAATAGACTAGCCCAGATATCAACTAGCCAAGAATTGGACAGAGAAGTTAATTGCTTAGGTACGTAGCCAAGATTTTGACAAAGTATTTGATATGAAAATAGTCTCAGTTCATAGTGTCACTGTAAAAGAATCTGTAGATGATGATTTAAGTAGGTAACAACTTAAAGATCTGGTTAGAAGAAAGGTAATGAAGGATAACTAGCTCCTAATTCCAATTTTAGAGATATAGATTATGAAATTTATATTATATTTGAAGACTGAATTGCAGAACTGTTATGCTTTAAAGGACAAGAACGATCATAGGCAGACAATTAGCCACGCCTAAAGCTATAAGTAAAACGTTCAACACACTTACTGTCGGTCCTCAAAGGGAAATGGGCGTACATCCTCTTTGTTCAATGTCTCCCTTAGTAGCATTGTTGTTATAAAATTGAACCTAGCAATCAGAAAATCACCAACCGTTTAAATTATTCACATTATGGAAAAGCTATAATCATACAAGCCGACCGAAAGTGACAACATGGCGAACGACATAATGTATTGCAGGTACACATATTATTATATATGTATACGTATCATTATGTAGAGCCTGGTTTTAGTTTTTCGTTCTCTACACTGGTTTTAATAAGATTAAAGATGTCAGTTGGTTTTCTCGTAGGGTTTGTCCATATTTACATCGTCAGTCAAACTCAAAAAATATATGTATATCCCAAGAGGGTCTCTTATTAATTAATAGGCCACCACAAATAGGTTGGTACCGAATAAATTGTGCTGAAGTTGTGCAAGTTATTGAAATCTAGATGTCGCTAATAAAAAAGTGCCGAGTCACTTTTCAAGAAGATTAGGTCCCAAAATCCCAGTTTACACATACTTGTTTTTACTTGATCACATATTCTCAGTAAGTTTAAAATCATATGCCCACAATAGACCTAGTGCTACGTAATCTATAGAAATAAATAAAAGGAAAAGGGAAAGACTCCATAGTCTCATCGGCCCAGGTGTTAACTCAATCAAGAGGATATAATAACAAGGCCTTACTGAAAATTTGGTGAAATTTGGCTATTCAGGAATGAAGTTATATGAAGTATAGCAAAAGTGAGGTTACATTATAACATTAGTAATGTCATAACAACAGCTTTGTACTAAATGCATATGAAAGTATATACAGTACTTATAACAAAAAACTATTTTAAAAAATTTTGCCTGTCTGTCGGTATGTCTGTTTGTTCCGACTGATCTCCGAAACGGCTAGACTGATTTTGACGGGACTTTAACTGGCAGATAGCTGATGTTATAAGGAGTAACTTAGGCTAGTTTTATTTTAGAAAAGAATTAGGGTTACGCGCAAAAAAAATGAAAACCCATGAAATTGTGAATAAAATCCGATTCAAATAGGGAAGTAGGTATTGACATCCACGCGGGCGAAGCCATGAACAACAGCTAGTACAAGCTATATGAAACACATTTATCGGTAATGGAGCTTGTCTCCGGGGCGACGTTAATATTCATGCGTTTAATTGATAACATGCTTGCAACAGCCATTTATCTTACAATTGCAGGCGACTACGAGCGACAAGAAAGTAGCCATTTGTGTTCTTATGCGTCATCTAAGAGTTTTTAATAATCTAATTTACTTTTTGTATCTACTTTTGAAAGATTTCGTTCTATAAACATACTACGACCTTTTGTCTTAGAGCAAATTTTCTTTCGGCTTTTTCCGCATAGATTTTGCATTTATAAAGCGTAGTGTCAATTAAATATATCTATTCACTTTCACAATTGATAGTAGGTATTATACAAATAGGGTTCATGAATAAAGTTCCCATATAAATTAAATGTCTCGGGGGAAATTTCGCCAAATTGGGAAACGTTCACTCTGTTATTTACTTGCAAATTAACTTATCTAAATGTGGAGGATAATTATGTAGGTTTTAACCCTACATCGAAGTTTGTAAAACGTACCTAAATCAACCATAAACGATTTGAAAATTTTAGATGTGGCTATTACATAATTATTCTATACTAGCTGTAGCTGTAGCCCGCGGCTTCGCCCGCGTGGATGTTAATACTTCCCTGTTTGAATCGGGTTTTATTCACAATTTCATGGGTTTTAACATCGATATATCGCACCTTCAGAATAGTAGTGACTTAACTCAAAAATCTAAGAAATCGAGTTACGATCTTTTTTTGCTCATATGTCACAAAAGATAAACTTAACTCAATACAGAAATCAAATAATTGATAGGTTTTCATACAAAATTAATGAATTAAATCAGTTCAAAGTTTAAATCATCATCAGTTTGCAGTTTCAAAACTTTGTTTTCGTTTTCCCAAAAAAATGATTTTTTGAGATACGTCACTACTGTTCTGAAGGTGCGATATGTATATGTACTACGCATTTTTTTGCTCGGAATCCTAATATTTTTTTCTAAAATAAAAGTACCCTAAGTTACTCCTTATAACATCAGCTATCTGCCAGTGAACGTCCTGTCAAAATGTTTCAGAGATTAACCGGAAGAAACAGACAGACAGACAAAAATTTTTAAATTGCTTTTTCGTTATAAGTATCGTATAAACTATCATATGGATTTAGTAAAAAGCTGTTATTTTGACATTACAAACAGATACTTCAATTTTATTTATTTGTGTAGATTGATTACACAAAAATCCGTTAACCCCACAAACTACCATTCATCACAAACCCTACATCAAACAACTGAAATGAAGCTACAAAATCGAAGGAACCACGCATTCGCTTTTGAAGTACTAAATCTAAAAACGTAGTTTTGCCGTTGAGTAAACATACACACATGCACAGAGAAATGCAACTCTAAATATAGGCTGGCGAACGCAATGGCTGGCGGTTGTGCGTGGTCAGGACTTGCCCCCCCTTTCCCCCTTCATCCAGGGTTGTCTAGATCCCAAGGGCGCCTGTTTCAAATTGAGTTAGCAACGCTCGACGGAGTGTTATTAGGTAGGTTGCTGAGCCAGGCTTCAAGGGGATTTGTCTGGTCTAGACAAATAGATATGGTTGTATAAGTACTAGTTTTGCTTGTTGTATAATTTGCGTTTTATGGTTTTGCTTCAATTGGATTTTAAGTTAATTTCCATAAACTGGCTGTACATCACCATCATTTCACAAGTTTAAGTAATTTTTAACCGAAAGTAAGTTGTAATTAAAACTCAAAATGAAAATTGCAACTTTCAAACGCGTCTGCCATAAAAACGTGAAACCTAACCCAACATTACTCCGCAATCACTTAAAACCTAGGTTCGTCCGCGCAAGCCCTAACCTGTTACATAAAGTGAGGACGGGGAGTCGTAATGAATACATAGGGGCGCGTGCTGTGCGTGTGCGTCGTGTATACATGCACTTATACATCGTGCATCGTATATTTGTGCACGACATGAGTACGGTCAGTTGGACTTACACTGATCGTTCGTAAGTGACATAGGTCGGGAATACTCGGGAATTACCGATGATATTCGGAATTTAAATTCAAATATAGCTTTTGTAGGTACCGTGATAAAGTAGAAGCTATATTTGGTCGTTATAAAATTAAAACAAAATATTCGAGTTATTGCACATAAAATTGCATATGCTACCTACGCTTTGAAGAGACACCTTTGTTTCTAGAAGCTATAAAATTTTATTTTCGCGCATATTTCTTAGTTAAGTGCCCCCACGTCGGTCGAGTCGGTCTGAGTAGGTACCTAACTGGATGCAAAGTGAGAATTATTGAGTTGCCAAGTTCGTGCTGTGTCGAAGAGAAGTCAAGTCACCTTGCGAAAATATGTTCATTCGACCTACTCGACTTTGGGGATATTTTTCTTGGAGTAAAAAAGTAGAGATGAAAGAATTAGACTGCTTGACGTAATAATGATTACTGAACTTCATGTAGATTCGGCATAAAACTGTCAAAAGTTTATTTTTATAGACGAGCTGTCTGTGTTTTTATGAACAGTTTTTTGCTGGATTATGTTGTTACCACTTCCAATGAAAAGAAAAGGTTTCTTATAACGCCTCGCCCTTCATACCAATAAAACAAACTCCTAAGAAAGCTCCACATTGTTTTCTGCTTTGAAATCAATAGTCCTAAATCAACAACTCTATCTATGTATTCTTCAAATAATGACTAACAAATTACTAGAACAGATAACAATATCGCTATTTTCACTTGACACTACATTTTGAGGATACAATAACTTATACATAGTTATACGCAAAGAGGCCGCGGTCCTACTCACACATGGGCACAAGCATGTGTGTGTGCGGAACCTGTATTAGAATAATGTCCGGTAAACATGGTGTGAATGTGTGTAGTGTGTCTGTGTGTAGGTGTGTCAGTGTGTATGGATGTGTGGGTGTGTGAGGCATACATAATACATTTGCATGCGACTGATGTAGACAGCAGTACATACCTACATAAAGTAGCCAGCTATACAATTGAGTACTCGATCAGTATGTCACTTCGACACCGAGTCTCCTTCCAATATCAATGCTTATTATACTTTCTTATAATAGCTTGGCTGAGACTTTGATATTTTTATATAAAGTCATCTTGTTTTTAGGTGTAGTAACAAAGAGTACCTCGCTTTCTTATCTAAAGTTTAATTATTAATTCACTGGAGTAATCTGACGTTTACGGTGTTACCAGTTTCTGATGAAAAGAAAATAGTGTTGTGACAAGAAGATTGACATTAATCACTCACTCATTCGTTCTCGTTACGTCCTGAATCAAATCACATTATTTTATTTATTTTAATAAGAAATCTGCCAGCCTAGTTAGTAGCAATATGTTTATAGGGCGATTGATGATGACTTTCAAAAAGCGAATTATATAAAATGAAATTAAAATGCATTGGATATATTTTTATTCCTCGTCGTCAGACATATTATCAGCACTGTCGCTGTCAGTGACAATATAAAACGGTCCGTAACATTGTCTATCATACGGTCGAGATTACACATTTTATGTGTGGTGGCATCCGTCACGTAGGGAGGTAATAGTGTCCGACCCAATAATGTCCAGCCCAATAATTCGTGTACATCGTCTCTGATAGAATTTATGTATACAGGGCCATTTTTAATCACTAGCCAAATTTTCACAGGGTGATCTACCCATGAATATGAACAACTTACACTATAGGACGAACTCGGAAATCGCGAGAAAAAAATCAGCTGTTTCATACATTTTGGCCGAATATGTACTGAACTTTTGTATGAAACAGCAGATTTTTTTTTCGTGATTTTAAAGTTGTCCCCACAGTGAAAGTTGTTAATATTCATGGGTAGAACACCCTGTGAAAATTTGGCCGGTTATTGAAAACTAACCCTGTATTATAATTAATTACTTTTTATAATAAATGTTGTACTTTTTATAATTGACTTTTTGTGAGTGAGCTGAATCACAGCGAACGGAACGTCTATAACAATAGTTAAGGCAACATTATTTTACAAAGTGACATTAGCGTCTGTCAATTTACTCCAGTGAATTAATAATTACACTTTAGTGTCATTCAATAATGATTAACGGTGCCTTAGCAACTGTCAAATCGACCTTTTATTACACAATAATTAAACAATGGAAGGAGACATTCCGGCGTTCATTTGTCTCTTTCTAACAGTCGCCATCATTGCTTTAGTAATGTGACACGTATTTGAATTATTTAAATATTCTCTTTTGATACGGAAACCTCACCTTTTAACGTTGACACACTGCCACTTGCCAAAATAACAATCCAAAGGTCGGCAATTTGACATTTGATGTGCTCCTATTTAAATTCGGTTATGTAAGTGTGTCACCTTGATAACCAGGGTAGAAAAGTACCTTTAAATACATAAGGAGAGTGACTATTCTACAAAGCAATTCTATTTTCCCATGCTACTCTGATTAAATTTTTAAAACGCAGCACTCACCATCGAAATTTTAGAGAACCTTTCCATCGTACACAAAAGTACGTCATGTATCTAATAGTATCAAGTTCTTTTAAATTAGGCACAACAAAATAATAAAAGAAAAATAAACTTTTAGTACTTTTAACCCTGCCTGAACAAGTAATTTTACCACTGAAAAATCACTCACGTCATGAAATTCACAATGCATGTAACGCCACTTAGCCTGTCTCCCTGTCTGTCACCAAATCAATTTACCAATCGTTAACGTAGCTACCTTGGCATGTATTCAAATTATGTGGTCAATGACCTCGGGGTGGTTGAACATAATGAACATGATCGAAACGTAGGGCATACCACCTCACCTAACTAATGACTCAAATGTCAAACTGTCTTTCTGAAGGAGGGTTCCTATTTTCTTTTCTGCCAGTTTATAAATGAAGAATGAATGTTCTCTGTCAATCCTAACAGTCTTGACAGTGCCTTTCTATGGAAATTCGAATATGGAATAGATTTTTATTGGTCCGGCTTTCTTCGAATCCAATTTTTAGTAAGGGAGCAGCTGCAATAAATTAAGCAATTACCTTTTGATTGGAAATGGATCGCGATCAATATAATTTATAACTTTCACGTTGTTAGAATATGGTCATAAAATCAGCGGCTCGATCATCCTGTTTGAGTCTACTTTCTGATTAATACATAGCAGTTACCTACACTAAATTAACAGTTTATTCTAATTGGTACATAACTTTTGAAGGAAAAAATTAAAAATCAATCTGCACAGCCTTTTCCCAACTATGTTGGGGTTGACTTCCAGTCTAACCAGATGCAGCTGAATACCAGTATTTTACATGGAGCGACTGCCTATCTGTCCTCCACAACCCAGTAACTGGTAACACGATACCCGTTGGTAAGACTGGTTGGTTTGTAATTCGTAGATCTTTGACGACTTTGACTTTTGAAGTAGGTACTTCAAATGATTATTTTACAAAATCAATGTAAAATCTGAAATTTCCCTTCAAAACAAAGTCTAAGTGCGGATTTCACCAATGAAACTGAACGCGTTCAGCACACCTAAATTACGTTTAAGCCCTTAAACGTGGTTTATGTGCTGATCGCGTTCAGTTTCATCGGTGAAATCAGCCCTAATACCTAAAATCATCATGTTATTAATAACAAAAAACTCATTATGTCTTATCGCTTTTAATTCCCATAATAATACATTATGACCTTCGCAACACAATACAAAAACTGCATACCGACCGTCCCTAATTGAATGGTGTCCGACGCGACCATTCAATAAAAACCCCCGCGGGCATACTGTTTTGTTTACGATCGGTTAGGGGGATAGAGGTCAAAGTTAAATGGACGGTGGTTGTGTAATCGTTCGAACGAGTGTCGTTTACCCCGTGGCCTTCGGTCGAAACTTCCTTCTTCGTTCAATTATGTTTGGGGTTTCCTATCGATTGGAGTGGTTTGAAAAGGAATTGGATTGAAATTAAAGCTTTCGTTGAATAATTAAAGGGTGTTTAGGAAAATATAGTGCTAGTTAAGGAGTACCTACATTCGACGAATTTAATAGTCGGTCAATCAACTCAGCTATATTAAAATCGGTAGGTACTATTTCCAAGAAATAAGAACATGTAAAAGAATATTTCAAAAACTCTAGAAATTCTTGTTAATTCAGCTGATCAACCTCATTCCTCATTTAAATGACAGACATCCTTGTTTACAATTATTAAACAGACTACATTTCCAGTAAGCAATAACCTCTACACGGTTGACATAACTTCATAAGAATTTTGGTCTTTCTCGGCTAAATCTGAGCTTATCCGGTCGTAAAGGCGTCCACTAACGCCCACAGACGGTTTCTTCCTGACATGACATCAATAACATTGTCTTATGAAGTTGTTCCACGATATCTATGTTGTGTTTTCCTTGTAATGACCTCTACTATTTTGGTGCAAGTCCTTGCAATAGCCAAATATCTCATGCATGGCAAAAAAATCGTTTCAAAAGAGGGTGACAAAAGAGCGAGTAAGGGATACGAAAAGGCCAAATGCCACGTTCAGCTATGTGTTTAATTATGCATTTAAGAATTAATTCTCGAGTTAAGCGTAATGTAAAAAATTAATTCGTGGTGAAAAGGCTTACTAAAAAATTAAGGCTTTGGTATATTAATTCCCTTTAGAACATTAACGTGGTTAACTGATTAGAAAATCTACTAGGTAGGTACTCTATTACTAACTCCACAGCTTCTTTACATTTTTGAGCGTCCTTTTACAGAGATGAAAGTAATAAGCTTAGTCTAATAAACGCCGTTTAATAAAATCCTAATTACCTCTCTTACAAGTATGTAAACTAGATCTCAGTACTTCTCGTCCTAAAAATAGAAGATTACTTCTGAAGAAAAATGAAAGTAGACTAAGCGAAATATTACGTAGATAGTTGACGAAGAAACTCAGAGTAATTAAACTAAATAGCAGGAAAAATGACATTAATACAGTACAGAACAAAATTTTCGCGTGTTTTCACAACATTTTTGCAGCATAGCCTTAGGAAAAACCGTTTATCTAAACATTAACATATTATGTGAATCACCGTGTGAAGAATGCTGTTTTATTGTTGTGAATATAAAATACTCCTCAAAGATAGGTATCTGAAGCGGGAAAACCATGGATTACTTATGAGTTTGTAAGGTGTCACTACCCCAGGTATCTCACATGTAACTAAGTTAAACACAATAATATATTTCCGAAAACCATGATTCTAAATTAAAATGATGAGACAAAATGATGAATGATCTTGGTCTGCAAGTGACTGGCGGAAGCAGGTCACAACTGTAAGAAAAAAGGTCACCGGAACGTTGCGGTCGCTCTATCTGTTGAAAAATATTCTTCCATCACACATAAAGGCAATGCTTGTACCATCCCTAATTTTTCCCATAATATAATTGACTATGCTGATGTGTTACTTTGGCTTAAATGCAGATCTCCTCAATAAACTTCACCGTCTTCTCAATAATTGCATTCGATTCGTTTTCAATCTTCACCATGAGTATGACCATGTATCCGCGCACCGATTGATTTTAAATTTTTATCCATTCGTCAGCGCAGAAAGGTGAAAGCTCTGTCTATGTTGTTTTCTATTCTCGACAAACCCACTTTTCGTTTTTACCTGACTTCCCAAATTCTGACCATGGTAAAAAATCTTCGTTCCACCAACAACCGTCTCCTACGATGTCCTTCTCATCGCTCTGGTTGCATTAACTCTTCCTTCTTCGTCCAGGCGGTCTTTATTTAGAATGCGCTCCCTCTGAACTTCAGGACGGCAACCAGTCGATTGTCTCTTAAAGTAAAGGCACGTGAACATATGTATTTTACTCGTACGTAAGAAGTTGTGTTAAAGAAGTAGGCAGAAACATCCCAGCGCTGATTTTCTGGAATCGGTTTCTCCTCTACCGATCGTTATTTTTCCTGTCAAAGTTTATTCTGTTTAAATATATGTATGTTTATATCTATGTATTTATCCTAGTATTTTATAGTTATTTTCGTGTTATCTATCTCTTATGTTGCACCAGCCATGTTTTCTCTCTGCATCACCCTAAGGTTGATTGGTAGAAAATGCCTCAGGCATTAAGTCCGCCTTTGTACGGTATATTTTTTACTTGTACAAATAAATAAAATGAAAACCAATTACTTACTATATTTTTTAATTCGATTCTTAATACATAACGGTGTACCTACCTATAGTACACCCACATTTCGCCAGCTAAGTTTAAGGCCCATGTAATAGGGGGCGAGCCTATTGCCATAAACCGGACACAAATCCAGACTCCGGGCTCCTACTGACAAATTCCCCATAGCAAAACCCAATAACACTTTGCCCGAACTGGGAATCGAACACAGGACCTCATGCTCAGCAATAACTCATGCTCTGAAATAAAATGTTAAAAATAAAACTCAAAATAGTACTCATATTGTTTGTCTATAACTATGAATTTGTGAATATTATTTTGACACTAACCTTGAAATGTTATTTATTACAGATTACAACGCCGCCCCGCTGTTCGCCTCGGAAAACGCCTCCAGTGGTAAGATATACCATAAATACTTACATAATGTATTAAAATATAGACCTGTATAAAGAAAAGCTTTTAGTAAAAAATAAATACAAATTACAATTATAATATATTATTACAATTAATTATATGTACAAATTGTTCCATTTCTAACAGAGCACCTGCCATCTAATCTCTTCACCACCCTTGGTTGACTGGTAGAGAATGCCTAAGGCATTAAGTCCGCCTTTGTACTTTTTTAAGTGTGAAAAGTTGAAATAAATAAATAAATAAATAACACATCGTTACAAAAATCTTTTAAAAACCACTCTTTGCATAAACCTCTCTATTTCTGGACAACGAATGTCGAGCCTATTTTGATCTGTCTCGAAAATAACGAAAACAAAATAGAGCTGAACAATGGTGCCGATGCTGTTGAGGCTATTTCCATCTTTTTCTCTCTAATAAACCAAGAAAGGGACGGATATGTATATTAAAGATGTCAACTTTAGTTGACCTAAAATTCCATACATGTACAGTTGACAAATCAAAACGCAAAGACTAAAAACACGACGAAGTTCAAGGCATAATCTAATTTGACATCTGACATCTCTAACTTAGTCTTTTCTGTCATCGTCCTTTTCTCGAGCTATCTGTCAGATTGTGTGTGCCTTGGCCCTAAAAGCAATGTTCGGTCGTTTTTAGTACCGGAAGTTATGAAAGAATCTACTTAATATTATGAGGCTTTAGAGCTATGAACAGAGTCATAAAACACTATGCTATTACACTAGGTTAGTAATAGTTCTAGCACAGGCACTAACTTAGATTATGGCATAAAAAATATCGTATAATATGCTCCATTTATTCCTGTGTAAAAAAAGGCCAAACCTTGTGGCTATAGGTATGTACCTCTTTTTACTTGCTGGAATATCTCTTCGTTATAATAATCATTAAATATAATATTTAAAACTTTCCTTCTTCAAAAATAATAACATCATTAATCAATCAATCAGCGACTGAAATAACTCTATGGCGACAACCTACTTTCTAGGTGTATAATTATAATAGACGTTTAAGCACCCTGACTCACCCCTTGCATCGATATTAACACAACCACAAGTAATATGTACGTATGTAAATTAAAATAATGTGCATGGGTGGGTGTTGCCATAAAATAGGATAGGTTCAGAAGGTCGATTACATATAACGAGCGACAACGCACGCACACAAAACATGCTTTAGTTACAGTGAATGCAAGTGCTCTTGCGACTGACATTTTGCTTGAGATAGCTTGATATAATTTCCGTAGTAGGTACGCGTCTATTATCCGGTTACGGCATAGACATAGAGAATGGACTGAGCGTTCTGTATTCAATTGTTTAATAAATACAGACCGAAAAGTTCGAGTGAGACAAAACGAATATGCGGCCAGTTCTTGAATTCTGATTTTGAATAGACTTAATTTGACTAATTAAAATTTAATTTTCTTATACAGGCTTGTAGAAAAGAGTATTGGCCGCACAGTCGCTTTGTCTCTTTCTAAAGATTGGTCACTTTTGTGAGGCTAACGCTCAGTCCATTATCTATGTCTAAGGGTTTCTGAATTGAAAATTTGAATTTGACAACTTGTCAAGCTCTACTCCACTCTCGCACTAAAGGTGATTTCTTCAATATAGCCAGCGAAATATGTTTTTTTTTACATTTTCTTACAGTTTTCACCTTAAATGCTAAAGTAGAATTTTATAAGTTCTCAACTTCAAATTCTCTAATCAGAAACTGGGTGTTATAGTCTTTTCACATTTATTTTACCTCTGATTTTGCATCCCTTTCAAAATCACAATGATTTTAATCCTCGTTGCAATAAGGTTGATGTTGGGTTGCTGCTGTGTGACAAGTCTGTCAACATCACAATGATCTTTATTTTCCTTAAAATAAGGTTGCTGTTGGATTGCTGCTGTCAGAGGCACTGTAACTGTGAACGGTCTGCAGTGTATGTGCGCCTGTCTTCACTTGTTTCATGGAGCCGACCTTCTTCTGTTCCTACCCATTTTGTGACCGAAGTGTGGGCGTCACCATTATAACCTTATATTAATACCGTCGCAAGCCTTAATTACAGAATATGATGTCAGTTATTATTCGCGTATCAATTACTGACCTAGAGTAGTCTGCGGAAAAAAAGAGCTCTTGGTGTTTTAACGTGGTTTTAATTAAGCGTTCGTATCGATTAACTCGATGGCCTGATATTGATACGGCTTATTATCATAATTAAATGTGATATTTAATAATGAAAGGATCAAATGATTATGTTAATGTTATCTTGATTATTATCGCATTAAACTTATGTTACAATATGCAATTTAATAAAAATTTTATTCTCATAAAATACATACACATACATAAACTCAGGCCTTCTTCTCATGAGGGTAGGCAGAAACTGCAGAACGCCACCTGCTAAGATCCTTACAGACTCTTTAACAAAATAACTAAGTGAAATTAAATGATAAACATTAGGTAAATTAATATGTGTTTCACTATCGCCGTCTATTTATTAAGGATGCCAGTCATCTTGAGGATATGTCAGTTCCATAATAACATTAATAAGGCCTCTTTAACATTAATGTAATGGACAAAAGAAAGGCCTTTCAGCCCCTTACTTCAGTCAGGCCTGATGTGAAATGACAAGCCGTTGTAATAACACCTTACTGAGATGTTCTGTTCATTCTGATTTTCCGACAAAGCCGATACTTTTCCATTGTTCCGTGATCTAGAAACAAAGGGGAAATATAAAATGCATTGTCAGTTGATTTAACTGAGCAAGTTGGAAGTTATAATGGACTAGAAAAGGGTGACTATGTAATGTGCTATTTATAAAAAAGTAACTGACATACGTTGTCCTGTCCTTCAATAATTCATACAAAATAGAAAATGCACCAACTTTCGCGGCAAATTTTAAAATTTTTCTAAGAACCTAATTCGAACTATTACGAACATCCGTTCTCAAGTGATGCGCTTACCAACGAACAGCATTTCTTTTTTATTACCCATTGTCTTTTTCTGGTGATCACTGAAAATCAGCGTTGTGCTGTGGGTCCCTCATAGCACAGCATCATGCTGAGTGGAAGCCTTCTTGTCGCAGTCATGACGTGCAGCTGCCGACTATTTCTGTTTTGAGCTCGTGATTACAATGTGGATCTATTTTGTTTTATTTTTCTGATTATTCTTATCTTTTTGTATGCACGTGTTTCTTTGACAAATAAACCTGTTTTTCTTTCTTTCTATCCCCTCGACCGTATGGTATAAGACACAAATTTATATGGTTTGAAACGGATCTTATTGTTGTTCTCTGCTTACAGCCATAATGTGGTGTAATTATTTTGGTTCTTTAATTGTCTACCAGACAGAGAAGGAAATATTCCCTGAAACATTTTCTTGTTCATTTAACTTGCTTGCTTGGCTTGATTTTATGCAAGATCAGTCGCAGCTTACTTTCCAACGCGCAACGACTGAATTTAGAGTATTTCTTCAATAATGCTTTGTTAAAGAAGCTTTCATTAAATACTCGTAACTTACGTAAATATTAAAAATTGTTATTTATATTCATTCACATCCCATTTCAGAAGTGTTCTTAACTGCATTACTTTTAATACTAATTATCCAACATTTTTTCTTCCTTAAACGGAATTATATCACCCAAGCCGTTTAAAAGACCCGTGCAATTCAAATTATCTATTAAAACCTTTCAAATATTAATGAGTTTTAACGTCTTGAAAAATCGCACGGCTATAAATAACGCAAATCTCGAATTTAGCTAATTTGTAAATCAGTTACCGCGTGGGCGGACATGTTTTAAGTTTTAACTAACGTGACTGGATTTTATTTAAATTATACCAATATGCCTATTTGTTTAACACTAGCTGTGCCCCGCGACTTCGCGTGGAAGTCGTAAGATACACAATATACAAAAATAACAGCCACATTTCTGCCATTTCTGCCTAACCCTTCGGGGAAACAAGGCATGATGTTATGTGTAACAGCCACATTTTAATAAAACTCCCTCGTCCCCCGACCCGCCGCGTTGCATCGCCCGCCCGCGTTATTTGTTCACAATTTCATGGGTTTTAATTTTTTTGCGCGGAACCATAATTCGTTTCCTAAAATAAAAGTAACCTAAGTTACTTTATTATAATATCAGCTATCTACCAGTGACAGTCCCGTCGAAATTGGCCCAGCCGTTTCGGAGATTAGCCGGAACAAACAGACAGACAAAATATTTTTTTAAATTGTTTATTTGTTATAAGTACCGTATATACTTTCATATGCATTTAGTAAGAAGCAGTTATTCTGACATTACAAACAGACACTTAAATTGTATTTATTTGTACTTATAGAAGTGGAGATATAGATCTTTGAGCACATTATTGTTGCATGGGAGCCGCAAGATTGTATTTTTTAAATATAAATAAATGTCTATTATTATCTCTCTCATTCAACCCACGTAACTTTTCGTTCTCTGAAATCCACTCTTCCGTTACACGGCATTATTGGCTTTTTGCATAGTTACAGTTAAAAATAACTGAGTGAATTGAGTTTGTGTAGGCGTTTCTTTATAAAGACTCTTCCGCTAGTAAATCCTGTCTGTAATCTATACACACGTGGGTTTGTAAATATAAGTTACCAAATCATTACCACACTTCTTTTAGATAATATTTGATCTCAGCCTATAATCGTTTGCACCCTAATTGCGTAACACACTATCAATCAAAATCTGAATGATTTTGAAGCAAATTGCTAATCCATTGCTTCAAATGTGCGCAAAATTTGTCTACTCAACAACGTAAATAACGCAATGAATGTTGTTGAATTGTCAAAATGAAACCGATTCTAACTGCAAGTGTGTTACGCAATTGCCCCGCTACTAACTACGTTTTAAGCCATGTTAGTTCTAGTTAGTACACGAAACAAAAACTAAATTCCAGCACTAAATGCACCAAAGACAAATCTTGACATGCATATTACATAGTATCCAGACATTTAGCCATTACACCACTAAAGTCAATAAAAACAATTTAGCCTTAAATCTGACCACACCTTGAACATTATAACGCGGCACGTTTGATATTTCTCAGCTGTAAATCAAAATGGCTGCTGTCAAAACACTTTCACGACCGAATTTATGTAGGAACGATGAATCTAACAAATCGTGAGCACCCGGAGCTACGTGCTCTTATTATATTCCCACCGAAGATTGCACATCTGAACACCTGTCTGAGGTTTATTTCAATTCTGTTGATACATAGATATTGGGAACCAAGCTATGCAAAAGCAGAAACTTTGTAACATAAACCAGATCAGACTATAGACAAGTTGCGATCGCTTTCAAAGCGTTTTATATTTCTACAACAACAACTATCAATAACCGGTATTCTGTAAATATCTCACCGTAAAAACTTAGGTGAAGTGAGCTTAAAGTGAGCTGTCATTCCACCTGACGCTAGGGATTGACACTATTGACAGCTCACTTCACCTAAGTTTACACCGTGCGATTTTTACAGAATAGCACCGCTGGACAAAGAAAGAAGAGTGAATGAAACCAGAGCGGTGAGCAGGACATCGTAGAAGATGACACACTATTGACAGTTCACTTCACCTAAATGTTCACGGTGCCATCTTTACAGATTTACGGCCGCACCCAATAACCTATCTATCACAGTTTTGGCATACTGGAAATAGACAAATCTACCTATCTATGGTTTTAACGTCCCAATAATCTATAAGAGATTATGGAATCTTACCAGCCTGATATAAAGACAGATAGAATTATACTGTCTACTATCAATAGAGATCAGTCTTTTACTGAAAATAGGTTATTGGGTTCGGTACAACAATAATATGTAATCCAATACATTTTTGACTCTTCCATCATCGTTCGTTATCGCTGATAAAAAGGTCACTTTGATTAATTAGGCACTTTTTTCTGTAACTGTGAAATAACTGGCCATTTACAATTTCTTAGTAAAACTATGATCTGACATAATAATAAATAGTAAATCGATGAGTTCAAAATAGAACGAGGAAAACATAAAACATTTCGAAAATCCAATAGATCTATTAGAACAAAAACCCACAGATAACGCACAAAAACACCTGAGGAACAAGTATTCATATAATTTAAATGAAGAAGGTTTTTTCTCTCAAACCATTTGTTTATTGTTAATGTTAAACATTTTACAGTAGTTTAAAAAGTTAATTTTCTTCACTTGTACCTTGATCGAGCAAACTGTTGGATAGCACGCAATGCTTTGTGTTTATCTTTTATCTAATTAAATGGAGCGTTTTTCTTTAATGTAATATAAGTAGTACACAATATACGAGTAACATAATAAGTACATAGTTGTTTGTTGTTTTCAGATAGCCTATGTTTGTGATAACCAACACAAGTAGTATCGGAATCACAAAGTGTTATTGATATCTCTGTGTAACATTTCTAGTAACTATTTACCTAGAAAGATATAGTATTTTTAACTCACGAAGCGACGCGCGCTTTATTTGTGGTAACCAAGTGTAAAAATACGCTGTGAATGTGTGCGTGAAGACGAATAGCGTCAGCACATAACACACACACACTTTCGACTTCGCCATTGTGTCGGACGGTACCGAGAGCTCCTGCGCTTACATTGTAATAAGCTATCGCTATGTAAGATAGTGAACAGCTATATATTTTCACGCTTAACTTGTCTTTACAAAGTAAGCTGATCTTAAAGCGATTAATGGCACAGAGTCACGCGGAACGCTACTTTGTTTACGCCCTTATCTCCTCGACACAGGGGTTTTTGACCGGATTAACCGGTTAGCGCATCACTTGGAAAGGCCCAGAGCACCAACAACAAAAAATCCTAAACAGGAGCTTGTAGGGTCATTGAGCATTTAAAGATTACACTGGTCAGCGCCGTACATTCCCTAAAATCACCTCGAGAATTGATTTCCTAAATTGGAGCGTAAGAAACCGGTAAACCGGTTACATTACACCATAAACTCCCTAAAATCACCCATTTCTCTCACTCATACTCATAGCAATTGCTAGGAGTGAGACAGAAATAGGTGATGGAACTACGAATTTAAGTCCATAGCCCGCCATAGGCCAACTGGTATCGGAAATATCAGTAATATTCACACAATTTACTTGTAACCGACTTGAATTCCTAGTTTCATAACTGAAGGGTTTCCTTAGAAGACAAGATGATAAGTGGTCGTGATTGTACGATATTCCAATGCTGGGCAATAGGTTGTTAACCCACTAAGATAGCATTATCGCTCGCCAACGCGCCTGCCTACATACTTCCGACACTTATATGTGTATTTATGTTTGCAATGTGTATGTCCTAAATTATTGGGGTTTTTAAAGGAATGTTGTGGTAAATCATCATCTGCCTAGCCTTTTCCCAACTTTATTGGGGTCGGCTTCCAGTCTAACCGGATGCAGCTGAATACCAGTATTTTACATGGAGCGACTGCCTATCTGACCTCCACAACCCAGTAACTGGGTAGTACGATACCCCTTGGTAAGACTGGTTGTCAGACTTTCGGGCTTCTGACGACCCGTAACGACTGTCAAAGATCCACGAATGACAGCCGGGACCAACGGCTTAACGTGCTTTCCGAGGCACGGAGGAGTCTCGGTATGTAAAGATGGTCACCCATCCACGGACCAACCCCGGCAAGCGTAGCTTAACCTGATGGATCGACCCGTGCGGCTGTTATTACTTAGCCACGAGCTCCTGTTGTGGTAAATATTATGTTAATTTAAAAGGAAAATTGTTATTAGAGAGATATACAATAGACTGGAGAGGTAAATCATACTTGAAACTAATTTAATTTAAAAAAAATATCAAAGAAAAAATAAATTCAGAAAAAATGTAGTCGATATATTTTGTTGCTAGCACTTTATTATAAATGGCTGATCCTTGACTCCAATTAACATAAACAATATAAAAATCAAAGAGTTTAAGAATCGGTAACTTCAAATGTCAAAAGACACTTATCGACTTTTTATAAAGTATAATATAAATGTTTAAGAGAATACATGGCGCCACAATGCCTAATCATGAATTAATCATTCGTTTAACTTTGGTTCACATTCTCTCACATTTCCTGGCCACACGAATATTCCAGAGAATAACATATTTACCGATGCATCTCTCTGAGTTTGTGTTAATCCTGCATCGAATAAAAGTGCTTCTAGATATAAAGAGCTACTTATTCCTATTGTACAACAGCTAGGGATGAGCAAAAGCAATTTCGAATCCGTGTACTATGTAGATTCCGACAACGAAACGCCGAGATAAGGACATTCTTTATTTTTGCGTATACGAGTCACGTTTGAGCGCGCTCCCTACATCGGTGCGTTATCTGCTTAATATATTGCGCAAACCCGCTACAGTGCGATGCATTCCCGGAGTGGCTGGTAGCTGCGCTTGGGCATAGATCAGAGGGAAAATGCGCGCCGGCAGTCGCGTCGTACCGCTGCCGCGCCGCGCCTCGCCGCCACTTCCCGTCTACGTCCGGAATGTATGCGCGATCTTGGCGCTTGCCGGGAAACAAATTAGGGCTGTCACGTTTTTTTTTTTAACTTAAGCTATATAAATATTTAATCAATGTTATGCGGCCTTAACGGTTTTAAGCAGATTTAATTGAGTTTTGCTCGCTAGGGCTGTATTTCGATAAGTAGGGCAAAACTTGGCTAATTCGTGATATGCAGCTATTCGGTGATAGATAATTGTGTTTTATTACCAAGTTACTACTGACTTGATAAATGTACATTTTTCAATCATTATAGTATTTGCCACATTTTTAGATATAAGTTAGCAAAACTTATTTTGTCTACTATATCACAGTAAATTTAAAAAATAGTCTGATCAATGAATCGAATTTTACAAGTAAAAAACAAAACTATCACCGATTACCCAAGTTTTGCCCTATGCACTCGTCAGTCCCATTGTATTATGATCGACGTTCGTAAGCTATAATTAGTATATTATCTAATAGACGAATGACGTAATAGTCCTGACCTCTCTCAACTTGTGTGAATATTAATCACTTTCTGGAATTACGAGTAGGTCGAAATGAACTTAGTTAAGTAATATTACCATAACATGATAAGTATATCAAAACAAAACTTTACTCCATTTAATTAAATTCCTAGAAACACCTTACAGATTTCTCAATAATCAGGCGCAAATTGTTAAACACCTATGTTTTTCTAGGCATTTTAACCGGCCCTATATTTACGTCGGCAGAGAAATCAGAAACTGGTTAGCGCAGGCGCAACGAGTCTCATTAACAACATGTATTAGGTTTATAAACACGATGTGGCTGTGTTATGAAATGAAAGTGGACAATATGTCTGATATCTACTGGAAAATCACAGCTTGTCAATTGACAAGTCGAGTCTGTCGGTAGACGCGTACCTGCCAAACAGAATTTTTCAGTATCAAGAAATTGTTTAAATTAAACCAAAAATACATAATACAAAAACATACCAGCAATGAAATCACACGCAACGTTTGACATACATTTATTTAGATTTGGATGACACTCGCGTATGCGCACAATTTATCAAACTACCGGATGTCAGTAACAAAATAAACATGATATACCCACAAAACAAATTATATACTGCATTTTACCCGTTCTTTAACTAATACAAATACATATCATTGATTTTCTTATTCGTTTGACTTTGAGAGCGCATCCAGGTGTGCTCAATCAAAGCGTTCAGAGCGCGCTACCTACGCTGCACCTACGCTCAACATGGCACTTCAAGAGATAATTATGCTGATGTAACTTGGGTGGCCACCGGGTTTGAATGAACGATCGAGTCGAGAATCGAGATGTAGAAATATCGATATTTATGTATTTTAATCGATACATTGAGACAGCATAGTGCGTCAACCGCTCGTTTAAACTTCGATTTCCAGTTTCACTCTGTAAAATACTGTTCTTCTGTTTAGTGAGTATGAGCTACCTAACTGAATTTTGATTGCGATAAAATTTTCAAAGTTTATTGAACAACGGTTCGTCCGATCGTCTTTTTTTACCCTATATAACTCGGAGTTAACAGCTAACTCAGGGATAATCAAATAATTCATCTTGCGCCACCAAGAAATAGAGGTAAACCTAGAGTTAAACTTTTAAATATTAAACCCACCGATGTGGGAGAGTTACGTCGCTGCACTCTGGGTTAGTATAAGTAATGGCAAAAGTAAATTAACGTTATGAGGTGCCGCTGATAACTTATTTTGTATTCTATATAGTTCGACGTTATAGTAAGTGAAAATTCGATACAATACCAGCAGGCAATATATTCATGAACTCATATAAAAATAAATACAAATTATAAAAAAAACTTAAAACATATTTTTCCATATTTGAAGTTTTTATCAATCAATAAACTTAGTCTCCATGGAAACCACAATGAAATTTCATGTTTAAATGTCCGTTCATTGTTCGTTAATTCATCTTTGGTCGGATTACATATCACGCCATAGACACTGCAATCCTATTTTATGTTTCGTCGATTGAACTGCAATGTTCCCAACTCAAAAATCACTATTGTCAGGTTATCTAACCCGGTGTTACTTTTTAGTGGTGCAACGCGTAAGAAGAGTTAAAACATTAGTTAGGTACTTAACTTGAAGTTTATAAACCCTACATTTATTAATTTAGCCCGACTAAACATGCAAATGGACCTAAGAAATATAGGTCTTATGTCACTTTTATCAGGATATGGTAAACTGTCTTGTTATTGAAGATAAGCTTTAGCGGAAAAACTTAAAAGAAAAGATTAAATACAAAAATAAAAGAATGTGACGCGCCGCGGGTATCTAAGACGCTCTAGCAAAGATTTTTTTTTTTTAAGATATTCTTGCACAAATATTTTAAGAATATATTCATCATCTGCCTAGCCTTTTCTCAATTATGTCGGGGTCGGCTTCCAGTCTAACCGGATGCAGCTGAATACTAGTATTTTACATGGAGCGACTGCCTATCTGACCTCCATAACCCAATTACTGGGTTACAAACACGATAGTCCTACGGTACGATTTTAAGAATCTACCCCCTTATTCATAAAAGTTGCTTAAAGTTAAGTAATGATTAACGTCTAGTTAGCCATACATTTTTTAACGTTTAAACATCACTTACCTTTAAGCAACGTTTATGAATAAGGGAGCTATTGTCAACAAAAACCGACCGACCGACTGCCTCGTTGGTCTAGTGGTCGCAAGAGCTACTGCTGAGCATGAGGTCCTGAGTTCGATTCCCGGGTCGGGCAAAGTGTTATTCGGTTTTCTATCTGGAATTTCTCAGTAGCAGCCCGGAGTCAGGATCTGTGCCCGGTTGATGACAATAGGCTCGTCTCCTATTACATGGTACTTAAACATGACTGGCGAAATGTGGGTTTACTATAGGTGCATCTCTGCCCAACCCTTTGGGGAAACAACGCGTGATGTGTGTGTCAACAAAAATACCCCCGCCTGTGAAAGATACCATTGCCAAAAATTCTGCGTAGCTGTCATTCGCAGCGCAGCGTAGCAAATACGTAGACCCAGACGAAGACCTGCTACGAGTGCGAGGGCGCTACGAGCGAGGGTGCTACGAGGGCGCAGGTAAAATAAAATACAGTTGATTTACGAGAATTTTTTGACAGAATATTTCGCGTTTCCACTGTTGGTATTTGAACAAAGGGATTCGTTCTGAGATAACAAACTCATTAAAACACTTCATAAACATTACATAAAACCATGCGACGTTATACAGTAGCCTCGAAAGTAATGTATGCGTACGAAATCGCCTGGAAACTAACACAAAGAAAATACTAAATGACCGTTTTGTTTCGGCCAACCCATTTCCGGAATGAGCCCAAATCTATTTTGCCTACTTCCTCTATTGTTTCATGTTTGTACTATTGCCTACTTTGTAACAATTTTGATTTATTAGCCTTTATCTGATTTTACATTGTTTCTAAAATGAGTTGTGGACTGCTGCGGAATATTTTATGTAGTCACATTTTGTTTTCATCATCAGCCAGTTTTTACTGCTAAACGCTTCTGTTATCCTGGTAAACTTGTGGAGAATTACCGCCATATTAATCTCCGCATTTATAAGTAGTCAGGAGTATTAGAGTGTTAATATTTTTTATTTTCTCTTTACGTGTTTGGTTGTATATTTTACAAGGTCCTACATTAATATAACAGCCGCACGGGTCGATCGATCAGGTTAAGCTACGCTTGCCGTGGTTGGTCCGTGGATGGGTGACCATCTTTACATATCAAGACCCCTCCGTGCCTCGGAAAGCACGTTAAGCCGTTGGCCCTGGCTGTCATTCGTGTATCTTTGACAGTCGTTACGGGTCGTCAGAAGCCCGAAAGTCTGACAACCAGTCTTACCAAGGGGTATCGTATTACCCAGTTACTGGGTTGTGGAGGTCAGATAGGCAGTCGCTCCATGTAAAATACTGGTATTCAGCTGCATCCGGTTAGACTGGGAGCCGACCTCAACGTAGTTGGGAACAGGCTAGGCAGATGATGATGAATTACAAGCTAAATGATAAATGATTTTATTTCTGTAAGTAGGTTTATACAATCACTTTTACACGTCAAACATTTTTTTTAAACTAGATAAGGCCGGCGTTTCCTATCTGACTACTCTGAGAAGAAAGGCCGAAACAAACTCAGAGGTCACAGTCTCTTTTAAAGTCCAGACATAATCTTGGTCAGATCATGTGAAGACCATGTAGGTTGGTGTCTGAAATGGTCTTTTGAGCTATTGTATTATTTTACATTCTACATTTTCCCAAGATGATCTGGATAAGATACCTAAAACAAAATAGTTTTACACATCAAAAAAATAACACACTATCTCAAGCCTGTTTGTCACGTTAAATACAAGTAGGTCCCATTCCGAGATAAAATCTATCTCTCTGTAATAAAAACGTGTAAAACAAGTAAAGTATTCTTATCACAGCGTTGACAGTTGACTTATAAAGGCGCTTCCATTACTTCGAAGCAATCTATGTGATTTATCCAAGTGGTTGTATGTCGCGATGTTATCGCCGTGACACATTAGCAAGTTCGCTGCGAAAACGGAATCGTTTCTCACTACGACATGTGCTAATCCCCTTATGAATGTAGTGTCAAGTCTCAAATTACGCGAGATGGGATCTGTTTTGCTACAACTATTAAACATAGGTACTGGGGGCCAACCACCACCTCTTAAAGCAGTATTATTTAAATGTTACTTCAGTGTGAGAAAGATATGGAGCTATACAGGACGTATAGCTCCATCTCTTTCCTACACTCAAGTAAGATTAAAATAGTAGTCTAGGCTTTGATATAAAGTTAAAAAAAAGCGGCCAAGTGCGAGTCGGACTAGCACACGAAGGGTTCCGTACCACCGTAACACACACACAACACTGCATTAAAAAAAATACTTACTTTAGTAAATACTTTTTTAGGGTTCCGCACCCGAAGTGTGGCAAATGGAACCCTATTACTAAACCTCCGCTGTCTGTCAGCGGGCTGTATCTCACAAACTGTAATAGAAAAACAGTTGAAATTTTCACAGATTGTGTATTTCTAACATAACATAGCATCACGCCTTGTTTCCCGGAAGGGTTGGGCAGAGACGTACCTATAGGTACACCCACATTTCTCAATAGCAGCTCGGAGTCTGGATCTGTGTCCGGTTGATGACAGTAGGCTCGCCCCCTATTACATGGGACTTAAACATAACTGGCTAAATGTGGATGTGTATTTCTATTGCCGCTATAATAACAAAAAAATTAAAATAAAGTTAAAAATTAAAGGGGGTCCTCATACAAGAAACGTAGAAAATATTGTGCGGTGGTACGGAACCATTCGTGTTCGAGTCCGGCTCGCACTTGGCCAATTTTTTTTTAATTTTATTATTTGTTGTTATAACGGCGATAGTAGTGCACACTCTGTGTAAATTTCTAGTGTCTACCTAATACGGTTCAAATATATAGACAGACGGACGGACACAGCGGAACCTTAGTAATAGGGTCTCGTTGGCACCCTTTGGGTACGGAAATATAAAAAGGGAATTGATTAGGTACTCATGCACGGTCAAATAAGGTGGCTAGAGAAAATGGGTTAGGCATTGGTATTGTGCAATATTTTAGGATTACGCAAGGAGCGGCACTTTGTAAACACGCTGTCGAAATAAATCGTGTTCCTAACGCTAAAAGGGAAAAAAGCTTCAGGCCATAACTCGAGCTTAAATTGTGAAAGAATAGTCTATGAATCATCATCTGCTACTTTTTCCCAACTACGTTGAGGTCGGCTCCCAGTCAAACCGGATGCATCTGAATACCAGTATTTTACATGGAGCGACTGCCTATCTGACCTCCACAACCCAGTTATTCGCTTTGGAAGGAGTACTTCAATAAAAGACCACAAGAAAAAGGAATCTGGTACAAAACGATCCAATCACATCCCTTGAACTCACCGTGGATAGATAATCAGCTGTTGAACAGATCTGATGCTGTTAATTGTAATTTTTGTTTTACTTCCGTTGATGATGTTTAGCACATATTAACCGAGTGTGTCCGCAACGAGGAATTTAGAAATAACTTAGATTGTAGGATTAGAGAGATAGGTTACTGTAATAGTGTTCTAGCTGTGCCACTTTCTGGTGCAGCTAGAGCACAACTACTGTGTGTACTGTTATGTTAAACAGAAATTACTGTGAATTTGTTAAGCCAACCAGGGCCGGCATAATCGCATGCGCAACAAAGGCTTTTTCTTTTGAATAAAAAAAAACTCAGTTACTGGATAAACGATACTCCTTGTTAAGACTGGTTGTTAGAAAGAATAGCATACGAATAATCTCTTCATATTAGTCGGACGATGCCCAACGTCCGAATGATTGCCGACAAAGATACAGGCCGTCGTCTTTCTTATGTTATGAGGGATTCTGATTCCGCCAAGAGAATGACCAGTTGTACCTATTCTCTGAGCCCTATGACTATTCTCTAACTTTTGTGCTCTCTATGAACCTTAATCCAATGTTCGTTTCTGAATATCAGTGCGACTGATATTCACTGATTCACTGTACTGATATTATACACACATAACAAAACACCTGTAATCCCCGAAGGATTAGGCAGAGGTGTACCTTTAGTACACCCCATGAGAGGTGTACCTTCAGTGCCCCATGTAATAGGGGGTGAGCATATTGCCATCAACCGGGCACAATTCCAGAAACCGAGACTAAGAAATTTCTGATGGAAAAACCAAATAACTCTTTGCCCGACCTGGGAATCGAACCCATGACCTAATTCTCAGCAGTAGCGCTGACTGATAGTATGCTTGTGATAATGATGTTGACTATAAATATAATTGACATAATGTATATGTACTAGCAACTAACTGTTGTGAAAGAAAAAAGCAATTTAAAAACATATATAAAAAAATTGGGTCCTATTTTGTTTGTCGTTCGGGTCCAGCGCACTGATTTAATTTCATCGTAATGAATTAACTTAAATGCTTTTTAATTAAGAAACCAGTTTGAGAAACAAAATAATGTTTTTAAAGGAGATCTAAATTAAATATAGTTAGCGACGTTCGCACGGACGTAAAAATATCGCGGCGATTTTTTTTTCGCGCACTTGATTTTCAACGCTCTGCTTAGCGCCGAGAATAGAAAATCCAGCAGTGAGTTTTTTCAACGCGTGCTATTGGATTCTCAATGTTCAGCTCAACACCGAGTGTTGAAAATCCAGTGCACGATAAAATTCCGTCGCGATAATTTTACGTCCGTGCGACGGATTTGATTAAGAAGGAATAAAAAATAATATTTCGGTACCTAATGTTTTGTTTGTAATAATAATAATAATAGGTCGGCCGGCCTAATTTTTGTAGTCTCATTTTCGTTTGCAGTTTTTACTGTTTTCTTTCAGCGATTACAAAGAATACGTATAATATGTATGAAGTTATACAAATCGCAGCTGAACAAACAATGTCACCTTGTGTTAGATTAGAACTATTGTTTAGAACTACATACGGCTATAATCAGTTATTAAAACATGTACTCTGGACCTGGAGTAATATTATGGGACCTAATTAGTTAACAAATAAGGTTAAAGGTTAGGGAGAAGGGCGAAGGGTTAGGCAGAGATGGGAGGTGTTAGGTACACCTCCATTTCGCCAGTGGTTTAAGTCCCATGTAATTGGGCCTATCAGGCGCACACCCAGACTCAAGCACCCTAATTGTGTAACACACTATCAATCACAACTTGAATGATGTTGAAGCAAATTGCTAATCCGTTGCTTCATATGCTCGAAACATTTGTCTGCTCAACACCGTAAATAACGCAATGAATGGTGTTGAACTGTCAAAATGAAACCGATTCCTACTGTAAGTGTGTTATGCAGTTGCCCCGCAAGCGACTACTAAGAAATTGTATTGTTTTTAAATTTCGCCTACAATATTTGTTACACGTTTCGCGAACTCCCCATCATAATCAAATAACCTATATCATCCCGGTACTTATTGCTCGTATGGAAATAAAATCAACGAATATTTCTTTACATACGAGATCTCGGAAATGTAATCATTAGTACAAAGGATGAGTTACAACTCTGAAATTAAAGTAATAAAACCATTCATATATCATGATTGCTTACATTACAAAAAAAAAAAAACTCTTCTTAAGTGGTATTATTATTACCTCTTATTACAAGAGGTAATAAGAGGTAAATAACATGGATACGTAATTTCTATGTATTATTGAAACTGGTTGATATAAATATACACATAATAGATGAAAATTCACGCAGACCGCCGTACAAAGTCAAATAGAATAAAAGAAGAAAGAAAATTGTTTTTCTTGAACTAAATATGCAACATGAATGTTGCGGAATTAACGCACAACCTCTTAAGGGGTCAGTGTACTCATCATTATGAACAACTTTTACTGTGAGACCAAACCTGAAATCGCGAAAAAAAACAGCTGTTCCCTACATTTATGTCTATGATTATGATTATGTCACATAACTCGTCAAAATGTAGGGAAGAGCTGATTTTTTTTTCGTTATATCAGGATAGGCCCCATAGTAAAAGTTATTCATAATGATGAGTACAATGACCCCTTAAAAGGTTGTGCGTTAATTCCAGGATGTGTTATATACGCATGAAACTTAAACTTAACAACAGTTTTACTAAATGAGGCTAATAAAATAATACACAAATTAAAACATGCAAACCAAATACCATGAAAGCAATCCTCCCGACCGATTTCGGTCTCGGTGGCCAATCGCAACGAAGATTATCCAGGTACGCAGGAGATATAGTGCACAAGCGTGTGCGCAAATAATGGCAATCCTTTACGACCGAGAGAGATCAGCCGCAGTTCCAACAGCTTTACGTACTTTCCGAGGCATGGGGGTATCAACACCACCAATTTCCAAACTCCGGGCTGCTACAAAGAAATTCTTAATGGAAAAACCCAATAACTCTTTGCCCGACCTGGGAATCGAACCCAGGATCCCACGCTCAGCAGTAGCGCTTGCGTCCACGATACCAACGGGGCAGTAAAAAAACAGTAATCGCAGCATCAAGTGGTCAACTCAGCCTATCGCAGTCCACTGCTGGACATAGGCCTCTCCCAGTCTGCGCCACAACACCCTATCCTCCGCATCCAGTCTGTCCCAGCCACCTTCTTAAGGTCGTCGGTCCATCTATCTAGGGGGTGTCCCACACTACGTTTGCCGTTACGTGGTCTCCATTCCAGGACTCGTCTGCTCCACCGGCCATCGGTCTTTCGACAAATATGACAAGCTCACTGCCACTTTAGTTTGCTTACTCTGCAGGCTATGTCGGTTAATCCGGTTCTTTTCCGGATAACTTCATTCCTGATTTTATCCTTTAAAGAAACTCCAAGCATAGCCCAAAAAAAAAGTGGATAAATTGATCGGCTACGCTAAATAAAAATCACGAATCCGTGTCGAACAAACACACTGACCGAAGAAAAATACGTATTTACTCTACTATGTACTACCAAGCCTAATATAAAGAAATGGTTACATTATCCCCGTCTCGATCATTCTCAGTGGCCGTGATCTGTCAGATACATGATCTCGGTAATGAAACCTATACCCCTAGCTCAATTCAGTGTGGCGCCAATATTGTTCGCATTAGGTACATAGACAGTAGACTGACAAGTTTTACTTGGCTACACGAAAATATTTACAAGAAACACATACCTACATACAGAGGAAGTTAGATTGAAAATATTGATAGGTATCTACTGAAAAATAACGCATCAAACTTAAAAGTATGTTTTGAGATCAAAGTTTAAACGGTTGAGTATCAAGTCTTCTTTAAATGTGTTCATGGAAAAATAGCTTTAGAGATCGAGTTTTAAATGTAAATATCTAAAAAGCTGTTCGTTTTTGACTCAATCATAGTCAACAGAAAGCCGAACAACATGTTTTTTTTACCGTACTAAAAAAGTCCTCGCAAACCACGCCAGGGGTAAAAACTAGTTATAAATAAATGTTTAACGTGCACGTGTACTGTTATACATTGACAAATTTGTCGTTGGTTCGTCCTTTTATACGTGACGAAGCAATATAATACATAATAACTATGATCCGTTGTGGTCTTAAAGAAAGCGTGGATTTTTAAGAACAGTGCATAAGCGGGAGCGTTCTTTAAAAGGATATTAACACTCGTTACGCCAAAAGTAAATACAAGGGCAAGAAATACCATGGCCACTTTGACACTTATTCAAAAATGGAATGATGAATTACAACGACAATGACGTGAGAGCAGGAAACGAGTATTCCATTTTCAAAACAAAAACGTCTCTTTTATATTGATAGTTGGATGACGTTGTTTTGTCATTTCAATTTCAAATGAAGAATGTCGACGATATTTCGTCCCAAGGTTAAAAACCTAGTATTTAGAAAAGTGTGTAATATCTGTTTGTTATTTAATTTACTTATCACTTTACGTTGAAAACATGTCATGTTATAAAATGGAAGCAAAAACGGCGTAAAAACACAGTTTTATTGTTTTTCACATAAAACCCTTTTTCATGTTACTTTAGGGCGTGTCGGAGTCATAAGTCGGTGTCAGATACTTGAATAAAGACACATGCTATAAGGTCGACGTCTTTGTAAGCTAATACCTACTTTGTTTTCTTTTCTGTGACATAATAAAGGGCGGGACATATTTGGGACAACGCGAAATACGACGTGTTGTTTTGTCTTGAATCAATGACAAGATGATTTTTTTTTTGGTTTACAAAGACTCCTGCCGTTCTACTTTTTGGTTTCCTTCTAAAGAAAATTTCTAAAAAAGAAAGATGGTGGATAAAGGGAGTTATTCTACCATTGCACGGTATATAAATCATTGAGGATACGAATTAAACCTTGATATTAAAAAATACATTCACGTCATAAACATGAACGTTTCCTACCTAAAATATGTGAGTTTTTCAACGACTCGACGACTTTTACTCAAACATAAATGTAATTTTCTGGTGTGAAACAAATTTATTCCATGTTGTAAGAGGGGCACATCTTGGTAGGTTTATAAATAGCCTGTATTATATTCGAGAATTGTTTTTCATAAACATATTTTCTTGGTACACCGTTTGTCACTCTTGCCTGACTAATTTAGGAACATTTTCTTCGTACATCTTATGTCATTGTTCTACAAAAAGCTTCTACTGTACAAACACTTACCTAACCCAAAATTTGGGGTTAGACAAAACAAAGATGTTTTTGTTGTTTTTCGGAGCAAAAGTGGCACATTAGTTCTTTTCGGGCTGGGCTCTCCATGTTTTACATTTCCCCGAAATGTAGCTCAAATATACCTTTTAAATGAGTGGCTTGAGAATATTACTCAATTTTTTAGGGTTCCGTACCTAAACAGAACCCTATTTCTAGGCCTCCGCTGTTCGTCTGTCCGTCCGCCCGTCTGTCTGCCAGCGGGCTGAATCTCATGAACTGTAATAGGTAGACCGTTGAAATTTTCATAGATTGTGTATTTCTATTGCCGCTATAACAAAAAAATATAATAAAAATTTAATTAAAAATGAAAGGGGGTGCCCATACAAGAAACGTCTTTTTTTTACTAAAGTATTTAAAAAGAATGTGTAGCGTTAAATATTGTACCGCGGTACGGTGGTGTGCGAGTCCGACTCGCAATTGGCCCGTTTTTTTTTCAACTACAAAGTATGTCAAATACAAGACCTTTAACAAGCCGAATTTGCGAACCACATCGTCTATAATGTCACATTTCTGACCATTATGACACCCAGAATTATCTTCACGCCCCACGGGGCAAAGGCCCAGCCTGTCCCACAGTAGAAACATGTGAAAATGTCAGGAAATAGCACAATGTACCGTGGACCTTCCTCATTAGTGGCTTTTGTGACGCCTCACATTATAGACCCTTATTGATTGCTCTAGTATTGTTCGTTATATTTTCACTATTCTGGTTTAATCGAGTGTTTTTCTATCACTCAGATTTTGTACGTCCGATTGTGTCCTTTGTCACGCTAAAGAAAATCGTGTCCAAAATTACTTAGTGCTGTTGCTTAGTGTTATTAGTGCTGTTTCGAGAGCCCCAAAAACCCACTTTCCAACGACATCATAATTCATTTTTAAAACCTTTTTTGTACAGAACATATAAGGAAAATCTATACCCCAGTAATCTCTACTTAATTTATATTACGTACATACATATGTATATACATATTTATACTTCATGTACAAAACGTGGTTCATAAGGCCTGTATCTATTCAACACCCGAATTCTGCACTGATGCACAATACGACCTTTTCCCGAACTTTTATCTTACGCAACAAGCCCCTACATTCTAGTGAGAACCATCCCTACGCGCCCTGCGTCTTACCGTACATCTTCGGGTAGGTCAGGCTCCCGAGTCCCGGGCAAGAGAAACTGAAAGTGCGCCAACCAGTTCAAGTGCAGATGCGGGCCGGGAGAGGAGCGGGGCGGGGGGCGTGACCCGGTCGCAGCCCCGGGCCCAGCCAGGAGACTGCGATGTGTGTCACCAAATAATACGGATGACATTGTTGGGAAACCAGTAAAATCTATTTTGAACACAGTTCCTAGAATCCACTACGCTTAATTTGTCCTAAATGAAAAAAATAAATGAAAATAAGCCGCCATATTGTCAGTTCTTTTTTCAAAATAAAAATTTATCCTCAGAGCAAGCCGTAAAAAGTTTCCTATAATTACCTGTCATGCTGAGTATTTATTTTGCTTTGTCTGTGGTCGTCTTTTTAATGGAAATCAGTAATTAAGGACTTTGCTAGTGTTTGCTCTAGTCATGGCTAATGGCTTATGAACTCGTCCAATTATTGTAAATTATGTTTACGACGACAACTTTTAAGTTGGGATTTATGCAAGATATTTGCTGTTCGACTTGAATCTTGAATAGTAAATTCAGTAAAGTATTATATGTTTGGGTTGAGCCATCGAAGAATACACTGTTTGAATGGCATAACATTATTATAAGGTTACAGGGACAAATCCCTGTAACAAAGCAACATAATATCAGTTTGTACTCCTTGTATGTTCGTAATTTTAAAAGCCATTTCAGTGTAATCAAACCTACCAAACAATTCAAATCCTTTATAGCAGTCTTGTCTTTTTATAGAAGATCAATCAGTTTAATTCCATTACTTGATTGAGTCGATTCACGATTGATCATTAGTGCCTTGTTATTGTTTACAACTGATAATAATTGTTTATATGACCTCACAAATGACCCATAATAATAACATTTTTATTGTAAAACACAGGTTAATTGTTCAACTGATAGATTAAGTATGATACAACTGTACAATGGTACTGTTTTTATCAGAATTTTTATACTTGTAACTAATCTCTAGGATCCTATTTTTTACCAAGCTTAGTTAAAAGTACTTCGCGCATCATCTTCAAATAAACAAAAAAAGAACAGAACAAAGTACCAGATAATGTTACGGATAATATTTTAATTACAGCACTCAACACCGTTCTAATTACACTGTTAAGTTTTCGTTAATTACGCTTTTTTTTGAGCGAATCTAAGTGAGCGTAAAACACGGATGATGCGATCGTTGCAAGAAAGATGTACGTATATTAAGGAAAATGGGAACCGCTTACCGGCCAAACGACTTCTCGGTATCGTTGAGTCAGGCAGAAAGTCCCGCCATTTTGGAACAAGAATGTGATATTTTGAAAAAAGAACTAAGTATAGGAAGAAGCGATATAATATGCTATAAGGAAAGTGCAGAGAGAGTTAAGTTTCTTGGAAATAAACTGAGTAATAAAATTGAATCAGTTTTTATTTATATCAGTCACCATCATCATCTGACTGCCTAGCTGTTTTTCCAAATATCCACGGGTCGGTTTCCAGTTTAATCGGATGAAGCTGAATACCAGTCACTGCGTATCTAATATCCACAACCCAGTTGCTGGGTCACCTGACACCCCTTGGTATTTTGTTAAGACTGGTTGTCAGAGTTTCGGGCTTCTGAGTCCGCGTAACGACTGTCAATGATTAACGGTAAAATCATTATATCGGTCCCATTGATAAAATTTAACAAATTTACAGAAACAAGACATAATTTGTTTTAAAAACACTTTTGCATATCAAAAAGTAATAATAACATTTTTAATTAGATGAGGTCGGTGTTTCCTAACCGACTACTCTGAGAAGAAACACCGACACAATCTCAGAGGTCACAATCTCTTTTAAAATCCAGACATTATCTTGGTCAGGGGCCGTATTCCGGTCCGAAAAAGGGATGGTGTTATCTGTCATGTATAGTAGGTTTCTCTCGCACACTGGAATCATGATGGCATTAGAACGTCATAATATAGCACCTGATCATGTGAGGGCCATGAAAGTTAGGGTCGTGTCTGAGATGGTCCTTTGAGAAATCATCACATTGAAAATCTACTCTCGTAACACTAAAGTCATTTAAATAGCTATAATTGCGGCGTACCGAATGACGAAGGATATAAATCGAACAACTTACCTTGAATTAACCTTTAATACCTTGAAAAGACAGCGTGATTATGCCTAGCGATCGCGATCCGAAGGAAATTAAGGGAACATGATTGTAAGTGCAAATCAGTCGTAATGACTTGATTACGTTCCCATTATGATGATGATAGGATTGTTAATGTGGCTCTATTACTTGATGATAGAGGAAACTGTATTTAGTTACATCATGATTCATGGATAGGTTACTTTGATTTTGCTTGTTCTGAAAATGTAGATAGGTATGTCATATTTTTGAAGCAGTGTGATTAATTAGAAGATTGTTTGCCAAGGGAGCAAACAACTATTTTGAAGGCGAGTGTTTCTTTAAATCCTGAGCACAACGAGGGATTCAAAGTACGTCACTTGAGCTTCAAATAGTGTTGCTCCCGAGGTGGACACTCTACTTTTTATCATCCTCTATGAGAAAATAAGTAAATGCAAAAAGTTTATGAATCAGAATAGTACATTTATTTATTTACATACAATTGGGAACAATAAGACATATCATAGAAATAACATATATTTTTATAAAACTAAGTAAAAACATAATTTGAGTACACAATTAGGAACGAGAAGGCGGAATGCATTTCGCGTTTTTTTTATTTTTTCACAAACTTTCTTTTTAATTTGGCTCGCGCGCGGTTTGCTTTATAATACAGCCTGTTACTTGTTAATACAATGTTCGTGATTGATCTCTTTGGTGATTGGAACTTTTACTAACAATATACACATTCTAAATTCAAATCACTTTTAGTCCCTATGGATTAAAGAGCTATTTTAGTCCCTGTTTACGAAGAATAAACAAGCTATTTTTGAAGAGATTATTTTTGTGATTATTTTAGTTATAGCATGTTTAGATATCGATACCATCACGTCTGCGGAGTTTCGCTAGCTAATTTAATTTGACCCTGTATACTAATTTCTTATTCTATCCTATTCCAATTACTATGCAGTGTGCATTTAATTTAAGTAAACATAATATTTACTTACCGTAAAACAGCAAAAGTATACATTAAAGGAGGACATAAATTTCCCGATAATTATTAATTAATAGGACATTATTTATTCAACACTTAATAAAATTATTACTTTATTTTATATGAAATTATGACAGCGTTTTTCTTTTAATGTTCTTTTTATTCTTTGTTCTTGCATTAAATTGGGTTATGGCGATGCAGAGCTACAGTAATTTAACCCGATATGGCTTTATACAGCTTGTTTAATAAAAAGCACACTTTATGAAAATTTTATGAAGTTCACCTTTCGTTTTACGTTTTGAGTAATTTTATTACTACACGAGTACCTACTCCTATTAAATTTACCTTTTTTGTGTCTTTGCATACAAAGCCATATTTGCAAACAAAGGTTTGCAGTGAGTAAATGGGAAAAAATATGGCTTCGATTCAATCTAAAAGCAATTAGTGTCAAGACTCACTTATAATGTAAAGTGACAGGTAGAACATATAACATTAAAGTTAAATTAGGTTAAGTAAAACCACAAACACAAACCAATTGTTCTGCCCATTTCTTGAATCCTTATAGATAACGACGTAGCTTGTTAAATAAAATATTATCAATCGCAATGGAATGCTCATTCATAAAACGTCGAGTGTTCGTTTCATTGAAAACTGTTATGTAATATTGTTTAGGTACTCTGCGAAAAATTAAACTCGACTGACAATAACAGAAACAGCCAAGCAGTGTACCTACCTACTCTCGTCTCTGGACACAAAAGTTTAGGTACATACATAGGCTATCTATTATTATTTGGTTTATATAGAATTCTGATACATACACCTTTGAAATATTTTAACCAGATGTTCGGAAATTGCTTGTACCGTTTGTGTGCATTAAGTCATAGAATTAATAACATTCAAAATCAAAATCAAAACTTTTTATTTCACATAAGCCTACATGGGCACTTATGAAACGTCAGAAGCTAGGTGCACGGTTCCAATTGGTCGTTTCCTATGGTGAAGAACCGGTAAGAAACTCCACGGTTAGACCTTTAAAAATAATTGGCTTTTAAGCATGCAAGCATGGGAGGACAGTGTAGGCCTGTCAACAAGTACCAGGTACTTAACAAAATAGAAAATGGTCTACAAATCTACAGTCTATAAAGCCTATAACGTTCTCACATTCACAAAATATAAAAGAATCTATTTAAAAGACAAGACTATATAATGTAAAATAATGAAAATATTATGTTCTGGAAGCATGTAAAAACAATAAAATAAATTAAATTAAAGTAATTTGGGAGCAGTTAATAGACATTTACGTAAATAGTTACTGAGGTACCAGGGAGGCCACATGTGCAGAAGGGATTAGCCTATTTGGTCTATTTAGGTGTCATATATATAAATAAAATGTTATTATTTGACTATCTAATCTATCTATTATCTAATAGGTACCAACAAATAAGTCTTATCTTATTATACAACGTACCGCTACAATGGCGATATTAATTTAACACACTGGTAGGGCTAGTGGCCAGTAATCATAAAAATTATAATAAGAAAATAATTCGTAAATTGAAAAATTTAAATTTCAAACAAACTACGTAATAACGCTCTCTTTCCTTCAATTCGCCTACAACTTTGCACGTTATTCATTTTAATTTCATTGATTTGATGTTATGATCCGTGACCCCGGCAAATGACCTTAGCGCTACAATTCTTAAGTGCACGTTGCTCCAAGATGCTATTTTAGAAAATTGTAAATAAATCAATAATTAATAACGTTCAATGAAATTTAAATATCTTCATAAAACGATAATGAGAAACCGTATAATAAGTGTGTTAAATTAATGTCCTCATTAAAGCGGCACGCTGTATATATTTTTGAATTTCAGACGTCAAAAATTGCAGGATAGGACTTAAGACTAGGTATAATAGTTTAGTCAAATTCGCCTCAAGTAGAAGCTGCTAATATCTAGCAGGACAGTGGGATGATCACAAGACAAGATCGCTTGTAAAAACAACATCAAACTCTTTACAAACGAACAAATAAATACAACTCCAACAAAACACGTTGGTAGGTATCAAAGTGTTTCACATACAAATCGTGATATATTGTGCAAGGGTGTAGCATTTCGTCGGCGAAGCACTGGAGCGCCCTACTTAAGAGTTATTGCTAAAAATATTTAGTTTAGAATGTTGGTGGTCCATTTTACCTTCGAGAGTTTGTTGCAGGAAATGAGAGTTGCATGTTGAATTGGAATATACATATGCTTAACGGATGAGTTTGACGGAATATAAATTGAAATTGTTAACATACCTAGTGTAGCTTTTGCGGATTTCATCAATCTTGTAAGTTTTGAAACAGAAATATACGTTAACTATACATTTGTGAAGTTTTGTATCCTTAGTTTTAAACTTTAAGAGTTACATTGCATGATTCACCACCATCTTGACTTAATGGTGGTATCGCGGACGAACCTAATTTGGGAATGGTGTCAAAATGTTAACAGCTTTTCAAACAAAAATTGCAAATGATCATAAAACTATGCCAAAAAATTCCTTGGCTGCAGTAAAAAAGGGAAATAAATACGAATGACATCAGCTGCGTATCTTTTCATTCAGGTCGTAGGATAGTAGGTACTGTGAAAGAAACGTGAAAATTAATGATACTCGTAGGCAATGAGCCAGCTACTTGTCACTTTTTACACACTTCTACTATCTCTCAAAGTCTCAATCTAATACGTCATCAGACAAATAATCGCATGAACGAACGCTAAGAAAATCGCAGACGAGGAGTAAACGGTTTTCTTAGCGTTCGTTCATGCGAATTTTGGCCGGCTCCCGACTTCATTCGACATTCACTACTTGCTAGTCGTGCTACATCGAAAATAGAAATGTCGAAAAAGTAAAAACGAAATCCATTACCGTTATATCTCTAAGCTGGCAGACGGCAGCCAATCAAAAGTTTTAATGAAGCGCGTCCTTATCGAAGGCAACAGATACAGCGGAGTGCGTATCGATTGGGCTCCCGATGTAGGTCACAGGCTGCGGGTCAAAGGTCACGGGTAGGTCACCTCGCCCAGCCTCGTCAACGTAAATAGTCTGAAGCAGGGCTGTCACGCAATCGAAATCCTTGGCCTGGGTGCATCCTTGGGAAAAGTTATGACCGTGTGATTTGATCTATGATGTGCATAATTGCATATAGTTGTGCAATAATGCATGTAAATGAATGCAAAGTATAACTTACAGAATATTTTCTGAGAACACATAGGAATGAATTTGATTTAGGAATAACAACTAGTCTATCTACTAAACTTATCAAATTTTATATTCCTATTTGCATCTTTTTCTTTAATATTGAAATATGAAATCTAATTGTTAAGTGCCTTACTGCACATAAAGTCAGGGAAATTAATTGGTAATCTAATTGACTAACAACTTAAATTGTCCGTATATTCAAATCACAGCTGTCATCATCCGTGTCTTTGACAGTTGTATGAAATTGCTATAACACGGCAAATTGACGTGTAGATTGTCAATTAACTTTCCCGTTCCTCTTCCTCGTTCTGCGTTATTCATCAATGATTAAAACAAATAACTACATGGTTACTATTTATAACTGTTAATTACGCAACAAAAATTCTAGCCTATTTCTGGCAGCCCTGCTAAGTTCTCCCCACGACCCGCGTCTCGCCAAGGAGGCTGGCAACTCCAGCTACGCCCTTTGTTTACCCCTGCCCGTCGCGATCGTAAAACGTTGCTATAAAAATACATTGTTTAATGTATGTCGCTGCACAATTACGAATCGTGGTCAGTTTGACGTCAGACGTATACATATGAAGATTGTGGAGTTAAATGTTTTCTTTTTCAGACTTCCAAATGTATCTTAAACTGAAATCAATGAATACTACCACTGCAGGGCAAATACCTGTTCCGTTGAAGGAACTAGCATTGAAAACTATGCTTTCTCACTGAGTGATGCCGATTTCAGACCAGTCACGGTTTCATAGCGAAGTCCATAGAGGCCAAAAGTCATTAGCATCTAGGTTTTTATGGAATATCTAACTCAAACCAAGTCGTAAGCGGCTACGTTCAGCAAGAATATTATATTAATTTCCTAGCCACTTTGTGTAAACAGAACTGTGGAATTCTACCACATACATAAATAATAGACAAAGACATTACACTATCTGGGAATCAAAGGAAAACATAGTATCGGATGGTTGAATGCCCACGCGGCTTTATAGGTCATTCGGGAGAAATGGCCTAAAGTTATTACGAAACTGAGATTACTTTTGGCACACTTAGATATTGCCCTAGATTGTGAGATACTAAACTAAACTTGTCAGCTTTGTACGATATAACCAAGTTCTCTTGATTAAATTCTATCGCGGTCTGCCTCTTCTTGCTTTGTATTGTAAGTTCCCATTTATTCACCATTCATTGTTTACGTGCTATCTCTGACAAAAGTATTTGGGCAAACAATCGTACCATTTGGTGATCACAAATTATCATACAGACAGCAATCTTAATAAAAATAAACAAGGCTTTGCACCTGAAGCCTTCACCATCGCTGCACTTTGAAGTTCTCGCTCAAACATAAACTCAAATCATCCCACATCGTAGTCCTTATTTGTTAGATACCAAAGATACCAAATTATACACTGTCTAGTAAACAGACAAGCATGTAATGTTTCACTCACTATTCATCTCAGAGTATCAACCAGTCATGGCAGACATCTCAGCACATTCTCTAAATAAGAAACTCCGTGTTAATTTGTGTTGGTTATGTAAACAAGCTATGCACTTTCTCACGCTCGCCTGCTTTGAATGCACAAAGCCAATTTTCCACAAGAGCAAAAACAACACAAATTCAATTAGGGAAATGGTTTCTGTTTTGCGAAACAGGAGATCGGAATTTATAGGGGTAATGTAAATAGTGGTGCTGAGGTCCAATCAACAGATTGAACCCGTTACACAGTTAGTAAACATAAAGTACCAACTGCTGCAGACGGAAGGAAGCCTCGAGATTTATGTGTGATTGTATTGCTTCCGGTGCTTTCAAATGATTGAGTTACATTGAAACATGGTTGCCAGAATATAACTTTATGATTTATGGCGTTTTGCAAAGGTTTACTGATGTTTTAACGGACACTTTAAAAGACGCAAAGTCCCATGATGCAATTGCTACCAACAATTCAACAAAATCTAAAGAAATACTAAAGTTATGCAATATAGAGAATACGGGTAGAAGAGAATAAAATAATGCTCGGAACTACCTATCCGGACACAATACATTATCCATTGACGAAACACGACCAAATTTAAACGAAGTGACTAAATTGAATGATCAATCATATCAGCCATCAGTCTTAATGACTAAGGCTAAGCAGTAATACCGGACTTCACCTACACTAGGGCATGAACACACGTGCTGCGTCCAATATCGATCGACTTTGTACTTTCATCGGCTTAACGATGTAGACCACGAAGGCAAAATGGCGGCTTCATCAAAAATGCGGGACACTCGACTGCATTGACGCCGCATTCAATGAATCTTGGATGTGTTTAATACATCGAAATTGGCCGATTAAGCAAGGAAGTTAAATTGTGCATTAACGTAAGCGAAGAAAAGGAGACAGATGAATCATTATATTTTGTAACAGGAGATTTTTATTACAATTGTTTTATTGCATCATCAGTAATTAGTATGCAAGGATATGGACAACAATAAAAATTATATGACATGAACCTGCATAAATCGATGTTAGCTTTTTTATTTGAATTCTGACACTAGGTACCTATTTTTGCCGCTAACCAGCACTACCGTGTATCGATTTCTTTATGTCATGGATGCATTGCAATTATTTATATAATACCTTCGAATGACGAGATTTACAAGTTTACCGCATCAGTTGGGATGGGACATCCGCCAGATCCGTTTTAGAAACGGATCCATCAGATGCGTTACTTACTTCAAATAAAAGTTATTTAATGTCTTGTGTGTTAGAGCCCTAAAACTCGTAATTTTGTCACCGGAATTGCAAAATTGCTTATGAAACAAGACTATCGCAATCTCGAGTCGTTATTAGTATTGCTCATAATATTATGCATGGGTCCGCTACGTAATCACTCGGCTAATCGTGAATTAGATAATTATGTATGATACAGACAAAGTACCATCTAGCTAGTTTTTACATTCACTTCGTCCTAAGTTGAGCAATGTGTCTCTTTGGTTGCACAAATAGTGTGGAATATTTGACGTGTGTTTTAGAGAACTTTTCGTAAAACATTTCCTTCGAAGGTAGGTATTAAAACAGCAGTGGCGCAGCTACAATTATCATTAGAGGGAAGCCGAAGAAAAAATTGTTCAGTTCTCATAAACTCAAACAAAAAACTGTAGGTTTTTAATCTTATGATTTATTAAACTGGTATTAAATATAATTATGTAATGCGATGTGATACACAGTTACACACACAGGTGTATCATATTATTTGGCAATAGTAGACATTAATAAAAGTGGTTGTTCCGAAGGGAAGCCGATAAGAATCAGGTTGTCTGAAGGCTACGCCCCTGTAAAACAGCCTAATCAGCCTATAATGTTCCCACTGCCGGGACACAGGCCTCCTCTCTTCGAGAGGAAGTGGGTTGTAATCTACCCCGCGGGCCCAGTGCGAGTTGGTAAATGTCACATGTTTTCGAAATTTTGTTTCTAGGACATACCGGATTCCTCACGATGTTTACCTTCACCGTTTAGAGAGCAGTGGTAATGAAATTATTTACACAAAGTAAAGCGCCTGCGTGGGTTCGAACCCACGACCTACAACTCGTAAGTCGGGGCCGTTACCACTTGGCCACCACTGCTCTTTAAAACAGTTACAAGTAGAAAAGGAATATAAGCAAGGAACTGTTAGCTTCAATCAGTTTCGTTGCCGACACCTATCTACTTTATGTATAATTATGTACTTACACTATTTACAAGTAGTTCCGATAGCAAAATGATGAAAATGAAAGAAGAATGAACAGTCAATGAAATAGATACGTTGCTTTACAAGTATTGAACCCACATATACGAAGATCTTTGAAAATTGCGAAAGCATAAATACGGTTTCGCAGGAAATTGGATACCATTCCAAGGTACAGAGAACAGTTGTCGAGGAAATCGAAAACCTGAAGGACTTGAGTGCTCTCGGACTTTGTGCAATTTTTACACATATCTTGACAAATACAATGTTTCTATACGAGAATCGGAAGATTGATAGTTTCATGCTAGTATACGTACCTAAAGTGAGTCTAAAATACATAAGGCGAATTCGAGCAAAATTTTATACCTAGTATAAGTCTAATCCAGCGAATATTTTTTTTTTTATTTTTGACAGATTTTCCATACAAATACTGTCAGACGTCAATTTTATTCCGCGGATAAAAGATATCTGACTTCCCCGTACTAACCCATCAAGATCTACATTGAATTCAAGTGTATCAATCAAAGAATGTTTTCCTTGTTTTTAACTTTTAATTTTGTTTTCTTTTTTAAATACACTTGCTCTTCAAACTCACTTTAGACATTGGCAGAATAGTCGACATCGGCTTTGCTTGTCATTTATTAAAAATAGAATAAAATAGATATCTGACTTTGATTAAATCAGTCCTTAGTCGACGTAAAGTAAAATGTAAAAGAAAGCTTTGAAAGTAAATACAAGAAAGATATAAATGTAACCTAAGACCAACATGCGCACATAAGCCACTCGCATAAGCAATATTCACAGCGACACGCCGACGCCCCACAGTTACACACCAGTTACGAGCGAGCAAAATACCCAGTTTCACTAGAACAACATTATTTATGCACCGTTCAGAATAAGGTTCTATAGCACGTTGCAATTCGCATCACACCGCTTGTTAGTAGAAACATGCAAGCAATTTGTTCCGAAATTGAACCACGTTCTAAAAAGAACGTTTTTGTTCTCTCAAACACAAAAATGTGCATTGTTACGATCGCCTGCACACATCGCTCCTGAAGCGGCTGCTACATTTGCGTTATTGTGGGCGCAGTCGGTGAGGCCTGAAATGAGGGCGCCGGATCGATACAGGCAGACTGGTAGACACAACAGAACGTTCGGCGGCCGCGCACTCAGCCTTATTTTGCGTCTAGGACCTCCTCCCCCTCTCCCCTTCTCTGCACATTAAGTTAAGAGCCTTCAAAACAACCAATGCGATGTGATAACGACTATTTGGAGGACTAGAAATAACAGCTGCAACTGCACTGAAATGTATCCCAAAGGTGTAATGTTCTGTGCATGTTGGAAATAGTTTTCAAGGTTCTGAAAGCAAAGATTCCAAATGTGTTCTGGTGGTCGTTCCGCTTAGTTTATGTATCGTGAGAATACACGTTCTCTTATTTCTTTTTAGTGCTATCCCGACCCCGCAGTACGGTCCGCCTAACCGCGTCGGTAGCGAGCACCAATTTGATCCGTAACATGTATTCAGTTCCAAGGTTCCACTAATGCTGACACGTTTGTTTCTTTTAGTTTTCACACAGAATCGGGCTAAGTAACGACGACATAACAACAATGAGTTTCTGGTAGTGAATTACTGTAGAAAACACCTTTACAAATACGTTATTATTTGTGGAGTATGAAGGCCTTAAGGCTGTTGACCCCTTGCAGCCTCAAGGATGGAAGCGATTGCACGCGCTGTGTTATTTAGCTGTACTCTGCGTATTGAATACAAATACTTGATGGCTTATTTTGAATATTCAATAACGTCTTCGATTCCGCTTACCAACACTTGCACTATATAAATAGACTTTGCCATGAAACGACTATTGTAATTATCTAACGATACTAAAATATATCTATATGTGGTAGGATTAATAATATCCATGATAAAACAACTTTGATTAACAAACATTTTCCTTTAGGTTTTCTGTAATCAAAACTAAGTATAATTAATTACCTATGGCAATAGGCAATAATTGTATTTTGTTTTATATTTCAATTTATATCTAATTTTGTCTAATTTTATTTAATGTTGTCTAGTTTTTAATGTTATCTAATTTTATGTTATTTTGTTTAGTTTTATACATTTTCATTTAATTTCATCTTTTGTCTAGTTTTATGTAATTTAACCTAATTTTGTACCTACTTGTATGTGTACTTGTATGGACCGGTAACTTGTATGTGTGGTGCAAACTGTAAATATAAGTTGGTTATTTATTAATAAATAAATAAATAGATTGGAACCTACCACAAGAGCTCGAAGCGAATCGTCTCTCAATAACAAAAAACCAAAATCCAGTGATCTATTCACAATCTTCATTCATTCATTGGTCAAGAAACAAATATAATGACACTCAAAATTTTTTTTTTATGATAATGACTCATTCAATAAACTCTTGATGGTTGTAATTACGTTCGTGTAAGTTTGGAAGTTACGCAAGTGATCCAAGCCAAACTAATATTCAAATAGAAACAAGTTAGGTACTTTTATTTCCAGTAATAAGGAAACATTTGAATAAGAATTTCCTACAAACTATTGATATCGGTTCGATAGAATTGTTATTTCTGTAAATATTCCTTTATTACAAACGTTTATAGCAATTTTATTTGGTGAGATTGACAATAAAATATCTGCTTTATGCCATAACTCGTTCGTAATGGTAATGTTACAGTTCCGTACAATAAATTTTAATGTTGGTAACATTTCTGTTTTGTGTCTCCTGATTAATGGACGAATGTTTCTGTATTTTCTTTTATTAAATCAACCTGGTAGCTGGATATTTGCAAAAAGGTTCGTGAAAATCGTTGCTGTTTTTGTATAGCAACAGTGAGTTGTTTTCTGTAACCAGTTCTATTTATTTATGTCTGAAACCTTGTTCTATATTTACCTCGGAATTCATAATTCTAAGAACCATTTAATCTAAACTAGTATTAGGTATTGTCTAACATGACTATCTTTTCTCGTAAAGGGAGCCGACATGCATTGAAAAACCAAACCAACATAGTTTTGGCAATGCAAAATCCTGCAGGCAATGCTCAAGAGTAGAACCATGTTGGTATCAAAACTAACAACTGCACATACAAATTGGCGTTGCCTGCGAGCACCATTAACCTGATTCTCTTTGTTGACTTAAACAACGCGGGATGACTCGCAGCTGATACATTCTACGGCCTACTTTCAGACATACGGAAATTAAATCCCTGTTAGTAAGCACAAACAAATAACTTATAACGTTCCGTGTACCTTGTGTCTATGTAAAAAACTAATCGTTATCATTGTACATGGCTTATTTTGTAGGGCCTAGGGGTAGTGTAATTCTTTACTATTATTAAACTTGGCGGATGCTTTCAACAGATGAAATGGTCTACTACAAAATTACGCTTCATTATCTGCTCTCTGTTGGTGTCTTCCCAAATCCTGTTAGCTAGATTTATGAAACCGTAACAAATAAAACGGTCGATATTTAATTTTCTTACGCTTCTTACTAAGATTTAGCTGTCTTATAGAACAAAGCTCAAACAATGAATGGAGACATTGGATATATTGCTATTTATCTAGTGCAGTGTGTATCTAGACAAATTGCACATTTGGATGTGACCAGCTTACAGACGGGTATTATCGCGGCGCTCTGCATTTCTGTGCAATATCGCTGTAGCACGCTAAATAAGTTTACGTGTCTCTATCCATTTAAATGTAAAACGATATATTTCTGTCTCTTACTTAGAAAACAGAAACTATAATAAATACAGCTGACATTTATGAATACGGTAAAAGGAAAACAGTTATTTAGTTGGAAAATGACACCAAAAAATGACCTAGTGAAGAGGCTTTTATTGAACAGCACTAAGCTTGATGGATAGGCAGAAAACATAAAGGCGGTAGCTAGAACATTTTTCAGGCTTGAAGATTTCTAAGCTCTTTTAAACATTAAGTCTTGGGTTCAAAATGATATATTTTTTGCTACATACAGTTTCGCAAATAACAATTTAATTCGCGCATGTCCTGATTGTTGATATACGGGTGTGGGTCGCAGCAGCAGCCGTCATATCTCGTAACAAATTCTTAATTAAATTTCTACGCAATAAATCTGCGTGGGTGAAGTGGGCGTTTATTTATGGCGACCATAAAGCGATGCATAAAGGACATCATCCAGATAAGTCCCATGTAGTTAAGATCTGCATTCGTAGTCTTTGGCAGTCGTTACGGGTAGTCAGACGCCCGAAAGTTTGTCAACCAGTTTTATCAAGGGGTATAGTGTTACTCAGTAACTGGGTTATGGAGGTCAGATAGGCAGCTGCATTCGGTTAGACTGGAAGCAGACCCCAAAATAACTTGACTTTAATTACGATCTGCAGCAAATCTTAAACAAATGAGTAACGCGATTTTTACAAGACTTTTTACCGTCATTATGTTAAAACGATTTAAGTGTCGTTGACTTATCGTACAGTCATGATCGTCATAACCAAAGAAGGGATTGCAAAGATATTTTTTTATAATTAAAATCAAATTGTTTAAGTGTTTTCTGCCCACTGCCTTATCCTTTATTCAAATTAAGGCCTTGCTGAGTACGTATTATTACTTGAAAAACAATACTCCTGCGTAATAATTTTGCAAACTAATTGTATTATGATGTCTGTAGGTAGATAAGTTATAGGAAAATACAAGGCCTTTTGAACGAGACGTTATTGTCATAAATATACAATATTACTATTCCTTTAACACTTTTTGTCGATAATGAATATGGCATGCGTTAACTGCAAAAAAAAATCGACGCAATTTGTCAATACACAAGGTCAAAATATCTCGTCTGGCAAGTTAGTTTTTTAGTGCCTTCTTAGTGTTATAGAATCGCTTATGCACGTTTAGCACAATACTCTATACCTATCATTACGCATAATAAACTGCCAAGCTAAAGAACCAATAAATAATAAAATAACACTCGAAAAGAAACGAATATATCGTTCGCAAACAACTCGAATAAAGCTGAAAGCAATTTAGCATCGTAAAAATATTCTATTGAGCGAAATTTAAAGAATTCCCAATAATATTCGTAGGGAACGCAGCTGAACATGAAATAGGAGTAAAACTATTATGCAAACAGTCTAACTTGAACGTTCGAACAATGAACAATTGGAACTTTATGTTAGAACTTCTTACATTGTGGCTTGAGGGAGCGAATTTTGATGTTTCGGTGTCTACACCACCATCTTCCTTCGTATTATCTAAATTAAGTTATATTACATGATCAAATCTAACTTTATTTTTACCTCAAGAAAACCTGTGGATTTTTTCGTTAAATGTGGAAGTAATACGTACGTAAGAACCACTTTTTAGTCGTTCTTTAACTCTTAACAAAACTCCTACTTTCTAAGCCTATCTTAGATATCGGCAGATGCAAGTTCTGGATTACACTTTGCTGATTAATCTTTTATTAAGATCAGAAGATATCTTATTTAACACGTTCAACACCACGGAATAAAATGATAAATTTCCATTCAGGCCATGTCGGACAATGTTGGGCGACATGAGTTATCTTCATATTTATAAATATTTCCGCAAACTGGCCTGTTATGTCTATGTTTTGTAAGTTAAAAATGCATATTTATTAATATTATTAATAAAAGGAAAAGTCGATTTTTAGTCAATTTCAAATTTTTTGTGTGGCTTATAGGGAAAGTTAAGTGTCGCCCAGCATTGTCCGACATGGCGTTGAACGTGTTAAAGGTTTTTATATCAGCATGGACTAAACCAGTTCTACCATATTCCTCTCTCTTTTAAATCGCAATCTCAATATTACACAATATTGAAAGGAAAACTATACTATAGTTATATGTTATTCGACTAAATTCTAGTTTAATCAACACAAACCAGTAAATTGTACAGTTAGCGTGTGAAAACAACAAAATGAAAGCTCAGTACAATATCGTAGGATGCAAGGTCCCTCCGCCCTTGTCTCAGCCTTGCACTTTGATTAGCCTTGGTTTTATCAATGCATTTCATCATTATGGAACCGTAGAATGTTCTAGAAATTCTCTAGAGCTCCCTTGGAATAGAATAACTGTTTCAGGAGGACGTGACAATGTTTTCGTTGGCAATTTTGCCGTTGCGAGATATGCGAATATGTTTTGGAAATATTCGTTTTGTTTTCGTTCAGACAATATTGTATTTGTATCTTTATATGTCATCTTGTAAGCACTTAATTTTAAGGATACAATAACTTAAACCAAAACCCTCACTATTAGTCACCACATATCAACAACTTCAGGCACTAAAATAAAAATATTACGTGCTTATTTACCCTTTCGCGGGCATACATAATGTCCTCCGACAGCTTTTATTTACAAAGAAATACAACCCATCACCAAGGATAGTTTACGTACACCTTTTAAGCTCAAAATAGCGTTCCTTTATTAACAGAACTGTCCACAAGTTTATCTTGTACAGCATCAGTACCAATAATCTTAAAGTATACAAACATCGAAGGTATGCAGATTTTAATCTTCACGCTGCAACTAGAGAACAATGAAAATAAAAGTATAATATTGTACGACGACACACAGGCAGCCATTAACATGGGTATGGTAAAATTATAGTGTATTGAAGCTAACGCTAGATATAAAATGTTCAGTAAGAAAATTTATGTAAAGGATTCCAATTCAAAACATGTAGAGTATAACTTTATGGACGCTCACTTCCTCGCATTCGACGATGTTAACGTTTCGTTAGAAGAAAACAAAGCAATTCATACTTGAATAAGTAATATCGGAGGTAATACTTGATATCGAATTCCCTCTTTTTATTCTACATTTGTTCTTATTATTTTCCGGTTTTCGTGGGAACTGCGAATTTCATGAAGGCACGTGTCTTCTCTAAGTAAAAATGAAATGGGTCGGAGCCTTTTATCTCGGAAATAATGGAGATGTTTGTAGCCTCTTAGTCGCTTTAGATGTTTCTCAAATTAAGACGGACGATACTAGGGTTAAATGGGTCTTTCGTAAATCTAAGTTGATATTGCAGATACAAGCGAACTTTTGTTGTTTACCTACTTTCTGGATTCAAGCAGATTAATCATAGTACAATTTGAATGAATTCAAGGTAGAATTTAAACTAGTAGGTACCGCTTCTTTTTCGGGAATTTACTTTTTTTCTAAATCATTTCGTAAATTTTCGTTTTATCCTCGCTCCATTCCATTTCAAATTCATGTTGTATTAATGCTTACAGTAGGTACCTAATATTAATCGTACGTAGTTGGTAATCTACGTTCTCTTCTAATACGCCTCTGCAAACATTGTCGTTAATCGAACAAAGGTATCATTGTGTAAACTTTCATACAGGCTCCTTATTAGTATATCTTGCTGCCACTTTCGAAATGGTTAACGAAGCTCTGTCAAACATAATCAAACTGGTCCCCCTCATAATAAATTGTGCCCATATTCGTTGGTACGGTCTAATAAAAGAATTGTGCCCATTCAGTCGTGTTGGGCAATGTTTGACGCAACTAAATCGAGTAATACATCTACTAAGACATAATCTGATACCTTTGGCACATTGACATGATGCATTAGATTTCAAAAGAGCTTGTGACACAACTGAACATCTGTAAATCTTTGTCAGAACCGAACATGTCTGTTGTCCTAAAATGGTTTGATAATTAATCTTGATCAATGGCGTAAAACCGGAATAAGTACAGTAATTACTCTTACGTTGATAAGGAGTCCAATTTATTTCCAAACTATGTTAATAAGTAATACAGAAAAGACAGTAGTTGAATTTATGCTAGCTAATGTAGTTTGTTTTCATTGAAATGGTTTGAAATTACGTAACTGTTTACGTGTCTTTGCCTTGAAACTTGTCAGTCAGATATTAACTCTGAAATGTTATATTTAAAATCTCAACATGTAGTGGAATCCTTTTCGTAAAAGCAGTGGCAGTGTGGCGGACCATCGAGACGGTACGATGCGCCGATAAAATGGCTACGTGATTTCCCCGCTCGGGATGCTGCAATCTTTTCATCTCTCCCCATCCGCCCGGATCGTCTCGTGTTCCAGCAAAAGACGCAGTAAACACACGGACTGTCATCTGGCGCGAATATCCGACGACTTTACATTCAGACTAAGTTTAGAAATCGCATTATTGAAGCACTCCCTCGTGGATATCAGTGCCGTATTGCCGTCTCAAATATCTTGAATAAGGCGAACAGATTTATATATTTATTGTTACTTGATACCTTATTTCCCACGATTTTTATTGCTAGAAATTCGGTTCTTGTTTTCTATAGCTATTGCTGAAAAGCAATTCTCATTTCTCGCAGACAATAAAGTGAAAATGCAGTTTTGTTAGAGAGACGTCCCGATCCTTGACTCGTTCAACTGCACAAGAGTTCTGCATTCGTAATATAAAGTGGGTTGGTTGGGAATGTCGTTTAACTACTTTATGTGATGAAAGTTCTCCTCGACAAGACTGGCTGTGAGTAAATGGGTGTCCGTTTAATTAAAATATATGTTGCAGAAAGAGCATTTCTTTCCAATTCACCTGAATTTTACCCACCGTGCCATGAATTCTTCTTAAAAACTGCGTATAAATTTTTTGCGTTCCAAAGCCGTAAATATTGCACGGTACTCGCTTTAAATTCCATTAATATTACGTAAAACGGCCCACAAACACGGCTATAAGTCCCGTGGGAACTATAACAATTTGCTCGCAATCACCTGAGCTCGGTGTCTGCCTACCATGCGCTCAACTCAATAATGCATGAAGCCCGTCAGTCGTCCACTGCGCAGAACAGACTCTCTAATTACGGCGAACTACACAAACGGTTTATTCCCACCTTAGAGCACGGTTATCGAACCCTCCACCTAGAAATATGCTATATGCCTACTTAAATGTATATTGCAACAAGGCCATTAGTGTACAGTGACGCAACAGCCACAGCACGCCGCTGGCGAGCCAGTGACCTCGCTCAATATATCACACGGTGGCGCTGCTGGGGTCGCAACACTCGTAAATTCTATTTCCGCGTCATCGACAATTCTTTAATGCCTCAGCACCGAACGAGGGCCACAAAGCTTTGCATATATATTGCGACAACCTACATGAGTCAAATAGTCGGTGCGCGCCACGCCGGCTGCGACACTACATCAGTGCCTTCGAGAGCGAGCTGCATGCGTTCCGGAATGTTCTGAGGACGCCGTCGCGGCACGTCCTCGTTCTCTCCATAACACTTTTATGCGAGAGTATATACGCTGACCGCACCGAAGATATTTTATACGCGCGTTCTCCGCGTGAACCACTGAACCGCACCGGATTTATTTCACAGAATATTTTCTGAGCTCCAGCTCTCTTGTATAGTACCGCGCATAAATCTGACGAGCGCAATCGCAATGACTAGCGACTCCTCGCGATGAATATTTTCTGAAAGGAAAATACAGAACCGAACGATTCCAGTAAGGAACGAGCTAGCACTTACATTCTTTCGATTGCTCTTCGCGTATTTTATTCTAACGTTATCGTAATGAGTCATAAAACTTTATAGTTCACATCGTAAATGTGAATCCTTCGTTGGGTCGGAAGGTAGGACGCGATGAGGCGAGAACGTTGATGTTACGAGTGTGACACAAAGTTCACACCGCGGTGCCAACGCCAGTCGGTGCCAATTGTCCAATAATGGAAAGATGCGATTTGTGAAAAATTAGGGAGTGCAGCGCCACAGGATGCAATTTAGTTTAATGATCATAGTGGCGCCGCTGCGCTGGTGCTTGCTTTTATTACCCAAAAATGCATTTAATAATATGAATCATTCTACCTCTCAAATCTTCTCGTTTACAAACTTTTATCTTTGAAGGAAACGATAAAGAATGAGAGCGAAAAATAAATGAGCTTGTGCTAAATACCAATTCTTGAACAAAACGGTAAATTTTGCTCATGCTTCAGAGGCTGCACTTCGTTAATGAAGCTGGCTTCTAAACCGGCACACTTGCATTCGCGCTGATGAAGCGAAAGTGGTATATCAGGTCAGCCTCTAGCTACCCACAAATATTTATAGTATAAAATTTTAAAATATCTACTTTCACTGGGTGCGTTGTTGCTGAAAAAACGAGCGCAAAAAGATGCGGCTGCGCACCGAAACGGTGTCAGTGTTAACACTTTTATTTTTCCCGTGTTTAGAATACATTTGTGTATCGTCTCCCGTGGTGAGGTATTACGCATTGAATAGTAACATGGCGATTACGTTGTGTTTATGTCTGCGTGAAGAGGTACACGGTGAGAGAAAGCCCGGCGACATTGGGCCGGTATCGGCAGAAGTGGGTTGGTGCAGGCGGCTGCGGCGCGCGCGCAAGTAGGTGAGCGTGTCGAGGTCGTGACGTCACCCGCTTTCTCTGCGCGCGCGTTGTGCAACCGCGCCCGCGCCGCTGTTGTGGTGCCGCTGCACTGCAACCAAAGCCAATGCACCCTCATATGTTTTATTTTGGAGACTTGACTGATACACGGCAATCAGTGATCACTTAGGCACTTTAAAACCAAAAACCAACCCTAAGCAACGTGATGAAACATCACCAAGCGAGTCGTACATAGGTAATCATGTCCTCAATGAGTCATTCCAATTACAATAATTTTCCAGGGTAAATCAAAACTTTACCTAACATAAACTTATCACGTAATTGCTTCATATACCTACATTCCTTAATTACCAAGATGTGGGTTACCCTTATGCTTCGTCATCAAAGTAAGGGAAACCGTATGATTCAGCGATATCTCGAACACGGAGGCGGTATTTTCATTTCTACTAAATTTTCCTTTTCTCAGATGTGTATTCTTGTTACTATGCTTGGACTTGTAATACAAACGAGTGGATTTATTCATTTATGTTAAAGAATAGCTACGGATAATTTATTGATTCATAGGAAACTAACTGTGATGAAACAAGTAACGTTAAATTACTTTGTCTTGTTAGTAATCTTGTTAATTCAATGTTATTCTTTACCTTCAATAAGTAGTATTATATCATGTTTTGGGGTTATTTATTGATCAATGCTTGTTATTTTCGATTGATCAGAGAGGTCTTTTTCCTAATCAAGTTGGGTTGGGTATTCAATGTTTTCCAAGGGACAACTGTTACCGACCTCTAAAATATCTAAGGATATAACCAAAGTCATAATTTTATATACTAATTATATGTTTTTCATTTGATAATTGAGATTGTACACAAATTTTAAATATTATACAATATATAATCGCTACTTAAGTATACACGTAAATATACATATATATTGAAATCTTATAGTTTAGTTCAATGGGTTGACAGACTTTGGTATTCGAACAGTCATGCCGGTGAAAACTGTGGTCCTTTTATACGGATAAGTAAGTGAAAGTCAGGTCAAAAATACTCTATTCAGCAATCAAGCTAAGTAACCTATGGGATCGTCGTAAAACATTTGTCTATTATTTTATTGCAATATGTAGATTTACTCAATTATATTTCACTCATCGCAGCGCCCGCTGTTCCACAGAAATCGTATGTTTTGCATATTCACATTTTATGTTTAGCCGTAAAATGTTTAAAGTTACAAAGTTTATTGTGGAGACCATAAAACATGGACAATCATACTTACATGTATAGATCACACACACACCATCCCACAGACACACATACAAACAGTTTATGTCTGACTAAACAAGGCCCAAAATCCGGATTCATCCAAAGTTAATCCTGGATTCGGTTGAACCGACTAGTCTTGAGAAAGGTCACACTTAGATAATCTTGTGGAGGACTGATAGGAATAAATCATGACCCAATGTATATACATTACTCATTGACTCACAACAGTATGGAGATGGACATAATTACGATCCTTTTCAGAATTAGATTTCAGTTTTAAGGCCATCCGCAAACGGACCTCACGCAACAGCGACAGACATTTTGCCGAGTGAGCACTGTCGCTGACCACTAGTAGTCTCGCTGATGGTAGCGTGTGATCATTCGGCTCCCTTCAAAATGGTTGAACTGAATGGTGCTGATGCATGCGGCATGTTCGTGAACGGGCGCCGTCAGTTGGGACTAGTCATCTCTTAGCTGCCACGGCTTATTTTAATTGTATTGTTTTTTTTTCTGTTTGCTATTCTGGAGGCTTTTAACGTGTATGTTCTTTTTACATCGTTCTCACATTTCATTATAAATTCAATATAATGATGTTACTAGTATTTTTGTAACAATATAACATAAAAGAGTGTCCATGGAGTTTCTTGCCCGTTCTTCTCCATACTACGCTTTGGAATGGCCAACTAGCTTCATCTTTCTGACTGGCCGACTCCGTGACAGTTCAAAAGTGCCTGTAAATGGTTTAATTCAAATAAATGGTTTGAGTTTTGAGTTTTTGAGTCCCTTTGCGGATACACTAAGTCTGACATTCTCATCATCACCATAATCCTCCTCCTGCTCTCATCCTGATTTATTTGAGGGCTATTAGCCGTCACGCTTACTTTGTTCTTGCTCGAATCTATACATCTATACATTAATTACTTGTCCTAACTGATTCATCAACGCAGAGCCTAAACCGCTGAAGCTACAAACTTGAAATTTTGTCAGTTTATGCCTTTTATGTTGTAAGCAAAGAAGCAGGAAGTAGGATGAAGGAGGTAAGCAGGAAGGATTTTTGGAAATTCGACTTTTATGGGACGAAAAGGGGGTCTAAGTTTGTATGGAAGAATTTTAACGCGCGGTTCGAGTAACTCGAAACTCACTATTTATACTTAAGACCGAAAATAAAGAATAACGAGTATCAGGGTTTCTTTGAAAATTGACCCTTAACGGGTGCTAAAGTATGAAATCCACGCGGACGAAGACGCGCGGGAAGTGCTAGCTAGTGCTATATATCATAAATAAAAAGTAATATTCTATGACGTCATGACTATTATGTATTGAATCCAAATAAAAACTGCTTACCAGATTAATAGTAAACGGCTATAGGATTATTTTTGGTGCTATCCATAGAAATTAAATTACCACGGAAAATAAGTGGGGTCAATGACCGGAAAAAACATTCTTGTTATGAATAGTACCTAACAGTAAATTGTACGAGAGTCTATCAAATTATATAATAGACAAACATCTTAGAATATGTGGAAACATGTTTGAATTTAAATGATCTAGATGATAATATTATATAGTTTTTGCAAATTTTAAAACATATTTACTAGACATAATTTGGTACATAAATCGTATCACAAATTATACTACCGCAAAGTGGTTATTTATTGTTAATTTTAAAAGATCTGAAAACATTCTTCAGTCGGTGATAGAGAACACAAAAGCACCTCTTCCATACCATTAAAATATGTAATAAAAACCTCAAAGAAAAATCTGGTCATAAATCGTTTAAAAATTACGGGAGAATTAAGTAGCAAAAAAATAAAGTTTCTTTCAGAAATATAAATTTTCACGTAGATTTTAAAACGGACTGCACCCACATCACCAAGTTCGACTGGCACCTCATTTATCAAAATCGATCAAGCAGTTTCGACACTTTCAGTGAACATACATAATATGAACAACGTGTACATGGAGTGTGAACTCTGAAAAAGGGTTATGAACGTAGTGAATGTCTTTGCCGTTGTCATGTAAAAACAAGCTAAGGAAATCCGAGAAAACAAATCGGAACAACACCACTACCAAAATACAACTACCTATAAAACCATGTATCCATTTTACGATCTACACAATGCACAAGCAATTGTTAACATCCCGGGATTGGCGTCATCCCGGAGCGATCCCGGTTAATCCCGAGACGCTGCGGTTTATTACCGCGATCGCCTGATACACCAACTAGATTTACTATCTAGTTTGCTGAAATTTAATCTCGTTGACCAAGGAAACCGGTGCAGTGTTGGCCAGACCAAGTATTTAGAACTAGACCGTAATTGTGACAGTGAAATGAGTTTACATATGCGTTTATTAGAAAAAGAAAAGAAAATACGTTTATTTTGCGGTAAACATTACGCAAAGAAAGAACAGATACACAAAAAAGAACAAGTTGGCGGGGGGGGGGGGGGGGGGGGGGGGGAATATGCGTCACATCCTCACAAAACGGACATCGTTCAGCATAATGCTGTGACCTTATGCGAGACAGAGCCCCAGCGCTAGTTTTCAGCGACGGCTGGGCGATGACGTGGTGATGTTAGAAAGAGTAATTAAAATGAAGTTCCTCCAAAAGTCCAGATGATGATTAAGGCATTTTATGAGAACAAACAGCCTTTTCAAAATACAAAAAAAAACTGTGAAGGTCAGACGATGATAATATTCGCCATAGGAAAAACCAATTCCGAGAAAATGATTTAGGATTTCAGCGTTCAAAAGCGTTGTGTGGAAAAACATTTAACGTCGGTACACAGAAAAAAACACAAACGTCAGTTGACTATAATGAAGCGAAAAAATCTGCTGTTCCCTACATTTATGTTCGCATAACTCGTCAAAATGTAGGGAAAAGTAATTTCTGATTTCGCGATTTTAGGTTTGGTCTCATAATAAAAGTTGTTCATAATGATGAGTACAATGAGACTCCGTGTATGAATAGATAGACCTTATACATTTTAGTGTAAGATTGTATATTGTATTTAAGATTTGTGTCTATTATAATAAATAAATAATTATGTTAATACAATAAAATGGCATAGATACACACACATAAACTTACGCCTTTCTTTTTTTCTTCCATTTTATTTATTTACTAGCTGAGCCCTGCAACTTCGTTCGCGTGAAAGTCTTAAAGTACACAATATACTAAAATAACAGCCACCCCTCGTCCCCCGCCCCGCCGCGTTTCTTCGCCTGCCCGCGCTATTACTTCGTTTTCACTTAGCGTTCTTTCTGACTTTTTTCTTTTTGCTCGGCTCCTAAGAGTCATAGGGTGATGTTAAATAGCGTATTACCATCTTCGGGAATTGGGCTACCAAATGTAAAAATATTTTTCAAATCCGACTATTTGTTCACAATTTCATGGGTTTTCATTTTATTGCGCGGAATCCTAATTATTTTTCTAAAATAAAAGTAACTTAAGTTACTCCTTATAACATCAGCTATCTGCGAGTGAAAGTCACGTCAAAATCGGTCTATCCGTTTCGGAGATTAGCCGGAACAAACAGACAGAGAGACACAAAATATTTTAAAATAGTTTTTTTGTTATAAGTACCGTATATAATTTCATATGCATTTAGTAAAAAACTGTTATTTTGACATTACAAACAGACACTTCAATGTCATTTATTTGTATAGATGCCTGTAGATTTTCTATAAATATATATACTCGTAAAGGACAGAATTTCATACAACTTTATTCTCTTTCAAGAAGATATAAATTGGTGTTTGGGGCTTCGCTGTGAAATAATCAGAATAAAAGGCTCCGACCCATTAAAAGACCGTGTCCTAAGTTTAGACGGCCTCTATTTTCGGTCAATGGATTTTGATGCTGTTTCTTTCCTATCCATTAGTTTACGAAGATTTTATTAGTCCGTGTGTAAAGTTCTGGCCCATAAGTACGCTATTTCATTAAGTGTAGTGTCCGTTCAAGTATTCTAAAAAATATCAGTAGGTATCATCATCTTCAGTCGCCAATACCACAGTGTTCACAGTGTGTTGTGTGTGAAGACTAAGGTCTTCAACCAGTGCGTCCTGCCCGTTATGACCAGTGATAGGAATAGGTAGTGCTAATTTGCCTAAACTTCGAGGAAGGAAGTAACATAGAGTGGATAATACCTCCTCTAAAGTCCCGGAAAAAATTTTATGACGTTAAATCCCGGGATTTAAAAACCATGATTTTTTTTATCGGACTTAAGTCTAAGACTAAGTCCATTTATGGGGGCAATATCTGTACTTAGATTTGTAGTTGCTATTAGTTCTAGATTAGAAGTTATTGTATGATTATTACACTTCCATGTCCCATTTAATTATTATTTCTATTAGTGTCTGTAAAACCATTCATTCACTCTTGGTTGAAATTAATATCATTTGACCAACAACTTTATAGACCACTAATATAGACATTTAATGCTGAAAGCATATATTTCACTCGATATTTTCAAGTACTAGGTACACAATTCGTTGATATTTAAACTTCTATCTGGCGACAACAATTTTTTCTAACCAAGAATAAATCTAAATGACATTTACGTATAATTCAGTCATACCTGAAACATTTCTGAAACCTATTGAAACTCGGTTTGAGACGGTAACTAGTTATTTGAATATTGTAATTTGTAACCTAAACTGTTGGCATGTATTGTTATTTTTAGGCAGAGGACAAAAATGACAGAAGAAAAGATCTATCAAACTAAAGTATCCACATGTTTACAACTCAACTTCGTCATATTTTGATTGGCATTACCTGAAATGTCTACCCTTACTTCAATGAATTAGTCCAAGCTATCACAACAGCTGTACGTTATTTTGTCTCTTTCTTCTTCTATCTCAAAGTAAAGGACAGCAATAATATCTTCCGACAATTCTCTCATGTAACTGCGTACTCTCTAACAAACAATCAGGGGTCTACTGTTCGTCGGAACTTTCTATTCACCTTCAAATCCCTTTGTTGCCAAACCGAAGCTTGTTTATCTGTGATGAGATCAAAGATTACAGCGGCCATGGGAACTATTATACTCATTCATTCGGTCATTCGATTGTACACTCTGGAATACAACTGTTTGTAAGATAAGATGCATACTTATGTTTGTTCTTTCATTTTGTAGGAATATCGCTAATTGATCTGAAAATGATATCTCTTAAGATTACTGGTAAGATTGTGAGTTTAATTCAAATGCTATGTCAGCTTGAAGACGCAAGAAAAGCATGAGTACTGAGCACTTAATTCTGGGAGCAAAGTTTTTTTTCTCACTGCTAAAAACTAGTCGTAGATAATATTTAGATATTCTATGGTTATAACAATATCAGAACCCTACAAAAAAAAAGACCTTACATTCTTTGAAGAAGTTAAAGACTCCTTACCTAATGCAGAGAAGTATCTTCTTTATCAGTTTGGGTTCTATTTCAAGTTTCAAGCTTTTTCTACAACCTTAAATAACAATTGAATAACATTACCTTTCTTTTGTTCTAGAAGTGTGGAGCGCGGGCGGCGGGGCCGGCGGCGGAGGAACAGCATGCGGTAACAGCGGCATGGACCTGAAGCACGAGGTGGCGTACCGCGGCGTGTTGCCGGGCGCGGTCAAGGCCGAGCCGGGGGTCAGTCACAACGGCCACCAGGCCAACGGCCACGTCCGCGACTGGATGGCCGGCGGCGTGGGCGCCGGCTCGCCCTCCCCCGGCCCGCCGGTGCAGCCTCAGCCGAATGGGTACTCCTCGCCGCTGTCATCGGGCAGCTACGGGCCCTACAGCCCTAATGGAAAGATAGGTCAGTTTCTTTTGTTATTTTTGTTTGGCTCGCAATTCTCGCATCTCACATGACGGTTAGCGGTGATGCGGTACATGGTGTTGCGCGTCTGTGAAATTATTTTTAAGTTTTGATGATTAGAAACCAATGGGAAGAGACCTTCCATGTGTTCGAATATGTATTACCAAGAGAAAAAAAAATACTTACATTATTCTTTGTCATGCCTATCACGCTACAGAATGTCAAAAGACTTTTTGATTTAGATAATGTAACGAAGACAAAACAAGGTAAAACACTTAAATGAAATTAGTTCTGAAATAGTAACATAGGTACCTAATGTCTGAACGTGATTATTTTAATAGTAGACGTACGATGATAAAGACAGGGAAAACAATTTAATTTACTACTTTACATTTTTTACTCATGTTATTTAATTTGTTAAGATAGGCAGTTTTGACATTTTACTTGTAAACAACTGATTAAATTTATCTTTGACCTTGGAGGAGTTTAGAGACCGCAATGTAGGCACACTATCAAGGAGGAAATATACACTCGAAAATGTAGTCGAATAAAAACTAACAGAGAATCACGCAAAGGGTCATTATGGTCATTACTGTCAAGAGGATAAGTCAGCAACTTCCTTCTTACAGCAATCTTCATATCATTCCTCTTATAAGGAGTCGAGTAACCCCGTCAAACAATAAACGCTAACTATTTTAAAAAGTAACTCTTTAAAGTGTTGATGATGTTATGTAACTTTAAATACAGGGTTACTTTAAATTGGCTAGCCAAACTCAGCAGACAAGATGGATATCGAAACATGATAAAACAAAAAATTAATTAATATGATGATTTTTTTTTTTGTGGAGCCATCGACCGCATTTATTGTAGTAACTTGAAATAGCAATTTAAAAAAATCTGTTTTTTTTTTAATGTAAACTTGTATTTAACTTGATGGGTGAACACGATAAAACATAAGAAAACAGTTTTTGTCAACCCATACTTCAAGTAACAACACTAACAGCGGTCGTTGACGGTCGCACCATAATTTTAATGGCAGCTCGATCACGATGGTGACGGAAGTAACTGGTGCTTATAGCACAGGAATCCTCCTAGTTTAAGCCCAGTTGCACATGTCTCGTATCTTGCCACTAACTTAAATATTAACAATTTAAGGTACAAATTGTACGGTTTAAGTCTGGAACAAAATAAATATTGTTTATTGTTTGTTTATTATTGTTTACCTCCCAAAAAACAAATCTATCTTTTTATTTTTTATTTTATCGTATTTAGGTATCGATACCCATTGCGTCTGCGGATTTTAGCTAGACAACAAAGGCGAAGCGCGCTAATAACTCCATTCCTACCGGCTTCCCTTTGGAGGATCGGAAGAGTAACTGGGTACCACCATTGAAAAATAGCACATTCAGTAATGTCTACGATTGCCAAGTAATATATATTCCAACAATGGCACAAATTGTTCTAAATAAGCCGGCGCCACAACTTGATAATTGTATTTGTATGACTATTTATAACTAAACAATTTCTTCTTCGGCTTCCCTCCTACGAAATGTCAAGCCTCGCCACTGCTAGACAATGTAAAATAACCCTGTATAATATCAACTGCCACTACCACTAGCGAGTCTATCAAGTGTCCTAAATGTCTCTCGAGAAAAAGTAGGTTCAAACCATACAAAGGATTATCACAAGGAACTATTTTCCGATCTTCTCATATACAAGATGTAACATAAAATAACGCACAACCTCTTAAGGGGTCATTTTACTCATCATTATGAACAACTTTTACTATGGGACCAAACCTGAAATCGCGAAAAAAAATCAGCTGCTCCCTACATTTAGACGAGTTATGCGAACATAAATGTAGGGAGCAGCTGATTTTTTTTAAAGTAAAAAAAAAAAAGTAAAGTAAAAGTTGTTCATAATGATGAGTACAATGACCCCTTAAGAGGTTGTGCGTTATTTATGTTACACCTTGTATAACCTGCGGCATGCTAAACACTACCGAGCGCATATACTCGTATAACCAAGACTGACACTAATTGTCACTCCCCATCACATATGAATACTCACAACCATAAATTTACGCTTGTACATAATAAAACACATGTCATTTCTTAACAAACAATGTCAACTCTCGACCCAGTTTTCATAATGTGACCGAACGTATTTGTGTAATAGCATGGAACTAAGTGATGAACCGTAATCCTGCATTGAATGGGTGGCCTACATGCGAACAAAGAACTATGTGGACTTGTGTAGTCTCTTTCCCAACAACCTTCAACTGTTAATGACAGGACAGGGCAGTAGGAAACGTGGTGGACTTTTGCTGTTATTGAATTAACTGTAAAAGGAATCTTTTTCTTTATATTTGTGTCGGTTAATGTAGTGTAAATAGGAACGACAACTATGTGAGTTCTGTCATCAGAATAGATCTATGCGGTTCGAACAAGAGGCGTCTAAGGATAAGGGTCCTAATTCCCTAAATTCAATTATAAACTTATACTAGTTCAGCTGAGAACAATGGTAGCCGTAGAGCAGTGGTAACAGCCGCGACTTGGGAGTTTTAGGTTGTAGGTTCGAACCTAGACAGGCGCTGCACTTTGTGTAAATTATTTCATCACCACTCCAAACAATGAAGGAAACCTCTTTTTAGAATCGCGGGATCCTGTCTATGTATGTCCTCATAAAAGTAAATTTCAATTCTGATTATGGATTGTCCTCAAAAGACGCGATTTCTGATAACAACGATTTCAATATTTCTAATAAGGAAAGTTACTAAGAACAATTAAAGGCTCCTGCAAACAGGCGTGACACGCGACGTGACACAAAGGCATCGCGTGTCGCGTGCGATTCGCGTCCCGTGTCGCGCCTGTCTGTAGGAGCCTTAATTTATGTAACAATTTGGCACTACCCTGAATCTGAAAAGTTTAGTTATAACAGCATAGGCGGAATCAATTCAACTGAATGAAAAGTCAGGTAAATGAATTGTTTATCAAATTGATTCATCTGCCTAGCCTTTTCCCAACTATGCTGGGGTTGGCTTCCAGTCTAACCGGATGCAGCTGAATACCATTATTTTACACGGACCGACTGCCTATCTGACCTCCACAACCCAATTACTGGGCAATACGATACCCCTTGGTAAGTCTCGTTGTCAGACTTTCGAGCTTCGGACGACCCGTAACGACTGTCAAAGATCCACGAATGACAGCCGTCCTTTCCGAGGCACGGAGGGATCACGGAGGGATCCACCCATCCACGGACCAAGCGTGGCAAGCATAGCTTAACCTGATCGATCGACCAGCACCCTAATTGCGTAACACACTATCAATCACAATCTGAATGATTTTGAAGCAAATTGCTAATCCATTGCTTCAAATGTTCGCAAAATTTGTCTACTCAACAACGTAAATAACGCAATGAATGTTGTTGAACTGTCAAAATACAACCAATTCCTACTGTAAATGTGTTACGCAATTGCCCCGCCGTGCAGCTGTTATTACTTAGCCACAAGCCGCTCAAAATAAATTGTCCTTAAATTGGAATCATAACTGCAATTCTTTGTCAGTTCTATGAAAAGGGCATAACACGGCCTATTGACGTAATGAGTTCGTGACAATTAATTCCGCTGGCTGACAAGAAAAATGTTTCCCGATTTCCATACCTCCATAGGAACAAAAAGGACAGGGTTTCGTATCTTGTTCATTTTCTTACAAAATGACAGAGTAACGAAGGTACCTTGCGTGTCATAGATCGGATGACACGATATATAGAGAAAAACTACGATTTATGTCGCAGGTCATTTTTCTTGATTCTTTAGGATAGCTGAATAAGATGTCAAGATGAGACGATATCAATGAAAAATGGTATTTTCGAAATAGTTATGATAATTTCCGTATAGAAAAGATCGAACGTATTTTGAGCGGCTTATTTTAATGTCATCATTTATCTTGATACATGTTTGGGCTGAGCCCACACAAGTAGCTTGTCTCTGGCTACCTGTGTTAAAATCCTAAAATATGGTTTTGAAATCTTAGGGAAATAAGTAATAAATGAACTCATAAAGATCAGATTAACATACCGAATCTTATACGCCTTAACTTTTCATGTAGGTACGGACTATACGCGCACTATTATTAATGTATGGGTTTTATACAAAACGATGAACATTCCTATCCATTGAAATCACGAATTAATTAGCTTATAGAGTAACAAATGCATATTCACATGTTAATTTAATTTAAATAATGACTTAATATGAGGGATTACCAATGCTTGTAATTAGAATTAGTGCGCACTTACTATTCTTGAGGTGACCTGGGAAATTCTAAACACAATCGGGGGAGAACCCATGTTTCTAAACAAACACGTACATATTGCCAACTAGCATCTATATCACGTGTTTGATTATAATAGTAATATGGTGACTTAGGTACCTTAAATACTTGTGCAATAATGCTCTTACAATTCAACCAATCATCAATTTCCATTTCTTTCTCAATTTTCATAATTTATTTTCTCTATTTTTAGTTTTAGCCTGTTTACATCTAGTCATATGTGCATGCTGTGGTCGCCTGTAATTGAGGGAGCACACGTAAAATAACTTTTTTTATTATTGTGATTTATATTGTATATGTGTGTCCTTTGTTGGAGATCCCAACGAAATAAATAAATAAAAAATTCTCTGGCTTTATTTTAAAAAGAAAGACACGTTCATTACACGTACGTAATAGATGACTGGGAAAAAAAAAATAATAAAACAAAACAGATATAGACTCACAAACACAGAACATAAACATAACACAACATAACATAATTATAGTCGGCAGATACACGTCGTGAATGTGACAAGAAGGCTTCCACTCAGCAGGAGGCTGTGCTATGGGAGCGCTGATTTTCAGTGGTCACCCTAAAACAACGGACGGAGACCAAGTCAAGTTTAGAGATGTATACAAATTAAACAAATAGGTAATAAAGTAAAATAGAATAAACATTATAGATACATAGTTCTCATTTTTTTTCATTCGGTTTGATGGCAACGCGCAACTACATTCGTTTTGACACTACAACATGACATTAGTCTTTCGCCTTTATGTAGGTACTTTATCGATGCAAAAAACCTATTATAAAAACGATTGTAATTTAACAAGTTTGATTATACCATTTAATCATTAAAATTATCTTTAATTTGTTCCACTATCGTGAACAAAGGGTGCCGGTGAGGTGACAGGCGCATGAGTCATTTCAACTTTGTCTTTAATTCAGGTAATAGCAAGTGCAACGTCACAAGAGGCAAGCCGATACGATGCCAACTTATGAGAGAAACTTGCAGTCATACAAGCTTGTAATTACACCGACATGGTGTATGAAAAAGGTGTGGCCAAATTTAATGGACCACCACAGATAGACTATCAAACTGAAAAGCTTTCTCCATGGGACCAACATCGTAATCGAGAAAAAGTTATCAGCCGTCCCATACATTTGGGTCGAGTTGGTATTGAAGCTGTATACGGGACAGATGATATTTTTTTCTCGATTACGATGTTGCTCCAATGGAGAAAGTTGTTCAGTTTGATGGTCACCCTTAAATTTGACCACACCTTTCTGATATACCCTGTATATTAACAGACAGCTGTGCCGCTGGGGAGTTTGTTGCGCCACTTCTTCTTCCTTGCTAAAGTACTAGGAAGTGGTGAAGAGCGGGTGTTTTGGGGGACTCTCTGATGTAATTTTGACGTTCAAAAAGTGCTGATTTAGAGCCTAATTAGAATAAACAACGTCTAATAAAATAACGTCGGGGGGACGCTTACAGTACTGAGATAAATAAAAAGACAGTTGGCGATATTAGCGGTTAATTATTCCTATAAACGCTTCTACTTCATTCCTTAAAACAAGATCACCGCTTGTCCGCCAACTGACATGCCGCTGTTTTTTTTTTCTTCTATTTTCTTTATTCAAAATGTCTTAATCTAATCATCACTAGCAAGTCAGGTTAAACCTCTACAGTACCTACAGCAGTATCTATTGTTCAGTATGATGTTAGTATTTTCCAGATATAAAAAAAAAATACTTTAATTCGGACCTTGATCCATATTGTGTTAGTATGATACAGACTTATATACTATGTTAGTACAAAGATATAGTTATCATTTTTTTTAATTCCTATATCTGTTGCACTCACCTGACGCACCGGGTACATGCACATGTACATGCACCCAATGCGCCATGATGGTGCAACACGGCTTATCACTGATGACCCCCAGAATGCTGTTGACGCTCCCACGCACTCTGCGCATAATGGACGCAATCCTTTTTCGAAGAATGGTGTTGAAACCATCAGTACGTGCTTCGTCAAACATTCCTGATGCACTGCAGTAACGTGGAAGCCCCAACATCATCCTGAAGGCATTATGATATTGAACCAAGCCAAGAAGCTCTAATATTTCGTATGCTTGCTCTGCCACTTGTGACAAATTTCCCCAAAAAAACACTATTAGTATGCCACGTTCCCGATGAGTAAGAGATACTGGAAAAAAGTGATAGCAGTTTTAGAAACGATAAACAATTTATTATGACGACGACGGCGAAGAATTTCAATATGATCTAGTGAAATACAAATACGCTTACTAACCTATGTATATATTATATAGGCTTAGAGATATCACGCCGATATAGGCCTTATCACGCAGTAATAAATTGCGTGTAGATTCATATCGGCCAAGTTGAATGGGAAAATACCAGGAACATTAAATTACAGTTTTCCTTTCATGTTTGTAATAAATTATCAATGTATGGCGAAACCTTTTTTCTAAATAGAAAAAAAATCATTCATCATCATCTGCCTGCCTTTTCCCAACTATGTTGGGGTCGGCTTCCAGTCTAACCGGATGCAGCTGAATACCAGTATTTTACATGGAGCGACTGCCTATCTGGCCTCCACAACCCAGTTACTGGGTAATACGATACCCCTTGGTAAGACTGGTTGTCAGACTTTCGGGCTTCTGACGACCCGTAACGACGGTCAAACATACACGAATGACAGCCGGGACCAACGGCTTAACGTGTTTTCCGCGGCACGGAGGGGTCTTGATATGTAAAGATGGTCATCCATCCACAGACCAACCGCGGCATGCGTAGCTTAACCTGATCGATCGATCCGTGCGGCTGTTATTTCTTAGCCACAAGCCCCTACGCACAATAAAAATCATTATAAAATGTTATTAAAACTCAAATGAACCATTATAACGCTGTTCATTCAACGAATTTAGGTGTATTCGCTACATACAGATTTTCAAGTTTTGCACAGTGGTGCTACTGTATCACACTGTTAAAAAGAACGAATAATAAAAGATTACAGGTTGCCAGTTTAAATATTAACAATAGTGTTTGCGACCTCTCGCAACCTCACCACCCGCGCCCGCGCCGCTCAGCCGCGACCAAGGACATGCTTCTGTTTACTTAAGCTATTCGTGTTATTAACACATTCATTACCCATTTTAACTAGAACTCTAAAGTACCACACCATTTCCCCTCAATGACCTCATTCTCTAAGACTGACGGGAATCGCGACAGATCACGTAACACTGGTCGACATCTTTATCAGTCTGAGGATGGATTTTTTCCGTGTTCCACGTTATCGTGCAAAGCGATAATAAGAGCAATGACCTGAATATTGCGTGATTTAGATAGCAATGGCCGTCATGTAGATATTTTCGTTCTCGTATCAGCGTAAAAGTGTGATACACAAAAATAAAATCGTTACAAACCGAGAGAAAGCCACAAAATGCTAATTCCCCTGACACTGACCCCATTAACATCCCGGCAACAATTCAAATAAAATGAGACTCCTATGGGCGTTGGTAAATCGTTAACGTCAAGTCGGAGATTTTCCATTACCCGTATACGAAGTCAAATTAGCCTCGAGGTCAGGCCGAGTTCGCGCTCCTCCGCTAACAAACCTAGAAAACACGTTCGCTGAATGTCTGAATACAACAGACGTGGATTGATGTATGTAATGAGGACTTGAGGCTTGCGCATATTAGCAGCAAGCCGGGAGCGCGCGCACTCCCACTTCACACTGACACTGAAGCCTATGCTAAAACCCAGCGGATATTTTTAAATATTTTAACCTTCCGCGACCTCCGCTTCGATGTTAGATGTGATTGTAAAAATAAAACAAAAAAGATTTTCGTCGCAGTCGTAACTCCGAGATCAAGTCAGAATGTGCGTGGGACATTCTAACTCGATCTAAGTGATTCCACAAATCCGTGAGTCGTTAACACGGTACTGAATTACTGATCCTCCATAAACATTATGACGTCAGCCTCCGACAAAAATGGACCGATTCCGATTCGGCTACCTGAATTTAATTTGCCTTTACGATCTACTGCAGACGAAAACAGCTTAATGATTCACACGCATTTTATTAATTCCGACGGTGAAAACTGGGATAAATGTCAGAGAACTAATTAAGAATAACTTACTAAGAAAAAATATGTCGGTTTTGCTAAAAGCATCATGCTGCAATTGTTGCAACATGTGTCCCTCATTATTTTCTCGTTAAGGGGGAAGCGCTAGGTAGCCTGCGAAATTCAAAATTTCTTATGTTTTTGCAATTTGCAAATCAGTATTAAGTATGTTGATTAAAGTATCATTCGCGACCGTAACAAATATGCATTAACAGAATTATAATCATCAAAATCAGTAATACAACTCCATAAGTTTGTATAATCTTAATTGTCAAGATTTCATTAAGAATTAACTGATCTTAAAGAGTTGGAGTATGAATTTAATTATTAAAATTCTGTAAATACATACATCGCCTTAAGATTTATTCGAATATGTTTTTGACCCTCGAGAACTTTAGCACAAATAAAACGATTGCGAATAGTGCTAATGCCTACGACTACGAACAGACAGGCCTGTTTAAAGTTAAGAGAGTGCAAACAAAAAATATTATACTGAAAAACGATTTACAAAGTTTCATGTAAAACGTATTATTTCATAATTACGTCCAGTCAGACTAGGAAACTGAGTATACATTAGAACAACAAATTAATATTGCTAATCAAAAGAACATCAAGGCTCAATCTTTCAATTAAAACGATTTAATAAGCAAATAAAAGCAGCTACTTACATAAATCAAGAAGATCAGTTAAGAATGAATTAAACAAAATGTCAGTTACGATAATCACTGGTAGAAGTGTTTTGCTCTTTTTCTGAACGGTGCCGGTCCCTCGGCAGCCAACGGGCAAAAGAAATAGAACAAAAAGTAAAGCACAACATCTCACAAGACGTTTGAGAACGCAATCGAGACATTCAAAGAATTCTAATTCGATTTTTGAAACGGACACACCGAAATGCATTGCGTAGGAGTCAAACTTTTATATTTTTCTCAGCAAAGTTACTTCAACTTTTGTAACAACATTCATAAGTTAACAAACTTTACTCTTTTCACTTATAACCTTACATCTATAATATCACATCTATACAAATAAATAAAATTGAAGTGTCTATTTGAATGCATATGATAGTATATACGGTACATAACAAAAAAAAACTATTTTTAAATTTTTGGTCTCTGTCTATCTGTCTGTTTGTTCTGGCTAATCTCCGAAACGGCAGAACCGATTTTGATGAGACTTTCACTGGCAGATAGCTAATGTTATAGGGAGTAACTTAGGCTACTTTTATTTTCGAAAAAGAATTAGGGTTCCGCGCAAAAAAAATAAAAGCCATGAATTTTAAGCTATTTTGCGCTAATCCCTGGAACTACCAGTCGGATTTGAAAATTTCTCTTTGCATTTGGTAGCCCAATTCTCGAAGATAGTTATAGGCTATTTAACATCACGCTACGACCCTTAGGAGCCGAGTAAAAAGAAAAAAGTCACAAAGAACGCTAAGGGAAAACGAAGTAATACTGTGGGAGGGCGATGCAACGCGGCGGGTCGGGGGACGAGGGAGTTTTAATAAAATGTGGCTGTTATTTTAGTATACTGTGTATCTTAAGACTTACACGCGAACGAAGTCGCGGAGTCAAAGCTAGTGATAATATATAAACAAAAAAGTATATTTCCTCTAATAACCAGCAATAAAACATACAGAAATAAAATCTGCCCGATGCTCAACGAGACAAGGCAATAGCCATAACTTTCTCAGAGCTTTACGCGCCGTCGATAAAATATTTCAGCTGTGTTATTTTACAGCGTCTAAACTAAGCGTTCTCGGCGATGCACAAGTATCTAAACACTGGGTTTTATGTTCCGTGTATATGTATATTATTTCTACAGTACTTATGTTCGCTTGTTCACTGAACTCTAAGATAAGTAAAGTAATTAAGTAAGAACAAGTATTTATAACAATTATAAGAGTTTACTAGATTGAAATTGTGTGGGCCTGTGGCTAAATAATAACAGCCGTACGGCTCGATCGAATGTTAAGCTACGCTTGCCACGGCCGGTTCGTGGATGGGTGACCATCCATTAGATATCGAGACCCCTACATGCCTCGAAAAGCTCGCTAAGCCTTTGGTCCCGGTAGTCATCGTTACAGTCAGAAGTCCAAAAGTCTGACAACCAGTCTTACCAAGAGGTATCGTGTTACCCAGTAACTGGGTTGTTGATGCAGTCGCTCCATGTAAAATACTAATAAACATTCAGCTGCATTCGGTTAGACTGGAAGCCTACTCCGAGATAGTTACATCTAATAATTTATAATATAACTAGCTGTGCCCCGCGATTTCGTTCGCGTGGAAGTCGTAAGATACACAATATACTAAAATAACAGCCACATTTTAATAAAACTCCCTCGTCCCCCGACCGGTCGCGTTGCATCGCCCGCTCGCGCTGTTACTTCGTTTTCGCTTAGTGTTCTTTGTGACTTTTTTATTTTTGCTCGGCTCCTAAGGATCGTAGCGTGATGTAAAATAGCGGATAACTATCCTCTAGAATTGGGCTACCAAATGCAAAAAAAAAAAAAATTCAAATACGACTTTTTGTTCACAATTTCATGGGTTTTAATTTTTTTGCGTGGAACCCTAATTATTTTTATAAAATAAAAGTAGCCTAAGTTACCCGCCGTAATATCAGCTATTTGACAGTGAAAATCCCGTCAACATCGGTCCAGCCGTTTCGCAGATTAGCCGGAACAAACAGACAGAGAGACAGACACACAATTTTAAAAATTGCTTTTTTGTTATTATGCATTTAGTAAAAAGTTTTTTTTTATACATTACAACCAGACACTTTAATTTTATTTATGTGTATAGATTGAATTGCTTGAATTCCTACTTAGCCCTCTTCCTCTCTCCTAATTTTGCTGTGCCCGACAGGGTCCATATTGATCTTTTACTTTTTTATACCACCTGTGTAATACATATGGAATGCAATAAAGAATTGAGCAGTTGGGAAAAGGCTAGGCAGATTAAATAGATTGAAATTTTCTTTTCGATACGAGTGTGTTTACGTTGGCGTCGAAACAATAAACGTAACCCATAATTGAAATCGCACTTCACATTTTTGTTTTCATTCAATATACGTGAGAAGTGAGCAGTATTTTTCTGCAGACGTTCATTGTAAATTCAATGATTTCTGTCTGTTATTCCTGTATCTATTATTCTCTGAGGGCAAGACGTTTACTTGTAAAACGATGGAAGAGCACTCGGAAAACATCTAAATGAGGCACTGTAATAGATAGAAGGGTCATAAAATGGTTCTCAACGTGGAAAACATTGATTTATATCTTCAATACTTTGCCGCACCTATTTGTGTGTCGTTCAACTGAAATTACATTCGTGCTAAAGAAATACTCGCGGTTTATTATTTTGTTTTGTTATCGCCGATTTTGTGTTGAATTGAATGGTCTTGTAAAATTTATATAGATTATTTCTACATTTTATTACCCTTATTACAAAATATTGTATTGAAAATTGTTGATTTGATTTTGAATGACTTTTCTTCTGAGTTGTTGTAAATATTCTTTTGTTGATGCATACCTACATTTTGACAAGGTTTTTTGTGGGAATGTCTCCAAGAAATTCGATAGTGTATAAACAGCGAAATATGAGCCACCCTCCTTGAACATGGGAAATCCCATCCAAAGTAATCTCTGCTTATCTGAACCCTGATATTATAAAGCTTCCTTACAAGGCTGTCTTCCCAATGAGGTTTTCTGAAATGACGTTCACTAGGTGGCAGCACTGAGACGTTAGGTCCGGCCACCTGTCAAGTGTCAAAGTGCTTTTATTTTTTTTATCGTGGCTGAATGATGAACGAATGATGAAAGTTATCATATACTTTATATTCATTGTTGAAATGGAAGACCTCTTGTCATAGTGGCACCAACTGGTGGCGTCAATTTTCATGAAAACCCTCATAACACAAAATTGCCAGTCAAGTCAAAGTTATTAGATTTATGTGCAACTTTTAAAATAAACTTTATCTATTCGTATGGAGAGACTATTAGTCTTAATGAATTATTCATATTTGTAACCTAAGTACCAAAGTGTTTAAGCATAACTTAGATTACGACGAAATTATATTTGACGAGAATTTACGACGAAGTTTAATGATGTAAACTATATTGCCTACGTAAATTGTGGTAATTTCAGGACGCTAATATATTACTTTATAACATATCACTGTTTATATTTTATTTATCTGTATAGATTATCAGAATTTATATATGGCAGGTGATTAGGGCGATGCAATATATTATTAGCTAAGGTAATTGGTGTAGCTAATTAAGGCTTAAGGCATGGACCATCCCTCGATAAAATAAGAGGGGCAATTCCCGAAAGAAAATCTCAGTCTCAATCCTGTTTTTACTATGGGACCTTAGTAATAGTTGTTTATAATGATGAGTAAAATGATCCGTTAAGAGATTAACAATGATTAAAAGTACACCTTGTATAGCTAGCTGCGAATCTGGCTCGACCGTGGGCTCGACTAATGAACGCAAGTCAAACGTGAAACTAGCCTACATGAGCACATCACCGTTACTCAGAACTCGACACAGTTTGAATAGATAAATATAAAATTACTGTCCTTATGCTCTTATATCAAATGTATTATTAATATGACACATTTATTATGTAAATAACAAACGAAGGAATAGGTCAAAATACTGAGATCATTCACGTTATAGTAGTGCTCGCCAAGTTGGCATCGGGTTTGATTCATTGCGTTGTTTTATTGCATAATGTAAGGATGCTACCACTACTATTTATTTCTTGAATTAATCTGATACATATCTCATATCTAGTAAGAATTGAATACAACAGGAACAATAAAATCTAGGTGACGTGTTTATCTCTTCATTAAACTAATTAATCTCGATATCGAAATCTCTGGATGTACATTTATTTAGATTTTATTATTTATTTAGTTATTAAAACTTTATGCACAAGTAAAAAAATACTGTACAAACGCGGACTTAATGCCTAAGGCATTTTCTACCAGTCAATCTTACGGTGATGCAGAGACAAAACGTGGCAGGTGCAACATACGGGTTAGATAGCTCGGAAATAACTATAAAATACAAGAATAAATATATACATAATACATAAACAAAAGAGAAATAACGATGGATCGATGAATGGTTGTCGATTTTCGTTGGATGTTAGAGATTTAATTATTGGACTATTACTTACCTTTTGAGCTTATCCAACGAGATGTAGGTACCCAATAACACTGCACAACTGATACACTTAACTCAGCATCCTAATTGCGTCACACTATAAATCGGAATCTGAATCATTTTGAAGCAAATTGCTAATCCATTGCTTCTTAAGTTCGAAAAATTTGTCTGCCCAACAACCAACGTAAATAGCGCAATGAATGTTGTTGAACTGTCAAAATGAAACCGATTCCTTCTGTATGTTACGCAATTGCCCCGCTGGACCTCAAGCTTGGTCACTACTTTTCTGAAAACCAGACCAATGAGGTTGTTTTCCCCTACAAGTGTTCTCCTAGCTACTTAGTAATTATTTACCAAAAAACCTCGTGTTGATGTTTTTCTGCCAGAATGGCTTATTTAGCCTCAACTATAATTAAAGCGCCTGCTACACGGTCGCCAACCGCGTCCCGACAGAGGCGACCTTTGTAGTTTACAACCGTGTAGTGTAGATGGTGGTTTACGACCAAACGTTGAAACAGCTCTGCCGGTCGCCAACCAAGGATACCTCTGTCGGGAACGCGGGTGGCGTCCGTGCCTCAAGCCATACAACCTCATTAAAGTTTATAAAAGTACCTTTGTATTGAAACTTTATTATCCCAATTTATTTTTACATAAACCTTCGGTTACTTGTCAGTTGTACAACATTAATTACACTGCGATGCTGTAATGAGGTTAAAATTCAATGGCTACTTAACATTTTCACTGTAATTAAATATTAGTTTAACAAGCAGACAGTCTTGCAGAGTATTTCTCAATCTTCATACCTTGTCGATTTCTCAATAATCTAACCCCATAAGCGCCGATTGAATTGTGCTTTTGTGTGCACTGAATAAATGGTTTATTAGCCGACTTCCAAGAAAGAAGGAGGTTATCAATTTGACACGTATGTATGTAATGTTATTGGAACTGCAAGATATTGACATGATAATCTATTAGGGCTTCCAATCAAATATACAAAATTTTATAGGTGTACGTATGTTTGTCCAAGCATTTCTCCGAAACTATTAATCGGATTGTAACCATTCTTTTTCTATTGGCTTACATTTACTTCAACTTATGGAACACTGCAAGTTTCATCAAAATCGGTTTAGGAGTTTTCAAGATATGGACTAATACGTGAAGTGTGACGGCCTGGCTTATTGATACGAGCTACGGGTGTGGTGTCAAAGGGAAAACATCTCAAAACCTTGGTCAAATTCTAGTGCAATTATTACAACAAAACTATTAACCACTTATTACAAACAAATATTCCACTTTTTAACTTAAAACTAAAAATTACGAAAAAAAAGTAATTAAAAAAGAAATTAACTCAAAATTTTGAAATAACTACTCTCGGAAATTGGTGGCAAAAAACACAGAATACAGATATCAAGACGCTGACATCCGAAATTAAAGTTATTTCATAATTTTGAGTTGATTTCTTTTTGAAGTCAATTTTTTTTTTTATTAAATTACTTTTTTATCTTTTATCTATCATAAGCAGTCTAATGTTTGTGCCTTTGGCTACTTACCTTTAAATACTTCACCCTATATTTGCCCCTGCAATTGTAGTACATACATAATACATGATTAACCTCGACAACAGTACATGAACCGTATCAGTGCTGTCTGTATCAATAGACTGCTTTCGCCAGCGATGTCATAATTACCATTGTTTATCGCGCGGGGGCCAAGGCCACAGATATCGCGCGGCTGAACCCGTGTGAACCTAATGTGGCGCAATCTTTACTTCGTAACGTTACAAATCAACCGAATCTAATGCTCGTTAGCAGAGATTACACCCCTATAGTTCGCTTTACTGCTGCGTTTATAAAGCGCTTTATTGTTCAGGTTGAAACGGGCTTACGAAACAACGGACTGTTTTCTATTGTTTTTGTTTTTGTTTTTCATTTCAAAATATAGGTACTGAAACTAAAACAAAATACAAAAATAATAATAAACAAACACACACACTCATATACAACGTGTATCTGGACGTACGACATTAAATGAAAACGAGCACAGTACTAATCCATCGAAACATTTTAAAACACGAAGATTAGTAGTTAATGGAAAATTAAAAAATTTCAGTTTTCAAACAGAATAAATAGCAGAATCAACTGCATAAAAAGTAAACACGCTTTATCTACGAAAAGTCACTGACCAACGGTGCGGTGCGGGGTGCGGGGCGCGGCGGCGGCAATGTTTACCTATTATTACTGACTCAGATCTACATCATGTTGAAAAATATGAAAATGAAAAATAATTGCCTGTGGCTAAAGTATTCATTGGATTTGATTGATTTTTTGTATACGGGTAAAGAACACGATGCTCTTTACGTGGTTTAAAGGAATGTTAATCCTCCTGTTACACTTTATATTATAATAAGTATACTAAAATATACTTTAATATATTTCAACTTTTATATCTGTAATACTTATGGTGTACATAATAAAGAGTATTATATCTATCTATCTACTGTAGGTACTGAAGTAGCCGGTCTAATCTGTAAAAATTCCACTTGCCAGGGATTGTCACTATTGACATCTCACTTCAAGTTCACTTCACCTAAATTTTTACGGTGAGATATTTATAGAATACATAGATAGCTGCTGTTGTACTGACGGCAGCACTCTTTTCGACTACGACATTTCCTAGATATTTCTTCTCAATAACAAACGAAAGATCACCAACCTAATCCTGAGAAATGACATTGCTAAACACTTGATCCTGAACCGACGTTCGTGCTAAAACTCTGAGCAGCTTCTCTGTTTAATTTACAAAAGAGAAAATCACGACAGCAGATCATTATGTCCGTTGTGCAGTGACTTTGTGAAAAGAGTGATGAATGGATGGTACTCGACTATTGTGTGGTAGTGTGCGTGATAGTGTGCGGCGACCTTGTGGAGAGGATGACACGCGACATGTACCGTTTGCATGGTGTTCATTGTGTTGATGTCATCATGGTGTTGTTGGTTGTAGAGTCTGCAGAGAGATCTGGAGAAGGGGGGGGGGGGGTTAAGTTTTTTGTAAAATAATTGTGTTTGCACCGCGAAGGTCTCAACCTGCTTAGATTTTCATGGCAGAAGGAGTGAAGTCTCACAAGTCTGGTTAAGATGTCTTCTCGCCCACTTCTTACCTAGCCATTGCTCAAAGGGTTGAACTAAAAAAACGTCAAGCTACATAGGGCTATAGATAACTAATCCTTTCATTCCCATCTTTTAGTAGCGAGACAACTACCGGCGAAGCCCCTGGCCAGTATTTTCTTGCCTCCGGAAAATGTCAAATTGAAAGTTCCTCCTAACCTAACGAAAACTGCGAACTGAAAATGCTTTAAAGAACATCACTGATAAGGTTACAATATGTCACTGTGTGTGTATTTTATTTAATACAGAGTTATTTAAAATTGGCTAGCTAAACTCCGCAGACGGTATCTAAACATGATAAACAAAAAATAAATTAAATGCCAATTATTTTTAAAGGAGTAACCATGGAGTTTCTTGCCGATTCTTCTCCATAGGTAACGACCAATTGGAACCGTGCACCTAGCTTCTGACGTTTCATATGTGCCCATGTGTAGGCTTATGTGAAATAAAATATTTTGATTTTGATTTTTGATTAATTTTATGATTTTCTTTTGTGGGGTATTCGACCGCAGTTATTGTAGTCACTTGAAAATAAATAGCATCAGTTTAAAAAATCTGTTCTTTTTTGTGTAAACTTCACAAACGTGATGGTTAACGATATCTAAACACGATAAAACATAAGAAAACAGTTTTTCTCAACTCATACTTCAAGTAACAACAATAACAGCGATCGTGACCTCCCAAAAAAAAATATTAAATCTTTTTATTTTATATTTTATCATGTTTACATATCGATACCCATCGCGTTTGCGGAGTTTAGCTAGCCAATCTAAAATAACCCTGTATATATTTTACTGTCGCCATGAAATTGCGATTTTTTATCGCATTCAAATGAACAGCTGTTTCAAGTCCCTTGAAGTCTAGCGTGACTGTACAAGCGTGTAGACCTAATAATAGATATTAGTAAATATACGTATTTTATAAGAGCTTGTTTCATGAATTATTATACCAAGGCCGATTACGCAGAACTATATAGTACTACGAATTCAATGGCGGAGTTTTCTTCATAGGCATTAGCTAAAATAAACTGATGGAAAACTGAACTAGACAGCGAATCGATGGAAAACGACTTACAGAAAAAGAAGTTGAAAAAATATGTTTGGTCAATGAGTTGAATTGACTATTATACTTTTATTGTTACTTTCAGCTTTTTAATGTTTCTAAATAGTACCTAAAATTATATCTACACCTACAGGCTTTTAAACATAAAACATAATAGTGTTTCCTTGACACAAAAAACTAGCGAAAAACTAAAAGCAGTTGTGTTATTTCAAAGAAAATAGGTCACACATTGTTAATGAATAAATCTGGTGCTCACCTACTTTTATGTAAAAACATTCTGCTTATCTTTTATGCTATATCAGCTTCCGAATTGTGTAAGCGTAACCCACAGATCACAAATATGATCTGTGGTGTATTTGGATATCAGCATCTTAAAATTTTGCTTCTGCAATACAGGTTTCTCTGATTTTTCCGGAAGAAGAGTAAGCTAGCATTTTAACTTGGAACCAACAAATAGGAATGCGACCAGACAAGCAACAAGCCAATCCCTAAAACATGACCACAAGAATTCAATTTATCCTTCAATAATTTAATTTAACAACAAAATGGAGGAAATAGTTGTAAAGTGGAGATCGGATGCGTAGGCGCAGGTCTGAGCGCGAATAATGACTCGCACGCGTGTTACAAACGACGCCGACAAATTCCATTGTAGGGGATCGTGCGCAGAATTGATGCGCGAACAATTTGTACTATATCATAGGGTTGACAATATTTTTTTGTGTTGATGTTAGGTACTTAGTATATATTGGGATGTCAAGCTGAAGAATCTTTACAGGCAAGGATGTGTGGCATGGATTAGTGCGATGATTTAATCAGATTGCAGAAGACACAAGTCTATAAATGTGTTGATCAATATTAACTAGAACTTTAGGTAAAAACTTACAGCTTCACTATCAATTCTACTTAGGTACTGAAAAACTTTTAAACATTTTTAACCCACGCTCAGTTCATGCCTTGTCGCTGCCCGGATTACCTAGAAGTAGTAGGTTAAAAGAAAAACTACTAATCCACATTTCAAAAAATATTCTTCATGTAAATAAAGCTGGGCAGGTTAGCCAAAGTCAAATCGTTTATTTCTAATAGGCACATAAAAGGCACTTTTGAACGTCATAATCTTTGACATTCAAAAGTGCCTATTGCAGGATATGGAAATAAAGATATTGGATTATGAGTTTGGTGGCTAAAGTGAACTGGTTATCCAGAAATATAGGAATATGTACTATGGCCTACCTGACCAATGTTTTATATAAAATACACAGATAAAATGGCAGGGGATGACTTGCACACTCGGCTATCAGGACAATCCCGGAAGTACGGTCAAGATCCCTTCCAGCATCTTACTGGAATACTTCCTTCGGGCACTTTTGCTTTTGCTAAACTCCACTCAAGCCGGCCAATAAAGACAACAAAAGAGGTGGGAGTTCTGTTCCTCGTTAGTTTTCACTCCAGCCGGTCAATAAAGGCAAGCCGGAGTAGAGGAACACGACTTCTCCCGGGAGATAGGGTCCGTCGGTCGCTACTGCCCAACAGCTCGCCACTTGCTGCCCTACAGGTATATGTATCTTCCTTGGTCTGGCTCCTGACCCTAGACCAGTTTCGGCAAAGTAAACTCTACCGGCACAGACTTAAAGTTCATAGTAGCGCGCAAGTCCCACCACGACTTCAACGTAAAGATATGGCGGTTTTAGATTATTATGCTTAAATAATATGTGACAAGAAAACAGAATTGATTCTAGTCGTCCATTCCAGAAGTTAGTTTCTTATGGAGAAGAATGGGCAAGAAACTCGACCGTTACTCTTTTAAAATGTTTTACAATATTTTGTATACATTAAAATTGCATCATTGTACGTGAAGACGATGCACCTACATTTACCCACAGCCTACATTTACCTTTATTTTTATATTCCAAAACTAACGCGGTCACGACTGGGTTACATAAACCTGGCGCTATATCAAAGTACTTGTGACAACCTTAGCACTAACCTTTTGTAGTACATAAAATAATGTTCCACATATAGGTATGCCTATAGAGCGACAATCGTAACTCACACAAAGGCATTGAATTGTTTATTTACAGGCACCGATGCATGAAATTACTCTCAGCTTAGTTTGTATAACCGATAACATCTCTCATGCAGGAGTCCGAATGATGGATGTAATCAGGAAGGCAGAGGTTTTCGCTATCAATATGTATAATATGTGTTAGTAAAACGTGAATAAAGTTATCAATATAGAATTACTTGGCAAATTGAGATCCATAATCAGCCTATAATGTCCCCACTGCTGGGACACAGACCTCCACTCTGTGAGAGGAAGTGCGGGTTGGTGGATGAAACGTCATGTCTTCGAATTTTTTATTCTAGAATATGGCCGGGTTTTCCTTCACCGTTTTGAGAGCAGCGGTGATGAAACAAATTACACCAAGTAAAGCGACTGCCTAATTTCGAATCTACTGCCTATTAACAGATAAAAGAGGTTCTATCTGTTCTGTGGAGTTGCGGACATCATATTGATTAACAACACAATACAATCATTTCGGCTTTCACTAAACGCAGTCAGTAAAAATCAGTCGTAAGCTGAAAAATGAATAAAACAGTAAGTAATTAAATAATAATTAATTAAGTGTGATGATTTTATTTCAACAACAAATAAAGATGTACATAAGAAAGCTAGCTTAGCATACCAATTCTTAACCGAACACTAGATTCTGCGCTGCTTTCAGAAACTGGTTATGCAGAGGCAAGTGCAAGACCAGTTCTCGGTGCTTCAAGTAATCTATTACCACTTGCACTTACAACTAACTGTTATCTCGAAACCCGCATAATATACAAGATTACGAACTACTTAGCTGTTACTCCCAATTTGTCTAAAGCATTTCTTATTACTGCAGAGGAGTACGCAAATTGTGGAGAACATAAAAAGGTTTCAGGGTGCCAATTTATTTTGAACCCAAAGTACAAAAGAAAGCACTTATTCAATAAGAATCTGGGTTACTCGAATTAAAGGATCCAGGAAAAGTTAGCGCAATAATATATATCTTGTTAAAGGAGTTTGTTTCAAATTGGTCGGTTTATAAATGGAGACTTTAGGAGACTTTTAGTTCTAATTGCTTCACGGTTGGGTTTTGTCTAATAAATAGGGAATTCGATTCAGTTTAAATACTCTAAGCTACTCGGCTATTATGCCCATTATTCTGAAGGACACAACAGTTAATCTATATTCAAGATGGCCGATAGTTGGTCAACTATATAAAATCCTTTACAGTGACAGACAATATTAATATTTATTTATTTATTTAAATGTCTTAAAACTGTCATTATAGGTCTTAAGCCTTTCGCTGCCAACTCCGCATAAAACAATAGATTTTTCATTGTTTTAATGCGGAGTGGCATCATATGTGTCCTGATGCGATAGCCAAGTCACATACTGAAAATTACAATTAAAGCACAAAATACATCTCAAGATCAAAAAGAGCATTGTTTGTAACATAGTGTAAACAATAGTACTTTTGCGGATTCACTCCAGTGACATGTAAATAAAGGGTTTTCCAATAGGGACGGGTCGATGTTGACAGTCTGTGGCAGCCATACTATTTTGGTGGGATCTGTAAAATCTGTTGTATATTATGCAGTCAGTGATGCCAAATCACCATGGCAAGTTACACGGTTGAGCAGCATGTGCAAATGATAAAACTTTATTATCAAAATGAGTGTTCGTTAGTGCAAACGTTGCACGCATTGCGCCCATTTTACGGCAGACGCGGTGGCCCTTCAAAGTCCACTCTCCAACGATTGGTGACTAAATTTGAGACGACCGGTTCGGTAAACAACCAACCAACACCTTTACGTCAAAGGAACGCCAGATCGGCCGAGAACATCGCCGCTGTACGTGAGAGTGTTCAGGAGACTCCAAGGCAGTCGATTTCTCGCCGTGCTCAAGAACTCGGCCTTTCGCAGACCTCAACTTGGAGAATTTTGCGTCGGGACTTTGGTCTGGGTAGCGAACGACACAATCGACATTCTGCATGAACGGTTTGAGGGTAGAGTTATCTCTCGCAGAGGTGACGTGAATTGGCCACCAAGATCGTGTGATTTGACTCCGCTAGACTTTTTCTTGTGGGGTTTTCTGAAGTCGCAGGTCTATGCCAATAAACCACATTCGACCGTTGCCCTGAAAGCCAACATAACGCAGGCCATCGCTCGGATTCAGCCGGATCTATGCAGCAGAGTCATTAAAAATTGGACCTCTCGGATTCGTGCCACCATACGAAGCCGCGGCGGACATTTGAACGATGTCATATTCCATCCATAATGGCATAAATGGGCCTTTTAAATAAAAAATAAATTTCGTTAATATCTCACACACCTCTTGTTTTATTCAATTTTAACATCGACCCGTCCTTGTTGAAAGACCCTTTATATCAATTTCGACCTGAATATGGTGCGAATTGTTCGAGTCAGAGGGTTATGGCCAGCAAGTTGGTCCTGGCTAGCAGTGGCGGGGCCGCCGCCTCTACAAATAACGGTCGGGTACACACAATTGCATCAACTACAGCACTCTCGGGTTGTGCTCTATGCCTCGGAGAAGTTTCACCATGTACGATGCTAGTGCAAATAATAATATAATCTAGAGTTTCTAGGTATAATGTGAGAATTTTCGTGAGACAAAACTTTTTGTAGAAGTGCAAAGCAATGATAAAAAATGTAATCTACTATATTATATTTTTCGCTGCACTTAGAATCACAGCTGAATGGAACGTTTTAATTTGTATGACTTACAAACAGTTTAAATGTAAAAACAAGAGTAGACAAAATTTAGTCATTAGTACGTATGATCAGAATAAAAACATGCATATACTGGCAAAACACAAAATGTCGTATTTATTAGGAAATGACACTTACATTTATTAATATAAGTAAATAAAAATTACATCATTGCCAGTGCTAAAATTACGTCAATCTTAATAAAGTTTTACAGAATTTATTACCTGCTATAAGAAGTCATTGACTCTTTACCTACCAGAATATTATATCTAACCTCAAAAAAGTTTAATAAAGTGTATAATTTAATATAACAGGATTATTTTGTTGACAAACAACGTGCCCACGTACCCACTGATAAAGGTCAAGGATTACTGCTTCATTAAATTCCTTTGGCTAATCGGATTTATTTACTTTAGTATTTATAGATGTGAGAAGATCCATAGATCACTTCATGCACTTTTGTACATTCGCAAAGGTTAAAATACAGTAGGTCCATCATTACCTAAATATGTCATTTATCATCTTTCTTGTAAAGCACCTATCTTAATATAGTCGTTACTGCAATTTGTAGTCTCTAAACAAACGATAAATAATGACCTAGTTATCATATGCTATATTACAATACCTATTTATATTAAATTACTTCATGGTAACTTAGAAATTAATAAAAATATTCAAGCCCTAAAGTCCTATTTAGAAATATCAAAAACCCACCATAATACACGTTATTATGTAAATAGAGACATCATTACCACAAAGCTTTTGTCTCTCAACCTGCCAATAATATAGTCTCGAGTAAATGCCTGTACCTAATCCTAAGTAGGATAGTTGCGAACACACACGATACAAGGCACACATTACCTTAATAGTCACGAATGCTACCTGCAGCCTAATGGCGCTAACTCCGGCCAAATTGCTTGCTAAGTCTGACAACACGGAACGGGACGGGAACGAGACGAGACGAAGAGATCTATTTGCAAATTGGCGAGAAAATGGTTCTAAATACAAGAAGTTTGTTTAGAAATTTTTTTCTTGGAAACCTCCAGTTTGTAAATGCACCGCAGATTGTAAACAAAAATAATGACGTATGAAAGTGCAAACAAATCTCTCTTGCACAAAACAATTGAATGTCAGTTCAAAATTTTGTGAATGTTGTTTCTTATTCGTTAGACTGTGAAAACTAATTGCCAGAATTCGATCGTTTACTTTGACTACACTCAATCTGCCTAGCCATTTCCCAACTACGTTGGTGTCGGCTGCCAGTCTAACCGGATGCAGCTGAATACCAATATTTTACATGGAGCGACTGCCTATCTGACCTCCACAATCCAGTTACTGGGTAACACGTTAGCCCTTGGTAAGACTGGTTGTCAGACTTTCGTGCTTCTGACGACCCGTAACGACTGTCAAAGATCCAAGAATGACAGCGACCAACGGTTTATCGTTCTTTCCCAGACATGGAGGGTTCTTTGTACGTAAAGGTGGTCACCCATCCTCAGACCAACCGCGGCAAGCGTAATTTAACCTGATCGATCGACCCTGTTATTACTTAGCCACGAGCCCATACTTGTACTACACTACCGCCAATTAAATTTGGTCTGCTCCAAAAGTAATCTAACTTCTATACTCTGCCGTTTCGGCACGATTGTCACATGAATAGCCGTGGTCAAAAGATTTGCTATTAAGCAGGATTGGTAGCGGAACTGACTGCCAGTGGTGTCAACATCTAAGACATGTATGGCTCAAAATGCTCAAAATGGTGTCAACTATCACCCCCTTAAGGCTTTGCACCCAGCTTCCAAACACCCAGTTTATTTATGCTTCAGGATAATCCTTGAAACACAAAGGATTCATGCATCTGAGTATACCTACTGCAGTATGCTAATAATAAAGTGTCATAACGCGCATTAAATTAAGCCAAAAATACTGCAACACTTTTGTTAAAAAATCCCTTACTCCTCCCTCCCGAATCTAAATATCGCTTAACATCTTTCAACACAATATAACTAACATTAAGCTTCCTCCACACATTTAAATCGCGTCTCGTATGCAGCGACCTTAGCACGGCCATTAGGGTAGCTACACGCGACGATCGTGACTATCTCGTAACGATGCGTGCTAAGCGTGCTAACAGAAACATTCTCTTATTAAACTCCACTATCTAACCAGTATCGTTAAGGACAATATGGTAAACGAAAGGTTTAAAAATATATTTTTGAAATGTTAAGGGAATAGTGGGTGGCCTTCTCTTTCAGGCAAAGAAAGGGCCACCTAACTACCATACGTTGAATCTGAATATTTCAAAAATGCCAACATAGGTTTGACTTTAGTCTTCATCATGGTTCACACACGCAAATCCTTTTAACATACCCAGAGACAAGCAGGTTGGCATATAAAATTTTGTATTTTTTTTTTTTTCATTTATATTCACTAGCGGCCCGCCCGTGCTTCGCACGGTTTTAACGGCCAGATAAAACATCGAGATTTGGTTGTATTACGCACATAAACGTTCCGGAATAAATTCCATAAATGACAGTGAAAACCGCACCAAAATATGTTGCGTAGTTTAAAAGAACAACGCGGTTACAGACAGACTCGAAAAGAGACTATATTTAATAATATGTATAGATAGATCGATAGAATACTCAACAACACAACAAAATACACAACATACAATACAACAACGTATACAATTTCATAAAATTAAGTAGATTTTTATTTATTTTTATATAAGTGTGAAACCTCCCTTTTTTCACTGGGCCATATGAAAATTCCTTAATCAACACTTACATATTAAAACCGTTGCTCTATATCACGCCAAAAGCATTCCCAAAAACCCAAAAAAGGATATCTCTGAAGTGTGACGTCACCGGATCGGAACAAACAGGTCGTGAGGTAGGTCGCGGTGTGACCCTGCGAACTGGGCCGCCCAGCCTCCCTCCGTGCCCCAGTTCCACAGGGATGGTACACGTGTCGTGTCTCGAGCGCTCTCAGCTTTGTGATATCGAACAGTTATTGAAATCAAGTGTGACGAAAAGTAAGTGTGTTCTTGGCTTTATATTTGATAGAGATGTAATTAGGAGTTTATGAGTTATACAAAAAATTTCATAAAATTTTTTGTATATAATAAAATCTATGAATAGATTTTCTTCAACTCTGTTTAAATTAAATATGTTTGATTTTTTCGTAGCGTATTTTATATTTGAAACTTCAGGTATGTAAACAAGAGCAGGCATCATAGCGACTTTGTAAGATCCTCCGTATTTCCTCAAAGGACTTTTTAAATTATCCTTTTAGTGTCTTGAACTGGAAAATTGCTTGTAATACAAGGAAAATAATATACAAAAAATAAAATACAAATAATAGTCGACAAATACTTGCTATATAAATATACTTGTTCTTATATATATTTCCAATTATTTTACTTCTGCCATGACGAGCACTCAAAACTTCTGCGATGAGCTTCAAATAATTTTTATTTTTTTTTGTCCTGAAAACTTATCAGCCAAATATTTTTTTATTGGACATTATATAAACAAGAAGTTTATACAAGAATAATTGTTTGATATATTTCAATACATTTTCCTGTTATTCGTCTATATGGGTCAGTGTGTCGATCCGGGACAGCCCGGCTGTGACCCGGTTGTAACCCGGTTTATTTGTAAGCTAGATCCTTTTGTTAGTCCAAAGACTCCTAATTGTATCTGAAGGATATTTATATTCCGTGACAACTGAAATCTAGTTTCAGCAGATCTACGCGAGACACAACGGCTTCTTAATTGTTTTTGTAATTACTATAATAATAAAAACTATTAATTAGAAGATAAAATGTAATAATATAAAAGGGGCTACTCTTGCTGCAGTTGGTTCGTGGATGGATGACCATCTTTACATACCAAGACCCCTTCGTGCGTTGGAAAGCACGTTAAGCCGTTGTTCCCGGCTGTCATTTGTGGATCTTTGACAGTTGTTACGGGTCGTCAGAAGCACGAAAGTCTGACAACCAGTATTTCCAAGGGGTATCGTGTTACGCAGTAACTGGGTTGTGGAGGTAAGATAGGTAGTCGCTCCATGTAAAATACTGGTATTCAGCTGCTTCCAGTTCGACCCCAACATACTTAGGAAAAGGCTAGGCAGATCATGATTTAGAAGATAGAATAATTATGTTGCTACAGTTAGGTTTTTTTTAACGATAAAATACGAAACCAAAGACACCGACTTCCGAAGTCAAAGTTAGTTTTTACTTTGTGATGTTTTTTTTGAAGTCGGTTTTATTTTTTGTAAAAAAGTTTTTTTAGAAAGTACTCATCATGATCATCTGCCTGGCCTCTTCCCAACTATGTACGGGTATGTTGGGATCGTCAGCTTCCAGCCGAACCGGATCCTGCTAAATACCAGTATTTTACATGGATCGACTGCCTATCTGACCAGAAAGTAGGACCATGTGTATCTGCAATGTTAATCACATCATATCTACTTGATAAAAGGATTATAAACTAGTTAAACTACAGTAAATAATAATACATTGACGTCACAAAAGCAAAGCTCTACCCAACAGCAATATTAATTTACTTATGTAATTTCTCCACATAGTTCCACATTGCTGTGAATGTGGCACTCGAAACCGAGAATACCAGCGCTTATGAAATACTCCACGCTTATTCTCCATATTCTAAGGAATTCGACGTACGAAAATGTAAACGACTTAATGAAATATCGCCTGCAGGTGTTATAATAAACATCACGACTGTTTTCCCCGAAGTTGTAGGCAGGTCTGCTAGTACACCGAAATGTTGTAAGGCCGTTAAGTTAAGGGTTAGCCGCTGAGGTCCATTCTTCCAGCGAAGAATCTGCCTCTCGAAATCGCTTTATTCAGTAAAGTCCCATATGTGGTGGCGTTTGAGGTTCACTTAGGGCTGAGGCTAATGTATTGGTGTGTGACGTTATTCAATGTTTGTAAGAATGTTTCCTATGTTCTATTTCCTCTTTTACAGTTCTGATGCTCATGTAATTCTGAGGTCTTCATTAACCAAGGAGCATTTGATGTTATTTTGAGAGTTTTATTTTGAAATCGCTGGAGAATTTCCACGTTTGAGTTCTCGATTCCGTATGTCCAGACAGGCTTTAATACTGCTTTGTAGATGAGTAATTTGTTTTCTAGTAATGTAGTAATCAATACTAAATGAAAAATATTTTTCCAAATCGATTCATAAATGACGGAGTTCTGAGGTAACTTAAAAATAAAATAAAAAATACAACTGAATTGAGAACCGCCTCTTATTTTGAAGTCTGTTATAAATTGAAAAACATTTTCATCTTAAAGCGAAACCTAAAATAATTTCTGTATCGAATCGAATAACATTTCATATATCGAGGGTTTACTGGGAAAACCTGCTAAACAACATTTTTGGCAAAAATTAGTTAAATACATGAAAATTCTATCTTTCTGAGATTAAGAATTTCATGTGTTTAACAAATTTTTGCCAAAAATGTATAAAATATATAGTATGTATATATATTACATAAAATACAAAAAAAAACTTCGATTGCAAATCTGACGAACCTTCTATTGGTACCCACATACCTATTTGCCCAGGTATTAGTTGCAGGCGATTTTCTCGCATCTGTAGTCGCAGTAGTGTGTATAGTTGCTTATATGTTTCGAACTGTAGTGTTGTTGTAAATAGAATGAGTTGGAAGGCTTCACTGGCTACTCGAATTACTTCCGCCTTAGGCCATGGCCTGGTATAACTGAGCACTGCACTAAAATGGCCTCGGGGATATTAAGAACAGTTCAGCTTGGAAAAGGTCGGACTAAAAGCTAAGGTACTGTATAGAATTAATGGAATTGAGACATAAGTAACAAAAGTACTTACATAAAAAGTATTTGAGCGTCTAGACACGATAATCGTGTAGGTTTGTAGGTAGAATAACAATTTCGTTCTAATTCTTTGTTGGTAACCATGGTTGGGCACATATTTGATCTTAGTCTTAGTCACAATAAGATCAAATACGTACACAACTATTCAAAAGGCTTTTTCTATTGAAAAGTTCAAAGAGAATAGATATTATGACTATACATAACGCCTATACATCACGCCTGTATTCCCTGAAACGTTAAGCAGATCTGTCATTTGCCACATTGGGAGACATTTTGCCAGTTACGTTTAAGTCCCATGTAATAGGGGGCGAGCCTATAATCATCTACTGGGCACAAATCCTGACTCCGGGCTGCTACTGAGAAATTCCAGATGGAAAAACCCAATAATATTTTGCCCGACCCGGGAATCGAACCCAGGACCTCATACTTAGCAGGAGCGCTTGCGACCACTCGACCAACGAGGCAGTCAATAACATAATATAGGAATATTATAACTAAATCCTTAATATCCTTAATAAAGATAGCAGAGAAAAGTTTTAGAATAAAATTATATTCTTCAAAATGTTGATAGCTGTATTATATCCATGATTTAAAATAAACTACACAATTCCACTTCCGATTATTTACGATAATTCCATTTTGTGGAACACGAAACGGTTCTTTTCAAACAACGTTACACAACGCGCGAATACGGATTGATATTCAAAAAGAGGAAATTTTGAATATTTCACCATTGATGACTGCCTAAAACCGACCGAATGACGCGAATGGCGGTCATTGCAAAACAATATTCGTCACAGAATGGCGAACAAACTGTGCACAACAGTATTTCGTCGTGGAATCCATGAATTTAAATTAGTTTCACTCTGCCATCAAAATTGCAACAAGCTGCAATAAGAAAACAAGAAGGACAATCGTGTCAATGGGTTTTTATGTTTGTGTAAAATAAAAACGAAACCCTCAGTAACACAGTATAGATTGCAATCGTTAGTTTTTATTGCTTCAAGTGGAAACCTAACTCAATAATTACAAATAGACGATCGTTCTTTAATATGTTTTATGTAAGAAATTTGAGCGGTTTACAATAAAAATAGAAAGACACAAAACAATTCAAAAGAGACAAGATGTAAACAATGTTCAAGCTCACTTTGAGCGATGCATCGTTAAACACAAGACAAAAACATTAAGATATAATGACAACGAAATCCAGTCAATTTCCTCCCAAAATAATTACCTCAAACTAATAAACATTAACATCGATTTCTAGAATCAATAAAATTCAAATGTCGAATTAAAAGAAAAAGAGTTAAGGCGTAGATACACGGGCACACGATACAGATGCAATTAAATTACAAAATAAGTAAATCATGATCAACAAAGACAAGATAGGTCGAGGCGAGGGCGATTGCAGCGTGCATACATAACATATGAGCATAGCAGTTGAATGCTCATCCGTATTCAAGGGCGAGCAGACCGCTTGCAGGCGATACAGAACGATCACGATGCAGGTGACGTAATCTGACTGAATGAAAAGCGTTTGAAGCTGAAAGAATTGGGATTTTTGATAACATGTTTGACCATTTGGTTGGTTTGACCGTGATCGGGAAATGGTTCTTTGAGCTTCTGTAAACACAGTTCTTTCTTGGTGTTGCTTTGTATACTGCCTTTCTTCCTCCTAGTAACTACTCTACTATTACAGCCTGCTGTCAGGATCTTCTTTGTAATTTTCAGTTCTTCTTTGAAACCAATAACAACCAACCTCTAATGGCCGATTCCTATAATTTACGGACCGTTATTGGTTAAAATTAAGACTCTTGTATCTTTACCACTAATGAAGCAAAGACCTCATAGCTTTGCATAGTAGACCCTCCCATATGGCAGTAGCTATCACAGGTAAAATCAGCTTCCGAATCTATTTAAATGCCCAGTTTGGCAATAAAAAAAACTAGTATTGATATGCAAAATGATTCGTTTTTTTTTGTGGGAACCGAGCATTAGTCGACTTCTACAATCACGGCGTTGATAAAACGCGCTACTACTCCATAAAAAGCGTCATATGGAATGTGGCCTGACAGCGGGAAAAAAGTTCCCAAACGTACGTAGTAACTCTAAACACGTTAAAATGAACGCGCTCAGCAATGAAACCCTATAAAAACGACCTGCAGCAACCTCAACAGAATCATTAGCAAGGTTCCTTAAATTTTAGAACATCTCAATTGTAGGTACGCAATTAAGTCGTAAAAATAACTAATGATGTAAAGACTGCATTATTATATAATGGCAATTTAAGTGTCCATAAAAGAGAAGAGCTAACGACCACGGGTAATCGTGGTCGACCCAATTTAAAGGGTTTTTGTACCTTGGCCCTTGGCAGCAGTTGTAAATTGACTACTGTAAAAGTCATACCCGTTGCTGCGTAGCTTCCTCCTAGAATTATTTGTAATTTTAGAAGAAAATCTTGTGTTGAACCAATATGTTCTACTGTTTTTGTCCTTAGTCAGGACTGTCAACTGAAGTAATCACAATCCCATCCATAATAGCTCGTACCATCGCGGACATTACGGTGAAACACTTTTCAAACTTATTACCTAGTAATAAGGTCGAAAAGAGGTTCACCGTGGTGGTACATTATCTTTATGTTCAGAGCCCAAAAATGCAATTTTTAACCATGATGAATTTAGGCCATTCTTTGCACAACCGTGTCTCTTTTAAAGTAACGAAACTAAAGTTCCTATTGTATTTTGCAAAATAGTCTTTTTGGGATTACAGTCATAATCGTCGTTGAGAGCTTGACAGACAGTTTTGTGGCTTCACCTCTCTGTACACTACACGCGTTTGTTATTACTATGTGGGCTTTCTCTTTGTTTATATTATTATAGCGTATTTAGATTATCTACATTCATATTAAATTGCATTATTTTATTTATTTAAATCCTCTTTAATTTTCGCGTCTTATTGTTATACTAGCTTCCGCTCGCGACCTCGTCCGCGTGGAATTTCTTGTTCCCCTGACCCACCCCGTTGCATCGCATCGCCTGGTCGCGCTGTTACTTCATTTTCGCTTAGCGCTCGTTCTTCCTTTTTTTTTGGTTTTGCTCGGCTTCGAAGGGTCCTAGCGTAATGTTACATACCTTATAGCCTTCCTCAAGAGTTGGACTTTATAATGCAATAAGAATTTTTCAAATGTGACTGGTAGTGACAGAGATTAGCGCGTTCAAACAGTCAATTAAAAATAAAATGTGTAAGTAACTAATAGACTAAGCACATTTTTCTTACTTTAAGCATTTTTAAACCCGTCGTAATTTCTAAACGAAAGGTTCGAATTGGATAATTCAAAAAGGAATTTATATGTACTTAATCAACCTTGATGATGAAACTATTTATACCATACTTATGAAAACACCTTCGCAAGTAATGCATTATTTTACAACGAATTTGATTACCATTAAAAATGTTATAGTGAGCCAACCTTAAAAGATAGACGTATGCTATCCTGGACGTTTTTTTAGAACATTTTAAGAGGAATAAATCTTCAAAACCGAAGAAATAAGGGGCCGTAAAAGTTGTCAGTTTTAGACCATTTTTGTACGAGCTCTATCGTAACAACTAAACAAGTTAGGAATTTGAAACTTCTGTTTATCATGTACCATTATACTGTATTTAATCTAAAAATACTAAAAACGTATTTTGTTTAAATAAGGGTGATTTTCTGCAGCTGCAAAAAATAAAGTTTTAATTTACAGTATCATTATGAAATACAAATTTAGCATTGCGTTTGTTCAAGGTGAAAAATCTTCTTCGTTTAGTATTTTCATTTACCTGAACTAAAATAACTGAAGTACCTGAGGAACGCTCGATGCTAAAAACCGGCCAAGTGCGAGTCGGACTCGCAGTGACGGGACTTACAATATTTTGTATGTTTCTTGAGCGAGAAAGTCGCTTTCTCGTTGGTGCTGGGACAGGTGCCTAAGCCATTTTATATTCCATTCACATGTATTCTTCCATCAAATATTATTTCATGAAATTAAATTATCTAAATCAATATTTGGCAGCCACAGCGAGACAACTCGATTTTATTCTCCTCTTGATTTAACCAAGGCCTCGATGTTTTTTTCCCAACCAAGTGCCATTGAATGATAAACAGGTTAAAATAAATTTCAATCAACTTAACAGAAAGACGTCAGTTGTCATAGGTCAAACTAAACGAATGAAACAAAATACTGGCCAAGAGTGAGCAGCTGCAGAAACATATAATTCAGTATGCAAAAAAGAAAAACGAGAAATGAAAGCATTGGATAAACAAACACGAAACAGATGAAAAGAAGGACAAGAGTTGGGATTAAAGTCCCATTTGCAAAAGGCAAGTTTCTTGCATGTGGCATGCAAGAAACTTGAAGCAACAAAAATGACTACCACTCGTCTAAACACTGTTTTAGATGGTGCCACTTTTACTGTTGGTTCAGCTTATACAAGGTGTAACTTAAATAACGAACAACCTCTTAAGGGGTACTCATCATTATGAACAACTTTTACTAAATCGCGAAAAAATCTGCTGTTCTCTACATTTTGACGAGTTAAGCGAACAAAATGTAGGGAAAAGCTGATTTTTTGTCGCGGTTTCAGATTTGGTCCCATAGTAAAAGTTGTTCATATTGATGAGTACAATGACCCCTTAAGAGGTTGTGCGTTATTTATGTTACATCTTGTATAATGCCACAGGCAATTAAATCCCACCGTGTAAGTAGATCGCTCAGATCATTGCATTGATTTAATCTGTTTAGATTATCGGGCATCTGCAATTCAGTATCTAAGTTTGTCGCAATCCACTACTTCCCATAACTTCTTCAAAATTGACATCTCTACTTTTTGTACTTCAGCCGTCATCCTTAAATAACCCACCCATAAACATGAGGATGCTTATTTCCATTTCGGTTCCTCCATCATTCGTGTAGAACTCTAAAACTAAGAAAAATATAAAATGGTCGCCGTTAAAATGACTTCCTACTGACTGAGAACCAATGACGTATTATAAAGGTGCGAGAACATCTTTGCTGAGACCATTATCATATTCAGTTTTGACCTCCAAGTCTAGTAATTTAAACGCAGCTGTCTCACAAGTACGTCCTGCTGTGATTTATTATACCAAATTATTTATATGTTGTACTCCCGTTGAAAGCATTCAGTCAACTGATTCTTGTTTAAAAAAAAAACTTTTTTGGAAACGGTTTTCGAGCTACCACAGAAGGTAGTTTTAACTCAGCATGTTTCTTATTCTCCTATGTGGCTGGACCTAAAGTTTCCTTTGCTAACACGCATTCTCTGTGGTCTGAAAATAAAGGTTTATTATTATTATGCCTCAACTACCTCGTTGGTCTAGTGGTCGCAAGCGCTATTGCTGAGCATGAGGTCCTGGGTTCGATTCCCGGCTCGGGCAAAGTGTTATTCGATTTTTCCATCTGGAAATTCTCAGTAGCAGCCCAGAGTCTGGATTTTGCCCGGTTGTCCTATTACATGGGACTTAAACATAACTGGCGAAATGTGGGTGTACTATAGGTACACATTTGCCTAACCCTTCGGGGAAACAAGGCGTGATGTTATGTTATGTTTTATTATGATCATCAGTTCCTTTTGGTATGGGCTTATCTGTAGGGAAAATTTGTACGTGCCATCTCCCGAGGCCATTAAATATCTACACATGGAATTCAGCTAAAACCAAAACATTTTATGAAATATGTTTTCGTCCAACATACACAAATGTCGAGCCAATTTTGATAAATGCACCAGTTTTATTTAGTATGTGTCGAGCTACCATCCATCAGCTGCCATCACCGATAGTGGTGTGCCAATCAATCACCGCTTTATATTGCTGATTGATTGCCAATATCTACTAGTGCGGATTGAAAACCGAGCGAATTGTTTTTTTTTATGTTTAGGTAATAACTTTTTGGCAACAACAAAATAACTTCAAATTAAACGAACGAGTAATCGGATTTTCCAAACATTTATTTCTTCTTATCATATCTGCCTGATTTTGAAGCGGGCGACTGTTTATTTAGGTATAAAAATATGTATATTGGAATTTAATCAAAATATTTTGACTTATTCACAGAACCCTAAAATAACAGTGCATATTGGACTGAAACAGCTATTTCACTTTAAATCACTTTTATCGCGCACCGAAAAGCGCTCGAATATCCATGAACACAAAGCATAAAGAACTCAAATATAATGCGACTTAATCCGTATAAATAGTTTCATTTCAATGGATAATATTTGTGTAAAATATTCAGCTCTGGCAACATCACAAAGGACTGAAAGTATCGCATGTCCCATCGCATGAAAATGCATCCACACAAAGTTGCAAGTACAGTTCAAACTAAAATTTCCACCTTTATATTCTCAAAAATATCTGTCATAACCATAAATTGTGGTTGCAAACACTACAAAAGGGAGCAGGAGGAGTCCTTCGGAGCTCACAAACCATTGTTAAGCATGGAACACAATAGAGCTCTCCAAGGAACTGTTTACTTCTGTTCTAGAGAATCAATTCCAGAGTACTATAATCCTCCTTTGGGAATCATTGAGCTATGTGCAGCTACTCTGCAGTTATTCGCTGAGGGACACTATAGTTGCGATGTAGAATTCTACCGTATTTGAAGCTGGCTGTACTTGGGTTCTATGTAGCTAAGTACTGCTCTGGATGTACACTAATGGGAGCTTTGCTGCGGGCTAGAGGCAATCATATAATATTTTGAATTAATAACTTTGCATTTTATGTGAATCGAAGAGAATTACACAAAGTATTGAAATGTTATTTATTTTGTTACAGGTAAGGGATTTCCACAACATTTTCCATCTACAACAGAAGCAACAAAAGGTAAGTTTGACAAGATTTTCGTATAGAAGAAAATGGGTCTATCAACGCAACATTTGATAATAACGATGCTCAAACTCAAAACTCAAAGCATTTATTTCAAATACACCAATAACAGGCACTTTTGAATAGTCAAAGAGTCGGTCAGTTAGTCAGAAAGTTCAAGCTAGTTGCCCATTCCAAAGCGTAGATCTCTATGAAGAGGAACGGGCAAGAAACTCCACGGACACTCTTTTCAATCAAAATATTGTTACAAAATATTGGTTATATCATTCATGTTGAAATTAAATATGTGAGAACAATGTAGAAAGACGTGCACGTTAAAAGCGTCCGCAACAAAAAGATAAGAGTCAAAAACGATTCAAAAATTAAAATAATCCGTGGCAGCTAAGAGATGACCAGTCCCAACTGACGGCGCCCGTTCACGAACATGCCGCATGGATCAGCACCATTCAGCTCAACCATTTTGAACATAACGCTCAATATAATGCATTTTGCTCATAATGTAACCACAATAATAAATGTGGATAACGATATTACTCCACCTCATTACGAAAATATAGTCAAGCCAATAACAAAGAAGAATAATTTACGTTGCATAGAGCTAAAGATTGCTATACTTGCGTCTAATGCTAAGCCACAAAACGCAGTGAAATCGTAGTAGAAAGTGTCGCGGTTAGCCACTAGATACGCCCTCTTATTTAAACTAGGCATCTGCAAACTCAGTAGATATTACTTTCCAATTGCACTTACTGCGATTGCTGCATGCGTAATTTTGTAATTTACTCAAACAAATTGACAGACAATTATATCTTACGCAATTTTATGAAGATAAACTTTAACTTCTTCATTTTATATAAAGTCTTTTAGTCTCGCTTTTGTATTTATTTCGTTGATCGCACAATCAGTTATATCATGACCTAAACCAAGGTTTCTATTTTTAAACCTATAGCTATCAGACCATTTTGGCACTAAATATATAATCGCACATTATTATGGGAGGTGACTAATTGGTTCGGGGCTCATTGTTTGGCGGTCACGCGCCGTCGCGTCGCCAGAGGGCGCGGTATTCTGCGACACAATAGTTGCAGCAGACGCGCCCTCCATTGTGAACTGACCTTATCTTCAAACCTCATCACAATGTCACGCTATACTATAATTACATGCTGTTCTAAAAAGAAGTACCTACTTGCCTTTATTTAAGATACACACTTGACCGATTTGGTTGTTGTTTGGACGCTCGGCCAAATGCCGTGACCAAAGTCATTGAACGAATGATTAGTAATGATCGAGTAGCATCAGACCTGCCAAACCAACATTAAGCCAAATCGAGTCATTAAACAGACTCGAAAAGAGGAAATGACCAAAGAGAGTTCATTTAAATTAATTAGAAACAGATTACATGATTGTTAGACTACAGATTACGCGACATATTTTAAATTCTTTCAAATGAACTCAAAGACTTCCAAAAAGAGCATCAGCATAGTCGTTACCAAACCTAATCAAGCGACCGCACATAACACCATTACCTTTATTCAAGGGGTTCATGGTACTTACGGGTAATACCGGTTGTGTGACGTCACCGCAAAATGCTCGCATTTAAATTTTGCCACAGCTATAAAGGCATTTCGCGGGCATGTCGGGCCCTCTCGACTTATGTCGGCTAATGACTTTAATGACACCGTCATTATCTAAAGCTCGTGTTGCAACTGTGTTGGAAACTATTGTGTATTCAATTTTGGCATTATATTCCGCATCTGATTCCATAAAATTTTTGGTTAGATTGCTTTTGAAAATTGATGTACCTAAGTTTTATTGTACAACGTAGCATTGTTTAGTAACATGTCGCTAATTAGTGGAAGGACAAAAATTAAGAGAGCAAAGATATTGAAAGTAAATCTGATGAATATAACAAAAGAAAGCAGAAAGCAATAAATCTAGCTGAAATGTAATTTCTCATTGAAGAGTGAATGAAGTCTTAAACATAACCAAACACTCAATGAACATGAATGCAAAAACGATATCAAAATACAGTCATTTGTTTGTTAGCGCATCTAAACGTCTATTTCGGTTAGACGTGTGAGCAACACCCAGTCTGATTGCTAGCAACCAATGAGTAATGGGCGGTGGACTGATGAGATCACTTTCAGCGGTGCTAATTCCAAGCTGCCGCCAACAGAGTCGTTACACTTTGTTGTCGCAGCGGCCATTTGCCAAACTCATTGGGTAATTGCACTCGCTTGTTTGGACTTGGTATCTAGGCGAAAGTTCCTACTATTAAACAAGTTACGATAGCGAATCTGCATCGTCTTGGTGACGGGTGTGTCGAATCGTGAATGAGGCTAAAAGTTTCGTACTTTCAAACGCAAGTGCATTCAGTAAATCTTATTCAACTTTTTATTTTTTAGGTTAGGTACTTAATTTTGTAGAATTTAAGGCAGCTGCTACTGCTAGTTGAATCGAATAGTTAAACGTTCGGTACATGCAAGTCATTTTACAAGCACTTGGTTAGGTTAATTGCGTGGATATTTCGAAAATCAGGCTTTTGTGCTGACCCTGTCACTAATTACTATCATATATTGTACCAATCATTCTACTGAATGTAGCAACTTAATTTTTAGTGTACCTAATGTACCACAAGATAGGCAGAAGCTATTTTTTTTTCTATTCGTGGACAGATACATAACATCTGTCTGATTGGTGTCGTCAACTCGAAGCTACTCGAAGCAACAGGAAAACTTAAGGTAGGTATTACTACAAAATTATCTTTGAGATCAGAACATACTAAAAAGAATTATGGATAAGTCAAAGTAAAAGTTTTTATTTGTTAAACACAGGTGTAAAAATAGGTGTCATAAATAAAATAGGTACATCTCTATTTGCCGTTAACATGCATATATCAAATACGAAATTACGATTTAACAGAATTTTTGTTAAAATTAAATGACAAGCAAAATCAAAGCTAAAATATACCCTATCAAAGTTAACAATATTGCAAACAAAATTTATTTAGAACGTATAAATTGTTAGAAACTTAACATTTCTGATACCTAGATACTTTTTGTATTAGGTAAGTATAAATATTAAAATTTTAATATATTTACAAATGACAATCATAATCATATATTAAATACTAAGAAATATACAAACTAATTTAAAACGCACATATTTATCCACATAATATCTTGTATTAGCTTTTATGTATTCATTACCTAATGAAATAATATGCCTAAGGCTTTCTTTTTATAACAGGCTTTGTTTTAAAAAATAAAATATCACACGAAACGCTTTAATTACACCACTAGTAAAAAACTATAATTAGAAAGTAAAAACATGCGGTTATTATCGCAACATCTTACTACTAGCGCCATCTCTTACAAAACGCTAGAACTCAGTCGTTTCACTACGTCATGCCGACATTGACCGCTAGATGGGGGCACTGGTACATGGAACGGGTGACGCGCACGGTTAACGAACGTTCTTGACTGAGCTCTCGAGTTCGTTCGACGCTGCAGCTTGCCGTGACACAACACAACACAACAGCGGATTGGAGCGTGGAATGGACTCGCGTATGGCGTAACAAATTACCGTGCCTAGTAACAATAACATTAATTCCAAAGGTTTCCTATCTTTTGTTTTAATATTTTATTACGGATTTAATTTATGCATGGCTAATAGTCATAAATTACTAGCTAATTACTTTAATTACTAACAGACCAAACACTGTCTAAAAATAATGGTTCCAAACGATAATGAAAATTTTAATAAACAAAAAAATGTTTGCGCATAGTTTCTATTACAGCTATTTTTGTTTCGGAAGGAACTCATTTTTTTAGTATCATCGTAAACCGGTAGATGGCGCTAGAATGCCTGCTTTCAGGGTACCTTTTAAAATAACTTTTAATGACACAATATAAAGAGCATTTTTGTAAAAACTATTTCGGTACCCTTATTTTATGATTATAAGTACATACCTGTTCTGTTCTACCAATTAATACTTGTATAAATGAAATTGTACATACTTTTAAATTTTTAATCATTTTACGCAAATCTAATTTAATCTAGCGTCCATCTGTTCTTTTGTTTCAATATGTTAAATTAAACATGCCTACAGAGAACACGCACTGTTTTGAAATAAAGTTAACACCTATAAATCACGTAAGTTCATGATAATGATAAGACAATATTCTTTTCGTCCTAAACGACATTGACTCGTAAAAAAATAATAAAAAAACTAATGTATGAGACGTAAGTACTTAGGAATTTTTATGTGCTGACCACGACACGGAGGGGCTAAGATATTGAGGATTTTTGATCCTCTAAAGTCTTTTATAATCTTGTTTTGAATCAATTTGACTCCGACCCAAACGTTTGTTTTTTTTTCTTACGCTCTTTGGCAGAATACAAAAGCGATTATTATCCTTATAGCTTACCATTTTTGTTGGGTAAATACACTGGCATGAAAGAAAAGCGTCGTTGAAAAACCATATGTACTTAATAAAAATTAAAATAGTATGCAGTGTTACCATTGTGTTGTGTATACGAGTACAGTTCCAATTACAAAAGGTATGTTTGGTTTGACATTATGAACTAACTCATTTCATAAGTGTTCGTTAAAAGAACAATTTATCAATAATTAATTCATTACCTAGCTTGATTGATGTAAAATTATGTTTAAGTATAATGATGATTTTAAATTTCTAGATATCTTTTCTACATATGTAATTATAATTCATTATTCACTAGATATATTTATAAAGTGGCTCTAAAGAACCATGTCCTAACTATAGCACAAAATGTATCTCTATCGTTCTATGTATTCTATATCGTTTAGAGCATCTTTTTAACAAAACTTAACAAACTGCTCTAAAACAGTTACTTACAATATAACTTTATTATAATTGCTTTTCGCATCCGTGTCTTACTAAATTACTTCATTTTAACTGTTTCCCATTAGTTTATCTAATTAACTATTAAAACTGAGCAAAAAGTTAATTACTTCATTTCTTTTACCTTAATGTAACACAAAATTATGCAATATACAGGATGTACTAGAAAGTTGTGGTCAAATTTAAGGGTGTGGTGCACACCATCAAACTGAACAACTTTCTCCATGGGACCAACATCGTAATAGCGAAAAATATAATCAACTGTCCCATACAAAACTTCAATACCTACTCGACTGTCGACGGCGGAATTTTTTTTGTTGGTCCTATAGAGAAAGTTGTTCAGTTTGATGGTCAGTACCATACCCTTAAATTTGAGACACCTTTCTGGTACACCCTGTATATCTACAATGTCTATTTCAATTCAGTTTCCTATTTCGCCGGGACCCACACAATACTGGGCACACTATTTACGTCATTAGGTACTAAATTCGATAGGTAATCGGCGTCAATGCATAGTCTAGTAATGTGTCTAAATGTGACTGATTTTGAATGGTTAAACTGCCACAAATTACTTCCGAAACCCTAGTACGAAACAAAACAATGATCTACGAAACGCTAAAGTTACGGATTTAACCATGACCGTACTAGTCTAGTAACTCTTTTAGCTCCAAATTATCTAAGTCATATTGCAGCCATTCCAAGATAACCTAATACTATTACGTAAGTACAAGTAACAGCGCCCCGCGGTTTCACCCGCATAATTCTCGACCCCGTAGGAATATCTGGATAAAAAACATCCTATATGTTAATCCAGATTATAAACTATCTATGTGCCAAATTTCATCCAAATCCATTCAGTAGTTTTTTCGTGAAAGAGTAACAAACCATCCATCCATCAATCCATCCTCACAAACTTTCGCGGTTATAATATTAGCAGGATTTAACATAAACAATGGCTATTCGATACCGGTGCGTAGTATGATGTTATTCTTGAATGAATTTCTTCTAGTAGACTATACAGCTTACGGCTTGCCATATAAGTATCTACCTAGAATAAAACTGGCTGCAAACTAAACGCACTGCTTTCAAATAAACCATGCCAATTACAGGTACTTGAATTGTCAAAGTGTCGGTCAGTCAGAAAGATGAAGCTGTTGCCCATTCCAAAGCGTATTATGGAGAAGAACGGGAAAGAAACTCCATGGACACTCTTTTAAATCAAAACATTGTACTTATTGACTCAAAGTGCCTCAGTTACTGTTATGTGTACCTATTCTATGGTGTAAGAACATTTATTTTAAGACGACAGTGGTCGTTAAACTTCACGCTCGGTGATTAGCCATACAGTGTATGAAAATAAATGTACTGTGTATATGACAATATTTTACGTCATAATTATCTTTTTTGCCTTGAACAAAAATTATTAAGAATTTACAAGTTAAGTATAAATTCCTATGAGTTTTTTCAACTATCGGTACCGAAATGATCGCTTCACCACAACAAGTATCATCATAATAATAATTATGTCGACTAACACTGTCAGCTTTCTACCTAATAACGATTCCCGCTTAAATAATTTAATGAATTTGGTTCCCAACGGAACTGCACCCAGCAAACTCACCCTAATATTGATTAGTAGCAGCACCATCAACCATCGCATGTCGCGTTTGAATCAATACATCGTTCTGGGAACACCACGTGTCCGCGTCGAAAAACATGTAGTTCATTCTATTGAAAATAATGATTTGATAATTGATAGTTAATTAAAAATGGATATAATACTAGCTGGCACTTATTTTAGGACGATGCTCTAACTTGATACTTAATTTAAAACAAGATAAGAGTAGATAGAGATTAGTTTGAAATCAGCCAGTTTTTAAATGAGATTCATACTCCAGCTTCGTTCTAGAATACGGACGGACATAGACATAGCTATTCTAAATTTGAAAACTCTTCCCTTAAACTTGATTCTTTAATCAAAAGACATAAAATTGTTGCAACTCGGAACTAAATATCATTGTTGACTAGTAATATAGGTAAATAATTATTTCAAAAACTGCAACATTTTATGCCAAAACCCCGATGGCCACATAAGAATTAGAATGAAACTATTCTATTGTTGCTTTAATAATGACCGACCGTTGAAACTACACAATGAAAATGCAAATGGCGTGTGAATTTTAACTCAGTTACCATTTGGAAATGTCATCGCAAGTCAATGTACACGGTACAGTTTTATACCTAATCTGTGCCGAAAACGTATTTAAGTCAATGATTTAACTGCTTCTCTATTGCATATTTTATTTATAAAACATTAACACTCACTATTTACCTGTCTTAGGTACAAAAATCTAGTTACAAACGTGGAAGTTTGCATCTAAAACTACGTATATTTTAGTTTTTTAAATGGCAAATGTGTGCATCTTGTCCATCAAAATGGCTAAAAACCTGCAGAATACCACCACAGATAGAATATTTAAAAACAAAGTGTGATACAGTGATATTTATACTTCCATGCATAGTAATATGTTGTCTGTTGGCTCCACTCGAGTTAAAAGTCAAGGTAGTTTACCTGACTTTTATCAGGCGGAGTCAACGGTCGTTCTGTTTTATTAACATTAATTACAGCTTTTCTTTTTCTTCGTGGAATATAGTGATTACTTACTATTTTCTGAACTAATAAGAGGCGAAAATTGACTTAGCTTTTATAGGATATATTTTGGACTCAAAAAAGGATTTTGGGTTAGTCAAGCCCTGAGCGGCCTGAGCCAATAGGGGGTCGAAGCGTGTAGGTAATTTACAAAGAATAGCAATCAACAAAAATTAACAATGCTAAAAATAAATCTGCAATTCACTGTTTTTAATGACATTCGCCAGTTAATCACAATCTTATTCCATTCAAAGCTATAGCAGTACAGTCGCGGGAATTAATTGTTTATCAAATTGAAAATTGATTACGACAATTGGCCGTGTTATTATAGCCATTTCATTCAACTGTCAAAGAATGACAGTTGTTATTTGAATATACAGACAATTTAAGGTGGTGACTTACTTTTAAAACATCCATAGACAAATAAATCCATATATTTTGATCAATATACAACCTGACACTGACCTGCAAATTTGCAAAAAACGTAAGAAAATTTAAATTTCGCGGGCTACCTTTGCGCATTTACCTTAAAGTCTGCTCAAGATCAAAATATTCCCACTAACCTATAAACTGAACCACGAATGAACTATTACAGACGATCATGATAATATTAATAACATGATGAGTTAATTAATCATTGTTAAATTTAATCATGCACGAACGAGCTCGGGACGTACTACGTTATAACTAATAATTAGAGGCTGAACTTGGTACAGTAAAGTACCTATTGGTAGTACATTATTATTAACGTCGATAACTTAATGAGCCGTCCTGTCTGCCTCTCCTGCCTCCGATCAACCGTAAAGCTACGAATGAATGATTTCTTTGTGTTTTAACTGCAATTATTTCCAAGCTTGGGGAGGAAGAAATTGTATGTGAGAATTGTTTTAGATTCATAAGAGCCTTAAATAATGGGAAATATTTAACTGATCCATTAAAACTTATTAGGTAACCTTCTAAATAAGGGACACTTTTGATATGATTAATGAACCTCTAAAAACTTTTTTTCACATTTTATTAAATATCATTATCCTTTATTTCATTAAATACATATAAATTATATTTTTAAATATTAGAATATAAAAAGTATAAAAACATTTAAAAATATAAAAAATAATAGCCCACCGGTATCGGGAACAGGGTCCAAGTTACCGGCGGTCAGGGCTCCAGAGAGAGGAACCTCCTAACAATGCGAGCCGTATCTAGAAGTACCGCTTTCTGAATCAAGCCCTTAATCCAGCTGCCCAACGAGAGCCTCCTTAGGTGTTGGTCGAGGCTCTTGGCAATTAAGCCATTGGCTGATACGACTATCGGCACAATGATCGCTGAGTCCACATCCCACATGTCGACAACCTCGCGGGCCAAGTCAAGATACTTGATTTGTTTATCTTTCTCGGCTTTCACGAGGTTCCCGTCATGCGGGACAGTTACGTCAATAATCATTGCGCGCCGCTCTATTCGATCCACCACCACCATATCAGGCTTATTGGCAACAATAGTCCTGTCAGTGATGATGGATCGATCCCAGTACAATGTGATATGTCCATTTTCGAGAACTGGGTCGGGCACATACCTGTAGTACGGCACTTCCGATTCCACAAGACTGTATTTCAGAGCAAGTTGCTGATGGATAATCCTGGCTACAAGATTGTGTCTATGCAAGTACTCTTCGTTAGCTAGACGAGAACACCCGGAGATGATGTGTCGTATTGATTCTCCCGGACGGTGGCATGCCCGACAGATGTCAACCGTGCCGTCCTTCACAATAAATCTCCGGTAATTGTTCGTCATGATAACTTCGTCCATAATTGCACAGACAAAACCTTCGGTTTCCCCAAAGAGGTCACCAAAACGCAGCCAGGCTACGGACGCTAGGAAATCTACATCGGGTTCATGTAGGGCCCGGAAAAAGCGTCCGTGAAGCTCCTTACTCTGCCATACCTCCAGGCGATCGTTAGTGTCAAGCACTACAGGCTTGCGCCAGTTCTCTTTAGCCAAGGAGAGCGGGGTGAGGCCCTTGTCCACTGCAACCACATCTCGATGCATCCCCACGTCGGCTTCAAGGAAATATTCCCTGAGACTGCATATCTCGCGATTGTGGAGGCTCTTAACATTTAAAAAGCCTCGACCTCCACACTTTCGCGGGATATACAGTCTCATTACCGATGATCGTGGGTGATGCATTCGATATGCAGTCAGCAGCGTACGGACCCTCCTATCCAGGGCGTCGAGTTCAGTCTGAGTCCATTTGAGTATGCCGAAAGAGTACATCAAAACCGGCATGACCCAACCGTTGAAGGCGCGCACCTTGTTTCCGCCTGATAGAAAACTATTAAATACTTTCTTCAGGCGGCCAAAGAAGCGCTCCTTCAACGATTGCTTCATGTCAGCACCATTAATGCCCAACGCTTCCGACATACCCAAATACTTATAGGTTTCGGCTGCGGAGAGGGTTCTAAGGTTTATGGAATCCGAGAGTTGGGTTCTTCCCACGGATTCCACAATCTCTCCTCGCTTTACATGCATGACCGCACATTTGTCCACTTCAAATTCCATCCTGATGGCGCTACTGAAATTTTCAGTTACTTTCAGTAGCTCCATCAGTTGCAAATTGTTGGGGGCAAAGAGTTTTAGGTCATCCATGTAGAGGAGGTGAGATATAACCTTACCACCTCTCCTCAGCCGATAGCCTAGACCTGAATCCTCCAGCAGTGTGCTTAGAGGATTCAAAGCTAAGCAGAACCAAAGCGGACTCAAACTATCACCCTGAAATATGCCTCGCTCGATCCTTATCGGCTCGCTATTCCTCTGGATATTTCGACATCCTGGATAGCGAAGGACCGTCCTCCATTGCCCCATACACGACATCAGGAAGGTACGCAGAGTTGCATCTACTTTATACAACTCTAGCACCCTCAGGAGCCATGTATGTGGCACCGAATCATAGGCCTTCTTATAATCTATCCAACATGTCGACAGATCCTTTCGGGAACGACGAACCTGTTGGTTAATGGCCAAAATATCATTTATTATTATTTCTGGCTTTTTCTCACAGTTGGTCGCAGTACCTAACTAATTTAGGATACCCCGACCAAATGGGTTAGGTTGGTTAGAACTGTGACCCAACGCGCGTGAGCCGAGCGAGCGAAGCGAGCGGTGCCGCAGCCGTAGCCGGTATCGGACGGCACGCAACATCCAAGTTGGTCGCAGTTACTTGGCTATTTAGTATTTTTAGATCCCCAAAATAGGAATTATTAGTAATTAAAGGTTCACAAAAAGAGGCGCATTCATTTTAGAGTGATAAAGCAAGTTGGGAATTATTTCAGTTTCGATTAAATACTTTCCTTATACAAGGTGTAACATAATTAACGCACAACCACTTAAGGGGTTATTGTACTCATCATTATGAACAACTTTTACTATGGGGCCAAACCTGAAATCGCGAAAAAAAATCAGCTGCTCCCTACGTTTATGTTCGCATAACTCGTCAAAATGTAGGGAACAGCTGATTTTTTTTCGCGATTTCAGGTTTGGTCCCATAGTAAAAGTAGTTGTTGTTGTTGTGCGTTATTTATGTTACATGTTGTATAATTGGTGAGCTTATGGGAGCTGTCGTAAAGGAATCAAAACTAGCTGCAAGACTGTGAGAGTTGTAAACTTTATGTATGACTCTGGTCAAGAACGCAATTCAACTTGTTCCAACGTCCAGAGATAAAATGATTGATTTATAAATAAATATCTTGCATTGACTCACCCACCTCGCAATTTATACCAGTCTAATAAAACGTTTCTGTCTCACTCCTTAGTCCTTTAAATGGTCGGTCTTGACCCTACATCTTCGGATCCTGTCAATTTTATCGCTCAGCGAAATGATCTCATCGCTCCATTGCAACGACCTTATTGTGATTAATGCTCTGTCGCTGTTCCAATATAAATTGTACGCGGACGCTATCCGTCGATCTCTAATTGAAGGAATTGTGGCAATTTATGAGACACCGAGTCTTTTGTGCGAGCAATGAATTGAGTAATTAGCGATGTAAGAATTTTCTTGATTAAAAAATAAAGGCTCGTTGTAAAACTCAATTAAAGCAGATTGGGTGGCGGACGGCGGCGGAGCGGCTTTAAGAGTAAATTCTTGCTCATGGAACTTCTAAATTCGAATTTATAATGAAGGTGAGCATAATTTCGTTTTATAAGCAGACAGCGTAAGTCTTCTTTGGTGTCTATTATAAAAATAACGGCTGGCAGACTACTCAATAATGCCGAGTTATTGATTTAATTTCCATTGGCGGGACGTGGTTCACATGTCTATTATATTAATATGAATGTATTATACATTGTAGATATTAACTATATTATAACCATTTAAATAAATATGCTTATCTTTATTAGCAGCGCATCATTGCCAGTGTTTGCTGTTTTAATATAAAATCAAAGTGAACATGCAGACTGCAATAAAATAACTACTAACTTACGTTAAAACCACATACTTAAAATGTTAATTTAAATTGCATAATATTACTAAAAACCAGCGATATAACAATACTATAGCAATTTATTAGTCACAACATAGAGGTTGTTACACTTAAAGCATTTATAAATGAATAATTAAGTATTTATTAATGTCAAAAGTTAAAATCGTCTGACTATTTACGAAAATGTATTAATATTCATTGGAGTAACGACTTAGCAATTAAGGGTGTAGGTACAATGAGCTTGTTGTAATATTATTTAATTAAAGGAGAGTTTTTTCTTACAAAGCGGCTTGTGTTTCTGTAATGAAGGTAAACAAACTAGCGAATAGTCTTGGACAGATCTCTTTCTTTTCATATCACCCTGGTATGCATTCCAAACAAACTTATTTTTCTCCTTTTTATTATACTACTAATTAATTTTCTTCTCGTGTTTGTAGATACGATCTGAATAGCCCAGACTCGTCGAGCTGCTGTTAAAGACTTTTATAACCTTGCATTCGAAGACTGAAAGGATATTAATAACAAAACACATTAATTAATATGTTTAAAAGATTCTCATAGTTCTGACATCGTGAATATTGCAATATAGTTATGTTAGTTAACATTTTATTGTTCTGAAATCATTTTAAATAAGATCTCGATTCTAGCTACTTTTAAAATAAGAACACGCCCACGCAAGCTTACATGACACTGACACTGCGCAATATATATGTATATTCATCCTATAATAAATTAATTTTATCTATGATAAACGATGAGTATGTACGGTGTAATAAATCTAATATTTTCGATGTAGGTATGAAATGACGTCAATCGTTCGACCTCTTTGATCCACCGGCCACAGACACTAAAGTCTATACCTAATAGAAATACCTAAATAAAAGACAATAGACTAATGTCAGAATTAATGAGGAATGTAAGGTATTACTTAATTGTAAGAAAACCAAACAGTGTGTCGTTTCTAAAATGATTGTTTATCATATTTAGGTAGGTTTACCTACCCAATTTCTTACATGAAATTAAGGATACTATTTATTTAACAACTTACAAACAAGAAGAAAAGAACTGAAAAATACGTACAAAGGTGACGCGTCGGGACGTTGTATATACTGGATGATTTTTTTTACCGTCTCGAAATTTTTCCAGGGTGTTCTACCCATGAATATGAACAACTTTCACTACGGGACCAACTCTGAAATCACGAAAAAAAAATCTACTGTTTAATAGAAAAGTTCAAACCACAGAAATATAAAAAACCTACTTGACCAAAATGTATGAAACAGCTGATTTTTTTTCGTGATCTTATAGTTGGTCCCATAGTGAAAGTTGTTCATGTTCATGGGTAGAACACTCTGTAAAAATTTCGAGACGGTAAAAAAATCATCCAGTATACATTATACTAGACGCGCGGTAAACTCTGCTTGCGCGATGCAGGATTTTGCGTGACGTCAGGTGTGACGCGTAGTTCGCATGTGGCGATGTAAGTAAGTATGTAGATGCGGCCACAACTGAATTAAAATAAATATATGTAACATAGTCTCAAATTCAAAAAGAAGACATAAATAAAACTAGTTTTAAAAGCTTTTTAAAACTAATAAGTTTTAAAAAGCTGTTTTTTACATCTTCCAATCAGATACACGAATATACACGATAGTTATGTGCACAAACCATGAAACTTTGTCTGAGATTTTGCAGACAAGTCACTCTTATAAATTATTTGTAATTGGCGTATCGTCTCGAATACTTTAAAACACAAACAAAGCAAAAACACAGCAACTGATAGACATGACAAATGGCTGCATAAAGGCTCCCGTAGACAGGCGCGTTGCGACACGTGACTGGACTCTAGTAGAGCAGTTTCTATGAAAACATAATGGACATTGTTCCATCAGAATCCCGTCGCGCCTGTCTACGGGAGCCTTTAACATGACTAGCAAACATAAATGAATAAATAGGTACTTAAGTCTAAAAAAACATATCAAGATTCTTCATCTCCAAAGTGTTTATTTATTACATAACACAACGTCACATCTGTATTAACACCACACCCTGAAGCGGTAGGCATAAGTGTCTTAGTACAACCACATGTCGCCTTATAGGCTCCTGCAAACAGGCGTGATACGTGACGCAACACAAAGGCACCACGTGTCGCGCCTGTTTGTAGGAACCTAAGTCCCATGTATGTAATAGGAGGCGAGCCTTTTGCCACTACTGATACAAAATCCCGACAGAGAAATTCCTGATGGAAAACCCAGTTACGTTTTGCCCGACATGGGAATCACACCCTGATAGGACTACTCAAGTACTCAGCAATCGTGCTTATTGAACTAACGTAAACGAAATTAACATCTTCAAACGAATTCAACATTTTGATGATAACGTTCGAATCAAATTCCAATGTAGCAATGTTTGTCTAGTGCATGATCGCTAGCGCTACTGCTGAGCATGACGTCCTGGGTTCGATTCCCGGGTCGGGCAGTGTTGTTGAGTTTCTCCATCTAGAATTTCTTAGTAGCAGCCCGGAGTCGGGTTTTGTTCCCGACTGATGGCAATAGGCTCGCCCCCCATTACATGGGAGTTGAGAGCATTCATCGCGCGCGGGCTGGCAACGTCGCATTTCTAGTTGTTTTTCGTGATTATTTCGACAATTTCCTCAGACAAACACTTATATCGTTGGTATTTATAACTATGTATGCTATTTTTTGACAGTTAATTTGGTATTTACTCTTAGAAAATAGATAATAATTGATATATGGCGAAATTTGGGTGAGATGCACTTCTGCTTAACCATTCGGGGAATACAGGCGTGATGTTATGTGTCAATAATATGTTTATTCCCAAGGAACTAATTGATACAAAAATATAGTCTGAATTACCATTTAACTCCATGGGTGTATCACCTCCTATGGAACAGGTTTTTAAGCCTTGACATTTCGAAATCATATCCGATGGTATTCGATTTGTTGGTTTTAAGATTGTATATGTCAAAACATCGCCGTGGTAACTTCCTAGTAATCTCTATGGGGATCTAATACTAATAATATGTTAATGTAGAACCAACGTAAATGTTACACGCTTTATAATTTTGAGATTTCCAGTTAAAGAAACTTCAAATGAAATAATTTAACACCAGACTTATTTAAAAGTTACTCAAGACTTCATGAATAATGCAAATTGGTAACTAACTGTTTTAAACATTGAACAGCCTCAATTTGCTATTGTATTCTGCTTTGAGAAAACCCAAACTAGTCTGCTTCAAAATAAAGTATAAGTAAACACTTATTCGTGTGATCATTTCTCGGGAACACTTTTAATAATCTCGTATATAAATAATTCGGGTGTTTGAATCCGTCCAAGGCTGAGCCACTTCGCAAAGTAAACTCTGATAAATGGTTTGAGCTTGTTTGTTGTCTGTACCTAACATGGCAGGCGTTGCCAACATCGTGGGATTTTAGCAATGGATTAAGGAATCACCATAATATTATTTGCTCACACGTAACGATATGCTCAATTTATGAGGGAAAGCGTCTTCTGATATCTCAGTAACATACGTTTGTTGACGTTTCAAATTAATATTGGATTAGCTCGTTGAAAGGTTTTCAAGTACTTTGCAAATAGTGCTATTTAATTTTCAAATGAGTGCCTTATTAAAAATTTACTAAGTAAGTTCATCTCTTTTGAAGTGTTTTACTTCCTAAAGAAATAAATGAGACGTGATTTATTAGTTGGATAAAATTTAAAACTTATAAAACTATAGGTTGTTGTTTTTAAACTTATTGAATAGTAAAACTTTCATAATTAGAATCCAATTAGCAGTTAACAGCACATAATTATGAGAAAATTAATCACTCACAATTTGAGCCATAAAACTTATGATATTGACAATTTACGACCGGATAGCGACTATTTTGTACAATTATGGACTTGTAACCAGTGGTAAGGTTGATATTTTTGGGTCAGATTAGTCCAAGGTTGACAATCCCATCATACACGCAATAAAAAGACGTCCGTAGTTAACACGAAAACAAAAGAGTCTTACATATTTTTTTGCGTTCATAAAATAGAGTATCGTGCCGAAACGACCGAAAAATAATTTAATAGATTTTCATCTAAGAATCAGGCGCTTATCGTATATCTAATGAATTTCGTTATTAGCAAGGTGGAGGTGTTTCCCGACTGATTTATTGCATAGCAACTGCTGTATTTGGAATTATTATTATGTAAGTACCAATAAATTGTGGTCTGACTAGATCTGAATTATTTAATTAAAAGTCTAGCCAGCGATTGATTGCTTCCAGACAAACGGAATCATGGTTTTACCTTAATTGGAAAACGACTCAATGGTGCCGATTCTCTTGTACACCGAACTAAACTATCACTAAAATTCCTTACTTTTGGTTATGACAATCTTATAGATATTCTGCAAAAAAAAATCACTAAATTTAAAAATAATTTTGACAGAACTAAATCGAATATGACAATCGCGACTCTACGTGGTTAAGTACTTGTTTGCCCTACCCCGTGATTTTTTTTGAGCCGGAGGCGCGCAGGGGGGGCAGCCTCGACGTGTTTTATATGGAATTTTTCACTTTTTGTATGGAAAATATGAAAAATTATTATCTTCATGTTGAGTTTTAGTAGTTTAGAAGCTTTTTAAAGGGGTCGAAATTTTCATTATTTTTGCGATAGGACACACCGTTTTCGAGATATTCAAAAGAAAAGAAAAAAAGCTACAGCACTGTTTTTGCACCTGAAGTCGAGGTGTTGGTGTGAATTTTAGTTCATGCCAACTAATTTTACTCCACACCTTTTTAAATAGTCAGATTTAGTTAGAAAATCTAAATTTTAGGTGATAAGCGTCAAATTCAGAAAAGCAAAATTACCATTTTCACTAAATTAATATCTCAGTGGCATCTCCGTGCTGTCAAACTAAAATATAGTTAAGTATTTCAGAATTGGAAATCGTCGTTTTCGTGGTGAGGTTTAGTCTAATTTAGAGGTATTTGTATTTACGAAAGTTCTATTTAATTTTGGTATTCTATTTTGAGATATAGTCGGAATCTTGAATCGACTGTCCTGATTCCGAAATAGAGACAGGAAATAGGCGAAAACTATCTCGATTGTGTTTATTTTTTCAAGGAACGTTCCATACGTTTACGATGTAATTTAGCTTTATTTCTGTACGTCAGAAAGCGGTAACAAAACAAGCCTATAACATCAACAAGAGTCAGGTTCAAATGCTCATTGCCAACTAATCGTAATCGGGAAATGATCTCGATTGCCTATTGCTAAATAAGTATCGCATTACCTTTGTGATATCGATACTCACGCGAGTATTCGATTATGATCGGATCACAATCGTTGGTGGTTGTATCAATATTCCGAGTGCGTCAATCGATCCCAATCACGGATATAATGGTGAGGGAAGTGTGTGACTAGTATGTTGTTCGCTTTTCCTGTGTTTTTTTATAATCTCTAATAATGTGTGATAGACTTAATAGAAGGCATGTGTTTTTTTGGGTTATACAAATTTGAGAATATGTTTGAAACATTCGTAGAGAAATCTTAAGAAATATGAATCGAATATACTTTGTATTCGATTTACCTACTAAAAGACTGATACAAACATTAAAATAAGTATCTATAATTATTATGTTAATCACACTGCAATTGATTTATGAAAATTATATAAATTACCATTACAATCATGATGTAATTTATCAACACAGTAATTTACAAAGCAGTAATCAATCTTGCAAACAATAAAATAACCCAAGTAACTTCGATATAATTTTCCTATAAAACTTGCTATAAATAATACAGGAGTGCGCTGTTTCCATAACATTATTATATCTTATGATATAATTATATGTAAATAGTTGGTTGTTAACCTCAGTCTAATTTCATAACTATAAAATCTAGACCATTTGATATGCAAATGTGACGCTCATAGCCTACAGTTTAGATGACATTGCTTGATATTATTTTGCAAGTTGCGTTTCAAATGAGAATATAATGCAACAAATTGTGTTTTTTCGCTATTGTTTACAATTACTCTAGTTCAAGTAGTAGGTAGAAAATGTAAATGTATAATTATGTATATGGAAATAACGCGGGGTTATAAAAAATAATTAATTACCTACGTATTAAATGTACCTACGTAATTTATACACATACTATATTTTATACACATACAATACCTGTACCATGTAACGGGGCGAATAGGGATGCAGGGGTTAATTGGGACGAAACTTTAAAATGAACTTTAACGTTGAAATAATAAGTTTGTTGCCAACAAGGACACTTAATCGTTGATTATGTGTATAATACAAGTAAACACATTAGAATCCTTTTTGGCAACAAACTATATTATTACAATGTTAAAATCCCAAGTTTCGTCCCGATTCACCCATGCATTCCCTATTCGCCTCGTTTTACGGTACACGTTTTATACATATTTTATTTCAGATTTAGGTAAAGCCGAAAGCGGAGCTTTATTCAAGAATTAAGGTTTTGAATAAAAATTAAGCTCCTTCATAGCGTACACCTCAGGGTGGGGTGCTAAGTTCTCTTTTATTTCTGCTGTTTATAAACGACTTACCGCGGCACATTAAAGACCCCAATGATTGTGTTTGCTGATGACAACACCACATTAATCAGTTGTTCTGATGCAAATAATTAATATGATCAGGACATAAATAGTACACTCAGGGTCATTATGAAATGGCTTGTCGACAATAAATTGGTAATTAATTTAGGAAAGACTAACATAATACATTTTTATCAGCGGACATCAAAACCAAATTTTAAAATTGAACTTAATAGAACTAAAATAGGCCAAGTACAAAAAGCAAAATTCTTGGGTATAGTAATTGACAGTCAAATGACGTGGAAACCTCAAGTAGAAGAGGTATGTAAAAAATTGAGCAAATCTGCTTATGTCCTGTTCAATCTGGCTAAGAAAGTTAACATCACCACAACTTTGATCATGGTCTCGTAGCTACCATTCTGAGATACGGTATAATTTTCTGGGGAAATTCTTGCCTGCGGGAACAGGTATTCAGAGCCCAAAAACGTTGTTTGAGGTCGATGTTGAATATGAAAACGACTGATAGCTGTGTTCCAGTGTTTAAGTCCCTAAAGCTGTGTTAACATTTCCGGCAATGTGTGTTCTAGAAATGGAAATTTTTGTTAAACGTAACATGTATCTCTTTACTACTGTATCACAAACTAGTAAGAGACCAATCAGAAGCCAGTACAAAAATCTTTTACTAAGTAGTTGAGAGATGCAATACTGCTTTGCACAAAAAAAATGTTATCAGTATGGGACCTACAATATAGGTTTAACAAAATACCTAACATAATAAAAGATGACACAATACGCAATTTTAAAAAGAAGTTATCAACATTATTGATTGAAAAATGTTACTACTCGATTAACGATTTTCTAAATGGCAATATTATTAATTTCTAATTTAAGATAATTATAATATTTTTTAATGCAATTTAAGGACATACTTACCAACTTATTTAATTGTACCCGTTTTGAACTGTAATTTCGTAATTCGTAATTTTTGTAATTCGTAATTTTGTATTTTGACACAATTTTTTTTTGTGATTACCTACTCGTTTACTTCATTTATTAATGTTTGCATGCCTAATCTGAGGTAGATTGTACAAGGATAACAATTGTTTTTTAATACCTTATGTCATGTACCTACCTACAATCTATGCAAATAAATAAACTTTACTTCATTGTTAAAAATCCATTGGAGAAACACCGTAGTCAGTTACCTTCATAAGTGTCAAGCCAGTTTCCCCCAACGGCCAACAAGAAGCCGTACAAGTAACAACTTCGTCACACATCGTACGCTTTCCTTTCATTTCAAGACTAAAATAGTATACCTACCACGTCACACAATTATTATCTCGTCAGTTACTCAACACAATAGCACCAAGTTCAGCTAGACGGCTCTGATTGCATCGCGCATGCGCCACTCAGGAGAAAGCGACCTGCAGTGCGATGACCCCGGCTAAATTCGGCCAAGGTCTACCGGCGAGACGGCAGGTATCCCAAGCCGGCTTACAAATAGACCAGCGACATTAAAATAAGGAAAAACAACAACTGTTTACACTATTATGGAGGACAGTCTTAAACGTTATTAGACTTCTATAAAGGAAGGTGATTGCTTCTAATTGAAAACAACCATCGGCGCTGCCTAAGTACTTATAAGCAACAGTTCGTTTCACTCTTCACTGAATCATGAGCTATAATTGCTGGATTTTCAATTTCCAGAGCTCAGTTCACTGTTTAAATATTTCCATAAACATTTTATGACCGTCTTCACCTACCATCTGGCAGATGTGCATCTATTTATAAACCGTACGGATCATCAGGAAACAAAGTTCAAACATGAACTTTATCGCTAGCCGGGGAAAGTTATAAAACGCACGCGCCGCCGACGCAAGCGCGCCGGTTCAGACGTCGAACGTCGAACTTACGTTTAAAATCGGCCAAGGTCCCACAGCGGACACTGACCTTATACTTTTGGTTGTGAAAAAATCCAACCGAGAATTCGAAATGCCCCGAGTATTTCGAACATTCTTTTTTCTAAATAGACAAAAAAAAAACGAAGCCCATCCGAGATTGCGTGTTGCATTCCTGTGCCAATCGCTAGAAAAGGTCCAAATCGACATGAAAACTAAATCGAGTGTCGTCGGGGAGTCCGTCGAACCGCATCTAAATCCAGCCAAGGTCTCAGTCATCTGAAGGGCGGCTCGCCCGACTGCCTTTGTACTGGTCGTTTACACTCCGCGACCATAACAAAGGGTTGCTTAAATACCTACGAGCTGACTCACGCCTAGCTCGAACGCGACACGCTAAGAGGACGTCGTAAAGTAAACTTGCCAAAGAATATGAGTTTGGTTGTAAGAAATGACACACGCCTGCAAATTTTGGTCAAGACCACCCGTCAAGATACACGATTTGCAGAGCCTAAAACAAATGAAAACTGCAAACGCATTCGTAATAAATATCAGACGGCCAATGTAAATTGATCCTCAACGCCCCACCGGTGCTAATTCAACCTTGTTAAATAAAGGAAAGTAAATGAATATTGCAGGTCTGGCTATAATGGCAGTGTTTGTATACCAAGAGGCGTCTAGACGAGGTTTTGCCTGGCTGCGTCGAGATGCGCTTGTGTACGGCTTGCGGTGACTCCTGCTGTGTTCTCACTGCGGTGAACGCGGTTTGAAAAAAATATTTCTTTAATCAAGAGACCGTGGAATCACAATAAGAACAAAAATATGACACCAATTTTATCCCACCGGTAAATATGGATGTCGAATCGATAAGGGTAATTTGAGCTCACTGTAAACATGGTTTATTTTTAGTGATTCCAGCAATATGAATGCACTTCTAAAACGAAAACAAACATGCGTCATTATAATAATATAATTGGTCGACATGCACACCCACAAATAACCTACATCAAAACAGCGAGCATATAGCTAATTGAATTACGTAAGTGAACCTTATCAAAGTGAATGACCTCCAGACCTGCCGCAACATTGCCGCATGACTGATAAACTACCCAATTTGCAGCGAACCCGTACAACGCGTCACGGTTCGTCTCATGTTGCTGTATGACCTATATATTCCCCCAGTACTTAGTTAGGGCTTGCCCGTGTTCCTGTGCCTGACCTACGGCAAGTGCGCGGCAGTTGCGCGCCGTGGCTAAAATAACCGGGACGGGTGTCCCCGACCACTTCCGGTCTCACCATCGATTCATTTCGTTAATTAACGTGGTTGCACCAGCGCTGCTCGGCCATTTGGGACTTCCCTTGAAACTTTAAATTGATTGCTTGCAGTGTTCGGTTTTATTTAGTTGGACTTTTGGTGAGCTTTTATTTTAAAATGCCAATGTTTAGCAAGGGATTGGATTTATGGACGGTCAGATCAAAATGAGCAATAAACATATATTAAATGAGCTAATTCATTTGGAATGCTCTCAAAATAGTATTGAGGATACTACGTGGTAAAATTATTTAAATTACGTAAACATGGAAAATTATCAACGACATAATACATTAACGGAAAAGGATTTTAGATAAGAACTTGTTTGGCAACAACATCAGTATAATTTTTAATATTTACAATGCAAAGTTAATGAAATATAAAACTGACGAATTGTATTTATTGTAAGATGAATTAAAAGCAACATGGGATGAATTTACAATGGAAGCAAAACAAAATTTCGAGTACACGGAACTGATGCACGCTAGTATCATCTATTTTATTGATTGGCATGAAGCGGTGCATCGTCGCATTGTTCGTAGGATCGATTCCTGCGCGTCTCTGTCGCCCCCGCTTCTATTTTTACCGCTTCATTGCTTACTCCCCTCGCTGCCTGTTTCCTGCCTTTTATAAAACTATCTGTATGTTAATTAACAACGGCCTCGCTTGGACCGGCTCTGTTTATTTTTCTATTAGCTGGTTCCTACGAAACATTGGCATTGCTATTCGTTTTGTATGCGCACGGTCGTCAATCGTTACAGCTGCGTCCGACATCTCACATATTCGAGTGCTTGACATTAATGTATTATCATCCTCTTATTTTTTCGACCTTCAACTACATTTAATTAGACGTCTCTGCATGTTGTCAAACCAAGCCTCACTCCCTCAACGTTGCATTCTCTTCTAACATGATTTCTATTAGTATGTCTGTCTCGCTCGGTGTAGGGGCATCTGGTGTACATAAACCTGCGTGTGTTTACGTTACGTATACGTGTTAAGCGTGCAGTGGTGTGCGTGTTGCAGGGGTGCGAGCATGTGTTGGTGACTGATCGTGGCGTTTTGTCTACAGCTGTTGTGGGTTTGTGGAGCCACACCGCCGCTATCGACTCCTCTAAATTTATGCTTCCTCATGACCCACGCTATAGAGCAGCAGCAACACGTTAAACCCATGACTCGGTCCTGTTTAATATTCCATTCAAAACACCTTCTAAATAAGTAGTATACATTCAAATGGCATTCGTTAACACACTTACCTCTACAGTGATTCTTACGTCTTTCTTTACTCTTGTCTGATTTTTTAAACGTTGTAAAGGCGTAACAGAACATTCTTGAACAACCAAAACTGCAGTGTTTAGCTACATGGTTACCATTGTTTGTGGTACCTATTCTTTATAAGAAAATAATTATGTCATTATTCACGGCTCTTTTGTTACGGTTCGAATAAAAGCGTATACCGGTACCGCGTACGATTCCTTAGTAACCCGTCTTACCTTGCTTTGTAAACCACGATAGTCAAACAGCTGGCGAGAGGTCATCGACACCGGGGCTCTAGTGCAAATTGTATAGTTATACATTGGAAAAGCAAAAAATAACATCCATTTTGCTGTCCGATCCGCATGCGTGCTCAGTGGAATTCTCAGAATATTAGGGAACCGTCAAGAACGCGAATGTGTTGTTTATTTTTGTATACGCTTATCCTTGTTTCGACATTTGGGCAGAATGGGCAGTGATGCCACTAGATTATTTTAGTATTTGTACTTACCTACCTTTTATTTCGAAACAATATTGCGACCACGTTCGTGATCTCACGATATAGAATATGGAGCCACAAAGCCGCAGTTCTCGGGTTGTAAAAAACTTTACGAGCCGCGTGACGTAACATTGGTACACATTCGTACTATTGAGCGGGCTGCAGAAAGCGGTGATTGCAGCTCCCAAAAACCCCGGAGTCGTTGCTCGGGGCCCCTACCTGCATTTTTTCGTGCGGGGATGGCCGTCACGTAGTCACATTAGCGGAATCTTCTCAAAGGGATATAGGTAGATTCCTTTCATTTAAAACTCCACCGTTCCTAACTCTTCCGTATTTATTTTTTATTTGTAGTGTGCGAACGGAATATTCACAGCTAACTATGTACTTTTACAATGGACATTTTTAAACAAATTGGCTCAACATTTTAATTTAAAATAATGTCATATAGAAGCTTACAAGTGTCCTTATTTTATTGGTTCCTACTCGTAGTCGGAGATCAGAAGCCCAATTCCAGTTACTAAAAACGTTCAAAATCTAGTCGCAATCTCATCTCAGCAAAATCAAATGTCAAAAATGTAGGGAAATTATAGGTATTTTTGACATATTGAGACTGAGATCAGACTGTGAGTGTGAATGTTCTTAAAATTACAAGAATTACTTCTCAGGTTTCCGGTCTGAAACATTAATTAGCCGTTTCTAATGTACTGATGATTGATTAGCCAACAAAAGCGCTGAAAACACATGGCATTGAAAATCATTGAACATTATTAATCGGTTTCTTGACACTGTCGTAATTTCACCACATTCTTAGCTTATTTATGTAAGTAACAAAACAACTTATCTGCGTCATCAGATGTAGGTGGTCAGTGATGGAATTTTCGGGTGATTGACATGAACAGACGTATACATAATTAACGAAAAATTACGAACCACATCATATTTTTGACAACATTAAAGTATATTTTGGTTTGAATTCAACATGAACCATACTTGCCAAATAAATGAATTGATTTAAGAAAACACTGTAAATGTTGTTGCCAAAAAAATATGTTATTGTTTGTTTATACAAGCCCCGTTAATTTTTTATAGACTTTCATGCACATAAAGTTTTGTTGTTTATTACTTTTTTGCACTCAGTAATTATTTTGGTGACAAAATTGTCCAAGTCCAAGTAAAATTGACCAATGCTTTATTTGACCGTCTACTTATATTATCTCGAAGAAGACACTGATAACTTAAAGCCTATTCAGGCATTAAAACACTTTTCAAACAAACCTACCATTTGGCCCTAAAAACTCTCCCAGCTTCCAGAAGAATTAGCATAACAGGACTAAAAGCGTGTGACATTAAGACACCAAGCCACGGTTCATCCCGAAAGAACGCGTCACAGGAAACATGTTCCATTTCGGTTCCGATTCCCGAAGTCGATTGGCACTACACAACCGGCTTCCCGTTGCGCAAGGCGGCGGCGCACGTACAATTGGGGCCGACCAAAAATGTGTCAAGTTGAACCCAGGTCGATGACCCAACTGTTGACGTTTACCTCTTTCGCGACCACAATCCGTTCCGTGACTCGTGAAAGACCTTTTTGTTTATTTTTGCTCGTCTTTCAAAGGACCACACTGATTGCCTCTCACTTTGATCTTTTGATGCACAAAGTGCTCGCAAAAGATGTAATTTGTCAACTTTTAAAGTTGCAATTAACGGTGCACTCATGCTAAATATGGACGGCTATATTTGGGTCACTTATCTTTGTGTTTTCGTCAAGTGTACGCAAATGGATGCATGTATAAAATAATGAAATGAATAAACTTGAGATTTTACTGCTTGTTTCAAAAGGACATTACGTGCTTGACTGGATTCATGATCACTTACCTACGTAGACCGAATTTTCCAAATTCAAAAGACAAACATTCCTTGTTTGAATGTAAAGAACTGAAAAGTATATTGCGACCTAGGGAGGGCCCCAGAAGACACTAACACATACACTATGAATACAATGTAAAGATATAAATAAATATACTCATAATATTTCGCCGTGACCACCTTATCTTACATTTTACAATTTCAAATGTTTCAATACTTATTATTCACAAGTCGTTTCCTTCAAGTAGAAAAGAAATAATTGTAATGGCGTCTACGCGGGAAATAAATAATTCATGGCTCATGGAGATCTTTTGAAAAATATTATTGTCGACGGGCGCGGGCGCATTATAATTGTAGATGTTCGACATTAAACTCACTCTGTGCCTTGTCCGTGATATTCGTACCATTAAAAATTTACAAGCGAACTGGCTTCATATGGAAATGAGAATGTAGTGGTTAGTGTCCTAGTTTTAATTGAGCTCAGTAATTAGGTGAAGTTGAATTACTTGTTTCTACTTGATAAACTAAACATTAGTTGAAGTGTTATTTGGTTTTTTTATCTGGAATTTCTCAGTAGCAGCTTGGAGTCTGGATTATCCCAAAAACGTTAGCTTAAGGGTGCGTTTCCACTGAAGCGGAGACGAGCGGAGCTGAGCAGAGACGTGCGGGAATCGACCAATCACAATGGTTGAAATCCTCATCGCGTCTCTCGTCTCGTCTGTGATTTGACGATTTCTGCACGTCTCCGCTCCACTCCGCCCAGCTCCGCGTCAGTGGAAACGCACCCTTAAGGGGGAAGCGCCAAGGTAGCCCGCGAAATTCAAATTTTCTTACGATTTTTGCAATTTGCATATCAGTGTCTAGGCGTATGTTAGTTAAAGTATGATTCGCGAACGGAACAAATATGTATTTACAGGATTATAATCATTAGAATCAGTAATACAATTCCTTAAGTTGTATAATCCTGAAATGTTAATATTTCATGAAATAGTTATTCAATAGAATTACTTGGTCTTAGAGAGTTGTATTGATGACTTTAATGATTATAATTGTGTAAATACATATTTGTTATGGTCCCGAATAATATTTTAATCAACATACAACCTAATGCTGACCTGCAAATTGCAAAAAACGTAAGAAAATTTGAATTTCGCGGGCTACCCTGGCGCTTTCACCTTAAAATAAATAAAAAGTCTCTCTTGGTAATGTAAGTATCAATGACGTTTGTAACTGACCAATTGCCAAATAAAGACATTCTGCTAAATCTGTTGTCATTTGTCAGTCATATAACACAAGTTGTTACTACAAGATCTTCAAAACAATCTTCCCGGGATCTCATACCTGCGCATTAGAATAAATTGAATTTTAGAACGATCAGTTTTATTATCCATAGGAGTTTGTTCATAAAAGTTAAATATTATAGTCGACTGCTAACGCGCTCTTACCTAAGCTTCATTACGCTCAATATTACAACTTCCTCAGGAGCATAAATATCTGATTCATGCTTTCCTACAATTTCTACATCGTTGGAATTTTCTCAGGTATCATTCTTTCTAGAAATCTTTATTAACATTTTGCTACGGAATTATTATGTTTGTTACTTTTCCATTTCTGCCTTAAAGTACTTGAAGACGACTTTAATTAAGGGTGTGTTGGTTTGTAATACGTGAACAGAATATACAGTGTGTAGCTATTTCATAGACTGACAAATAATGACAGTTAGGATTTGAATTTAATTCTCTTAATAAGGTATTAATCAAGTTCCCTGGCGTTACATAGACGTTTTCATAAAACATTCAATGTTTGATTGCGTTGCAGAATCATGATTAGTTATTCATTAGTGCTTTGTCATCATAGCTTAGCAGTTATAAATAAATGTGACTTATACAGGGTGGCGATTAGGTTATCACATTAATTGAAACCACGCATTCAGTTCATGATTCTGGACCCCGCTGCATTGAAATTTTTCGTCGGTTATTAAAAAACAAAATTTGCTGCTCCAACATTTTGACCTCGTAGGTAGGCAAAAATGTATGGAGCAGCAAAATTTTGTTTTTTAATAACAGACGAAAAATTTTAACGTAGCGGAGTCCAGAATCATGTACTGAATATGTGGTTTCAATTAATGTGATAACCTAATCGCCACCCTGTATAAATTCATAGTATAAAATTAGAAGGTCACTAAACTGTTACTATAAAAAAAACCTACAGTATTTTAAAAAAGCACTTTAAACATAGAACATCAAAAAGCCGTGTTTGTAATAATATTGCGATATTTAATTAAAAAGAGCCTACCGTGTACGACTTCATAAAAACTGCAGAAATAATTGTTGATGGAAAATCATTGGTTTTGGCTTGGCCATGCTTTGGGCAACACCTTGTCTTTGGTATGACAAAATATCAGTCACAAAGGTTGATATATTTTATCGTAGTCATTATCATCTTGGGTTGTCCACTGCTGGAAATAGGCCTGGCCAGCATCGGCTCGGCGACTCTCATCTAACTGGTTCCAGCAAAAAAAGAAACAAAATAATGCAATTAAATGAAAGTGAGCACTCTTAACAACATACAAAGAGCTAAATACTAGTACATAGTAATATTAATTTAATACTGAAAAGGTTATTTTACAAAATGTTGCGTTTTGCACCTGCGTCTGGACACGTCTGTAAAATATATTTTGTTTGTGCCGCGCGATATTTTGTTCGAATATCTACGTGCCTTTGTAACAGATGTTTTCAAAACTAAAACGATTTAAATTGTTTTAATTAAGTCCTGCAGGCGGTCGCCTTCTCATTGTAGTACCCACAACTTTAGCACTGGTAACTCACCATGGTCTTAAAATCGTCTATATTTATTCACTTTTCTAAATTAGGTATCCTCTTTGAAAACGATTGAAGACTTATTTTCATCACTTGACTTTAAAAGGTCATGTATTTTATGTTTACCTTTGATTTGTACGTTACTCATATCTGTAAAGGATGCCTTGAGCAATGAATATGGCAATAATGACAGACGTTTTATTGCAAATGTTGTCATTCTATAGAAGATAAGTAATACAACGCCAATAGATAAGAAACAGCTGACACATGGATAATATTGAATAGAATATGACTAAAGAGTAAATAGTTTACATTTTGTTTTTTCATAATTTTACAAGTCACACTCAGGATACCTACAACAGAGGTAGTTAGTACTCTCTCATTTATTGTCTTTATCAAAAAGTTCATCCTCCCATACAAATATTTAGAATTCATAATATACATATTCAGAATTATGCCTTTCATGTTTAACGATGCCTTAAATAACCTTAGACATAAAATTCTGACTTAATGTGTCATTAAACTAAACACTTGAATAAATAAAAAGACCGTGCATGGCCACATATCCTGTATGGTTTGTTTCTTCCAAAATAATAATTTCTAATTTTAGACGCACACACAGCTGACAATAAATCTCACTCGAGCCCCAAATCATTCAAATAATGTCAACAGCAACACAATTACACATTCTCTATTCAAGTCTATTTTCTATTATGAGATTGCGTTCTCTATGAGCTCGCCGTGTTCATTGATACAAAGATAGTGCACGTTGCCCGGGGCAACGGCGCCCCATGCACAGGGGGATGGTGCCCTTTTCGGCTCACCCACAAATTCCTCACCATGGAATTCCCCCGGTGTGCTTTTTCATTCGATTCCGCTAAGATACCATCCCATACGGATGCGTTTGTCAAAACTCATTTTACATGTTCGCTTCAATATTTAGGTAAGTACTACAGAGTTTTTGAATATCTTCAATGACACATCGCAAATCTGAAGACTGAAGTTTTATTTTTTTCAGAATTCCATTTGCGTAACACAGTCCGCAACTAAGGTGAAGTTTGAGAGTATTTCTAACAAAAACAGTTCCAATCCCAGCGGTCGTTTTCACACACGTCCACAAGTTTACATTACCAAGCACTCAATTTCTATCCAGGTCATTTAGTCTAAAAGTTTCCTTCCCTTGGCGCCGAGTCACCCGCATCTCTGAAAAGAGCAAAATAAGACGCTCTAGAATCGGGAAAGTTACATGAAAAACGATGCACTTTCACACTTTTAAGATATTAAGCGCATCTCACAGATATGTAGCGCGACGCGCGACGTGGGAATGAGAATAGTTTGATGGTCTCAGCAAACTTTGAGCATCGCGAGTCGCGACTAACTCCGAAGTGAATATTTTAGTCCCTCCGCTGCTCGAGATGTGGCTGGCTTTAAAAACAGTTCTACAGCTTTATTTATTAACGCTCAATTTCGTGTGTCTCGTGTAATAAGAACAAAAAGTCTGCACAAAAAACTAATCTAAAATGCGATGCGGACTCTACACGAAGAATAACAAAACAACAAAGCTTATGCAACATCCTGCTGTGTACGAACGCACTAAAGTAAGGGAGGGTTAGATACATATTAGGACTAAGCTCGCATTCTGTCTGGCGTGGCCTTGGTTTTTTCTGAATCAGCGAGCCTGGCCTCGAGCCCGGCAGGTGATTAGGTTACATAAGCTTAGCCCGTCCCCACTTCCTGCTGGCGCGCTTTGCAGTTGTCGAAGGCTTCTAAGAAAAAGCCAAATTCGCAGGCCGCCTATTGTTTTGTTCAATTCTACCGGCTATGGGCTAAAGCTCCACGCCCACCTACCAATTTAGTCTGTATTTGATGGAAAGTTATACAACAACTTGTTAGAAAACATTTTTTATTTGAAGAACTGGTCTATCTAATTCGTTTGATACACGATCTATTTGTTACTATGCAGAAAGGTAGCGCTCCTACGTGCAAGTATGGTTCGATTGAATTCCGAAGAATAATTAAAATGTCGTTAAAATATTTGTGGAATAGTAAAGGCTAGTTTAATTACATAGATTTAAATAAAACAGAGAAATAAAAACTGAGAGTGTAATAGGCGCTCAGCCTTACCAGTGGAATGGAGAACAGCATCAAACTGGTTTGGGGCACGCTAGCCGGTCCCGGCGAAGGGACATGCAACGAATAAAAAGAATACCTATATGCAGCTCTAGGAAACGCTGACCTTGGACACAAGAGGCATGGCACCTGGCGTTTTTATGTGCCCTTCGAATAAATTGCGAACTTATTTTATAACTCTTCCAGGTCCCTTCATTGTGAAGTGGTTCCACGTTTTTTTGGGGCTTTTGTTACGCGCTGTGATGTAATGAACTGTTTGTTTGGAAGTTAAGGAGTGAGTGATGATAGCAGGTGCTCGTTAATGATGGTGTCGAGCGTCGAGTGGAGTGTCCTTTAGTGTATGCGTTGAGAATGTTAGGAGTCGTCGCAGGTCGGGTGGTGACGGCGCGTGCGCTGCGTCGATATGTCGGTCGTGGTGTCGGTTGCGTAACCGGTGTCGAGTCGTGAGGAAAGTGAATGCAGCATTTCGAGGTCACGTAGAAAGTTGCCGACACGACCGCTCTGCACGCTGCTTCTACTACGACATTATCTAGTGTTGGCTTGATTCATTCACTCCGTCTCCGGACCTGTCACTGACTGATCCTCTAACTGATTCATTAGCTTACACCACAACCATGACAACACACGATACAAAGATGATTGATGACGGCTATAATTCCGAACACGCTACTAATTTTACAGCTAAAAAACTTAAAATAATCCGTAACCTATTATAAAATGTTGCATAATAAGATATTCAACCCAGAACCTTTCCGAAGTTTTACTAAAAGAATAAATTCCAAGGAGTTTTGCACAAAAAGTTACACGTGCGCCGCTCCGGTCAGCTCAATCGCCCTGGGCTATTGAAATTTTGGCCATGGCCAAGTTGCCTGGCTTGCATATAATGGGACATCAATTCCGTCTGGGTCGTATTGAATTAAAGGGAAAAGGCATTTAGGTCCTTCTACTGCCATTAGATTACGTGTTAAATACTGCGGTCGGTTGTTCAGCTCATGTGTACCTAACATTTATTCACGTTCACAAGTTAAAGCATGAAAATAGTAAATTAATCCCGCTTTATTATCCATTCGATCTTCTTCATTTTATAGCCGCATTTTAAAGGCATTTGATGGACCGATCACGAGCGTGTATTCACTTGCAGCTGAAATTTACGAGCATTTTTGGTAGACGTGTGCCTTGTTGCGACTAGCCGGTGTCCATTTATCTCGGTCGGTGTCTACATTTACCTGTCTTCATTGTATCAGTTTTGCGCTCGGAGACTCGCTGCATACTAAGCAGCCTCACAATAACTTACAATAGCCACTATAAAAAATACTCGGTTCTGACGCGAACACATGCGCTCCAAGTTCAGCAAACTTATGGAACCGAGGTGTCATAAAATGTCTTGGATGCTTAAAATATATCATAAAAACCCTTGCCTATACGTTATAGATCTTTAAGCCGTAAATTATTTTATGCTTACATATCTGTCCAGAGAGTTTTATTTCTTCAAGCTCGACGTATCTTTATCCTTTGTAGTTATAGTTTTCCTCCTACATGTTTCTGTCTGTGCGGCAAATATAGCGTCTGTAAAATGTAAGTTATTGTGTTTCGCTGCAGCGGTTTGCTGTTAGCTATGTGCAGCGTCTGTGTGTCTCGCATGCACATATCAATAGCGATTTGCATATGAAACGAGACTCCTTCAATGTTTTGATTTTTACTGAACCACTTGTGCAGTATGGTTTTAAGTCTCGCAGTTTGCTTTATACCCAAGGTCTCCAGACGTATTCAATGCGCTGCACTTGTCAGGAACTGTTTGTTGCCTTCACGCCCGGTTTTATTTTTATTTCTGTTATGTTCCTTGAATGAAAGAAAAAGTTACACTTGTTTTTTACGGCATGTTATTGCAACATGTGGTTTCGATTCGAGCAATGCACTTACACTGAGGAATGCTGTGCCCATTAAAGTCCTTCCTTCTAAGGAAATATAGCTTGATCGCAAAAATGTCAATACTGCAAAGCATATAAAAACCATATCGTCTGTGGCCAGTAACTATGTACAAATATAACCGATATTTACCCACACATGCGTCATGTGTACTTAACACGATAGACTAGTGTTGCATTTCAGTCTGTTCACAATCAAACGTCTCAAGTGTGTTACGTTCAAGTGTGTTCAGATCCAGGAAGGCGTCGTTATCAGTGGAGGCTCATCAAGTGTCCCCTTATCGGCCCATGTGTTTGATCAGGTGCTTGTAAGGAGGACGGTAACGTTAACCACATACTGTAGCTCCAAGGTCCCTCCGTCTCAGTGTGACCGTGAAACCGAGAATCCTGTCCTGTTTAACTTATTGCCGACAGTGGAGTTTATTAAAAATGTATGATTACTTCTTGGTGTTCTTTTTGAACGGGGTCTGTTATTTACTGAGTGTTTTAAGTTTTTAAGGCAGCAAATAAGGGTTGTTTGGCTTTTGTTTCTATAGTGCTTCTTCATGTGTTTGCATTGTCAGTTTTTGTATGGACAAAACAACGTTCTAAACGACGTACTCTGAGATGACAAGACACCTGCAACGAGCTCAAAAACAGCAGGTTTTTAGTACAACAAAAAACCCGGTATTCGTTATTTGATATGTCATCATAAATACTCATTTCGAAACGCATATATTACTTACGTGTATACAGTTTTAACCCACGGTAGACAAGGTGTGTGTCTACCAAAAGCCCAAATGTTAATCGGCTTAGAACCCGCGATGGATGTCAGATTAGCTGCAGGGATTTCGGAATGTTAAAATTAGACAAGGAGTTACTTTTTCAAGGTCCAAAACAAAAATAGATCTAAACAATTAGGTAAAGAAATTCTCAAATACATTTTGTTCTGCTGTTCTGTATAATATATGTTGACATTACGTAGTCGGAAATCGAAAAAAATACCTAAAGGTGCTTAACCTTTTCATTCCCCGACTGTAAAGTTTGATTCCACAGCTTACATGCAGAATGGAAAGTACCTAGACCGTCCATTTTTTCTGTATACGTATTACTGTTTGTTTAATCTCCCTTGCTTGTTCTTCTAATTCTATTTATATTGAGTCATGATTTCGCATGTCACGTGCCTGAGTGGGGCAAGTAGGGCGAAGTCATGTAACGTTTGACTTTCTATAAACCGCGTCAGTCAAGAAAGCACCAGAGGCCCATAGAAACCATACAGACCTAGTAACGCCCCCAGGCAGGCCTGACGAGTGATGCTTCTGTCCGACGCTTTGCTTGAAGTCGAGACAGACGATCAACTTGTCACTTCTTATGCCCTGGTACAACGTCTCAATATAATAATATTACGTTTGTGTGTACCTATGTGAGTTCAAGCGCACTTTATGATGCAATCATGATACAGGATAAAAAATATGAATTATTCTTATACGTAATTATGTCGTGTGGGTTATAGGATTGCAATTTTTTACAGTTAAAGGAAAATTACGTCATGTTTCCTATGAGTCGTAGAGGAATTAGAGCTGACTAATTTCCTCTCCGTTCTAAATTAAAAAGCCTTAAAGAATTATAAGTCCTTATAGTTTATAGCCAAAACTTGTGTTACCGTGCCCTATTTTATAATTGCTGTAATTACGCCAGTTACCCCAGGCCAGGTTATCGATAACTTCGTGAACAATTTTAATTGGTGTTGCCATATAAAAAAACGATGTTACCGTATAATTTAATTCCCATCGCATGGTAGGTCAGTTTACTCAAGTAGAGGCAATAGAATATTTTTTTATAAAGTTCTGTGTTTGCTCACATGCCTGAACGATATTAACCCGAGGTGGGAAGTAACGGTTTGGTAACTTAATGCGAAGATAACAGCCGAACGGTACTTAAAGAGGTGGAGTAGGGCCTTTGCCGCGAGTGGAAAAAATAAATAAAAAACCTTCGCAAATAATTGTACCATTACAATACACATAAATTACTAAGAACCACGGTTACGCCTTAAAAACTGGTGTTTTTGGAACATTTGCCGCAAAAGATTTTCGTGTAGTTTCCAAAATTAATTTTGTTAGTGCCTTAAATCACGTGAATCAGCTGTTGGTTACAAAGAAAATAACGAGTTACCAAAAGAAAACAAGTTTGTAAAATATCGTGCGTCGTATACGAGACGTTTTTGTTTTCAAGTCTGATTTAACATAAAACATGGGACATATAATTATATACTTAGATAAAATACAGAATATCTTTTTAATCTCAGATTGCCGAAAATGTGTCATAACAAATTCTTACAATATTAATCTAAAACTCAGTTGATTTATATATGAGTGCTAATATTTTATTTTCACTCGACCATTGCACAGACATTTTATTAAATGTTTAAGCTTTTACAGCAACATCTATTTAATGAAAGCTTTAAAAATGTAATCTGATTTTTCATTCGTTTTATATTACCCACATAATTATTAGATTTATTTTGGAGCCCGGGATTTTCTTCTTTCCGTTGTAAGTAAATAAATATTAAATAACTTATAATTTCCAACTGAATGAATATTAAAAAAATGAAACCTTACTACCAGTTACTACACAATAAACGTATCGAACAGATACCTAAAAGGGAACACAATATGAGAAAAAAGAACAACTTTTCTATACACTGTATACCGTCTGGAAAACACAACTTTTTACACCGTTTTTCCGACCCGTTCGTCTCATACCTACATTCATAATTCATACGGGTACGATTTCTTTTTCGCTCTTTTATGGTCCTCGTATAACGTAAATGCAAAAATAATGATGGCTCATTTCGTTCGTATTTATTGGCGTTTCAATTTTATCCCACATCGGTGCTTACGGCACAGGACTTGGCCGAAAGAATGGGGAATTTAAATAAGGCTTGACCCAGGCTTGGCTTGGCTTGGCGGCATTCCTTGTGGGCGTTGCTGAGATAAGCGTGAAATATATTGTATTTGTTATTGTATATATTTGACTACCTCGTTGGTCGCAAGTGCTACTGGTAAGCATGAGGTCCTCCGTTCAATTCCCGGATCGGGCAAAAGTGTTATTGGATTTTTCCATCTGGAATTTCTCAGTAGCATCCCGATTGATGGCAATAGGCTCGCCACCTATTACATGTGACTTAAACATAACTGGCGAAATGTATTATAGGTATCTCTGCCTAATAAAATTTTAATGAACTGAGATTTTAACATGTATGTTCAGAGATAGCTTTACAAAAAATCTCTAAAACATAAGTTAGGTATTTATAAACGTATACCTAATTATGACCTTGATCTTTTAAACACCTAAAGCTAAAATTGAAAAGGCATATCACTGGGTATTTCCCATTTTAGTTCCAATGAGAAAATAAAGACAAAAAGCTGTATTATCGCGGCCCCATCGCCCGCTACCTGACAATAATTACGTTTCTGACGCTACAAAAACTCAGACTCACTTCCCATGACTGTAATAATATGCTGGATTATTTTTTAATCACATGTTTTATTCAATCAACTAGCTTCTGTAAATTATCATTATTTACCTAGACTTTTCCCAACTACCTATGCTGGGGTCGGCTTCCAGTCTAACCGGATGCAGTTCAATACCAGTATTTTTCATAGAGCGACTAACTATCTGATCTCCACAACCCAATTACTGGATAACACGATACTCCTTGGTAAGATTGGTTATCAGACTTTCCGGCTTTAGACTACCCGTAACGGCTGTCAAAGATCTACAAATTGCAGCCGGGACCAACGACTAAACGTGCTTTCCAAGGCACGAAGGGGTCTCATATGAAGTTAGATGGTCACCCATCCACAAACCGACTTCGGCAAGCGTAGCTTAACCTTGAACGACCCGTGCGGCTGTTATTATTTAGCCACGAGCCCACGAGCTTCTTTCTGTAAATATGTCATATAAAAAAACTGTAATGTTATGTTAGAAAACCGCAGAAAAGTGGTTGAATGAACTAAATTAATTTGGGAGCTATAATCATGACATGATTTATGGTTGTATTATTTAAATATGGTAAGTCAATCACACTCAATCAAATATCAATAAGCCTTGATTGCTCATAATAAAAGTTAACAATTTGGCGGCGTAATCGAAAAAGTTGATGATCCTATTATTCAACTTGTTGGGGAGATTCTATAGATTTCTTCAGTCAGAGTCATTGTTCATCCCACATCGATGCTTAAACAACAAAGTGCTGTTTTCTTACACGATATAAATAAAATACATACTTAGTTACAAGATACTTTTAAAAAAATAACACCCATTATGTTCAAAATAAGGAAGTTCATCAGAAATCACTTCCTCCAATTACACACAAAATCATCAGTCGATATAATTCTCAGCTCACGTGAAAAGTCTTGCATCTCGCTCCAACAAAAAGTGTGTAAACAACATTCCATGCAGTTTTTTGGCATCGCTCTGTTCACTGTTGGCATTGATTAAATATTTTATCCGTCCTTTGAGTCTCAAATGACGCAATTCTACGTGAGACGAGACTTGAAAACACGAAGCCACTAAAATTATTGCCAGTAACGTGTTATTGGACAAGCAGAACATGTTATCAATAGAATAAAATCTCTACAATGTAAAGAAAAAGTCATGTTCCAAGTTCCAAGAAATCGTTTGAGACGTATGAATACCGATTTTTTAATAGACGACAAGGTAAGTATGAACTTAATAGCGAATACAGCGAAACGATCACAGGCTGAGCCACGATGCGAGCCTTCCTGCCACCGATGGCCTTGATCAAGCGCGCGCGCAGACCTTGAGAGCACACCGACTTAGATCGAGGCAACCAACGTGCGCGCGCCACAGTACTGCCGCGAGCGTTCACTAAACTTTACAGATTACGTCACTTTATATTTTAGTGTGTTTAGATGAATAGCCTCTGAGCAGGGTTCTATGATCGCAACTCTAAATATTACCGAGTTTTTTGTTATGTCGTACATTAGCCAAGTGCCTCTATTGTTATTATATAGTCTGTGGCGACATAATAACCGAACTTGAACACGTTGGCGAAGTAACCTTTTGCCTTGTTGCGATATGTTGTGAGATCATTGCACCACCATGGATAAGGCACGTTAGTCATTAGTCATTATTCAATCATCTCGTCTTTCAAGTTCGCACCCACTCGTTTTTGTTAGTGAAAAACAAACAGTTTGATCTCGCACCTTGACAACATTTATTTAGCACGTTCTTGTACAGACGCCAGCAGGTCAAGCTACCCGAAACTGTCAAATTTTCCCAATCAACCTTGAACCTAATGCTTTAGCGATAAAGTTGAAAATCTATTAAAGAAATTTGACAGATTGTAGTAGCTTGATGTGCTGCCGTCCATACACTTACCGTAACTTATGAGAACATACAGATTGTGATTACTTTTAATCATCGAAAAGCCACGGCCTCGTCTAGAGGCAAAAAGTTTGTATCGCATGACGACTCCTAAAATGTATAGCAGATCACAGACAAGAAGTTCTGTTGAACGCGAAACTTTCACACCAAACTCGAATAAAATTATTATTAGACGACAAAGCTTGAAATAGAATTCCAAATAATCCACAATTTATTGAAGATCGCCAAGTTAACGATTCCTTCCAACCATGAGACATGAATATGTGGATTGTGAGATTTATCCAATCGAGAATATTCGATTCGATTGGCACCGAGAAGATAAAAACTGGTTTGGGTCGATTCATACATCACTGCGCGAATTTCCTTCGTAATTTTATATTTTTTATCAAGCGACAGTGTCAGGTAGAATAGGAAAATAAGACTATGAATGTTCAGAATCACGTCCAATCCAAATTTAAAGCAGAATCGTTCAATTCCAATTCGTTCATGGGAAATTTAGATAGATGAACAAAATGAATAATGATGACATATGTTGTTTATGGACAGAGATGCGAGATATCTATCTACATTATTATTTATGTGCGGTTATCACTTTATTTGTGCTCCGCCAATGTCACCGAGTTGTTAGGGGGCAACGGACGCGATATCTAGACACACACACACACACACAACACGAATGTCACATTACTATCTACGCTGCATTATTGATATGTATTTTCTATCCGCCTACATTGCTGCGAAATGGATTATGCGCTAGATAAAAAATGGGTGTTATAAATTCATTGCCCTTGTGAGCTATCTCTTGAATCACGTCTGGGACTCTGGGTGCAGTAGAAAACATTATTATATCTGTACATAATTAGATAAGTGCATTAGTGCATAATTCATCTGCAAGAAATTGCTAAATAATGATTATGTGTGTGTGCACCCGTACACGGTTAATCATAGTAGTCAACGTTACACCAAATAATAATTAAAAGAGGATCTCTGTTTTTTGCGCGCCTGTCGACATGGTAGCTATTATGGCAGCTCTCACTGTATTTGAATAAACAGTGCTACCAGCTAACATCCTGTATTAAAACATAAATCTGTCTGCAACGCCACTTAAAAACCAAATCATAGATTGCTTCATTAATTTGACATACATTGCGGACGTTGTTTAATAGCTGTCAGTTACAATCAAAGCAAAGCATTCGATGTATTTATTGGCGTCATGAGCTGTATTTACTTTTGATATCACACTGTCACAGTGAAAGTTATCAAGAATTCCTTATAATACGGACTGCCTAGAATGCATACCAATTTAGGTACTATCAAGCAATGTAAAAATGTTACTGATAAAAAGCAAAAAACAAAGATTATTGTGTTATTCATTGGTTTTACGTATAGATATTGTATTTCCTTTTGTATGTATGTAGCTGCAGGACTATGTTTTCTTATTTACTTGTGGCCCAGCACAGTCATTGAATATTTCCATGATTTTTTTCAATATCACCCGTCATTATAAGAAAAACCTATAGGTACAAATAAATGAATATTCACCATGACAGTACAATTATATGCATACTTTTAGGATCAAATCATAGTATATACCTCCTCGACAAACTTGACCGTCTTCTCAATTACTGCATTCGATTCGTTTTCAATCTGCGTAAATATGATCATGTCTCTGCGCATCGGTCGCTTCTTAAGTGGTTGCCTATACGCCAGCGCAGAGAGCAAAGGGCGCTGACCACCTTGTTTTCATTTCTTGACTCTCCCACTTCCCCTAGTTATCTTGCCCCCCACTTTCAGTACATTTGTGCCAACCACAATAAAAGTCTACGTTCATCAAATAATCGCCTTCTTCAATGTCCCTCTCATCGCACAGACTTTATTCACTCTTCCTTCTTCGTTCAGTCTATCTCTCTGTGGAATGCGCTCCCCCTGGAAATCAGGATGGCTACCAACCGATTATCCTTTAAAATAAAAGTTCGCGAGCACATTCGTAAGAAGCTGGCAGTATCATCACAACGTTAACGTTTTCCCATTGTTTGTCTTATTTGTTTTAGTATATTCGTGTATTTATGTATATATTTATTTGCGCTTATTTATATATAATTAGGTATATATTATTATATTTATAGTTTGTAATAGGTATATGTGTATCTTTATATTTAAATAAAGATGTATTCCACAATTTCTCATAACTGCACCTACCACTGTTTGTCTATACATCACCCAAAGGTTGACTGTACTTTTCTGTGCATGAAGTATTAAATAAATAATAAATAAATAAATATACAATGTGTTTATGTCAGGTGACACCACTCGTAACCTTGCGTCAAGATAAACCATCAACATCAGTTACGTCATGAGTTAAACCTTCACCATAAACACTGACCCTCGGTTGAGTATTCTGCAGTCTTACTTCCTTGAACACTTCGATTTGTTGGATCACTGTCCTAACTTTTTGTGAACTGAATTGACCATTTTTAAATACTCTATTGGCAGTGTAACCAAAGTTCAATAATTGGGTTTTTGTTTGAAGACCTGTTCTAAAGCAGCCATTGACACGGGCATAAATGAATTAATAAGTCCTATAATAAGTCAAACAGTGATGATAATGTTTGACAATCTTTTAAATCTGTTTGCCATATAGATTGGGTTTTTTTTCCATATCAAACATTGAGATATCTTCATTCTGCCCTGTAGCAATGTCGAAATAGTTAAAAACTGTCCAATTCGTCTGAGTCGGATCCGCCACGTGTAGCGTTCGACCGAGACGATGAGGGCTGCGCGCCGTTTGGGTCAGTAAGCATGATCTTGCGCAACTTACTGCCTTACACGGTTAACATCAGCCATTTTGTTACTTACTTTTTTTTCTTTGTACACCGCAAATTACTTGAGAAGTGTGACACCGTCTAGTTTTACTTCCACAAATTAAATTAAATTAAGATCAAAAACTGAGCGTAACGTCGTTATTTGAAATTGTTTTTGTACCAGCCTAAAAACTTCGTATCAAAAAGTTTATAAATTAAAAGTAACATTGAGTGTAGTCGAGTGCAAAACTATGTTCGCAAACAGAATTTTCTCTCTTGCAAAGCAGATCAAAATAAATTTGGATAACAGTAAACAGGTAGCTGACAGGTATATCGAACAACAAACAAAATTATCTGGAACTTTCTGTCATACAAGTATGACAATGTAATTTGTGGTCGTGACTCAAAGCGACACTGACGTATATGCTATGCTAATGAACAAACTTGGTAAGACCTCCAATTTTTAGCAAACTTCTCAGTATTTATTTATTTATAACAGGACATGGTTTCCTAATATTTCTACGGAGTTTCCTTGAACTCTTATTATGTTGCACTTTGTAACGGAGCTTTAATAGACACCAGTTTTTCTTATAAATTATGAATAGGTGAGGCAGTGTCTTGGTATCTCAGTAAAATAAGTTTTCTTAGTGTTCTGTTATTACTGCTGCTGCTGTGCTGTTTTCCTTATTGTTTATCTTCTCAAGAGTATTTAAAGTGAATTTAGATTAAAGTTAAATGTTATTGCTAATTATTTCTTAATTCTCTATACTAATCAGTTTATGTCTGTATTTATCTTCCCGTACTGCAACAAGCTCGTACTCATTCACAAAATTTCATTACAATACGCAAACAACGAAATTCTTTCCTCCATCAAACATGGGAATAGAACAGTTACAACCAACAAAAGTAATGCCGTATCAAACATTAGTCTACCAATTACCGCTTCTCAGATGGACCTAATGCCTATGTTGTAACATGGCTACGCAATACAATGTGAATGGTTACTTCTTACAAGATTTTGATGCTCTGCCCCCGTTATTTCATAGATATTTACCGTTACATCAATGACTTGTGAAACTTGGTCAGTTCTGTAGGTACTATGTTCTCATTTCTAACATATTTTGCTTACATGGTAGAACAAGACCGTAAAACGGTTATAAGTTTGGTGTTTCGTCATATGTAATTTGTTTTTTTTTTTAGTGTTGGTAATCTTTACAAGAAATGTTATTCTCAAAGTAGCTACAGCTAAAAATAACAAGCAGCTATAAGCACATAAAATCTATAGTCAGTATTTGTCAGTCATCTTACTAGCGAATTTTGGCAACTTTCTTTGGCACTCGGTTTCCTTGTTACGCCATTAGTAGGCCCAGCAAAAAGTAGTATATTCTCATATTTTCTCTTTTCGTTCCAAAATTATATTTGAAACTAGCTGTGCCCCGCGACTTCGTTCGCGTGGATGTCGTAAGATACACAATTTATTTAAAACTCTCTCGTCCTCTGACCCGTCGCGTTGAATCGCCTGCCCGGGCTATTACTTTGTTTTCGCTTAGTGTTCTTTCTGACTTTTTTCTTTTTGCTCGGTTTCTAAGGGTCGTAGCGTGATGTTAAATAGCCTATAACTATCCTCGAAAATTGGGCTAACAAATGCAAAAAGAATTTTTCAAATCCGACTTTTTGTTCCTAATTTTATGGGTTTTATATTTTTTGCGCGGAACCCTAATTATTTTTCTAAAACTAAAGTAGGTAGCCTAAGTTACCCGCCGTAATATCAGCTATCTGCCAATGAAAGTCCCATCAAAGTGCGTCCAGCTGTTTCGCAGATTAGCCGGAACAAACAGACCGACAGACAAATATTTAAAAAAAAAAATTTGTTATAAGTACCGTATAAATTTTCCTAAGCATTTAGTAGAAAGTTGTTATTTTGACATTACAAACAGACAATTCAATTTTATTTATTTGTATAGATGTATAGATTGTTAGCGGTCTCATTATTATTTGCAGTTGCATTGCAACGTTCTAAAAATAACAAATGCAATTTTATTCAGTGGTGTCTGGTGACTAAAATTTTTCCTCTTCAGTTTCGTACGAAAGGTATTTAGGTCAGGAGCCCAGACTATTATAAATGATAAATACTCAGTAAAATGTACTATATTGCAGCAATATGAGATTTCAAAATGGAGTCAAGCCGCTGTTTCGTTTTAATTGCATAGTTTTCTTGTTTTATCACTGGAACAGTCGTAAAACTGTTATTGAGTTTAATATCGGTTCACCTTTTGACCCCAGAAATAGTCCTGTGAACGTTGTTAGTTATTTTTAAACCTTTTTATTTTATCTATCAAAGAAACGTATCTATTTACTTACGTAATTTTTTTTTTTTTGAAGGACATATCTATTCTATCTCTTTAAAAAGAAACAGAATCAGAGCCATTACTGTGAAATAATTCGATCACTCTGTCCCATCCTCAACAGTTAACCCGGGGAATTTACGCCAAGCGATCGTGTAGTGTATGGAAAAGGGAGTTTGTTAAAATGTGCACCGCGAAAAGCCCCGTGTGTGCTTTTTTTTTAATGGCGCACCGAGCTTTTGTATGTTTTGTGTGTATAACACAAACACGTTTTTATATAACCCTTGTTTGAAGTAGTAAATAATTAAATTAGAATATTGGTATTATTGGGGATAATTATATAGATACTAAGCAGGATACACGATGAAAACACGATTTGATAAAGTTGGCTCGATAGAATAAATTCGCAATGTTACCTCTTTTCCGAGTCATTTTTTTCTCTACTTCCCTACTTTTTTATATAAATAAGTAACTTGATATGATGATTAATTTACTAAAATAAAGTTCATAGATGACTGGAGCGTTTATACACGATAGTTTTTTATTTAAGAACATTGTGATGAAAATAACAACGAAAAACGTTGCAAAAGTGCAAAAGTGTGGTTATTTTCTTTACTCTTTACACGTAAAGAAAAAGACAGAGACAAAGGCAAACGCGTGGTGTGCTATTAAGAATTCATCTAATAATTTCAATTTAACTTGGTGGAAAAAATATTGTATGAAGTGTTTGTCGAAGAGATTAAGTATTATAAGTAATCCAACATTTTCGTCCACGGAAATTTCGATAAAAATAAAATTATGAAATTTTTGAATTGTACTTCAAGCTAAAATATTTACAGTTTTTTTATGCATTAAAATAAGTAGGTACTTAGTTAAAAAGTTATTATGTTATGTTGTTTTTCTGTTTATTGTTTATCAGTGGAAACTTGTAAATGGCCTACAATTACATATTGTTTAAGAACACTAGTTTCCGGAATAGAATAAAACATAATATATATATATACATATATATATTTGCAATAGCGGTTCAGGCAAACATGTAAAAGAATCTGACTAAATTACAATTAAAAAATTTCGTAATTTAATTTTTATCGAAATTTCCGAGGATGAAAATGATTAATTTTGAAAAAAAAAATGCATATTTTAATCAATATTTTGCCTCAATTTTTATTCACAAAAATGCGTTTTTGTTTTTTTTTACCTTGATGCGGTCCTGGAAATTTTTTTATAATTATTTGAACCGCTAAGTTCAAAAACACGATTCAAGAAGAAATCATGTTAAGATTTAGTGCAGGGTTCAAACCTAATATCCCCGGCCGGTTCTTTTACGTCATCGTCAGTCAGAATAATTGAACTTTGATTCCAATTTTACTCTTCCGTTCAATGCAGCTGTCATATCTTCTGTCTTTTGTAGCTTAGTTTTATTACCTTCTATTTTAACCTATCTGTATTCACTTGGAACCATCTCTACTTCTGCACGAAGGAAATAGATAATAACGTCTACGATTTCGAGGCATGTCTGGATTTATAATCTGGTTTTATGTCTATAATTGTGTTTCTTGTTAGCAAGATATTCTTGAACGTGCCTCCCTCTTAATTGATGTTTCTATATATTCCTTCTCACCCTTGCTGGACTCGTTCAATAATGTTCGGCCATAAACATAACATTTTGTGCTTGTTTCATTCGATGTATTCGTTATCAAGCTGTGGTTATTGCATCAATCCTAGTAATTATGGCCCGTTATTCCCAGACGCAGGTATTATAATTTTGGATTACGTCTGTATGAGGGTTTGCGTAATGATGGCTGAGAATCTAACTACCTATATCTGGGTTTCAGCATATTTGCAGATATAAAATAAATTGCCTCTTCAATGAATGAATTCCAAAAAAGTCACAGTCAAGATTATCAAAGGTTAATAGGTTTTTTGTTATACCTAACAATTTATTATTAAAATAAACGTTGTACGTGTAACATTTAAAATTGTGTTTAAAACAATGAGTGACACAAATGGAACGTGTAAACAATCGTAACCTCGGATAGATAACGCAGTGAATTGTGGAAAAGTGTTAACTGATAGGCGAATGTCGGCAACCCCTGACTGGCTGCAGAGGCGAAGCGCGCTAACAACTCCATTCCTACCGGCTTCCCTTTGGAGGATCGAAAGAGTAACTTCATCCACCACCATTGTATTTTGAGAGTATGTCGTGCTCACTTAAATGTCTCGCTGATGGTGGCGCGTGTGTTGGATCATTCGGTTCCATACGGTTGAGCTGGATGGTGCTGATCCACGCGTCATGTTCGTGAATGGGCGCCGTCAGTGGAAACTGGTCATCTCTTAACTGCCAGGGCTTATTTTTAATCTTATATTTTGAATTGCTTTTAATTATTTATTTTTTACATTGTTCTCACATATAAATAGAAGCAACAAGAACAATGTACACAGGATTTTGTAATAATTTTGATTTAAAAGAGCGTCCATGGAGTTTCTTGCCCATTCTTCTCCATAGAGACCTACGTTTTGGAATGGGCGACTAGCTTCAATTTTCTGACTAACTGACTGACTCTTTAGCAATTCAAAAGTGCCTGTAATAGGTTTAATTGAAGTAAATGCTTTGAGTTTGAGTTTGAGTGTGAGTTTATTGAAAAATAGCACATTCAGTAATGTCTACGATTGCCAAATAATATATATTCCAACAACAACACGAATTGTTCAAAATAAGACGGCGCCACAACGTGATTATCGTCTTTGTATGACTATTTATAACTGAACAATTTCTTCTTCGGCTTCCCTCCTACGAAATGTCAAGCCTCGCCACTGACTGGCTGTCTATCTTACTGCCACACACTGCCTCTCAATCACACCGACGGGTTATACATTACTGCCTGATGCACTTAAGGGGGAAGCAGGCACGTATACAGAGGGGGGGATAGTTGGGATTTATCCCCTCCCGAAATCTGACTGAAAAAAAAAAAGTTTTAAGCCATCTGTTTATTTATTCGCTTGCGTGTTCTTTAATTATAGTATAGTACAGTGAAAATTATAGTACAGTGATTACAGCGATTTTCACACAGTTCACATGGTTGTTTCAATGTTTGTCCCCCCCCCGAACCAAAAGTCTGGATACGTGCCTGGGGGGAAGCGCTAAGGTAGCGCGTGAAATTCAAATTTTTTTACGATTTTTACAATTTGCAGCTCAGTGTCTGAGTGTATGTTGATTAAAGTATGATTTGCGTCCGTAACAAATATGTACTTATTTACGGAATTATAATCATTAGAATCAATAATACAATTTCTGAAGTTAGTATCATCCTCAAATGTCAAGATCTTATGAAATAGTCATTCAATAGGATTACTTGGTCTAAGGGCTGATTTTTCAATCGTCAGATAACTTTTACCTGAGGAATAAATATGGCGGTTGTACACAGTTTCTATACAAAAGCTGTCAAAACGTCAAACATATTCCCCAGATAAAAGTTATCTGACGATTGAAAAATCAGCCCTTAGAGCTTACTTACTTGGTCTGAGTTGTAGCGAATCATATTTACAACGAATTACTGACCTGCAAATTGCAAAAAACGCAAGAACATTTGAATTTCGCGGGCTACCCTGGTGCTTTCGCCTTAAGTATTTTGTACTGGCAATGGCAGCATCAGGGTCATCACGTTGCTACTAAGTAAAACAAAATAAGTGTCACAGCAGATAAATATGAATTATGAGTAATATTAACACTGGCTGTCAAGATCGAAACTTGTTATAAATGATAATTTATGGTCAGTACATGTTTTTAATCATACACTTTTTTGTCTTAAAACATGCCATATTAGAATGCAACTGTCGTCACTTCACAAATGTCACATGATCTATTAAAGAGACACCTGTCAACTGTTACACATGTCTTTGCCTGTAAACCTGTATAAATAAACCTGTTTGCGATTTATAAATACAAAATAGATAGGTAATTGTTTTATGTCAAATATATATTGTAGTTAAAAGGATCCAGACAGAAACATATTCTGAAATAGGAGCAAATGATATAAAGCAAAAGTTGATCATAATGCGTATTTTCAGAAAGTTTGACGAACAATTGCAGTGTTCTCGTAAACACCTCGACAATTTGTACTTTCACCTGTTGTGTAAACTACATTTATAAATTAATTTTAACAATAAGAAAACATGAACTTTGAAACAGGGTTTGTTAAAATTAGAAGAAACTCTTTTTTAGTAAACAAATAATTACTTGTAAGACAATTTGATCTAATAGTTATATTATCATCTGATACAGTTGATCTGGCCACCGTCAATCCTATTTGTGCTTCTGTCAAAGCATATATTCTTATGGTTCTGTCCTGTTCATTTGGAGAACAAAGGACAAAGTAACCAATAGTGAAAACATAACTAAAACCGCGTTCATGTCACGGGCGATCTAACTGAAACTATTTATAAATTCCATCCAGGTGCGGCGGCGGCGCAGGTGTCACATTGTCCGCTGCAACGTATGAACTTTGCATAAAAACACAGTTTCTGCTAGCTTCTGCAGGCTCTGTGTATTTTTATCACTTGTTTACGACAGAACTCGCCAATTAATCATACAAGTTTGATGGAGTTTCCACACAATACTGGCCAATTGCTGTTGGGATTACAAGTCTATGAATTTTAATCCTGAGAATGGATTTAGAAAATGCGGATGGATTATTTTTGTACTTTGTAAACATACTTATTTTACATGAGTCAGGAATTAATATTGTTTATGCTGAATCCTGAATTCAAGTTATAAGACTGTCTTTCTACAACACATGCTTTAAAACCATCATCATCATCCACAGCCCGTTTTCACTCACTGCTGAGCATAAGCCTCTCTTTTCATGTGCCAATCCCCACGCTCCTGTGCCAAACTCATCCAGGTTCTACCCGCGATGATAACAATGTCGTCTGCCCATCTCGGCGCCGAACGACTGACGTTTCATCTTCTAGTCCTTGGACACCGCTCGGTCACTTCCTCACTCCACCTGTCATCACTGCGCCTTGCCTGATGTCCTGCCCAACTCCATTTGAGTTCCATAACTCGTTTTCCGATATCGAAAACTTTCGTTCGTCTTCGGATCTCGACGTTTGGAACTCGGTCTATAAGTCTTATGCCGAGCATGGAACGCTCTATGGCTCTCTGTGCAACTCTCACCCTGTACACAGCCTCTTGCGTGAGCGTCCACGTCTAAGCACCGCACGTCTTTAAAACCAACTGTTACTTATTTGACTAAGCACTTTATATTTGTGCTTCACTAGTTCAATCAATCAATCTGTTTTCAATTAGTAGGTAGGTACCTAATATATCGTGTACAGTCGCCGTATCTTTATCGATGACTTTATTAAAATTCGCACAAGGAAACACTAATATTTCCTTATGCGAATATCATTCTTACGAATACAATGTTCGTTAGGATCATTTAGATGCAGCCATAGTAGGAGCTCAGTAACTAATTTGTCATCATAACACGCTCAAGGCTCTATCGGTTTGATACGTTGGCCGACAGATTGAAATTATCAAACGGTACTCCGCTTCCTCCGTCGCCTACACTTCAGCAACCTTCGCGTTAATTGTTACTTCTCATTGTCAGATAATCTTTTGATGTTCAAGCTTCATTGTTCTAACGTTGAATCATCGTCTCGTAATTATTAGTTTTTGGGGAATTCGACTTTATGTGCTAAGGAAATGCGCACAATAAGCGCTGGCTACCATTCTATGTTACCGCTACACGCCGCCCCGTCATTAGGTTAAAAAACCCTAATAGTACATAATTTGATCTGCGGCTAGATAGTCATTGTACGTTTTTGTAAGTCGCAAATTTCGGCAGTCATATCTTATGTCGAATCGACAGACTCGATCAAAAAACCGCATTAAGAATCTAAATCGAATCACGTAGAGTTGATTGGTTTTTGTGTTTAAACAAAATGTTTTAGCCTACCTATTGAATTATATGTTCGCCTATTTCCGTACAGTCATTCTTATAGTCTGCATTTTAAGAAGTCCATTTCATAACAACTTGACCGTCAAACAGATAAGTACCTACATGATTATATTCTTTTATTGCATTATGTGCTCCGGATTTTGTATTCCAACAGTCAACACATTGCAACATTGCATCCATGCGCATATCTATTTTGCATTCCGAACCAGATACATGAATACATTTAATATTATCACAACATGACTGCAAATATGAATTACGATCAGCACAGCAGGCGAACAAACAAGCATGTTTATCAGATGGCGACGATGTGCCCGAGATAGCGCGGTAAGTGGACCAAGGGCACTGGACTCGGATAACGCAAGGTTGTCGCAGTGTGCACTTCACTGTACCTAGTCGCTAGTGTGCCTACTGCCCAACTATGTCGATTTAGACTTGTTATCTTAAACAGTGCAACGGAATTACGCAAGTAACGGTTAAGTTACCCTGCAGTTCGTTGATAATGGTAATAAATATCCCATCATTGCGACAAAGAATAATCATCACGCCTAATCTGACAATGAATTCTCATTAAACTAGACAATTCTAAAAAATATAACGAATTTACATGTTACAAATGTTAAATACGAATGTTAAATATAAATTCCGTGTGAGCTGTCGATAGCGCGAACCCCTGACCCCCCTACGTATCTACTGAATTATACATACATGATATGGTTAATCTATATCTTTATTTAATAATATCCAAGCGGAATGTTTGCGTGTTAGGTAAACTAACTAACGGTCTGTTTCTCAGGATATTTATTTTCCCAGCGGTAGGATACTGCAGGATTATATTGATACGGGTATAGGGGATAATCATTCATCGATAAAAGCTCTACTCTCCGCCTCCTTTGTTCGAATTTCGAATGTTGTATATCCACTTGCACAATTTTCAGTATCAATAATTATTTAATTATTTAAATCACTGAGAACAAAACTACGGTCTAGTCATTTATAATAACCATAAATTAATATTTTAATTCATTTAAATCCGGTTATATAAACAGTTATTAAACCAATAAAATATTGAAGATTTAAAAAAATATTTTAAAACAAGCGTGATTTATCACGTTATTAGAATACATACATATATAAACAGAAATCTCAGTAAGGTTATATTTGACAGGTAAGGACATAGCCAACTGTTCGTCCAAAGTTTTATATAGACAAATAAATAAAATTTAAGTGTCTATTTGTAATGTCAAAATAACAGCATTTTACTAAAATACATATGACAGTTGGTATATACGATACTTATAACGAAAACACATTTTGTTTTGTTGCCTGTCTGTCTGACTATTTGTTTCGGCCACATAAATCTAAATTATTTAGATTTCTGTGGTTCCGGCTAATTTCGAAAATGGCTGGACCGATTTTGACGGGACTTCACTAGCAGATAGCTGATGTTATAAGGAGTAACTTGGGGTACTTTTATTTTTGAAAACGTATCCCTAAGAACGTATTCCGCGTAAAAAAATTAAAAGCCATGAAATTCGAAATTGCTGGACCGATTTTGACGGGACTTTCATTGGCAGATAGCTGATGTTATGAGTAACTTAGATGACTTTTTTTAATTGAAATTGTGACCAAAATCCGATTGAAATAGGGAAGTATTGACACCCACGCGGGCGAAGCCGCGGGCAATAGCAAGTTTTAAAATATTATCTTTTTGTGCGATGTAAGTACCTAAGAAGATTTCCTTTTTATCATATTGTGAAATCTCCAGCTCTATAAATATTAATCAACCATCGAATCAAAATGTCACAGTTCACCCGACACATAAAAATAGGTTAAAGGTGCTCGAACTTAAGTTTATAAATAAGTATTATAAAATGTATAAATAGTATTTTATTATCGTTCAGTTTCCTGAAAATATAAATAGTGGACAGACCTAATCAGATTTTTAAAAGGCAACAGCGCAATCTACACTACCTAAATTAGGAAGGTCTCACCGATAACATGAAATGCATTTGTTTTTATTCCTTGATATTGAGGTCGTGTTTGATAAGAATTATCTCGGCCTTAAGTGGACGCGGAAGAAATCGATCCATTATAGCTCTGCCAAATTATATGTAGAGGAGTTTATCAGCGGAACATCAATATAACGTGTAAGTTTACATTTTTTGTCAGTTTAACATTTAGTAAACAAGTCGCAAGACCTCCAAGGTTGACCTCGTAGATAAGGCACGATAATTCGGGACATTATTTGAGTGTGTGCATTTCAGGATATTTTTAACGCTAAGCAGTCAGACGTTAACCATTTTAAATTTTAAAGTAGTTTATTTGTGAAAGGTTTTTTAACTAAAGTGTGGCTACAAAAATGTTGGAAGAGATTTATATTTATTTCCTATGGAGCAATACGTAGGTTGGGTGGAGGTTCATAAAATAAGAGTGGAGGCCACTGCAGGCCCCGAAATAGCGGAGAGCTGGAGTCCGCTTGATAGAATAATGTGTCCTGGCCAGCCTTGGCCCCGATCCGCGGCCTAGTTACCGCTGCTGGCCCGAGCAGGATGCGCTTTTTAGCGGCCTGTTGGCCTAATTGAAGCTTCAGTAGCATTAAATTTACACCTCATGAAATTACCTTGTGATTTCAACAGTTCTGGTTATCAATCATTGGTTGGTTGAAATCGCTTTGCGTGGTAGACCAGTCAGGTCATTGATTAGGCAGCTATGACGAATGCAGATTCATTTTACATGATCTGATTTCATTATTATTAGGATTAGTAAATTATAATTGTGAAAGACAATAACATCAACAAGATGGTGAGCCAGTCTGTTACCTAATAAGTCGTAATATTATACCCACTGACGACATATAGGAAAATGAACTAATTCAAGGAATAGAGTAATAGTACAACTGCCGTACAACAGGCCATTTGTCCGGTTGATTACGAGTTCTATTGGTGACGTCACTGCGTGGGTGCTTATCAGGCAGGAGACTGGAAGTCGGCCACTGTCCCCCGGTGACGGCACTGCACGAGAAGTGCACGGCGCAGTCGCGACACCGCTGACTCACAGCGCATGCACGGGGTCAAGGCTGCGCAAGAGTCGCGCGTCGCCCCGACAATTCTGGCCCGGTTTCACTGAAGTTCAATATCGTCGTCGTCGCCTAAATATATGTCGTTTTACGTTTATATTATTCACGCTGAGTTCTGTTTCATGAGACTTTGAACCTGTGTAAGTTGTTATGACGTATCCACCTGCTTAGGCAGGCAGGTTATCGACCACTTAAAGTTCTATAAATATTATAATAAATAGTTTGTAATGTGTATTGTTTTTGCAAACCATAAAAAAAAACTTTTCATCGGACAACGATAAACGTAATGATAATCTAAGAGAAACACCACATCTTATCAAACATAAAACTTCTATATTCCGTTCTTAGAGACGAACAATAATACCTATTTGTTTACCCTCAAAATGACTTCCGCGGTAATATTCTAATTTATGGCCATATTTAATACAAACGCCTTTGAAACAAAAGACCATAAATGGTCGCCTAGTTTGACTACATCTAAATGTGCTATGTTTATTTTCCTTGTGTTATCGTGGAACATACAGAAACATTGGCTAGCGTCATTTACTGTGTTTTGAATCTGACCTGGCTTGTCATTGGCTGGCAATTTATGACACCCGTGACCCAGTTTCATCCCCTCGCGGTACCAAGTGCCTCCTCCTATCTGGAGCAATTGTCTAGATTTATTTAGGTATCCGATTTGCTACAAATGACCTATTTATCATGGCATCTGACATTAGGAAAATCATGTAGTCCTTGGTGTTTTTCGTCCAAAACCTTTTGTGACTTCAAATGATCCGTTTTTTACTTTTTTTCATGTAATCTTCTGTATGTATAGCTCTGGATAACTGTGCTTCTATCTTGTATAAAATCTATCAGGAATATTATGTGCAATGTCCATCATTTGTTATTTTAGAAATAAGTTCTTTTTATTTTATAGGAATATTTTATATGGAATCTAAGTAATCAGTACGTTGTATAAAGGTAACTTCTATCTGTATAACCATTTCAGTCCTTCGATGTATTTCTGTAACATTCTATCTCACTATAAAGATTATTTTATTTATTCCCGTCCTGTCTAGGCCTGAAATAGATATTATAACGGCACACAAGATTATCAGAATAGTTGCATTGTATTGTTGCCATATCAATTGCAGTAATCTAAAGAGTTCATGCGATTACGTAGGTACATAGCAACATGGTCAAGTCTAGAAGCAATTTGTGAAACCAAAACAGCAATATTATGTAGCAATATCCGTGAAGTTTATTGCTCGTTACAGTTTTATTTCAATCTATGGTAGAAAAACCAATTATAATCCAATAAATGAACGTGCGCTCTTAAATTTTAAGACAGCTAACGTGTCCTGAAACAAAACTGGAAAAAATATTTTATTTTTATTTTTATAAATAATAGTAAATTGACATGAATACCGTCACGTTCACACCGTCCATTGAATATATCATCTCCAATGAGACACTTGCACGTTATAAAATCGTATAATATATTACATTTCAATCACAAATTATATTCATTCAGATATGCCAGCGCCCAGCAACTCTACTTCCAATTGGTGCTTGCAGTTTTTATTAATTAATGTCCATAACTGAACCACTAACACTTGCCGTCGATAAGTTGCAGTATCCTCGTTTCAACGTGATGAAAATAAAATACTTGAATGTTTTATATATTGCTAGTTGCAACATTACATAACCGAGTCTCGCCTATCGACAAACGCTTGGTTATCGCACTCAAGGCCAGGCCTGCGCCCGCGCAGGACAGCAACTTGTTAATGACATGAACATGAGCGTGTCGTCATCGCGAGCATCTGTAGTCTATGCTGCATTCCATAGATAGTGTTAATGTTGACTTTGTTCACAATTAGGCTGACTTTGGAAACTTCTTGTGTCTGGCAATGATGATACTCGAGTTTAGATTCAAAAACTCTTTTTTATGAAGATTTAAGCCGTTTTGGACACTAAAACCATCGACAAGCACTAAATCTAAAATAAATAAACAGAGACATTCATTCACAATATTACTCCCAAACTGAAAAGAAATGTTGCTTGTTTGCATCTCAACAACAGATTTATGCATACACTTGAGTGCAAAAATACACAGTCAGTGCCTTTAATGAGCATACCTACTTGTAGTGATTTATTATACGCGTTCGGCCCACGATTCGTTAACCTATAGGTACGTCATTTTGTAAAGAATCAAAAACAAAGTTTTGATGGTTCTTTTTGCGGATAATAAGATACTAGAGACAATGTAACAAGCTTAACTCCTGTTACAGAATTAATGACACGTTCAGTAACAACAAGGACGTAAAGATAATGATTTACAAACTCGGAAACATAGTTCGTAATTTACGGATGGTTTTAAGTAGCTATTCTTAAGTAGTCGTGCTATAGTTGGAGATAGATGACCGCGCACTTCCGACAAACTGATGGAATCTGATGTATTTCTGCGCCTTGCCAACGTTACTGAATCTATTCTCGGATAAATAATTTCACGATTTACTCTCGCCAAAACGAGCGAATATGTTCTTCCAATTATCATCAATTGGGTATTGTAATTTTACAATACCCAATTACCCAACAATACCAGAGATAGAGACAAGTGTGCCAAATTATCTAATTTGGCACACTTGTCTCTATCTCTTAGAGAAAGGAAAGTCTGGAAGCGAAGCGCGCTAACAACTCCATTCCTACCGGCTTTCCTTTGGAGGATCGAAAGAGTAACTTCACCTACCACCATTGAAAAATAGCGCATTCAGTAATGTCTACGATTGCCAAATAATATATATTCCAACAACAAGACGAATTGTTCAAAATAAGCCGGCGCCACAACGCGATAAACGTATTTGTATGACTATTTATAACTGAACAATTTCTTCTTCGGCTTCCCTCCTACGAAATGTCAAGCCTCGCCACTGCTGTGTAATATATCGCAGATGGTTGTGGCCGTCATATAGTTATATGAAACGGTTCGTAACTATCTTACTAGGAATATAACTATGATACGAGCACGATCTAGTTATATAGCTATTAGGGCACTCCGACTAAATAAGGTTAGAACTCTGACCAAATACGCGCGAGCCGAGCGAGCGAAGCAAGCGGTGCCGTGGTTGCAGCCGGCGAGCGCGACGTCGAAATTGGTAGCAGTAACAAAATTAGGATATGAACCGCTTTATAACTAACTTTTTAGTTATAACTATATGACGCTACAACCATCTCACTGCGAGATATACTTACATATTTATATACGCAATGTGTTTTACATCAGTTCAAATTTGGGACGGTTTAAGGGTTATAATTTCTGGCTTTTATGTCTGTTAAAAAGCATGACTTGATATTGATACAAATAGTACGAAAATACACCGTCGAGGGGTGTCCCACCCTCGCTTCTATTTTATACAATATTGAGTTAAAAATAGCATCTTTTGATGACATGAAATATTATATTTCTGATACGACTTCACATTTAACCACAGCAGTTAAAACGTCCACAGACAATACATAACTCATACACGTCTTAGAAAACCAACAAACATTTTCAGTTTCACTGCAAAAACCCTAATGAATTTTAATTTGCCGTACCTACAGCCTAACATTTAAAATTTATAACACATAATTATTTATACTAACAAGAATGAAATGACGTTTCCTGCATTACAGAGGCATTAGGCCCAGGTGCATTAAGACTACTATAACGATCAAAGTTATAATGTAATACCTGAGTAACCTGAGTTAGTATTTAACAGCACAGACTAATTATTTAGACGCTAGACGTTAGACAAAGACAGAATACTTTGTACCAAGGACCAGACAAAGACAGGAGATATTATGGCAAGTAATTATGGTGATAGGTGGCCGTTTAAAATGTCAGAGTTAATGTGAAGTATAAAAGCTTCTATAAAAAGTCCACAACGGCTTGGACGTGATTCGCGAGTGTGACTACAACATGCTAGGAGGGAAACTATTTTGTTGTATGATATTAATGACCTATTGAAGGTAACAAACTATACAAGGTGTAACATAATTAACGCACAACCTCTTAAGGGGTAATTGTACTCATCATTATGAATAACTTTTACTATGGGATCAAACCTGAAATCGCGAAATAAAATCAGCTGCTCCCTACATGTTCGCATAACTCGTCAAAATGTAGGGAGCAGCTGATTTTTTTTCGCGATTTCAGGTTTGGTCCCACAGTAAAAGTTGTTCATAATTATGAGTACAATGACCCCTTAAGAGGTTGTGCGTTAATTATGTTACACCTTGTATACTAATAAACTATATGCTGATTGGTCACTACAAACTCATGTGCACGCAGTAACTGCCATTTCATTCACAACAAGAACCAACGGTTGTTGATAATTCTACTACTTACTTACACCTCGAGGGGCGTCTCTTGACAATATTTAATATCGTTAATAATATAAGAAGTAGAATATGTTAAAAAGGAAAAATATTAACGACAGTAATTTCAGAGGCAAGGCAAGGTACAAAAAATACACGAGCGTGAATAAATGCAACAATTCTCTGCGTCAGTTGAATGTTTAAAACGGCAACAATTTTATCTTGATTTCGTATTGGGTGAATGAAGCGTCTGGTAAAATGATTTACAAGACTTTATTAAAGGGCAGCACCCCGAGCAGTCAGCCAGGCAGCTCTCGAGCAGAGCTATTGTCGGGTCTGTTCAATAATTAAAAGTCAAAAGGTTTCGCCATCGCGGCTTGTTTATGATCGTCCATAATTACAAGTCTCTCTTATACGTTCACAACCAATAAATTGCAGTTCGACGACATCTCGTAATTTCTGAACTAATAAATCTTATAATTAAAACGTTACTCAATATTTTCGCGCACAGTCGCGAACAAACGGCCCTGCCATGTTATGATACAAAACATCTGCGATATAGGAAATATCAAGAACATAGTTGTATGCAACGCAATGCGGTAGTAAACCTCACGTATTATTGCTTTACCAATACGAATGAGAAGAGAAGTTAAAACAAGTGCACTTATTGGCGACGCGAGCCTTTGCGACTATTCCACTTTTATTCCTAGCACGAACAATAGGCCTGCCGGTAATATAGCCGGTTTTGTTGCCGTCCACCGATCATTGGTGCTAGTTACGATGCTATAAATACGGCAGGACGTGCCCGTGACCCCGGCACTGCGCACACTCACGGCTGAACACACCAGCCTAACTAAATGCACTATTTTGATATATTTCGCGTTGTTCGCAACGTTCTGATTTGTTATTGAGAACTATTTAAAACGTTACTTTGGCTTCAAACGTGATGAAAATAATGTTATTGTAATTTTCTTTTTACGTCTACCAACAACTTTCTCGTTCCAAGTTTGTGTAAAAACAAGAACGAGCGAACCCGACTGGTTCTGCTATTCAAATTGTACTGGCGCTGGCCATATTTAAATTACATCATTTATGAAGCTCACTTAGAGGTGCGGCTCTGCAGTTTGTATTTATGGAATTGAGATATGAAGCTCGTACGAATTGAGATATTTGCGAATAGCCAAAGCCATGACTAGACAAGGCCTTGGCGTTATTCCAGCACAACTGGGGCAAGCTCTCATAGGTGACTATCGGTAGACTGTTTGTTGGCAATCGCCTTAATAGGTTATATGGAATAAATTCCCAACGCTGGCTACATAAATTACTCAAGAGTTACTCGCACGGGTGAATGAAATGCTGTTGCTCCTTGAAAACAAATGCGCAGCTATTCCTTGAATGCATATGAATCTGTTTGAAGTGTACATCAAAGATTTAGATCTTATTTCATACTTGTTTGCACACTGTCGTCATCGCTTTCCGTGGATTTATGAGGAAGGCGACCCATCCATCTGAGTGGAGAACAAAGTAGAACAATGCGTGTTCGATACGAGATGTGCACCGATGTTCATATTACTGTCTTGTGTCGTGTCGTGACGCCTTCTGTGGGAGTGTTAGCCAATCACAACTCGGTTTTGATTTTACGTAGTCCTGAACAGATTCGTTTGATTGGTGTACCCCGCGTCACGAGACAACACGACACAGTAATGTGTTGGTGGCTTTAGTAGAAGTAACGACGGACCTTCGCTTTACCTTCCCATGTTATTGCTTATTGGTGCTTATTGGCCATGACCGTGAGTCGCAATTAGATATAATTACCTTCAATTTGCGCTGCTACCAATGTTATTCGCGGTGGTCTGGACTGATGTCTGACTAGCTCTCTGCAATTATTTTGCCTTCGCAAATTAAACCTCGTTAGATTACCGCGGAAGTTTATTTGCTCGGAATTGTATTTTTATTGCGTAATTCGCCCTTTCCGATTATAAAACATGTAACGGACTGTAACAAAGTTATTTAAAAAAATCCTCGGGCTTTGGAGGCCGAGCTACTGTTGAGCAGTTGCATGACATCTGGCGGAATGGTTTAAATATGAACTATGATCTCAAAGTAATTAAAGCAAACGTGCAAATTATCAAACTTCCCACATGTCATATAATATTTAAATGTGGTGGCGAGTTTTTTTTTCTCTAATTACAAAGTTGGCAAGGAAGTGGTAGACGACACAGGCTGTCAAGCCGATGCTATTATAACCAGCACGTTTGTGCTTTTTGGCATAAGCCCCTCCTCTACACGGAGTCAACGTTTTCCCTGACAGTCGACACGGCTCATGTCAGAGAAATAAATAGGTAGTTTTTCTAGAATTAAAAATAAAGAAAAATGTCTTGCAATCTCATTGTTCCGCTGTGATCGTGAATAATTGCTGTCCACGATAATTCTGATGGGAGTATTTTCAGAGCTTTTTAATTTAAACTCTTGCGACCCAGCAGGAAATTCTGTTTTATTCTTATAAAATTGCTAAATAAGCCTCCTTGGCAACAAAAACGACCCAAATGCATGTTATCGTTGTGTCATCGCACCTAATATTACCAGTAGCGAAGACAATGCATTACGCAACGAGTGCGCCTGCATCGGCAGTCGACTCACGCGCACCGAGCAACGGTCAGTCGCGCCGGTGCATCGTAGCTTCTGTGACCCAATTGCTGTTTGATTCCAGTAAACACTATTGTACTTTATTTGGTGTTCTTATATTAGAAATGGAGAGAATGGGTCATATATTGTATATTACTATGAAGGTCCGATGATTCAACGTAGTTACTAGGTCTACAGTATTGTTTTTAAAAGTGTTAGTAACTTTTTGCAAACGCTAAAAATAAACTTCGTGTTTTGGCAGCGACATAAATAAGGTGGCGACATTGAAATTGAAGGTTTCTTCCATCTCTTCAGTCTGTTCTATAATTTACAGCCTCAATTTCGGTAGCCCGTCCAATGCCGTTAATATCCTGACAGCGGGTGTTTACGTAAGTCGCAATAAAGCTTGCACAAACACCTAAAACAAACATCGATGTTTTGTTTTCACAAAAAAAAAAAGTTCTCGCGCAGAACTCGTAAATAAGCTCGTAAAGCTCTGCCGGACCCAATTATTACATTTTGGTGACTTTAATCATGATTAATATCCGTTTAGGCATGCTGCGGTGTCAAAACAGGTGTACGAATTTCCAAATTAGAAATATTCTTTTTACGCTGACTGGCTGCCCATTATAAACCCACCGTTGGCGTTGGCGGAAGTCGAGCCCGAAAGCAATCTGATATATCTTCGAATATTTGTGCAATCGTGATCGTAAATAGTTAAAGGTAATCAGAAATAACAGTTAGCTATTTCTGTGTTTAAGCACCCCAGCAGTAATTGGCACAATCCACGCATCGATACCTCGCAGGCCATTCTCAGGGACTATACAATGCTTCGGAAACCGGCAGGTCTCGATCCAACTCGCAATTTCATATCACTAGTCGGACTCAATAGTTACATCACGTAAATGATAGTATGAACGCAGTATACCAAGAACGACTTACACTAACTCACTTGACACTCAAAAGAAGAGCTTCTGCTAACAAGTTTAAGGTTCTATTTTGTTGTCCCACACGTTTCTAGACTCATTCGAATGCGAATACTTGAGCAGCGCAATGCGAAATGCATGCAAGCGAAAGTAAAGCCAAGGCTTTTCACAAACAGTCCAAGTTTACTTAACGCGGGCTAACATTGTCTAGGTTGCATTATGTAAGTGGTCGTGTGACTGCGAGGAACGGTAACATGGTTGCTTAGCAGGTCACATTGGTGCGAATGACATCAGCCCCTGTCAAGTGCATAGGAGTCAACGAACAGGATTTAGCATTGCGTATGCAATAGACGCATCGTAGCCTTGACTTCCTCCAGTAGCTAGCATGGCTCGCGGCCAGAACCATTCACTGACCCACTACGCGTCTTCGGAAACTCCTGTATTATTTTGCTTTATAAACAGCCGTAAATTGAAGCTTGTACCAGAATGGCTCTGCATTAGCATTGCCGGCGCTCGCATACTCGATTCCGGCCACATTAAAGGTAATAACGCGGCCGAAGAGGAATGAGATGTCTAGGCGCGGTTGTCTTATTATGTCGCGGTAATGCTGAACGAATGGCTGGTGTGTGCGACGTGGGCAGTTAAAGCTATGCAGCCGGCGTGTTAGGGACTGCTATTATCTTTTAATACCATCGACTTCATTATTCGCTACATTTTTTTTTTGCGACCGCAGCGAGGTGCGGCCGGCATCGCGAGTCGCCGACACGGGTTTGATAACCCGGAGACCTTGGTCTTAATTGCGCTTGCTCGGACCATTCCGCCGCGGCCACTTTTTATGCGCCTGCACATCGCTAGTAAAAACACGACAACGACGCCTACCCAGCCGGCTCTCAATGGTGCAATAACTTGAACAAAACTCAACCAGTCGACAGCTCCTCAAACTCGTTGGTTTACCTCAAGTGCGCTCTACCGAGAAAGCCACACTTAGACATTCTGAATCCTTTGCAGATCTTACTCGATAAATCAGCTTTCTTGTTATTATGATCACGAAATGGCATAAGTTTCAAGTAGACACGGACAGGGCAAAGCGAGTAAACCATAAAGGCTATGACTTTTTTAACTTTCAAAAACAAAATGTTGACTTTCGTACTTATAAATATATTTTATTTTTGTTTCAGGTAAGAACAAACTAAGGACACATGATAGATGTTAGTAACAAAGGTATTGTAAATACTTTTACACAAGGTTCCGAAAGCGAAGGCTGTAAGTAAAAATATTTAATTTATACTTGATGTTTTCCATCTTTCTCGCGAAAGCCACAACAAAGGCTGATGGCATACAGCCAACTTTCGGCTATATTAATCATTCCTCGGTACATAAAACTCGCCATTTATAAATCCGTACATACCAACTAATGATAGCCGAACATAAAAGAAAACAAAAGTTTTATTTACTTCGATGAATATCATTAAAAACTTGAATGGGCCAACAAGATTACCAGAAAAGTGTTAGCCATTAGCCATTAGCAATCAATTTATGAGATAACTATAAAAGCTTTTGATTATAATAACAGATTTAAAAATGATTTCCAATAAGATGTAAAAGGCGTTCAAGAATACAAACTAAACGACTGAGCAGGTAATTTTAACGAAAAAACCTGCGAAGATGACGTCACAACACAGTGACAAGTAGTTATCTCTGGTAACCTTGACGCCAGCACTAAGATCGATCAATTTCATCTCTAATTTACTTTTAATGGAAAAGCTAAGAGCAAAAAATGGCAACACTCAGCAGAGCAGAGCTAGCTACGTATCGGAATACAGACACAAGGCTGTATCGAATCGCGGCTGGAATACGTTTCAGACCATACAAGTTTTTCTGCCGATGAAACTAAAGAGGCATCTCAATCTATACCTCTTTGGTTTTGCAATTCTTGACAATCGACGCTATTGATGAGAAAATCATAAAAAATATCGGTACCTTTAAGTACCGGACCCGGTATATATAATTAGCAAAGTGTAAAATTGGCTCCTTTATCTTAAATCTCGATTGGATTCGTATTGAAGTGGTAATACTTACCAGGCTTTCTGACTCGGCGGACTTCAAACAATGGAACACGATGATTAATGGGGAATATCCAGAAAAATAAAATGATTGGAGTAAATGTTTGTATTGATGATATTTCTGAGCTAAACTGAACTTGTAGTGAATATTATGACAACTGGACAAGCACGTAACAAGTCTATTGGAATTGGATAAGACTAATGCATAACAACAATGCCATGAACACCACTACAGCCTGACTTTCTAGGAACCTACAACTTTGCAGTCTATATTATCATCTACAATTTAGATAGGAGCAGGGAATGAGGCTAGTAATCCCTGCCAGATCAGGAATGCCACAATCAGTGCCAAAGCACTGCTTGGAAAACGTTTGGCATACATAACGCGGCCTCAAAGTTTATAAAGTTTTACAATGTAGGTATGTAGATTGTTGAGGCGGTTTCACAGTTTGCCTACCTACTAAGTACCAAGTATTAATTCTCTGTAGAGTCTACTTAGTTGAAGTATGTTCAACAGCTTCGCTCTATCGGAGTGAGCTGTTCTCTTTCATTAACTTTTCAAATCGTTCTTCTTTTCCTAATTGGTGGTGGTATAACGCGATTTTTACACGTAGAGCAGCTACCTAAATTATTTTTAAATAGGCCAATGTTCTGTAGCAATTGGTTGCTACAATTCGGCAAAGAGGACGACCTGGGGGGAGGGGGGTACAGGAACCAATCGAGCATTTGAGCATTTTGTGCACGCACGATTGGAGCTCACGACTCGACTGTACTGTACAAACACTTTGCACGGTACAGACGAGGAAAAAAGACTTCGGCCGTTCGTGATTTTTGTTTGTTTTCAAAATGAAGCTGCCGGCTACCTCGAGTAGTGAGTGCGTTCGTTTTTCGTTTTGGTAAAGCGATGCCTCGGAGATGAAACGCAGGTTTCCGATCTGGTTTTTTTTTCGGTCGCTATATCTTATGATTCAGATAATGTTGTATTGTGAGCCGGCTCGCTCGCTCCCTGCAAAATACACATTTATACAATCTTCATTCAATTATTATCTTTGCCACCTTAAGGGGGAAGCGCTAAGGTAGCCCGCGAAATTCAAATTTTCTTACGATTTTTGCGATTTGCAGCTCAGTGTTTGGGTGTATGTTGATCAAAGTATGATACGCGACCGTAACAAATATGTATTTATAGAATTATAATATTAGAATTAGTAATACAATTCCTTAAGTTAGTATAATCCTGAAATGTTAAGATTTCATAAAAAAGTCATTCAATAGACTTACTTGGTCTTAGAGAGTTGTATTGATGACTTTAATGATTATAATTCTGTAAACTCATATTTGTTACGGTCGTGAATCATATTTCAATCAACATACAACCTAATACTGATCTGCAAATTGCAAAAAACGTAAGAAAATTTGAATTTCGCGGGCAACCCTTTTTTTTTTTTTTTTTTTTTGTGGATGGGAAATCATCAAATGACTTCTCCCGCTCTGGGCGGAGCGGGAGGGCGTGTCAGACTTTTACTGACTAAAACCCACCCGTGTTCCTTCTGTTGCCTGTGCCGGGGCCACGGTAACTCTTTCGAACATCCCGCAACCCTAGCTGGCATCGGCCCTAGCAGACCCCGTCAATAGTGCTGACATCTCTTTGAGGCGCGCGTGGAACACGACGCGCCGTCGACTCGGGCTTGGTCCTTACCGGACGGAATTTCGCGGGCAACCCTGGCGCTTTCACCTTAATCCTAATAACTAGCACATTTAAATTAAGTTGTTATTACATTATACAGTTATTTTTAGCAATTTTCTTGCTAAATAAATATTAAAGAACTTCTTTTAATTTTCATTTAGGTACCTAAACCTATATCGCTGTACCCAATTGTACAAAATGTTACATCGGATAGCTACAAACGAAATCGCTTGTCATTTAGCAATCCACAGACGCTTAGTAATCGGATATAAAAAGATAAAATAGTAAATGGGAACCATTGTTGTTACTTGTCGTATTTAGTGAAGATGGTCTGTGATAAAAGTTTAGATCATTTTATTAGGGAGAAGAAATAAAATGTACAGCAGTAGAATGACATAGGCCCAGGACATAATATTATATGTAGGTATGTGAAGGTGTTATGAGGAGCTCGTGGCTAAGTAATAACAGCCGCACGGGTCGATCCATCAGGTTAAGCTACGCTTGCCGGGGTTGGTCCGTGGATGGGTGACCATCTTTACATACCGAGACTCCTCCGTGCCTCGGAAAGCACGTTAAGCCGTTGGTCCCGGCTGTCATTCGTGGATCTTTGACAGTCGTTACGGGTCGTCAGAAGCCCGAAAGTCTGACAACCAGTCTCACCAAGGGGTATCGTATTACCCAGTAACTGGGTTGTGGAGGTCAGATAGGCAGTCGCTCCATGTAAAATACTGGTATTCAGCTGCATCCGGTTAGACTGGAAGCCGACCCCAATATAGTTGGGAAAAGGCTAGGCAGATGATGATGTGATTGATGTGAAGGTGTTATGACATTGATCGATCATTCCGATTTTTTTTTTAAATAGCCGTTATTGTACCACTGCTGGGCAAAGGCCTCCCCTATCTTTCCACTTCTTTCTGTCCAAAGCTGCTAAGGACCAATCTTTATTAAAGGAGTCCAGCTCCCTCCGATTGGACGTGATAAATAGAATACTTAAATAAAAATGTAGTTTAGAAACTGCCTCATTTTAATAGATGCGTTTTGATGGAAGTTCCTCAGAATGGTAGAATAATCTTTGCATCTTCATATAAGAACCAGATTGTTGAATCATAGCAAAAATGCGGTAGCTATTTCAGATATTTTAGAAATTTAGACAGCTCAGTCGTTTATCTTGTTAAAAATGTATCAGCGAGGGAAATAGACAAATCGTTTCACACCTACGTACCTATTCGCGTACAAAATGGGTGCTAAACAAAAATAATAAATTAATAATTTCAACATAGAGTATGCAGATAAATAGTTTTCTTTTTATTGCATGACGGATACGTTCGCGTTGGGCACGGCAATGGCGGTGTATTTCCAAAACATGGCGGGTCAACGCTCCGCGCCACGTGATGCTGTGACGCTAAACAGCGTTCGCTACAATCATGGCTCACTCGTCATTCTTACTTCTAATCTAATCTAGCCGATGACGATACCCAAACAAATCGTTATACATCGTTGCTCGCACGGAAACACGCCACAGTTCACGCGAAGCACGCAACGAAATGTAATCTAAACAAACCAATGCTATCGCCGCGGTTTGTGCAGATAAAACTGATCGCCACACCGCCACACAGCACACAGCCCAAGAGTCTGATAACCTGAATGCTGCAATTTAGGTCGTCGTTCCAATTTTCGGTGGAGGACATCAGTGATTCGTGTCAATGTGTCACACGAGTCGAGCTAAACAAACGGTGTAGGTACCTAAACGCTGTTTATCTCTTTAATAAGGGCGTCTGCTAAAATGGGTCTAGGAGGTTTATAAGTATGATTAATAATTTACCTACCTACCTGTCGGCTGTCACATGTAGGTAATCGTACATAATGCCTACCTACCTAACCGTGGATACAGTGTAGTCATAATCAGACAACTAAATGGATATTGAACGAAGCATTACGTGCTAGCATTTAAAATGCACTAGTGACTTTGAGGTTACATAGCTACATTAGCATGACATTATAATATTGTCTATGATCTGCTTTAATTACTTCAGTATTTATGTTTTAAATAACTATGCCGTATATGTCGTAATATATCGTGCAGTAGAACTGATTATAAATGCAGGGCCGCAGCCGCAGCATGTAGAGTCAGTATTAAGTACATCATTCATACATGTCCAATTAAAACAACGGATAAACAGGAAATCAGGAATGTTTACCATTAGATAATTTCGCAAATAACTTTCTCAAGTTCAAAAGTTGCGTAACAAACAGCGAAGTTGTTTTGATAGAACGAGTCTTCATAAATTGAGGGTGTTTTATCGGCGCGCTACATTCTGTCGCCAGTGGCTTGACTTTCTGTGCCACGGTTGCGCGCGGGGGCCGACGGTGTGCGGAGCGGGGCGCGGGGGACGTGACGTCACGCCGACCGTGGCAGTGAGTAGTGAGAGCGGCCGCGTCGCTCGTTCGTTCGCTCGCTCTACGTACTCCGCTGACGACGGTCGCGCGCGCGCAACGTACTCGTTTTTACTGAACGAACAACGCGTGAACCCCGTCTCCACATCACCGCACGAACTCGTGGGACTCGCGTGCTCTTCTCACCTGTTGCTCGGATTGTGTTGTGACTAGAAAAAGTTGTCGCCGCTCGAACGAGACTTTCCGAGTCCTATTGGATTGCACGAAAGTCGAGACAGTGGATAGCGATTCGTTTCGGTTTGAACGTTGCGTAGAGTGGTGCATGTCCATAGAGTCGCGTTTAGATAGTTAAGTGCGAGGAAAAAGTGAAGTGAAAGCCTTCATCGGAGGATGTCCCTCGGCGCTCGTGGATACCGGAGCGTGTGACACGCTCGCAGACATGAGACGCCGCTGGTATAACAACGGAGGATTCCAGACGCTGCGAATGCTCGAGGAGAGCTCGTCTGAGGTGACGTCGTCTTCAGCACTGGGCCTGCCGCCGGCTATGGTGATGTCCCCGGAGTCGCTCGCGTCGCCCGAGTACGGCGGCCTGGAACTGTGGGGCTACGACGATGGCATCACGTACAGCATGGCGCAGTCGCTGGGCACCTGCACCATGGAGCAGCAGCAGCAGCCGCCACAGCAGCAACAGCCACAGCAAACACAACCCCTTCCGTCAATGCCCTTACCAATGCCTCCGACAACACCGAAATCAGAAAATGAGTCGATGTCATCAGGTTAGTTAGAAAAACAAATTAAAATAATAAGGGACTAAGATTATTTTTGTTTTGATTATTGTACTAATTATAATGTATCGTGCAAAAAAGTTTGCGTATTTTTTGGCGGCAAGCGTAGCGCTCGGCCGGCCGGTCGCGAGCGAGCCGCGACTGTCATCGACCTTTGGCCCGGATACCTTGACCGGCCGCTACGAGCCGATGTCTCCTTGCCCTTACAACAATCACAATAGTTTTGTTTACCTACATTCAGTTCGACGAATGGAAGGGTTATCATGTTTTTGTAGGATTGTAATAGCATTTAAATTACACGTCTGAGCATTTTATACGTTTTACTGAGTCGAAGTGATAAAGAAAAACAAATTAGACTACTCGCTTTATTTTAAAATACGCGGTGGTGCGTATTAAAGAAGAAGGTATTTCAATGAATTATCTAGTAAATAGGTACGAAACTGATGTTGATTGCATTTTATTACACCACCATAACAATACATTTGAATTTGCCAGTGTTCGTCTGCTGACTAATCTAGGAATGATCGACTGTGGGCGCGCGGCTAAAAATACTTGAGTATTTATTTATGCCAGTAGGTACCTAGTACGTACTCGTAGGTATTGAATTAGCAACAGTGACATCCAGGTGCACTGCATTATGTGCTAATTTTATGAGGAAGTCATTATTACACAACTAATCCAAAAATACGACTTTCAAGATTTGTAAGTTCTAGCTTCATTTATTGTTCTCCGTTGTTTCCCATATATGGTTTCTAATTATGCGTTAGTTAGTATAGTTTCTTAGTAAACAATAGTTTACGTCTTGACATTAAAATTTGATTGCGTCTAAGGCTAGTAGTGTAGGAGTATCAGCACTAGTATGAGTAATTCTTATCGCGACTTGGTGCAAATTCAAGGTTGCCATGGAAAATTTACTATGTCGCATGTGAAATCGGATTTTTTGCGATATTACTTATAGAATTGGCGTTTAAATAGAATACTAGATAAGGTAATATGTAGTGTCACTTATAAGAAACGTTATAATACTTACTACATCGAATGTCGTGGCGTATCAACACCATTAGGTACTTAACTAAATTAAATAATTAGGTACTTACATATTTTTATCAAGCATCGCATCTTTGTAAACTTTGACACTGAGAAAAATTCATTCTAACTAAATAAAATAGGTAGGTACTTAAGCACCTACATCGTTAATTTATGTACGGATTGCAATATTACTTAGTTACACAAAAATATGATTCACAATCTGTTCTGATTTCGCATCTGTCTGATTTGATGGCTATAATTTACAAAAATTGACCTCGTAACTCAAATCGTATTAGTCACATGTTTCTAAATCATAACATTGCACGGATATTGCGTCATAGTGCTCAGATGCATCTAATGATGACTAATCAAGCGACAATTGTATGAAGTATGACTTTACAAAACACTAAATCTTCTTCAAGGATTCACGAACGCACAGAAAATATTCCTAGAGCTGTACAAGTATGCTTAATCTATCATCAATCGCAGAGGGAGGCAAATAGGAGCGCGGAGGGACCAAAAGAGGGCCGCACCCTCTCGCCAACAAGTAAAATAATCTATTCTTGTAACAAACCTATTTACAAAAATAATAAGACAAAAGAATGTTCCAAAACAGAACTCCTTACGTCCCTATAAGAATTTACTAAATAAACACCTACTTAATATTCTGCAAATGCAACCATTGAAAACACGAGTTTGGCTGTCCGTACATCTCGATTCTCGACACAAGTTTATATTCTAAAAAAACCTTGAGCTACCTACTTCTACTTTTAGTTACAAAAATACTTTTAAATATTGCGACCGAAGAGCAACTTGGTTTGTTAATCTTTGTGCCAGGTTCCACGGAAAATATCTTAATAAAGAGCGAACCTCAGCAATGAGTGTTGAAATTATTTCAATTTGATAAGAAATACTGTATTAAACAATTTAAGAGAGCTGGTTGCGGTGGAGGTTCGTCGAAGCGACCACGGTTGCGCCGGTCCAACCGGTTTCAAGACTACTTCTGATGGTAAATCGCATCGCCTGACAAGGCACGTATGCACATGATATATTTTAACTAACTATATGTGAAGATGTTACAAATAAAAGGTAAGGAAATCCAAATTGTGATCTCTGAATGTGAAGTCAATCGATTGCATTTCGCAGTCGCGTTTATGTGTACGCTGTAAACGACTTTATGCAGTCTGTTTGGTTCATTTGAAAAGACTTTTCAAATGGATGTCAAGTAAATAGAGTGTAAATCATAAACCACCATCATATTGAGAGATCTTCTTTTCTATATAACTGATCAATAACTCGAATTTTCATCTGGATGTTAAAAGGAAAGTTGTAATTTCTCTGATTCTCTTATTATATTGTCATTAATCTCTGTTGGAAAAAAAAATAATCTTCACTGAAAAAATAACTTTAATACTCAGATTCACCTGGTGAAACACTAGCGATATGATAGTGTAAAATCGTCACCCCTTGCAGATTTCCACTTTCTTCAATGCGCGGCCATGCGATAAATTCAAGTTTCACGTACGTGGTACATATCTCGATAATTGCTAATGTTTCATAATTAACTATTCAGAATCAGCTCTCTAGTAAATTAAGTAATGTGTATAGTGAAGTGTAATTTTGAGGAAATCTAGGCTGTGTGCAGACACAAATACTAGACATAGTACATACTAATTCCATGCTTCAGACACACTTTGGCTCTATGAAAACAATGATGGCGTACACTCTAACGACAAAACAGTCTCCTATTCAAAGATAAAAATTTATTACAATCAAAATTGTTTGGATTCCGGTGTGCGCTCTGTCATAGGTTCCGTCATTCAACTATTAAACAAGCGTTAAAAAGTTACCTTCGAGTTGTTTGAAATGTCTTAAAACTGAGTGATGTTTGTGTGGTACATTAGTTTTTTCTCAGAGGTTATTCTAAGGACTTGTGGTTAGATTAGAATGTGTGCTTTGCTATTTCGAGCTCGCCAGGGTCTCTTCCGAGTTTGGCAAAATTGCTCAATGTCCTTCCTCGAAAATATTGCTTATTTGTACATAAACGTTTGTGTTAATTGGTACACATTGATGTCATCATGCATTTTCAAAGCTTGGGTACAATTTTTTGAAAATTGTTCGTTGTCGGAATAACTTATTCTGATGGTCTGTTTTTTTTTTAATGTTAAAACATTTTCGGGGTAGCAATACTTCCGTTGCCTGTAGCCAGATGCTCATGCACCCTCGTGTGTCGGGAATCTATACCCTTTTAATTAAAGTTGAACAATTATCTAAGGAACATTTGACCATCTTTACATACCGAGATTCCTCCGTGCCTCGGAAAGCACGTTAAGCCGTTGGTCCCGGCTGTCATTCGTGGATCTTTGACAGTCGTTACGGGTCGTCAGAAGCCCGAAAGTCTGACAACCAGTCTTACCAAGGGGTATCGTATTACCCAGTTACTGGGTTGTGGAGGTCAGATAGGCAGTCGCTCCATGTAAAATACTGGTATTCAGCTGCATCCGGTTAGACTGGAAGCCGACCCCAACATAGTTGGGAAAAGGCTAGGCAGATGATGATGATGAATTATCTAAGGAACACTACGGTTTGCTCCCTCAGTCCCAGATATCTTTTACCCTTATTAAAGCGTACTGAGATATTTTATATGGTAACCGCCCGCATACTACAGTTATCTGTGATGATGTTTGGTACTATTAGCCGAGGCTTCACACAGCCAGTTTTATTGACGCATTTACTTCGAATGACGTGTATGCGGGCCATTTTATTAGGGATGACTGTTTTTACATCTTTTCTCGTCCTATTTACTCCATTTTGTACTTATTTTGATCTCACTTAATCAAACCCTATTTGAAAAATTATTGCTTACAACAGTTACAACATTCAAAATGACTGTAATATTTTTCATGAGAAAAGATTTATTCGTGTTGTTACTAAATTAGATTTCAGTGAATAATAACGCTGTATTTCGTCATTATAGCGTTAGCCGGCCAATCCATCAAGTGTTACATGCTTAGAAAAATAAGCTTGGTTTTATACCAAGAGTAAGTAATTACCTACCTTGTTTTGCTTTCAGAATAATCTAATATCAGGTCAATGCCGTAGGTACTGTAAATTTTTTAAGTAAGAATAATTTCTTAGCACTAATTTACTGAAGAATGTTCAATATATACCTATATATTTCAAGTAAGATCGCCTAAACTTCATAAAAGCACAGAATTATATGTTTCAAAATAACTAATTAAGTACGAAAAATATAATCGCTTAATTTCTCATTTCAAACCTGTCAAAGTTAGTCGTCCGCGTAACATCTCTATTCTTCTGTAAAATCCCGACTTCAATTGAAAAGATCCCGTAGAAATTGGTTGAATCCATTGAAAGACTTCATTATCAATTTTATTAGCTTTCAGCGTACTAAGTAACTTTTGTATTGTAAAAAATAATCCATTATGTAACAATACAGTAATTTTTATCTAAGTAAGTTAGTGATCATTTATTGCTTACATCCATAGAGTAACCACTCACTTATAGAATAATTCCTTTGTTGAACTATTTGCAAAGATTTCACTTCAAAGGAGTTTTATGTTTAAATCTTCCCGCTCTAAAGTTAAATAGTCGAAAAACAAGATGGCGTAAACGGTTCCATTAACACTTTAATGCCTATTTATCTGTAAGAAATGAACTGGGTCAATCAACGCTCTTAGAATTCTATAGTAAGCGATCCGAATCATTTGGAGTTTTGTCTGCTTTGAAAGGCCAAACGAATCCCATTCAGATCACCTTGGAAGTCGAGGAATAGTTTATCTGTTACGCTACAAACTGGAATCACTTTGATGTTATGATTAAACATAGCATGATTGTGTTAAACTTTATGAAAACTTTAGTGTTGAATCTGTCAATAGTTGTGGTAAGCAAATGGCCGAGGAATGTCCTGTTGCGATTCTCAGATTACCAGTTAATGCATGTTATATGTATAGGTAAATCATCGATAGTTACGAAATAAATTGCAAAATAAACGTAGGGTACAGTAGAACCCCACGGGCCTCACCTCACCTGAGGTGAATGTATCGCGGCGTCCGCGTGGGGGCGCCAAGGTCATAGCCGTTTTTTGACACGTCGCATATATAAATAGTCGAGAAGTCAGCCAGTGTTGAATGTAGTGTACACGGCACTAATTATTTCATGCCACTAAATATGCCTAGTTCACTTAGCCGGAAATCATTTGTTTCTCAATTTGAATAATCGTTTGCTTTATCGCAGCGAAAGGGTTACGGACCTCAGCGGGACCTTGCCGATGTGACAGCTGGAGCTGAAAAAATAATCTTTGTAAGAACGCGCGACAGATCTTTAACCGATTAATTTTGAAAAGCCTTCGTTGACTGGTATGAAGTGGCCTGTGATTAATACTTTTTGTTGAACAGAAATTATTATTCAGTCAAGTACCTATGTTAGATGGTAGAGAAGGTAATTTTGTAGGCACTCCGCTGTATGACGTGTATTGGTTTCAATAAGACCACTAGAATACTATTGCAAAACATGACACCGAAATCCCATTTATAACGATTGCTTATATGCGAGCAAACGTTTTCAATGTGTGTAATGCGATACCCTCTCAGTCTCCCAGCTATGCATGATTGATGATTCCTTAATCAAAGGGGGTCAACGACCCGCTGGAGGAGCATAGTGATAGCTTATGACTTCATCTGATTTAAATAAAACGTGTTATGTAACGATTAGCAATCACGTAACACGATGTCGTTATTCTTCAATATATACGCTTTTATTTTATGTGTTATGTATACCGTATTGAAGGTTTCCGTCCATTTATAATTGGTCTTTGAATTACCATATACAAATCCGATCAACTCGGTCGCTATTAAAGCCGGGCTTACCTAGTGTTAGAATAATATTAATCTTTAGTGAATCCGGCAGCTGCTCCTAACATTAGCGAGGGTCATATATTTTTCAATAATAAAACGTTTTTGGCAACCCTTTGACTGTATAATCTAATGGTCTGTCTGACCCCCTATTTTCTAAGCACGCGGCTTTTAAAGTCGTGACTATTTTATTGTTAGGGACCCCTCGAATTAGGAGTGGGTTAAATGTAATTATGTGACATAATGTAGTTTTTCATCGATAGCCAAAATTCTGAGAACTAGTCGTTGTTAATAATAAAAGTGGATTTTTTATGTCAGTTTTTAATACCTAGATAGGTGTTCATGTTCAATCTGTTTGAAGTTCATTGACACCCAGTTGATATTTATGCCTAAAAAACGGACCGCGTCACATCAAGTCACATGAGTTTTCTCAATTTGACAGTATAATGCCAGAGTTCGTGATGTAGGTATACTAAAAATAATAGTGTTTAGTTACTTAATAGATTACTTAGATGCAGAATTTAAGGCTTTATTATCACGGTATCACTCAACATTCTGATGTCATGAGTTGATAAGTGCTCCATAATTACGTAAGTACTAAAGAGTACTAATGAACATTCTGATAGTCGTTTCCTCAACTCAAGCACGTTATTTAGTGTTCAAGCTCTAAGGACGCATATCCTATTAGCGACGCACCATGTTGCTTTGCTTTGGTTGGATATTAGAACCTATTATTAATAGTCTGATTCGTCAAAAGTCAAATGCGAAACTAGCTGTGCCCCATGGTTTCACCCGCCTCGGTCGGCTCCGTAGCGTGATGTTAAATAGTCGTTCCTCAAGAATTGGGCTATCAAATGTAAACAGAATTTTTCGCGTTCAAACAAACCAACTCTGCAGCTTTGTTTCATTAATAGTACTTACATAAATTATTATTGGTTGAATTTGAACTGGTATTTAACGAAGCTAATTAGGTTTCTAAGGGACTATCTGTCTGTGTTGAAAAGTGAATTACAAAGGCAGAGAAAGAGGGTTTTTTTTTCTAATGACGTAGTGAATCTAGGAAGAGGCATAGCGGCGGATATGCGGTCGAGCGCGCGTCTCGCTCGGCTGCGCAAGCGCTGCCATCGCGTCGCTTGTTACTTCTATTATCTCAACTCGAAGCGGCCGCTGTAACCATCTTTAAGATCGAGTATCTTGAGACAAATCACTGGAGTTTGAATTTCTTGGTAAACCAACATTTTATTATAGTTATAATATAACCTTTGTATTCTGATATGTTTAAGGCCGCGATTCAAAAGATAGTGAGTTGTATTTCAGCTCGTGTTTTATGTTGAACTTTTATGACCATAGACTGTGCTGTAGATTAGTTGTGGATGGTTGAGTTTGTATCATTATTTAATGTCATCGTTATGAACGGCTACAACCTGGCGGTTCACGCTACCATCACGTTTAATATATTTTCTTTTTTCTATTTTACAATACTTAAAGCAATTAAATATTTATATACATATAACTACTTATTTCGTTCCAGCCAATATCTTCCGGCATAGCCAAGATCCAAATAGGATAAATTTTCCATTATTAATTTTATTTAATTGCGTTATAAATCGAAGATCGATAGATCATTGCACAAAATCGAATTGAAAGATGAGCATTCCAAAGTAATCAATTTAAAATTGTTTTAATCGATAACATCAGCTGTTACCATTGATTTTACTCTAACAAAGTTGCTATTGTAGTGAAGTGACTGTTTAACTGTGAACACATCCCGGATCTCACGAATATCGATCTAAATCGAGTGATCATAACGGGGTCACGCTGAATCTGTGCATGTCATTGTGTACACAGTATAAAGCAAGCAGTAAGTATAGCTGTCATTGTGTAGTTAAAATGCGTATCTTTAAGCATTGTCAATCAAAGACGCACTCACATAGGGCGATGATCTTTATTTGATCTTTGTATTGTTGCAGCTCCATACAAGTTAAACCTGTTATTTGAATTTATTAGCACATGCCAACCGTGCAATTTACCTTACTAAATTTAACTGGATTTATGATACCATACTAGTTTTATACCACAGTGATTTCTAGCCTTGATAACGCGAATGTTTCGGTGTTGTTCTTGTTATAGGTAACTATAAAAAGCTGTCGAATAAAATGCTCGTTTACGCACAGTCATCCTCGACCACCAAGTAAAATAGGGCCCATTATACTTGTACTATTATTTGGGTCAGTTAAAGAAAATTATTTAAAAAAAAAATAGATTTAAATTCAGCGCTGAGCTATATATGCTCTATTGGGTATCCAATTCTGCGTCACCGACCTGAGAGTGACGGTTCAGTTTCGTTCACTGTTCAGAAAGAGCGCAAAGTTCGCCTAAAGAAGTTTTTTTTACTTCAAAAACAAGTGGTGAAGCGCCATAGGATGTAGGAATCGTGAGCAGTAGAACAATTCGCGGCGGCGCCTGAAATCAAGACTACTCCATCTACTATCACATTTTACCTCCTTCAATATCTAATAGACATTGAATGAATACGCAATCTGTCCCAATAATCAATCGATAAGACGAAACGTCTTTTCTTAATTGACATTGATAATGTTCGCGTCATCATTCGGATATACCTACCTAAACCAGGTAAAAGTAAGTTGTAGGCAATAATAATAATATAGTTTGTCACCTATAAGTAAATAAATAAATGTATTCTTGGCAGTAAAAGAACTAAAACTGTCATCTAGTTACAAGTTCGCTCTGTTTTTAAATTGCCGAAGTCTGCACACTCCATTCTTTGTATATCCACGTTATGAGCGTACTTGCCCGTTTACACCAGACGTAGGCCCAGTGCACACGTAGCTTCAATTCAAATAAGGTATAAGTGCGCTTACGTGACACTAAATGTGTTGTATCGTAGAGGTTAAATCTCAGGACTCGTTGTGGACGACACTCACGGCTTACGCCAGTGCTTCAAATTTTAGACTAACCAGCAGTGGCAAGGCTTGACATTTCGTAGGAGGGAAGCCGAAGAAGTAATTGTTTAGTTATAAATAGTGATACAAATACGATTGTCACGTTGTGGCGCCGGCTTATTTAGAACAATTTGTGTTACTTGGCAATCGTAGACATTACTGACTGTGCTATTTTTCAATGGTGGTAGGTGTATCCTCCCAAAGGAAGCCGGTAGGAATGGAGTTGTTAGCGCGCTTCGCCTCTGCTAACTAGACCCTTTACTTCATGCGAGTAGGTACAGAAAAGTTTGTGTCATGTTTGCGATGCGTACGATTTCGAATTCCAAACTTAAATGAATACAAATTGACAAACGTGTAATGAGTGTGTGAGAGAAACAAATGACGTACTATCCTGTGAGGTGATACCCAAATCTCACATGAAACATAGGTTAGGTACATAAACAATAAGCATGTTATGTTTATCAGTTTTATCTAAAAATACATTTTATCAATAAATTTTCTTTTTTACGTATTATATACTCAAAAAAGTTTTGGAGTTTTGGATGGAGGGCGACGGCCTGTTATGATGACGAACGAGCTTTTTTCTCACAGTAAAACTTGGGTAATTGTTTCAAACACGTAGCTAATGTCTATTAAAAGTCGAAACCTGTTTATGACCAGTACGTTGACATACGAGTTGTTATAACAATACGGAAATAAACGGAATTACACAAAATATTGTTTGACGTTGAATAATGTGATATGGTAATTTGATCACGTGTAATTACCATAATAAAATGACACATGTCAGGTTTGATACCTGAACCGAGTATATAAATTTGAGTGTTGTTTTTCTGTGATTAATATCTTTTCTTGACCTTTGCGTTACATACAATCATTGTTTTTGTCAACACAAACTAAGTAAAATTATATCTTAAGATCGATTTAATTTTTTTATTACTGATAATAATACATCTTACTAATGGACAAGGATAACTTACAACCTCGCTAATTTCAAAGGAAGTTGTGAAGTGCCAATATGGAGCGAGAGTAGGTATTTTCAAAAATGCTATCTATTTCACACTTACTATCTCTCCCTCCGGGCGTGAACGTATCGTGCGATAGAGAGAGTTGCAAGTGTTAGAGGCAATTACCTATATTTCCTTTTTGAAATATTGTTTCGGGCGATAACGTTTTCACCCCCTTAAACCTTTACGAAATGAGACAATTTTGTTCTCATTAGATTCAGTACATCTTAATCTAGGTCTGTACGCTTTTATTTTTTAGTAGTTCAGTTCAGTTAAATAAAAAAAAATAATAAACACGCTCGAGGAAGTTTTTAAGTCAAAAATAAAGATATTTAGATGCTAATAACTTATATCGTACGCAATATTTCTTTATAATAAAAACTTACGGACCTAGTTTTTCATTATATCTATTACAGTTCCAAAAATTATGAAAATTTACAGTTTCACAATCCTCTTAATAATGTAATAGTTTGTTAATTTTATCGGATTGCTTTAATTTAATATGATCTGTCTTACGATGATATCGCGTTGGATAAAAACATCCTCGTGTATCCCGTGCGCTCTAATGTGGCAAACCAAAAACAACACATGTAAATAAGAAATGTACTTACTTATTTATTTTTAACTCAAATGCTAGAAAAATAGGATTTATTCGTATCGAATTAAAAAAAAGTCATAACGATATGGCGCGTCACTAGAGCATTTAAATTATGAACGAGACGGCATCCATTTTATTTTTTTGACAGCATGTTCGATGACGACCGATTTTTATGAATCAAAAGCTAACCAATGGTGCATAAACTGGGTGGCAGGACAATTTTTTTTTTAATAACCGACGAAAATTTTCAACGCAGGGGTCCAGAATCGCGTACTGAATCCATTGTAATAGGTTGCGCGGCGATGATGCCACGCTGATAACAAATGAAAATGTAAAAGTGTACGTGCAAGTATTTATTATGATTTCACATGTATTTAAAAGTATTCGTTTATATATCGCACTTGTGATGATAATTCAGCTCGCCTGGCCTTGGTCGTTCAGCGCCTTATCGTGTGTTGAACTGTTCTGTATCTATTCGACCAGACGTGGACCTATATTGCAGTCTATAAATGCCCAATTTGTTTTTAATGCTTTTTATGCCGTTCTATGTTCTGGAGTATTGTATAAATGCCCGACGAGGTAATGGTGTTCTGTGCTAATTATATGACCCACCAATAATCTATGTTACCAAGTTTATAAGATCTAGATTTGTCTGAAAATCTTTCGTTTCCTGCAGCTCAAATGTTTCAGGTCGTGTGTAAACGCTCTTATGTTTTATTCAGACTAATAACATTTGTGGAGCACTCATTCCTTGCACCGCTGTGTCTGTGTGCGTGTCTGATATACGAGGCAGTAGTCAAGGTCGACAATGTCATTGTACGAGCGAACCCGATGCAAATTCACACACACACACTACTTCGCACATGTGTGCTTATGTAGCTATTGAAATAATCTTATCATTTAGGTCACCTTACTTTGTAGATAGTCGTTACACTAGCTGTGCACAAGCGCTGCACGGGTACAAATATATCGCGGAATATAATTTAGCGATTTATTTTTTTATTTTATATTCAGCCTGTATTCAAAAGGTATTGAGTTAAAATGAAGAAAAATAGAGAGCGCCTCTTCGCGCGTCGCCTACAAGATTCGAACTTGTGCTATTCAATTGAGTATTATAGGTATAGGTACAACAAGCGTACTCATGGTTGCGCAACAAATACGTGAATGCTTGAAAGTAATTATACCTTGACGCGATTCAACAATAATGACAGCGATGTCACTTTAAAATGTTGAAGATAACCAAGAACATTGCTTTGTTTTTACAATAAAATATCCTTCATGGCTGTTATCTTTGAATCTGAAACAAATGAGAGAGAATTTCAGTCTTTCAAACACGGAAGACTGAGATAAATATCAAAGTAGATTCTCAGTAAAGTCGCTAATTAGTGGCAGCTTAGGTATCTTTAGAGATCGCGGCATTATTTTAGAATAGGAATCTTTGCCAGAATTCAACTTTAAAATAAAAAAAGGAAAAAAACAGCTTGCTACGTTAATGTAGAACGTCATTCATTACGCATTAGCATTACATTCATTTTATAAGACTAGATGACGGTTCGGATTGACAACACTTGTACAGAAAATAATTCGTTGCGTCATAGATTCGTAATTCGAATTTCAAGTTTTCCGTTCCCTAGATGGTTTTTGTTCTCGTGGCTTTAAATAGTACTGCAGTAAGGCAAACGCGTACATCAATGGGAATGAGAGCCGGTACGGGCGTCGCTACTCCGTGCAAGCGATTGACGCAAGCAGCGTCAGTTGTGTACAGTACAACCGCCTCAAGTTATTTACATCGGGGTCACAGACACGCCGAAGGAGACTGAAGTTCAATCGATATAATTATCTAACCTGCAACTAGCGCTCTAACGTGCGCCTGCGAGGCGAGCGAACGTTCGTGTAATGCGACAATGACCTCCTTTGACATTAGTGGGTCGTTTATGCAACGAATTGGCAAACGACGGCTGAAGTGGGTAACTCCAGCGCGGACGGAATGTAGAGATGGTTGAGTAAAGGCCATCTCGCATCTACGGCCCGAAAATCATTAAATGAACGACGACTTTCGACTTTTAGTTTGATTGCTCAAGTGTTTTCGTTGGCTTTGTTCTTTGTTGCCGAACGACGTTATCGTGCGCCCAAATATCGCGCTTATCTCCACTACAGGTGCGTTGGTCTGTGCGATAGTGCCTGTCTATCAACCACGTTTTCCGGGGTCAACGCTCCCCACTCCACGTGGTTCGTTATGCAACGGTCGTGTCCTCCCAGAGTCGACAAGCTCATGAGCCTGTTATAAGGTCACCTCCGTCACCTGCAGCGCAAGGAATGTAACGCGTTCGCGAAACGTTTGTGGAAGAGGGCAAATTAGTATTCGCAGTGAAAGTGAATATCGCGAGTACGCTCGTGAGAGCAACTATCCGGCCGTTTAACTACTTAGCAGATTTTATCGACAATGTTTCTAAGCTGTGTCGGCAATGAACTACTCGCATGCCAGTAATAATGTCTGCAGATACAGATCTGTAACTAACCGCCGCGGCTTTCTTGCATTTGTCCAGCCAGAGGCAATCCGTCACTCCATATCTGACTAGTTGCTGCATTGATTAGATTGTTTTATGGCTCTGTCAACGTGTCAACTCTTAACAAGGCCTATTGTCTTGATAATATGTAGTTCTCTATAGACGAATAAATTGCTCTAACAACACAATATGTCAGAGAGAACAAGACTCGTTCAAATGATAAATCACGAACGTATCCTGTGTTCAAACTATCGACCAATTTAAATCTGCAAGATTTTGTACTTGATCCCTAGTCGCGTCGCTTGGGTGCATAGAGCCGGAGAGATCGAAGCCAAAGATTATATAACTTGGTAACTGAGCTATGAAGTAGAATATTATTCGTGTAAAACATTTAAAAATGGTAGCATAAAGATGGATGGTTTGCAGCGCATCTATTTATATCTGGTCCAACCATAAACAGGCAAAGTGGAACCGGTCGGGCCGGCCCACAGGAATGCTCCTGCTCTCGCTAACTACACTGGCTATCACTACCCGACAGCGGTTGCAAATGCGCCAACAATGTATTTTGTTTCAGTAGCTGCTATAATAAAACTTCTCCCTGTATGGAGTTCCAATTGGTGCTCGTTACCTCGCCAGTTGCATTGTAGTGTCTCTAATAGGATTAATAAATAACCAAGTGATTTTGAACGATGTTCGAACGTGGGAACGTGCTTGTAGAAATGATAATTTATTATTTTTCTATTCATTAATTAAAGGAACACTTGTACGTTGTCAGTAGAAGAATCATGTGCTCTCTTCTTCTCAATCGCACTCACTGCTGAGAATTGTGACTCCGTATCAAATTGTCAACGGTCTTTCTCCGTCTATTACGACCAGTGGCCTGGTGGAGTGTGGCGCTGGTAGGTATCGCGAAATGCTCGGATATTTGAACCGACCACCTTTTTTTGGCTTCTAGGTCTTTTGCCCTCTATTCTTCCAGTCACCATTAGACTTTCCATGTTGTTGGTACCTCTGCGGGCAACGTGGCCGAAGTATCTCACGACACGTTGCTGGCAGGTTGAAGACCGTTAGTTGTAAACGATATAATTAAGTATGGAGAACAAATTATTCGTTGTGTAATGTGAATCGAGGAAATATAAATACTTGAGGTAGCCTTCAGCAGTGTTTGTTGACACCTACTTATAGGTTGTGAATATTACTTGATGTTTGTAATGTCGTCGACCTTCCTACCTGGCTGTTTGCCGAATTTTAACAATGCCGCCTAGACAAGTGCTATTTTAGTTCGCCATGATGAATTCCACTGAGCTCATAAGGCTGAGCGTAATAAAATGAGATGTCCTCGGTAATACTTTATGAGTATGACGTTAGATAAATAATTTCCGTGTTTCTCACGTGGTTTGAGAGGTGCGCGTTGATGGGAGGTTCCGTTAGTGTTGTCAGGAAGATGTGTTGTTAAAGCTTTAATGATTTTATCATTGTTAATCGGAAATGTCTCCATCGAACTGCACTTCAAACCGGATAAACCGAAGTCGTTGAAGTTCGTAATGATAAGATTAGAGCTCGTACCTGCGAGCTGAACAAGAGCTCAAATAAATCCAATTTGTCTACCTACAATCTTATTTTCTGAGTCAAAATGGTTTTCTAGAGAAAATGAAGTTGCTCGGACGTGTGGAAACTGTTAGAACAATACTAATTTTTGAACCAAGACAAAGGGAGATAGGTACCGTTAGCGTGAAACCTCTTTACAGGGAATACGCTTAGTTTAGTAAATGAACCTGATATGAGAGGTGATTAGCAGTTCCGCCCATGTTCTTCCCGCAAGCGGTAACGGCGTTGAATGGACGAAGGGGGCGAGGGAGGTGGGCCGGGGTGGTTCGGTATCCACCACGCCTCGTCATCGCGGCTCTATCCATCATACTGACAGCACCGATTATTATTACTGCGCTACCAACGCGTACTTGCGCGTACCTTTCACAAAAATTCGTATGGGGGGTTAGAAAAGGGTTTTGTTGGAACTCATAATTCATTTTCATATTTACTTTGATGCTTGGTGTAATTTTATTCACGTAGTTACCGTGCAAAAAAATCACACGTCTACTTAACGACTTAGTAAACTTTGTATAGGGAAAAGTGTTGGATCAAAGAACCTCCTCCTTTTTTGAAGTCGGTTAAAAATGGCTCACGTCCGGTGGTGATGGTGACTCAAGGAATGTTCTGTGTTGACTTTCGGTCGTAAACGGCAGACTATTGAGTAATGAGTCCGTCTTGGGGGGCGGGTGACCTTCCGTCGAGCGTGGGCCGAGCCCATGACACAGTTCACGACTTCACGAGATGTGCCACCACAAACGATTATTTCTGTCTCATCACTTTTACGTACGAATACCTCGCGAAGTCGCGACATTGTAGCGAGCCACTTTCATCTGTCTTGTAATTTACGAAAATTGCTAATTTTCAGTGTAAATCTGCTGAAATATTTAGCACACTTTCTGTTGTATTAATGTTCCGTAATATCTTACAGCGATTTTTGTGTGTGACTTCAACGTACTGCATTTCATCTCAACTGCATTTTGTTTTTCATAATCATCTCTATATTTTCTAGAAATGCCATAATTATCGTCGTACCTACATATTTAGCTCGAATGATGACGCTCGCAGTTGAAGTAACTAATGTACTCCTACTGTACAGTTTTGTTGCCCCTTCCAGTATTCTTGTCAGAAGTTTTTTTCCATGTCCGCCTCAGTGATGTTGTATCACAGTTTTTGCTCGTTACCGAGACCTCGTCACGCGGCTGAGGCCCTGCTGGTATGACGACTTTACTAATAAATTATATCGACTAACATTTAGGTGTGTTGTGAGCTGTGCTTGTAATCTATATGTATACATATAATAAAATAGTAACGAATAATTTTTGTCCGTTTGTCTGGATGTAAGTGTGTTCCGGATTGGCGCAAAAACTGTTGAACGGATTTGAATGAAATTTGGCACACAGATAGTTTATAATCTGGATTTACACATAGGGTACTTTTAATCCCCGTAGTACGTTCCCGTGGGATATTTTCCGATATCCACGCGAGCGAAATCGCGCGCAAAAGCCAGTAATAAATACATTTTCGTGCTGGACTCAGCTGCTGGATTTGATAAGCAATTCACTCACGTGTTCAACCTGGCCTTAACGAAAATTTTGTCTTTTTACTATAATCTCATACAGAAAAGTAATCGATTTTGTTACTTTTCCTAATTTTCCCTAAACCTGGTCAAATCTCACTAAATTGTTATCACTGACTGCACTAAAAGACAGGTTTTTTGTGGGTAATGGGCGCACTAATGACATTTAGGTACTAACCTTACCTAGATAAAAAGCGGTTGGAAATGAGAATTGGTATGTAACGTGATTGATCTAATCAGTGCGGTCGTGTGGCGTCAACTACGACGAAAACAAAGACGTTCTTTGTCGGTGATAAGCGCCGCGGTGATGGCTTATCTCCACTGATACCCGGTCAGTGACCTCGACAGTACCCGGACGAATATTAACCTACTCTTTAAATACAAATTCTTGAGTAAATGGTGCCCATTTTCGGAGCTTGAATGCAGTGTGAAAGAGCCTTATCAATAGCGACTGTCTGACTGAGCGCCACCATTAATATTATTTTAGCGGCTAAAATATTGCCCAAAATAACTGTAGTAATGAAACGTGAATGTGCTGCTACTCGCATTGGTTATTTAACTGGGACAAACATTTTGTTATTACAGCCGCGATATTCCCCGATGTTCTACTCGACCTACTTTGTGATTCCGTCACTTTATTTTCCTCGTTTACGTTCGCCATTTTCTCAGAAATTCCGTGTTAATGACCTACATAAATGAGTTGATTTAGTAATAAACAATAATATCAGTGGAAGATTTTATATTGACACGTAAACGTTATAGATAATTCTCATATTGATTCAAATCCGTGTTCTTACTTACAAATATATGTGGCGGGTTGTCATTATGTCAGATAAGTTATCAGCGTCAAGAACAAAGAGTCGTTGACCCAATTGGTACACTGGCTCTTTTTAATTTAGCCCTTAGGCGACTACTATGCGGTCGATTATTTTACGTCACCGAGTTTATCATGCCTTGGCCTACTTTCTAGTAAATAAGGTTAATAATATAATTAATTGTTGATGTTTGAGGTAAATTATGAATATTTTCGTTAATAAATGGAGTAAATCGTTGATCTGTGTTAGTAAATGCCAGATGGTTAACTGTTGGTGTCAACGGCTGCGCGCTGTGACCACGAGGTCGGCTGCGCGGGAGCAGGGCAAGGGCAGCGATACCGCCGAGTCACGGTCCGTTGCGCGATGGCCCTAATGCGTCACAACACAAAACATAGTTCACAACTCTGTAAAAACAGTGGTTTTTGTTGGAGGCACTAGGCATCGAGCTTGACCCATTCTACTTGAATGACGGCTTCAGCAAATGCAGTTTAAATTACATTCTTAAATTCACATTAGAAATTATGAATTGGATTTTTTTATGCACGATAATTCCGCGCTTAGCTATCATGTCAATTGTTTCGTGGGTATAATGCTACCAAGCAGAGGATGCTTAAGGGTTTAAAAGTTCATTACAGTTGTTCTGAAAGCATGCGGCATTTATTCTAATTATATCTCCCTCCCTTTTCTATTTACCCATTCCCATGTTTACTCGAAAAGGCGCGCCGGAGCGTGGGTGCGCGGCGTGCACGCTCAACTAAATTGGGGAGTAGACAGAGACAAAAAACCTAGTTTTATCTATTAAGTATGGCGTGGGGAAGTAAGAGGGTCCGATATAAACCAGCACTCTGTCAATAAATGGAACAAACTGTTGGGGAGTCGTGGCGTATCCATTACGTACTCCTCGTGTCGTGTACCGGCCACCACTTTCTAATTTACGGTTTGGACGATGACGAAACACTTAGGAATCTCTAGGTGCTTTACCAATTAACTTCCGTCTACATATCTGCACTTATCATTCCTACATTGCCACCGAGATGCAATCGTCGTAATGTAGAGGACAACAAGAACTTCTGGAAAATCTACTTGAAAACAAGTGATTTTGAAAAAGCCGAAATAACAATTTCCGTCTTCGATTTCACCATTCAAGGTTGGCTGAAACGAAACTGTCTGTGTAAAAGTAATAAGGAAGTGCCAACACTGATTATATGTGTTCTTTTGACTTGCCAAAGTGTATTTCAGTAATGTGAGGTTCATAAAAATGTCAGTAGGAATTTTCGAGCATGCAGCTAACTGCACCGGATGGCGTGCACTCAGTGGGCTCTGCTCCATCTCGACGGATGTAAACACTTCCATGTGCGTCCGCCCGCCACGTCCGCCCTCCTCGCTGAAGATCACTCCCAGCACACCAGCCGCTCGTTTCCTGATTCCCCTCAAATATAGATCACTTCGCTAACACCGAGGAACCTCGACTACATTTTGTGTTATACACTTCCTAACAATATTATTATATTATGTATGTGACAAAATGGATATTTTGGGTTTCAGCTTACTCATTTTTAAGAACCATACTGCTTGCTAAACTAATTGAAATGTACGAGTATTTCATCTACAAAGTTTCCACGCTGGCGTGCAGTGACGTGAAAATGGCGATTTTCTCCGCGATGCGATTTCTATTTCAATCCGATTTTCCCGGCGCCGGCGCGCGGAGAAACCGATCGCTCTAGTTGCGCCGGCTCCGGCCCACATCTCTTGCTAGAAAGTATCGTAGAAAGTAACATCGCGACTCTGTCTCCGCCCAGCCGATGCATCGATCACGTGTACACCACTTTTTCTGCTTCAGTTTTTTCCGTCTCCCGACTGCCCGCTTATATCAGACTACGCGTGCAAACTTCGATTATTGGAATGCTTCTCGATTCTTATCGTGTATCACGTTTCTCTTAAAAACCTTATAAATCCTAACAAGTGGCATACATTGTACAATCAACTAGCATGTACACATACGATTTATTATAAAAGACGTTGCATATTGCCTAGTTGAGCGCCACTCGACTCGTTTGAACACAACTTACTCTGCGCACCGCACGTATTTGATGAATGCCAAATAGGCCCTAAATGTGACGTCACAATCACAACACATAGAGCAGCTTACTTTCGCCGCACCCGAATTTCAATTACGTGTTCCATGTAGGCTTGTGCAATACCTACTTTTGGGAAACTTTCACTACTCGCTTACGCGGCCCGCCTGCGAAATTATTGCGTTGTCCGTTTTCTGAGGTCAGTGAAAGTTGCGTATTGTTTAATCAATGCTTGTCGCCGTCTCTCAACATGCGTCTGCTTACAATAGCTTAAAATTGTAGTTTTGTACTTTCCACCAGTGAAAAGTTTTAACGATTGATATTCACATTTTATAAAACTGCAAAGCCTCACTTTGCAATATGGTCTTTTAAAGTCATTGGTGATTTGAAAAAACGAAATGGCGTGAGAGGAAAAACGAGTTATTATTAGTTGAAGAGAATCGCGAGCTTGCTTCGAGCTCTGATGCTATCATAAATAATGTGGCAGCGCGGCGAGCGTGGCGAGGAAGTGGGGAAGGGGGGACGCAAGAGTCAAGGCCGCACGCTGCCCCCGGTCGACGCTCGCGCCCCACTTGTCGCTCCTCAAGAGCCTCTCGCTCGCACGCCCGACCGCACCCGAGCGTCGCCGAACTGCCACGAACTAGACCTTCCAATGCGCGAGCGCAATACACTGAACAGCTGAGACGTAATAACATAACACACTGACTCGGTCATCCGTGCATTCAACTTTTGATTAGCTTTCTTTTTCACGGACAGCGATTTGATAGTGTGACTAATTATGGAAGTTTAGTCTACAAGAAATTTAGTCTACAATATTATGACGACGCCTTTGATAAATTGCCAAAAAAAAAGATTGAAAGAATCGTGCTTCTATTAATAAATACGTTGACGATAAAGAACATACTAAAAATACTTTGCAACTTTAGAAAACCGGTTTAGTAATTTTATGGTAGTTTTACTTTCACCATTCTAGTTCTGACATTGCGTCCACCAACTCACAAAAGTTATTTAATTCGGGTAACCTAATGAACGCGGTCGTCAATCTTAATCAGAAACACAAACTACCTGTGAAGTAGTGCCAAGATCTTGTGCAACTACGGCCAACGGTCAATCGGTCAAGTATTTTAAGTAAGCGTTAATAATAAAGACAAACAATAATAACCTTTATATAGATAGAAGTATAATCTATGTATAAAATAAAATAGTTGATGAAAAGCTCATAACGAATTGAGAAATAACAATTTTTGTGTGTTTGTTTGTAGTGTACATAGTGCATAGGTCAGTGCAATCGTGCAATGTAAATGTGAAGATACTGGTGTTGTTAAACTGAACAGTAGCTGGCGTTCACGTCGATGTAAATAACATCGCGATAAAACGACGCACTTGACCTCTTTATTCGAGACATTTTTATCGAGTGAATTATTACGGCCCGCCTTGCACGATACATAATTTTAGCAATCAACGTAAAAAGTGTAATAGAAAAATTGGCACGCATCGGACGAAACGCGAGTGAATCGAATCTATCGTTAAAGTTTACAACGTTACCGGAGTTATTCTTTATATTATAAACTAGCTGTGCTATTTGGATCGGATTATGTTCACAATTTCATGGGTTTTTATTTTTTTACCCGGAACCCTAATTCCTTCTCTAAAATAAACGTTACTCCTTAAAACATCAGCTATCTGCCAGTGAAAGTCCCGTCAAAATCGGTCCAGCCGTTTCGGAGATTAGCCGGAAGTCGGGACAAACAGACAGACACAAAAAATAAAATAAAATAGTTTTTTTGTTAAGCACCGTATATACTTTCATATGCATTTTGTAAAAAGCTGTTATCATTGAAGCTTTTAATGATGTCCGTGATACGAGGTTTTCGGGTCATTTGCGATTGTTTTTCTCACACTGAGAGCGGCAATGGTTCCGCGAAGCATGCCGTTGGCTCCGATCTCACATGGAACTAGTTTTTTGGCAGCGGCTATTTCGGCCGGTTGCGTAACTCAGGTACACGCGGCTGCGGCCAGCGACCCACGGACGCAACGCTTAATGGACACCATAAAATGTAAATAAAATTAATGAGGAGAGGATTAAATGAACCCCCGGTTAATACGCTAGAGAGGTACTCGTCCGACTTAATCATTGTCGTTTGTTTATCTGCCCATGGCAAATAGCGTGGTGTTTACGCTTTTAAGGAATAAAAAAAATACACAATGTCCACCAATACAGTCATGTTAATTTAAGGATTTTTATCTGGGAAATTTTGATCGCTTGAGGGAGGCCTATGTCCAGCCTTTCGGCTGAAATGATGATGTGATAATCCCAGAAAATAAATCCTAAATTTTTATTTGCAAACGAAAGCTCTTAAATCATTTGCCTATTATTAAAACTAACTGGATTCTGTAGCGAATTGGTTTATCGCCTGATTATTATCACTGACGACAGCCGTACCTACTGCACGAACATGAGGAGGTATTATTAACAATTCTATCGTTACTTTTTATGGAGTTCCGACTGCGTGATTGACAATTTGCCGATTACATTTCCAACGCGCATCGCACCCCGCTCCCGCGCCGCTCGAATACCAAAACTGAATACTGGACCTCATCTATATGCGGGCCCCGTTCTAGCCACCTTTGTTTGGGCAGGAAATGTCCACGCTACTGTCGAAAATTACTTGCGAGTATTTCGTTACGAAAACATCTCTTCGACGAAGGAACATCGCCCCGAATGTAAACTCGAAAAATAAAACGAGCTTCATTCGCTCGCCGACTTGACAAATGGTTCACGAAATGTACCTATGCAAATTTTATAGCGTCCGACTTTAGATTTTCTCGACACGGCGTCGCGCGGCCACCGGACTCGGAGTCTCTTTAATACTACGCAGCTGCATTTTACCCCTGAAGCTAAATTTCGATTTGTATTGTTCTCAGGTCGTGAGGAGTTGTCACCAGCTTCGAGTGTAAACGGCTGCAGTACAGATGGCGAAGCGAGGCGGCAGAAAAAAGGCCCAGCACCCCGGCAGCAGGAGGAGCTGTGTCTCGTCTGCGGCGACAGAGCCTCCGGGTATCATTACAACGCGCTCACATGTGAAGGGTGTAAAGGTATGAAGGCCACGGCTCAATGAGTGAAGAATGTCACGTGACTCTGAACAAACATCATTACTTTAGCTTGTGCAAAACAAAAGACAAAAGACCCAATCGAATTGAATTGAAATGCGAAATAGCATTCGCGTACAAGTTAGATGATTGCAAAACACAGGTAATGCATCAACAAAATCGTTCTCGGAACACTTTAAGCGAAACTAGGTCATGTGCGTTGCTAACCTAGATATGTTCACACATACGTAGCCCTTGTGGCAGTTGTAGCTCGCCCACGAATGTGCCAATTCAGCTTTAAATTGGCGCATTGTGCCGAGGTTGTTATGAGCTGCGCGTGCATGTAACAGACAGTTAGTCGTCACAATAGCTGTCTGCAGGGCGTCTACTTCACGACTCACCGACGCCTATCGGATATCTCCGTGTGTCTCCGCCAACCTTCACTGTCGACCCGAGAATAAAATAAATATGCCTATTTAACTCAGGCCGCTGAATAAACCCCGAGCGCGCCCGTAATCTGACTATATTATAGAGGTTCATACCTTGTCCATACCAATTACGTTCAATTCAAGTCATTTGCGAGCTATCTATCTTGTTTGTTTTGTAATAAAAATCGGCATACGTGCTGCTGTCAATGACCCTCGCCTTTCAGGCGACCTTAACGTTCATGACTCCATAATGTTATCGTTAAAAACTGGTTTCGCAAATGCTGCATCATCGTTTATTGTTTGAGTCTACCTACTCTAAGATAATGTTGGGAGATGTTGTGAACTATGCTAAACATGGCGGTTTTAAAATTTCCAGGTTTCTTCAGGCGGAGTGTAACCAAAAATGCAGTGTACATATGCAAATTCGGACATGCATGTGAGATGGATATGTATATGCGAAGAAAATGCCAGGAGTGTCGGTTGAAGAAATGTCTAGCGGTGGGCATGAGGCCCGAGTGTGTGGTGCCAGAGAACCAGTGTGCGATGAAACGGAAAGAGAAGAAAGCACAGAGGGAAAAAGACAAGTTACCCGTTAGTACGACGACGGTAGACGATCACATGCCTCCCATCATGCAGTGTGATCCTCCTCCTCCAGAGGCCGCAAGAATTGTAAGTTCATTGTGCCTATTGCTCTTCATTAATCGACTACAACGTAATTGAAAGTATGGCTCAACTGATTTATAAGTCTCAGTCCAACAGTTGGAAAATTAATCACAATAGTTTTCAAAATTCAGTAAATTTTACCGACATGCAACAATGCTACTTACTTGCAAGTTGAAATTAAGAATTTTGTCGTACTTTTTTCGTAAGTCACCCTGAATATTAAAAGCAGAATTAATAGAATTCTGCTTTATTATTTACGTTTGTGTGAGACCGTCGGTCGGGTTTTATGAATTTCTAATGATTGTATTTGAAATGTAAATGAAAAATGTTAAGTACTGTGTTCGCGGGATGAACTTATCCCGGTCTTTTGCTTCTTGTATTATCATGATCTCCTCATGCATGCAGAGTAGGACTACACTATACATAAAAAATTACAAGAAAAAAAAAATTGATACACATCCTACATAAAGATATTTTACAAATTACAAAGTATCTCATCATCAATGAATCCATTCCTCAAACCAAACTCACATTCCTTACCAAAAAATCATCACAAAGTCTTGAGCAATAAATTCGAGCTAGTCCCCCCCCCCCCTACACTTAATATTCGAAGCAAATAATGACCCGACGGTTTCCTATGTGAAGCTGGAATGTTTGCAGCACGAGGTCGTGCCGCGGTTCCTCAACGAGAAGCTGATGGAACAGAACCGGTTGAAGAACGTGACCCCCCTGACTCCCAACCAGAAGTCGCTGATCGCGAGGCTTGTGTGGTACCAAGAAGGCTACGAGCAACCTTCAGAAGAGGACCTCAAGAGGGTGACGCAGGTAATTGCCTCTTGTTGATAATTCTTACTTTACGCCCTAACGCAGCGCATAAATGACGGTAAACCATTAGTAAGTCATTGCAATGTAACTCTTATCTTATATTGTTATAAAGTATAAATTATAATGATTGTCGTGAGTTTTGTAATACTCTCGGCAAACATTCTAATTTATACTTTATAACAATGTAAGATAAGAGTTACATTGCAATGACTTCTTTATTAATGGCTTAACGTCGATTATGAATATCCTACCTTACACCATGAACCTCAAAACGGTGAACGAAAACATCGGGGGGACATCGGCATGTCCTAGAACCAAAAATTCGTGGTGAATTAAAGCCCACTCCCTCTCATAGAGAGGAGGCCTGCGTCCCAGAAATGGGAACATTATTTTACACCTAGAAGCTGACTCTCGTTGTTCAAACCTTTATACGAGCCATAAAGGAAAGTCGGTTAAGTAGTTTTGGAAAATGAAAAGCTATGAAACCGAACTTTTTTATTATGGCTAATCTTTTAAAGTACTTTTTCACTTTAAAAAATACAAAGATAAACGAGAACAGCTTTTAGCTGTACAATCGATTTTATATATAATGATCGTCTCTGTTTCAAAATTATAATAAAATGAGAATTTTACTGTTCAAATTGGCAATCAAATACCATAGCTATGTATGAGCTATGTGTAATAACAACGTCATTTTAAAACTAGTACTAACTAACACAGTACTAAGTTATTTTTATAAGTTTCAAAGACGTTGATGACTTAAGTTTTGTTGACACAGCCTCAGTAACATTCTTATTTTAATCTGTATTATATCGTTAATGATATCTATCACTTTCAGACCTGGCAGTCGGACGAAGATGAAGAGGAGTCGGATATGCCGTTCCGACAGATCACCGAGATGACGATCCTGACAGTTCAGCTCATCGTGGAATTCGCAAAAGGTCTACCAGGCTTCGCCAAGATCTCGCAGTCGGATCAGATCACGTTATTAAAGGTAACAAACTTGCCATTAATGTACTATCTTGTTAGAATCGAAATATTTATCTAGAATCTAGATTTACTAACCAAGCTATCAAAACTATGGTATGACTATACACATACTTCAAATTCGCTTCTCACATTGGCTCCTCCCAAATGACAGATTTACTCATTCTCGGGTCCTCACTAAGACGAATATTGTGTAACTTGCAGGCGTGCTCAAGTGAGGTGATGATGCTTCGAGTGGCTCGGCGGTACGATGCGGCAACTGACAGCGTGCTATTCGCCAACAACCAGGCGTACACTCGCGACAACTACCGCAAGGCGGGCATGGCCTACGTCATCGAGGACCTCTTGCACTTCTGTCGGTGCATGTACTCCATGATGATGGACAATGTGCACTACGCGCTGCTTACAGCCATCGTCATTTTCTCAGGTGAGCTGCTTCAAATTCGTCCCATTCTTTATTTATTATTATTTGTAGTACAAAGTTTTTGACATACGAAAGTCAAACCATGAGTGTTGAAGGTGACTAAGGCATTATTTGAAAAATGGACACTAAAATTATGACCTAAAATGGTCACCTGATCAAAGCAATCTTTAATTTCCAACCGTTCTTCACAGAGGTCCATTTGGTAACATACCTTTGTGTAAGTTACTTACAGAAAATAACATGAACTCATTTGATTCCAGACCGGCCGGGTCTCGAGCAACCCTTATTAGTGGAGGAGATCCAGCGATATTACTTGAATACGCTGCGGGTGTACATCCTGAACCAGAACAGTGCATCGCCGCGCTGCGCCGTGATCTTCGGCAAGATCCTGGGGATACTGACGGAGCTGCGGACGCTCGGCATGCAGAACTCTAACATGTGTATCTCGCTGAAGCTGAAGAACAGGAAGCTGCCGCCGTTCCTCGAGGAGATCTGGGACGTGGCGGACGTGTCCACCGCGGCCGCGCCGCCGCCCGCCGACGCGGCGCTCTAGCGCGCGCGCCGCCCGCCGGCCGCACGCGTGTAGCGCCCGGCCCGGCCACGGCCCGGCCCTCCAGCACCGCCCGGCCCTCAGGAGAGAACGCTCATAGACTGGCTAGTTTTAGTGAAGTGCACGGACACTGACGTCGGACGTGATCAACCTATTTATAAGGACGAATTTTAACACTTAAGAGGGTACACCCCTACCCGATTTCGTACGTATTCGGTGACCGACGACGATGTGTGCGAGAGATTAGTGAATATATGTGTTGTTGAACGTTTGGAGAATATATATTAGTGTTGATCGTCACGGGCCCGCGCCGTCGCCGGTCGAGCTCGACCGACGGCCGCCGCGGCTCCGAATTTATTTCGTTTACGACTGGATACTGAGTTGGTCACTCGAGTACGACTGTATGATAAGACTTCGTTCGATAAGTACACCTCCTAAATTACACATACGTACGTTAGTACGTTACGAGAGTTATTAGAGACAAAGTAATATATGAAGAGATGTTTCTATTGGGTGAAAAGTTAATAGTTATGTTTATTTACCAAAATTAACAATAATTTGTTGATTAACCTTTTTGACTATATGATATTGTGAGGAGTCGTCCGCTGTGTCCACGTCCTCGTGGTGATCTACGACATGTTTGTTTATATATAGTTTATGTGAGACGTGTTATCGTGTCCTGTCGATTTAGTTCCGATTCATGTTCCATCGTCCTGTGCCCGCGTCCCTCGACTAAATGAGTAATTATAATTTATTGCTGTGATTACATTTATAACATGTTGATTTTCTACCGTAGGCTGATGATATAAGTGCGTCTTAATACAATACAAACTGTATGTCGTCGGTAGCTTTCACACGTGCAAGCCTCTGTTTAGTAAGTGTTTTAACTGACATGAACACTCGGCGCGTAATAATAAACTATGTACCACCGCGGACATTTGCGGGGAACGACTTTTCAACCTTAGTAATAAGTTCGAAAAGTGGTCCACCGCAAATTTCCGCGATGATACATTTACCATACGGATAATATCACACGACTTTAGTATCTAAACGAATACACAATACTGTTAACACTTGAAGCTTAGATACTGAAGCCAGTAATAATTGAAATGTCAGTGCAATTTAAGGTTACGTTCATAATCATAAATAACTAGACGTACGTGAAATAGACTACTTGTGTCACATTACGCTTAGGTAAACGGAGACAGGTTTGGCTCCATCCCAGTTATTCGTTCGGGTCCTAACATTGTGTATATAGAAACATTCTACTTATGTGTTGACGTGACATTGCGTGCATGTTCTAAGGCAGCTGTAACCTAAGTATGGAATAAACGGTAGAGCCTAAAAATTAAAACCTTAATCTTTGTAAGTATTTATTTTATTGTTTAGATACAACATTCCTTTAATTCTATGTATATTATAAAAAGTACAAAACGGCAGCTGAATTACCTCTCTTCTATGGCTTCAATATAAAAGTAATAGCGAAGTAGTATCGATTTGGCCGAGCTTATTCTATGGGAACAATATTGGTGTAGACACTAAAGTGTAAACATGTTGATAGATGACATGCACGCAGCGTGAACCGAACCTGTCTGCCGTCAGTAAGTCAGTACATACAGTAAGAAACTCGTTATAGCAATATGAACACATTATTAAATACAATAAATTACTATATTAAACACATAAACGATACTGCCCGTAAAACGTTATGACTCACATACGAAATGCCTTATTTCGCGTTACCTGTATCGTGTACCTACATTGTTGATGAGAGGAAAATCTTAGTGTATAAAACATAAAATTAATCGATCTCAATTACCGGTAAGCGTTGTTAAAGAATACGTTAAGCGTGTTTCCGTGATGGGCGTCGTTCGTTCATTCGTTCACTTCGACGGCGCGTTCTCTTCATAGTTGATGCTGTACTGTGTCCGTCTCGAAGCCTTCTGTCTGTCGCAATGTTTGTTCATAGGTAGAACACCGGTATCGTGTGTCATGTTCATCTCCACGTCACAGCTCGCGACACTTCATCCATTACATTTAATCGATAAATAAGTAACGTAAATGTCTGTTTGGTGCGTGTTGAATGTGTCTTCTTTACATGCCATTAAGTGTGTTGTATATTTACATAATACATGTGTTTGGAGTTTTGGAAATGCATTTCTTAATATACGTATAAAATCAGCGTGAGACGATCGGGCTTGCACCGCGGACCGCGCGCTAGGCCGCTTATAAATAAATGATCATTCGATTAATATTGTATAATTTTATTGTAGCATTAGGCTTTTCTAAAATAGCAAATGAAGCACAAACGTCACTAGAGTGTCTTAAGTGTCTCTGCTGAAATAGAGGCGTATTGATAACAAACACACTGCCATTATAAACGTATAATTATTGCATGATGCGATCTTGTATGCGTGACGTAGCGGGTCTGTCTATTGATAAATGTTTCAGTTGTGAACCGTAGGTGATAGGAGTGAACATTATTCATTAAAATCTAACGCTACGATACGTTGCCTTATCAACTGAGATGTGTGCGCATGCGTGGCCGCAGCGGGCCGCGCGCGTGCGGCTGCGGTCCGCATCTCAAGTTTGTGACAAATATAACTGCCATTCGATAAGTAATTGTTATACATCATTCGACGCGTAGTTTCATAAATAGCTTCATAGATTTCGGCTTCTGTCGGTGCACAGCCGGTCGTATTTGATACATATTATTCAATTTCGAAATTGTAATAGATTTATTAAGTATGTAATAATCTCACATGAGAAAGTAATAAGTAATGAGATACCCTAATATAATTTGTGTCTTTAGCTGATAATGGAACATTAGTAAGATAATAAGTTTATATCGCTTGACGAGATGTAATAGTGAAGAGATACGACGATACGACATGCATAGGCAGCACCAGGCTGAGTCGATAGACGGGTGGGCGGGGAGACTGGACCGGCGACGGTTCGCGACACACGGCGGAGGTCCGAGTTCGGCTGTTGCCCTTCTTCAATGCCTTTTGATCTAAACTTTAGTTCATATTGTTCGGAAGCACTGAGTATTGTAGTGACCAAACGTGGCACGTCCAGTCTAATAAATAAAATATGGTGGATTTGATAAAATCTACTATTTGTGTCCATTAAACTTTGTACATAGGTACCTTTAGATTCTATTGTCATATGTTTGACATATGTACGTTTAATTTTATTCATCTAAGAAAGTACAGATGGCTGTTGTTATTTTATATTATTTGGGTAGAAGTATATTTTTTGTAAATGACCTCTGTATTTATCTTTTGTAAGCTTTGTAAGCCATAGGGACTTAGATTAGTGTACGAGCTACGAACATTGTGATTGCTATTTACTTTGAATTTGTATTTACTGAGATATTTTTGTTCTGCGTATATATTCTTCGTTTCGACAGGTGTTTCTTAATAATTTTGTTACTTCAGAGTGCAATATGTACAAATATTTACATATTAAATATAAAGTGTACAGTCAATTTTTTTAGTTTTAATGTGTCAACGCAATATGTTTCGCTATTCATTCGTTGAATGTACACTAGAAGGCATAATAAACGATATCACAAGTGAGTTGCAGCTTGCAGCGCAACATACACTCCCACTATTGTGTTTTTCTAATACTTATTAAGTGATTAATTTTATAATAGACGGACTAGGTGATCTTTGTATTTAAATTTGCTAATTTTTTGTAGCAGATTAGATTTGTTTACATGGATAAGATGAATAATGTACATTTTGAATTGATTTTAAAGTGATTTAGTTGTTATTTAGTAACGAATTTTCTTATTAGGTGTAACTGGCAGCCGTGTGGACTGGCTTGGAGTCCACTGATACCAGTGCGATGTGTGCAATGTCTAGTAATACGTACCGGTCTGTCCGGCCGCAGCGCGCGTGGCATCGCCGACGCGCTGCGGCACTAACGCCCAACTCTATAATACACTTCAGTGCCACGTCGAACGATGGGAAGGCTGATATTACGAGATAAGGGCCCATTCCGTGTTCATCGAAACACAATAATCTTGTATAATTATTATTTCTTAAATCTATTAGTCCGCAGTAACTATTTTACTTTCCTCCTAATACTTTGCCTTAGTAAATCCTCTGTTTTTGTTACATGATTTAACAACAGTGGTGAAGCGAATTAGATATAGGGAACAGACATGGACGACATGTTAAAATTTAGAGAAACAACTTTTATAAAAGATAATAACTACAAAAACAAAACCAAGAAAGGTGTGTACAAAATGAGGAAATTTGTATGAAACATTGTTAAATGCGAATAAACTTACACCTCAAGATAAAATTATAAAAAATATCTCTTGTCTTTTATTTCTCATATCCAAGATTATCCAACATTTTAAATCTCACACACGGTAAGGCAATATCAGTATGAAAAAGGCAACTGAATACATGGTTTGGATATACCTACTTTTACCATCAAAATCATAACACATACACTACGGCTGTATTCCTCAAAAGGGTAGTAGGTAGAGACGTACAACTATGTTACGCGTCAAACTTTGTGACGGCTGTGAAGTGCGCTACTCGCTGCGCAGTACCCCACCCCTCACACCCGCTGACACGTGAATTTGTTAGTGCGCAGCGACTTGCCTCATGTTCCGAGCTGCCATAAAGTTCGAATCGAGCTGTACATAGCTAGAAGTCCCATGTAATAGGGGCGAGCCTATTGCCATCAAACGGGCACAAGTCCAGACTCACTTTCACTTAACCCAATAATACTTTGCTTTATCTTACGCTTCAAACTTTATGGCGGCTCTGAAGTGCGCTAAAAGCTGCGCAGTACCCCACCCCTCACCCCTGTTGACACAAGTATTTGTTACTGCGTAGCGACTCGCCTCAAGTTCCGAGCCACCATAAAGTAGAATGACAGTTGCATTTTTATAATATACGGACAATGAATCGAGCTTGTACCTGTGGACTGAACTAAGCGTTTATGCGTCGCATACCAGCAAGCACAGTAGTTGCGCTTTTAACTTGTGACAATTTTACCAACTAGGCAGTCTAAGCAACCACTAGCAAAAATAGCCTCCACAAATGGTGCATGTGTCGTGGTCAGATCTTAGAATTGATCATTTCATGAAGTGTTCGGTCATTTCATGAAATGGCCAGCTAAAATTGGCTATATCGTTTAAACGTCAACGTTTAATGAGATCATTAAACGTTGACGTTTAAAGTAGTGATGTGGAAGTGTGAGTAGATGTGGAGTAGTGAAGTATGTCAGTAGACGTTTGGCCATATCATTAATGTAGGGTATCTATCGTGGTCCGATCATAGAAATGCCCAGATCGTGGTCTGCCTGGCCATTTCACCAGCTGACCACTGGCATATCGTAAAGTACTTTAATTTCACGCCGCTAGTGGCACCCCGATGAAATAGATTAAGTTAGGTTAGAACTGTGACCAACCGCGCGCGAGCCGAATGAGCGAAGCGAGCGGTGCCACGGAAGCGGCCGGCGAGTTAGCATCCAAGTTGGTCGCAGTTACTTGGCTATTTAGTATTTTTAGGACCGATGCTCAACAAAAACAAAGCGACATCAACGCCTCTACCGGTAGATAATCTAACTATTTTATGATATGATCACTAATGTTTGGCCACATCATGAAGTAGTTGTGCGTTTAACTGTTCATATCATCAAACGTTGGTATGTACCTATTCAATGTTTTGGCCAGACCACATCACGATGTTCTATTTCATGAAATACAACCACTTCATGAAATGATCTAACACTTCACGAAATGATCAAATTCTAAGATCTGGCCACGACACATGCGCACACGTGTCTGTGTCGGACACTGGCAAACAAAGTGCAACTAATCTTGCTTCGGAATCCAAAAAACTGACGAAGATCGAACGGAGAGGCGTTTTCTCGTGTTGGAGACACATTTTGGGTCGCTGAGCAATCTAACAAGGGAGTTCATGAAAATTCACGCCACGTGTTGGCGTCACTTTGCAATCTATTACTACACTCTATGACTGCAAGAGGTCTTCCATTTCGACAGAATATAAAATATATGATGATGCTCATCATTCGTTTCACTCATTCGTTCATCATTCAGTCACGACTAAAGATAACACTTTCAGAACCATCTCTGAGGGCAATACACTGCAATTTGCGTGGATTCCGGCCCATGCTGGAATCCATGGCAATGAAATGGCTGACACACTTGCCGGTGATGCGGTGTAGTGTGGGGACTTAGTTCCATATATAAATTTTAATATTGACCTGGTGAAGTTACCAAAGACTTTTCTTCGGGACACCTGGAAGGTAGCTTGGGATGTCGGAAGCAAATTGAAGGGCCGTTATTTTTCTACTATTCAACCCAACGTTCCGGAAAAACCGTGGTTTGGCAGGGCAAAGTTTGGCAAGATGGAGACCTCCATTCTAATACGGATGAGACTGGGTCATATTTGCTCTCCATCCCATCTTGCCAAACTGAATATCATAGACGACCCTATTTGCTTGTGTGGCACAGAGGTAGGCGACTTAAATCATATTTTTTTCTCCTGTCCCCTATATGACCGTTCGTCCTTTCTCAGTAACCTCTTGTCCCTTCGTACTCCTTTTCCTACCTCTATACTTACTTTGTACAAATAACTTTCCTGTATATAAATGTATAGTCTCATTTATTACTTTAAATAATATTAAGTTATAATTTTTCATCATTGTAATTTGCTCATTAATCACTATGGTATCATCACATTCGTAAATACGGATCCTATATCGTCCTACTCTAAATCCCGTTTTAATTAATCTTTTTAATTCCGTTTCATCTAAACGTGACATTGGCTAAATGCACAAACCGTGCGAAGCCAAAAAAAAAAACACTTGACAGGTGCCCTGACTTGACGTCTCAGTGCTGCCACTAGTGAACGTCAGTTCAGAAAACCTTCACTATGTTAGTCACGACTAAATTTTTTATTCATTGTATAATAAATTTATTACCATTGTAATCTAAAATTCTAACGTAATGTTGGTTTGACATTTACTTAAACGAGTAAATAACTGAAACGACTGGACCGCGCGAACTGTACGACCGAATTTTAAACATATATTTTGACTTAAACAATATTATTTAAATATACCTACATAATAATATTTGAAATGTGCTCGCCAAGACCTATCTTTCGATACCAAACACGTGATGATTATCTCAGTTTAATTTTTTCGAGGTTAGAATCTTAGGTATAAATTCCGTTATATAAATTTTTTATAAAATTCATATAGCCTATGTTACCCGGACCATTATTACAAATCTATTGACACCTCAATCATTAAAATCGATTGAGTAGTTTAGGCGCTACGGTGGAACATGCAAACATTACATAATTATTTATTTATTTATAGTTAATTAAAACGGTACAAAACCAATTAAATTAATTAACATAGAAATATAACTATACGATTAACAATTACAACAAACATAACATATGTATATAGACTGCCAAAATCATTACCCTTCCTTTTGGCTTCGCTGTAGTCGGGTAAAAAAGTAAGTCATCAAAAGCTCATCCAGAAACTAAATAATATAGGTATCACAGGCAGCGCCCGTGATATGTTCACATCATTCTTACAGAATAGGCGACAAGTAGTTAAATTAGACAATTTCACTAGCTCAGTTCAAAACATTACGTATGGCTGTCCCCAAGGCTCGGTTATTAGCTCACTACTCTTTCTAATCTATGTTAATAATATGAATAAAATAGGGCTAGGGCACTTAACTCTATACGCAGATGACACACGTCTATTTTATTTCAATAAATCTATTAAAAAACGACCTTGACCTTGCTGCACGAATGGCTAAAATGTAATTTTCACTTCAGTAAACATGTAGTAAACATGTAGGTTTTGCTGCCTGAAATCAGAGAGCAAAATGCGATTTTGCTCTCTGAGTGAGACCAAGTAACTTTTTAATTTTTTTTTTCAGAAAGCCGCGAGTATCTTATTCAGTCTTGGGTTAATCATACAATTCGAAACATTCACTCTATCTGTTTCCTGCCATTAGAAAAAGAGAGAGACAAAGACCAGCCCTTTCGAAGTTCCGATTTTGAATTCGACCTCAAAGACAAACACGTTACGAATTTCGTACTAACTAAAGAAATTTTTCAAAAAGATAATTATCTCTTTTAATGTAATTTATTGAATTTTTAACTTATTGTTGTATTGAAACGAAAATAAGTATTTAGTGCAAATAAAACTGATATTTAACCTGTAAATATTTATTTCTAGTTTCAATAATGTTACGTAATATATTTTGAATAATAATATATCATGGGTGCTATTTCCGAATACGCCTTAATTTAAATAAAAGAGCGGGAATAAAATTTCGTGGCTGGCGTAAAGAGTTGAATAAGTTACAAAATATTAAAATAATCGTAAAATATGAGTGAAACTAGCGACGAGAACAGTATTTTAACACCGGAAGAGTTAAAACAACAAGTTATTAATGCAGAATTAAGTTTCCTACCTGAGAAGTCTCGCGAGAAATATCTGAAAGAATACCATGTCTTCAATGAATGGAGACTTACAAAGGGCGCAAGCACTTTTTCGGCGACGGTGTTCCTATCTTATTTTTTAGCTTTATCACAGACGAGGCGATCATCTACAATGTGGAGTATTTACTCAATGTTGAAAGCTACTTTAAAAACAAAACATAACGTGCATATTGAAACATACGCAAAATTCGTATCTTTTCTAAAAAGAAAGTCAGTTGCCATAAGGCTAAAAAGTCCAAAATTTTCACGGCCCTTAACATAGAAAAATTCCTTAATGAAGCTCCGGACAGCAATTTTCTTGCCGCTAAAGTAAGTGGTACCTATGAATCTATGTTGATAGTTATTAAAATTTGTGTGTAGACTGTTATGTATAAAGGGTAATTACTGCCTACTACTAATTTTTGGAGGCGCAATGAATCCTAGTCTGGCTTAGCAATATTGTTAAAATATTTATTACGATGTGTAAAAGATGCTGTATATGTTAAATTATGCATATTAATTATGTAATATTTTCATTACAGGTTGTACTGATCATAGGAATTAGTGGAGCGTGTCGCAATAACGAGCTATTACAGCTAACAGTTAATAATATCGAAAAGCATTCAGATAAATTATTGTTAGTAAAATTGAAAAATACGAAGACGAACCTTGACAGGTCTTTTGTCGTACGCGAAGAATATGTAACTATAGTAGAAAAATATTAGCAGAATGTTAGTCTCTCTTAAGGAACAGGAGCGCACGTAGGTTTAGTCCACCCAACCTTTGCAGACATTTTACACCATAGTTTTATTTCGCGACACAAAACGCATCAAAGAAAAACTGCACAATTTCGATGGGTGATGCCAAAGGCGCAATTTGTAACATGTGTTGCGCACGCTACAACATCCTTATATCTCACCACGATCGCTTGCTACAGCGTCCAACGAACGAATCATTACAATATTCTCTTTCCTAGTGGTATTAGCTACTAAACCTGTAATAAATTTATACTTAAAGTGCCTGTTCATACCAAACCAAATTCCCATACAAAGTGGAGAATGTCCTTTGATTACTAAGAAAATAAATCGTCTGTCTAATAAAAACATAGGATCTTCAATGTGCCTTTTATCGTGGCTGAATTGTTTTGGCGATATTTAAGCAAAACATTAATGTTCTTATCTTTTTCTTAAAATAATTCATAATTGTACAATAAATGTTGTTTAATTCATATGATGGGTTACTTAGACCCGAGTCACAAAAATGGCTTCAGCCTTAACTTGAAAAAAGGCTCCAGTCACAAAAAAGCCTATAGGCTCATAGGCTTTTTAAAATGACGAGTCTTTTAAAGCCCTTATATTATTAGCATAGCTCTAAAAAAGGACCGATAGGCTTAAATTCAGGGCTAAAGGCCTATCGTCCTCGGGAACACTACTGGCAGAAGCAGTATAGTGACATTGATGTTTTAACTTACAACACCTATAATATCAGCTATTTGCCAGTACAAGTCCAGTCAAAATCGGTCCAGCCGTTTCAGAGATTAGCCGGGACAAACAGACATACAGACAAAAACTGAAAAAAAAAATTTTTTTGTGCTGTATATACTTTCATACGTCAAATATCCTTGTTCATAGCATTTAGTAAAAAGCTGTTATTTTGATATTACAAATAGACATATCAATTTTATTTATTTGCATCTATAGAAGATAATTTATCATACAGGGTCACCGAATCGATCATCAAACAGCGAGCCGAGAGTGTCTACTTCGTGTTCACAGATAAAGAAGCATCTTGTGTCGCAGCTAATATCGTTTAGCAGCCCGTTGTAGAACATTGATCCACACTGCTCGCGGTCCTCGCCGTCTGGCTGGTTGTGGCCCCAGGAGAAATAACCAGTGTCATCCAGCGATGTGCCTATAAAAATAAGTTATTTACTTGTCTGATCTGATATGATGAGTATGCACTAAAAACGAGACAAACGCCTTTGTTTGGCGTTGTGCGGAGCCTAGTGGTATGGTTTGATGTCCACATATACCATGTAGTGACAGTGATCGTTGAGATGTGGTCGCGACACATACTGGTCTAGGAACTGCTCAGTGTTTCCTTTTTAAGTTCTGAGTATTAGCTCTGTAGTGTTTAGTAATGTCCCTGTAATTGACTCAATAACAATACTAACAGTGTGGACGTTATCATAAGAGTTATTTCTCTAGTTTACTCGTATCTTGATTCTGCGCCCACAGTAGCTATATCAGACACTAGGTCTAATCGAGATCCTATGTAGAGGATCCTGTAAATAACAATCTTAAATTTACTGACAGCCTAAACCGCTGGATCTCGATGCAATCATTCATCTCGAGCAAGCAGAAATTTTGCACAGGATGTCCTTATATAAATAAGTTCCTCCCCTACAGGGGTTACATATTTGATGAGTTTGTATGGGACTTTGTCATTTTTTCGATTTAAAAAAAAAATTTGAAGACCACCAAGCCACCCTGAGCCCACCCTGTAGGATTAGTATTTATTTTCTCTATCAAAGGAGGCCAGGTGCTATATCATGACGTTCCATTGCCATCATGATTCTTAGCATGACCGATAACACCATCCCTTTTTCGGATTGGAATCATGATGGCGTTAATACTTCATAATACGGTCCCCTGAGCCAGGTCTCCATTATAGTGAGTATGACCACATTTTTCAGTGAGATTTGCATTGCAGGAAAGAAATTGTTTCTTACCTCTTACTGCTTGCCAGCCCTCATTGAGTCTGTTATGGAAGCCCAAGTGAACCGCTCCACTTAGGAAGTTTCCTGAGACCTTGTTTTTCGTTTTAGTTTCCGTTAGATTCACGAGAAAGTTGGCTTCCAACTGGGTGTTGATCACTGCTAGGTACGATTGTTCTGCGCTGCACGCGGCGTAAGCATCGGTCCAGTTCAAGGGATTCTGGTGGAACTTGTAGCATCTGCCGATCTCCTCGTTATAGACGTAATCTGTAATACATGTTATACAATGATGGTGATGTTCTGCAGAAAGATCTGACGTGCGTGTATGACCAGATGTATGAACGTGCACGAAACAAAAGGAGTAGGGATCGTAGCAGGTGGCGTACTGCAATTTCTGCCTACCCCCATGGAAAATTGCTGCGGAAAAGGTTAGTTGGTTGCTCGGATACCGGATATCTGGCCACCCTTTAAGCTGTATAGTTGGATATCTGCTGGCCAAAATATACCGAAAAGTTGCCGGATATCCTTTTAATTTCTAATTATAATACCATACTAATAATAAAAAAATAAAACCAGTAATATGCGGGCTCACATTTACAATATTTTGTCATCATAAATAAGAATTTTCCTGTTATTGAGACGAGGCATCTACCTATGTAAATATCGTAAGGGTCTCAGGTCAACGGACCAATAATGTCTTTGCTGACCTTCTAGCACAGCACTAGCTCTCGTTAACATCGTGTTTAATTAAACAAAATGTAGCAGATTTGTCAGGAAAATAGGTACTTGTAATTTGTTAATACTAAAGAGTTCTTTTTTCAATCATCCTTGACCCAGTGGCTGAAGAGGAACTGTTCTAAAGTATTTTAATTTCAATGTATAACACGTGAATACCCACTTCAGAGAAGTTGTAAAAACTCTGGAACAACTAAACGTTACCAGCACCCTAAGTGCGCACACTATCAATCATAATGAATGATTTTGAAGCATATTGCTAATCCATTGCTTCATATGTTCGAAAAATTTGTCTGCTCTACAACGTAGAAACGAAACGAAGAAGAGTAAAGGAACACTATCTTTCCACTTCGTCATAGTTGCTAGTATACGTATTTATTATTTTATGCTACATTATAATCGTATATATTTTAGTGACATTTATTTTGGAAGTAGCTACGTATCTCTTATGTTTATATTATATTTGTATATACTCTTATTAGTGTATAGTTTTTGATTTTATGTATTTTGTTTTCTCTTTTACTCTTACACACGTTGTCTACATCTCTTTATCTATTTTCCTATCGCAGGTATGCTGGAAGAGATTTCTATAGAAATATGCATCACCTTTGTACGTATTTTTCTGTTCCTTTCTTCTTGTGTGTTTATACGTGTGTACATAAACTGATAAATAAATAAAGTAAACGTATTGATCTGTCAAATGCTACCGATTCCCACTGTAAGTATGCTACGCAATTAGGGTGCCGCTCTCCAATTGCGTCACGCACTTTCTTTCACAAACCGAAGGATTTTGAAGCACATTTCTAATCCATTGTTATTGCTTCATATGTTTAAAAAAAATCGTATGCTCGACACAGTTTCGTCCATTTGTAACCTAGAATTCAAACTTTATGTACACTCAAACTAAGGTTGAAATATTGTAAATCGGCTGGACTTTGTGGGATAACTCTTAATTGCCAGCACGACCACTCTTTGCAACCACGAGTAAATACCGGGGTAATTTCGTAACACACTTACAGTGACAATGCCATTCAATTTGACAATTCAACAACATCCATTGCTTGTACAACGAATGAACGAATGATGACACTTTAAACCAAACAGTTTAAGGTCAGGGGGTCAGTATCTTAGTACAGGAATTCGCCACTAGAGACGCTTCAAGAGATGTATATTTTCTCTCATGCTCGTGTTATAGATACGCTAATAATATAAAAGCTTTTTGTCGCTCTGTATTAATAAATATACCTATAAATGCAATTAATACTTCAAGCAATTAATTGACTGCCTCGTTGGTCTAGTGGTCGCAAGCGCTACTGCTGAGCATGAGGTCCTGGGTTCGATTCCCAGGTCGGGTAAAGTGTTATTGGGTTTTTCTATCTGGAATTTCTCAGTAGTAGCCCGGAGTCTGGATTTGTGCCCGGTTGATGGCAATAGGCTCGCCCCCTATTACATGGGACTTTTAAACATAACTGGCGAAATGTGGGTGTACTATAGGTATACACCTCTGCCTAACTCTTCGGGGAAACAAGGCGTGATGTTATGTGTGTAATACTTCAATCCTGGTTTATCCTTTTTAAGACCCTTCAATTACGTGATTTATGTAGTCGAGAAGACGAACTTTTCAAACATATGCAACAATGGATTAGCTATTTTCTTTAAAATCCGTCGGATTGTGATTGAAACGTGTTACGCAATTGGTGCAGGTCACAGAAACAAATGTTTGGAAACGTCATACTTATCAATGTTACCCACCTAAATTAGGTATGTTGCACTGTTGGTTCCATTCTAAGGAGACGAGACTCTTCTTGCATATAAAAGGGTTCTTCTTAAGGCATCCGTCATCGTTAAGGGTGCCGTCTCTTCTCAGGATAACACAGTCCTCAACACCACCGGCGTCGTTGGGCTCCCCAGCAGCCCAGTTGTGGTACACGTCTGATACGGGATGTCCTGAAAACGATAATATTATAATTATCATCACTGAAAGCTGTTTTGGTCAAACATTTTATACTTATTTTTAACCGACTTCAAATAAACGAGGAGGGTAGGCATTCGGCAATTTTTTTTTCTTTCTTATTCACATGAATGCTTCATGCACACCGATTTCTCGTTGATTTCTTCATTAAAAATGGGTAGAGGAAACACGCAGGATGGTCCCACTTAAATTTTATTTTTGCTTGGGTAGTTAGTTTTGAGTTAGCTTCCTTCATTATTAGGTACATATTAATCTACTTAGCGTGCACTAAGCGTTGATGATGATCGTAAGTTCCAGCCACTACTGTTTACATATATTAAGAAGTAGTAAGAATACGAATTTGTATGGGGTAGGTACCAAAACTAAAAAGTGAAAAATAAAAACTTTTTTACAAAAAAAAACCGACTTCCAAAAAATGTTGCATTTCTGACACATGATAGCCGTTCATATTAGTAACGGTAAGCGATAGTGACTAATAGTGAGCATAAAGTAATAATTAATAGAAAAAAATCGAATTTTGATTCCGATATTAGTTGCTTTCAATATTAACCTAACTTCAAGCTTATTATTATTTGTTTGATAGATTTAAAAGACAAACATTGATTTTGAAAGATAGAATAGATTCGAATTTGATAGGTTAGGCAAATTGTCTTATATCGAGTCAGTTGAAATAATAACGGTGTCATGTAACGTGTTTTCTTGGAAGTTATAAATACAGCTTTAAAATCATCATTAGTCTCCGAAGTCATTGTAGTGTTGATGCCCCCCTACACTGCAAAGTATACGTCACACACCATATATTGAGATAGGTTACGTAATAATCTGCTGGGCCCCCTCAGAACCTGGCAGATCATTACATAGTGGTGGAGGCGCCACATTCTATCCTGCGTGTTTTCCAGGTACGGCGAGACCTCTCGCATAGCCAAGCGAGACCGGTGTGATGATAAATGAGAAGAATAGAGCCACACAGAGAGAAGTGCCCCCATGCAAAGTTAAGTGGTTTTTATTAATTAGTGTGTAAAAGCAGCGAAATGGCTCCAGATCAGTGGCGCAGCTACAATTATCGTTAGATGGAAGCCGAAGAAAAAATTGTTCAGTTCTCATAAACTCGGACAAAACCTGTAGGTTTTTAATCTTATGATTTATTAAACTGGTATTTAAATATAATGATGTAATGTGATGTGATACACAGTTACACACACATGTGTACCATATTATTAGGTTGGGGAAAAAGTCTTTTCGCATTATAGTATGTATGAACTTGTAATAAAATCTCTTTGGCTATACTATTTGTATCTGGCTGGTTTTGGTATCATTGAAAGTTTAAATTTTAAAGAACATAATTCCAAATTCAAATTAGGAAAATGTGTGATTTTCATTTGTTTTTCGTACTGTCAAGATGAGTGAATCTAATGAAGAAATTCGATACATTTTCAAATTTTACTACAAAAAAGGTAAAAATGCAACGCAAGCCGCGAAAAAATTTGCGATGTTTATGGACCTGGTGCAGTGTCTGTGAGAGTAGCACAAATTTGGTTTAAGCGTTTTCAATCCGGAAATTTTGATGTCAAAGATGCACGTCGCTCTGGTCGCCCTATTACGGATAAAATGGATGCCATTTTTGAAAAAGTGGAGCAAGATCGGCATATCAGTAGTTACGACGTAGCTGAAGAACTGGGAATTGACCACAAAACAGTTTTGGCGCATTTGAAAAAAACTGGGTAGACAAAAAAGCTCGATATTTGGGTACCTCACGAGCTCACTGAAAGAAACCTAATGAACCGTGTACTCATTTGTGATTCTTTATTACGACGTAATGAAACTGAACCATTTTTAAAGAAGCTGATAACTGGTGATGAAAAGTGGATCACGTACGACAAGAACGTGCGAAAAAGGTCGTGGTCAAAGGCCGGTCAGTCTTCACAGACTGTGGCGAAACCCGGGTTAACTCGCAACAAGGTGATGCTGTGTGTGTGGTGGGATTGGAAGGGCATTATTCATTATGAGCTGTTACCACCAGGCAGGACCATCGAGTCTGAACTCTACTGCGAACAACTGATGAGATTAAAGCAAGAAGTTGAGAGAAAGCGGCCGGAATTAATCAACAGAAGGGGTGTGGTTTTTCATCATGATAACGCTAGACCTCACACATCTTTAGCCACTCAGCAAAAATTAAGAGAGTTTGGCCGGGAGGTGTTAATGCATCCGCCGTGTAGTCCTGCCCTTGCACCTTCAGATTTCCACCTGTTTCGGTCTCTTCAGAATTCTTTAGGCAATGTCAGGTTAACATCACGAGAGGACTGCCAAAACCACTTGTCGCGGTATTTTGATCAGAAGTCCCAAAATTTCTATAGCAATGGGATCATGTCCCCACCTACAAGATGGCAAAAAGTTATCGAACAAAATGGTACCTACATACTTTAGTTAAATATGAATAAACTATATCAAAAAAATGTTTTGAATTTTCTTAAAAATGCGAAGAAACTTTTTCCCCATTTGGCTATAGTAGACATTAAGAAGAGTGGTTGGCCCGAAGGAAAGCCGATAGGAATCGGGTTGTATGAAGGCTTCGCCGCTGCTTCAGATGTATATTATCACTCGGGCTTCAACCAATGCCTCGAGCAATTTACCGAAGATTTTACATGTCTAGCCATATATAGAGGATGGTGAGAAAGCGATTGGGCGCAGCTACTAGGTGTATGTATCACGACGATACGAGTTTTTTTTAGATATACGTGACGCGCTGAGAGCGGAATTCGGGTGTAAATATCACAGAAGAGTTATTCCTGGTAGTGTGCAAGAGGATGTGATCGCACAGGTACCGTCAGAAGAAGCTGAACGGGAGAATTTTGTAAAACCAAATGTTGATGCACCTATATTTTCTAGCGGAAGACAAGAGGACCCATTCCGTTCAACCAACTACGAAGGTGGCTACAAGAGTTCACCCACACACAAGCGGAGAAATGAGGACCTCGGCACCGGGCTGTAGGCAGTCCAGGGAAGCTATGCCATCATTAGATGGCAGGCTGACCGGCCGCTTATTACGCCTGGACAGGAACGGCCTGCGCCTGGTGGCGGGGACCATCACGGGACACTGCTCGCTAAACAAACACTTCCACACAATAGGCATAATGGACAGTCCTCTGTGCAGGGCATGCATGGAGGCTGAGGAAATCGTTGCGCATGTGCTCTTTGAATGCACAGGCGTCACCCAGATCAGAACAGAAACCCTCGGGTCACCCAGATCTTTCAAAGACATTCTAGACAGACCAGAAAACATGATCAAGTTCTGGAGGGAGCTAGGCTGGTTGGAATAACCACCGACGGCCGCCATGGGGCCACGTACAATGGTCCACATGTAGGATTAAGTGCGGAAACCAAGTTCCGTAACATAGAACATTGACAAGAGGACCAACTAGATGATGATGTCGATGATGACGATGTGCAAAGCTGCCTAGAGAGCAGCCCCGTCCATGATGAGCAGCTGGAGTCGACTCAAGTGTTTGGGAACGAACACGAGAAGAAATGGAGATATCGGGTCAGTCCAATCCATGTATTAACTCTAATATCCATGTTATAGAGCAGCAGATTGAATATGTTGATCACGATGTCCAAATTATAAAAAAATACATCGCCGATGATCAATTTTTCGAAATTAATTCCGACCAAAAATTTTCCGAAATAAAGGAGATTGGCCATTCCCGGTTGGCGACTAAAACAAAGAAACCTTAGTTTTTAAAATATAGATATTTCGATTACTATTTAATACAAACGAAACTGACTTATTTGGCTGAATGATTAACTTGTAAGATTAATGTTGTAATGCTGAGCGGGTGTAGAAGTGGACTGAGAAACGAAGATTTTCGAAACTCAGGTCCAGGAGGCCTACCACCATCTCTTAGAGCAGTTTTATTTTAATCGTACTTCCGTGTGTGTATGCGTCCTGTGTAGCTCCATCTCTTTCCCACACTGAAGTTAAAACAGGTTGTGGTTAGGCCACCTGAAACACTCTAAGGCTTCGGTCTCGAAGTCAGCGATTGCGGGGCGGGGGCGGCGGCAGCGCGGGGAGCGGCGCGGCATCACAGACCCGGTCTCGAAGCTAGCGGGCAGATCGCGCGGCGCTAGAGCGGCGTAGTGTTATGTCATAAGAAATTTGTGTCTTCGTTCATGAACGAAATATCTAACCAGCGACAACAACATCTTTTTGATACAAATTTCTTCGTAACGTGCTTTTTAACGTCGGTCGTTAAAGAGCTAAAAGTAAAATGCATGACACTACGTCAATGCAGACGCGCGGGCACCGCTAGGCTGGTGCAGATAGCTCGTACGCCGCTCCCCGCGCCGCTGCCTTCGAGGCCAGTTCAATATAAATCTATGCATCGAAACCCGCCGCTCCCCGCGCCGCCGCCGCCGCACCGCGCCCGCTGACTTTGGGTCCGTAGCCTAACGAGGGATTGGAGTTTGTATGCAAATGAAGTCGCTAGCGACTGTAATATTAAAATATTAATCGTATTTATCTATTTATTATTTATTTATTTAATACTTCATGCACAGAAATGTATAGAGGTGGACTTAATGCCATAGGCATTTTCTATCAGTCAACTTTTGGATGATGCAGAGACAAACAGTGGTAGGTGCAATTATGAGAAATTGTGGAATACATACTTATTTAAATATAAAGATACATATATACCTATTACAAATATAATAATATATACCTCATTATACATAAATAAGCGCAAATAATTATATACATAAATACACGAATATACTAAAACAAATAAGACAAACAATAACATTCGTATTCTTACCGTGTATGCTCTCAAAAACTCCTTTAACCACTAAATCCGATATTCCCACATACACCCACGAGAAGGGCTGGGTAGTGTTCCAAAAAGATATCACAGCATAGGCCTCATTGTCGTTGTCTGGGTAGAACAAACTGGCGCCTTCCAGAGCGCACACTCGCTTGGCGTCAGCCCAAGACTTATGTAACGTGTGGATCTTGTAGAAACCCTCTGAAGCTTCTATGTATGTGTAGTCCTTCCGGAAAAACTTTTTATCCCTTTGTCCATCTATTAATAGAAAAATGTAATTAGTTTATTTCGCGCCATGAAAATAGCTCTCAGTTCATTCACTCTTTAGGCGTTCATCGCTATATTAGTCAGTTTATATTTATTTATTTATCGCAACTTAATTGCGAGTCTGTTGTAATCACTATCCAGTAAAGAAGAAAAGCCATTAGTATCAAAATAAGTACTCACCCGAATAATCAGACAAAACGTTCACTAAAAGAAATATGAGCAGAGTTTTCGAAAACATTTTATTTAAAGATAAGACACGCGTGTTGAACCGCGCCACGCAAACGTATGAGGATACTCAGCAGATAACAGATTCTCCGACCGACTTCATTTGCATAAAATGGGCATGCATAAACAATATAACTTTAGACGTTATAATTAGATAACTTTTATCAAATGTGGTTAATATTATATTTCCTAGTAGCCCACGACTTCATTCGCGTGGAAGTCGTAAAACACCACAATATACTAAAATCACAACCACATTTTTATAAAACTTCCCTGTATAGGTACTATGTTTGTAGTTTTATTATCAGCAGCCAAAATATGAAAAGAGTCAGGACTAGAGACGCGGGAGCATGCTACGCACAGTTGTCTGTGTGAGAAGCAGCTCGTCCTGAGGCACACCTAACCTTCATAAGCAATTTCTCCTTGCTTGCGAAATTTTTCGTTTTTATTAGGTACATATAGTTTATTACAGTACCTGGTACTTGTTGACAGGCCTACTCTGTCCTCCCATACCTATTAATTAGGAAACATTGTAAAAGCCAATTATTTTTAAAAGAGTAAAGATTAAAAAAAAAGAAATTGCCGGTTCTCGTTAGGGTTAAAGGGGGACACCAAAGGGAAGGCTCCTCATTTCATAAACAAAAAAAGTAAATATTCTAACGTTACCTTCTATTTACATACTGGAAATCTGTAAATTTGCACACGCACACCAAGATTTTTACAGTAAACGAGAAGACATACAAACAAGATTCACACTCCGACGCAAAACACGTCTAAACCTACCAACATCTCGATTAAAAATGCATTCATCTGACCCACTAATGGTCGATAAAAATTTATAATAAATTACCCGAGCTACTTAGAAATGAAAAAATTATTGCTATTTGTACAAATAAATTAAAAAAGAACTATTACTATGTAAATGTTATTATAGCATAAATGAATATTTAAATGACAAAATTGTACAGCTCGTATAATAATATAAAATAATAACCCCCACCGCTGTATCTCTACGTTGACGTCGTGGCCCCACCACGACGTCTTGCGCGCTCCGAACTCTAGGTCTGAACCGGTAGAGTTTATTTTGCCGAAACAGGTCTATAGGGTGAGGAGCCAGACCAAGAGAGATAAATGAACCCACAGGGCAGCATGTGGCGAGCTGTTGGGCAGTAGTGACCCCACGGACCCTATCTCCCGGGAGAAGTCTTGTTCCTCATCTCTGGCTTGCCTTTATTGAGCGGCCAGAGTGAACACTGACGCCCACCTCATTATTGCTTTTATTGGCCCGCTTGAGTGGAGATCCGCAAGAGCAGACGTGCTCGGAGGAAGGAAGTAGTCCAGTAAGATGCTGGTAGGGATCTTGACCGTAACCTTATGTGAAATAAAATATTTAGATTTTGATGTTCAGCGATTTTATTTATAGTTTAGTAGCTAGGCGATTTTAATTCATTTCAGCCGCACGCCGCGGTCAAGGTCGGCTGTGTTTGGTTGTGCTTCCGCGCTTGGTGCGTCGACGCACTTTGTTGTGTAAAAATGGCGACTACTTTAAAATGTGTCGCTTGTAATATCGTCATGACGAATTATTAGCTTATTTACAAAATAAGCTGTCGGTTGTGGACGAAGAATCGTTAAAAAGAATTTGTGTATCCGCGTTCAACGGTGACGAAATTAGTAAATGGAAGACGTTGTTATTTGCATCGCTCCCGACTGACCAGCGCAAAATTGATAGAATAGAAAAGGAAAAGAAGAAAGAGACTTAGATGACATCATTTGTGTGTCTAAGAGTGTAGATCCGGACAAAATTCCAATTTTTGTGGCGAGAGAAGTCGAAAGACTATCCCCTATTTTATTTAATCACCTCGATTGCACGAAATTGTTAAAAGATTTGACAAGGCTAAATGCGGAGATTGAAGAGGTCAAAATACGTATGCAACATCGAAACATATAGAAGAGCTATGGTCCTGTGTACATTATTTAAAACATGCATCGTTACCACCATCATTAACCCCGGCCGCTTATATGAACAGGCGACGCGGCGGTGGCGGCGCCTGGGACATCGATAGTGGCCCCGTCAGATTGACTTTGAGCTACAATTTTTCGACGGGCGAACTCGATTCACATCAGTCGCGTAATAATGTGCGCAGTATTGTTCCCGATGCGCCGGTTACTGCAACATGTCACAACAATGACGTCATGGTGTGTACGCCGTTATCACGACCTGTGTGTATTAAGGATGCTTCGAGTATGCCGGCTGCGGAGTCAGCCGCGGTTCCTGAGCCTGTATCGGAGCCGGTGGCGGTAAAGGTGGCGGCAGCACCGAGCAGCTGTGAACGCAGCAGCGGGCGGGTGCGAGATGTACCGGTATCTCCTGCCGCTGGTACAAGTGTGTCGAGCCAAATATCTACTGTGCCCGCGCCTGTACAAGGGCAGGGAAAAACGCCGCATCGCATTTCGCGACAACCACAGAATGCATTTGAGATATTACGTAATGGCAGTCAAGAGAATACCAGCTGGCAAACTGTAAACAATCGCAAGAGACATCCGAGATATAGGTATCTAGGTGAGCGGGGGAAGGCGGAGGCGTCGGTCTCATCGTTTAAAGCCGCTGATAAGAAAATGCCAATTTTTATAACAATTGTAGGTACATGTTGATACTATGGAGTCTGATATCGTCGATTATCTTAAGGCGAAAACACTGGTTAAAGTATCATTGGAGAAAATAAACATGAAGAAAGTGTCGGATCATAATGCCTTCAAATTCCTCGTGCCTGTGACTGAAGTACCTATATTTTTGGACGAGATTGGCTAGAAGGGATAATATTTAGACGGTTTGTACACTACAAAAATCGACGAGCTGACACACTAACCTCAGCAGGCGGCACTTTGCCCTCTAAGTATAGATAGTAAGACCTAGGAGTTTGCCAGCTTTAATTGTAAAAACATTAAGACTGTGATTAGCGACATAAGACGCTTATGTAGTGAATGCGTACTTAAAGCACTTCAAGAAGCCTGGTTGCTCCCGGATGACCTAGCGTATCTAACCAGTAGCTATTAGGTAACGCTCCCAAAATAAACCGTAAAGGAAAAAAAGATCAGAGAACCAAGGTATCTCGCATTTTACAGGTTTGAAAATTTAAAATAAAATTGTGAACGAATTAAAAATTAGCAGAGAGTTACTAACTACGTTACTTAACTAGTATGTAAAAATATCGTAAAAAATCGTTGTCCAACGTAATTACGTCAGGCGAGGTGTCATAGACTGCAGGAGCTGGCTCTCTGGCTCAGGAGTTGGCGTTGGTTGTGTGACCTTTGCAGCAGGGTGCGGCCATATACTCGGCGTTATTTTGGCCTGAACCTGGAGGCCGAAAGACGGCCTGTTCTAAACTGATTAATCCAGGAAAAATAAAGATGAAACCTCCTGACTCAAACCATGGAGTATTGAATTCATACTTGAAAAAAACGTTCCGAAGGTAAAAGATAGGACGACAAGGATAGCAACTTGCTATTTTTATATAGCAAACAATAAGATTTCACACGAGATTCGTTCATTGGACGCTGTAGAGAGCAGTCGTGTCGGGATAAGTGGATGCATCTGTTGCACAACACATGTTTGAGTTTTGGCATCACAAATTGCACTTTTGGCATCGGCCATCGTTTTGCAGTGTTTCTTCGATGTGTTATGTCGCGAAGTAAAACTCTGTGGTGCTACGTGTAGTGTCTGCAAAGTTGGGGTAGATCCAACTTGCGTGCGCTTCTGTTCCTTAAGAGGGACTACAGCCTGCCAAAGGATCCTGATACCCCGAGCAAGCTGACCTGGTGATATCCTTTTTTTCTATTAGACTGTACTGTAGAGGCCTTAGTTGAGCCTGCCTTCCGCAATAATCCTCTTTGGATTATGACATTGGCTGGTTAGACAAACGCTGGTTTCAATTGGAATTTAGAATAGGTGAAAAATGATGACATATAGTCATATTGTTCTATGTCGAGTCAGAGTATAGGATTAGCCCCAGTCTTTGCTTGTGTTATTATATGTGATAGCTTTAATAAGCTAATAAACCAGTTCGTTCAGCGCAGCGATCTTCATATTTATATCACGACAAAGTTTCCCCAAACACACCTCGAAGTCGAGACCCCGCATACATAAAAGATAGTGACCTGCCCACGTATCGTGGTTGGTCATTACATTTGGTGGAGGCGCCTAATTATCAAGGCGGCATATTATAATTCGCGTATGTTTTAGTTAACTACAAGGCGAGCGCCGTGTGTGAGCGCTGCGAAGTGCGCTGTACGCAATTCCCCATACTTCATTCGTGTTTGCAGCCATACGAGACCTCTCGTTTATAAAGCCAAGCGGTATTATTTTTGAAGACGAAGTAAAGAAATTTGTAGGCACATAGAGAGAAGTGCCCCCATGCGAAGTTGAGTGGTTTATTCATATTTATTATTAAGGAGTGATAATCGAGCGCGATGTCGCTAGATATTCAATATTACTCGGGCTACAATATGTGCCTTGAGAAGTTTATTATGGATTTTATAAATCTAGCCGTTCGTAGCGGATGGCGACATGAAGATTGGGCGCTAATCTTCGGAGCACCTTTAGTGGGCACAGCTAAAGCATGCTATAATTGTTTCTATCGCGAGGGCGTGAGTTTTATTGATATAATTAAGGTGTTTAGAGAAGAACTCGGGTGCAAATGCCATAGGGGGATTACCCATGGTAGGGTGCCAGAGGAACTAATCACACAAAAGCCGGCGGAAGAGGCCGAACCAGAAAATGTTATTATGCCAATTGTTGATGCACCCCTAATTTCTAGCGGAAGTACACAAGATCCACTAGATGTCATCGACGATGAGGATGACGATGACTACGAGCCAAGCTGCATTGAGAGCAGCCCCGTCTACGATGAGCAGCTGGAGTCGGCTCAAGCGATCCAGACAGAACACGAGATAGAAAGGGAAGTATCTGGTGAACCCAGTCCTTGTGTTAAGCCTAATGACTTTTTTTTAGAACAGCAAAGCGAGTATATTGATCAAGACGTCCAATCCATAAACAATAACGACGCCGAGAATCAATGTTTCGAGTCTAGTTATACTGATCACGACGTCCAATCCATGAATAATAACGCCGCCGAGATTCAATGTTTCGAGTTTAATTCAGAGGAAAAAACCTCAGAGATTATGAATGACGAGCCTTCGTCACTATCCAGGGATGGACTTAAAGCATTTAATATTTATAATGAAATAGATAGTGATGACATCATGACATGCGTACCGGATACGGGTAAAACAGAAAATAATTGCACTCGTAGCCAAGGAAAAGATAGTAGTATCCTTAGTGTCCCCATACGACGCATGCGTGCTAGGCGCAGTTCATCTAAAACATCGACGAAGAAAACGAATTTATTTATTAAAAATGCCAAAAAGAAACGCTTTATTTTTAAACAAAATAATTTCAAAAGATGGCCTAGAAATATAAATGAAAAGTTTATAAAGACAATTTCTATTATAAAATATAAATTTTTAAAATTAAATAAGCCACCTTGTAAATTATTTATAGATACTTTTATTATTAATAATGAATGGAAACTTTTTCTTTTAAGAATCATTTAACCTTTTCGATTATCTTGTAATGTCATGTAAATATGTTCTTTGTATGTCAGTTAACTGTTATTGTCATGAAAATGTGATTTAGATATAAACATCATTTTTTTTAGCGCATTATTTTAGTTTGGTGAATGTAATGTTATTCTAATGCATTGTTTGTGTGTGTTTCATATGTACGAGCCACATTGGATGTGGCAGGGGGAGTTGTTGAGGCGCCATGCTTCTCGGCTCTAATCAGAGCTTGAGGGAGTGTACTCGGGCTACATCAGCGCGCGAGAGCCTTATCTGAGCCTCTCCATCCAGTGCACCAGCTACGTGCACCATCTTCATCATTGGCAATATATAAATTATTCAATACCATTTGGGATAAAATAAATAATAAGAAACAATGTACTGCTCTTTTCATTGATATGTCAAAAGCATTTGACTGTGTAAAGTATGACATCTTGCTTGATAAATTAGAACGTATAGGAATAAGAGGTATATCACTTAAATTAATTGAGAATTATTTAAATAATAGAATGCAGGGCACTGTTATTGAGGTATATAATGAACGTACAAAAATGGTGGAGGTAGTGAAATCTAAATTCAAATCCGTAATTCTAGGCGTACCGCAAGGCAGTATACTAGGACCCCCCTTGTTCTTATTGTATATAAATGAGCTTCCAAATATAATTAGCCATCTTTGCGTAATGTATGCTGATGACGCAACTATATTTATTTCAAATGAATTTTCCAATAATGTTATTTACGAAAGTGAAACAAATAGCAAATTAATAACTGTTACTAATTGGTTGCAGTCAATAAATTTAAAAGTCAATGTCTCAAAAACCAAATTGATTCAATTTAGCAATTATAAAAGTAAACCTAATAAATTAAATATAACCATGTCTGATGCAGCGATTGAAGAAGTAAAAGACACAAATTTCTTAGGAGTTACTATAGATCAACATTTAAACTGGAAGGCACATATTGAAAAGATTAATAAAAAAATATCAAGTGCTTGCTACGCATTGTCAGTTCTGTCAGAAACTACAAATCCAAGTGTTACTAGAAATGCTTATTTTGGAAATGTGTACCCACTGTTAACTTATGGTGTCATATATCTGGGGAACTCGACAAATGTACAATCTACATTCATTCTCCAGAAGAGATGTCTTAGGACAATATATAAAATGTATAGAACCGAATCATTAAGAGATGTCTTCAGAACGGAGGGTTTCCTAACACTCACTGGTATTTATATACTCGAATTATGTGTATTTGTTAAAAACAATATGCAATATTTCAATTTCAAATCTCAATCTAAAAGAAACATTCGGAAACAATATAAATATGACATTAATTTACCTGTTATTAACAATATGATGTATTATAAAAGTACCTATGTTACTGCTATTCGTGTGTACAATCAGTTACCGCCAGCAATTAAGAAATTAAATGGAAATATGTTTAAAAATAAATTGAAAAAAATGTTAATTGATAATGTATTTTATAATCTGCATGAGTTTTTTGATAAAAAATCATTTTTGTAAGTACCTAATTTGTAAAAATACTATTGCATATCCGACTTGGGTAGACTGTTGAAACAAGAAATGTAATGTTTAAGAACTTAATATACACAGTTATGCAATAAATATATCTTTATCTTTATCTTTATCTTCGATATTTAAATATGCGCGCGGCCCAGAATAGGACGGTCATCCTCCAGATTTATTAAGACGTATTAGAAGAGGGAAATAGTTAATTGAAACTGTGGTTCCAGCCTTGAACGGGGGGGATAAGTAGTCGAGTTGTAACCAACCTTGCTGACGGGGCATAGTCCTTGCGAGGTGTGTCAAGTTGACACAACTGGTCCAACTGACGATTGTGGACCCACAGTTAGGTCAGGATTGTTTGACAGTCAATGGAGCTTAGTAATTCCGCGATATTTTGAATTTTTTCCTCTGGAGTGTGACCATGAGTTAGGACTACACTTGAACTATTGATTCTTGGACTTTTACCTCCCTCAGGGTCATCCCCTACCGGCGTTGAAAGTTTAGGTTGATTAGTTTAAATTTTCTTTATTAAGCTCCATCTGGGCAGTTGTGAATTTATCACAACTACGTGTTAATAATTAAGGGACAACGTTGGAATCTTTTTGCCGTACCGGTTTTTGGCCAACGAAGTTGGGACAGCAAAACGTTAGCTTATATGGGTGCTTTATGGCACGGGTTAAGGATTAGTGTGACGGACGCTCGGCAGAGTGCCGGAGCTTCGCGGATCGTTTTTGCTGAGCCCAGCTTTCTCTTGTAAGGGAGTGATCCCACATTATATGTTTATACCGGTACGTAGGTCCTTTTCGAGATAGGCATAGGTAGGATTAAAGCAGCGTTTGTCTTGTTTCCTATGGATAAAATGGGGCACCCTGGTAGCCAAATTTATCCAGTGGGGGCGTAGCTGATGTAGAGGCCTTAGTTGAGCCTGCCTTCCGCAAGAATCCTCTTTGGATTATGACATTGGCTGGTTAGACAAACGCTGGTTTCAATTGGAATTTAGAATAGGTGAAAAATTATGACATATAGTCATATTGTTCTATGTCGAGTCAGAGTATAGAATTAGCCCCAGTCTTTGCTTGTGTTATTATATGTGATAGCTTTAATAAGCTAATAAACCAGTTCGTTCAGCGCAGCGATCTTCATATTTATATCACGACAAAGTTTCCCCAAACACACCTCGAAGTCGAGACCTCGCATACATAAAAGATAGTGACCTGCCCACGTATCGTGGTTGGTCACTACAGTACATTGTTATTACACCATGGCCATCCTTAGGCCTTGATAGGTCTTGGTTGACAACGTTGTCAACGAGAAGTTGAAGATGTCTTCGGTCGCCAAGACTGGTGAACTTTCGAAGCTCAAATCGTGTGACCCTTCGACATTCACTCTGATCTATTGTTATAGGCTGGTGTGTTTATATCAAATACTTGTAATAAGGCAGGATAAACAAAGATTCTTGAATATTCTAACAAAAAGAACGTTTTCGATTTAGATTTCGTACAGAAGCGGTTTTTCCAGAATGCTTATTGTCTTGAATAGCCTTCTAACCTATTATTACGTGTAGGTACATTAATTGTAGCATTAAGCTAAAATTCCCAGGAAATAGGTTAAACATTTGGTTTGATTGCTTGACTGTGCAGGGCAATCGAGATTATTGCGCCGGGCGCCCGAAACAAAGAGAAAAAATTTGTTTGCCTCTTTTTTGTGTGAATGTTAAACTAAATTTCATTTGCGACGCAACAAAAACTTTGCCCCGAATTGTAAAGCTTCATAATGGGATACATTTCTACAGACAACAGCGGAAACGGCTCATAAATCTCACCCCCGTCGAAGCCAATGCCTTTGTCTTTAAGCACAATGGTTCACATGTTGGCCGGCCGCCCCTCACAACCCGATTTGTGAATCTTATCAACAAAACTCTTCAATCGCTTCATTGGTACCTATGAGAAGGGTCGGAAGTTGTTATTTTAGATCGTTAACCCACCAAATAAATAATTTAATGGGGCTGACCTTCGACCACTTACCGGTGAGTCGCGACCTTACAAATGTGTCAATGGATAGAGACGTTGACAGAATATACTTAGCACTTTTGAATAATATTCAGGACTTTCTTCCTAACAACAATTTATCTTAGGAACAATATAACCGCGCAGTTTAACGAGACGTTCTGGGGAGGAGAAGACATCCTAATCGCCGCGTCTGATTTCTACCTTGTAAACGTTCACATGAAAAACGAGAACTCAATGATATTATTCACCTACCGGCGAGGCGGTGCCCGGCAATATACACATCTTCTACAATGGACACCACTATGATAGCTGGGTTATGATGAAGTCCTTACATATATTTTCGTACATACATATAGTTTCGGCTATACACGCGTATTTTTACTATTGTAATCTTGTTAGTAGTTTACTGCATAATAACGTTCCAGATGGAAATGGCACGCGAATTTTTGCAAAATGCGCAAACGTGGAGGATGGTTTGTTTGTTTAGGTTTATTGTGCTACTCAGAACATGCCAAGTGGGGACATATGGGCATAAATAGCTTATATAGTCTAGTTTAGTTATGAAGTAGGTATTGTTGACAACTACAAAATGTTTCGTAAAAGCTTAGGTGTAGCAAATATTTTACTCGAATTCAACCCATGTTCTCAGGTTTAGCTTTTTTTTAAAGTACTTGGGACTAGTTACTGTAATTCACGTTTCGGATTAGTTGATTCTGTATGGTTTCAGATATACATGTATTTTTACTATTGTAATCTTGTTTGTAGTTTGCTAGATAATAACATTCATTAGCGGTCATTTGACAGGATGGTTTCTGTGTCCCCCAGACGCTTGACCGGATAAGAGCCGGGCAAGTACAGCTCATAAAATACCGGTTTCAAAAGAACAGCCCCAACTACCTAGCCCGTTAACACCGTGTGAACAATTAGCGTCACTACTGGGTACACCGATAAACTCAAACAAACTCAAACTCAACGCATTTATTTCGGATGAACCGATTACAGGCACTTTTGAATTGTCAGGGAGTCGGTCAGTTGGTCGGAAGGTTGAGGCTAGTTGCCCATTCCAAGGCGTGGATCTCTGTGGAAAGGAGCGGGCGGGAGACTCCACGGACAATCTTTTAAATCAAAATATTGGTTATATCATCCACATTGAAATTAAGTATGTGAGAACAATGTAGAAAGACTTGCACGTTAAAAGCGTCCGCAACAAAAAGATGGGAGTCAAAAGCGATTCAAAAATTAAAATAAGCCGTGGCAGCTAAGAGATGACCAGTCCTTACTGACGGCGCCCGTTCACGAACATGACGATAGCAGGTGAAGTCCTGCATACAACTGTTTATACAATACTTAGAAATCCGCCTTCTGCTGCAATTGCCCAGACTTGAGTGTTGCAACGTGGAACGTCCGCGGGGCCTCAAAACCAGCTAAAAAAAAAAAACATTGACGCTGAACTTTCTGCTAGGAGCATCCACATAGCCTGCCTACAGGAAACAGGTATGAACGTAGGAATGTACAACTCAAATCATTACAAATGGCACCTATCTGCAACCGCAGGTAAAGCACACCGGGGACTTTTAATCAGAAAGGATGCCCAAATTGAAACAAACAACAAGAAAAAGGATCCCGATGCGATGTCAATTACTCAGAGTCGGTATGGGAAGTGACAATCCTGTCCCTCTTTATATAATCAACTCTCACATCAACAGTTGTACCGATCAAGCAGCCAGATCTTTCACAGGGGTATTAAACTTCATTAGACAAAAACCAAGGAAATGTACGCTAGTTATCCTAGGCGAATCGAGCTTTACAAAGCGATGCCCCAAATATTACAGGAACCTGTCGCCAAACATATGAACAAAGCCTGGACACAGAACGAAGCACCCGACACATGGTTAGAGACAGTGCAGGTACCAATTCCCAAAAATAATAACCCTAAAGATACGAATGACTATCGCCGCATATCGATTTGCAATACAGGATTTAGAATTTACGCTTCTTACTTATAAAAAATAAAAAAAAATAAAAATAGACGAAATAAATAATAAAGCAGGAAAAGCACAATTAAAAAACGTCAACAAGCCACTAGAAACGCGAAGTCACTGGTACTATTCATAATAAACTCAAAGGTGGACTGGAAATTAGCCAGACTTATGTACCGAATGGTGATTGTGCCTTGTATGATACACGGTTTGAAAGTATGCCGGCACTCACTAAAGCTAACCGGTCAATACTGAGAAAATATGAGAACAGTTATCATGAGAGACTTGATTAACCCAATTATTGATTGAGACTTGATTGACTTGATTGACGCTAGAAATAAACCAATACAAAAGAAAATGCATGAAATCTTACGACGGAAAAACCGTAACTAAAAGCATCAAGAACCACAGGATGTGCTATCTCGTACATGTTCACAGGCGCCGCGAAACGCACAGCAATGCAGTACAAGGCCAAATCCAAAAAAGTCGGCCGACCTATTTACACATGAAATGACAACCTAAAACAGGACATGACTTACTTCAATAAGGACATCAATTTTTGGATGGACACGGCTGATGAACGAGACAAGATTAAGAAGGCTGCTAGCGAGATCTACAAGAAACCTGAAACGGATAGCAGCGAGACCTCAGACGAAGATTTTGGAAACAGCAACACGTAATACAGCATAGCAGTAACTCCGCCAAAAGATTCACCAGTGTAGCCGGACTTGAAACGACTTAGCGGCGACGTTGTTAAAAGATGCCCCATCCATAGATAAATATTACCCATCTCTCCAATATTCCAATGTTTACTCTAGGGTGCAGTCTCGGTAGACTCTAATAATCCTTTCATATCCTAAGGGCACGTCTTCCCTACCATTACCGCGCCCCCCGGTCTACTCCTTGATATGCAATGGCCTATGTAGCCCCATGAAACATGAGGCTACAGGGGCTAGTGTGAATCTTTGGGTTCATTCGAGTAATCGAGTCTGGTTAAACCACGCTGGGATCGGTGCATTTCATTCATTTATTCATTCAGCAAGCAATAAGATTTCACACATTACACGTAAATTTACAACTAACTGGGTCAATATCAACAGATCAATTTTTTTGCAACTGACGCACCATACTGAAAAAAATGAGGACCCATCTGTCAGAAAAAAATGATTCGAATCACGAAATAAAAAGGTAAAAAATCGACCAGAATCAATGAAAAACGGAAAAAGGTTGACATTAAAGAACCAAAAAGTTTTGACATGCAGAGTTATGCTGCAGTAGGTAAATAATGTAGGACAGCCTGTCGAGCAGTGAACACCTTTAGAAACTGTCGCACGTTCCGTATAGCTGTGTCGTGAACCTACAGTTTGGGAATAGCTAGTGTGATTAATTTGATCGTGAATTGTAATTTGATTTGAACTGCAAACAGTTTTTCTATTGCGCAATACCTAACACTACCCATAGTGCGCCCACAGTACCTATTTAAAATATGGCTGACGATAACTAGAGAGATGTACCTTCTCCGTCGTATTATTATTGCACGTAAATAACCTAATAACCGTAATAACTTATATTACGGTTATTTATGTGCAATAATAATATTTACTTTAAAAAAATAACTAACTAATACTTATAACAGCTAGTTATTTTTCTAGTTGGGTTATGTTAGGCAAATCAAGCGTTACAGTGGGCCTTAAGGAATTTCCCTCGCAATAATTATGTATATAAATTAAATAGATAAACTGAGAGTTGAAGTCAACCCATGTCAAGTCGCAAGGTGCACTTTTATCGTTTTGCAGATGACCTTTCACGTTGGGACAAACCGATGCGTAAGAGATTGTTTACAAAAATATTTCAATAACATTCGCGATATGAAGAAATTAAGTAAGCTTCACTTAATTGTAACCGGTCGTGTAAAATTGTCGTGTCTGTCGCACGCGCATATCGCATACTTACAACAATGTTTTCTAAAACTTTATTAGTATTTTTTGTAGTATGCTTCTTAACGAATTTCGCACGTGAGTATTGTGTTGTTTATTTTATTGATGGTAACTAAACAATCACTTCAATAGCAGGCATTTTTTTAAATATTTAATATAACTTTATTTATTTATACAGGCACTAAATTAACTAACAAACTATTAAAAAATATATAATAACCTACCCTAACTAAAACTATTAACAAACTAAAATATGGCGTCGAAGAATTCCTCCGCATCGCTGTCGACTGGTAATGTATCCAAAAGACTAGCGGCATTGCCACGTTGTATGGCAATGCTTAGCCTCTGGCCAAGGTGTTTAAATTAAAATTAATTTGATGACTTTTTTCTTATTCGTAGATGGGCAAAGAGATAAAATGTTTTTCCGTGAGGACTACAGATATTTACAAACAACGGAGAGTTTATATAAGATTCACACGTCACGACAGACTTGGGCTGAGGCCAAGCGAGTGTGTGCTCTTGAAGGAGCCACTTTTTTCTACCCAGACAACAGAGATGAAGCTGACGCTGTGATATCACTTTGGAAGAATATCCAGCCTAATATCCCATGGGCGTTTGTTGGGTTGTCAGACATCATATCTGAAGGAGTATTTGAAACCGTTGACGGTACGTTTCTAATTCTAATATGTTTCTATATTCCCCTAATTGTTAGGTGCCCGGTTGATGGCAATAGGCTCGCCCCCTATTACATGGGACTTAACATAACTGGCGAAATGTGGGTGTATTATGTACTTATATATTTTTTAAATTCATTCTGTACTCGTTCATTTGTCATGAACGCTGAGGAGTGTTTTAAAATACATACATACTTACCTAGAAAACTAGTCATGTATTACCTGCTTATGCAAACATACCGGTTAATTGGGCTTTTTTTGGGAATGTCATCTCGCAGGTCAATCTAGGAGGTTGTCGGATGCTTAACCGGAGTTTGCTGTGGGTGCCTCAAAAAATTAAGGAATCCAGCCAGGGCATAAAACTTAAAAACTAAGTGACTACACGCTAAGGGCACCCCCTGTGGGGTACGGAACTCGGCTTAGGGCTTCGCTGAGGGAAGACAGCAAGGGACAGGCTGGATCGGATTGATATTATTTTAGGACGAGTTTAAAGCTACAGGCTTCAGCGGCGCGGGCTGGCTTTTGCAAAGGTCGGGGCGGAAAATTGGGCCTTAATCTTTTTAATGTATATTTCATATTTCTAGGAAAATCGGTCTCCGAGGTCTATAACCAATGGCAGCGAGGTGAGCCGAACGATGTGGGTGGTAACGAGGACTGTGTGCACCTGAACCTACAAGGAAACATGAATGACATCCCGTGTGATGGAAAGTCTTACTTCATTTGCAAAAAGAGCCTCCTCTCACTAGAGTGGAATTATCACTGCAATATGTCCAATTTAGGTATGTTTTAATCTCTGTCGGTACTTACCTAGAGTTATCTAAATGGTGCAATAGAGGTTCTCATTGCTAAATTTTGTCTGCGGGCGGAGCAGAATTACAGTGGATATAGTACAGAATCACACACAATTACAGTTAACGTTAACCGTAACCAGAGCTGTAGTTTTTTGTATGCTTCTTAGAAAATGTAGTACTTACGTTTACTACAATTTAATTACTTTTTTTTAGATTACACTTTTGATGAGGATATTGGCAAATGTTACAAGCTGCACTCAACTCCATTGAACTGGATGGAGGCACACGCCACGTGTCGCGCGGAACAATCCTACCTGGCTGTGATCAGTAATCAGTTGGAAGCGGATTATCTTGCAAACTTCACGGTGTCTGCATCGAATCAAAGAGTCGGAGGGGACTACTTTAGAGGAATATATCATGTGGGCTTCCATAACAGATTGCACGAAGGCTGGCAGACAGTTAGAGGTACGTGAGTGTGTGTCCGGTACCGAGTTCCACGACTGAAGCCGCAGTCAAATAATAATTTAAAAAAGCTGTGTTGCATAACTTAATTTATTCGCATCTGGAATTCACATGGTGTAATTTAAATAACTCAAAATTTTAGACCCAACAAATTTTAGACCCAACTAATTTTAGACCCAACAAATTTTAGACCCAACAAATTTTCATGCACATTGTTGTTGATGATAGTGATCCTAATATTACCTATATAAGTTATGTCGTTGATTTACATTGTTTTGACTAATAATTTCGTTTTCAGGAACACCGATGACTGTAGATGCCAGCACCTGGTGGGACAACCACCAGCCGAACGGAGATTGTCATGAGCACTGCGGCTCCATGTTCTACACAGGACGCCTGAACATTGTCAACTGTGATACGAAGAGCTTCTTCGTTTGTGAACATGAAGTAGACAGCTCGATCTTAGCCCTAGAGGAAATTAATTCGAGAAAATAAAAATATACCTACTGTATTTAAATAATTTAAATATATATATATATATATTACTAGCTTTTGCCCGCGGCTTCGCCCACGTGGATGTCAATACTTCCCTATTCGAATCAGATTTTGATCACAAGTTCATGGGTTTTAATTTTTTTGCACGGAACCCTAATTATTTTCTAAAATAAAAGTAACATATGTTATTGCTTATAACATCTGCTATCTGCCAGTGAAAGTCCCGTCAAAATCGGTCCAGCCGTTTTGGAGATTAGCCGGTACAAACAGACAGACAGACGGAGAAGACAGACCGACAGACAGACAGACAAAAAATTAAAAAAAATGTGTTTTTGTTATAAGTACCGTTTATACTTTCATATTATTATACATTTAGTAAAAAGCTGTTATTTTGACATTACAAACAGACACTTCAATTTTATTTTATATGTATAGATTTCCGTGTCGTAGTTTATATTATCATCTCTGACATCGACATTTCAACTGTCACTGTCTTCGGATAGGTTTTCAGAAATAACGAGTCTTTAATGAGCTGTAATTCAAAAGAGGCCAGTATCAAATAGATTGGATAAACGTATGCAACATTGTAATAATTTATTATTGACAACTTGTTAGTCAACCTGCAACCTCTATGGATATGACTATTTCCGATTATTAGTAATTTATCATCTTGTTTACGAGCATGCGTTTAATCGTGAAGTGTGAATAGTGGCTCATCAATTAAAGTCCGTGACTGGACAGTGCTGTTTTCAAAATTGAAAAAGGTGGCTGCCATTTTCAACCGACTTAAAAAAGGAGGAGGTTCTGAGTTCGTCGGAATCTTTTTTTTTATGTGTGTTCCCCGGTTACTCGAAGACGGCTGGACCGATATGGAAAATCCTTTTTTTTTGTTTGATAGGATATACTTTCCAGGTTCCATTGTCATCAGGTCAGGATCTGATGATGGGATCCTTGAGAAATTGAGGGAACTCTTCAAATATTATAGGCACACCTATAGCGATCTGAGTATTTTTATAGTAACTTGTGCATTTGCTCACATCATTTGGTGAAATGAAACTGATGATGAAGACCACACATGGTCACCGGAACAACTCAATAATAAGAACATATTTCACGGGTTGCGATTCGATTACTTTAAAAATGATTGCTAAGCAATATAAGCTCGTTACAATGTATATGGTGAAGTGGAGCTGATGGTAAAGTACTAGGAGAACTCCTCAACAATGAACGTCCCTGCATCGGGAAAAGCAATATTTTATAAAAGGTGATGACGACCCACTAAAAAGTGAAAAATAAAAAACCTTTTTTGAAAGAAAAAATAACCAACTTTCAAAAAAAAAAAACACTACAAAGTGAAAACTAACTTTAATTTCGGAAGTCGGTGGCAGTAACCTAAAATACAGATCCAAAGACACCGACTTCCGAAATTAAAGTTATGTTCCACTTTGTAGTGTTATTTTTTGAAGTCGTTTGTTTTTTTTGCAAAAATGTTTTTTGTTTTTCTTTTATTTCAGAGCCAATTGATTTGAAAACCGATTTATGAGTATTGAGTGAGCGTGCGTGGGTGCGAGGGGGTGTTCTTTTGTAGCTTTTAGTAATTACACTTAGTCACATGCGTATGTATGGTGTGTACCTGTTGTGCATGGATTTTGAAAGCAATCGGCCCAAAGAAAATGGCGGGCACAAGAAATAGTAGGTAATTAATATAGAAAAAGCTTTAAACATTTTAGACTCCAGAGCTACATGCATCTTTCTACATATAACCTCTGATACGAGACATCCTCTCAGTATGTTTTGGAAAACGGGCCTTTACATTATGGGCAATATCTTTTGGCAATGAGAAAGAAGCATACGTAATGTAGCGAAAAAAATAATCAGGAAAAACACTTTTTCGCCGAAACACGTTTAATTTTGTTATATAGAAAATAGGAAAAACATGGGAATTTAGTATAAAAAGTAAAAAAAAAACGAATATTTAAGGTATTAAAAAGTTGCTGGTTGATTTATAAAAAAAAAGAAGAAAAATAGCAGAGAACTTTGGTCCGCTAGGGTGAAGTACCTACGCGAATATCGAAAGAAAAATAAACGTCCTAACGGGTCGATTGCAATCGCTATTAGGCAACGCTCCCAAAATAAACCGTAAAGGAAAAAAAGATCAGAGAACCAAGGTATCTCGCATTTTACGGGTTTGAAAATTTAAAATAAAATAGTGAACGAATTAAAAATTAGCAGAGAGTTACTAACTACGTTACTTAACTAGTATGTAAAAATTTCGTAAAAATTCGTCGTCCAACGTAATTACGTCCAGCGAGGTGTCATAGACTGCAGGAGCTGGCTCTCTGGCTCAGGAGTTGGCGTTGGTTGTGTGACCTTCGCAGCAGGGTGCGGCCATATACTCGGCGTTGACCAACGATGTCAAGCGTTATTTTGGGCCAGAAACTGGAGGCCGAAAGACGGCCTGTTCTAAACTGATTAATCTAGGAAAAATACAGGTGAAACCTCCTGACTTTTGAGTCAGGAGGTTTCATCTTAATTTTTCCTAGATTATTCCATGGAGTATTGAATTCATACTTGAAAAAAACGTTCCGAAGGTAAAAGATAGGACGACAAGGATAGCAATTTGCTATTTTTATATAGCAAACAATAAGATTTCACACATTACACGTAATTTTACAACTAACTGGGTCAGTATCAACAGATCAATTTTTTTGCAACTGACGCACCATACTGAAAAAAATGAGGACCCATGATCTGTCAGAAAAAAATTATTCGAATTACGAAATAAAAAGGTAAAAAATCGACCAGAATCAATGAAAAACGGAAAAAAGGTTGACATTAACCGGGTAAGCCTAATACGCGATGACTTCCAAAGTTAAAAAGAACCAAAAAGTTTTGACATGCAGAGTTATGCTGCAGTAGGTAAATAATGTAGGACAGCCTGTCGAGCAGTGAACACCTTGAGAAACTGTCGCGTGTTCCGTATAGTTGTGTCGTGTACCTACAGTTTGTGAATAGGTAGTGTGATTAATTTGATCGTGAATTATAATTTGATTTGAACTGCAAACAGTTTTTCTATTGCGCAATGACCAACACTACCCATAGTACGCCCACAGTACCTAATTAAAATATGGCTGACGATAACTAGAGAGATGTACCTTCTCCGTCGTATTATTATTGCACGTAAATAACCTAATAACCGTAATAACTTATATTACGGTTATTTATGTGCAATAATAATATTTACTTTAAAAAAATAACTAGCTAATACTTATAATAGCTAGTTATTTTTCTAGTTGGGTTATGTTAGGCAAATCAAGCGTTACAGTGGGCACTAAGGAATTTCCCTCGCAATAATAATGTATATAAATTAAATAGATAAACTGAGAGTTGAAGTCAACCCATGTCAAGTCGCAAGGTGCACTTTTATCGTTTTGCAGATGACCTTTCACGTTGGGACAAACCGATGCGTAAGAGATTGTTTACAAAAATATTTCAATAACATTCTGAACCTATTAAAGCGATATGAAGAAATTAAGTAAGCTTCACTTAATTGTAACCGGTCGTGTAAAATTGTCGTGTCTGTCGCACGCGCATATCGCATACTTACAGCAATGTTTTCTAAAACTTTATTAGTATTTTTTGTAGTATGCTTCTTAACGAATTTCGCACGTGAGTATTGTGTTGTTTATTTTATTGATGGTAACTAAACAATCACTTCAATAGCAGGCATTTTTTTAAATATTTAATATAACTTTATTTATTTATACAGGCACTAAATTAACTAACAAACTATTAAAAAATATATAATAACCTACCCTAACTAAAACTATTAACAAACTAAAATATGGCGTCGAAGAATTCCTCCGCATCGCTGTCGACTGGTAATGTATCCAAAAGACTAGCGGCATTGCCACGTTGTATGGCAATGCTTAGCCTCTGGCCAAGGTGTTTAAATTAAAATTAATTTGATGACTTTTTTCTTATTCGTAGATGGGCAAAGAGATAAAAAGTTTTTCCGTGAGGACTACAGATATTTACAAACAACGGAGAGTTTCTATAAGATTCACACGTCACAACAGACTTGGGCTGAGGCCAAGCGAGTGTGTGCTCTGGAAGGAGCCACTTTTTTCTACCCAGACAACAGAGATGAAGCTAACGCTGTGATATCACTTTGGAAGAATATCCAGCCTAATATCCCATGGGCGTTTGTTGGGTTGTCAGACATCATATCTGAAGGAGTATTTGAAACCGTTGACGGTACGTTTCTAATTCTAATATGTTTCTATATTCCCCTAATTGTTAGGTGCCCGGTTGATGGCAATAGGCTCGCCCCCTATTACATGGGACTTAACATAACTGGCGAAATGTGGGTGTATTATGTACTTATATATTTTTTAAATTCATTCTGTACTCGTTCATTTGTCATGAACGCTGAGGAGTGTTTTAAAATACATACATACTTACCTAGAAAACTGGTCATGTATTACCTGCTTATGCAAACATACCGGTTAATTGGGCTTTTTTTGGGAATGTCATCTCGCAGGTCAACCTAGGAGGTTGTCGGATGCTTAACCGGAGTTTCCTGTGGGTGCCTCAAAAAATTAAGGAATCCAGCCAGGGCATAAAACTTAAAAACTAAGTGACTACACGCTAAGGGCACCCCCTGTGGGGTACGGAACTCGGCTTAGGGCTTCGCTGAGGGAAGACAGCAAGGGACAGGCTGGATCGGTTTGATATTATTTTAGGACGAGTTTAAAGCTACAGGCTTCAGCGGCGCGGGCTGGCTTGTGCAAGGGTCGGGGCGGAAAATTGGGCCTTAATCTTTTTAATGTATATTTCATATTTCTAGGAAAATCGGTCTCCGAGGTCTATAACCAATGGCAGCGAGGTGAGCCGAACGATGTGGGTGGTAACGAGGATTGTGTGCACCTGAGCCTACAAGGAAACATGAATGACATCCCGTGTGATGGAAAGTCTTACTTCATTTGCAAGAAGAGCCTCCTCTCACTAGAGTGGAATTATCACTGCAATATGTCCAATTTAGGTATGTTTTAATCTCTGTCGGTACTTACCTAGAGTTATCTAAATGGTGCAATAGAGGTTCTCATTGCTAAATTTTGTCTGCGGGCGGAGCAGAATTACAGTGGATATAGTACAGAAATCACACACAATTACAGTTAACGTTCGAATCAGTTTTTGTATTTCGGACTTTATTCTGATTAATTCGAAATTGACAATGTTTTAACGTCAGTTTTTGTATTAAGAACTTTATTTGATTGTAAAGACGATATAAGTACAGCTCTGCGGAGCAATTGCGGAAGACATTTTGGGCGGAGTTCACTGACTTTTGAATCAACTGTTTAGATATTTAATCAGTTCTTTCCTCAGGAAAATTGACATAAACCAACTGTTTAAATACCTAACCGGTGGTTTGAATGTTGGTGAACACAGGCTTTACAGTAAGAATCGGTTTCATTTTGACAGTTCAACAACATTCATTGCGTTAATTACATTGTTGAGCAGACAAAAATTTTTGAATATATGAAGAAATAGATTAGCAGTAAGCTTCAAAATCTTTCAGATTGGGACTGATAGTGTCTTATGCAATTACGGTGCTGGTCACACTGACGCGACGCAAATACCTCGTGGGACGCGAGCTTCGGTTATATTAATGATTAGAAAGCCACGCGACTATACACGCTAGTTTAGACACCTCTATACAAGTAAGTTGAAACAATCTGCGCGAGCGCATTTCGTCCCGCGTCCCGCTAGAGATTCGCTTCAGTTTAACCAGAGCTGCAGTTTTTTGTATGCTTCTTAGCAAATGTAGTACTTACTCATACGTTAACTACAATTTAATAACTTTTTTTTTTAGATTACCGTTTTGATCAGGATATTGGCAAATGTTACAAGCTGCACTCAACTCCATTGAACTGGATGGAGGCACACGCCGCGTGTCGTGCGGAACAATCCTACCTGGCTGTGATCAGTAATCAGTTGGAAGCGGATTATCTTGCAAACTTCACGGTGTCTGCATCGAATCAAAGAGTCGGAGGGGACTACTTTAGAGGAATATATCATGTGGGCTTCCATAACAGATTGCACGAAGGCTGGCAGACAGTTAGAGGTACGTGAGTGTGTGTCCGGTACCGAGTTCCACGACTGAAGCCGCAGTCAAATAATAATTTAAAAAAGCTGTGTTGCATAACTTAATTTATTCGCATCTGGAATTCACATGGTGTAATTTAAATAACTCAAAATTTTAGACCCAACAAATTTTAGACCCAACTAATTTTAGACCCAACAAATTTTAGACCCAACAAATTTTCATGCACATTGTTGTTGATGATAGTGATCCTAATATTACCTATGTAAGTTATGTCGTTGATTTACATTGTCTTGACTAATAATTTCGTTTTCAGGAACACCGATGACTGTAGATGCCAGCACCTGGTGGGACAACCACCAGCCGAACGGAGATTGCCATGAGCACTGCGGCTCCATGTTCTACACAGGGCGCCTGAACATTGTCAACTGTGATACGAAGAGCTTCTTCGTTTGTGAACATGAAGTAGGCAGCTCGATCTTAGCCCTAGAGGAAATTAATTCGAGAGAATAAAAATATACCTAGTGTATTTAAATAATAATATATATATATACATATATATATATATACATATATATATATGTATATATATATATATATATATATATATATATATTACTAGCTTTAGCCCGCGGCTTCGCTCGCGTGGAGGTCGGAAATTATCCTCAGAGTCTGTCTAAAATCGCCGTCGCTACCACCATAATTCCGTGATACTTTGGTTGCTCTTGTTAAAATGTCTTTGATAGGTCGATTTATTCCTTCGATTAAGTACACTTTTGTAGGACATCGTACATTAATTCCAAACCAACGGTTTACATTGCTGCAACCTTCGTCCCCGCTCGCTGTTTTTACTAATGGTACAAACTGGCATTTCCTCATGAGCTAATCGATATGAGTGTGACTATGAGGTAACGGTCGATAAAATTATATTTCAAAGCAGTAAAATTCTGGGTTTGCCACTCGATTTTAAGAATTAATTATCGTGCGTACATATTCACTTATGTTTAATCGGGTGATATCGGCCTCTTACTCATTCATTCCAAAAGTTCGGAATTGTGTTTTAATCATTTCTCATTCCATATTGCACATAATTTGTATATATTTTTATAATCACCTTTTAAAACCCTACATTTTGATACCCCCCTCGATAGGTTTGGGAGTTTTTTTTGAAAACATACATTTTGGCGCTAAAAATCCTCCATTTTGATTTTTGTAATTTTAATATACCCAGTGGTACTCGCGCAATAATGACGAATCTAACGACATGTCATTCGTAAAAATCAGTTCAGCCGTTTAGTAGTTACGATCAACATAGGGACGGATATACATGGCTCAACTATGGGGTCATGCTGTGGGGTAACTCACAAAGCATATTTATCTTACAAAAAAAGTTAATCAGAATAATAACCAACATAGAACAAACAGACAGCTGTAAACCACACTTCCAAAAACATAAAATACTCACACTTCCCTGTTTATATATTTTAGAATTATGTAAATTTATCAGAAAACATCAAGATTACTGCACCACTTGCGAAGATACGCAAAAAAGATACACTTTTAGACATAACAAAAACAAAATAAAAATCTCTCCTAAATTTTTGCGTGCCCGACAGGGTCCATATTGATCTGTAACTTGTTTTTTACCATCTCTGTAACACATGGAATGCAATAAAAAATTGAGTATTGAGTACATATAATACATACATACAGGTCAAACATATAACCCTCCTTTTTTGGCTTCGCCGCAATCGGGGTAAAATGCCCTATTGCTCCATTTTGAATCTCTGATGATGATGATGAAATTATAGCTCTGGCCACCACTGAGGCGAATGCTGCGCGGGATGGGGGCGTAATTAAGTCACGCCAATAGTGTCATCTAATTGTATGAAGCGTCCATCCACCTGGCGCGAATAGTTAGTTGACCTCCCAATAATTCAAATAATAGACGCCCCTTTCCCTAATAATTAATGATGCGAAAGCGTCAAGCTAGATCGAAACATTCAGTAGAACAAAGTGGTTTGTTCATTTCGCAACCTGTATAGAGGTATAGGTTGCGAATTGAACAGACCACTTGTACTCGTTGATCACAAGTAGAGACGTGTTCTGAATGTTTGCCATCAACCACGGACCTCTGCATGGTCTTTGCACGCCAGCAGAGTCCCTTGTACAGCTAGTATTGATAATTTTCTTTTAATTTAAGATAGGTTTGCTCTTGACTCTAGTCTAGGTCAGAGATGACAGAGACTAAGTCGACGATGGAGCGAGCTTACCCAGAAGAAGCCTGTTAACTCTCACTTGGAAGAGATCGGGGTTGTATACGTTCGGAAACACAGACGCAGGCAGAGAGTTCCACTCCTTTGCTGTACGCATCACAAAAGACATTTGGAAACGCTTAGTGCGAATTGGTGGAATAGCAACTAGGTAGGGATGGTAACCTGCAGTGCGTCTAGATGTCCGATGGTAGAAGGGGCAGGCGGAATGAGGTCGTGGAGTTCTCGAGCACACTCACCGAAGTACAATCTGTAAAAGACCGACAAGCAGGCAACCTTGCGGCGATGAGCCAAGCTGTGAAGCTTGGCATCCACCAGTCTTACGTCACCAATGAGCCTCTTAGCTTTGCGTTCCACCGAATCAAGCGCGGCAAGTTGGTATTTAGCTGAGCCATCCCAATGCAATAAAAAGGCCGATATGTTGTTTTACGAGTACATGTGGGGAATTCCAGTTTTTTCGACTAATAAGAGATAAAGCTTTGTGATATAAATTGATGTGATAACCTTAAGGTTACTGAAGCCATTTCAAGAGTCACGGTCGCGGTTTCACGACAACGAATCTGACAAAATGTTCGAACTCTGCCAGGTTCGCTCCCGCCACCTGGTGATCGCAGGTTTTAATGTGATTTTCTAATTTAAAACAAAAATTCTCTTATTGAAAACAACTTTATTAACAACGTTAAATTATCATAATAATAAAATGGGTAGGCAATCATAAGTACCTACCTACCTACTTAAAGATAACATAATTGTAAATAAAGTCTGTATAATGAACCTATAAAGGCGCTTGATCACCGGGAGCATTCGCCTGCAATGTTACAATCCAAAATTCCACTGTACTTTGCAAGTAGACTGCGCAGGTCATCCACTGCTCGGAAATGTAGAGAAATAATTGAAACCAGCAGGATAGGTTAACACATATAATTAAATAGGTAGAAGTAACACGAGCAGACACCCATCAGGAAGGTGTACGGAGTACAGGCGTGATGTTATATGTTTTTTTAAGTAACATGACTAAGTCGCAGGTAAAGGTTACATTATAGGCGAATGTTCCCGGTGAGGGAGCGCCATAAGAGAAAAGTTAACCTGCTACTTATTTATATTTGACGGCACAGCAAGTGGCGCCATCTAGTTCTGCCCACTATTGAAGTTACCGAAAACATAGGATAAGACTGACACTGGCTGATTACTGTCACTCTAGGAGTAGGGTTGCATCGATGGTTGCGTGGCCTCTGTCTTCTGATTTCAAATGATGTCAGGGGAGCCGCTGTCGTACCACGCCCTCAATGAACTGCTATATTCCGGCACAATACTGACGATATTGAAGCTGCTGAACCATTAGTGCGATGGCCACTTCTGATAAAGGCTATTATGTGCCGTTATATTCTTTATTTTGATAAATGTAAACTGAAGAACATCTGTTGGCTAGGTGACAAAATAAAAGAGAAAATAATTTTGCAATCAGCTATTGCCCTTTATTTTGCGGAATCCATGATCCATGGTACGTTTTCACTGCACGAGAATCAGTTCGAAATGATTTTTAATGCTTGTTCGAACACATTGCTGAAAGCATTAGAAAACCGGCCTAGTGCATGTCGGACCACGCACAGTGTAGGGTCCGCAGTTAGAATGAATATGTACGCATGCACACTGTACCTATTGTTTTTATCGACCGCGAAAATAAGTTTGTATTTTATAGTATTTCTCGGAAAAACTATAGAAAACAAAGTTATTTCTGCGGTTGAAACTGAAAATATAACATCCCTATCTCAAAAACGATTGACTTAAATAGCAGTCTTTTAGAAACATCGTATTTTTTAAATTATGGGACTCAACACCCCACGCGTTTAAGTGCATTGATTTTTTTTCATCCCTCGGTCACAAAAATGTATGTCGTAATTTCACTACACCTTGTTTAGCGGCAAACAGAACAGAATACACCTTCATTCGGACTGAGGGACGGACAAACAGACGGAGATGACGAAATTATAAGGGTTCCGTGTTTTTCATTGGATACGGAGCCCTAAAAAGCTCCGTAAGTAGTTTTTTCCACCGCGTTAGAATGTGGGGTAATACTTAATTTGCGCAAATGTTTCAAAATTAATCACTTCATTTTTTGTCATATTTTGATCTGGTCCCCAAGTTGCTTTTCGTACAATGATGAGTGCATGGTAACATGGTAATTAGTTAATATTCAGTAATTTCGGTAGAATCGTGCACAAACAAACCGACAACAACAGGTTTAACTCCCAATTATGCGTAATTTAATGTAGGTAGCTTATCGCCAAAACGTTTTTTAATTGGAGAGTTTAGTGACCTCTACATTTCAGGATCGGTATACATGCTGAATTTTTAAGATGCATATCATGCCGTTACGATTCTTATACATACGTAAGTGTGCGTAGAATTAAGGAGTTTTATAGAAAAAATTCAGAACGGCTCCAATTGAGGCATGCTGATCCCGTGCAGCGATTATACCTTAAATCATTCCTAAGTAGTAGTTTTAATCACAACTGTATGAAAAATAAGGAAAAGAAAAAAAGAAAATTGTAATTCGCCACAGACTAAAAGGCGCACAATACAGGGTGTAAAAATACCCATCCCAAAGCCGCCATCTACGCATTCTGCACATCAAACTAAGTAGTCATCAAAATAATTGCTGGGAAATGAATTTTATTTCTGGTGGCAATATCGCTGTAAAATAAAAGATAAGAATATTTTATTTCCAACATTTGTTTCTTACTAGTAACGCTAACGCTGGGTAGACACGTTTTATTTTCTCCCTGAGTTCCCGTTTCAAAAATTCACCCTGTATATGTTATTTTTGAGACAGGCGAGAACTGCAGAGCGTAAACTCTCATTATATAAGCCTCACTTTATTATAAGCGTTTAGATATTGTCGTGTCTGCTCCAAGAGACGTATGTCATATAGGTTACAACAATGTTTTCTAAAACTTTATTAGTCTTTCTTGTAGTGTACTTTTCATCGGATTTCTCACGTGAGTACTGTGTCGTAAATGTTTTTATAATTTATATTAATTAAGCCTTGGAAAACCTTCATAAATGCTATCTTATTAACTACTTTTTAATTGTATTCACGACTCTGTCCATTTGAAACATCGATAGGTGAATAATAATTAGTATCTTATGAGTTGACAAAGCTACGCAGTAAAATATTCCGCGATAATGTCTCCTCTTAGATACCGCATCCACACCGTAAAATTCACCGTAAAATTATGCACTTTAATTGGGTTATTGTTTCATAAATCCTTAAGCTTCTGTTTTTTTGTTTGAAATAAAGATGTGTTATATATATTATAGTATCCTGTTTTTATATTTCTATGAGAGTATCTGATTTATCAAGCAACGCAGTAAAATCCTCCCCAGCAAAATTAATGTCGCTTTTAAATTCCACCCCATAAGACAAACATCCTTTGAACATCAACGAATTCTTTACATTTTGTTAATATTTAAGGATGTTTATATGTACATCTACGTACCTATAAACATTATAAACACGCTTAGTACTTAAAACATTTACTTAGCGCTGAGTTTTCAATCGTCAGATAACTTTTTTCTGGAGAATAAACGTGGCGGACTGGTAATATTTTAGTTCTATTGGTACAGTAGGCCACACGTCAGTGGATCTTTTTGTTGATGTACTCTTCAAAATTCAAGTTTGGGTTGTTTGATAATATTAGACAGGTAGTAAGGTACTTATTAGGTTTTTATAAAAAATAGATAAGTTTGTAGTCACAAAAATGTCAATCGTTCTCAAATATGTCTGTTATCTTTATTGTAGATGGACAAAGGGATAAAAAGTTTTTCCGGAAGGACTACACTTATATAGAGTCAGAAGAGAGTTTCTACAAGATCCACACGACAGCACAGAGTTTTGCTGATGCCAAGCGAATGTGTGCTCTCGAAGGAGCCAGTTTGTTCTACGCAGAAAACAAAGATGAAGCCAACGCTGTTATATCGTTTTGGAACAAAACGCAGCCTAACATACCGTGGGTGTTCGTGGGGCTGTCGGACATAATGGCTGAAGGATTATTTGAGACCATTGACCGTACGTATCTACGTATTATAAATATTCACTTTGCCAAGTAGCATTAAACAAAAAACAAATTTTTGGGAACGACTTTAACTATTTTTAATATTATTATAGTAAAATCAAGAAAATAAAAAAATCTTATTATTAAAATTATATATTACATTATTATGTATAGACAGATCGATATAGAACACTCTTACTCTGTAAGTATGATATATAAATTAATAATTTTGATACGTTGTAGTGATTGTGTATTTAATAACAAATACACAATCGATACATCATCGAAAAAGAACGTTTCCCAATATAAAACTTTACTGTAGAATACAGAACTTAAATTGCGGATAAATAATTTCACTCTGCACTTAACACTTCTTTACATCACCACGTTCGCGTATTTATCTTGTCTGTTCGACGTCCGCATGTCATGTCTCTGCAGGGATCCAGCAAAATTTCAGCGTCGGGTATACTTACCCGACACATGCTGAGCTGGACTCCCATTTGGTACAACCTTGAGACAAATCGGCCACTTTGTATATTCGATAAAGGGAACTAAGTCTGCCCTCAAATATCTGTATATCAGACTGTAAGCGCTGTGTATCAATTTCATAGATGTTTTTGCTGTCTTCTAATTTGATTTGATAATTGTTTAATTCATTGATTAGATCAACACGTTCTTTTCTCCTTGGATTTTTTTTGGAAAGGTGTTTTTCTTGTTTCCTAATTTGATTACAATTTTTTAATTATTCTATTCAGTTTTGCATATTTTTTCATGTTCTTGTTACTTACTTTATAACTATAATTCTATTTCGGCAAGGAATCTTCAGTAAGATAAATAGTAACTACGGAATGAGGGTTACAATTAGTATTTAATAATTCATTATACATATATGTAAATGTTTATTTTCCTTAGCCTGAGTACATTCTTTTTTTTTCTCTAATTGGATAATACGACTATTAGCATGAATTAATTCATCTTCTAGGTCCCTAACTTTGCTTAAAGTCTCCTCATTCAATTTACTACAGTTGCTGAAATCATCCGTGACCACCTTCGGTTGATCGCGTTCATCAACAACATCCAGATATTGCTGATGTACGTCTACTAGCTCCCGCTTAAGGCTTGAGTTTTGGTTAACTATCTTCTTGACTTCCTCCTCACTTTCATCATTCTCCTCTAACAAGTTTCGACATTGTACTTTCTATGCTTCAATGTCTTGGAGGGCCCTTCTCAATCTAAGCTCCATATCCTGAGCAGTAGCATTACGGGTCATGACAGGTATGGTTTCAGGATTTGTTACTGAAATGAGAAAAAGAAACAATGAGAACAAGTAGGACAGACAAATACAACAAAGTTGAAAATGAAAGGGAAAATAAAAGTTGAAAATAAAATTTGTTCGAACGTCAGTCAGCTGTTGATTTAAGGTTACCGGTGTGTAAACAAACACTATGTTTAATTTTAAATATTAACAGCAAAACAATAATCCTGAGTATTTATGCAATTATATTACATTTACACATAAAATTACACCTTAATTTTACTTAATAACTAATTAAAATTATTTTTTTGTGTGTGTACTAATAAATCATCTATTACTTGTGAGCCATCTAAGCACAGAAAAATATTTGCAATGACCAGTGTGAAGAATGTGTGACTCTTGGCTTCCTTAGGGGTCTTTCAAAGCCCGTTTTCAACTATATTATTTACCGTTACATATTTCATGAAAATCGGCCCCTGCGTGCCTAAATGAGAGGAACCAGTTAATTTTACTTTATTTTCTAATCATAATTTTTTATAATTCTTAGGAAGGCCAATCACTGAGGTGTACAGTAGATGGCAGAAATTTCAACCGGACAATTCTGGCGGTGAAGAGGACTGTGTGCACATGGACCGGCTAGGCACTATGAATGATTACCTATGTGACCCCAAGTCTTACTTTATCTGTAAGAAGAGTCTCCATTCACTGGAATGGAATTATCACTGCAATATGCCTAATTTAGGTATGTTAAAATCTTTTGTAATCTTTTGTAACCACTTTTCAACCTTATTACATTAGCAATAAGGTCGAAAAGTAGTTCACCGCAAATGTCTGCGATGGTGCATACTAAGCCAACGCATTGATTGGTAGGTAAGCTCCATTTTTTTAACTGACCTGAAGGACCTTCATATGATTTCTACCAGAACAGAACTAGGAGGTTTTGACAGCCGACATAACATTAACACGTAAAATACAATAAAACGCCATACTTGTCAATCGCGTGCTTTTTTTAGAGGATATAGGAAATTCTCAGAAGAAACAAACTCATAATTAATTAATGTTGTTGTTATAATACATTTGCCCAACAGTATTAATAAATAATTAAAAATAAATGTATTAATTCAAAACACATTTAATATTATTCGTTTAAATCTTCCATCATCAAATAGACACAAAACATATTTTACAATTTCAGATTACACTTTCAATAAGAATACTGGCAAGTGCTACAAGCTCCACACAACTCCACTGAAGTGGACCGAAGCATATGCAATGTGCCGAATAGAATATACCTCCCTGGCAGTGATCAGCAATCGGATGGAAGCGAATTACCTTGCGAAGTTAACGAAATCCACACCGAAACCACAGATCAGTGAGCAATACCAAAGAGGAATATATCACCTGGGCTTTCATAAGAGATTCAACGAAGGCTGGCAGACAGTTAAAGGTATGTTAGTGTGTGGCTTAGGCTACAGCGATCTCCCTCGGATGTTGAGCGAGGAGTTCCGCTGCCGAAGCACTAAATAAATTCAGCAGCTACATGCGCTTTACAACTACATATTTTATGGTCAACTTCATATTGTATAACCAGATTTGTCCAAACAACTGTTTGTCTCTCTGAAATCCACGATTTAATAGATGAGAATGTATTTTGCTTAGTGCAGTAACTCAAGCTTAACTTACGCGGTTGCTCTGATTGGAACTAAAGAAATCACTATAAAAAGTGGCTAAATCTGTCATTTTATGTCCACCGCCAGCATCGCCATTACCGAGCTAGACGAGATTGCTGCTCTGTGCACACCACACGCGCAGATCTTTGTGTCTGTGAAGTTATCTGCGGGTAGCCTTTTTGTGTTGGTTTCCTTGACAGTAGAAAGAGATTCCAGAAATCTCGGTTGCTGTTTAGATTATTATTGATTGATCAATTGATTTATGAATAACTTTTCCAGGAACACCAATGAATGTAGATGCCGACGCCTGGTTCGACAACTGCCAGCCTGACGGAAACCAATATGAGGAGTGCGGCTCAATGTTCTACACCGGTCGTCTGATCAACACCGACTGTAATACGAAGAGCTTGTTCTTTTGTGAACACGAAGTAGATAACTCGAATTGATACATAAAATTCGATCATTAATAAAATTGTTTAATATTGTTAACAAAGTAATAAACTCAATACAATATTATGTTTACTTTTTTTTAAATCACGGGACCCTGGCGCCCCGGACCTTTGGAAGGCGTACGAGGGGCCGAAACCAACTCGCAGAGGCCCCTTAGACAATTTTAAATAACGAGGAGGCACCAACCAACGATTATCCCTGTATGCACTATGCAAGTAAACCCAAGGACAACCCCCGGTTAGTGCAGGACTATTGCAGAAAATGGAAACAAAATATATTGGGCTATAGGTTTGGGTGGCTGTGGACTGGTTACCTAGAACTATGAAAAGACTATAGCCCCTGCCTGACCAATGTTTTATATACGATGCACATATGAAATGGCAGGGGGTAACTTGCACATTCAATAATGGGCCTGCGAAAACGGTCGCTAGCACATAGTGTCGTAGCGACAAGGGGGCAACATGTCCTGAGGTCCTTATGAGGAGTGGAGAGGTATACCACGGCTATCAGGACAATCCCGGAAGTACGGTCAACCAGTACCAGCATCTAACTGGAATACTTCCTTCCTCCGAACACGTTTGCTCTTGGGAATCTCCACTCAAGCTGACCAGTAAAGGCAAGAAAGAGGTTGGAGCTCTGTTTTTCGTCAGTGTTCACTCTAACCGGCCAATAAAGTCAAGTTAGAGGTGAGGTCTGTTTCCTTTTATTTACCTTTGTGATTATTTATAATATATATGATAATCTGTAGTGGTGGTTCTGGTCTCTTTTAACGCAACACAGGCGTGTCTTTTTACCGCTAAAGGGAGTCGTTTCGACCAAACTCCTACTTTTCGGGATACATCTGTTCCTGTAACTGAACGGCTTGAGCTCCTTGGCAAGTCCGATCCTGCATGGAGTATTGCAGCCACCTTTGGGATGGCTCAGCCAAATACCAACTTGCCGCGCTTGACTCGGTGGAACGCAGAGCTAAGAGACTCATTGGCGACGTAAAGCTGGTGGAAGCCAAGCTTTCATCACCGCAAGGTTGCCTGCTTGTCGGTCTTCTACAGATTGTACTTCAGTAAGTGTGCTCAAGAACTCCATGACCTCATTCCACCAGCCCCCTTCTACCATCGGACATAAACCCGATAGACTACAAGGTGACAAACAACAATCCGACAATTGCCTGTCGTGAAAATGAGACAAATAAGATTTTTTTTGACAAATGTCACTGTCAATTATATTCAATAGGGCACAGAAAGACGATAATAGAAAAAACAGGATTACTCACAAAGTTGTGACTGAATGCAACTCACACAGCGCAAGCCAAACAATGTTTGTGCAATTGTGCCCAATTACAGTTGAGAAGTCTACACGCGTTCTGTTACAATTGTTACAAGTTGTTTTACGATCGGTATTCTAACTAAAAATTAAAATGCCATTGGCTGTGCCTCAGCTAGCGCACTGGCAGTGCTTGGTTTGCGATTTGTAATACGTAAGACTACACTTTAACTGTACATATAATTTAGTTTGGTAATTTTGCTCAGATCTTTAGCTCTCTTTTTCTATTTTCTCATGAAGTTAAGTATGCTGTATTCCATGCCTCTTTGGCAAGACGTAATTTTCTACAGGGTCTTTTCAGGGTCTTTACTGAGTCAATGCCCACGTTTTACCGCCGTAAGTTAGGCATGACAGAATGCATGTGTTTAAAAGTTTTCTTTTAGAGGATTATAGGACATTGGGCATTTTTCATTACCTCTTTGAGTGATCAGTACCTATTCCATGTGCTTGTTATGCGTCTTTCTATTTCTTGTTTCATTTGCCTGGTGAACGAAATCAGTTGTCCAAGGTTACGAGTTCACATACTCTATATTTTCTCCGCGTATACTGATGGTCTCTTCAATGCTGTTTGTCATTAGTTTTGTTTTCACCTTGTTCATTGAGAGTCTCACTTGTATGCTTCCTTGTGCAAGCTCTTGCAACATATTTTGTTGTGTGAGATGGTTATCAGAAATTACTTACTGATAAATTACTAAGTCATCTAAAAACCGTAGATGGTTTAGTAATCTTCCATTAATATTGATGGCGTATTTTTGCCGGGCCATGCTCCTAAATACCTCTTCCACGACTGCCGAGAAGATGTTTAGGGATAAAGGGTCGCCTTGTCTTACTCCTCTATGAATCAGGAATTTTTCTCCTAAAGTTTCAAGAGGCCTTAGTAACGCGCTCTGACTGTTAGTCGAAGACCAAATTTTTTTTTTAATGTTTCGGTTTTCGACACTTGTATATTTGCTGAAAACAACAACACAATGGCTTTTTGACCTAATAATTTTTCCTTGGCACTATGTCATTTACTATATAGTTTAGGAGCTAGTGCAGGTTTATTAATTACGCGCAATACTGGAACCTTAATTCTGCGAACCCGACCCACTCTTGGCTGGTTATTTGTAAACCAGTGACTTCTCGCATTTATCAGGCAAATGCGCCAGGGTAATTCGCGAAATTCAAATTTTCATATGTTTTTTGCAATTTGCAGTTCAGTATCAAGTTGTATGTCGTCCAAAATTTGAATCACCACCGTTAAAATGCGTATTTATTTATTTATAATCATTATAACTTTCTTCTCTTTTTCTTCTTTATTCTCCCTTCTTAACTCTCCCACTCCTCCTTCTTATCTAGTGTCTCACTTCCAATATCTATGTTCTTCACACGCTAAGAATCTTCGTTCTTCTAACAATCTTCTCCTACTCTGTCCTTCTCATACTTCTGACTTTGTTCATTCTTCCTTTCATTTTCAGTCCATTCTTCTTTGGAATGCGCTACCTCTTGACATCAGGATGGCCACCAGTCGGTATGCATTTAAGCGGAGATTGCGGAGTTATTTTCAAAATAAATAGCGTAGAGTCATCTCAAAACCTCTCTCTCTTGAATTTATATATAATATATGTATATAATATAGGTATATATTATAGTAAATATGTATGTATGTGTATTATAAGTTTATGACTTATTTATGTACAAATTGTTCCATTTCTAACAGAGCACCTGCCATCTAATCTCTTCACCACCCTTGGTTGACTGGTAGAGAATGCCTAAGGCATTAAGTCCGCCTTTGTACTTTTTTAAGTGTGAAAAGTTTAAATAAATAAATAAATAAATAAATAACTATCAATACAATTCTCTAAGTTGACATTCCTTCATTGAACGCCTATTTCATGAAATCATGACATTTGAGGTCAATTCTAACTTCGAGAGTTGTATTGAAACAATTATGATTCTGTAAATACATATTTGTCATGGTCGCGAATCATATTTTGTTCAACATACAACCTGACGCTGACCAGCAAATTTCAAAAAACGTAAAAATTTTGAATTTCGCGGGCTACCTTAGCGCATCCCCTTAATTTTGTTGACTGCAAAAATACATGAATACCTTTTTTTATCAAAGATAGTAGAAAACTATGGAAGAAAGCTCTGCAAAGAAGAACTACGACGAAATAGAAAACCTTCTGTTCTCTCCTACTCAATAGTCCAACACAAAAATTTCTACTTTTTACGTACACTTCACGCTCCACAAACGCACCCCTCACATTTTTTTTCTTAATCTTAAAAAAATGTGCGTTTTGTTTTTCGCTTCCGCGGACCTATGTTTAAGACACTACTTCTGTGTGTTGAAAATTAATGTCATGTATGTAACAACGCTGTCACTTTTTTGTAATTAAATAATTAATATATTTTTATTTATTTATTTCAAGAAAAAATACAGAGCCAGTAATTTGCCACTAAATCTGCTTTTTTACCAGTGGTAGTTAGACACTATTCTTATCGTATTCACACTAATTTTTTACTCATCTTTTAATGGGTTACTCTCCTAGTTGCATACATGTTTATCGTTTAATTTAATTGTGGCTAAAATTATACAACAGCAGTGCTGCTATCGCACGATCGAGCTTCCAGTGTTCCAGGGTTCACCCATTGGCCCAAAATAAATCACCAACCACCAATAAAAACCAGCTACGTAATTCAAAAGATCTCTTTGTGTAGATTAATATTATATTGTTACTATTATGCTAATTTTCAAATAATAATTGTAATTTTCTCATTATATGTACATTTTCAGAGTGTGACCAATTTTCGACATTGTAGACGATCTGACCACTACACTTGTCTATCGGAACGTGTATGTCACACAGACGTTGTTTATGATGACTGCTTAGTGGGACAACCACCGGAAGCGGTCCGTCGTAGGGCCATGCTTCTCAGAACCTAAACCTGGTTTCTATAGTCAAGGTTATTGTTACCCGATATTGCAATAAAATTGGTAGATTTCCGAAAAAAACAAAATTATGAAATTTTTCTAAGTCCTGCGCCCTCAAGGATACCCTAGCTGAAGATCGATCGACACAAAAAAATTCGAATATTGAAAAATTTATTTTTCGATTTTTCGCTAACATTTTTACATCATCTCATGGTTTAAGACTAGAGCAACAATTTCTTTCTCAAAAAATTTTCATCAGAGTTGCCATTTTTCAGATCATCATCTGCCTAGCCTTTTCCCAAATATGTTGGGGTCGGCTTCCAGTCTAACCGGACGCAGCTGAATACCAGTATTTTACATGGAGCGACTGCCTATCTGACCTCCACAACCCAGTAACTGGGTAGTACGATACCCCTTGGTAAGACTGGTTGGTTGTCAGACTTTCGGGCTTCTGACGACCCGTAACGACTGTCAAAGATCCACGAATGACAGCCGGGACCAACGGCTTAACGTGCTTTCCGAGGCACGGAAGAGTCTCGGTATGTAAAGATGGTCACCCATCCACGAACCAACCCCGGCAAGCGTAGCTTAACCTGATGGATCGACCCGTGCGGCTGTTATTACTTAGCCACGAGCTCCTCACTTAGCCACGTTACCACGTTACCATTTTTCAGATATATAATAATATAGGAGTAAACTCACCTCTCAACAGGCTCAGCCGAGAGATGAATTCATATATAAAATCCACTCCAAATGTTGACATATATCATGACTCAGTGAATAGCTTAAAACCCAAGTTTTAAAATACAAGTTTTGAGGTCCCAAAGCACACAACTCACACAATTTAAAGGTAGATTTTATTGTATTAGTATGTAGGTATTTCTCTTTTTATGTTTTTGTTTAGGTTTAAAGTTTGTTACCACTAAAATTTTTATACATTTCGTTTTTGGCATAGTATAATAATATCACTGTATTTGAGAATGTTGGTTCACCTGTTATTGGCAACTGTATAAGCCCATAACTGTCATCTATTACTGTTTTATATTTTGTATACAGAAGCTGTTGATGTACCTTTATAAATAAATAAATAATTAAATAGATATAGAGCGTTTTATATAAAAAATAAATAAAATAGGAAGCTCCTAACTCTGAAACGGTGCGTCGTAGGGCCATGCTTCTCAGAGCCTAAATGGTTTCTATAGTCCAGGTTAACCTGATACTGCAATAAAATTGGTAAATTTACGGAAAAAAATACGATCAATTTACGAAAATTTTCTGTTCTCGCTCCATAGCGCCCCTAAGGCTGCACTCCAACCGCTCAATGTTCTTCAACGGACGTCTGAACAACAAAAACTGTGATACATTAAACTTCTTCATTTTTGTGAACATGATGTAGACAACTAAAACTTGCATCAAGATATAGGACAATGTTATTTGAATAACTAATTATATTTTTTATTAGTTTTATTTTTTAACTCGCGACGCGACGGTATTACACGACTCTGGTAGAACAATTTTAATGAAGTTTTCATAGAAATTATTCCCCCAGTGTGGTGGTAAAAAACTAAAGGTGTAAACGTCCTTCTATTAAAATAATATGTTTACGTAAGTTTTATTCAGTGCTTTTTAGTTTCTATAAGCTTGTTTTAAAATATTTTTACTTACATTTACTTCTTCTACCTTGGTCGGTTTATTTTCAAACACAGTGAGTATTGTTTATCCCTGTTTTGTGCAATTAAAAAACTTGTAGCGTGAAACTTAAAATAGATAATTCTAAGCATTTCGAAATAAGTAAACTGTAATCATATTCTTCAATAGACACGTTGGCTTCTTAGTTTGCTTTTTTTATTTCCATAAATGTTTATTGCGGCTTACTTATACTTTATGGAATTTATTACCTATGCTTACAATATAAAAATAAAAAAACTTAAAAAAAACAACCGACTACCAAAAACACACTACAAAGTTAAAAATAACTTTAATTTCGGAAGTCAGTGTCTTTCGATCTGTATTTTAGGTTTTTGCCACCGAGTTCCAGAACCTCTTCCTTTTTGAAGTCGGTTAAAAATTATTTATAGCCAAAGTGCATCTTAGGACAATTTCAATAAGCCCACACACGGCTAGGATACATTGTTTTATTACGGAGTTCCGGTGCCTACCTTCCGGCTTCATAATCAGATCAGTTCAATGGTACCATTTTCATCAGAACCATTTATGTAAATTTGCTTCGTCATAGTTGCTTAACTATCTTAATCGAGATAAAATATTTTATCGCCACGCGTGAAATACTTATCATGGAGGAGTTCCCGTGGCCATCTGTGGTCTTCTTCGGCAGTACCACTTCACCAAATGATACTTTCTGAATGCAAATGCTTGACTTGTTGATGAAAATATCAAAATCGCTATGTATTTGCCTATAATATGTATTTGAGGAGTTCCCTCAATTCCTTATGGATCCTTTCATTAGAATTGGATTTTGATAAAAATGGGACCAATCTGGAAGTATTCTTTCAAATCAAAAAATTATTTTTCAAATCGGTTTATAAATGACGGTGTACCGAGTTAACAAACATTAAAAAACATACAACCGAATTGATAACCTCCTCCTTTTTTTGAAGTCGGTTAAAAAAACTTTAAACAACTAAATTGGGAAATTTTAATTTTAAGTTTGTAGGTTTTTAGTCCCTATAAAAGAAATCGGAGTAAAGGCTCCTTCAAACAGGCGTGACTCGTGACGCGACACAAAGGCACCGCTCGTCGCGCGACACGCGGTGCCTTTGTGTGGCGGCGCAGGTCGCGCCTGTTAGCAGAAGCCTTAACGGTTTGGACGAGAGGCTACTAAAACCCGGAATTTAATTAACTCCGTAACCTCGACAAATGATTTTATATAAATCAGCTGAGCTCGTTGATAAAACTTAAATGTAAACACTTTTGCGGGCGGTTGACGTCTATAGACGTCATAACAAAAACTTCTATTGTGTCTCGTTTACCATCCGCGAACCGACTAATATACCTACGTACATATACATACATACATAAACTCACGCCTTCTTCCCATGGGGGTAGGCAGAAACTACAGAACGCCACCTGCTACGATCCTTACATACTCCTTTTGCCTCGTTTACATTCATACATCTGGTCATACACGCACGCCGGTTGCGAGTACTACGCACCTGACCTTTCTGAAGAACATCACCAATAAGATCACTATATGTTCTCCTAGGGCCGTCGTCTTAGCAGAACAGCTGATTCCACCAGGACCTTTCAGAAGACCAACGAGCATCAGGATTCCCAGGTCAGTCCTTTCCTATTCTTCATCCCTGTGGTAAATGTCAGCCCGCTAAGCGCGTTTCGTCTTTACATCTTTTAACCCGCTAAATTATTTTTTTGCACTAAATATAATACCACTCCATTGTTTAGCAAACCTTTTATTAGTTGACTTTCATTCATCCTCTGAACATGTCCAAACCATCTAAGCATACTCTTTTCAATTTTTGTTTTTTATTTTTTATACCTACGTCTACAAACACATATATATTGCTGACGCAGGTCTTCTTTATGCAAATGATTAGTCTGTCGGAGAATCTGCTATCTGCTGATATCCTCATACGTTTGCGTGGCGCGCTTCAACACGCGTGTTTAGTTATTCAATAAAATGTTTTCGAAAACTCTGCTCATATTTCTGTTAGCGAACTTTTTGCCGGATTATTCATGTAAGTAATTATTTGGATACTAATACAATAAATGAAATAAAAACTGTCTATTTAACTACATTTTTCTATTTAAAGATGGACAAAGGGATAAAAAGTTTTTCCGGAAGGACTACACATACATAGAAGCTACAGAGGCTTTCTATAAGATTCACACGTTACCGAAGACTTGGGCTGATGCCAAGCGAGTGTGCGCTCTGGAAGGAGCCAGTTTGTTCTACCCAGAAAACGACAATGAGGCCAAAGTTGTGATATCGTTTTGGAAAACTAGCCAGCAGCCACTCCAGTGGGTGTATGTGGGAATATCGGATTTAGTGGTCAAAGGAGTTTTTGAGACCATTCACGGTAAGAATACTCATAATACTTTATTATTAGCAGTCGCTCGCGCGTCCTTTGAAAGTATAGTTACAAGGCCACTACACGTTCATAATGTTATTATATTACACTGTGTGCTTTCTTAAGTATACCTACATGATTGTGTGCGTTACTCCAGCAAGAAAACCTCTTCTAGAATGAGTTGAGTTTTACGATAATTAGAGTGTAATCTGCTGTAGATGCGTTTTGGAAAAAAAAAACGGAAAACTAATCCTGTTGTAGTAACAATTTCCCAGCAGGAAGATTTTTAACGAATGACCGGAAAGAAAAATAAAATACACGGGCGACTGAGCGGATAGCTTATTAAGTATGCGTGCGTGTAATATGCGTTTGTGCGTCTTAAGGTTTTAGAGATATTTAATTTCCTGCTGGAGTAACGTTTTGCAGAATATTGTTTCTCGGAAAACAATGATTGTGCGCCCGTAGAATAAACGTATATCAGTAGCTCTTAATTTGTGCGTATTTGTGCATTAATTAGGTTTACATAAATATTTACCGTTTCAAAGTAATCATGAATTTATTAAAACCCAAAAAAAAAGACCAAATGAAGAAACGTATAAACCCACTAAAAACGGTATTCGGTTCTTCTTGATATTCTTAACATTCGTAAAATGTTTTAAGACTTTTGAATATAATCACTTCAAGTCAAAACTAAACCAAACCTATTTTGACGTCAAAATGCAAGGAAAGAATCACCCCAAGTTTGAGTGTAAACAGAAAATTAGAACGATTACTTAAATGTATATCCTGAAAATTTCAGCTTCAAAGGTCTCGTATTAAAGTAGAAATAATAAAAAAATCAAAACAACACCTAGATTACTGGGAGTCATACATGTTGATGACCTTGTTTAATGAAGTATATTATGTAAAGATGGTGTCCGTACAGTTGCGTTCATAACATTTATCGGCAATCGTGTTTTTGTTTTAATAGTGCGTTATAGTTTAAATCCTTATTTTGTCATTATATAGGATGACTGGTAATTAGTGACCGATACTTAAACACATGATTTTACACATGATAACAAGCAACTTTTACTATGGCACCAATCCTGAAATCGCGAAAAAAAAATCAGCTGGTCCCTACATTTTGACGAGTTATGCAAACATAAATGTAAGGCAGAGCTGATTTTTTTTTCGCGATTTCGGGATTGGTGCCATAGTAAAAGTTGCTTGTTATCATGTGTAAAATCATGTGTTTAAGTATCGGTCACTAATTACCAGTCACCCTATATAATATATTTAATTATTATTACATAAATGCTCAAAATATATCCTTATCAGTAAATATTTTTGAAAACCTAATTAATGCAAAAATACGCACAAATTAAGAGCTACTGATATACAATTATTCTACGGGCGCACAATCATTTTTTATTTATTTATTTTTTATTTGAGATAGGTCAAAATCATTAGTTTCCAAGAAACAAGATTCTGCAAAACGTTACGCAGGCGCCCGCGACGGGTACTCGTCGCGTGTCTACACGCGTGGACACGTGGGTGGGTTCCGTGGGAACGCGATGGGGGACCGTCGCGGGTACCCGTCGTGGAAACCGGATTACGCAGTGTCGCTAGTTCAATTTTCACGGTGTGCATGTACTAGTCGTGTCAATGGAGAACTTAATATACTATTACGCGTAGCAAAACGGCGACTAGAAAAAAAAAAAGCGAGAGCCAGTAAGCCCGTTTGTTGAATCTAGTTGCTATGCGGGGAATTTGTTGTTTTTTTTTTCGCCTTACTGAAATTTTCAAATAATTCTTTACAAATCTCTAGCCATGCCGCTGTTCGTACATCTCGGTCTTTATAGAGTTCTCTTAATTATGTGTTTATATTTTTATGCACAAAGTGGTACATTAGGTGGACTTAATGTCAACATTCATTCTCTGCCTTTGAGTTTAAAAGAGCATAATATTGAGAGAAAATAAATAATATTGGAATCAAAATTCGAATAACCTAAGAGTTGTCTTTTGTGCCCACAATGCCGTAAAAAAACATTTATTTCAAAATACGTATTTTTGTCCATATTTTGTTAATAATAAACTTTCGAGGTCTTATTTTCACCAGTACGAACTACCATCAAGAGACAGAAATGGAACTAAAATGTTTTCGATTTTACATACTAATTACAAAAAAAGTAGTTTCCTTTTTAAAACCGTTGACCAAAACAGCAACTTTTAGTGACTATAATAATTAATTAATTAATAATTAAATAATTATTGTTTTCAGGTCATCCCATATCAGACGTGTACCACAACTGGGCTGCTGGGGAGCCCAACGATGCCGATGGTGATCAGGACTGCGTTATCCTGAAAAGAGCAGGCACCCTTAACGATATCCGTTGCCGTAACAAGAACCCTTTTATATGCAAGAAGAGTCTCGTCTCCTTAGAATGGAACCAACAGTGCAACATACCTAATTTAGGTGGGTAACATTGATAAGTATGACGTTTCCAAACATTTGTTTCTGTGACCCGCACCAATTGCGTAACACAGTTTCAATCACAATCCGACGGATTTTGTAAGAAATTGCTAAAGCATTGCTAAAAAACACGTACATAAATCACACAATGAACGTTATCGAATTATCAAATTGAAAAAGGCATTGCCATTGTGTTACTGAATTACCCCAGTTTTTACTCGTGGTTACAGAGGGATCATGCTGGCAATTATGAGCAATCCAACTATCAACTATCTCACAAATTCCAGCCAATATATACCTTAGATACTTCCTTCCTTCCTTATCCATTTGAATCTGTAGGTTACAAAGGGACGAAAACGTTTAGCTGTTCCTGGTTGTTCAAGAGTTTCTTAGATCAGGATCTACATACAGTTCTTTCAAAGTTATTTCATACCTCTGATTTTGCATCACTGTCAAAACCACAGTGATCTTTATTCTCGTTCAATAAGGTTGCAGTTGAGTTGCTGATGTCTGAGGTAAAATAACTGTGAATGAACTGGGTCTGAAGTGGGTACTCATGTGGTAACTGATTATATTGAGATTAAAAATTATTTTAAAATAGTTCGTTTTCAGTCAAGGATGATCATAAAACTCTTTAGTATTTAAATCTATTTTCAAGTATTTTCCAAACAAATCCACTACATTTTGTTTAATTAAACACTATGTTAATGGGAGATAGTGCTACAATGTCAACAAATACATTATTGGCCTGTTGACTGGTTCTCATTACGGTAGATACCTCGTCTCAATAACAGGAAAATTGTAAAGTTTCCTTTTTGATGGCAGATGCTCAAATCTTTTAGATATGTACATATACCTGATTTCGTTAAACGTGTTTTTGAATTCTCTTTGAAACAAGCTAGACCAGTTTTACTAAATATTATAAATGTGAGCCCGCATATTCTCATCATATTCTTGCAAAATATGCATTTTTATGTATTATTTACCTTATGTGACTGGTTTCATTTTTGAAAGTATTATAATTAAAAATGAAATGGATATCTGGCAACTATCCGGTAATTGGCCAGCAGATATCCGACTATCCAGCTTAAAGGGTGGATAGGTATCCAGGAATACGACCAAACATCGTATACCGTTTCCGTTGCAATGTTAGCATTTTTCCATGGGGGCAGAAACTTCAGAACACCTGCACACCTGCTACGATCCTTACATAATTTTGCATCGTTTACGTTCATACATCTGAACATACACAAACAATAGTTGCGAGTACTACGCACCACACCTTTCTGCAGAACATCACCATCATTGTATAACATATATTACAGATTACGTTTATAACGAGGAGATCGGCAGATGCTACAAGTTCCACCAGATTCCCTTGAACTGGACCGATGCTTACGCCGCGTGCAGCACAGAACAATCGTACCTAGCAGTGATCAACACCCAGTTGGAAGCCGACTTTCTCGTGAATCTAACGGAAAATAAAACGAAAAATAAGGTCTCGGGAGACTTCGGAAATGAAGCGGTTCACTTGGGCTTCCATAACAGACTCAATGAGGGCTGGCAAGCCGTATGGGGTAAGAGACGATTTCTTTCCTGCAATGTAAAACGCCACGATGAGGGCGCCACTGCGCGCACGATATCCTCTTAAGGGAGAAGCGCCAAGGTAGCCCGCAAAATCCAATTTTTCTTACGATTTTTGCAATTTGCAGCTCAGTATCTGGGTGTATGTTGATTAAAGTATGATTCGCGACCGTGACAAATATGTATTTACGAAATTATAATCATTAGAATCAGTAATACAATTCCTTAAGTTAGTATAATTCTGAAATGTTAAGATTTTTTTTTTATTTAAGATAGGTTTGCTCTTCACTCTAGTCTAGGTCAGAGATGACAGCGACAAAGTCGACGATGGAGCGAGCTTACCCAGAAGAAGCTTGTCAATTCTCACTTTGAAGTGATCGGGGTTGTATACGTTTGGAAACAGACGCAGGCTTCATGCAGATTTTATGAAATAGTCATTCAACAGAATTACTTAGTCTTAGAGAGTTGTATTGATGACTATAATTATTATAATTCTATAAATACATATTAGTTACGGTTGCGAATCATATTTTAATCAACATACAACCTAATACTGACCTGCAAATTGCAAAAAACGTAAGAAAATTTGAATTTCGCGGGCTATCCTGGCGCTTTCGCCTTAAGGACTGGGTTGGTCGATGTCACATTCTTACAATTTTTCGAAAAAAAAAAAATCGCAAAAATGACAAACGTCCGTACAAATTTTTATCCCCTACTTAACCCATATAGGGGCAGAATTTTCAAAAATCCTTCGGTAGGGCTCACCTTTGTTAAATAAGGAACTCTTATGCAAAATTTCTATTTGCTCGAGATGAATGATTATTTCGAGATCCAGCAGTTTAGGCTTTGCGTTATTTGTCCGTGAATTTAAGATTTTCATTAAGTACCTAGATAACTTATTTTTTTACAGGCATACCGCTGGATGACACCGGTTACGTCTCCTGGAGCATCAACCAGCCAGACGAGGACCGAGAGGAGTGCGGATCAATGTTATACAACGGGCTGCTAAACGATATCAGCTGTGACACCAGAAGCTTCTTTATCTGTGAACACGAAATAGATACTCTCGGCTCGCAATTTGATGATCGATTCGGTTTGTAATGAGTTTTTACGAAAATAACTGTAATAAGTCTCGTAAGGCTCATGCTGACTGACGTTTACTCATCCGATTGCATGTTTAAGCAGTTAAACGCTGAGTGCTGCTACCCCCTTATTTTAAAATGATATTATTTCAATAGCAGGTTACCACGGTCATATACCATTTTTTTTGGATGGGAAATCATCAAATAATTTCTCCCGCTCTGGGCGGAGTGGGAGGGCGTGTCAGATTATACTGACTAAAACCCACCCGTGTTCCTTCAGTTGCCTGTGCGGGGCCACGGTAACTCTTTCGAAAATTCCGCGACCCTGGCTGGCATCGGCCTTAGCAGACCCTGTCAATAGTGCTGACATCTCTTTGAGCCGCACGTGGAACACAACTCCGGGCGATCCACACAGTGGTGACACCCGGGCGTTTCCTCCCGCCTTATCCGGAACAAGTACCTCCCAAAGCACCTGCGTCCGGTGAGAACCTGCGTCAGGCGGAAGGTGACGAAGCCGAGGCGCCTCTCCAGCCACTCCTCAAAGAGGGGACTTATCGCCGCAATTGTGGCGTGCCCACGGTTCTACAATCTGTTCAGACAACCTTTGCACAAAAACCAATTTAGGTGACAACTCTCCCCTTTTTTTTTTTTGTGGATGGGAAATCATCAAATGACTTCTCCCGCTCTGGGCGGAACGGGAGGGCGTGTCAGACTTTTACTGACTAAAACCCACCCGTGTTCCTTCTGTTTCCTGTGCCGGGGCCACGGTAACTCTTTCGAACATCCCGCGACTCTAGCTGGCATCGGCCCTAGCGGACCCCGTCAATAGTGCTGACATCTCTTTGAGGCGCGCGTAGAACACAACGCGCCGTCGACTCGGGCTTGGTCTTTACCGGACGGCGAGCTACCCATTGCTCGCCGTCCGCAAGCCCGCGCCTACGGTGGCCGGGAATCGGCTACCAATTCCCGACGCCCAGGGCGTCTCCTGCGGCGACTAGGGGCGTGAGGGCGCAAAGCTTGCCTCTCCCTCACGCGTCCCGCCTCCTCCTTCGCGAGCATTACTGCTTCGCAGAAGGAGGTAATGGCTTCCCATGTACTCTCGCTCCGTACCATGGCCTGGACCAGGGCCGGACGCGAGAGACAACTCTCCCCTTACGAGGGCTACCAAATTGTATAATGCTATATGCCGCAAAGCTGAATTGATTGAACTGATATCATCATGACATTCTTAACACTTTTAAAAATAAATTGTATACTTAACCGCTTTCAGTTAGAGGATATTTGACTTATCATTCCAATAATTTAATTTTTTTAATATATCAGTTTTTTTTAAATTTTCTTTCAATTTTAAACTACCTATTATTTTGTAATCCTATATTTTTTTACATTAACTAATTAATTAAGACATAATATTGAAAATCAAGTTACACATAGTTTTATTGTATTGTAGAAATTTTTATCTTTTATATCATGTACGAATATATTGTTTTTTTTTTATGTATTCTTAATATATTCAGAGCATGTGTACACAATAATGTGTAAGCTGTGGTTACTTGTAATTGAGTGTGCATTACAGGATAACGTATTTATTATACGAGATTTATTAATGTATAAGATAATTGTAATATATTTGATTGGTAATCCTTAAAGAAATAAATAATTTAATATGTCAGTATTGTCAATAATAAAGGTTTATAAAATGCTGCATATTGTAATAAGTTCGTATTATTTTTTACTTAAAAAGGTGTTCCTAGCCATGTAAAAGTGTTGTTATTAATAAGTATAACGGCGCAGGATAACCTTTATCAGAAGTGGTTATCGTGTTAGTGGTTCAGGAGCTTCAATATCATCAGGATTATGCCGAAATAGTTCGCCGTGGATATGGTACGAAAGCGGCTCTGATATCTTCTCTTCTGTCATCAGAAGACAGCCGCCACGCAACCATCAATGCGACCGACGCTCTGCTAGAGTGACTGTCACCAACCAGTGTCACTCTTATCTGACCTTTTCTGTGATTCTAGTAAATTAGTAACAAAACTAGATACTGCTCTTGCTGCGCCGTCACGACCAAACTGACATACGACCGTCCTCGGGCGTTCATTCGCTAAAGTTGTTCTGGAACAGAGAAAGACTCAATCACTCGGTCAATGGGTTGTCGGTTTTTTTTTCACATTTTATTAAGTAGGTACTCATAAGAAAATCTTGTGTGGTACCTGCTAAAAGAAGAGATCTCCCCTATACCTTGGTTGTCTTAGAAAGAGACAGACGGCACAGCTGAAGGTTTAAATTAATATTATTCGCCAACTTGGAGCCGGTTGGGGCTCCTCCTAGACTCTTCTAATGAGAGCTTACCTATTGTCTGTGATTGGTCCCTAGGCACAAGGAAGCCTTACTGCAACAAACCTTACGTACGCTACAAACAGGATTTAAGAGGACGAATTGGAAATTTTGGCATCAGTGATCTCTATTTTTGTCAGTAATTACGAAACGAATAAAAATATGAGTTGGTGACCTGAACAGTTCATGATGAAAACCTTATTTTGTTAGTTTTCATTACATTTTTTTATTTTTTTTTATTTATTTAATCCATTATGATACATTTTTATGTTCACATAGCATCTGCCAAACTGCAAAGCAATCATTAAGTAACTTTTGTAACAGAGAAAAAAATATCAAACATACCTCTTTTTAAATAGAGATTCACATTTTATGGGCAAACGTGACCGATTTTAGCCTCTCAACTTGCTCTGTAGACAAGTCTATAAATACTCCTTAAAATTGTAGAAGGAATTTCTCAAGTTATCATTTCCGACTAAATAAAATAACAAAAAGCATTTTGTCGTTTACGTCGTTTTGTTATAAGCTAACGCGCATATGGAATCCTCGCCCCGCGGAGACGCTCAGTCCCCTCTTGACCATTGTCAGCGACAGGTCTGTGCTAGTCGGCTTCCGGACTGCATCGGCGATTGCGTGATCAAATTTAGCGGTTTTATTGAATAAAAATGGGAAAAAAGAAAGAAAGATGTTCCAAAAGGAAAAGAAGAGCATGTCTTTTAGAAAAATGTGCAAATATGACGAAAAGAAAGTAAGTTTTCATAATGAAATGTGAAGCGGTGGTAGTTTACTAAAAAAGATGACGATCAAAAAGTCACTTTGACTGTAACTTCAATTATGTTTATTTTTGTGATAAAAAATATGTAAGTAACTAAGTAGGTTAAGTACCTATTTTGTTTTCCATTTTTTGTGCTACAATCACAATAAAAATAAGAAGAAGATTACAATATCTTCTGTAAAGTGATAGTTAAATATAAGTTTAAAAAAAATATGTATATTGTGTTATATTTTAGGAAACAATCGTTGGAACAATGTTCGGAGAACGAAACTATGGAGTCGTCAACTTGCAACAAAAATAAAGAAATGACAGCTTCCTTTTTAGGGTACGTATGAAAAATTCCTAAACCTCCTAACGTTTTTTAAAAGCTATAGGCATTATTATTATTACTAAAACACTTTTTCTGGTATCTTCTAGAAATGAAAACGACGCTTTACCGAATTATGCAGAGTTGCAAAATGTGTTGCCCGCGTAAGTTTTTGTTGCTATGTATTATTCAATATTACAATCAATATACCTAATTCAACGATGAAGTTAAAATTAAAGGACTTCTTTTATTTTAGAAATGCTGATACTAATGACACTAATATATCACAAAACGAGGGCATTCCTGCAGCTACAGTGAGTATATTAGACAATTTTGTTCTTTATACATAACCGACGTATTAGTCGAAATATGTTATCTCTGAAGTTGGTACTAGGCCCTAATTTATTTATATTTTCAGATTAGCAGACAGTGTTCGAGTGATAGTTTCTACAGAAATGACAATTGAACGCCCTACTGAGGCACCAGTAAGTACTCGATTTATAAAACACAATATTTTGTCTGATTGGAGTTGGAAGCAGGTTTCAATGGTTGCCTAGATATGAGAACCAAAAAAAAAATTTAAACATAATCAATATCTGTGAAGTGATTGATGTAAATAAATAAATAAATACACAATGGGCAAGAAAAACATTTTCCTGCGCCATGCTATCACATTCCATGTACGATATTGATACTTATTTTTTATATTTGTTTCAGATGGAGCCGGAGGTACAAGATATAGGCCATAGAATAATAGATGTGAACCACTTTGTAACAGAACTTATAAAGTTCTCTGAACACAAGTCTTTGTTTAATTGTGGATCAATTTTATTATTTCAATTAAACCAATACATAATATTTACATAATATATAAGATAACAGACTTAAAATAATAATTATAATATGTACAAATGTAAAAAATATATATATATATATAATTATAGGGCATCAAAAAATTCGTCCGCATCGCTGTCAACAGGAAAAGTGCCCAAAAGGCTGGCAGCATTGCCACGTTGTATGGCGATGCTGATTCTTTGGCCAAAGAATAGGCCAGCCCTTTGGTCACGTGAAGAGTCGACCAACCGCTTGGAGATGTCTCGGAAAACCAAGTGGGCACTCGGACCCCATGGCCCTAGTGTTTCAACCCCAAACGGCTCGAACATATAACTCCCAAAAAGATCGGAATATTTTCGCCGTTTGAGGTTTTCCGCACCTGCAGCGGCCGCCCCAGCACAGCCCGCCGTACTAGGAAGATGGGATGGCGCAAGGGTGTCGACACATGTTGCATCCCACACCAAAGGCCTGCCTAACTTCCAAGGCATTATGGTAATTCCGTCTGGTCTCTTGCCATCGTCGCGTGCCAAGCCGTTGGGTTCTAAAACAGCTGGCACCCCGGCGGTGACAAGAGCACGACGGATAATGTCATTAATGCTGGCGTGCCGTGCTATCCGGCCTGCGCTCTTACTACAAGACAGGCCATGATGTCCGAGGCAGTCAACGGCTTCACCGCACTGGCAGCGATGTGGAGCCCCGCAAGGAGCGCCCAGACGCAGACAGGTAGCGAGCCGGAAGGTGGAGTCACCCAGCAAAGTGCCTATGTTGGGTGACGGTAGTGCTTGAAGCCAGAGGCCCGACTCCCATTCACCCACAGCCAGCAGGCGGGCACGCTCAGCAGTATTGGTGGACGTATTGATAAGATTATTCCGTACCAACCTGCAGAGCGGCTCATCCCACTGTCTCTGGGAAGATGGGTTCACGGGCCGATCTGTATCCGGGCAAGTTGCTATCCAGGCGTTCACCGCATCACTCAAGCATGGCACTTCAGAGTCGACCAGGGAGGGAGCTAAAATTTTCCCCGTCAACTTTTCAGTGCTGTGGACAGAGGACAGAAACTAAGCTAATACTGGTAATTTTGCGGACGCCGAGGCCGCCAAAACAGATGGGTAGTGTGGCTTGAAGCCACGCTCGGTCGTCCAAGGCCACATTTAAAATAGATGTTAGCGTGTTGCGAATAATTTGGTCAATTTTGTCCAACAGATGTGGCTGCTTCCATAAAGGGGAAGAACGTAGAAAATATATAAAATTTGGGCCAAAACAACAGTATCTTATCAAGGTGAATGCCGAATGTAAATTAATTTTGGAGTCTGTCCGAAATGTCGTTGAAGTTTTTGATTTTTTCGTCGATAAAAGGAGAAAAGCTGTCTTCTAAAATTGGGGAACCTAGGAGGTGCAGTGAACTTTTTTCTAAAATTTTTATTTGTGGGGCTATTGCATTAAATTTATCTAGGGTCAATTGTCTGTCAGTAATGTCAGGAAGATAGATTTCACATTTTGAGGGGTTAAGGTCCAAGCCAATAGATTTAAATTCCTGTTTGAGAAGTTGTAGGTCTTTCAAAACGGTGTCTGCATCACCTCCTAGAGTTCCATCGTCTAAATACCACACGTTAAATTTTGAATTTAGTTTCTGGATAATTGGATGAATAGCCAAGCTGAAAATGACTGGCCCGAGAGGGTCACCTTGTTGGCATCCTACTGCAGATTCCAAAACATTGTCCTTGTATAATAATTTGGAAGGGTACCTGTAACATTGCCACATAAAACCATAAATTTCGGGTAGTTCCTTTTTGACTTCAGCCAACTTTTATTGTGGATTAGCCACATTAAAATTTGAGTCTGAACATCACGTAGGCTTGCAATCAGAATTTACATATGTTTGTTCATTGTGTGGTTACAGAAATAAAATAAAATCGTCATTGGCTGATGTAAACAAAGACGCCGTTGCTGGAGTTATGGCTGCTGGTTGTGGTCAAGTACAACTCAATCAATTTTTGTCTGGAGTAGGTTTACCCAACATGTCCGATTTTACTTACAATAAAATGCATAACGATATCTGTGATGACTGGGAAGAGACTGCATGGGATGAGATGAAAAAGGCTGGCGATAGAGAAAAAGAAGCTGCAATAAAGGAAGGGAGAGTTAATAAAGACGGTATACCGCTAATAGATGTCATTGTAGATGGCTGTTGGTGTAAGCGATCTTACCGGACTAATTATGCGGCATTATCAGGGTGTGCAGCTATAATTGGTAGACGTTTCGGCCAAGTACTATATATGTGCGTCAAAAATAAATATTGTTGCATTTGCGCTCGAGCTGAGTAAAAAAAAGAAACGCCAAAAGAGCACGATTGTTACAAAAATTTCAATGGTGCGTCTACGGCCATGGAGTCAACAATAATAACCGAAGGATTTAAACAATCTCTTGACATGCATGGATTGATTTATTCAAGATTTATTGCCGATGGCGATAGTAGTACATATGCAAAAATAATAAATGCTCGCCCATATCCAGGCATTACAGTCACAAAAATATATTGTCGCAACCATTTGCTGAGGAACTACAGTAATAAACTGCTACAACTGGCCTCCAATACGCAATATATTGCAGCAGACAGGAAAAATTTAACACAGAAAAAGATATTGCGATCAAGAAAATATATTTGTGATGCTATAAAGCTTCACAAAGAAACAAAAAATGAAGATGGTTTATACATAGACATCAATGCGTCCATTTTTCATGCTTTTGATATTCATGAAAATTGTAACCGCCAATTATGCCAACATATGGGTCTAGATGATACAAATCCATTTTTTGGCAGTCTTCTTTGGCAAAAAATTAAAACAGTTGTTGCACAATTAGCTGATAAAGCACACAGTTTAATTGAAGACGTAGACAGCAATGTTGTAGAAAGATTTAATGGAGTTATAGCAAAAATGGTGGGGGGTAAACGTGTTAATTATGCTCAAAGACGTTCTTATCAGGCAAGATGCGCAGGAGCTCTGATTTCATTTAATACTGGGAAATTACTATCAACAGTTCAGCGAAAAGTTTATGGGACAAGCCCCAGATGGTCCATAAAAAAACATGAAAATGCAATAAATGAAAAAAGGCTCAAGGCCAAACTCAACATTAGAAAAAAAAAATCGGACGTTGGTACCAAGAACGCTAAATTTAGATTATGGCGAAGTAGTCGACAAACCAGACTTGGACAAAGATACTCTGGAAAAAGCAAAAAAGACTTTTGTACAAAATTTATCAAAAACTAAGGAAGAACGAAAAGAAATCGAAAAAAGGACTATCCTACAAAGTGAATCTGGCGAATGGCTTGAACTTCGTCGCAACATGTTAACCGCATCAAATTTTGGCAAGGTTATAAAGAGAAAGCAGACGAATTCTTGCCAAAATTTAGTAAAAAATTTGCTTTACAAACCCAGCATCGACCATGTTCAGTCTATTAGTCACGGAAAAAAATATGAAAAAGTAGCACTCGAGCAACTGTCTTCAATGCATAAAATCAACATTAAAAATTGCGGCTTGTTCATAGATGAAAAATATCCTTTTTTGGGTGCTACACCTGACGGGATCACCACTAGTGATATGTTAGTGGAAATAAAATGTCCTATTGCACCATTTAAAAATGGCATAAAAGATGCAATACAAAATAAAAAAATGCATTTTTATAAAAAAAACTAATGGTGAGGTGGTTATTAACCAAAGATCGGATTGGTATTTTCAGATCCAAGGCCAACTACATATCTGCAAAAAAGATAGCTGTTTATTGGGTATATGGTATGGCAATAATAAAATAAAAACTGAAATTATTAAAAAGGATGACGCGTTCTGGAAAAAAGAGATGGAACCAAAGTTGTTAAAATTCTATTACGACTGTCTTCTTCCCGAACTTGTCGACCCCAGGCACACCAGGAATAAGCCTATTCGTGATCCGGATTACGTGATTGTTCATAACAATAAAAACTCTGTGCCAGATACTTGCAACGAACAATTAGAAAAAGCAACTATTTCGGGAAAGGAAAATGCTGATTCAAATCAACAATCAGTCGTTGAATATGAGGATGTTTTTTCATTTTCGGAATTTTAATTTCTTTTATTTTTAATTTTTGTAATAATTTCTTATTACGATAATAAATATTGTATAATAATAATAATACACACGAAGTGTAATATGTGTTTTATTGTAAACTAGCTTTTGCCCGCAGCTTCGCTCCCGTGAACTGACTACTCTACCCTATCCTACCCTACTCTACCCAACTCTCCCCTACTATACCCTAATTTTTTTTCTTCATAAGAACCTTCTCCTGACAATAACAAACACAACAAAAAAAGAATTAGCGAAATTGTTTCAGTTATTCTCGAGTTTTGCGCTTACCAACACATTTTGCGATTCATTTTTATATATAAGATGATATCAATGTAGAATAAATTATGTTCCTTGTTAAAATAAACAAACACACACACACTCACAATAATTTAATACTTACAAGGAAAAGGTTCCAGCCTTAGAATACTTATGTAAAAGTAAATAAAGATATTTTGATCGTATAAAATATTATAAAAAAAATATGATTTTTAAAAATATTTTACTTTAAAAAGAGATGTGCTAGTGTTTTTCAAATCACGAAAATCTTAATTTCGTTATTTGAATAACACTAGCACGTGTTAGTTTATTTCCGAAAAGACAATCAATAAAAAAAGTCATAGGTAAATTCATAAAAAAATATATAAGACAACTCTAAGGTGTCTATGTTCCGCGCCGCCACCGCCGCGCGCCGCTCGCCGGCGCCGCCCGTTGCAATGCATACGTTACTTACCGGGGTTCGTGCGGGTTGCGGGGTGCGCGCGCCTGGTTTTAGAATTATTGTTAAACAATTCGTCGCCTTAATCAATATTCAGGGAGTCCCACGGATATGCCACATGGAGGGAAAGTACCTAAAGAAGACATTATTTGAATTTAAAAAACAATTTAAACTGCATTCATAGATATTTAAATAATTACATGGTTGAACCGGGAATCGAACCCGTTACATGAGAAAAATAATCACCCTGTAGCTTTATCATACCGATCGAAAGGCTACGTCATAAGGATTATTTTTTGCTAAATAACATAGTATCACAAATAAAAGGAAGACCATTAAATTGTTTTTTAAATTCAAATAATATCTTCTTTCAGTAAAATGTTCCATCTACAATATTCAAGGTACTTGCCCTCCATGTGGCATATCCGTGGGACGCCCTGTATATTATAAAAGAAAGTGTACAATGTGCGTGCTGCTAAAACTCAGAAATGAGTCCCGGTACGATCAAGGGAGTTATATGTTGAGGTAGCCCTCTATTTCTCATCCATGAAGAAGGTTCCCGTTTTTACCTGAAGGGCGTGCTTTTGAAAATATAAGGGCTTTTTTTTATGGGTAATCATCAAATGACTTCTCCCGCTCTGGGCGGAGCAGGAGGGCGTGACAGACTTTTACAGACTAAAACCCACCAGTGTTCCTTCAGTTGCCTGTGCCTCGGTACCACGGTACCTCTTTCGAACATCCCGCAACCCTAGCTGGCATCGGCCCTAGCGGACCCCGTCAATAGTGCTGACTTCTCTTTGAGGCGCGCGTGGAACACAACGTGCCGTCGACTCGGGCCTGGTCCTTACCTGACGGCGAGCTACCCATTGCTCGCCGTCCGCAAGCCAGCACCTTCGGTGACCGGGAATCGGCTGTAAATTCCTGACGCCCAGGGCGTCTCCTGCGGCGACAAGATATAAGGGCTGGATGTTTCGCCCTCTAGAAATTTCTAGTACAGTTCAGAACATTCCAGAGTATTCGGGAGTTCGGGAACATCCCAGATCATTGTGGAATATTCCAGAACACTCTTGAATGTTGTGGAATATTCTGGAACAACTCCCTGAGCGAAGCCGGGTACCCCAGCTAGTTATTATAAACCTCGCTACCTGACGTGTTTAGTATGTTCAAAGTTATTCATCAACTAATATTTTCCTTGTAATAAGCATACAAGTTAATAAAAAATGAACTAAGTAATAAACAGGTTTGATATCCGTATGCTGTGGCTACATTTTCGGATGAACATTCGGTGTCGCGATATCACTATAAAAACTTTGTATTCGGTGATCGACGATGTTCATATGCACCAACCAAATCACATTCCGCACTTTTATTTCGCGTAAAATCAAATGGAGGAAACCGTGGCGTTGTATTTGGTACACACTAATACACATGAAACAATAATGATTTTCTACATTTATTTAAAAACTAAATAGTTTTTTTTTTTTTCACAAAACACGAGAACTATTAAGTGTTTTTTAGAGGACACCGGGGTTGGTTGCCGATAGAGGTACGTAGACTATAACTGCCAAAAACTAGTTAATAGTACGAGTTTTGGGTCAACCAATCACACTCGAGGACTGCGTCTCGGTACGCCCCGACATTTTTGCGCAAAGCACGGCATCTCAGTTGCACGCCGTTTAGTAGTTTATCATTTGTGACTTTGAGTTACAGCTATAAGTAAGCTATGTGTAAGCGGGCACGCCCTTTAGGCCTGGAGGCTTTTATTTAGGCATATATTATACTAGCTTCCGCCCGCGACTTCGTCCGCGTGAAATTTCTTGTTCCCCCGACCCACCCCGTTGCATCGCATTGCCTGACCGCGCTGTTACTTCGTTTTCGCTTAGCGCTCGTTCTTATTTTTTTTTCTTTTTGCTCGGCTTCTAAGGGTCCTAGCGTAATGTTACATACCTATAGCCTTTCTCAGAATTGGGCTACAAAATGCAAGAAGAATTCTCCAAATCCGACTGGTAGTGACAGAGATTAGCGCGTTCAAACAGTCAATAAAAAATAAAATGGTAAATGGTAACTAATAGATTAAGCGCATTATTTTATACCCGTGGTAATTTCTAGACGAAAGGGCCAATTCGAATAATTTTAAAAGGAATTTACATGTACTTAATCAACCTTGATGATGAAACTATTTATTTGGATAAGGATGTTTATGAAAACACCTTCGCAAATAATGCATTATTTTATAACAAATTTGATTACCGTTAAAAAAGTTATAGTGAGCCAACCTTAAAAGATAGACATGTGCTGTCGTGGATTTTTTTTAGAACTTTTTAAGAGGAACAATTGCGTCGTATATAATTTTGCGTAACTTTAACCGTTTACGCAGCGCACACAACGGAAGCTCACAAAAGGAATAAATTTACCCCGTTTTTGCAACATTTTTCATTGATACTCCGCTCCTGTTGGTTGGAGCGTAATGATATATAACCTATAGCTTTTCTCGCTAAATGGGCTATCCAACACTAAAAGAATTTTTCAATTCGAACCAGTAGTTCCTGAGATTAGCGCGTTCAACCAAACAAACAAACTCTTCAGCTTAATAATATAAGTATAGAATATAGTATATTCCTTTACGTCTTTAGTTTTTAATTTTTATTTCTGCTTGAGTATAGTTTCGATGTTTTTTTTTATTGGTATATTGGCGTGTGCTAGCTGACACATGAAAAATAATTTTATTTAATGTTTTTGTGTTGCGTAATGATAATTTTACATACTATTGTATAGAATCAAGTTTTTCTAACTAATCAGACAGCTGTGCTGCTGGGGAGTTTGTTGCGCCACTTCTTCTCCCCAGCTAAAGCACTAGGAAGTGGTGAAGGGCGGGCGTTTTGGGGGACTTTAATGTGTAATTTTTGATGTTCCAAAAGTGCATTCTTAGCCTAGTTTGAATAAATGACTTTTTATTTTGATTGGTGATACGAGTATGTTTTTGTTTTATCAAACCCGAAAGTGAAATTTACCATCGCATACTTTTTGTTATGAAGCCTACAGATTTATGGTAGACTAGCTGTGCCCCGCGACTTTGTTCGAGTCGATGTCTTAAGATACACAATATACAAAAATAACAGCCACATTTTAATAAAACTCCCTCGTCCCCCGACCCGTCGCGTTGAATCGCCCGCCCGCGCTATTACTTCGTTTTCGCTTAATGTTCTTTCTGACTTTTTTCTTTTTGCTCGGCTCCTAAGGGTCGAAACGTGATGTTATAGCCTATAATAACCATCCTTGAAAACTGGGCTACCAAATTCAGAAAGAATTTTTTAAATCCAACTTTTTGTTCATAATTTCATGGGTTTTAATTTTTGCGCGGAACACTAATTATTTTTAGAATATAAACGTTATAAATGTAGCCTAAGTTACCTGCCGTAACATCAGCTATCTGCCAGTGAAAGTCCCGTCAAAATCGGTCCAGCCGTTTCGGAGATTAGCCGGAACAAACAGACAGACAGACAGACAAAAATTTTAAAAATTGCTTTTTTGTTATAAGTACCGTATATACTTTCATATGCATTTAGTAAAAACTTGTTATTTTGACATTACAAACAGATACTTCAATTTTATTTATTTGTATGTATATAAGATTACAGTAGACTATTTTTTTAGTAATACAAAAGTTTGGTTAAGGGGGAAGCTCCGGGCACGCCACAATTGCGGCGATAAGTCCCCTCTTTGAGGAGTGGCTGGAGAGGCGCCACGGCGTCCTCACCTTCCGCCTGACGCAGGTCCTCACCGGACACGGGTGCTTCGGGAGGTACCTGTTCCGGATAAGGCGGGAGGAAACGCCCGGGTGTCACCACTGTGTGGATCGCCCGGAGGACACGGTGGAGCATACGGTGGAGGTCTGCCCGGCTTGGGCAGAGCACCGCCGTGTCCTCGCGGAAGCGATCGGCGGCGGCGATCTCTCGCGTCCGGCCCTGGTCCAGGCCATGGTACGGAGCGAGAGTGCATGGGAAGCCATTACCTCCTTCTGCGAAGCAGTAATGCTCGTGAAGGAGGAGGCGGGACGCGTGAGGGAGAGGCAAGCTTTGCGCCCTCACGCCCCTAGTCGCCGCAGGAGACGCCCTGGGCGTCGGGAATTGGCAGCCGATTCCCGGCCACCGTAGGCGCGGGCTTGCGGACGGCGAGCAATGGGTAGCTCGCCGTCCGGTAAGGACCAAGCCCGAGTCGACGGCGCGTCGTTTTCCACGCGCGCCTCAAAGAGATGTCAGCACTATTGACGGGGTCCGCTAGGGCCGATGCCAGCTAGGGTTGCGGGATGTTCGAAAGAGTTACCGTGGCCCCGGCACAGGCAACAGAAGGAACACGGGTGGGTTTTAGTCAGTAAAAGTCTGACACGCCCTCCCGCTCCGCCCAGAGCGGGAGAAGTCATTTGATGATTTCCCATCCACAAAAAAAAAGGGGGAAGTTGTATTGACTTTAATTATTATCATTCTGTAAATACATACTTTTTACGGTCGCGAATTATATTTTGATCAACATACAACCTAATACTGACTTGCAAATTGCAAAAAACGTAAGAAAATTTTATTTTCCCGGGCTACCTAGCGCTTTAGCCTTAACGCTCGTGGATAATTTATGACAGAAATATTTTCAAATCAAAGTCAGTGTTTAGGGTAAGCAGGTCATCGAAGAGAAAAATGCCGTGGAATATTGACACTGACAGCTCTTGAACGTGGTTAAGAAGTGCTGATCGCGTTCAGTTTCATTGGTAAAATCCGCACTTATAAGAAATGTTAAAGAAAAAGTTTGTCACTTAGTTATTTTTGACAAAATAAGCGTTACCTATGCGGTGCCAAAAGCGTTAAATGTTAAATGATTTTATTTCTGTAGGTAGGTTTATACAAACACTTTTACACGTCAAACATTTTTTTTAAACTAGATGAGGCCGGCCTTTCCTATCTGACTACTCTGAGAAGAAAGACCGAAACAAACTCAGAGGTAACACTCTCTTTTAAAGTCCAGACATAATCTTGGTCAGATCATGTGAAGACCATGTAGGTTGGTGTCTGAAATGGTCTTTTGAGGAAAGAACCACACATATTGAGTGGACCTGTGCAGTCAGTGCAAGCATCTGTCAGTAATCATACAGCTCACTTAAAACTTACGGAGCTCAACGATTCGACGAACAATACCAAAGAAAGGACATTTGGGTATTTGGGTTTGACATTAATTATAAAACTTAAATACGAGTATAGATGAAGTCATTAGAAGAAATACAAGAAAAACGAAAAAGGAGAATACGAGAATATATCGAGCTTTTTCAGGAAGAACATCGTAAGCGATAATGTGCACTTTTTACAGGAAAAGGTTTTTTCTTTCCTAATTAACGATGTTTTTCATATACGATGATAATTTCTTACAACAATAAAGTCGTGTAAATTTAAAATAAAATTTAAGAGTAATCGCGACAAGATGTAAAACTATAAATAAGAGGTTACGAAGAAAAAATAGTTTTATGATTTTTGGCGCTTACAATGTTTTTCCCGAGGAAGGCTCGAATTATGAGACTGTCAATTATTAAAAAGTTACAAATATTTTTGTTTGGAACGTTCTAACTGTAGAATACAGTGTTTAGGTTTTTGAGGCTTATTGCATTGAAATACTGTTTAATTAATCATCTCTTCTTATGATTTTACACTTACATAATTACTGCTTACTTAATTTCTGTATTAGTCGACCCTGGGCCTGTGGTTAACCTACCCCGGTCCTGGGGTAGTAAATAACTTAATTATTTTGTGAGGCTAAGGCTAGTGTCACTATCAAACAAATATCATTTTTATCACCATTCTCCTGCCCTTATCCCAATTTATTTGGGGTCGGCGCTACATGTAGTATTCTTCCATACTCCGCTCTTAGTACACAAACACTTTTTAATAGCTCCATCACTCACTCTTTTAGCATCCACCACACATTCTTTCAACTCACAATTCAAAACTATGCCCACACTATTTCGCTTGCCATCGCTTCCAGAGTAATAAAACTTATATCTTTCTCATAACTTTCTAGCCTACGCACCCTTCTACTTTGACTCTTGCAGACACGCTATGTTTAGTCGTCGCCTTTTTAAAACATCTGCTAGTTTCCTTCCCCTTCCATTTATCGTCCCTACATTCCATCTCGCACGCCTCAACCTAACTTCTCTCAAACTCCGAGCTAGCGTCTTACGTCGCCGGTTCTGGTGCGATGACGTCAAAATCAAAGTCATTTTCATATATTATACAACACAAGTAATATAGACCAAGAAGTGAAAAAATTGTCAACCAGTCCCGATCTCCCCTGTTTTTAGCAGCGCCGCGAGACATCGAGACATTCGCGCTTAAAGACACCGCGAACATTCACCGATCCCGATCGACAGTGTGGCCGCAGTGTACAATTTGGTTTAGAAGCTGGCGGAGAATCATAACATTCTACTTCATATGTTTGTCTGGCACGGTTCAAGCAAGGCGTATGACACATAAAATGTTTTCGAAAACTTTATTAATCTTTCTAATTTTGAACTTAGTATCGGATTCATGTAAGTATAATAATTATATTTATAACTAACGTTTTGTCTCGTTTTAAAGAGTTATGACAGGTATGATCCAGTACGGCTATTTATTTATTTGCACAAAGCAGACAAATATAGAGATGCAGACTTAATGCCATAGGCATTTTTTACCATTCAACCTTTGCGTGATGCAGAGACAAACAGTGGTAGGAGCAATAACGAAAATTGAGGAATAAATATTTATTTAAATATAAAGATATACATACATACCCTGTGAAGACACGAGTACTGTAATTAGCGCTTCGTTTCTGTACCTACTTAGGTAACTAGCTATGTACGTTATTGTGATTGCAAACTATATTCGCAAGACGGTTCTAAACAATGACATTGGCTATTTCATTTCGTAAAACAAACTTTTCTATATTTACATTCATAGATGGACAAAGAGCTAAGACATTTTTCCGAAGCGACTACATCTATATAGAAGCCGAAGAGAGTTTCTATAAGATCCACACGATAGCACTGACATGGGCTGAGGCCCAGCAAGTGTGTGCTCTGGAAGGAGCCATCTTCTGGCACCCAGACAACGACAATGAAGCACACATAGTGATATCGCTTTGGGACCAAATGAAGCCTAAAATCAAGTGGATGTACGTGGGGCTGTCAGACATACTGGTTGAAGGAATATTTGAGACAGTTGACGGTACGTTGTTATAATTAGTATTTTGTATTTTTTTTCATACACTAAAATACCCAATATATGCGAAAAATACCGAATATTTATGTCTTTTTTACCTCAACATGAGTTGAACTCTTGTCTGAACAATTGGCGCTACCACTGAATCGATTGTAATGATTTTTGACAATGACGTAACTTGGTACCTGAAGAAGAACATACCTACATTAAATTTAATCCTCATAGTTTGATAGGAAACGTTTGGGTTTGTATGCAAATATAGGCTCGGATGAAGTCGCGGGCGAAGTGCTTGTTTGTAGCACTCCGCCTGTGACTTCGACTTTCGGATTTCGTACTTTCCTCTAAAAATGTTAACACCCCCTACCCCTAGTTTTCGAAAATAATGATTACGATCTTTATTATTAACTTAGCTGAAAGCATATGGGCCAAGTTTATAAATCAAAGGAATGAGATTTTTCATCTAAACAGCCCACATCCCCTCTTTTTATCGCCACAGGGGTGGTGGTGGTGAATAGTAATATATGTATGTAAATAAATAATAATAAATAAGTAATAACTTTGGAAAATCTTTTTGGTGGTTTGCATAAATTTTGAGCTAATCAAGCATTGCAGGAAAATCCGTCCCTTAAACATGTAACTACCCCTTTTTGCTCCGTTAGGGGTCGAATTTGCAAAACCCAAAAACTTGGTATTGTTTCTTTTCCGTCAAAAGTATTGATACTGTGTTTCGAGTTAATCGGACCGCGCGTTAAAATGCTTCCATACAAACTTTACCACCCCTTAAGGGGTCCTTTACCTTTCTCTTTAAGGGGTAGTTTTGAAAAACTAATACGGACACACTTTTATACTTAGGTAGGCAAGTATTCCGTGCCAAGTTTCAAGATTATTAACCAAAGGAGTAAGACTTTTCAAACAAACCAAATCCCCCTTTTATTCTGCCTTTTAAAGATTGAATTTCCAAAAACCCGTTCTTTGTGCTCGCCTACATTATAAAACGAACTCCTATGCAATATTTCACGTTCCTAGGTCCAGTAGTTTCGGCTGTGCGTTGATATGTAAGTCAGTCAGTTATTTTAAATTAGCTGGCTAAACTCCGCAGACGCGATGCATATGGATATCTTTACATAATAAAACAAAAAAATTAAAAAAAAAATGTGGGGTCATCGGTCACTTGAAATATACCCAAGTTTAAAAAATCAGTTTTCTTTTGTAAACTTCACAGACGTGATGGGTATCGATATCTAAATACGATAAAACATAAGAAAACAGGTTTTCTCAACTCATAGTTCAAGTAACAACACTAACAGCGGTCGTGACCTCCCAAAAAAAAAACATCAAATAATTTTTTTTTTTTATCGTGTTTAGATAACGATACCCATCGCGTCTGCGGAGTTTAGCTAGCCAATTTAAAATAACCCTGTATTTAAGAAAGATATTTTTATAGTGTTTGTTATTTTTAGGAAAACCAATCACTGAGGTGTACAGCACGTGGGAGCAAAATGAGCCGAACAATGCTGGTGGTATAGAGGACTGTGTGCAGATTGACAAAGAAGGCTACTTGAATGATTGCGAATGTGACAGATTGTATAACTTCATTTGTAAGAAGAGTCTCAAACTACTTGAGTGGAACGACAATTGCAACATGCCTAATTTAGGTAGGTTATAATCTCTAGTACGCGGACGCACTATATGCCTACAATTTTCTTTGCTATTATGCCAAATTCGTATACTACCGTTGCAGTGAACATTATGTAACAAAAAATCGGCCAAGTGAGTGTCGGACCACGCAATGAAGGGTTCCGTAGTTGTGATGAATTTATCCTAAAAACAAACTTAACATTTTAGTTGAAAAACATGTTCTTTCATACATCGATAGGTATAAGCCACGGACAATTCTTCAACTGCAAATGTAAGTCTGTAATCGCATTTTTTATATGATAAGACTAGAAATTATCGATTTTCGGACTTTTTCCTTTATTTGTGCTGTGAGAACTTGCTTCTTGCTGAATCTCATGATTCTAGGTCAACGGGGTCTAGGTCCAAGTATCAAAAGATGTCGCAAAAATGGCCGTGTTTTGCGTTGACTTAGAAACTTGATTTTTTTGGAGCTCCGTTTGGAGGGACCGTAGACCTACGTATAAATTTATATTAATTTCAACTAGATACCTCCAGAAAAAGGGTCTTGACAGATTGACAGACAGACGGACAACGAAGTGATCCTATAAGGGTTCCGTTTTTTCCTTTTGAGGTACGGAGCCCTAAAAACTGTCAAATTGGCATATAGGTACAGAGCAATACAGATTGGTACTGTAAAAAAATATGTATTAAAAAAAACTGATAAACACGCTTTTATAATGCACTAAAAATTATAAAATAATTAAATTGACTTGTATTAGACTATACATCCCCACCCACCCTCTGCCTAACCCTTCGGGGAAACAAGGCGTGATGTTATGTTTGTAGACTATACGACTATACAAATAAATAAAATTGAATTACTAAATGCATATGAAAGTTTATACGGTACCTACTTATAACAAAAAAACTATTTTTAAAATTTTTGTCCGTCTGTCTGTCTGTTTGTTCCGGATAATCTCCGAAACGGCTGGACCAATTTTGACGCGATTTTCACTGGCAGATAGCTGATGTTACAAAAAGTAACTTACTTTTATTTCTGAAAAAGAATTAGGGGGCCGCAAAAAATTTTAAACTTGTGAAATTATGAATAAAATCCGATCCAAATAGGGAAGTATTGACATCCACGCGGGCGATGCCGCGGGCAACAGCTGGTTATAATATAAGTACCTATGCAGCTTGTCACTCTTTTTACATCCAATACAAAAAGAGTGGAGCGCTTTGTTTAAATTAATTATTAGTACACGCAACCGAAAACTCGACAAAACTAATCAAATTGAGCTCCTTAACTTTTATGTTGAGCTGTACGATTACTGACAGATGCTTGCACTGACTGCACATGTCCACTCAATCTGTGTGGTTCTTTCCTCAAAAGACCATTTCAGATACCAACCTACATGGTCTTCACATGATCTGACCAAGATTATGTCTGGACTTTAAAAGAGACTGTGACCTCTGAGTTTGTTTCGGCCTTTCTTCTCAGAGTAGCCAGATAGGAAACGCTGGCCTCATCTAGTTAAAAAAAAAAATGTTTGACGTGTAAAAGTGTTTGTATAAACCTACTTACAGAAATAAAATCATTTATCATTTAAATGAGCCCAAACTCGAAGGGTTTACTAGTAGCCACAGAAGAATTCCACTATCCACCTCCTGGCTCCGTCATCAAACCCTCGACACTAAGTGCAATATATTGAACTCATCAAAACGAACCATATGAGCCCAAACTCGAGGGGTTTACTAGTAGCCACTTAAGAGTTCCCTATCCACCTCCAGGCTCTATCATCAGGCCCACGACACCAAGTGCAATATATTGAACTCATCGAAACGAATCACATGAGCCCAAACTCGAGGAGTTTACTTGTAGCCCTTTAAGAGTTCCACTATCCACCTCCTGGGTCCATCATCAGATCAGCTCCAAGATATCAAATTATAGTATTGTCAACTAAACTACATATACATACAAAGTTTCATTAAAACGAATCATATGAGCCCAAACTCTAGGGGTTCATTAGTCGCCACTGAAGAGTTCCACTATCCATCTCATGGCTCCATCATCAGATCAGCTCCACGATACCAAATAATAGTATTGTCATTTGAACTACATGTACATACAAAAATTCATTTCTATACGACAATTAGAAGAAGGTTAAAGTTTACTTACAAGATTTTATTATATTGTTATTTACAAGTGAAGCTAATATAAAAGCGTTTAAAAAAGTTATTCTCAAAGCGTGCTTGCTGCGGTAGATAAGCTTTGCCTGATAAGCCCCATCATTCTGCTGCCGACCAAGTCTCTGTCGACGGGCATACACAAGCGTGCATAAAAATTGGGCCACTTAAATATGCTGTATTTTTGTTTGTGTGTAATGTACGACTTTTAAAAATATATTTTATGTATTATTTATTAAGTTATCAATAAAATAAATTGCATTTCATGTAAATCAATTTCTTTTTGAGCTTTACACGCAATATCCGGAAAATGACGAAAATCGAAAAGAACCGTTTTCTGAAAATTGAAATTTTTTATAAGTTTCGAACAAAATATCATTGCTCTTTATCAGAACCATGGACAATCACCAGCTTGGTACGAGCTTCCAAGCTTATTCCTCTTTAGAACAAAACTGACCCACCTCCAGAGCTTACCCTTTCGGATATGGCACATTGTGCATACCGTTTCCCCGGGCGGGGTGGTACACTCTTTTACGACCATCAGCTCCATAAAGACACATTCGTGACTCATCAGAAAACAGTACCTGACTCCATTGCTCTGATGTCCAGTCTCGTTGTTCACGGGAAAATTGTAACCTTGCTGCCTTGTGAGCTGGGGTAAGTTTAGGGGGTTAGTTAAGGGTTGCAGGTCTGTAGGATTTCAAATCACTTTTTTTAAGTTTCTACTTACTCTCCATTGACATTCAACAGCAGAACGGTGACGATTTCTTAGTCGCTGATACAATAAATCAATAACCCTCTCAGTTGTCTTCAGTTTTCGGCCAGATCCCGAACGCCTGATGTAGCCAGCCGCATGTCTCCAGATATCTTTTATCCATATAATGGACAGTGGAACAACTAACTTCACATGTACGAGCCACATTTTGCTGGCTCATTTTGGTTTCTAGTAGCGTGATGCTCCGAACAACTTCTGCTTTTCGAAGATCCATTGTGAGAGGCAAACATTTAAAGGGAGACTACAGCACTAACAGGAATGAAAAAACAATGGAAGTTTTCGACCATCACTACTCTACGTAACTTTAATTTTGATAGGCCAATAATGAATTTACTTTAAAATATATTATAGTAAAGAACGTTTTCAAACTTAATCAAGGTTTTTTGGTACCCTCTACTCTAGAAAAACACTGTAATTTTGTGTTCCTAACATTGTTCTTAGTATAAATAAAAATAACTAAATAAATAATCCGTAGGATCACCTTCTTTTATGTTGATGTGATTTATAAAATCTTTTTTTACACATTATTTATTATTTTAGATTACAGTTTCAGTAAGGATACTGGCAAGTGCTACAAGGTCCATACAACGCCATTGAAGTGGAGAGAGGCCAGTGCCATGTGCGTAAGAGAACAAACCTCCTTGGCAATGATCAACAGTCGTCTGGAAGCGTATTTCCTTGTGAAGTTAACGGAATCCACGACTACACTAAGGTCCACAGAGAATTACCAAAGAGGAATATATCACCTGGGCTTTCAAAACATATTAAACCATGGCTGGCAGACAGTTAAAGGTACGTGATTAGGTGATCTAAAAATCTAAAAAAAAATCTTCCAGATGTTAGGTAGTTCTTTCGATCACAACCTCCGTGCCACTATTGGAACTTGATTTTTCAGAAAACTTTACACCGTATAGATTTCATTTTCAATTCATTCATGGTCATGGCATTCTAAATCTGGAACTAGCACTCTCTTGAAATTAAGAAGAGATCTGGGTAAACTAGACGTTACATGCGACTCCAGCCATAACGTGTACAACACATTAATAAGATAATTAAGGTCACTGTCACGAGCATAAATATATTACTTTGGAAAGCTCGGCAATAATATCTGATTTCATGACTCGTCCATTCATATCTGGTCGTCAAGATGATGGCAAATATATATGATAATTGGTGGAAGGTTATTTATTTGCCCTATATTTTCTTATAATTCTGTAATATCCTACAATAGTAAACTCTCTCCATCATCTTTTCAAAACACCCCATATTGTAGGTTTTTAAATTATGTTATTAGAAAAGTTCGCCTGACTTAATATTTATTTCATTTGGCTCATGTATAATATTTCTTTGAGTTTTTTTTTTTATATTTTCAGGAGCTCCGATAAATGTGGATGTAGACGTCTGGTTCGACAACTACCAGCCGGAAGGCCGTGAGCAGTGCGGCGGAATGTTCTACACCGGACGTCTGATCAACATCGATTGCAATATGAGGAGCTTCTTCATTTGTGAAAACGAACCAGATTTGTAAAATAATTTCACCTGCTATCATCAGTTCACAGCCTGCTTCCTGCCGTATGTCAGTGGTAGCATAGAATAATAAGACGAAGAAGCGAAACTCCTGTCTTTTCTTTGTACGCCTCTGCCACGGAAATAATCTCTCTCGCCTGATACGACATGCGTCACCATATAACGATAGTCAACATTGATAGAGCGAGGAGCATGTAGTCTATGCGGTGTGTGCCGCCAAGTGTCGGTTAAATCCGTAGGGCAGACTCACATAAGTGTTAAAGTGTGTGCGATGTCGCAGTGCAAAGATCAGTGACGTCACCCGAAGAGTTTCTTAGGGAAATGCTCGAAGTTTTTGCGTTACTTACTACATTGGCATGTCTAACATGTTTGTAACAATAGGAAATTAGAATGCGATGCGTTAGGAGAGAGAAGTCCTCTGTGTGAAACTAGACGTACCTAATGTATGAAAAAAAAAAAAAACTAAACTAATAATTTCAAGTAACTGCAGCTGATTAAAGGGCCTAAACACAGGACATTATAACCTTTAACCTATATATATGTCGTGTGCAGATCTTAGAGCTGATCATTTCATGAAGTGTTCGACCATTTCATGAAACGTTTGAAACGTTTGTCATGAACAGTTAAACGCACGACTACTTCATGATGTGGCCAAACAATAGTGAGCATATCGTAAAATTGTTAGATACTCCACCGGTAGAGGCGTTGATGTCGTTTTTTTTTTGTTATGCATCGATCCAAAAATACTAAATAGCCAAGTAACTGCGACCAACTTGGATGTAGAGATCGCCGGCCGCTGCCGCGGCACCGCTCGCTTCGCTCGCTCGGCTCGCGCGCGGTTGGTCACAGTTCTAACCTAACCTAACCCATTTGGTCGGGGTGCAACTGGCGGCGTGAAATGCAACTACTTTTCGATATGCCAGTGGTCAGCTGGTGAAATGGCCAGACAGATCACGATATGGCCATTTTTACGATCTGACCACGACACACGCATCACACTACATTTATGATATGGCCAAACGTCGATTGACATATCATTAAACGTTGACGTTTATACGATATGGCCAATTTTAGCTGGCCATTTCAAGAAATGATCAATTCTAAGATCTGACCACGACATATTATGTATACAAAGTGGAACAGGACGATTGACATTCCTTTAAACCACGAGAATCATGTTTTTTACCCATATACAAAAAATCAATCAAATGCAATGAATACTTTAGCCACAGGAAATTATTTTTCCTTTTCTTATTTTTCAACATGATGTAGATCTGATTTTGAATCCGTAATAATAATAGGTAAACATTGTAAGGTCAAAAACCTAAGCAAAACATATGATTCTATTCTCTGCATCTCAATATGCTTGAAAGACAGAGAAGGGTGTCATACGATTCTACTCTAACGCGCCCCGCCCTGTCCCACAAAATCCTGCAAAAAGAAAAAGAAATATTACTTATGCAAAATATGCATTAGTGGTGCAAAGACAATTTTATTGCGAGTGTGTGTGAGCGGATTCTTTTCGGCAAAAAGTCTCGGACTCGATAATAAGATTAGGTTAGTCAGTGCACCGGCGCTCTGTGAGGAGAGCACGTGCTATTTTTTTATCACGAGACAAGCCGCGCGCGAATTGTCGTGATTTTATGAAAAGTTTTAGTTGCTATTGACCTGACACCACAGGATTTCTTTTTCTGGGGGCCGTAAAAAACGAGTTGTATGCACGAGAAGTGAACACTGTGGATGATTTAAAAATTAAAATAACTAATGCCTTCGACAAACTAAAAAGAATGGCATATGGGGGACTTGTTACGTTACGACGAGTCCGTGAAAATGTAATAAGACGATGTCGCTTGTGCATAATTAACAACGAACACTTAGAAAATTAAAAAATTTGACTCTATTGATGATGTAAATTTTGATTGTGATTTGATACTATGTGATTAATCATTCAATCAGTGATCTTTTAATTAACAACGTGCAACTTTGAGTTTGTATTTTTCTCCGTCTAAAGTGACTGCGCCCCGCTCCGCCGCCGCCACTGCCCGCACCGCACCGTTGGTGAGTTTTCGTAGATAAAGCGTGTTTACTTTTTATGCAGTTGACTCTGCTATTTATTTTGTTTGAAAACTGCAATTTTTCAATTTTCTATTAACAACTAATCTTCGTGTTTTAAAATGTTTCGATGGATTAGTACTGTGCTCGTTTTCATTTAATGTCGTACATCCATGTTGTATACAATAAAAAAGCTAAAAAAAAAACAAACTCTAATCTCTGGAACTACCTATCAGTCAGATTTGAAAAATTCTTTTTGTTTTTAGTAGCCCATTTCTTGAGTAAAGTTATAGGCTATATTTAACATCACGCCTTAGGAGCCGAGCAAAAAGAAAAAAAGTCAGAAAGAACACTAAGCGAAAACCAAGTAATAGCGCAGGCGGGCGATGCGATACGACTGGGTGGGTCGGGGGAACAAGAAATTTTACGCGTACGAAGTCGCGGGCAGAATCTAGTTATTAGATATAATGTTCTATCATTGTGGGGCCAACGGTTACGGTTAACTTCACGTAACTAAAATATTACGTGAAATTACAATTTGTAACGTTCCCACCAATCTAGTACGGTAAGTATCCAGTTTAATACACCAGAAACTAATAAGTTTAGTAGACGCGAGATGTGTAACCAGTTCAAAGTTGTTTGTTTATCCACTAATATTTTCCTCATACCTAAGCAAGTTAATAATAATGCAAAAAGACAAAAGTATTCATATGCTGTAGTCACATTGTAGGACGATGTTCGTAGATTCGCGATTTTTCCCATTGTTATTTCATTCGCTTTTGGAGTTCGGGCAATAAAAGATGGCGTTGTTTTTCTTAGGAAGTTATTTTTTTTGCTCCTTTAAATAAAGGATGGTGGGCGATAATAATGGTCCCAGTACCGCCAGCCACTAAGTGTGAATTACATAAAAGAGACTACTGAACACACACAGTACTGAATATTTTTTATTATGTCACGATCAATATATATCCGAGAGGAACCGATCTGCATTTATCTAAAGTATTTTCTTTAAATAATAATAATTTCTTAAACAATTGCTCGGGTTTGAATGCATTCTTTAAAATAAATATTTAACAATAATAAAAAGCTTCCAAAACAGTGTAACATTACGAAATGAAAGACTGAAAAATACATGGACACGAGCTGCGCGTTGATTGGCGCGCCTCAATATCACCCTCCCTCGCAATATGCGCAGGCGTTGGTCTGGCTCATCGTCGGCGCAGTCCTTCACTTTGTTGTGCCTACACAAAAAAAACTCAACAACTTAACAGAAGTTGTTGAGTTTTTTTTTAGACCAGCACTGTTTATGGACTCCATAATTATCGACCCAGAAGCTTATATAAATCGTTAATCTTGAGGGGGGCAGGGCTTGTGGCTAAGTAATAACAGATGCACGGGTCGATCTGTTAGGTTAAGCTACGCTTGCCACGGTTGGTCCGTGAATGGATCACCATCCTTACATATCAAGACCCCTCCGTGCCTCGGAAAGCACGTTAAGCAGTCTTACCAAGGGGTATCGTGTTACCCAGTAACTAGGTTGTGAAGGTCAGATAGGCAGTCGCTCCATGTAAAATACTGATATTCAGCTATATCCGGTTTGACTGGAAGGCAACCTCAATATAGTTGGGAAAAGGCTGGCAGATGAAGCTTGAATAAATCAAAATGTTGGTTTTTTTTGTCTCATGGGAAATAAAGTATTTTTATTCATTCATTTATTTTTATTTTATCTGTCTATACATGAATATATCTAATTGCTAACCTAGCTTAAATTGACACCTAATCTAAACTAAACTGGTTTATAAGTGTCACAACCGAAAAACCCTACTTGAACTAACCTAACATTGTCAGAACTGAATAACCCTTGGGCAGATTTTGATGCGCCTTGACCTAAGTAAGGGGAGAAGTAATGTCTTCAAAACTGCAGTGGTTTTAACTGTGGCGGAAGTGGAACCAGCTCCCATACATTTTTGCCCACTATCCTTTAATGAATGAATGAAATGCACCGACCTCAGCGTGGTTTGACCAGACTCGATTACTCGAATGAACCCAAAGATGCACACTAGCCCCCGTAGCCTCATGTTTCATAGGGCTACATAGGCCATTGCATATCAAGGAGTGGACCGGGGAGCGCGGCAATAGTAGGCAAGACGTGCCCTTAGGATATGGAAGGATTATTAGAGTCTACCGAGTATGCACCCTAGAGTAAACCTTGGAATATTGGAGAGACGGGTAATATTTATCCATGGATGGGCATCTTTTAACGACGTTGCCACTTGGTTGTCTCAAGTCCAGCTTCACCGGTGAATCTTATGCTATGCTGTATTACGTGTTGCTGTTTCGAAAGTACTCGTCTGACGTCTCGCTGCTATCCGTTTCAGGTTTCTTGTAAATCTCGCTAGCAGCCTTCTTAATTCACACTCAATGCCCGCAGAAACTGTCGCCAGCATACAGCAGTGTAGCGACAAGGGGACGACGTGTCCTTGATTGCTGCAGGCAAGGCTGCAGGTGCTTGAGTAGTGGAGAGTATTCCATGGCTATCAGGACAATCCCGGAAGTACGGTCAAGATACCAGAATCTTCTGGAATATACTTCCATTCTCCGAGCACGTTTCTCCTCCTCCATCCTTGCTGTACTCCCATGCTCCATTACTGCCAGTTAAATCTATGTATCAATCTGAACTTGCAAAAATTAAATACTATAATATTGTATTATGTTCTGTTTTATTTTATTATCTATACAAGTAAATAAAATTGAAGTCTCTGTTTATAACGTCAAAATAACAGTTTTTTATTAAAGGAAAGTATATACGGTACTTTAAAAAAAAACAATTTTTAAAATTTATGTCTGTATGTCTGTCTGTCTATCTGTTTGTTCCGGTTAATCTACGAAACGACTGGACCGATTTTGACGGGACTTTCATTGGCAGATAACTGATGGTAATAAGGAGTAACTAAGGCTACTTTTATTTTAGAAAAAGAGTTAGGGTTCGGCACCTATGAAATTGTGAACAAAAAGTCAGTATCGAAAAATTCATTTGACATTTGGTAGCCAAATTCTCGAGGATAGTTATGGGGTATTTAACATCACACTACGATCGTTAGGAGCCGAGTAAAAAGAAAAAAGCCGGTAAGAACGCTGAGCGAAAACGAAGTAAAAGCGCGGGCGGGCGATGCAACGTGGCGGGTCAGGAGACGAGGGAGTTTTATTAAAATGTGACTGTTAGTTTAGCAGGTATATTGTGTATCTTACGACTTCCACACGAACGAAGTCGCGGGGCACAGCTATTGTATGATAAAAATAATGTTCGTAACTCAATATGGTCGCAGGATAGAACTGGTTGAACTGGTTGGCTATCCGAAAAAACTCCGCTAAATAAAATATATATTATGAATACAGAATATATTATGTTTACCTGAAGCAGCGACGTATATCGTATCAGTCCTCAAAATGTTTTCGAAAACTTCGTTGATCTTTCTTATTGTGAACTTTGCGTCAGATTCATGTAAGTATATTTAAAACTGACGTGTTTTTATGTTTTTATTTGTAACATACTCCTGACAGGATCTAACAAGACATGCAAGTCCTCAAACTTAGAGCTGGTTTTCATTACTTACCCAGCATAGATATAAATAAATCTACTAGTATTATGTTATTGTGAAGACAGAAAAATAGTTGTAAGTTGGTTCTACTAACATCACAGAATAATGAATACTTAACATTGACTTTTTTATTTCGTGAAGCTAACTTTTCATAGCTGAATTTGTCTATTCGCAGATGGACAAAAAGCTAAACACTTTTTTCGAAAGGATTACAATTACATGGAAGCATTCCAAAGTTTTTATAAGATCCACACGGTTCCACAGACTTGGGCTGACGCCAAGCGAGTGTGTGCTCAGGAAGGAGCCACTTTCTGGCACCCAGAAAACGACAATGAAGCACATGCATTGTTATCGTTTTGGAACAAAACTAAGCCTAATATAGAGTGGATGTACGTGGGACTATCAGACTTATTGGTTGAAGGAGTATTTGAGACCGTTGATGGTACGTATAATAAATGATCCAACTATTTTATTAACTCAGCAAGTATCTTTAAACGAATAGAAAGACACAAAGACAAGACCATAACTGTAAAATAGACAAGATATCATCATCATCAGCCTACCGCAGTTCACTGCTGGACATAGGCCTCCCTAATTGCACGCCATTCAGCTCAATTTCTTGGCATCTCTCATCCAGCTGCTACCAGCCACCCTGCGAAAATCGTCGCTCCACCTAGCCTGAGGGCGTCCTACATTACGTTTGCCGATTCGCGGTCTCCACTCAAAAACACGTCTACCCGAACGGTCATCGGTTCTACGGCTAATATGGCCGACCCACTGCCAAGACATATCAGTGTAAAATTTCAATGCCACTATATAGTATACCGTTGATTTGGCGTATAATTAAATAGTAACATCAATTTCATGTTTCTAGGCAAGTCAATTTCTGACGTTTACGACAACTGGCAGCCAGGAGAGCCGAACAATTTTGGTGGTGTACAGGACTGTGTGTACATATATTTAAAAGAAGGACCCGGATACCTGGATGATTACGCATGTGACAAAAAGTATTCCTTTATTTGCAAGAAGGGTCTCCAGTCACTCGAGTGGAACTATCATTGCGATATGCCTAATTTAGGTAGGTTTTAATCCATTTAAGTAAATACTTAAATAAAAGGACGACAGAGGGGAGACACCCTTTTAGTACACACACTTTTAGACACTCTTTTTTATTCGTATTCGCAAATAACATAATTAATGTTTTTTATCAAGTTGGATTTTCGTTTTCTACTATACCAAATTGAATCGATCTCGTTTATGAGAACATTACAGTTAAACATAACATTGAAGACAAATTAATGTTGAGGAGTCTGGTCGACTCGTGTCGTCGTGTTGTATTTATAACCTACTTCAAAAAAAGGAGGCTCTCAGTTCGTCGGAATCTTTTTTTTTTTGTATGTTGTGTTGTTGATATGTGGTTCTAAATAGAGTCATCATAATATTCGTAGTTCTAGAGTTCATGGGTAGCGGGATCCGTGAGGTGTATACAGTGGGATTGCTTAAGTCTGTGGCAAAGCAAGACTGTTACCTTGTATCAAAAATCTCGGAATCAGTTTCTCTTAAACTGAGGTCAACTGACGCTACAGATTACGTCGTCAGGAAAATACCCTCTACGGCTATTTTTTGGGTGGGAAATCATCAAGTGACTTCTCCCACTCTGGGCGGAGCGAGAGGGCGTGTCAGACTTTTGCTGACTAAAACCTACCCGCGTTCCTTCAGTTGCCTGTGTCGGGGCCACGGTAACTCTTTCGAACATCCCGCGACCCTGGCTACCCTCTACGGTATCACCCGAGTTTAGCTCTGATAACATAACATCATACATAACATCACGCCTTGTTTCCCCGAAGGGTTAGGCAGAGGTATACCTATACTATAGTATACCCACATTTCGCCAGTTATATTTAAGTGCCATGTAATGGAGGCGAACCTATTGCCGTCAACCGGGCACAAATCCAGACTCCGGGCTGCTACTGAGAAATTGCAGATAGAAAAACCCAATAACGCTACCCTACCTGGGAATCGAACCCAGGACCTCATGCTCAGCAGTAGCGCTTGCGACCACTAGACCAATGTGGCAGTTTACCTTTGATATCTATATAATTACGTTTACGTCCCTGCCTCTTATCACAAACAAGTTATTTATCCGAAACAAGAAGTTATCCGAAAAATTAAACCGGTGATAAGACTAGTAAGTACCAAGTCAAACTGGCAGCTCTCATTAAAAATTGTAAACGTTACATACCGCTCCAAGCCGCAGTTTGCTTTTACCAAAATTTTAAGTAGTTAGGTACCTACTACTTAGTGAGAGGGGCTCGTGGCTGAGTAATAACAGCCACACGGGTCGATCGATCAGGTTAAGCTACGCTTGCCGCGGTCGGTCCGTGGATGGGTGACCATCTTTACATACCAAGACCCCCGTGCCTCGGTAAGCACGTTAAGCCGTTGGTACCGGCTGTCATTCTTGGATCTTTGACAGTCTTTACGGATCGTCAGAAGCCCGAAAGTCTGACAACCAGTCTTACCGAGGGGTATCGTATTACCCGGTAATTGGATTGTGGAGGTCAGACAAGCAGTCACTCCATGTAAAAACTGGTATTCAGCTGCATCCGGTTAGACTGGAAGCCGCCACCACGCGGGCCCAGTGCGGGTTGGTAGATGTCACATGTCCTCGATTTTTTGGTTCTAGAACATACCAGTTTCCTCATGATGTTTTCCTTCACCGTTTTGAGAGCAGTGGTGATGAAATTATTTACACAAAGTAATGTCTGCCTGCCTGGGTTCAAGCCCATGACCTACAACTCGCAAGTCGGGGCCGTTACCACTGGGCCACCTCTGCTCTCGTACCTAGTTCTTAATAGGATATAATTAAGACTTTTTGCAAACTTTTCTATGCATGCGTTTAAGTTATCAGACGAATAGTTCGCCAAATAACGAAGCATTACGCAATTATTATTAGGTATTATTATTTATTTTACGTATCTCGGGACAATGTACCCGGTCCTTTGGAAGGCGTACGAGGAGCCGAAGCCAACTCGCAGAGGCCCCTTAGACAATTTTGAATGGAATGAGGCACAGACCGACGATTATCCCTGTACGCACTGTGCAAGTGCACCCAAGGACAATCCCCGGTTGGTGTAGGACTATTGCAGGATATGGAAACAAAGATATTGGAATTGGTTTGGATGGCTACAGTGGATTGGTTACCTAGAACTATGAAAGGACTATGGCCCCTGCCTGATCAGTGTTTTTTTATACACGGATAAAATGGCAGGGGGTGACTTGCACACTCAATAATGGGCCCTCGGAAACGGTCGCTAGCACATAGTGTCGTAGCGACAAGGGGGCAACATGTTCTGATGTGCTTAAGAGGAGTGGAGAGGTATTCCACGGCCATCAGGACAATCCCAGAAGTACGGTTAAGACCCCTACCAGCATCTTATTGGAATACTTCCTTCCTCTGAGCACGTTTGCTCTTGCGAATCTCTACTCGATCCGGCCAATAAAGGCAAGAATAAGGTGGGAGGTCAGTTCCTCGTCAGTGTTCACTCCAGCCGGTCAATAAAGGCAAGCCAGAGATGAGGAACATGACTTCTCCCGGGAGATAGGGTACGTGGGGTCGCTACTGCCCAACAGCTCGCCACATGCTGCCCTGCGGGTTTCTGTATCTCTCTTGGTCTGGCTCCTCACCCTAGACCTGTGCCGGCCAAGGAAACTCTTCCGGTACAGACCTAAAGTTCGAAGCTCGCAAGCCCCATTACGACGTTAACGTAGAGATACGGCGATGGGATTATTATTATTATATTTATTTTTTTTGATATTTCTCGGGACTCCAGGGTCCCGGACCTTTAGAAGGCATATGAGGGGCCGAAGCCAACTCGCAGAGGCCCGTTAGACGCTTTCAATGGAAATGAGGCACTAACCGACGATTATCCCTGTGCGTACTACGCAAGTGCACCCAAGGACAACCCCCGGATGGTGTAGGACTATTGCAGAATATGGAGACAAAAAAAAATTGGGCTATGGGTTTGGATGGCTAAAGTGGACTGGTTATCTAAAACTATGGAAGGACTATGGCCCCTGCCTGACCAATGTGTGATAAATACAATACACGGATAAAATGGCAGGGGGTGACTTGCACACTCAACAATGGGCCCCCGGAAACGGTCGCTAGCACATAGTGTCGTAGCGACAAGGGGGCAACATGTCTTGAGGTGCTTAAGAGGAGTGGAGAGGTATTCCACGGCTATCAGGACAATCCCGGAAGTACGGTCAAGATCCCTACCAGCATCTTACTGGACTACTTCCTTCCTCCGAGCACGTTTGCTCTTGCGAATCTCTACTCAAGCCAGCCAATAAAGGCAAGAATGAGGTGGGAGGTCAGTTCTCGTCAGTGTTCACTCCAGCCGGCCAATAAAGGCAAGCCAGAGATGAGGAACATGACTTCTCCCGGGAGATAGGGTACGTGGGGTCGCTACTGCCCAGCAGCTCGCCACATGCTGCCCTGCGGGTTTCTGTATCTCTCTTGGTCTGGCTCCTCACCCTAGACCTGTTCCGGCAAAGTAACCTCTACCGGCACAGACCTAGAGTTCGAAGCGCGCAAGCCCCACCACGACGTCAACGTAGAGATACGGCGATGGGTTATATTTATAATTATTAGCATTATTATTTCAGATTACACTTTCAATAAGGCTACTGGCAAGTGCTACAAGCTCCACACTACTCCATTGAGTTGGAACGAAGCATATGCAGTGTGCCGACTAGAACAATCCTCCCTGGCAATAATTAGCAATCGGCTGGAAGCGGATTACCTTGTGCAGTTAACGAAATCGACACCAAAACTAAAAGTAAAGGGGAAATACCAAAGAGGAATATATCACCTGGGCTTTTATAACAGATTAAACGAGGGCTGGCGGACAGTAGGAGGTACGTGAGTGTGTACATCTCCTTAGGCTACTCCGATCCTTGCGCATTATTAAACCAATACCTGATCATCTGACCTAGTTTTGCAACTACTTTTTTCGGGATCGATTATACTACAGACATCAATATTTTTACCTGGAATTTAATGCAAATTCAACGGCCCTGTGCCGTGAAATAGCAAGGGTTGTTGAACAGGTGTAATGGCCGTAACACACCGATTCAATTCAAAGTTAAGCATTATCGAATAAGGTTCAGCAATGCGTCGTCCACCCATCGTGAACTATTGTAATTAAACCAAGCTCACATTTTACGGTCTATTTTGAATCGAAATTGTGCCGAGTTTTTTTGGGGTGCTATAAAATGATGTTGATTTAAATGATTGATGATTTTTTTTTTCAGGAACACCGATGAAAGTTGATCGGTACGCCTGGTGGGACAACTACCAGCCAGAAGTAGACGGCCATGAGCAATGCGGCGGAATGTTCTTCAACGGTCGTCTGATCAACATCAATTGTGATATGAGGAGCTTCTTCATTTGTGAACACGAAGTAGATTACGTAATTAGCCCTGTTAATACCGCCAGTGTAAAACCTTATCTAGGAGGAGGCATAGAATAACAAAACCATATAGAAGTAAAACTCATGCATCTATGGATCATCATTCTATTATAAAATTATTTTTAAAACTACATACAATATTTTAACACAAAATAAAGGCAATGTTTTATTTTTGCTTACCATATCTACAAGAGGCGACTGATAAGTTCGCGGCTTAAGGTACTTGGGGATGACTCATCATCTTGTTACTGATAATATTAATTGGGCGACTCATTGATAGTATAAATACCGCCCCCTTTTTATTTGGTTCATTCTACAATTATCCCTAGAGCAAGCAATAACACCATGTCAACAGAAACTAAAAATTCTCAATTTGGAGCACCGCGCAGAATTTTTAGAGAAGTGTCAGACTGATTTGGACGTTTGCAAACGGGTTGTGACCATTGATGAAACCTGGATTCGTCAGTATGATCCAGAGTCCAAACAAGAGTCTATGCAGTAGATAAAAAAGGGAGAAAGGCCACCAAAGTAATTCAAAGTGGAAAAGTCGGCGCCGAAGATTATGGCTACATTTTCAGGGATAGCGAGGGAATTTTACTAATTGATTTCTTGTCTAAAGGGACTACAAAGAATGGCCTGTACAACGCTAATTTACTGGGTCAGGCACGTGAAGTAGTCGTACAGAAGAGACGTGGCAAGTTGGCATGCGGAGTGCTGTTTCTGCAGGACAACGCACCCGTTCACACCGCTCGGGTTGCGAGGGCTGCCTTAAAAGCCACGGGATTCGGAGAAATTGACCACCCACCCTTTAATCCGGTCCTAGCTCCCAGTGACTATTTTCTTTTTCGAATTTAAAAAAGGAGTTACGGAGGCGAAGAAAGTACTACCTTAGGCCGTGAACTTATCAACCGCCCCTCGTATATCTACATATTAGGACACAGCTTCGTAATGGACCTTACATAAATTTTGTTATTGTACCTACTTTAACTACAACGGCTCTTACATTAAGATTGCTTCCTGTCAAACAAACAAACAAACAGACAAAAACAGTGCAATGTACCCCTTTAGTCACGAGCGGTTTACGCATCCGAGCTATATTAATATTAAAAAGATCGCAAAAAATCTATACAAATACCAACTAAAAAGGCCTAGTGACGGTGACCCTAGCAGAAGGCAGAGACCTCATAAGTTGCTTCACAATCTCAACTTTCAAACGAATACATTTTAAAGATTTGTGTGCTACCTTTTTGACCTCCCGGATGCAACTAATAATCCAGAATCTCTGTGAAAGTGAAATAAGCACTAATCAAGAGCCAGCACGCAAAAATCTGAGGTGCTCTTTTTCAATGATCGGGGAAGTAATAACCTTTAGGGTGCATTAAGTCTTACGGAATGTTAGCATCCTGCAAACTTCCACCAAAGAATACCAAAAGCATCCTCAAAAGGATTTAGACTAATCTCATCAGCAAAGAATCGTTTTTGTACACATCTAATTACGTAGGTATTGTTAATTGTGCAATTTATTAAGATTTAATCTAGACGCTTAATCTAGAATCCAATGATGCATTGGAGTTTATTCAAATCTGAACAACTATCTGTCTAAAACCCAAAATTAACTGGCTTTACATTTTTTTAAAGTTAGGGGACTCTGTCTCGGTCCAGAACTTCTGGTACGGACCTCGAGTTTTTCGGGACTATGGAGCCCGTGTTTGTAATATGAATGGGATAAATATGGAGAGCCATGCCACCAAAGAGCTCTTGCTTGCAAGCTCTATGGGTCTTCACTGCGCAAGAGCAATCCAGCAGGATTATCCGCAGACTTCACACGAAACCAAGAGGTCTTGTCTGTGAGAGAAAGAATTTGCTTAACAGGTTCACGCGCGGTAAACGAGACACAATAGAAGTTTTATTGTAATGACTGCTATAGCCGTATAACATCATAACATCACGCCTTGTTTCCCCGAAGGGTTAGGCAGAGGTGAACCTATATAGTACACCCACATTTCGCCAGTTATGTTTAAGTCCCATGTAATAGGGGGCGAGCCTATTGCCATCAACCGGGCACAAATCCAGACTCCGGGCTGCTACTGAGAAATTCCAGATAGAAAAACCCAATAACACTGCCCGACCTGGGAATCGAACCCAGGACCTCATGCTCAGCTGTAGCGCTTGCGACCACTAGACCAACGAGGCAGGCGAGTATAGCCGTATAGTGTCCTTGAAAGTGTTAAATATATTATTACGAGCTGGGGTTCGGGATAAATATACCAATTTACACTAAAACACTAACACTTTATTTTAATAGTCACAAATACAGTAATCAGAAACTTCAGTCAGGATCACTTGAACGTTCCTCAATACTACAAGTTCACTGTTTCGCTTTGCAAACTGAACTGTCCCACAACTGTTTTTTGTTTTTGGGGAATGGCATCTCGCAGCTCAACCTATAAGAGGTTGTCGACTGCTTAACCGAGCTTTCCTGTGGATGCCTCAATAAATTAAGGCCTCCAGCCAGGGCATAAAACTAAAACTAAGCGACTACTCGCTAAGGGCACCCCCTGTGGGGTACGGACCTCGGCGTAGGGCGTCGCTAGGAGAGGACAGCAAGGGTACAAGCTGGATCGGATTAAATGTCCCACAGCGCTAGCAACCCTCTATTTACATGACGACTTTAAGCTTCTAGAAAGTTCGAGGACATAACTCGAGAACATTCCAGTATTTTCGGGAATGATCTAGAATGCTGCAACACGACACTAATCATCCAGAATGTTCCAAAAAGTTCAGGAAGGAATCGTCTAGTTCTGCTATTCGATATCAGATGGCGCTAGCGTGGCGTTTTGTCTTATTAGCGATATGGTTGTGATATGTATGTAAGGATACCTCATCTTTACCCTTGTATATACAAAGCGGCATCAAAGGCTGACCGCCGGCAATTTTGAGAAAAATACTCTTTTATAATATACAGGGTGGATATTACAATGTCACATATTAAAATGTATAAATATGTGCAAAACAACAATGTGATATCAAAAAGCTTACCCTGTACCACCCGGCCCGTTCAGCATGACATCATTCAATGAGATACCTACTAGTCATAGTTGTTGTCTACTAGCTGTAGTCAAAAAGTTTTGACTTGTTAGAAAGAACGTGGGCGGCCATTCCTCAAAGTGATCTTGATGAACTGATATTGACACTGCGGGACACTAAACGCCCATAGACGTCATAACAATAAAACTTATATTGTGTCTCGTTCAGTGTCCCGCAAAGTGCATACCAAATCGCTGTGATTGTGTGATTCGTGTCAATGGTGGAAATACAGATTATTTATTTTTTATCTTTACAATACAAATTTTAAAAATCCTCATTTTTGCCCTTTTGCCATTTAATTGACGACATTAACTTAAGTTAATTTCCCACAATTTTCAAATATTGCAATTTTTCTTAATTTTTACAAAATAAAGGGAGAAATTGTTATCTTAAACATAGGAATTAAAGTAAGAAGCCAGTCTGGAAGACTAGATTTGGTAAATATTAATTGGATATTTTTTTTGTTAAAAATGTACTTGATCGCTAGACACTTTTGATGTGTGTATATTCATAGCTACGAAACACGCACGATGGTTTGCTGCCTTGCAACTGCAAACCAACGCGCGTTCGCATTGTGTCATGCTTCGTGCACGTCCGGACAGGCTTGGAAAGTTGACTTTCTATTTTTAATCAAAATTTAAAGAAAATACTTTCTTCGGTCAATACTGATTGCGAGATGAAGAGCTTCTTCATTTGTGAACACGAAGTAGATAACGTAGTTACACCTGCTAGCGTCAGTTTAGCCAACTTGCAACCTTATGTCGGTGGTGGCGTAGAATGATAACACTGTAAAAGTAAAATTAACGAACCTCCTTTAATACCAGTGCACCAATTACCGTTGTCTAAAATTAAATACGTGTTCTAATTTCTAGTACTTACTATTTTTTTTAAATTTTATTACAAGTTACAACAAAAACATACAACTACATGCAAAATCTGGCGCAATGTGGGTGTACTATAGGTACACCTCTGCCTAACCTTTCGGGGAATACAGGCGTGATGTTACAATTATATACTATAAGGTCCTTAAGGAAGGCCTCAGGCCGTCGAGGCGGCCAGCGGAACCGCTCCGGAAGGAGCAAACGGCTGTGACCAACTCTCGACCTGTGAGGGAGTGATTATTCGGATCAGGGAGGTCGGGAAAAGAAAGGCCACCCGCTGGGGCAGGGTGTTTGCCCTCCAGAGCTGCGAGCGTTTCTGGAGAACACGGTGCCACCACATCACTACTGAAAAGAACCCTGCTGCTCCGCTAATGTCACCTTCCCCTAACTTAGATTCTACCAGATGGGATATACCTCTTGAAGAGGTATATCTCTGTGTCTGTAATTTGGAATCTAAATTATGAGCCGAAATATTACAGTTTTCTCTAATTTGTGGAGTTAATGTTTTTTTGGTTGCCAAATTCTTTTGTACGTGTAGAATTCTGTAAGGGAAGGTGAGCAGCTGTTCCCAAGCACTTTGCGAGTTCTCCCGGGCAGCAAGACGAACGCAATCTGCTAAGTGTTGTGCCACTAGAGGTCTAGCACCGCGAGGAGCTCGCTTTAAAACAGGAACAGAGTTTTTGAATTTTGAAAGAGTTTTCCAAAACGGGTCAAAAGTGGAAGTAGCTGATGTTGTAGGTAAAGATGTTGAGACAGGGTCTGAGGTGAGTGCATTTTCTGGTCTGTATACCTTTCCAATATGCACATTCAGACCCCTCTTACCTTTAAGAAACCGTGCCTGGGTACTGTAGAGGCTTTAGTTGAGCCTGCCTTCCGCTTGAATCCTCCTCGGATTGTGACATTGGCTGATAAGACAAACACGGATTATTGAAATTTAGAATAGGTTTAAATTATGACATATGGTCATATTGTTTTATATCGAGTCAGTGAAGTGCTAGCCTTACCCCTAACAGTGTAATGTGCTTTCATATAAGCAAATAAATAGGAATAATAGTGCTTCCGTGTTCTTCATTTCATATACGTCCACCAGCACACCCCGAAGTCGAGACCAAACACACAATATACGTAGTGATCTGCCTATAGTATAGTGGCAGGTCACTACACTACATAGCGGACATCTCTCCAGGATGCTCAGCGATGTTGAAGATTGACAATAAGCACTACCACTAACATCCACCACATCGCTGCTGCCACTGAGCATTTATTTAAATAGATTTAAACTTATATTAATCGTAATAAAAATTCAATAACAAACTAAATGCTTAAAAAAACTCTGAAAAGTCTATTTGACATTGTTTGACACTGTTGACAACGATGACCGGAGCGGCGCAGTCGTGCTGGGCCGCCGCGCCGACGATGCATTTAGGCACAGCCCTGGCAACCGTTGCCGGGAAACAGGTGCCCTGGCGTCACGTCCTCAGCGTCGCGTTGAAATAGGCCAGAAGGCAGCAGACAGAAAGTAGACAGACGGCATCAATAGTATGGTGAAAATGTTCTAATACATGAACCTATAATGTAGGCTGGTCCTCTCTAGAGTCAAGTTGGTCTAGAACAGGCTATACTAAAGCTTTGTTTCCTAAGAAAGCAGTAAACGGTCACACAATTACGGCCTGTCCAAATGCAAAGCATTTTTTTAAATGGGTTATTAAAACACTGGTGAGTCGGATTAGAGTTCCCGTTACTTCTGCCTTGAATCTGGAGAATTCGCGGTCATCCACTGTACGATATATCTCACAATTCATAATATATATGTTTTTAAATAGTTGGATGATTAATTTAGTGCCTGTATAAACTTTAAAATTCAGATTATTGTGATAAAAAATTTAAAACTTTGTAAAGTCTGCGTTGCCACTTGAATAAAGAAGTGATGCCTTTTTATTTTTTGGATGGGAAATTATCTTATGACTTCTCCCGCTCTGGGCGGAGCGGGAGGGCGTGTCAGACTTTTACTGACTAAAACCCACCCGTGTTCCTTCAGTTGCCTGTGCCGGGGCCACGGTAACTCTATCGAATAGCTCGTGACCATATATCGGCCCTAGCGGACCCGTCAATAGTGCTGACATCTCTATGAGGCGCGCGTGGAACACAACGCGCTGTCGACCCGGGCCTGGTCCTTACCGGACGGCGAGCTACCCATTGCTCGCCGTCCGCAAGCCCGCGCCTACGGTGGCCGGGAATCGGCTATCAATTCCCGACGCCCAGGGCGTTTCCTGCGGCGACTAGGGGCGTTAGGGCGCAAAGCTGGCCTCTCCCTCGCGCGTACCGCCTCCTCCTTTGCGAGCATTACTACCTCGCAGAAGGAGGACGAAGTGATGCCTAGCACACGCAGTTTGTAGCAACAAGATCTTTTGATTCAGCGACCGAAACTGCATCACGACGGACATTTGTGTTCGCCCGAAGATGCCGTGCTTGGCAAGACGCATTAAGCGAATGCGCCGATGCCGCTAGAGAACATCACATAATCTGCGCGAACAATGACAGAACAACGAACAAATCGTACACAGAAACCAATTATCTGCATTTTTTTTTTTACCTAAATTAAGTTACATATAACAATCTATTCTCCCAGTCACAACGAAGCTACAGGAAAACCCGTTGAAAATGTAGATAATCGGTTTTTGCAATAAGGCCAAGGGTACGAAATGCTCTATGTCCGTTTACAAGCGAATGACCGAGCGGGACTAGAATGAGCATTCGCTCGTTTGGTTTAATCCGTGGCCGAAAACCTTTTTAAATTACGGTACTAACAGGTATCGAAGAATTTTGGTTACATCTACGACTAAGGATATCTGGGTAACCAAGAAGAAGAAACATGTTAATTCAATTTAGATTACCGTTTTAATACTATTTACCTAAAAATGATCTTGATTACGAGAAAGAAACCGAATATCGCCAGCCAGCCAGGGCCGTGATTGTTCGGCGTTCGCTGGCGCGCAGGTCGACTCGACTCCTTAATACTGGTTGTATTCAATAATTAAGAATTAAGCTTTAAAAATACATGTAAAAAAAAGAAAGTTGTAACTGAAGCAAAACCGAGAGCGAGAGAAGCGAAACCCGCACTGGGCTCGCGTGGTGGTTTACGGCCTACTCCCTCTCACAGAGAGGAGGCCTGTGTCCCAGCAGTGGGAATGTTATAGGCTGATTATGCTAACCGAAAAAATATCCGTATTGATCATACCGGTCTCAGTCTCTGGTTTACACGCACCTTAATATGACCGCAGGGTAGAACTGGTTAAACAAGATTGGCTGCCGGAAAATCGGCACAACATCCTCATATGTAGGTATTTGCCCGGTGTGGTTGAAGACGCCAGTCGTATCATTCCACAAAATGTTTTTGAAAACATTGCTTATCTTCCTTGTTGTGAATTTGGTAGCAGATTCATGTAAGTACTTATAGATAAATAGACTCTTTATTGTACACACGGCTACATATCAAGCTAAACTTTTCCAGTATAAGCTGATCTCGCATTGTGTAGGATTTCCGTATATTAAGAGATCAGCTTATACTGGAAAGGTACAGCTTTATATGTAGCCGCGTGTACACTATACCACATAACAACTTTTGAGGTCTCGTTTATAAGTGCATACTTGTGAAGGCCATCCCGTGAGGACTCACGTCCTCGAACTTAGCATACATACATCTACTACCATACAGGGTGTGTCGTAAATAGTGGTCCAGAGTAAAGGAGTCGATACACTGTATTCTTATGTATCACATACCGAAATGTTAACCATTTTCAGTTAAGGGTCTCCGAAACAGTGAAAAAACTTATTAATTTAAAAATAGTTGTGATAATTAGTATATTTTTTTGTTCTGTAAAAACAACATTGTTTTTCTGTAAAACATTAATTGTTCTGTAAAAACATTAATTTGTTCTGTAAAAAACAGGGTAATGAATAATTCATTGTTCGACTTAATTTTGAGTTTGAGTTAAAAATACCAATACTTAAACGCATTTACTGTTTTGGGGTTTATCTTTTCGTATTCTGTTTCGTTTCAAGTAGTATTGTTTTAGTATTAAAATTGCTGCGCCCTATTTGGGTTCAATGCTGTACCTGTACTGTGCCTGTATGTCAACAACTTTTGTACAATGACTGCAATAAATGATTGAGTATTGATTATTTTAATAAATGGTTATTTAAAAAAAAATGTTTTATTTTCAAAAGCCAATCAAAGAACTTACAATAAAAAAACTTATTGGTTTAATCCTTATCAGTTTGCAATACTTGTAATTTACTTAACCGAAAAAAATGGTTTTAGCAAATTTAGCTGTCTTTCGTTTTGAATGCTAATAACTTTTTTTTCTCAAGTCTTACCACTTAATATTTTACCATTTTGTAATTTGCATTTAATGAGGTATTTTTAAAATTAATGGGCACTAACAGTGCTGTACATTTTTTTTACACAATATGCCCCTAAAGTCATTTGATTTGCTGGAGATGAGTATTGAATTTGGAAACAAATTAATTTCTTTAAGTATCTTTGACTTTAAAATAGAAAAAAGGGTTTGGATATGATAGTACACATATTCAAGAGTAATAATAAAAAACAGACTAAAAAAATATTGATATTTGTTGAAATTACAGCCAAATTCGTAAAGCAAGGTATAGAAATTTTAAAAAAAGTTTTTTTTTTTTTTCGGAGACCCTTAACTGAAAATGGTTAACATTTCGGTATGTTATACATAAGAATACAGTGTATCGACTCCTTTACTCTGGACCACTATTTACGACACACCCTGTATAATGTTTTAAAAATCTATTATCATTAAATGGCAAAATACTGATAGTCGTTTTAGTTTTGCATTCTTGTCTGTTGTATGCTTGTTTTAGTAATTTAAATGAGATATTCCACTCATAGCACTGATTTCAACAGCACTTGTCCGAACAGCACCAGCGCACTGCCACTAACCGCAATGAAACAAAATTTAGTAAAGTGCGGTCCGGTGGAATAGTTTATTAATATTATTTTCAGTCCCGAAGGGCACCTGCTTACAGTTTGTATTGGTGGGACATTACCAACTTTAATATATCGATACGGCAAGTGCGTGTCGGACCACGCACAGTAAAGAGCGTACGTAATGAATGAATGCAGTTAAATGTTTACGTATGCGATTTGTTTAAGAGGGCTGTCGCATTTTGTCACTTCTCTCGCTCACACGGGACTTAGTTTTTAAGAATGTTAAATGAAAAGAAGATTTTTTGAAAAATGTAATCAAACTATTAAAGCGTGTTTGTTACAAAGATGAGGCTCGCCAATTTTGAAATATTACGATACGACTAACTGTGTCAAAATTACGCATATGAGTCTAACTTTTTGTATTTCTCTTACGTTTATAAGTTTTTGTATTGTTGGTATGTATGTTTTATTATACGTTCAATCACAAAACCCTTATGCCATTAGCCACTATGGGTGGTCAAAAATTTTATGAAGAGCATCATTTTCCGCTCTTGTAGAGAGTGATGACGAATTTTTTGGCCAGGACACTGAAAGTGAAGTGGGAAGCAATAAAATCCAATATGAAGTGCAAATTTTTGTGGAAGGTTTTTTACAGAAGAGCCTGTGTCTGAATTACGTACTTTATATACTTATTGCTCTTCCAAAATAAGAACAAGGAGTGCAAAATGAAAAAAAGAGAGCAGAATACTGGCCAAGGTAGTTTCAGATGCCTTTGAAATAAAATGACTGTTTACATTATAATAAATAGTATCTCAATTGCTTATTGTATGTGTTATAATGACTGATTAATGATAAAAGTAATTAATTTGTGATAATTAAAAAAAAAACTTATTCAAAATTCATTGATTTTTAAGAACTTATAATACATTAACTAAATAATACATTACTATGTGACTACATATTGATGTTTCATTTACATGATAAAAAATATAATCCCCATATTAATTTTCCGTTTAAAGCATGCGTCATTTTTAGGCATGATTATCCTTAACTTACATCTAAATGTAATTATCATTCTAGAGTTAAAAGCGTGAATATTTATTCGAATGTCATTAAAATAGCTTTTAGGACAGAGGTTGTATTACAAATTAAAGAAGGACATTTTTTTTATCGCACTCTCTTTCGGCTTCGAGCCGAGCGATGAGACGTCCTTTAATGAATAAAGTTGCTCCGATCTTGTAGCTGACCGGTAATCATTTAAAAGAGGAACCATTATGACAGCGTAGCTTTTGTCTAAGAATGTTTATATATCAGACGAAATTTTTCCTGCTTGTAAGGATACTATACATATGTATAATTTCTCTGTCCGTAACTAAGTTTTAAAATAAAAAGAAACATCAAAAAAAGTGACATCAGTTACGGATCCAGCAGAAAAGGGGCCGTAACTCTGAATTATAAAAAAAAATCCAAAAATTTACAGAAGCGGTCACTCTTTTTGGCGGTGCTTGTCACAATCTTACAGGGTACTTGAGAATGGATACCAAAGATAAAAAACCTGAAATATCGTAAATAGTTATAATAGACAGTTTACAGTTTTTTGATATTGGGGTAACGACTTTAAACTAGTTGTTTCAGAGTAAGGGTATACTATTACACTAACTAGTCCAAAATATTATGAATAGCATATCCTACAAGATAACCTTGCCTCGATACGACAGCCCTGGCTCACTGCATACTGAAACATACTTTGATTTCGGTCTGTATGTGTGAGACGTTCATTCGACCATTTGTTGAAATACTATATGGTTTGAAGTAACGAAATTGCTAATAAAAGTGACATGGTCTGCAATTTTTTGTTTACTGACAGCTTAGATAATTTACCTCTGCTGCGTGGCCGCTCATGAGACAGCACTATAAAACTTCAGTGTTGCTATTACATAAAATTTTCCCAAAATACGACCAAAATGACACCTTATGTGTGGGATTACACATGAAGTACCTATTATTAAAAAATATAAGTTAAGCAGGTTTCATGTTAATATGAATGCAAAAGTGTGAATGTGTAAGTAAATATGATTCCACGTAGGATAGTATACTTTCAATCTTAACTTGATCAAGATAGATAAAATTACTACTAGAACATTTTAAAAGAAAACAAACATATGTTTCATGTTTTATTTATCATTAAAATGTACGGCTGCCCTGCAGTGGGACAATAACATGGCTGGTATTATAATTAAGGTAAGGATAAATTAAAATAACTATTGTCATTTAAACAAAACCAATTTGTTATAAAAAATTCTGATTCTTTCTTGATTATTGTTTAAGCATTTATTTAAAAAATGTATTCTTACTTCAAAATATCTATAAACAATTGCCTTCAAAAGTAAAATTAAATGATTGTCAAAATCGACACCGAGATACAGCTACAGTACAGTACTAGCTACAGTGTTTCACTCGTTCCTGACACCATATTCTGTAAACTATGTGTATTCTAGCCACCACCGATTTATTTGATTTGATTCGATTCGAACATCTATTTACATTGGGTCCAGAGTTGGGGGAAAAGGTGTCAAACGTATAGCAACACAGCAAGTAACTATTTTTAGGTTATGTGGTATGAAAATTTGAAGTTTAACACAAGAAATCTTACATATTTTGGACTAGAACCCATGTTAATACACACGCCCAAATTTATAAATTCAATAAATATACTATAACACTAACAGTATTATATACTTACGAGTGAAAAGTGACATCGTTATTTGCCTTTTCTGTGCTGCTTTTACAGCCTAATATACTGCATCCTCCCATTGTAGAGCAAGCAATATACATTAATCACTTAACTTATGGAGTCTATTTCTCGTTAAAACACTAAAACTAACACAAAAATTGCTAAATCTGTGTGAAAAAGGAAAATTATTCGACGCAAGATAAATTCTGTGACAGTGACAGCACTTTGTTTGGCTAACCTTTGAAAGTTCGCCAAGCAAAACTATTACACGCCGTAAGAGACAGAAGATACGATGCTTTGTCTCAATTTTCCTACTAATATCATGTATATGCGTCTCACTTCCACACGTCACATTGTAATCATGGCTAGGTCTAGAGGTAAATAGCTTAAGACTGACAGCGATACAAATAAAACATTACTCCTTGCTTCAGGTGAACAAGGTGGAATTATCCGGTACAGAACTTAACTTCTGCTGATTTATATGTTTTGTTTAATAATGTCTTGGACAAAATAATACATCCCATCACTAAAAAAATATTTTACGTAGGTGCCGTTCGGGACTGAAAATAATATTAATAAACTGTTCCACCGCACCGCACTTTACTAAATTTTGTTTCATTGCGGTTAGTGGAAGTGCTCAGGTGCTGTTCGGACAAGTGCTGTTGAAATCAGTGCTACGAGTGGAATACCTCATTTAAATGACTATTAAAAACTGACAATAAAATAGCCAAGGAGACATCAAAATAATATAAACACTGACTATTTATTTTCGATAAGCTAATTTTTTCTTTATTATATTCATAGATGGACAAAAACTCCAAAAAAAATTCCGAAAGGATTACACTTATTTAGACGCTGTCGAGAGTTTCTACAAGATCCACATTATACCAATTACTTGGGCTAATGCCAAGCGAGTGTGTGCTTTGGAAGGGGCCACTTTCTGGCACCCTGAAAATGAGAGTGAATTACGCGCAGTAATATCATTTTGGGAAAAAACTAGGCCTACTGTCAACTGGGTGTGGACGGGGCTGTCAGACATGTTGGTTGAAGGACGATTTGAGACCGTCGACGGTATGTAAATAATATTCTGATATTCTCTATTCGTTCTATTTAGCGAGGAAAGTTCGATAGGGCCCTGGAGGTAAGTGAACTCTGTAACCATTTTGCTCAGACAATACATTTATTCCATTTATCAACTACTAGTTAGAAATCAACATTTTCGTGATCATCATCATTTCAGCTGAAAGACGTCCGCTGCTGGACATTTACTGAATCCCAAAGAATCTAGGTGACAAATACATAAAATAAAGGTGTTGTTGTTGTTTGGGCATTAAATAATTGTATCCAGTATATTATATCGTATGGCAAGCTTTAAAGCTTAGATTATGAAATAAATTAAAAAAAAAAAACAATATTTTATTCCTTTAAATAACACTTTGCAAAATTTATAAAAAATATCAAAAGAAACATTGTAAATATTAATCAAATAGAAATTACACAAGCCAAAAGGAATAATCAGAACATGAACAAAAGCATAACCTAAAAATAAGTAAGCACACGACAATGGTCAGGTAGCACGTCCGTTCCGAGCGCAGTCCAAGCAAAAAGAGACCGTTGCCGCACCGCGCGCCTCCTTTTAAAAACTTCCATCCGTTGTCAGCTGATGGCGTGACTTCTACCGGGTAAGCCTAATACGCGATGACGTCAACGACGATCGAGCCCCGGGAGAATTCCGATGGCACGGTACGTTTGTGACTGCGCTCACAAAAATTGCCATACGATTATTTTTGGTTTAGAATTATTTATTTGACGAGAATATCTTCCATACCATAGAGTAAAACTACCCACAACCGATATAAGACTGAATTATAGTAATTTTATCCGTGCGTGAAACGCGCGAGTCACCGGCGCCAAAAAAGGCGCCGGTGGGGCTTTCCCGGTCGTCTTCCGTAACCAACATTGTATTATTGTCTTAAAGTCGGTACAACATATAAGTATGCTTAAGAGTAATAAATTAACAATACCCATTAATATTAATTAGAAATGTCAGACACGACCGACTGTATGAGTCATGTTCTTGATACATTCCTACTAATCTTTTGAAATATGTAAAAGTTTGTATGTTTAGTTACTGTTTGTTACTTAATCACGCAAAACCGGCGGAACGGAATTAGGTGAAATTTGGAACACCGATAGTTTATAATCTGGACTAACACGTGTAATACTTTTTATCTCGGCAGTACGTTCCCGTAGGATAATTTCCGACATCCATGTGGGCGATGCCGCTGGCTGGGTTCGTTAATAATATTACATTAAGAGTATATATTAATTAAGTCAATCCTTAGGCGCGGATAGATAACTTTAAATATCATTAATTTCATATTTCTAGGAAGGCCGAGTTCTGAGGTCTACATCAATTGGCAGAGGGGTCAACCGGACAATACTAATAATGAGGACTGTACGCACATAGGTAGAAAAGGAGATATGAATGATTACTCATGTAACAGCAAGGCTCTCTTTATTTGCAAGAAGACCCTCCAGTCGCTAGAGTGGAACGATCACTGCGATATGCCTAATTTAGGTGAGTTGGTTTTTTTTTTCTTTAACAAACAGCACTATTATGAAAACAACACCAGATGACATTCTTTAGCGTCCGTGATGGTAGCGTACACATGATGTAATAATTCACGATTGTTGTTTTGCATAACGTGCGCTTTCTTTAGGAACTATTTTCTGTGTAAATTCCGTTGCTTTATTATAAAGTTTTCAAGTACGGCCATGTGTACGTTAGCTTGACTGTTATGCCAGCGTACACAGTAAAAATAGTCTTTTTTTCTTAAACTAAAGAGGCATATTTTTTTTTGCCCTAATTAAGCTCTATTTACGCTCTATTTATATGGCATAACAACAACCGTAAATGACGTCATGTGTACGGACGTCACGGATTCCTTTTTTACCGTCTGAAAAAAGGGGAAGTTATAGATGAACGGAGTAGAAGCGTTTGGCATGGAAATACACACTGGGATTTTAGCTACATTGCCGAAACGTAGACAGCCACGGTAGGGCTGTTTTATAAATTGAAAGCAGGCCAGCTTGCTATGGAAAGGGCTATTTCTATGAAAAATCGACTCCCAAAATAATGTATCTTGTTAAATTGCACTTGCCCAAGAATTACGGACGGATAACAATTAAATTTATTCTAAATATTACAAAGTACGTTATTGACAACATTAACAAATTAGACACATTACATTTATATGTGTACTTAACTACAGTATTAGGGCAACCTGTGAAGATAGATTTAAGAATAAAATAAGTAGATAAAACTATTTCAGATTACACTTTTAGTAAGAATACTGGCAAGTGCTACAAGCTGCACACTACTCCACTGAAGTGGACCGATGCAAATGACAGGTGCCAGCTAGAACAATCCACCCTGGCAGTGATCGGCAATGGGCTGGAAGCAGACTACCTTGTCAAGTTAACGGAGTCCACACCGAAACCAAGAGTCAAGGGAAAATACCAAAGAGGAATTTATCACCTGGGCTTTCATAACAGGTTCAGCGAGGGCTGGCAGACAGTTAAAGGTACGTTAGTGTGTGTATCTCCTAAGGAGATCATGACTTATATCCTGCCCCTGTAGGTATGGATACAGACTAGACCTTCCTTCCGCAAGCTACCTACCCCGGTATAAGGTACTTAGACGATAACATTTTTAAATCAAACCGTCATCAACAAGGCCTACCGCGTTCAAGTTCTAAGCAGGTCGGGTCATCGTTCACATTTTACAAATATCGGGTGTTTTTTCAGAGGTGAATACAAGGTCAAATTAAATTATTTAGGGTCGCCGAAATGGTCACTTGCAATAGGCAGCAATTGCAATTCAATTGGCGCAACTTCATAGGGTGACTGACGTCGATTTTAAATCATTTTGAATAAAAAACCGGCCAAGTGCGAGTTAGACTCGCACACGAAGGGTTCCGTATTACCGTACAATATTTAACACTACATAATTTAAAAAAATACTAATCAAAGGATATTTTTCATCTTAAATTTTAACAATCGCAAAGATAACTTTGTATTTCATAATGATACTATGAATTACAAAGTTATTTTTTGTAGTTGTAGAAAATCGCTCATATATTATATAAGTAAAGTACCTTATGAATCGGTGTTTTTGCTATTTGTTTATTAAATACATACAGAAGTTTCAAATTCCTAACGTGTTTAGTTATTGCGATAGAGCTGGTACGGAAATGACAACATGACTGACAACTTCTGCGGCCTCCATTTCTTCATTTTTGAAAATAAAGAAAATACAAATTATATTTGGATTCTACTCGATGAATTCTGGACAATGACACCCCACAATGCCACGGTAACAAAAAAAAATAATTCAAAATCAAAAGTTTATTGTATGGGGACCTCCTTTCATTTTTAACATTATTTTTATTATGTTTTGTTATAGCGGCAATAGAAATACACAATCTGTGAAAATTTCAACTGTCTACATATTACGGTTCGTGAGATACAGCCCGCTGACTGATGAACGGACGGACGGACAGCGGAGGCTTAGTAATAGGGTTCAGTTTGGCACCCTTTGGGTACGGAACCCTAAAAATAAATGTCGCATTTAGTCTTTTTTAGAAAATACTTCTAATATATTTGGAAACATCGAATTACTACACGTCAACGGAAGTGATTCATTTATTCTTCCTTGACAAAAGAGATGTCATTATTCAATGTTTTTATTGTTGGGGTTTTTTTTCAGGAACACCATTGAAAGTACATGATGTTGAAGCCTGGTTTGAAAATTACCAGCCGGACGGAGAAGAGGAGTGCGGCGCAATGTTCTTCAACGGTCATCTGGTCAATACTGATTGCGAGATGAAGAGCTTCTTCATTTGTGAACACGAAGTAGATAACGTAGTTACACCTGCTAGCGTCAGTTTAGCCAACTTGCAACCTTATGTCGGTGGTGGCGTAGAATGATAACACTGTAAAAGTAAAATTAACGAACCTCCTTTAATACCAGTGCACCAATTACCGTTGTCTAAAATTAAATACGTGTTCTAATTTCTAGTACTTACTGTTTTTTTTTTAATTTTATTACAAGTTCATAAAATACCTGATTTTTCAAGAGTCAGATAACTTTTATCTGGAGAATAATTATTACTGAAAAGTTGCCTTGTGGCATTAGTTCCACCTATGCACATTGAAGTTTAAATCTATACATCTTATAATAAACAAATAAATAAATGTCAAAATAATAGCTGTTTACTAAATGCATATGTACACTCATTAAAAGTGTCTAGGGATCAAGGTATTTCCTTTAAATATTTTATTGACCTATTGAAATTAAACGGTAATGTCTATTTAGATTTAAAATGTGATAGAAAGATAAAAATAAAAGTGTGAAAGGATTTTATTGAGTGAGATTAATAAACAATTAGTAGTCTGAATTTCCGCTGCTAACGCGTACAACACAATCACAGGAATTCGGCATACTCAATATGAGTTCATCCAAATCATGTTGCAGAATGGCCGCCCACATCGGTTGTAACAGGCAAAAAAGATTTTTTGGTGTGTATACGACATCCATATCTGGCAGAGCTCTTTTTTGAAGCATATCTCATGCGTGCTGAATGGGATTCAGGTCTGGCGATTGAGCAGGCCTTGGTAGGACGTTGATAGTAGCTGCGGCTAGTGTGCTTGCAACGACTATGGTAGTGTGTGGATGTGCATTAACATGCATAAGCAGAAATGAGGCACCAAATTAGGTCTGCAAACGTATGACAATATCTGATACAATCATTTCAGCGTAAATCTGTGCATTGAGATTGCCTCTGATCCAAATCAGTTCGGTTCTTCCGCCGATCCAAATACCCGCCCATATCATGATTGTTCCACCACTGTACGCATGGGCTTCCTGGCATGATTTTAAGCGTTCTTGACGTCTAGGGGTGCGCCAACATCGTGTACGTCTAGTATCTGGCCTCATACCTATGCGAGATTCGTCAGAAAAACACACAAAACGCAACTCTTCTTCTGCTCAATTTCTGTGTTCACGAGCCCCTTATAAACGGGTTCTGCAATTGGAGGGCTCAATAGGTGGTACACGTAGCTGCCTTCGGGAACGGAGATTGACTTCATGCAAGCGATTTCTTATGATAAAATCGCTTATTAACATTCCCGAAGTGCTATGAACCCTCGTAACCAACATTATCGCTTTCATTGTAATATTTCGTCGAGCAGTAATTTGTATGTAATGATCTTGTCTGCATGTGGTGATGCGAGCTCGTCCTCCATGTCTCCCTGCCACGCTGCCAGTGATGCGGTAACGTGTCCAAAGTCGACTAATAACACTGCGTAGTGTCCAGAGCGATTGCTACAGCACGTTTCCGAGAACCAGCTTCCAACATTCCCATAGCTCTGATCATTTCTTCTCTCCTCAAATGACGTCTTCTCTCCATGATACTTAACGTTCTTTTGTATTTATTCCACTCAAATGTATGGCAGAAATTTTACTGATTTGGCCTCAAACCCGTTGCAGGACTACATAGAAATACGACTGGACAGAAGATTTTCATCTTTTGACCGACATTCAAAAACTATTCCCTTTTCAAATGCCGAAATTTTCTAAAAAGTATTCCTAAGAGTTACAAAAAATATAATGACAAAAACCTGATTTTTACTAACGAGCAAAAACGTGCTTGATTCCTTGACACTTTTGATGAGTGTATATGTATACGCTTCTTCTTATAACAACTATTTTATTTTAGAAAAATAATAATTAGAGTTCCGCGCGAAATAATTAAAACCCTGAATTTGTGAACAAACATGGAACAAAAATAATACTGGTGAACAAAAGAAATATCTGAACAAAAATGGGCTTCTCAACCTCCTTTCTAGCCATATCATCTTTCACACAATCCATTCATCGTTTCTATGGAAAGTTTTGAGTATGAATGTGGAGGTTATAAGAGTAAGGGAAGACCCTTACTCTTATAACCTCCACATTTATACTCAAAACTTTCCTCACAACATGCTCCCCATTCCTCCGCATCACATCTTATACCGACAATCGATTTCCACACAACTGAATAACAGAGATTTCAACACGAGGCGAGCAAATACCAGTTTAATTGATTTCTAAATCACGATGGACAAAATAACATGTTTTATTTAACAATAGACTCAAAGTTCATTATAAAATTAATATGAAACAAATATAAATAAACATGAATACGTAGGTACCGACGGCTTTAGGTTGTGGCCACATTATCGGAGGAACATTCTTGTTGGATGGTTGCGACAAAAACTTCGTAGGTAAGTAGGTAGCTGGTATTCAGAAATCGACAACTGTTCTTGACCACGTGATTCGACAGGTGTTGCTACTAAAAAATTACGCGCACATCCGACCGACTCACCAAGTGTCATTTGCAACTGAGAGTTCTGCCAGGTGAGCGAAGTTCGTCGCGACTAAACATTTTGACGCACGCTGAAAGCGGACGCGGTTGGCGTCCCCGACGGAGATGACCTTGGTTGGCGACCGGCAGAGCTGTTTCAATGTTTGATCGTAAACCACCATCTACACGGTTGTAAACCAGCACTCCGGTTGCTACTCGAATCGCGATTTGTAGCGAAACATCTTGCGGTTTCGCAGTTTTGCGGCGGAGGTGTGATACCCACCTAAGGCGAACTCGAATGTCAAAGGGATTTATCGCGACAAAGTTCCTGAGGTAAGCTACCTTCGCGCGTTTTCTGTTTACAGCGAGACGTTGAGCAGTGTGCACGTATTTGTGTCTTGCAATAATCTGATTTTGTCGTAAGTAAAATTACTGGAGTAATGAAAAGTTTTCGGAATATATAGAAAATTATGAATCAGAACCAGTGTTTTATTTATTTTATTCAAATAATGAAGATGCTATAAATAATTATTTTTTGACAAATAATATAGCGTAACCGTGTCTTCCTTCTCTCCCGCGTCTAGTTCGCCTGAATTTACGCGGTTTTTCTTTAACTGTAAAGTTTTTTTAACAATGTGGCCAATAGAGTTCGTCGATCATTCGACGAACTCTATTGGCCACATTGTTAAAAACCCACCCACTGTCTCATGAACTACACCCACTGCTGCCTTACAGGTATTGCTTGGACTGCCACCTCTACACCTCATCGAGCGGAAGGAGGCGGCCCTGGCCGCCTTTAGGCTTTATATATCAGGAACCCTAAGCAAATACTCTAGAGTCAAGCACACACGCATAAAGAAAGATGCGATCAAACGACAACTAATGATGGCATTACCCTGAACAAAGCCCCGAAACTGCAATACTTTCAAAAGCATTACAACATAATACTCGCAGAAGAATAGTGTGACTGCTCAGGCTCGAAAGAGATGAGAGTATACACCGACGGATAAAAGACCGACTACGGAACCGGGGTCGGAGTTTTCTCACACGACCTTAACAAAATCATATCCAGACCGCTGGGAATATTCAACACCGTCTACCAGGCGGAATGTGTGGGCATTATACAAGCGGCTTACGCCATAGAAGCCAGGAGAGTAACGGATACCAACTCTCCGACAGCGCCTCAGTTATCCAATAACTAGCGAAAGGAATTTTTACCTCGAAGTTAATACTAGAATGTCACAACGCACTTGAGCGAGTTACGGTATCTAACCGTAACACAGTGACACTGCAATGGATAAAAGGACACTGTGGTTCATTAGGTAATGACACAGCTGACGAACTAGCTAGGAGAGCATCAAGCACGCTAGTCTGTGGACCCGAACCAATCGTACCCATCCCCTCCAACCAGCTATGCAGGTGGCTACAGGAGTTCACCCCTACACAAGTGGAGAACTGGTGGACCTCGACACTGGGCTGCAGGCAGCCCAGGGAAGCTACGCCATCCTTAGATGGCAGGCTAACCAGGCGTTTATTACGCCTGCACAGGAACGAACGGCCTGCGCCTGGTGGCGGGGACCATCACGGGACACTGCTCTCTAAACAAACAATGGAGGCTGAGGAAACCGTTGCGCATGTGCTCTTTGAATGCACAGACGTCACCCAGATCAGAACAGAAAGCCTCGGGTTACCCAGATCTTTTACAGATATTCTAAACAGACCAGGAGACATAATCAACTTCTGAAGGGAGGTGGGCTGGTTGGAACAACCACCGACGGCCGCCATGGCCCACGCACAATGGTCTACCTGAAGGACTGAGTGCGGAAACTAAACCCAATAAAAATAATAATTCGTCGTAAATCGAACACGAAGTTTTATTGCGACAACGCGACACGAATCTTTGTGACTCGATACAACGTCGCGAACACAGAGTACATTAAAATATAGTTGCGGTCGCGACAACGCGAGAATCCGCTGATGTCGCTAATGGGGCCGCAGGATAAAACAGGATAAACAAGATTGACTACCGGAGAATCAGCAAAACGTGCACATAATATTGTAAGTTTGCGTGCCGCGGTTCAAGACGAACGTCTTGAATGAATTACCTACAGTAAAATGTTTTCGAAAACTTTGTTAATCCTTCTTATTGTGATATTTGTGTCAGATTCATGTATGTATACATATAACTTACTTTTATGTTTCGTTTTCAAGTCCATTCTCATGAAAAGATCCAAACACGGCTATCCTGTCAGAATCAGAATAAGAATTTATTTATTTGTTAGAATGTAGTGTGTCTGTGAAGACACGTTCTCAAACTTAGTGCATGGTTACTGACATGATTATTTATCACAATAAACAAGTTTTAAAAACCTTTAAGAATTTAATGTCATTACGATTGCAAAAGACTGTCGCAAGTTTGTATTAAATAAAAATAAATAAACTGACCTAATACAGCCGTAGCAAAATAAAGTAAACTTTTATTTACCTAAAAAAATTTATCTTTTTATAGATGGGCAAAGAGACAAAAAATTTTTTCGAAAGGATTACCATTATATAGAAGCAGTCGAGAGTTTCTACAAGATCCACACGATACCACGGACTTGGGCTGATGCCAAGCGAGTGTGTGCTCTGGAAGCAGCTACTTTCTTCTACGCAGAAAATGATAATGAAGCAAGTGCAGTGTTATCGTTTTGGAACCAAACTAAGCCTACTATCATGTGGTTGTGGGTGGGAATATCAGACGTATTGGTTGAAGGAGTATTTGAGACCATTGACGGTATGTATTTTTTTTTATTAAGTGCCAAAATAATTCTGTACCTAAGCATTTGTTCCATTACATAAACTTGGGACATGGGACTTTAAGTAAAGCACCAAGGAAATTAAACCTTCACATGGAATATGATTTACTGGTCACGGTCACACGCTCAAGCAAGACAGATCACACAGCAGACTTGATTTTCAGACTTCTGAAACTTTTTTCAAATATTGGCCTGGTCCCAAATTGGAGGGACTCGTGGTTAAGTAATAACAGGCGCACGCGTCGATCGATCAGGTTAAGCTACGCTTGCCGCGGTCGGTTCGTGGATGGGTGCCCATCTTTACATACCGAGACCCCATCGTGACTCGGAAACCACGTTAGGCCCTTGGTCCCGGCTGTCATTCTTGGATCTTTGACAGTCGTTACGGGTCGTTAGAAGCCCGAAAGTCTGACAACCATTCTTACTAAAGAATCGTGTTACCCAGTTACTGGGTTGTGGAGGTCAGATAGACAGTCGCTCCATGTAAAATACTGGTATTCAGCTGCATTCGGTTAGACTGGAAGCTGACACCAACAAACTTCACTTTTCCATTTTTCCAAACACCCCAGTATGCTCAGAAATAAATGAATATCTAGTAAACTGAAAATTGTAAACAAAAATAATCAGTTATTTTAATGAAAAATCAAGACAATTATGATACATACCTAATGGATATATTCCGGGTTGATAATAAATTCTACCAAACGCAGCGGCATTTATTTATATAGCGACATCGAAAGGGACGGCGGACGATAAAATAGCGTCTAATTATTATGTTGCCAAAAGAAAAATGCTGCTGCCTTATAATATACAGGGTGTAAGGGACAGCCCTTTGCAAACTAACAGGGTGCATTCAGCTCCTTATTTTGAATCAAATTCCACCGAAAAAAATCTCAGAAAAATTTTAATCTTTTTTATCGTATTACTATTAATTTAATTACTATTCCTTTATTTCAATGTAAAATTACATTCTCTATACGCAGCACTCCATTTATGTAAATAAAACAGCTAACATAAAAAATAAATCAGCAATGGATGTTGAAATACTCGGCGGCCGAAGGTCAAAGTCAAAGTTTTTATTTGTAAACATAGGTGGGTGTAAAAACAGGTGTTGTAAATAAAATATGTATAGGTACACTATGTCTTGCCGCTGACGGCGTGCAAACATCAAAAAATTAGTATCTAAAATTACACATAAGCAGCAAAATTAAATTTATTAAAATTAATGACAAAATCTATCCACGCTAAATGATGACATAAAACTTATCCTTACGTAAAACAAAGATTACAATTCTGCGTACAAAAATTGTAAAAAATTAAATTACACACTTCTCCTACATTTATTATACCTCATTTTAGTCACTGAGAGGGTGACAAATATAATATATAATCACAGGATTTAACTACTTCTAACTCTTAATGGCACATATTTATCCGCATAATTTGCATTATCGTCTAGATATTCATTAATTAAATAATATGCCTTCTGCGCTCAGAAGTTGTTTAGGTATGTTTTAAAATCAATTAAATCACGTTTGTCTCTAATAGGCTTCGGTTTTTTGTTATACATTCTGGGTGCCATGTCTAGAAAGCTTTTAGTGTAGAATGCTGTGTTGTGTGCATTAGCACAAATCTCATTGTTGCGACGTTTCGATTTCAGTGTTTCAAATAGATGTAAGTTTGATTTCACGAATACTGGCGTCTTATAAATATATAAACATGGTAAGGTTAGCAACTTATACTTTTTTTAAAATAGCGAACAATTGTCAGTGGATTTTAGCTTGAAGACAGATCGTAAACATTTCTTCTGAGCCTTGAAGGCTCGCTGCGCTGCCGTTCGCTACGCGCGTTTTGCCACGGTGACGATACATTGCGTGTGAAGTAATAAAACAAATAAGATTTATTGGAATCCCATAACGTTCCTGAAATCATTTCATGTACTTACCGGTCGTCTTACTATGATATACTGAGTTCACCCCATTCAGTCTGCGGAGGGCTGTCCCTAACACCCTGTATAATTAATCATACATTTTTCATATTTCTAGGGAAGTCAATATCTGAGGTGTACACCAACTGGTTTATCCAGGGTCAGCCGGACAATAATGGAGGAAACGAGGACTGTTTGAACATTGATCTACAAGGCAAAATGAACGATTACATATGTGACATAAAATCTTACTTCATTTGCAAGAAGAATCTCCAGTCACTGCAGTGGAACTATCAGTGCAATATACCTAATTTAGGTAGGTTTTAATAATTTAGGTAGGTAAGGCAACTTTCCGGAGAGTGCAACTTCTTTTTGCGTAATAACTCACTCACATTACAATACTTTTCATTTTGGCAATACAATAAAATCAATTGACAGTTCATCTGTTCGACAAAAGATAGGGCCTATGCTCGAAGTTTCTTTGAAGAACCTGGAATTACCTAACGTTGTTGTTCTATTACATTTTGCTAAGAGATGACATCCATAATATATAATGCAGATTTTGTTGTACTTACAATAAAGCATACCTATTGTATCTGTCTATTATGTACTTCTATTATGTCCCGTTCCGTGTTTGCCGGCCGACAGTATGCGTCTGTTAGTTCTCGACTGTATAACAGAATAAATAAACTTATACCTCTTTTATGAATTTTAAAGAATTATAAATCATGCATTCACTTATACCTACATACTCCTTGACTAAACGGTTGCAGAAGTTAACGTATGAGGAAACCGAGAATCTTATTACAATTATTGTCTCTTAATAGAACTAATACTGTATTTAGATTTAGTTTTATATTTTTGTTTTGTTTTAATTTATATTTTTGCTTATATAATTACCTACTTGCATGTCACTCAATACTTGTATGTCATTATATCTGGAGGAACATTGGCGCCTAAAACATAGGCTTTTGGCCTAGTTTAGGAGGCATCAGTTTGCCCTTTAATGTGACTGTTCTACAACACTTGAATCCTTGTGTAGGTACTTATGTATGCTTTTTCTTCTAAGTGTAAAAATGAATATTTTAGTATTTTATTATTACTTATTATGTATCGTGACGTAACATTACATTTATTATTTCAGATTACATTTTCAGTAAGGATACTGGCAAGTGCTACAAGCTCCACACAACTCCAATGAACTGGACCGAAGCATATTCCATGTGCCAGGTAGAACAATCCACCCTGGCAGTGATCAGTAACAGGCAGGAAGCGGATTACCTTGCTAAGTTAGTGGAATCCACGCCGAAACCAAGGGTCAAAGGAAAATACCATAGAGGAATTTATCACTTGGGCTTCCATAATAGATTAAACGAGGGCTGGCAGTCAGTAAAAGGTACGTCATGCGTTTATCTCTTTTGATATTGAGAAGACTTCTGAATGCTCCTGCGAAGGAGGCTCCTGAGCCAATTGAGTTCCTTGCGAAATAGAGACACATAAGGAAAGACTATGCTTCTCCCGAGAGTGAAAAGAAAACAAATTGCAATTGAATGTACTCGTATCAGCTACTCTTTGATTGTTATGATTGATAATTTTCTTTTTCAGGAACACCTATGAATGTGGATGCCGACGTGTGGTTCGACAATTACCAGCCGGATGACAATGACCATGAGGAGTGCGGCTCAATGTTCTACACCGGACGTCTGGTCAACACCGCTTGCGATATGAGGAGCTTCTTCATTTGTGAACACAAACTAGATAACATAATTTCCCCTGTTAGCGTCAGTTTAACCGATTCAGTGCTGCAGCCTTATGTAGGTGGTGGCGTAGAATAATAAAACAGTAGAATCAAAACTTATGTCATTCCTTGAGGTATTCCACTCAGAGCACTGTTTTCAACGGCACTTGACCGAACGGCACCTAAGCTGTTCCAGTAACCGCACTGAAACTAAATTTTTATAAGTGCAGTTCGGTGGAATAGTTTATTTAAAAAAATCAGTCCACAAACAGCATGTAGGTATGTATTTTTTGTTCAAGATATTGATACGGTCACTGTCGGTCAAGTGCGTGTTGGACCACTCATAGTAAAGGGCTCTATTGTCGTACGCCATGAACGTGGTTAAATATTTACGTATGCAATTAATATTACCTTGGATTCAAATAACTTAATGGGTCGCCCGAGTGAATTAACGGAGGGAATATTTACTCTGCTTAGTTTCGAAGTAAAAACCGAAAAAAGAGCGATGACGTCACTGAAATGACTTTTATACATAACATACGTATATTTACATAGACTCTCACTAAAAAAAACGCATGACATCCTATTTGAATGTGTAGGTAATATCATTCAGGTTTAACATTTACTCATAATCTTAACTTTATTTAAACTATTTCATAAATAAAATTAATCATAATTAGTATAGAAATGTTGTCAATTATGCCTCCCGTTTACAAACTTCTCTCTTCGTCTGTATTACAATATAATCGAAAGGTTCCAAAGATACTAAAAAAAAAGTAATTAAATTGGGATAATGCTAACAACAATACTAATATATCAGGTATTGTAAGAGGTGTTTGAAAAGGTTTTAAATAAGCACCAAAGAACCTTAAAATAGACACATTTACCCCTCATACGCACGGGCGCTATTTTAAAAGGCGCTTACAAGAGAAATTCTCCAAAGAGGCTCGTTTAAAAATAATAGCAAATCTAACACAAAAGTTTTAAAATAATAATATGTACCTACATATACGTGCATGTACTTAAATACATAAATACATGTAAATACATTATACATTACTGTACCAGCTTTTATGCTACTTACTAAATATACCTACATAAACTAGCTACCTACATAACATAATATTGAAAATAAAGTTGTAATTTCAAATGAAACATTGTTTTTTTCTTATTTTTCCCTTGATGAGTGTATAGAAACATAAATTTGATTTTCCATCAGTGCTAAAAAAACCGGACAAGTGCGAGTTCAACTCGCGTGGTGAGGGTTCCTTACGATATATACTCGTATTTGTTATCTATCATGTTTTTATCCCAAGAACAACTTAACATTGTAGTTGAAATTCATGTTCTGCCATACATTCCAACTGCAAATGTAAGTTTGTACGCGCAATATTGAGAGATTTACCATGTTATTTTAAGACCATAGACTTCTTATAGGTTTCCTGTAATCTATAAGTAAAGAACTATTATCTGTATTACTTTTCAAAATTTTAGACTCAGTAGTTTCGGATATAAGAGACAATTTTCATCTTTTTTCTTAAATTACTTTAAAAATATTTACTTATTTTAATATTATTTAAAAAAAAATTGTGACCCTCACAACAAGCCCTTTCATTTGATATGTCACACGATACCGTTTGCCAAACTATTATTTTTAATTTTTTAATTTGCCCCCTAAAGTGACCTCCATATTTGAAATTCATTTATGTACGTTAAACGACCGTGTTTGAGTCACAGAAATTAATTTGTGCACTAAATTCCAACTTAATCGGTCCAGTAGATTCGAAGCAAATTGGCTGTGGCAGACGGACAGACAGACAATGAGTGATCCCATAAGGATTCCATTTTTTCATTCGGATGTACGGAACCCTAAAAATATATATTTTCGATCAACAATGTGTTTTTGATGGTCTATCATAGTAGTAGTATGACGATGGCGTGATTCTAGTGTTTCTTTCACTACAGCAGGGGCGTAGCCTTCATACAACCCGATTCCTATCAGCTTCCCTTCGGAACAACCACTCTTCTTAGTGTCTACTATTGCTAAATAATATGGTACACCTGTGTGTGTAGCTGTGTATCACATCACATTACATAATTATATTTAATGCCAGTTTAATAACTCATAAGATAGTACCTATAACCTATATCATATACTCGTAACTTACATTTTTTTGTTTAAGTTTATGAAAACTGAACTATTTTTCTTCGGCTTCCCTCTAATGATAACTGTAGTTACGCCACTGCACTACAGCGTCATAAAAAGAGTTGATTTGGTTTGATTCACACATACCTACCTAACAATTAAAAATTTTTTAACAAAAATCAATTTTGAAACCAATTGCTGGAACAAGTCCAAAATCGTAGAAAATAATAATGATTATTAATATTGTGAATTACATACTTAAACCTATTGTAGCGAAAATTAAAAAAAAAAATACTTTTCACCACTTTATACGTATAAAAAAAATAAAAAATACACTGATTATCTTTAATATAAAAAATAAAAAAGGAATAATTTGAATAGGTAATAATAAAGTTGCTAGACAATTCTTTGAAATGGTATTGTTTCATATAATCACGAGAAAAATACACGAATTTCGTTAACGACCTATTCAATCGATCGCAATCGCTTCTTTAGGGTTCGCTTCCGTGATTTACGGTTTAGAAAATTGAAATAAAAATAATAATCATTTTATTATCAGGCAACTGTGGCCCATAGACAAAATACACAAAATAATCTTATACAACAATAAACCCAAATATACATAATAATATATATATTTTTAAACTATTATTATTTTATAATAATAGTATATTAAAAACCTTATTAAACTATTTAATAACTGTACACGTAACATTGTTGGCGTCGTGTTTCTCTGCGTGGTGTCGCGTAACCGACCTCGGAAACGTCGATATACGCGACACCCTTCGGCCAAAAGTCCTCTTTCAAGAAGGTCTGAGAAGGTCTGTAGGTGTGTCTGTTGAATTAGCTAACCTAACTCGCGTTTGACACAGTCGCAAATTAAGAGAAAATTGTCTTCAAATAATGAGTTCGCAATGAAGGTATTACTATCTACATCACTTAGCTAGAATATAGAAAAAGGGTATCCTCGTCTTGAAAATCCGCAAGTTGAACTCTGCCGTTGAAATTATGTGCACAATTGGTGACGCTGTATTGGCCATCGAAATAGGTTGACCCAAATGGTTCGAGTTAGCCCACAGCCTCAAGAGGAGCTATCAGGACCCAAACGCGGAGGCCGAAAGATGACCTGTTCTACCTGATTTATCCTAAGACAAATGAATTAGGGTTAGACCAGACTGAACTTTCGATAGAGAAAATGGATTAAAAGATAGGTACCAGGTTAGTAAAGATAAAAGATTAGGTTTATTCTCGTCCTAAAACTTGGAGATTCAAGCCTTCCTATAAGAAACCGAATTGTGAACAGAAAAAAGACCATAATTTCTCCACAGCAGCTACTAAAAAGGTTATGTACCAGAACTAGAGGAAACGCGAGGCGGAAAGCAAACTTGCTTGCTATTAATGCGAATTTTCGACATCAACGATAAGTTTTAGGATTGGCTGGTGTAAACAGAAGAACGAACACGGACACGAAAATACGAAATACGGAACGAAAACGACGGATGGTGTAGAAAATTTCTAAAATTCGATCGAACTCAATCCATTGTCTCTTTGCAACTGACGCTAACTATCAAATATTGAAGGACTCATACGTCAGAACTAGCTGAGCCCCGCGACTTCGTTCATGTGGATGTCGTAAGATACACAATATTCTAAAATAACAGCCACATCTTAATAAAAGTCCCTCGTCCCCCGACCCGTCGCCAACCGTCGCGTTGAATGCCCGCCCGCGCTATTACTTCGTATACGCTTAGTGTTCCTTCTGACTTTTTCTTTTTGCTCGGCTCCTAAGGTCTTAGCGTGATGTTACAAAGCCTACAACTATCCTCGAGAATTGGGTTACCAAATGCAATAAGAATTTTTCAAATCCGACTTTTTGTTCATAATTAGGTAGGGTTTTCAATGTCAAAATAACAACTTTTTACTAAATGCACAGGCAAGTATAAACGGTTCTTATAACAAAAAAGCAATTTTCAACATTTTTGTCTGTCTGTCTGTCTGTGTGTTCCGGCTAACCTCCGAAACGGCTGGACCGATTTTGATGGGACCTTCACTGGCAGATACTCGTAGTTGATGGAACGGCGGGTAACTTAGGCTACTTTTATTTTTGAAAAATAATTAGGGTTCCGCGCAAAAAAAAAAAACTAAAACCCTACCTAATTATGAACAAAAAGTCGGATTTGAAAAATTCTTATTGCATTTGGTTTATTTTTATTTATTTGTATAGAAAACACTATTCAAATTTATTCGAAAAATTACGAAAACCAAAAAGTTTTAAAATGCAGTGTTACGCTGCACTACTTAATAACGTGTTATTACTAAACTTGCCTAAATGCGATAGCCCCGACTAACTGAATACTGAAACATACTTGTACTTCTTGTAGCAGACTGTGTGCGTTTATTCGACCATTTGGTCCTAGTTGAAATACTGTATAATTACAACTAACAAAGTCGCTAAGAAAAATGAAAACACATAAAGCATTGCTCCTGGTGAACAGGTTGGAATAATCCAGTACAAGATTAACTTCTGTTGATTTCTATCGATATGTTTTATTTGTCATGGTATACCCACCTCTGCCTAGCCCCTCGGGGAATACAGGCGTGATGTTATATTATGTGTGTTGTGTTTTATGTGACAATGCTACACAGTTGGTGATACTTCATTCAGATTACAATCTAACCTATTAGCTAATAAGTAGGTACCTAATTTGAATATAACGTAAACTTCTAAGGAACAAAATAATTAAGATATAGTCCAATAATGTTTTTCTTATTCACTTTAAGTTAGGGCAAAACATTTGATTCAAGTGTTCTTTATAACAGGCAGCACCTGAACGTGCTCTAAACAAAAAATATATCCTATCACTAAAACATTCTTTAACGTGTTGTAGCGAAAAAATAAACAAAAAGACGGAAGATTCACTTTTCTGCTACGACACGTTTAATTTTGTTTTTAAAATAAAAATAGAAAATAACATTAAAAGGTAAAAAAAATGAATATTATTGTATCAAAAAGTTGCAGGTTGACTTGTGTGAAGGGAATAAAATAGAGAACTTTGGTCCGATAGGTACGCGAATAACGAACGAGAAATAAAACGTACTAACTAGTCGATTGCAATCACTAATAAGTAACGCTACCAAAACATATCGTTATGAAAAAAAGATCAGAGAACCAAGGTATCTCGCATTTTACATATTTGAAAATAAAATTAAGTAGTTAATGAATTAAAAAAATCTGCAGAGGATTACTATCTACACTATTAAATTAGAACGTAAAATATCATAAAAAAACCCGTGGCATAAGTAATTGCGTCCGGCGAGGTGACGTAGACTGTAGGTTGTCGCAGTTCTTTGTTCAGGAACTGGCGTTGTTTGCGAGACCTTCAGCGGTCAAAATGCGGTCCAACCCTCGACGTTGGCCAAGGACGTCCAGCGTAATTTTAGGCCAAAACCTGGAGGCCGAAAGGCGGCCTGTTCAAAGCTGTTCAATCCAGAAAAAATAAAGATGAATGGTTAGACTCGTACTTAATATCATCATCTGCCTAGCCTTTTCCCAACTATATTGGGGTCGGCTTCCAGTCTAACCGGATGCAGCTGAATACCAGTATTTTACATGGAGCGACTGCCTATCTGACCTCCACAACCCAGTAACTGGGTAGTACGATACCCCTTGGTAAGACTGGTTGTCAGACTTTCGAGCTTCTGACGACCCGTAACGACTGTCAAAGATCCACGAATGACAGCCGGGACCAACGGCTTAACGTGCTTTCCGAGGCACGGAGGAGTCTCGGTATGTAAAGATGGTCACCCATCCACGGACCAACCCCGGCAAGCGTAGCTTAACCTGATGGATCGACCCGTGCGGCTGTTATTACTTAGCCACGAGCTCCTCGTGATGACTAATTAATTAATTAAGACTCGTACTTAATATACCATTCTCAATATAGTTTTGCCATAAGGTATTAATAGGACGGCAGGGATAGTGTGGTTCACTTGAAAAAAACTCGTTAATTTTCCACAAACTGGGTCCGTATCAATTGATTCAACTTTTGCAACCAAGAAAAAAATGGGGACCCATCTGTCAGAAGAAAAATAATTCGAATCACGAAATAAAAAGATAAAAATCGACCAGGCTCAAATACAAACGGAAAAAAGGTTGATTATAAAGAACCAAAAAGTTTTGACATGCAGAGTTATGCTGCAGTGTGTGCTGTTCGTGGAATGAAAATATGCATGTAATATTAATAAACTGTTCCACCGAACCGCACTTATTATTGTTTAAGTGCAATAAATGGGACAGCTCAGGTGCCGTTCGGCCAAGTGCCGTTGAAATCAGTGCTCAGAGTGGAATAACTATTTCCCTTTACATGTACGCCGCGTCGAAACCAAAACAGCGGTACGGGCTCATTATTCATCGATACAATTTTGCAATACAATCTTGATAAAACGACAAAGAATGCATCATTTGCTTAGGTAAGTTTACACGTAACTAGTTACCGGTTTCAGTTTTGGTTGTTTTCCTCATCAATTAGCATAAAAATAATAAAACAAAATGACGTAAAAGTATCTACGGTTCTGGCCACAGTGAGGCGAACCCGCGCGAGATGCGGGACACGACTGAGCGCGGCGATTAATTCGCGTCAATTTGAATACCTCACCTCCATGCAAGTAAGTTGACACAATATGCTTTTGACACATTTGACATTAAGAAAAATACCTACCCTATGAGTTTAGTATTGTAGAACGGGTCATCATCATCTTCCTGCCCTTGTCCCATGTTACTTGGGGTCGGCGCAACACGTTTTCTCTTTCCATTTTCCCCTGTCAAAAGTCACGCTACCATTCACTCCCTTCTCTTTCATATCATTCCTCACACAATCCATTCATCTTTTCTTTAGCCTTCCTCTCCCTCTCCATCCAGCAACATTTATATTCATCGCTCTTTTAGTCACATGCGTTTCCTCCCTCCTCTTCACATGTCCATACCAAGCCAAACGATTTCCTTTCAACTTTTCTATCACTGGCGCCACTTTCAAACTTCCCCTTAAATACTCATTTTTTACTTTATCCATTTTCGTCACTCCACAAATCCATCTCAACATTCTCATCTCCGCTGCATGCAATCTTTTTTCATCCTTCTTCTTCACGGCCCAGCATTCCGATCCATACAGTACGACAGGCCTTATCACGGACTTGTAAATTTTTCCCTTTAATTTGAGGGGCATCCGTGGGTCGCAAATTGTTCTTGTGACCTGTCGCCATTTCATCTATCCTGAGTTGATCCGGTGCGTTACGTCTCTGTCCACTTCGCCATCCCCTTGGACAAACGACCCGAGGTACCGGAAGTCGGGGCAGCTCGGTACGGGCGTTCCGGCGAGAGATATGGGCACACTATTGCGGATTTTTTGGTTGATCATTTTAAAATGTACAGTCCTTTAGAGCATTATTATTTTTTTATTATCCTCAAACATACATTATTTTGTTTTTACAATTTTTACTCGCCAAACTTTCTAGTTTGATGGCGAGCAGCGCTTGTTGTTATAATTATTTAATGTTTCTCTTACGGTTTATGCGGCGCACGCCAGTAAATCTACCAGTCGGCATGATTTTTTCCGACATCTTCTACAATAATCTTTATATTTCAGCCAATTTACACAAAACTTTAATGAATTGTACACTTAAACCTTTCTCATGAATTAGTCCGTCCATTGGTGAAACCGTTTGAAAATCCTTTTAGTGGTTTTTGAGTTTATCGCGTTTAGACAGACAGACAGACGTGGCACTCGGACTTTGTTTTATAATATGTATGGATTTATTGATTAATTAATTTAAAGACTGATGATTTATTGATCAAAGGAAAAATTTAGTTATCATATAATCTGTTCCTCCCTTTCACCTCGAAAACGGTTGATTTAAAAAAAATATATTCAATCATGTTTTTCGTCATTTAACGTTTGGATTACTTTTGTCTTAATCCAGACACGCAGTAAAATCCTCCCCAAAAACCTAATTACGCCCTTTTGCTGGTCGATTTTCGAAAAACCCAAAAACTTATGTCTATTTTTTTTTTGTCAGAAGTATTAATACCGTTAAATTCTTCCAATCAAACTTTAGCACGACGGGTACGTCTAAGGGATTTTAGTTTTCTGTCGGATTAGAGTGACACTGGCTGCTGACAATCACTCTAGCAGAGCTTCGCACGATGGTTGCGTCGCAGCTGTCTTCCGGTGACAGAAGATGATGGCCCTATTTAAAAGTGTATAATGATGATGTTGTCATAATGTGTGTGTGATGTGTGAGATGATGTCAGGCGAGCCGCTGTTAGTACTTTATGCAGAGTATTATCTATGGTCGTAGTCGTTCCACGTCCACGACGAACTGCTATATTCCGGCTCAATCCTGATTAAATTGAATCTGCTGGACCACTAATTTGACGACCGTACAGGCTATCCTGCCCCTCCTCCCCCCCCCCCCCTCCCATTTATTATTATACTCTTTGTCTGCGCCTTTATATAATAATACCAAGACGATTTAAAACACTAATATGTTTATCTTACTTAAACACAACATCGTGCCTGTATTTCTTGAAGAGGTTTTCCTCATCAATAAAATTAGCATATACATAGGTACGTCAAGAGTAACAAATCACTTAAAAATATGTAGATACGTTAACATGTACTTTATTATGTATAAATATATTTGTATTTTCCTTATGCTGCGGCTACATTTTCGGACGAACATCCAAAGTTCCATTCTATCGATCAGAATTATTTTTTGTCGGCCGATTGGATTGCTGCGAAATTTCTGCCGGACTTAAAGCGTGATTAGCATTTCGTTATTTGTATTTAAGGGGGAAGCGCTAAGGTAGCCCGCGAAATTCAAATTTTCTTACGATTTTTGCGATTTGCAGCTCAGTGTCTGGGTGTATGTTGATCAAAGTATGATACGCGACCGTAACAAATATGTATTTATAGAATTATAATATTAGAATTAGTAATACAATTCCTTAAGTTAGTATAATCCTGAAATGTTAAGATTTCATAAAAAAAGTCATTCAATAGACTTACTTGGTCTTAGAGAGTTATATTGATGACTTTAATGATTATAATTCTAAAAACTCATTTGTTACGGTCGCGAATCATATTTCAATCAACATACAACCTGATCTGCAAATTGCAAAAAACGTAAGAAAATTTGAATTTCGCGGGCTACCCTGGCGCTTTCACCTTAATTCAGGTTGCTAACATAGGTATAAGTCAAATTGTTACTAATACTATGAGTTATGTTAATTGAATAAATAATTGAATTATTATTATTGTGCATCTTCTTCTAAGTGGCAACTAAAAGACTCCGTTGCAAATTAAAACCAACAAAATGTAATCAGGCCAGCAAAGCTCAAACAACCAAAACTTCGTCGAATGTCTAAAAAAAGCCTATGATAGCGGATAGAGCTGCGAAGAACATTCTTGTTCGCCCAAAGACATCACGATTTGACGAACTGCATGTAAGGACTCATAGTTAACTAAAGAGTTATTTATTCGCTGGCCACTAGTTGCGAAAACACAAATATCCGCCAATCTCGCTAATGTGGCCGCAGGGTAAAACTGGTTGAACAAGAATGTCGATGCATCTGCTAAACGTCCTCCTACGTTTGTTCACCCGACGCGGTTCAAGACGTCTTTCGTATCATTCCACAAAATGTTCTCAAAAATCTTGTTATTTTTTCTAATTGTGAACTTTGCGTCAGATTCATGTAAGTATTTACAACTAAAGTTTGTTTCTCGTTTTCAAGTTCTTATCTATGATATTCTTAGACCTAACTAAATCGTCTCTGACCATATATGTGTTATTATCAGTGCAAATTTGTTTTTTATTAATAAAATAAAGTGCCATCATATTATGAACACTCAAAAGGGAGTAACATGAACATTATTAACATTTTCGGAGTAATCTGTATTATTCTAATTTATTCATAGACGGACAAAGAGATAAAAACTTTTTCCGAAAGGACTATAATTATATGGAAGCATTCAAGAGTTTCTTTAAGATCCACACCATACCACAGACTTGGGCTGAGGCCAAGCGCGTGTGTGCTCTGGAAGGAGCCATTCTCTGGCACCCAGACAACGACGATGAAGCGCACGCATTGATATCGTTTTGGAATAAAACTAAACCCAAAATCGAATGGATGTACGTGGGGCTGTCAGACTTATTGGTTGAAGGAGTGTTTGAGACCGTTGATGGTACGTATTATGTTTCAAGTATTATTATTGCAAGTATTATTGGTGCAGTGCGTAGGGCATGTTCGCTGACGCACATGTTGACGGCTTACAAGCCGTGCTCCGTAAACGACGGCAGGTTGCGCGCCAGCACCAACAGCATCCTGGCTGTTTGCGGATAGGCTGGACACGCGTTACGTCCAGCACTGGATTAATACCCACATTAGAAAATAATTCTTTTTATTGTTTTTAAATACTAACCCTAGTTTCGTAAGTTTTATTGTACTAACATTCTATGGATTTTGTCAGTCCGATTTAAAAAGTTTTTATTATTATTATTTCCTTTATTACAATAAAAACATATAAATTATATTTTTTAAATATTTGAATATGAAGATTATAAAAGCATTTGAAAATATATTTAAAAAAATAATAGCCCACCGGTATCGGGAACAGTGTCCAAGCTACCGGCGGTCAGGGCTCCAGAGAGAGGAACCTCCTAACAATGCGAGCCGTGTCCAGAACTACCGCTTTCTGAATCAAGCCCTTAATCCAGCTGCCCAACGAGAGCCTCCTTAGGTGTTGGTCGAGGCTCTAGGCAATTAAGCCATTGGCTGATACGACTATCAGCACAATGATCGCTGAGTCCACATCCCACATGTCGACAACCTCGCGAGCCAAATCAAGATACTTGATTTGTTTATCTCTTTCGGCTTTCACGAGGTTCCCGTCATGCGGGACCGTTATGTCATGTCAATAATCATTGTGCGCCGCTCTATTCGATCCACCACCGCTATATCAGGCTTTTTAGCAACAATAGTCCTGTCAGTGACGGTGGATCGATCCCAGTACAAGGTGATAATTCTATTTTCGAGAACTGGGTCGGGCACATACCTGTAGTACGGCACTTCCGAATCCACAAGTTGCTGATGGATAATCCTGGCTACAAGGTTGTGTCTATGCAAGTACTCTTCGTTAGCTAGACGATTATTATTATTATTATTACTAATAAGTAATAATATATATAATAACCCCACCGCCGTATCTCTACGTTGACGTCGTGGTGGGGCTTGCGCGCTCCGAACTCTAGGTCTGTGCCGGTAGAGTTTACTTTGCCGGAACAGGTTTAGGGTGAGGAGCCAGACCAAGAGAGATACATGAACCCGCAGGGCAGCATGTGGCGAGCTGTTGGGCAGTAGCGACCCCACGGACCCTATCTCCCGGGAGAAGTCTTGTTCCTCACCTCTGGCTTGCCTTTATTGGCCGTCTGGAGTGACCACTGACGAGGAACAGAGTTCCTACCTCATTCTTGCCTTTATTGGCCGGCTTGAGTGGAGATTCGCTAGAGCAAACGTGCTCGGAGGAAGGAAGTATTCCAGTAAGTGCTGGTAGGGATCTTGACCATCTTCCGGGCTCTGGGATTGTCCTGATAGTCGTGGAATACCTCTCCACTCCTCATAAGCACCTCAGGACATGTTGCCCCTTGTCACTACGACACTATGTGCTAGCGACCGTTTTCGGGGGCCCATTATTGAGTGTGCAAGTCACCCCCTGCCATTTTATCCGTGTATAAAAAAACACTGATCAGGCAGGGGCCATAGTCCTTTCATAGTTCTAGGTAACCAATCCACTGTAGCCATCCAAACCAATTCCAATATCTTTGTTTCCATATCCTGCAATAGTCCTACACCAACCGGGGATTGTCCTTGGGTGCACTTGCACAGTGCGTACAGGGATAATCGTCGGTCTGTGCCTCATTCCATTCAAAATTGTCTAAGGGGCCTCTGCGAGTTGGCTTCGGCTCCTCGTACGCCTTCCAAAAGTCCGGGACCCCAGGGTCCCGAGATATAAAAACATATATAATAATAGGTATTAACTGAGAACCATGAATGTTCCTACTTTTTAAATGAATAGAAAAAGTAACAAGCCCTAAAATGTATGTACTGTAAGTAATTAAAATCATTAATGTCTAAACTTAACCGTTAGTACCTATAGGCCTTCCTGTACATGACGCCGGAGCCGCACCGGCGCCGGACTGCATATTTGTGTAAACGAATGAATATCGCGCATGCACCGCACCGTCGCCGCACCGAGACCGCGTGTACACCGCAATGATTCCGAGTTCGAGCCGATGCACACGATGCGTTGCGGCGCCGCACCGCAAAGATTTCGCCATGGGCGGTCACACGACTGCCAATGTACGGCAAAAACTTTGCAGTGGGGTGCTGCAACGCATCGTGTGCATAGGCCCTAAAAAAGTAAAGCAACGATCATAGTTCAGAAAAGCATTGCCAAAGAAACTGTAAAGACTTCCATTTTAATGTTTTTTAATCGAAATGCACGTATGAACACCAGCGCAAGCACCGTGATACTGAGCATCTGTACAAATAAATAAAATTGAAGTGTCTGTTTGTAATGTCAAAATAACAACTTTTTACTAAATGCATACGAAAGTATAAACCGTTCTTATAACAAAAAAGCAATTTTTAACATTTTTGCCTGTCTGTCTGTTTGTTCCGGCTAATCTCCGAAACGGATTGACCAATTTTGATGGGACTTTCACTGGCAAATAGCTGATGTTACGGCCGGTAACTTAGGCTACTTTTATTTTAGAAAAATAATTAGAGTTCCGCGCAAAAAAATGAAAACCCTCGAAATTATTTTTGCATTTGGTAGCCCAATTCTCGAAGATAGCTATAGGCTATTTATCATCACGCTACGTCCCTTAGGAGCCGAGCAAAAAGAAAAAAGTTAGAAAGAACACTAAGCGAAAACGAAGTAATAGCACGGGCGGGCGATTAAACACGACGAGTCGGGGGACGAGGGAGATTTATTCAAATGTGGCTGTTATTTTAGTATATTGTGTTTCCTACGACTTCCACGCGAACGAAGTCGCGGGGCACAGCTAGTCGTGTAATAATAATATAATATATACATAAAATGGAGGCGCGGCAGTCCGATGCCTACGCGGCGCCGCCGCCGCCCGCGCGCCGGTAAGGCGGCGTGGGCGGTTCGGCGCATGCGCGATATGTATTACAGGAAGCCCAAAGATACCGGTTAATTTTTGCCCTATATTTAAGATTATGATACCTACATTTTCTTACTTCCAGGTAAATCGATCTCTGAGGTGTACAACAACTGGCAGCCAAATCAGCCGGACAATTTTGGTGATGGACAGGACTGTGTGTACATATATTTAAAAGAAGGACCCGGATACCTGGATGACTACGCATGTGACAAAAAGTATTCTTTCATTTGCAAGAAGAGTCTTCTGTCACTAGAGTGGAACTATCAATGCAATATGCCTAACTTAGGTAGGTACGTTTTAATTGTTGTGAGTAAGGGACACACTAGATACATCTTTCCATTTCCAATGAAGCTAACTGGCCATTTCGAAATTCCAACTTTCATATAAAAAAGAAACCATCAAATCTTTTTGTTTTTATTTTATCGTGTTTAGATATCGATGCCCATCACGTCTGCAGAGTTTCGCTAGCTAATTTAATTTGACCCTGTATACCGTATTTGCGTACCGTGGTCATAATAAAAAAAAACGAATGTGACGCATTGGCGTACAAATTGCAAAGCCATGGACTGTAAAAGTAAGTAGCTACAGTGCGCTTATCTGAGACACACATGAGCTATTAGTCAGCCTTGTGGGCTCCGGACACGACGCCACGTTGCGAGTCACTTCTCTCCTATATCCGGAGCCCATTATGTCCCTACTTGCACTCTGCAGCTGACAATCACATACCTAGATGTGTAGACAACCATGTCACTTGGCAATCCATATCTTTCCCTGCTGATTACAGCATCAGTGCCCGAGAGCTGACTCATCCATCTTAGTGAGCCTCAGTGGCGCAGCTACAATTATCATTAGAGGGAAGCCGATGAAAAAATTGTTCAGTTCTCATAAACTCAGACAAAAGTCTGGTATTAAATGTAATTATGTAATGTGATGTGATACACAGTTGTACCATATTATTTGGCAATAGTAGACATTAAGAAGAGTGGTTATTCCGTAGGGAAGCCGATACAAATCGGGTTGTATGAAGGCTACGGCCCAGGTGAGCCATATGACTTCCTTTTTTTCAGATTACAGTTATAATAAGGGTAATGGCAAGTGCTACAAACTCCACACAACTCCATTGAACTGGACCGAAGCATATGCCATGTGCCAGCTAGAACAATCCAACCTGGCAGTTATCAACAGTCAGCTGGAAGCGGATTACCTTGTGAAGTTAACGGAATCTACACCGAAACCAAGGGTCAAAGAGAACTATCAAAGAGGAATATATCACCTGGGCTTTCACAACAGATTCAACGAGGGCTGGCAGACAATTCGAGGTACGTCAGTGTGTTCCTTTAAGTATTTTGAAAGGAGATTTTGAAAGAATAGAAACCTATACCTGCAGAAACATGCATTTTGCAGATGTTCACATAAATCTTTTTTTAAGCCTTGTGGTTTAGCTACCGCACATTTGCAAGTTGCCAAACTGCAGCTTTTAAGCTTTCTGATTTCAAATAATAGCTAGTTATCAGTGGCACAGATACAATTATCGTCAGAGGAAAGCCGAAGAAAAAATTGTTCAGTTCTCATAAACTCATACAAAAAACTGTAGGTCAATCATATGATGTATTAAACTCGTATTAAATATAATTATGTAATGTGATGTGATACACAGTTACACACACAGGTGTACCATATTATTTGGCAATAGTAGACATTAAGAAGAGTCGTTGTTCCGAAGGGAAGCCGATAGGATTCGGGTTGTATGAAGGCTTCGCCCGTGCTAGTTATGCCTCGCGACTTCGTTCGCGTGGAAGTCGTAAGATACACAATATACTATAATAACAGTCACATTTTAATAAAACTCCCTCGTCCCCCGACCCGTCGCGTTGCATCGCCCGCCCGCGCTATTACTTCGTTTTTGCTTAGTGTTCTTTCTGGCTTTTTTCTTTTTGCTCGGCTCATAAGGGTCGTAGCGTGTCTATAACTATTCACGAGAATTGGGCTACCAAATGCAAAAAGAATTTTCAAATCCGACTTTTTGTTCACAATTTCGTGGGTTTTAATTTTTTTGCGCGGAACCCTAATAATTTTTCTAAAATAAAAGTTACTCCCCGTAATATTAGCTATCTACCAGTGAAAGTCCCGTCAAAATCGGTCCAGCCGTTTCGGAGATTAGCCGGAACAACCAGACAGACAGACAAAAAATTGTTTTTTTGTTATAAGTACCATATTTTTTATGCATTTAGTAAAAAGTTATTATTTTGACATTACAAACAGACACTTCAATTTTATTTATTTGTATAGATATAGATGTATAGATATTATGACAACAGAAAAATGCTAACTGGGACATGGGTATAATTTTCCCGATTTTGGGGGGTGTTGATGCCGTAAATTAGTCAAATCAGAATCCAAAAGGCGGTTATAAAATTGACGAGTTTTTTATCATGAAATGATTTGACGGGGCACGTTGTTGTTTACACAATAGGTGTAATATTGTTGATTGAGATCGTTGTTTTTCATCCAGGAAGGCAGATGAATGTAAATCGGGACGCGTGGTTCGACAATTTCCAACCGGACGGAGATGGCCATGAAGAGTGCGGCTCAATGTTCTTCAACGGACGTCTGGTCAACACCGCTTGCGATATGAGGAGCTTCTTTATTTGTGAACACGAAGTAGATGCCTTAACTGTGCCTGTTACCAGCAGTTTATCCGATTCAGAGCAACCTATACTACAGCCTTATGTAGGTGGTGGCATAGAATGATAAAATCGTATAGAAGCGAAACTCAGGTTGGTTTTCTCCTTTGTACGTACGGACCACGGACAACCCACGGAATAGATAAGGACAACCAAACATCGATTGACGCTTGACTTGGGTCGACTTCAAGCAGCTCGTTCGTTGATAAATAAATCATTAGGGTACTTTTTGGCAGCAATATTGTCCCCGTACACCACACATTTAATAAAGAATTCCTTTATGTACCTTCGGTGGAGGCCGTTTATTTCAATAAAATTTATAATAAAATACAATTGTTTTATTGGCGTTTAATACGTATATTTGGTACAAGTATTAATACAAAAATATATTATAAGGAGAAATAGGTATATTTTACAATAAACATAACTTAATAAGTATCAAATTACCTAAAAAGATACAAATTACTAAGTACTGTTTAACTTACATTCTAATCGCCGAAATATAGTAATTATTGTATAGCTATGTGATAATGGACAGATAAAGTTTAAATCTATAAAGTTCCAGTCTATTTTAAAAGAGTTATAAAATAAAGCACCAAGCACCTACTTACGAATGTGACAATGTACAAATTGATAAAATATACAATAATGTCATAGAAATAAGTATCGATAATATTATAAATCACTAGTTTTTAAAGGTTTTAACCTTCTCCAAACTTAAAATATTTAGTTTCTGATTATCTATGTACATCATTTCATGCGTCTTTAAAAACCGCCTTACCTACTAGAGGTAGGTACCGTACAGCGGGACCACCGTACGAAAGTAGTTCCCTCGCCGGTTCGAAGTAAGACACGATCCAATACAGAAGCACCAGGTAGAAGAACAGTGACACCAGGCGGTCCAGTATGTACAGACTGGGAACAAAATATTAATTGTTACTTCAGCAGGAATAGCAGGGTCATTCTTTCAAGTTCTAACGCTGTTCAATTGCTTCAAACAAGTTTGTATTACAGTAGGACGAAATTAGTCAAAATACCAACAAGTCATATTATTATTATTTAGTTATTGTTTCAATCTTAACGTCAATATTGTAATTTAAATAGAGAACAACAAATAACAAGGGCTAATTATGCTTCCTTATAGCACTCCATAATTATTCCTTTATAGTAGTTATTTTAGTGTAATTTATGAAATGATATACTATGAAACGATTTTTTTTTTTTGAGATAGGTTTGCTCTTGACTCTAGTCTAGGTCAGAGATGACAGAAACAAAGTCGACAATGGAGCGAGCTTACCCAGAAGAAGCCTGTTCACTCTCACTTTGAAGAGATCGGAGTTGTATGCGTTCGGAAACACAGACGCAGGCAGAGAGTTCCACTCCTTTGCTGTGCGCATCACAAAAGACATTTGGAAAGGCTTAGTGCGAATTGGTGGAATAGCAACTAGGTAGGGATGGTAACCTGCAATGCGTCTAGATGTCCGATAGTAGAAGGGGGCAGGCGGAATGAGGTAGTGGAGTTCTCGAGCACACTCGCCGAAGTACAATCTGTAGAAGACCGACAAGCAGGTAACCTTGCGGCGATGAGCCAAGCTGTGAAGCTTGGCATCCACCAGTCTTACATCGCCAATGAGCCTCTTAGCTCTGCGTTCCACTGAATCAAGCGCGGCGAGTTGGTATTTAGCTGAGCCATCCCAAAGGTGGTTGCAATACCCTATGCAGGATCGGACTTGCGCTTTGTAGAGAGTTAAAAGCTGTCCAGGCGTAAAGTATCGCTTCACCCTATTTAGGATGCCCAGTTTCTTGGCCGCAGTTTGGGCTTTGTACTCGACGGTGGCTCCGAAGTTGAGACATGATGTCAACTCCATGCCTAGGAGTTCGAGCCGATCAGTTATAAGAACAGATGTACCCCGAATGTGAGTATATTACTGCAGCGGCTGACTACAGAGGCATTGATTGACGAACGTGAAAATGTGGACCAAGGCGAAACCGAGGCACACATATGTAAGTCCATCAATGCCTGGTTGCGGCCAAGGCTTGTATAGTACTTTTCTCAAATAATGCGCGAAAATTCAACAATTAATTATAAATTCCAGAATCAATGATGAACTACAATAATTTTTCACGCACCAATATGTTAAATTGTTTGTTTTTTACTTTAGACAGCGCTAATAGGGAATATTACGCAAAGCTGAGACAGCAGATGGTGCCACATAAACACGAAGTAAACAAAGCAAACTGTCAAATGCGAGCGCCAACATTTTTCGGCGTTTTTCAATATAATTTCAGCATTATCTTATCCTTGTTACTATAATTGTATAATATTGTGTATATTGTGTGTGTGTATATTGTCATAATATTGTGTACTTGGTAGAAATCGGTAAACGACTTAGGTGACAAAACAAATTAAATGATCACCATTATTTTTAGAATTCGGTTACTGATTCGCTTATAGCATATTAAGGACCTGCAGGCTGGATCAAAATTGGCATTATATTTTGTATAATCAAGTGCCTATATTATTAATTACATGTACCTACAGCCAAAATTATGAAAATGAACGAACTGACAGTGTAGTAGACGAATGATTATGTTTGCCTGTATTTCTAGTTTACATTTTTGTTAATTGTGTCAATGAATTGTTCGGCAGTTTTTGTTGTTGTTTGTTGTTGTTGTGTTGTTATTGTTGTTCAGTTGTTGTTCATCAGTAATTTGGGAAAATCGAACTTACATGTGATTCTGCAATCTAGCTTTGGGTAAATTCTCCAACTTCTCCTTTAAACAGTACAGTTTTCCTCCGATCATGCAGCTTTCTATATACGGCTCATCCTCAATAATCGTCAGGTCCATCGGAAAGGTCTCTTTGTCGACAGGGTTCAGTAGTAAAACTAGGGACTTGAAGTTGTTCGTATCGAACCACCATTCCCGAGTCGTGAAGTATTGGAGGACTTCCAGTCCAATTGTTATTCTGTTCTGGATGCGTACCATACTGAAATAAAACGCATTTTTATTTAAATAAAAAATAATTAAACAATATTCATTTTCTTGATTAGGATTTATAGAAACAAAATAATCCTCTTGTATTGTCTCCGGCCAATCAAATAAGAGACCGCAAAACGCTTCTTAAACTACATGTTTCTCACGACAATCATGGAAAGGAATTTGAAGTACAGTTTATAGTCTCTTTGGTAGACATACAAATACAACATGTTCAGATAAGCCATCTATAGCTTTCAGATACATACGTACCTATAACAAGAGTTGATTTTTGTAGCTACAAGCTACCTACATTTATTTTTTTATTACTTCTCGCATATATTAGAGGTCCATAGCGCCTGACCTTTACTACCAGTTTACTAACAGTAAAACATGGTAAGTATGTAGGTAGGCAAGTAAATTATACCTACATAAAAACAGGTAAAAAGTGTTATATAATCAATGTGGACTAGTAATAAATGAAGTTAAGAGCTATTTCGTGTAATCCATCCACGTTTGTAGAAAATAATCTTTTGTATAACTATTTGACATCAATTTTGGTTCCAGTGATAAATAAACTATCGATAACCTTGCACAATTATTTATGAAGACCAAATAATGCTCTGTCCAGCCGCGGAAGGTACATTAGTATGACGGAGAATCTGTTGGTAATGGAGAGAAGACACTCTCCCTTTACGTTCCACAAAAACTTCCTGTGCGCATATGTTACATCGCGGGCCGGGGTATCCGTACAAAAAAGTAACAAATCTTAAGTACTCACAATCGCTTCTGTCTAAACAAGAACAGCAGGAAATCGATGAAGTAAGCTGGTATGATATGATAGAAGAACACACATAAGTCATGTATGAACTTGTTATGCCTTATGTTCCCATCGGGATACCACAGTGGCCCCTCAAAGGGGAACTTCCGCACAGTAGCCTTGCCGATGTCCAGGACTTGCTTCCACGTCGTGTTGCGATCGTCTCCGGTCGTTATGTTGTATACAGGGATCTCGGGTTGTCTGAAATTAAAGTAAGTCTATTTTATGTATAAAATTAAATGATGTCTTGAATTGAATTAAACAATGAAAGACGGTCTTTTGTCAGTAGGTACATCGGAAAGTGTACGTACTGTTCCAAGATCATCATCATCATCATCTGCCTACCCTTTTCCCAACTAAATATATTGGGGTCGGCTTCCAGTCTAACCGGATGCAGCTGAATACCAGTATTTTACATGAAGCGACTGCCTACCCACAACCCAGTTACTGGGTAATACGATACCCCTAGGTAACACTGGTTGTCAGACTTTCAGGCTTCTGACGACCCGTAACGACTGGCAAAGATACACGAATGACAGCCGGGACCAACGGCTTAACGTGCTTTCCGAGGCACGGAGGGGTCTTGATATGTAAAGATGGCGTGCTGTTCCAAGGTAAACTATCTTTATAGGTTTCCGTAGTCAACAAGAAACCCTTATAGTTTCGCCATGTCCGTCCGTCTGTCTGTCCGCGGCTTAGCTCAGAGACTCTTAGTACTAGAAAGCTGTAATTTAGCATGGATATACAAATTAATCACGCCGATAAAGTGGTAAAATAAAATCTGTTTTTAGGGTACCTCTCCTACACGTAAATATTTTTTTTTCTCGTCTATCCCATGGTGTGGGGTGTCGGTGGATAAGCCGTCCAAAATTATTGCTGGTATGTGAAAAACATTTCGATTCAGGGATCCGTTTGCGAAATATTAAGGTTTAACCTGTAGCATACCATAAGTTGAAGCAACGTTAAAAGTCGCACCGTGTTTAGACGATGGAAGTCGTTCGTTGCTTCAATTTTATTGTATGCAACAGGCAAGAAATTTGCATCGTGTAAATGGGGCTTAGGTAAGGTTGTTCCTCCAAGCGGAACCAAATAAACGAATTACGAAAGTAACAGTATTACCTCTGAGTATCGTTGCCAGTCTTGTAGGCAATGATGATGATGCTGTTGATAGCGATGTCGACGGGAATGACCTCGGCGTGGTAGTGTCCGTAGCAGTGCATGGAGCGAATGACGCCCTTGCCGGCGCCCACCATCAGACCGATGGGACCATTCAGGTTGTCCACCCAGCCAGGAGTGGGCTCCTTATACGATGGAGTTACTAGAATAATAATTTATGTATTAAAAGAACCGACCAAGTTTCTTTCTCTAAACGTAAAAAGGTTATGTTTAAAGATCGTAAGTATGTTTGCAGCCAGTATCTCCATCTTATATGGTTATATGTAAAAGACGAGGACTCCAACCAAAAGGAATCGAGGCCTAAAGAGGACATTGCATCAGGGTGCTTCTGTTTGAGATCTTTGACACTGACATAAATGAGTAATGCATTATGTGTACATTAAAACAAAAACAAAAAACTTGTGCGGACGGCGGACCTTCGTTAGGAACGAAGTTTCTTCTCGTGTGATTTTAAAAACAAAATTTCGTAGCCGCCATTTTGGGTTTACATTTTGACCTCACTATCGGCTTTAGCTCTCTCGAAAACTATGAAAACGACACCCATTACAAAAAATTCGAAAATTTTCGCGGCTGCCATTTTGGATTTTCATTTTGACTTCACTGTCGGCTTTAGCACCCTCGAAAACCATGAAAACGATATCCATAAGGTAAAAAAATTAAAAGTTTCGCAGCCAACATCTTTGATTTTCATTTTAACTAAATTCTTACTTCCTCTCTCTCGATAGAGAAAAGAAAGTGTGAATTCAAAAGAAGAAAGTTGCATGGAGAGGGCATAACGTGTATGAAGTATGAATGCTTTTTCGCGTGACGATTTCTACTATTTCACTCCTACCGCAAGCCGCGTAAAAGAACTTCGTTGCAAAAACTATTAATTTATTTGTTCTTTCCTTCTTTGGTGATTTTATTGTTTGCACTCTCCATCTCTGTATAGCCTGTGTTCAAGAAGAATGAATTGAAATAAATGAATTGAATAGAAACTTAATCTGCCTTACCTATGCTAGGTCGGACAACAACGGCAGGTAGTTGGGGATAACTCTCCCTAACCAATGCTTCTGCTAACCGCTTGGAGTATGTGTAGGAGTTGGGATGCTTCTGGTAGATGGAAGGTGCCAGAAGGTTTAGCTGCTGTTCCGTCAGCCAGCCTGCTGCGCGAAGAACCTCGTGTGGATCCGCTGGAGGATCGAACACCTGGAGAGATTAAAAGAATCGCTAGAAAATGGGATTCTTCTTACATCAATCTGCCTAGCCTTTTCCCAACTATGTTGGGGTCGGCTTCCAGTCTGACCGGATGCAGCTGAATACCAGTATTTTACATGGAGCGACTGCCTATCTGACCTCCACAACCCAGTAACTGGGTAATACGATACCCCTTGGTAAGACTGGTTGTCAGACTTTCGGGCTTCTGACGACCCGTAACGACTGTCAAAGATCTACGAATGACAGCCGGGACCAACGGCTTAACGTGTTTTCCGAAGCACGGAGGAGTGTCGGTATGTAAAGATGGTCACCCATCCACGGACAACCCCGGCAAGCGTAGCTTAACCTGATGGATCGACCCGTGCGGCTGTTATTACTTAGCCACGAGCTCCTCAGATTTCTTACATGGATTACGGGATTCTTCTTACATGTGACTTACAATTTCACCGATTGGTGTTCCATGTGTTCATGGAATAGATGCACCAAGAAAGATGACGATTTAGTTATTTAAATATCTTAATTTATGAGGTTACAAGCCGTGTGTGATGGAATTTCTGAACTTTAATCCCTTATTTAACCCCATTAGGGGTATTGAACTTTTATGAAAAAATTCATGCTTTTAGACCCAGCGATTTAGGCTGTGCGTGGTGTGTCAGTGAGTGAATTTAAAGTTTTAATAAGTAGACCATTTTCTAGTAGGTCACAGCGATGAGTGGCAGTCTCTATGTTTGACTAGTTTGGCTAGTTTTATATTAATATCCGAGTAATAATACCATTCATATTTATTGATAGTTTTCAGGCGTAGATTTTACCTTTTCAGCCATTCTTTCGTAGTCAGGATAACAGAAAGCGGTTGACAGATGTATGAAGGCGACGAGCTTCTTCATATTCTTTGCCATGTCCAGTACTCTTAGGGTGCCTTGAGTGTTCATCTCCAGACCTTCCTTTAGAGGGGCTTCTAGTCGCAAGCTTGCCGCAAAGTGGAATACTATTGACACCTAGAATTGAAAAAAATATGTATTTCTAACAAGAATAGGTACTGTGGTAGGTGCTGTCGATTTTAGGGGTAGATACTGAAAACAAAATAAAAATGTACATTATGTGGATCAACGAAATGTTTTTTGGGGACTTCAATCGAAGGTGTAAGAGACAGAAATTAAAAATAAATTATTACTTATTCGGCACATGATGATCATACCGAAAAGCTTAGAATTTAACATTGAATGTTCCATGTAACGGTTATTATGAAATGGGGTTAGCAGCGCATAAAATCTGATGATATAACTCAATGCCGTAAGAAAGTGTGGCAGATTTGAAACGAGTTGTAACACTTGTAACCTTAACTATAATAAAAGTAAAACCGGCCTAGTTATGCAATCTTCTGTATCTATCATAGCATAGATGTAGCGTTTGCTCGTGACTCTGTTCATGTATATCGTCGTTGATACTGCAAAATGTCATATGTCAAAAAAATATTGAAATTCGGTTTTTGACGCAAAAATATTCCAAAATCGTAATCTTACGATTAAATTTAAAAAATTAAATATTGAAATTCGGTTTTTGACATATGACATTTTGCAGTATCAACGACGATATTTCGAAAACATGGGGATACCAATTTTTCCGTTCACACTTCGAAACTTTCGAAAGAAATTACTTTATGAAAAATAAACCATGAAATGTCAAAGATTTAAGTCGCCGAAATCCAACATTTATTTAAATATCGTTAGGTTAGGTTAGTTAGCTCATAAAATGTGTTGTCAAATCGTGTTGTTTGTTTGTGTAATCCTTTACACTTATAATAGTTGCTACTCCATAAGTACTTCCATGGGCAGGTTTCTCGCGCAAGAATCAAGAGTGATTTGAACACGTGGTTGCACTTTCCTTTAAATCGCTCACCACTTTCTCTGTTTACATATATCTAGTTCTATGTGCATCTACTGTGTTCTTTAACATATGGTTTGTTAATATCATTTTAGGTTATTAGGGTAAATAATGTTAGTTGTTACAACATCAGCTATGTGGATGACATGGTGCTGCCCGTCGTCGTTCGTGGAGTAGCTCCAAGTATGTAAGAATTACTTACTTGACGATCTATAATGTCAAAAAATGTGAATACATAGTTTTCGGGGTCGCTGGTAAGAAAATACCATCGAACTTGTCATTAACGGCACGCCAGTACGGAAAGTCACGATATTTAAATATCTTGGCCATTTTTGGTCATGGCCTTTCCATGAATTCGTCTTTAGTTTAAGTTACTAACAATAGTAGGTATTTTAAGTACAAACCTGTTTGCTAATAATCAGTGATAGGAATAGGTAGTGCTAATTTGCCTAAACTTCGAGGAAGGAAGTAACATGGAGTAGATAATACCTCCTCTAAAATCCCGGGATTTAAAAACCACGAATTATTTATTGGACATAATAATAAGTAATAAGTTTGTATCGAAACAAAGACCTGGCTTTTCATTGATTTTGGCAGTCAGAAGTATTAATAATTATTGTTAATATTAATTTACAATATCCATCAAATCTGACAGCTACTACAAACATAATCCGAGCAGAGTTCAAACAAGTGACGTCTGGCAGCGCTTCGCGCTTAGCTACTTTGACACTATAACTGCGTAGTCATTGGTTTGTTTCTTGTAAATGAAGCTAGGAACCTTGAACTGTCCTCTACCAAGATCAAGAGGCTCTTGGTAGAGGACAGTTCAAGGTTCAAGAGGCTAAGGCCCTTGACAGCATAAAAATTGTTTTGTATTCACAAAAACCAGCAACGTTTTGTTATAGGACTTATTTTGGTTTAATGTAGTAATAGGTAAGTACACAGGTATTCAGTCAGTAGCTAATGATCAGTTAAGTATATGAAAACAGTAGTGTTTATGTGTTCTGTTTAAATGTAAAACAAATTTGAAACAAAATCCTGCCCACGTAGTGAGCACATGTCACCTTTTCGAACTGTCATTTTCATTCAAAATGTTGGCAATGACGTAGGCGTCTAAATAATAAGGTGCAAGTAAAAATTAACCTTAAGGGCCATAACATATTTATTCCTTGAGTGTTCCTATGTTGTGAATATCGCAACCCCTTGCCTACTAGATACACACTCGTAAATCGCTTTTTATAAAAATCGATTTGGCAATGTTTTCTTTTATCCTGAAACTAAAAACGATTATCAATCAGTAAGATAGTTACCTCATTGTAGATGTGATTCAAGTGAGAACCATTAATGCCTAGCTCCTCGTGCATGATGTCACCGGTCACTGGGATCAGCTTCTTCATAACATTCGGTTTCTCCTCTCTTATTCTTTTGAATAGCTGAAATTTTATAATGTAAGTAGGCGTTATATATTTTATAATAAAAATAGTTCCTAATAGCAAATAAGAGTATTTACAGTTCGACCGTGGAGAGAATGCGTTCTTGACACCTGTAGGTTTCATATAAAGAATATGTGTTTTGCGAGTTTGATCTTATTACAACTAGAAATTGTCTAACTGACAGGTGTCAGGAACGCATTTTCTTAACGGCCGGACTGTAGTTAAAGGTACAACGCTACAGGGTCCTTTTGGCGAGTGGCCAAAATGGGAACTAACTTCGCTATCTTTTTTATCAATACAATTTCTGTGAACCAATTTCACAAATGTTTACCAACAACGCCCCCATTTTAATGTCATTCAGGTTCCACAACATCCTTGTTGCACTCTAGGTGTGAGCCGTGCCACGTTCGAGGAATTGATTTCAAAGTTCACAAACTTTTTATGTGAAGATTCATGTTTCGGTGAAGCGTTTATGTTCCGTCCGAGTTTTGTTTTCTTTAAAACGAGCAGAGGGCCTACTCCCCAAGTCCGTCAAGGAAGATACGGGCCTGTCCGATAGTAGTTAATCCGTCAAAACAAGTGTAAAATTAAAGTTTTCGGATGGGCAAAAACACCCGGGCGTAGGGACAACCTTAAAATCGTGTTGTCATTCATTCTTAGTTCGGAAAACGAACTAATCTTATGTCCTAAATGATACGGATTAGGAAACGCCCGTAACTTCGGCCGAAACTACGGACTTCGTGCTTAGGGAGTAGACCCCCAGACTCGGACAAGGCTCGCGCCTGGCACGGTCTAGCATAAATCATCCCTTAATTGTACAGTTTTTTATGATCAATCTAAATCAATTAATTAGGTCTTTTTAAAATAATATCAAATTTTCACTCATTATAACTTTATGACCTCTATTTAAATAAAAAAACTTTTTACAAAAAAAAAAACAACCGACCTCCAAAACAGACACTACAAAGTGAAAAATAACTTTAATTTCGGAAGTCGGTGTCTTTGGATCTGTATTTTAGGTTTTTGCCACCGACTTCCGAAATGAAAGTTATTTTTCACTTTATAGTGTATTTTTTGGAGGTCGGTTGTTTTTTTTTTTTTTTTTTGTAAAAGTTTTTTATTTTTCACTTTTTAGTGGATCGGTTTTTAATTTATCTAAGTTACAATAGCCTAATGACAACTACTCATCACCTTTTACAAATCATTGCTTTTCCCGATGCAGGGACGTTAATTGTTAAGAAGTTCTCCTGGTACTTCACCATCAGCTCCACTTCACCATATAAATTGTGACGAGCTTATATTGCTTAGCAATAATTTTAAAGTAATCGAATCGCAACCCGTGAAATACTTATTATTGAGTTGTTCCGGTGGCCATCTTACCATATGTGGTGTTCGTCATCAGTTCTACTTCACCAAATGGTGCTTTCCGAGGGCAAATGCACAAGTTACCATAAGAATACCCAAATCGCTATAGGTGTGCCTATAATATTTGCAGTGTTCCCCCGAATTCTCCAGGATCCCATCATCAGATCCTGACCTGATGACTATGGGGCTACCTGGAGAGTATACCCTTTCAAACAAAAAACAATTTTTCAAATCAGTCCAGCCATCTTCGAGTAATCGGGGAACACACTTAAAAAAAAAAGATTCCGACGAACTGAGTGAGAACCTCCTCCTTTTTTGAAGTCGGTTAAAAATAATTTATAGCCAGAGTGCATCTCATGACAATTCCAATAAGCCCAAACACGGCTAGGATACATTGTTTTATTACGGAGCTCCGCTGCCTACCTACTGGCTTCATCATCAGATCAGTTCGATGGTACCATTTTCATCAGCACTATTTATTTAAATTGGCTTCGTCATTGTCGCTTAACTGTCTTAATCGAGATATCTTATCGCCACCCGTGAAATACTTATCATTGAGGAGTTCCCGTGGCCATCTGTGGTCTTCTCCATCAGTTCCACTTCCCCAAATGATGCTTTCTGAATGCAAATGCTTGACTTGTTGTTGTAAATATCAAAATCACTATGTGTTTGCCTATAATATTTGAGGAGTTCCCTCAATTCCTCATGGATCCTGTCATCAGAGCTGGATTTTGATAAAAAATGGGACCAATCTGGAAGTATGTCCTTTCAAATAAAAAAAGAATTTTCCAAATCGGTTCATAAATGACGGAGTACTGAGGTAACAAACATTAAAAAAAAAACTACCGAATTGATAACCTCCTCCTTTTTTTTAGAATTCGGTTAAAAAGGAATTGTTGAGCTGTTAAACAAAAGTAAACACAAGCTTTTTATTTAAACCGCGATTACGTTAAACATTGGGTACCTATATATATTTTTCATTATTCACATTGGCCCCACCTCACGTAGGTAAGTACTTACATAATAATCTATGAACAAACATGATTACTATTGCAACACTCACAGGCAGTTTCCACATTTCTTCGATGCGTGTTTCCGGTGACTTGCCGCGCTTGGACCTCACCAGTGCGTAGACGCATCCTAAGTCCGGCACGCTGTACAGCAGCTTCTCAATCAGGACCTTGCCCATCAAACCGAGGGCACCCGTCACTAGGACTCTCCTGCCTTTGTACCATTCGTTCACTTCTGACGTCATTTTGGCAACTGCAAATTAAGCAAATTATCTTATAATAAACGGGTAGTCTGAAGCCCAAAATCTGACTTTGGTGGTCACCCTTATTTAACTGGACATAATTTGTTGCTAATGACCTCTAATTTAACCCCTTTTAAGGAATAGGTCGAATTTCCCTGTCATCCTATATAACTGGTTTTAAATCAGTAACAATATTTATCAGTTATCGGTTACCAAATGTAGGTATACTGCCAATGTTCTGCACTTTACGACTTTCATGCAATAAGTGACTCATCATTTCTAATGACTAAGAATAAATAACATAGTTTGCTGAAAGTGCATGAGACTGTCAGTTTCTCATTCATAAATATTATATAGCCAAGTAAACAAAATTGGCGAACTACAAATCAGCGGTTACCTAATTTTGTAAAATGTTAAAATTATTTTCAAGGCTAAAAAATTAAATTAAATTAAAAAGTCTCAAGGCAAAGACAAATATTTACAAAAATACAAAGCTGGATTTTCGCACCTAGAAATATGGATAAAAATTAAAAATAAAAATGTCACAATCAAAGAGTTTACCGTCACAAGTTGGCAAGCACTGAGAAGAGTTGAGACATATTCATTTTAATTCTGAGTTGAGAACATCAGCATCTCAGAATAAAAAAAGATATTTAAGAGAAAGCTATTCATTATTGTAATACTGACCTTAATGATGATGATGTCGCATGTAAGAATATCTTGCTGACTACTACATATATTGTATTAGTAAGAACTGATGTCTTGCCGAGTACTACATATATTAAGGGTAAGTACTCCTATCATTTTGCAATGCTAGAAACTACCTATGACGAATTGCATCAACAGTCACGTGAAGTACCTAGCTATTAACGGCAAGACTTCGGTAAAGTAGGTAGCGTCATGGAAAGTATACTAAAGGCCTACGCACACCGGGACGGAATGGCAGAGGATTTTGCCAACGGTCAGCGCACACTAGCCGCTTAGATACTGTAGCATTCCGGCGACCTACCAAGACATGCCGCGTCACGTCTTGTCTCCTCAAAATAAATACGTGCAAAGTGGGTAGCGGCGTGGGCGCAAATGTGGTGTACATGTACTCCCGCACTGCCTCACCCCGCGGCATATCACGGCGTCCTTCGTCGTGCCGGTGCATACCGCAGTGTTGCGACATCCCGCCGCCTTGGGGCGGCGCCCACTGGCGGCACGGCACGGCAAGGGGTTTGTATGCGACGAATAGAAATATAACTTTATAGTATGAAAATAAAATTGAAATTTCATCCTTAGGCATGCCGCGACGTCCTTAAGCATCATCATTGAAATTTCAATTCTATTTGTCGCATAAATATCCCTTGCCGTGCTGTGCCGCCAGTGAGCCCTTAGCGCGCTCTCCAATGCCGTGTGAAGAAATTTCTTTCGATGCCACGGGATCAATTTAAAACATTGGCATTTATATCGTATTCCTACTTGATAAGTTTGAATGTCCTTTAATAAAAATTTAAATCCTCTACCATTCCGTCCCGGTGTGCGTAGGCCTTTATGTTAGCCTGACGCAAACTCAAGTATCTTTCTAGCCATGCACCACATGTAGGTACATAGGTATCTACGGAAGTAATAAAAATACTAGTTCTCGAGCAGATAGTTTTGTAGGTTAAACGACTTGCAGTCTTTTCTTAGGTAAATAGTCAGTAAAAGGTCCCCAAAACGATCAATTGGAATTGTCAATTTTTAAATGTGTAAAATGATCGTCTACAAAATGCAATTTAAGCGATTGACAGTAAACTTACAAAACATTGACAATTGCAATTGATCGTTTCGGGGACCCATTAGTCACTGGAAACATGTAGTCCATGACATGCTTATGTCATATTTTTTATTACATATACATCTACAGGTTATTTTTGCTTTAAGAAAACCGTGTGTCACGTGACTTTTGTAATTGAGCAACAGTTTCAACTCGACGCAACATGAGGGCTAAAGGTCTCGTGTACACAAATCACCGCGTGGCGCGAATGCCACAAACTTACAACAAGCATCGCCTTCTCTGTAACTTATTGGATGCAACTCAATAATGCTTCCTCATCCAAGAAGATTAGGTACCTACCAATAACTACATGTTTCATTTTATAAGTGATTGAAGCAACATATTGAAGTTTGACACTTCCCGTGACCCAAGGGCTGGCTTTTACCTTGGCCTGAGGCTAAGCATTGCCATACAACGTGACAATGCCACCAGTCTCTTGGGTACATTACCAGTCCACAGCGATGCGGAGGAATTTTCGACGCCATATTTTAGTTTTTTAATCATTTTAGGTATTTTAGGATATTATATTTTTATGTTTTAGTTAATTTAGGATATAATTTTGTTATTTTTATTGATTAGAATTAATTTAAGATGAATAAAAAAATTGAAGCAAGTAATGTGCACGAATATCATAGCAGGTTGTCCTGCATTTTTATGAAAGCCACGAAAATATTTATGTAGTAACCTACTACTCGTATTAACATAGAAGTTGATAGGTTTATTTTGTTCAAAAGTGGCCTTGGACGGACTTTAAACTACAAATTAGAGACCTACTTTGTAGTTTAACCCTTTAACCGCCTACGACGGATTAATCCGACAAATATTTTCGTGTCCATTTCGCCAGGGTCGTATATTTACGACCAAATATCGTAATGATTCAAGTTGCCCGGCGCTGGGGGCACGACAACTGATATGAAGTCGGGCGGTTAAAAGGTTAAAATATACGACCCTGGCGAAATGGACACGAAAATATTTGTCGGATTAATCCGTCGTAGGCGGTTAAAGGGTTAAAGTCCGGCCAAGGCCACTTTTGAACAAAATAAACCTTACCGTGTTGACGCATAGGTATCTACACATAAATCATAAAAAGCAATTCATCTTATCTGATCACACAACTTTACATAACTGTCTAACTTTTAAAACAGCATTTCGTAAAGGGCTTGAAGACAAGACGATTTCTCAACAGCACAGATCATTCACTGCTGGCTGATAAATTATCTATACTCTATACATACAAATAAATAAAATTTAAGTGTCCGTTTGTAATGTCAAAATAACAACTTTTTACTAAATGCATAGGAAAGTATATACGGTACGTATAAGAAAAAAGTAATTTTTAAAATGTTTGTCTGTCTGTCTGTTTGTTCTGGCTAAACTCCGAAACGGCTGGACCGATTTTGCCACTTTCTCTGGCAGATAGCTGATGTTACGGCGGTTAACTTCGGCTACTTTTATTTTAGAAAAACAATAAGGGTTCCGCGCAAAAAAAAATTACAACCCACGACATTATGAAGAAAAGTCGGATTTGAAAAATTCTTTTTGCATTTGGTAGCCCAATTCTCGAGGATAGTTATAGGCTATTTAACATCACGCTACGACCCTTAGGAGCCGAGCAAAAAGAAAAAAGTCAGAAAGAACACTAAGCGAAAACGAAGTAATAGCGCGGGCGGGCGATTTAACGCGACGGGTGTTTTATTAAAATGTGGCTGTTATTTTAGTATATTGTGTATCTTACGACAATCACGCGAACAAAGTCGCGGAGCACAGCCAGTTATATAATAAAAGTTTAAAAAAAGTACTTTTTATTGTGCGCTAGAAGTTTCTTGACGCCGTAATGCATATCAACCCACTTCTACATGTACTATCGCGGACATTTGCGGTGAACCACCTTATTACTAAGGCAATAACGTTGAAATATGCTTCACCGCAAATGTCCGCGATGGTACCTACGTCACTCGATTGCGTAAAAGTTGTGTCACGTAGAAGTCCGTGATGGTTAGGTGCGTAAATTACGCGTGAATTATTAGTTCGAGTTGACTAATGAGAGCATTTTGAAATTGTCGCCCCGTTTTCTTTAGTAACTGGATAGCTTTGTCGTATGATTATCGTGCAATCGTTCGTTGCTAACTTCCTAAGCGTCAATGGAAGTTGAGTTGCTATTTTGACTTGAATCATTTTTATTTTCATTTGTCATTTTGGAATATTAATTACCTAATAATTTTATGGTAAGTAGGGATCCATTTTAATCATGAATCAATTTAAGGTGTGCATTATTTTACAAGCCAGTGCACACGCAGGTATCTTTGAGGGGCTCGTGGCTAAATAATAACAGCCGCTTGGGTCGATCGAAGGTTAAGCTGCGCTTGCCGCGGTCGGTTCGTGGATGGGTGACCATCCATTACATATCGAGACCTCTCCTTGCCTCGGAAAGCACCCCGGCTGTCATTCATAAATCTTTACGAAAAGTCTGACAACCAGTCTTACCAAGGGGTATCGTGTTACCCAGTAACTGGGTTGTGGACAAGTCAGATAGGCAGTTGCTCCATGTAAAATACTGGTATTCAGCTGAATCCGGTTAGACTGAAAGCCGACCCCGACAGAGTTGGAAAAAGATTAGGTAGATTGATTGCACAAGCAGGTATCTTTATTTCAGTTTGTTTATAATCAACTTCAGTATCATTTTTTGTAGTTTTTTTATAATAATAATATAATATATTAAAAATATAGAAATATACAGGGTGTAAGGGACAGCCCTCCGCAAACTAACAGGGTGGATTCAGCTCCTTATTTTGAATCATATTCCACCTAAAATATTCTCAGGAAAATTTTTCATTTTTTTTATCATTTTTATAGTTACTATTCCTTTATTTCAATGAAAAATTATATTCTCTGTATGCAGCACTCCATTTATATAAATAAAACAGCTAAAATTAAAAAAAATCAGCAATGGATGTTGAAATACTTGGCGGCCGAGGGCTCGCTGCGCTGTCGTTCGCTACGCACGTTCTGCCACGGTAATGATACATTGCGTGTGAGGTAATAAAACAAATCAAGTTTATTGGATTCCCATAACGTTCCTGAAATAATTTCATGTACCGGTCATATTAGTATGATATACTGAATTCACCCTATCAGTCTGCGGAGAGCTGTCCCTTACACCCTGTATATTTCGATATTTTTTATTCATCTCAGTTATCTACTTCAATTGTACAGGAAGCACAACAATGTGTGCCCACTATGTTAATTACTAGCTAGTTGAATGGTTATTTAATAGCGTAGCTGGACCACATCGTAAGTCGTAACGTTTATGACCCATTCACGTGTGTACTATGCATTATTTTATGAGTTACTGTGTTCAGGTTGAATAGGCGTTTTAAATGTTTGCAACTGTTTCGCATCTTGTTTATTTTTTTTTTAATCATGCAGTCGCGCGTCTCTTGCGCATCGCATAGACGATAAGTGCTTGTTCACGTTAAGTCGCGGGCGCGGTTACGAAATATCAAACACATTGCATAATATGCAAGTGTTCGCACACAGCACTTGCATTTTGTACGTGAACACTTGCATAGTATGCAATGTATTTGAATATTTCGTGACCGCGCCCGCGAGTTAACGTGGGTCGACACTTACGCGACTTCTACGCGATCTCTAAGTGGCGGCTGCGCAGCCTCTACGTCTCTACGTTACGTATTTATTCTGTACAAACGTCTAGTGTAGAGATACTCAGAATAACATTAGTATTAGAACTATTATAAAATAATATTATGTTACTGAGTAATTATTTGTTTTATCGGTTGTAAGTGTAAAACAACTTTTGTGCTTTATTGGTGAAGACTCGAATCAGCTTAGGTACCAGCAAACTCCCGTCCACTGCCTAGCGATCCAAGGGCTCGGCGGCGTGTCCAGTAGTCCTGAATCTTGCTAAAACTTTACTACAGATAGATTCCACAGGCGTATCTTGCGGGGACTGTAGCACGAAATCACAGAAGGACCCTTTAGTTTAGGAACAGTTTAGAGCGCGCGGATAGAACGGTTGCACGCGGTGTCGACTAGTAGTTCAGTGGAAAAACAACACGCGGAAGCGCGGCGCTACTGTGCTTATCAGTAGACCAATCAGATTGCTCAGGGAATGGGCGATGAGGAAGCGATAGCTTAATCAAATGAAACCCTTTTTCAATTACACATAAAAGCTTAAGGTGAAAGCCTGGAGATTTCGCGTGCTATCCTGACGCTTTCGCCTTAAGGGGGAAGCGCCAGGTAGCCTGCGCAATTCAAATTTTCTTATATTTTTTGCAATTTCCAAGTCAGTATTAAGTTATACGTTGATTAAGGTATCATTCGCGACCGTAATTAATATGCATTTACAGAATTATAATCATCAAAATCAGTAATACAACGCCATGAGTTATTTAAAATTTGAGTCTAACCCGCTAAAAACTTAAGGGGGAAGCGCTAAGGTAGCCCGCTAAATTCAAATTTTCTTACGATTTATGCAATTGTCAGCTCAGTGTCTGGGTGTATGTTGATTAAAGTATGATCCGCGACCGTAACAAATATGTATTTACATAATTATAATCATTAGAATCAGTAATACAATTAGGTTTGTATAATCCTAATTGTCAAGATTTCATGAAATAGTCATTCAATAGAATTACCTGGTCTTAAAGAGTTGTATTGATGACTTTAATTATTATTTAAATACCGACTTGCAAAATGCAAAAACCGTAAGAAAATTTGAATTTCGCGGGCTACCTTAGTGCTTCCCCCTTAATTACTAATTGTGGGGTGAAAAACTTATCCAAAAAAAAATCCTAAGATTTAATGCAGTAGGTACTACCTACCTTTAAGAGAACGGTACGTAACAAGTATCCTGGATTTGTAGCTTAAAAATGTTAAAAATAAACCGTGACACAGCAAATATAAGGTAGGTAGTAGGTACAGACACCAGCAGGTCAAGCTATCCAAAACTGTCAAATTTTCCCAATCAACCTTGAACCAAATGCTTTAGCGATAAAGTTGAAAATCTATTAAAGAAATTTGACAGATTGTAGTAGCTTGATGTACTGCCGTCCATGCCTGTACTTATTACGTCCACAAGTTTTGCAGCAACTGCAGCATTGTATATTAGAAATAAAAAACCCAGTTACGTAACACAAAAATGAATTTTAATTAACTACAATAGTACTAGGTAACCGCGAGTCACTTGCACGTAATTGCAGTCATTGTTCTTTGTAGTACGAACTATAAAGGAGGATGGGCACCAATGTATGGAAACTGGTACCGGCACCAATTGGTATGAATGATACACCGTTGGAAAGGTATTTTTGTGTAGATTAAGAATAACCATGGCGCTTGTCCCTATTCACTGTCCGATCGGAGTAATCTTACTTGAAAGTTATTTATTTTTGTTACGTCCTATTAAGTACACATACTTTTATTAACTGTTTTCTCCATTTAGCATGGTATTTTCATAATTATTATTAATATTTTTCATTGTCTAGGTAAATAAAACAAGTTCGAAGTAAGTTTTATCATTTATTGTATATAAGTATATAAATGTGTGTCTATAGATCGACAATAACATCTATCAACCCAATCTATCATCTATCATTATCTATAACGATGCTATTTAAAAATAATGCTGGCTCATTAAAGCCCTCGTGTCTAGCATATCCTAAATACCAGACAATGGATACTATATGCGCACAGGAACCTACCGTGCGGCGTCCCGTCAAATATGTACAATAATGATATAATATTATGTTTTCATTTCTATTTAGCAATATGTAACAAAAGTATTGTTTTGCTCTCACATGTCGGGACTGTATACGTGCACGCAAAAGCCACGCATCTTCGTCAATTCCGTATTCAATAATGTCTTCCAAAGCGGCTTCTCTATATGTTTCGATGAGATATAAGCCGTTGTTTAGGTGTTCGCTGCAGTAAGATTTGGCGAGTTTTAATTGGTATGTCCCCAATGACAGCAATATCACGTCCTGTTCACTCAATCGTGGGAAATCAGGCACATCATTGACTTCCAATCTCTGGAAATCGGCTCTTCTGTTATTTAATCGTTTTTCTTCTACATAATTGTACAACACGTTTGGGGTTTGCATTTTTTCAGATATTTTTTGTAGAAAAGCTTCTGCGTATTGGCTATCTGCAATTGGCGTGTGGAAGTGATTTGTTATTGGTGCTGCAATTTTAACATCCACAAACATATTAGGCATTGTATTATTAAAATATCTTTGCCGCAACAGCTTAAAATCTCTTTTAATCCGCCCGTTAACCACTTCCACTGCCCATCGGCATATTGTAACTAGTCGGGAATCATTCGCTTGGGAAGTAGTGAGCTGTGACTGGTCTGGGTTCTTCGTCGGAGGAACGTGGTATTCGTAGCCACGTGCTTCAATATTGCCCAAACTGTCTCTAAACCCACGGTCTAAAATAAATACATCATTGGGATGAAACAATATGTGCAAGGGGTTTTCCTCATCATTCATTAAATCGCTCATTATCTGGGCATCACTTTTAGTTGCAGCGTATGGTCCTTTTACGTCTATAATGTATCCGTCAGTGGTTACAATTAAAAATGGCTTTAACAAGTTTTGGAACTTGTGCAAGTTGTAGGATTGCCTCTGAAACAAAAAGTTTGTGCTTTTGTGAATATAAATATACGTGCCATCGCAAACAATAATGGCTTTAGAGTTTTGTTGAAGACAATCGTGATACGGAGGCTATTTATATTTTAGGTGACTATAATGCGCATCCAGAGGAACTGTTTTGGAACGAATTGTTTGACTTTTGTAATGATCGGGATTGGACATGTGTGGATGTGAATATTCTAGGTAATAACTCTGATACATTTACTTTTGTCAGTGAGGCGCATGGGTGTGCGAGATGGTTGGACCACTGTGTCGTAACAAAGGCCGCTTTACCGTCTATTAACCGTGTTTGGGTAGATTACAATGTGCAGTGGTCTGACCATTTCCCACTTTTTGTTGAATGTAATTTGGGTAGGCTAATTTGTAAAAAGGAGGCTGTTTTTACTTCGACCAATAAGATCATATGGGGGGAAAGAACGGCAGATCAAATCGGGGTATATCATCGTCGGTGTCACTCTCAGCTTCGGGAAATCGATTTTCCAGACGAATTTTCACAATGCTGCGACGGTTACTGTTACAATGTTGCCCATAGGACCTTGTTAAATGATATGTATGTCAACCTAGTATCTATCCTGTCAGATGCCGCCTTTGCTTCTTATGAGCGCAGGGGAGTGCAAAGGAGAGGTGAATATATAGCGGGGTGGAATAAACACGTGGCTGGTTACCACAGGGAAGCCAGACTGAAATTTTTACTATGGGTTCAAGCTGGTAAGCCGAATAGGGGTCAAGTGTACTGTGATATGTGCGAGAGCAGAACAGCATTTAAAAAACAACTAAAGTGGTGCCAGGATAGGCAGGATCAGATAAAAATGGACATCCTGGCCTCACGTCATACTGACAAAGATTTTAAGTTGTTTTGGAGGCAAACTGGGAAAATGAATGTTAGGCCTGGCTTACCTGTGAGCGTAGATGGGATCAGTGATCACGACGTGATCGCTGATCTCTTTAAAGACCATTTTAAAATAGCGCCACATTGTGATTCTGCGGAACAGAGGCGACCCTCGACTCTTGGGTGTAATGGTGCTGAGACTGGTACTCAGAAGCGAGTTGTGAGATTTACAGCAAAACAAGTGCAAAAAGTTATTCACAGTATGCAGCGAGGTAAGTCTCCAGGCTTTGACAGTCTCAGCATTGAGCATCTAAGAAATGCAGGAGTTCACCTGCCGCGCGTACTCTCCATGTTTTACAATCTCTGTTTGTGTCATGGTTATTTGCCGGATGAGCTTACCAGAACGATCGTTGTTCCGGTTGTAAAGTGCAAGACCGGGGATCTATCAGATAGGAGCAACTATCGGCCTATATCGCTGGCTACGGTATTGGCCAAGGTATTTGACAGCTTGCTTAATGACACCCTTAAAACTTATGTGGATTTACACGATGCCCAATTCGGCTTTAGAGGTGGACTTTCTACGGAAAGTGCTATCTTGTGTGTTAAGCAGGCTGTCGGGTATTACACTGACAGGAGTACGCCGGTATACGCGTGCTTTCTGGATTTATCCAGAGCCTTCGATACTGTTTTGTACGATAGACTGTGGATGAAGCTGGAGAGCGCTGGTGTGCCGGTAGAGGTTGTATCAGTGTTAAGGCATTGGTATCGGTACCAGCGAAACCAGGTACGATGGGCGGGGGCTCTTTCCCAGGAATATGGCATGGAGTGTGGCGTGAGGCAGGGGGGCATTACTTCTCCTCTGTTGTTCAACCTATATATTAATGACCTCATCTGTGAGCTCAGCAGTACTCATGTGGGTTGTTTCGTGGATGGTGTTAGCGTCAATAACATCAGTTATGCAGACGACATGGTACTGCTGGGCCCATCGGTGAGCGCAGTTCGTAAACTTGTGGCGATCTGTGAGGCATACGCGGCGGAACATGGACTGAAATATAACTGTAAAAAGAGTGAAGTTCTGGTTTTTAAGAGTGGAAAACGTGCTCCTCTCCATGTTCCGCCTATTATGCTTAATGGTGCAGTTCTAGCAGTGGTGAGCAGGTTCAGGTATTTGGGGCACGTTGTGACAGACGATTTGCAGGATGATGCTGACATTGAGAGGGAGCGCAGAGCATTGGCAGTCAGGGGGAACATGGTTGCGCGTAGGTTTGCTCGCTGCTCGAGGGAAGTAAAGATAACTCTTTTTAAGGCATATTGTCAATCCTTTTACTCGAGCAGTTTGTGGATAAATTACACTCATCGGGCTGCTAATGCTCTGCGTGTCCAATATAACAACATTTTCAGGATGCTGATGCGGTTGCCTCGCTATTGTAGTGCGTCTGGTATGTTTGCGGAGGCGCGAACGGACGGCTTCCATGCGATTGTGCGCAAAAGGGTAGCTTCCTTGTCACAGCGTGTGCGAGGCAGTAGCAACGGCATCATGCAGATGATTGTATCGCGTGCGGATTGCCCTATCCAAAATAAATGGATGCGCATTGTTTTGGGCGCTCACTACTAACACATTGTTATTAAAAAAAAAGAAAAAAAAAATATTTTGATTTCATTTGAGTTTGATTTAATTTTAATTTGAGTTTGATTTAATTTTAATTTGAGTTTGATTTAATTTTAATTTCATGTTAATTTAATTTTGTTTAATTTTGATTGGTCTCAACTGAATTTAATTTTGGTTTTATTTCTAATTTAATTTTTTATTATTATTTTTTTTTTTAATGTAATTTTGGTATTATTTATTATTATTATTATTTTTTAATTTTTTTTTTTTTTTTTTTTATTGTAATTATTATTTTGCAATTGATTTTAATTTTAATTTTGTGATTTTGATTTTTTTTAAATGTTGATATTGATTTTAATTTTGGATTTTGATTGTAATCTTGATTTAATTTTTTCATTTTCATGCTACTTATTAACATAGTTTGGTACCTAAGTTCTAATACTAACACGATATGGATGTTTTCCGAAATAAATGATTGATGATGATAATCCTAATTGTCAAGATTTCATGAAATAGTCATTCAATAGAATTACCTGGTCTTAAAGAGTTGTATTGATGACTTTAATTATTATTTAAATACCGACTTGCAAAATGCAAAAACCGTAAGAAAATTTGAATTTCGCGGGCTACCTTAGTGCTTCCCCCTTAATTACTAATTGTGGGGTGAAAAACTTATCCAAAAAAAAATCCTAAGATTTAATGCAGTAGGTACTACCTACCTTTAAGAGAACGGTACGTAACAAGTATCCTGGATTTGTAGCTTAAAAATGTTAAAAATAAACCGTGACACAGCAAATATAAGGTAGGTAGTAGGTACAGACACCAGCAGGTCAAGCTATCCAAAACTGTCAAATTTTCCCAATCAACCTTGAACCAAATGCTTTAGCGATAAAGTTGAAAATCTATTAAAGAAATTTGACAGATTGTAGTAGCTTGATGTACTGCCGTCCATGCCTGTACTTATTACGTCCACAAGTTTTGCAGCAACTGCAGCATTGTATATTAGAAATAAAAAACCCAGTTACGTAACACAAAAATGAATTTTAATTAACTACAATAGTACTAGGTAACCGCGAGTCACTTGCACGTAATTGCAGTCATTGTTCTTTGTAGTACGAACTATAAAGGAGGATGGGCACCAATGTATGGAAACTGGTACCGGCACCAATTGGTATGAATGATACACCGTTGGAAAGGTATTTTTGTGTAGATTAAGAATAACCATGGCGCTTGTCCCTATTCACTGTCCGATCGGAGTAATCTTACTTGAAAGTTATTTATTTTTGTTACGTCCTATTAAGTACACATACTTTTATTAACTGTTTTCTCCATTTAGCATGGTATTTTCATAATTATTATTAATATTTTTCATTGTCTAGGTAAATAAAACAAGTTCGAAGTAAGTTTTATCATTTATTGTATATAAGTATATAAATGTGTGTCTATAGATCGACAATAACATCTATCAACCCAATCTATCATCTATCATTATCTATAACGATGCTATTTAAAAATAATGCTGGCTCATTAAAGCCCTCGTGTCTAGCATATCCTAAATACCAGACAATGGATACTATATGCGCACAGGAACCTACCGTGCGGCGTCCCGTCAAATATGTACAATAATGATATAATATTATGTTTTCATTTCTATTTAGCAATATGTAACAAAAGTATTGTTTTGCTCTCACATGTCGGGACTGTATACGTGCACGCAAAAGCCACGCATCTTCGTCAATTCCGTATTCAATAATGTCTTCCAAAGCGGCTTCTCTATATGTTTCGATGAGATATAAGCCGTTGTTTAGGTGTTCGCTGCAGTAAGATTTGGCGAGTTTTAATTGGTATGTCCCCAATGACAGCAATATCACGTCCTGTTCACTCAATCGTGGGAAATCAGGCACATCATTGACTTCCAATCTCTGGAAATCGGCTCTTCTGTTATTTAATCGTTTTTCTTCTACATAATTGTACAACACGTTTGGGGTTTGCATTTTTTCAGATATTTTTTGTAGAAAAGCTTCTGCGTATTGGCTATCTGCAATTGGCGTGTGGAAGTGATTTGTTATTGGTGCTGCAATTTTAACATCCACAAACATATTAGGCATTGTATTATTAAAATATCTTTGCCGCAACAGCTTAAAATCTCTTTTAATCCGCCCGTTAACCACTTCCACTGCCCATCGGCATATTGTAACTAGTCGGGAATCATTCGCTTGGGAAGTAGTGAGCTGTGACTGGTCTGGGTTCTTCGTCGGAGGAACGTGGTATTCGTAGCCACGTGCTTCAATATTGCCCAAACTGTCTCTAAACCCACGGTCTAAAATAAATACATCATTGGGATGAAACAATATGTGCAAGGGGTTTTCCTCATCATTCATTAAATCGCTCATTATCTGGGCATCACTTTTAGTTGCAGCGTATGGTCCTTTTACGTCTATAATGTATCCGTCAGTGGTTACAATTAAAAATGGCTTTAACAAGTTTTGGAACTTGTGCAAGTTGTAGGATTGCCTCTGAAACAAAAAGTTTGTGCTTTTGTGAATATAAATATACGTGCCATCGCAAACAATAATGGCTTTAGAGTTTTCTTCATTTCCATACAGTGCTTTTGGAATCCTCAGGTTTCTCTCCAGTATATTGTCTCTACTTATGTGATCCAGTCCCAAGTGAAGCACAACATAGTCAGTACTAAGACACTCTCGTGCAATGGCCAACTGGCGTTCGAGTTTTCTTCTTGATATATTAAACAACGTCGCAAGTCTTACGTTGGATTCTCCTGTGCGTAGTTTTGTCAGTAAAATATCCAAAGTGGTTCTAGGATCTGCACTTGTATCTCTTAATGAAGTGGTTTGCTCTAAGATAGCGTTTAATTTTTCTATAGTACGTCCAGTCCAAAAGTGCATTTCTTCTTCAGTTAATCCTCTTAGCTCGCTAAAACGCAATCTGGGTCCGTTTAAGGCATTTCTCAGTAGGTCACAAAGGTCACTAAAGTGGGCGGCCGTAAAGTTATGGGAAATGTTGCATGCCTGAGGTAGTTCATCCCAGTCATTTCCATTTAGGTGATCGCGGCATACTCTGGCAGCATCAGGAATGTAGATTTTGTGTTGAGTAAATACATGGATGGATTTTAACAACGTTTGGGATTCGATGGCGGGTTGTATTAGGGCAGCCACGAAAAAGACAATGCCTCGGGGTATTTGGTGCTCTCATATATTCGGGCACGTGTATCACTTCTAGTTGAGGTTCTGCTTCTTCTTGCGGTTCTACTTGTTCTTGCGGCTCTGGCTCGGGTTGAGGTTGTGGTTGAGGTTGAGCTCTAGTCGCATTTTCTGCTCTTTGCCAGCATCGGTAACATACTCTCCGAGTACCATCAAACACGACCTGAAAATCGGTAATAATAATGTAAGGAAAATAAATAAATACAACATACCTAGAAAGCGTACCTGGGGTATTATAAACAATACGCTTAGCCGCTAAAATGCGCATGGGATCTAGAGTACCAAAAGAGAGAAAACGTTTTTGCCTCTAAGTGCACATTGGATGACGTTCTATTATGCCGGATTATCAATTAACTAGTTCGTATTTCTCTATGGTAATAGTACCGTAAAATTCCTTACCAAATAAACTACATTTTAACATATGACAACCCTACGATCTGTCATTTCAGAAATAAAAATATTTCTTTCTCGTCCGTGAATCTTTGTTTTGGTTCTCCGTTACTTGTAAATAATGTAAATTGTACTGTGAAATGTGATTTTATTCATGTTTTACGTTAAAAATAATCACAACATGGATTTCGAACCTTAAAACATATAGGTTACCATTTGAATGTTTGTTTAAAAAATGTTTTTTTTTTGTTTATGTTCTCAAAACAATGTTATAAATGAAGTTAATCATACATTCAAACGAAACCAACACATTTCATTTCGTCATTTCGTTGACAATAGAACAAACATTAACCGGAAGCAAAATACCCAGAAACAGAGTCATAAATAGGGTTTTTGTGAAACATCTGCGTGCCAACCGGTGCGCGCGGTCTGTGACTCATCGGTCGTGTGCATTTAAGGGGTAAAATAGATAAAAATTATGTGCGCTTTAGCGGCCGAAAAATAACAAACAAGGCATCCCTACAAACAAAGAGACCAAAGGCTAACCTAAAGTCTAACGCACATGCGGGCACAACGAGCTAAAATGATCGATTTTTATTTCTATGTGGTATTCTATGCTGTTGTCTGTACTGAGTCAACGAGACACGTAATACAATAAACGCTCATAAAGATAACAACATAACAATAAATAGATTAATATCTAAGACCCAGGATTTTTTCGTTGCTCTGACTGGGGATCAAACCCGGAACCAATGGATTCAAAGGCAAGAACATTAGCACTATACTATACAGGTTATTAACAATAAAATAAATGCAATAAAACTGTCAAATGGAAAGTTAAAAAGTTCAATAAATACTAACCTCCAATGCAGCATTTTCTCGAATAAAAGCTGCTAGGTATGCGCGCATTCTTGGTAAGTTTTCCGATAGAATGCGCACTTGATATCTGCCTCGGTATAGACCTCTTCGGCACATTACACAGGTACGAAAACGTTTCATTGCAATCAAAATAACTCAAGCACTCAAGTCCAGTAGAAAGCCGCAGTCAAAAATAAAACAGGTAACAGAGTCCAAGTTAATGCCAGGGTCTAAAGTCGACGTGAACAATGAGGAACGAGACAATGTAGTAACTTACACAACAATTATCAGCAAACGCCTACCAAGGGAACATGCACAAGCGCCGCAGCATGCCCACCCTCGCCCCCGCCCCCTCGCTGAACGCGCTAACTACCGCGCTGCGTAAGATAAGAGAGCGAGAGAGAGATAACAATACCAGTTCCAACTTACTAGTCATCTACTTACGTATACTCAGGGTTAATAGTAATAAAAATATTGTTCCAATGTCATGCATCAATATCAATTGATGTATTTGTATGTTTAGTGTTTAATAAATAGATCACCCCTAACTGAAAAAATACCAAACCGATTTTGTTATGATTTTCATCCGTTAACTGAATTTTACTTAGCTCAAAATCTGTGCAAATATCATCAAAATCTGTCAAGATAAACCGGCGATATGATTTTTTTTAATTCTATTTCGAACTAAATATCCAGTATCTTCTAAAGACTATATTTCAAAACGGACAATTTATACGGGATTGGTGCCATAGTAGTTTTTTGTGCTCTTGAAGAGAGCTATCCAACGATGGTAAATTCATTTTGATTGGACATGGGTACCAAAATGCCCATCCTCCTTTCCCAGCCATGAAGTTTAAATCACACAGAACTCTATCATGTGCATTACAATAAGTCTACTCAAAGTTGTAAGGAAATTAACATTAATATTAAACACATAGTAAATAATTAAATTTTATGATTTGTAATTTCATATTCGTTTTATTATTCAACTGTCATAACATAATTTATGTTAGTTTGACGTTCAAAAAAAGTGCTGATTCTCAGCCTAATTTTAATAAATAATTTTTGATTTTGATTAATTTCTCCAATCTAAGACGATTACTATTCTGCATCATTAAAACACAACTAGGTTGACAAATTTACCATACGACTATCACCATTACTTACGTAGTAACTATTCAGTAATCTGTGCCATTACGCTTAGTATAGCCCGACTTACTGCTCGGCCATTATCCAGTGTGGATTATAATAATTTGCGCTGAAGTTATCGTGGTGTTCTGCATATGGGGCAATAAGGGTGCACTATCTTACTTCCCTATTTATAACCATTTTTTTTTTATATTTCTGTTAGTAGGTAAGTATAGGTACAATCAACGGTCTTAAGTGGATTGCCTCCGGAATGATCATTTTGGCCTGCACGTCAGATCTGCGCCTATCTCTATGTATGATGTTTTAATGCAGACAGTAACGCGCACACAGTATAACTACGAAAGCGCGTTGTTAGTTGGTCAGATGCATGTGTGGTCAACACTAAATAAATATACTTTCAACTACCTACCTTCAATTCACTTGTTTTTTTTTTCCTAATAAATTATCGACCACAGCGCCTATTTAAAAGCAATGCTAAAATTCGAAGTGAAAATTACAAGCAGCGATGGCAGGTTTGCACGAGTGGGTGGCTGTTATTGTGTGTGCATGAAATGGAGAAGGTTCGAACCTCAGTGCGCGCTTTCGACTCTTTTTGTTTATTCGCTTTCATGTCAGAGTTCTATTATTTATTGAGTTTCGTTAATACAATGACAATAGGGTACAGAGGGTAAAAATAAAGTATAATAGGCAATTTAATTTTTTTTTTAAACAATTTTTCATAGAAACATTTATTGATGTTATTACCTTTAAAATATAAACATATTCCAAACTTTAAAATAAATAAAATATCTAATTTGTTCGTAATTCATTTTTGGTTGCTACTAAAATGGAGTGTTTTTCGTTTATTGAGGTTATTTATTCATTTTCTCAAGGAAAAGAAGATTGAAACTAAACCTCAATCCTACAATCTTACGATCACTAACTTATTACTATTATGGCCAGTGTATCCCCTGAATTCCCCTGATAACATTTAACATTATATTTTTTTATTAATATTTAGTGTAACCTCCGTTATTATCCATGCAGTCAAGAAGACGGCGACGCTTGGAAGCCACAATATTACTGCAAATATTTGTGCCACGTAAACTATCCCACAACTCCATGCAATGGGACTTCAGCTGTTCGAGACATCTTTCGTCTCGTGCTTCCCATCTTTGCACCATTAAACCCCATACATTTTTTATAGAGTTTAAATCAGGGGACCGCCCTGGCCACGGAATAACTTTAACATCCGAATGTTCACTAAACCACACACGAACAATACTGGCACGATGTATCAGACAATTATCTTGAACCAAATAAAATTCAGCAATTCCATCCACTGGATAAACATTGCGAACAGTAGGTAGCATTAGGTATATCGCTCAAAATCTCGACGTAATTGGAGCTGTTGGCTTGCGTCGGTATAAATGCCAACTCACCCGGCCCTTGAGCACTAATCCTCCCCCCCCCCCACATATTCACACTAATTCTTCCTGACTCCGTATTATTTATAATATTACTGTCAGACCAACGTGTATTGTCTCTGCGCCACAAATAAAGTCTTCCTTTTTGACACGATTTGAAAGTCTTCTCGTCAGTAAATACAGTAGTCTCCCAATCAGTCTAATTATTCTCGAGCAAAACGCAACCGTTCCTCTTTATGCTTTTGCGTTAGCATTTATATTTGTTTGCATTTTCAATAAAAATCTTCAAACTCAACACCTCTAATGTCAATAACACAAACGCTCGTAACTACAATAAGTTCAGCAACCTGTTAATAACGTTGAAAAGTCGTTCACCGCAAATGTCCGCGATGGTACATTCATAGACATAACGATCTGCTATTCGACTACATTATGTAATTTTAAGAAAAAAAAAACTCCAATTAGACTTTAAACAAATAGTCATTCACCCCTCTAGGTGGCTGACTCCACTTATTAAAAGTATTAACACTACCAAGTAGGTATACTTGTCGTGTATAAAAGTGTGTAACAAGTTCAGTATAATAATGTCTGCTTGATTATAAACTGGAAAACCCAAGTCTTATAAAAGGTACGCGTACACTGGGTCGGAATCGGAGCGTACGTCGCTACGTACGCTCCATGTTTTTTATTGATTTATATCAGGGACTGAAACCGGTATGATCAATACGGGTATTTTTTCGGTTACAACCTGTATTTTATTTCAGTTTTTTTTTAAGGTTACCTTAATTCTTAAATTAAATACAACCGGTAAGAAATAAAAATTACCTCTATCTTAAAGGGCATGCATCACTATACAGTGCGTGCCAGAGTCGAGTCGAGAGCGACGCTGGCTTGCTAGCTACATTGTGTTTCTTTCTCGTAATCCAGGTCATTTTAGGTAACCGTTATTAAGACGGTAACCTAAATGGAAGTAACATGCTTCTTCTTCTTTGGTTATCCAGATAGCGGTAACCTTAGTCGTACATATATGTAACCGAAACCGGTACCGTAATTTCTAAAGGTTTTCGGTCCCTGATTTCTATGGTACTGCGTGCAATGGGATCGGCTGGATGCGCCTGTGATTTTGTAAATGCCGACGCGCGACGCTTCTTATGCTGCATACGCTCCGATGCCGACCCAGTGGACGCTTACCTTTAAATTCACATCTATTAGGTAGGTACTTATACTACTCACGTTGATAGATCATAATTACGACTTACGATTAAGAGTTATGTAGGTAGTTAAAAAAGTTTTTTTTTTTAAGACTAATCATGATATTTTGAATAATTCTATACATATTAAAATAATAAGTACCTAGATAATAATCATCATCATCATCTGCCTAGCCTTTTCCCAACTATATTGGGGTCGGCTTCCAGTCTAACCGGATGTAGCCGAATACCAGTATTTTACATGGAGCGACTACCTATCTGACATCCACAACCCAGTCACTGGGTAATACGATACCCGTTGGTAAGACTGGTTGTCAGACTTTCGGGCTTCTGACGACCCGTAACGACTGTCAAAGATTGACGAATGACAGCCGGGACCAATGGCTTAACTAAGGGTATAAAAATTAAGTTATAATTATTAAGTCGATAATAATACCAGTCTATTATTGTCCAACAGCTGCAGGGCAAAGGTCTCTTCTCATACATAGAATTTCTTGTAAGATAATTGGTTCTTTTTGTATGTACCTCATTGTACATACTGTTTATTTGCATGTGTTGGATTATATCAACTTATCATCACAAGCAAATAAAAAATGATGCAAAAATTAAACAGGATCTATGTTTTTGCGAGAAACATACATTCGAGTCGATGCCGTTGTCAGCGCCCTAATAGCATAACTCACTATTAATCACATTCTGAATGATTTTGAAGCAAATTGCTAATCCATTGATTCATATGTTCGAAAAATTTGTCTGCTCAACAACGTAAATAACGGAATGAATGTTGTTGAACTGTCAAAATGAACTCGGTCCCTACTGTGTTAGATAATTGTCCCATTGTTTACATGTTGCATTTTTATGCCAAAAGTAAGTACTTACGTAGGTACACTAGGTAGGTACTGTAGAGGTTTTAATCGGGCGTGCAACCTTCGCGGGTTTATGTTTAGTTTAAAAGATAAACGTTGATTGGAATAGAGTGGAAGTTGACAGTCGGCCTCCAGGCTCTGACAAGCTATGATCTTATTATTGTAAAATAAATCTTCTAAGGATAATTAACAGTTAATAGTTCAATAGTCTATTTAGTACACATCAATTAGTCCATCTGGATTGTTACAGTACCTACCTACTTACATTGTGTTTAAATTAATTTTGGTGGAAACCAACCGCTCTGCGATTTACGAGTAGCCCGAGTACGAGGTACTTAGGTACCCATTATTTATTGTATTTAGAACCACCATTCAAACCATTCATACTAATGAACGGTCGATACTCGAAAATATAAGCCTGTAGATTTTCAATGGGTACTTACTTTACAATGTCTTATTAGCATAGTAGACAACTCTTGGCTTTAAAAAAATTACATCCTTCCTGCAAGGATGTTTGAAGTTAAATACGTAAACGATTATCCTTTCCGAGCCTTGTACTTTTTCGGACAAATTGTTCAACGGATTAACCATTAATTTTCCTAATAGCATCTATGAAAAAGGTGCTCATCCAAGCGTTCAATCACGGTCTACCGTTAATTAAAAAGAGGTTATCCGTTACCTAATTAGACTGATGTTTCTATATGTATTCGGAAAGACTCTGTTTAGTTAGTTTCCATTAATCCTAGTTTCTATTACTTAGTGTTAGTACCAAAATGTACAGTACTATTGGAATATGGAACTCCACTCCACTCCTCTATATAACAGTTCCTTTGATTTTTCTATATTTCCTTCATATTTTAACAAACAAAAACACTACGGTTAGAGTCAACATTACTCTCAATACTCAGCTTATTTGATTGAAAATTGAGTATCTATGCAAAACATAAAGTTAGTAACAAAAAATATAGAACGCTGATTTATTATAAATAAACTTATTTATTTCCATTACATACTCACAAAAATCTTATACGACGAGAGAGATCCTACACGAGTTTTATATCACACACAAAATTTTGAACCGCCGCACAACAGATTGTTAAAGTAAATAGTTCTATAAACGCAACGAAAAGTGAAAATTGTTCAGAACGCGTGAACACCGGTTATGTCTTGTGATCCAACAGTGCGAGACGCGGCGTGGCGTGCGCGGGCGCATGCTAACTGAAGTTGTATAACAGCAACAACTCACGAGCTATGAAATGCCGCAAGGGAGGAGGCTTATTTGTCGATGGACATATAAAAATATTTAGCAACCGCTTACTTGTGCAAATAGGGTGGCATGAATCGGTGTCAGCACTTGACGCTGCAGATTCTGTAACTTCGTGAAATTCTGCATAAATAATAAGTTATAGTGAATTACGACAGATTGTGAGACACACCCGTAAAACCGGTTCAAAGGATTGTCTTTATTAGCCGTATAGGTGTTTCCATGGATTGGAGAACCTCCTCCTGGGAACATCTGAACGAAAATCAGCCCAAATTAGAGCTGGCCACAGAGGCATCTTTTAAAAATGCAGGTTTATCAAATTAACCAACTCTATAAAACCTGAGGCATTGAATTAGAAATTCCTGATTATACATACAAATAAAGTCAAATTAATAATTCAGTTTAGAGAAAGTAAAAGCTAGTATTGACATTTGCATTATTAGGATATCGATATAAGATATTGCACATTTGAATTTTTAATTTTAATTAACACATTTTAGCATTCTTATTCTGTAGTCAGTGAGCCGCAAAATATTCCAGTTTTAAGTCGTTTAGAAAGCCTACGTTTTTGTTATAATTTATAACTGAAAATCAACATGCGAGCCAATAAATCACAATGTATTTGTGCTCGCGGCTTCGCCAGCGTGGATGTCTATTTGAATCGGATTTTGTTCACAATTTTTTGGGTTTTAATTTTTTTGCGCGGAAACCTAATTATTTTTCTAAAATAAAAATACCTTAAGTTACTCCCAGTAACATCAACATCAGCTATTTGCCAGTAAAAGTCCCGTCAAAATCGATCCAGCCGTTTCGGAGATAAATAGACAAAATTTTTAAAAATGGTGTTTTTATTATAAGGACTGTATATAATTTCATATGCATTTAGTAAAAAGCCGTTATTTTGACATTACAGACAGACACTTCAATTGTATTTATTTGTTCTTATAGATATAGATTTTATCGACCTGCACAAGTTGAAGTAACTACCATCTCTCGTACTAATAAAACTAGTTTGGACTCCTTTCTCTTCTCTGCGCAGTATCTAATGTAATGAATGGAGCGCCTATTATTTACTTTTGTTGAATTTAAAACCTTGATTCTTTTATTAGTAGCTCTTCTTTTCGAAGAAATGTGTGTCTTGGTAAATGTAAACTTTTACCAAAGTTTCGAGGAGAATTTCTACTTGAAAGACTGGCTTAACGCGTTTTAACTCTATTTTCAAAATTATAATTTGTAGTTTTTAAAAAGCTTGGTATGTACCTACCTATCTAAAGCATCCGCCCGCAATATCTGACAAACATCAATAATTATATCAAAAATATCTAAGTACTATAGCAGAAATGACAGACAACACGAATATTATTATCATGTCTAATTTGATTAAACACAGTGTACAATACAAAGTTACGTGAATGAGATTCACGTAACTTTGTAAACGACGGTGGCGCTATCTAACCTGAATTTGATACAATAATTTCATCAAGTTTCATGACTTTTGTGCCATATTTACATCTAGCGAATGACGCTAAAACTACACAGTAAGCGAGTTTGTTCACATGTGTTGTAGTTACTATCGATTTGTATAGATGGCGCGGTAAATAAAGTTGCAGTTACTAGCATGAGGACAACAATAAATGAGGCGATGCTCAATAACAATTATTATTTAATTATTTAATCAGATCATCGCAGATCCATTACATAACATTGTTATTTAGATCATAAAGACTATATTCTTAGTATTTATAATAAATAAAGCCTGATTTACACGGTGCGATTTAATTGTCTGTGGCATACCTTATGTTGATCAGAAGTAATTTGTTGCTGAACTTTTTTATTGTATGCCACAGGCAGAAAACTTGCATCGTAATGGGTCTTAAGAGTGACTTGCCCTCTGGGTGAGATTCCTCACCAGTGGGCTGTCCAACTTACAGGCTATCATAATAATATTCAGGATACTGTTACATTGTTACTCCCACGCAATCTGCTTAGCAGTGATGCTAAAACTAAACCTTTTCTTAAACTCGATGTGTGGCATATTTATGTTACTTTTAAGTACAGTGAGTACTATACTTATTTTCTTTGAATGTAATCCTAAAGCCTCGTCTTTATTGCTGGCAACACTGCCTACATACAGTAAGGGTGCGTTTCCACTGAAGCGGAGACGAGCGGAGCTGAGCGGAGACGTGCGGGAATCGACCAATCACAATAGTTGAAATCCTCATCGAGTCTCTTGTCTCGTCTGCGATTGGATGATTCCGGCACGTCTCCACACAGCTCCGCTCGTCTCTGCTTCAGTGGAAACGCACCCTAAATGTTTGCAACATGTTTCCGATAACACAAAATCACGTTGTTGCAAAAATGTTGTGCAACTTTTGTTAAAGAGGCTTAAGACCTTTGATGTCTATACTCTATAACCGTTAATCTAGAACGGCTATGCATGAAATCCCCAAGAATATATTTTTTATCTTTATAATTTTATCAAAGGGGAAAGGGGAGCGTGTCGTTCCACTCACTGGCGAACGATCAAAAGAAAGACTGCAGCTGTGGCGAGACAGTGCTTCCTTATCCAAACACACCTGCCGAAGATCTCCCGCCTGGACATGAGTTGCCTTGGGTAACCTGGAAGTCTTTAAATGAAATCCGGACCTAGGTTGGCCGAAGTAGGGAAAACCTGTTCAGGTGGAGATTCATTGACGACTCTATCTTGGAGTGTAAATGTGGTGCTGTTCCACAAACGATGGGACACTTAATATCGTGTCCTGCGTGTCCTGACAGCTGCACGTTACAGGAACTGATGGACGCTAGTGATGGCGCCAAACTCGTAGCCGAATTCTGGGCCGAGTCTATTTAGATTGCCATCGATACGCTAAGAAGAAGAAGATCAAAGGGGAAAGGGATTTCAAACTAAAGTAAGAGATTTGATGTCACCGCATGGTTTTTCTCACATTTCGACAGTTATGTTTAAGTCCCATGTGAGTAATAGGGGGCAAGCCTATTGTCATCTATCGGCCACAAACTCCGGAGTTCTAGGTAATGAGCTGGCTGGGACTATTTTGAAAATGATGAATGTGTCAAAAATATAAAGGTTATTATTTTGCATATTATATTTTTATTACTTATCTTCCATACCCGGTGACTACCTACGTACAAAGTAGGTCATAATCGTTGCATTCTTTGGTAGAGTCGCGAGCTGTATATGTATAACTGTGTCACATAATAACATGGGTACACATAATAGCTTGGCTATTAAATAATTATATTCCGTAATATTTCAAAGGAAAGGGGAACAATTCTGTGATATATGTATATTACAGAATAGCAATCAACTTTTTGTTGCATGTTATCGCCACTGTTGGTAGATGAGGAACTTAGAATTTTACAAAATCTGCTGATTGTAACATAAGTTGTAGTAGTTTAAGAATGGTAGAAGATAATTTAACTTGAATAAAGCCTACAGGTGAGTACTAGCAATGAGTATGTGTTCAATGTGTTTTTAATATCAATGGAGCTTGGCCTAAAAAGAGAAAGTTGTCCGCCCACGATGCGCGTACGCAAGGCTCTTCGTATACTTTTAATACATCAAGCTTAGTAGTATTCTGTTAATCACACGTCATGCACTTGAATATATTTTATTGCAAATAGAATTAACTGTTTATCAAGCAAGCGGGAATATCTCTGAAGTTGTTAATAAGTGCGTGTGAATTGAAACAATCAGTCCTCGCAAACGGAAATTATTATAGGGCGTTAAGTGCCGAAGATATGTGACAGATAAATGACTGCGACACATGGAAGTGTGGCACCAGATACGTGGACAATACCTTATTTTGCAATTGAATTAACCTTAGCAATAACAGGTCGTGAAACGTGAACCAGAGATTAAATTATGAATCTTATCGAAGATCAGAGCGTAGGAGAGCCAGTGCCTCGTTAACACATTAAATTGTCATCTGTGTCCAGAAGTATCAGTAAGTCGGTCGTGTTCACCGTTCCTTACCATATGATATATCATCTGGTTGCACCCGGCCTTGTTACACGATACCGTAATTCGATCAGCTGGTATTTGATATCCATAGATCACAAAGTGAACTTACATGCTGGAGCCGTGCTATTCCGTATGTCAGTTGGTCCCGAGATCCATTCAGTCCCACACGTTGCAGGAGCTGATCAAACGCGACGATTTAAACTTCGCCATGCGGCGTAAAGAGCCACCGCAGGCACAAAGTCCAGGCCGCGGCAAGAGCCTGATATCAACTAGAACGATGCAGCAGCAGCAGCGCAAGACGCAGAGCACCAGAAGCCTGCTGCCGAGAAGCTATTCATCACCAGCGCCTCAAAACGATCCAGATGTCGCAATGCCTCAGACTGTGCAAAGAGGGTATGTGATACGAAGCTATTCTTCGCCAGATCCGAAGCAGATCGATTACAGAAGAAATTCAGACTCGTTTTACAGACCGAAAATTCACGGATCTAGAAGTGAACTAGACTCGGATCTCGAGAACTTTGAGCAGTTCGAGGAATGCTTCATAGATATAGATGCAGATCAAGACGAAAGTTTAATTACTCAGTACAGGAGCCCTGAAAAAGATGAGCCCAGAAAAGTTATGACTTCCATTTTGCCAGGCAGTGGGCTTCAGCGTGTCTCCATAAGACCCATTTACTCTACGGCAACACAGACGCTGCATAGCGCACGCGAAGTCATGAAGAAATTGCAAAAAGATGACTCCAAAGGTAAATACTTGAATACCTTGAATGTGTAAAGTTCTTAATATCAAGCTAGTGTTCAAATATTCTATAATCCTCTTAAAAATAAATATCACCTGGATCAGCACAGTGAAAAGATTTTTAATTAGGAACCAACTTTAAAAGTAATGCACTCTTTAATTAATGTTCAGAATTCGCACTCAAAGGTTCAGAATTCGTTGCATTACAAAATTCGTGGCACAAAACCAGTGTTGACTTGAAGCTTAACATAACACATGTAGGTACACATAACAATATTTTAACCTCCTTTGTTAATTCGTACCAAGGCTATGTATTAATTGCGTAACTTGTTTACTATGTCAATACAGAGATTAGAACTTCCATATGTAAGTGGTACATGTTTAGAGAAGCTTCTTTTAAATATAAATCAGCCGTAACGATCTCCCAAGCTAAAAATAATATTATTTGAATTTATTCTCGAAAGCTTTAAGCCGGTAAACTGGTATTTAGTGTAGTTTACGATCGTAAAGATTAAGTTTAAGTTATGTTAATGTTGGTAGTTATTAAACGTCATATGTTGAATGTAAATGTTTCTAAAATTTACGCGCACACAACTAACAAACAATTATGCTACAACTATTAGCATAAACTACGTCTAAACAAATTTTGCTTATCCTTTATTAAACCGTTTGCCAAATATAACGAATCACTTAAGGCATGTTATAGGTTAGATCTTACTTAGATGCCATACTTTTCGTAATTATCAATTTCTGGATCTCATCTGCCTAGCCTTTTCCCAACTATATTGGGGTCGGCTTCCAGTCTAACCGGATGCAGCTGAATACCAGTATTTTACATGGAGCGACTGCCTATCTGACCTCCACAACCCAGTTACTGGGTAATACGATACCCCTTGGTTACTGGTTGTCAGACTTTCGGGCTTCTGACGACCCGTAACGACTGTCAAAGATCCACGAATGACAGCCGGGACCAACGGCTTAACGTGCTTTCCGAGGCACGGAGGAGTCTCGGTATGTAAAGATGGTGACCCATCCACGGACCAACCCCGGCAAGCGTAGCTTAACCTGATGGATCGACCCATGCAGCTGTTATTACTTAGCCACGAGCTCCTCATATCAATTTCTGGATCTAACTTATTTAAATACATATTATTATAAATACCGTTACTTTCAGTCATGCTTGCAGAATAATAAATTCAATCGTAGATTAAGGGGACTATAATATACATAAGACTAAATACATTCCTCCTGGACAAAACGATAAACGCTATATGGTTTAAGTCAAAATAGCAAGACGAGTACGCCTCAAAAAAGTATCATTCCCTACAATTTCCGTGCTGAAGAAAATCGAATTCCACCTAATACACTATCTAAAGCTAACAACTAATCTTTTTTATACCAAAATAAAACGAAGTTGACACGATAAAAATAAGATCACTCCACCAAAATATTGAAGGGTTAATACATAAAATTGATTTTATTGAATATGCCTAAATGCACTTGAAAATGACAAGTGTCCAATACAGATCTTATGCTTTAGTGAGACTTTTATTAAAGCAGGAGATAAGTCAAATATACGTGACGATGGGAAGAGGCCGGACGGAATGACCATAATGCCTTGGAAGTTGGGTAGGCCTTTGGTGTGGGATGCAACCTGTGTCGATACCCTCGCGCCATCCCATCTTCCTAGCACGGCGGGCTGTGCTGGGGCGGCTGCTGCAGGTGCAGAAAACCTCAAACGGCGCAAATATAACAACCTCATTGGGAGCTATATGTTTGAGCCGTTTGGTGTTGAAACACTTGGGCCGTGGGGTCCGAGTGCTCATCGAGTATTTCGGGACATCACTAAGCGGTTGGTCGACTCTCTACGGGACCAGAGGGCTGGCCTATTCTTTGCCCAAAGAATCAGCATTGCCTTTCAGCGTGGCAATGCTGCCAGCCTTTTGGGCACTTTTCCGATTGACAGCGATGCGGACGAATTTTTTGATGCCCAATGAGCTCTTCTCCCTTTTTATTTTTTATTGTATACTTGTACATAATATATATAGATATTAGTGTTATCATGTATTATAGATATAAGTTATCTGAACAATGATCTGAATATAATATACTTATATATGTATGTATATATATTAAAGGATATAAAGTAGACAGTCGCTATTCAAGAAAGAAGCAAAAACGTGGTGGTACTTGCATATTAACTTATAATGGAATTGATTCTAAGCCAATAGAGTAGGAATACTCTTGTGATAGTAGTTTTCCTAATATGAACACTATTGCTATTTGTTTAAACAGAATACCTTCAACTAGTTTAAATTCATATTTCAATAAATTGAAAATTCTATTACATAAGTTATTTTATTATACAAAATTGTAAGTAAAAAAGTCATATTAACAGGTGATTTTAACAATAATACATTAGTAAACAACAACAACATGATAAACTTTAAAAAACATACTATCTAACTTTAACTTAACATGTCAGAACAACTGCAACCATATTGAATCTCTTGGTACAGTTCACAAATTATATCTATCTGATAATGTTACCGCTCAAATATAGGATTTCCAGGAAACTACAAGAAAATTTAACAATATTGGTACTGTCAAAAACAACATTTAGTGAAAAATTTAATTACATATTACGTATCACATCATCGTAACGTATTACACAGAACCTGATATTAATAAAGCATTCAATTATTTTCATCAAAAACTCATACTATTCTACAAACTGTGTTTACCTTATTACAAAGTTAAAAAATGACCTCCAATCTACAATCACCAAAATGGCTTACTAAAGGACTAAGAAAATCTAGTGCAAAAGGAAGACATATTAAGGTTTTCATATTACAATAACACGTCAAAGGCGGCTCTAGAGTATTTCAAATTGATATTGATTAGACATTTAGAATCATATTTTTTTTTTCCATTACATTGTGCAAAAAAGGTGGTTTGTTATTATTTTTTTTTTGTATGCCCTGGGAGCCTGGGAGGTACTGATAAACGTTTCTTTTAAATCTGATTTTAACTCAAATCTGGAAAGATATAGGAGTTGCTGTCATAGTAGCCTTCACTGGAATAGCCGCCACGTTGCTAAATGATGGCCGAACGACACATTCGGTGTCTGAACAGCCATTAATAATAGGTACCTAATATTTTGACTCTACAGTTACCTGTGCCTACATTAAGTACCTACTAATCAATATAACCAACTAAATTACGAACATACGCCTCTCCCATCTAATTGTATCACTAAACAATTAGTAACATGAAACGTAATGAAAACAATGTGGTCCATAAATTACCATGATTACAAATCCTCTCTCCTTCATTGCAGGATCTTCCCGTTTAAACTTCAGACCTCTAGTGTTGAAGATGCCTGCTCGCCACATTCTGCACACCGATCGTGACCCTCCGTCGCCAGGAGTTGAAGAACTGCAGTCATCACCTCAACTGGAACTGGAATCCGCTGAACTGGACAGGGAGCTGGATAATGCTGAATGTCACTTGGACAAAGGAGTGGCAATGGCCACTGAGGAAAGCGATGCAGATACGGTGAGTTTAGAATTGTAATTACAATATCTTGGGCATTTATAATCAGCCTATAATATTCCCATTGCTGGGAATCAAACCGATATTTTTGTATTCACTCCGAATTTAATGGTTTTAAATAATTCTGAAAGCATTTTTTATGGCGAAGCTCAAATTTAACCCATTATACTAGAGCTAAAATAAGTACGAGTAGATAAGTTTAGATAGTCACAAAATGGAATGATTCTGTTACCTAAATATAAATCTCTTCGAAGCTCGGATTCACCTCAGCTACTAATAGTAAACTAAAAACTTACAGTTTCTACGAATTCCTTGTTATTGCCTGTACAAGTGTATGGTTTTATGAACTTCTGGCAAACGGGTGGGTGTGAGTGTTCTTTATTTATTCTACGCTTTTAAGCAAACCATGACGATCCAGTCCATTACTATCGCTAAGAGAATAACGACCATTACCGACAAGGTTCAAACGCTACACAGAAAATTATTGAACGTTGTTATGTAGACTATTTACCTTAGTTTTATTGCTTTGTACCATCGTAATTATATAATGTAGAGTTATTTTTATAAAAACAATATCTTTGCATTAATCTCCCACAATAGTTAATATCCTAAATTATAAATCGTGTTCTAAAACAAAATTCTCACCGTAACACAGAATTTTCCTTTTTTTTTTAATTTTCTGAAGTGGAACAAGTACGCTGAAATAATATTCGGACAACCCGAATAATATTTCTGCGTATAGGTACCCAATACTTGTTCCACATCAGAAAATTTAGTTACGAGAACGTACACGAGATCCATTAGTTTCTACGCCGCTTCACGTTTAAAATATTTGACATTCTTTCATCTCAAGCTCATAAAACCACTTGCAAGGTGTCTGGCATATTTTTAATATTCACAATAAATAAACATTATCGCTCTCGGTCAAATCGCGTCCCATATCAGAATCGTAAATAGCATGTGTTTCGGTGTGCGCGTGCGGTGCCGCAGCGTGTTTTATTATAGCGAGAGCTGAGAAACTGGAACTCAGTGCATTGTCACACCAAATTGTAACATTGCTTTGGAACACGTCGTAGACAAAATGTGAAAGATTCAGAACAATCTTCCGACAAAAAGATGATGCATTTAATTCTTAAGACAGTCCTGAGCCAGTGGATGTAAAAATGTTAAGCCAAGGTCACGAGACGCGACATCCATACGTGCCTATACATATCTACAAATAAATAAAATTGAAAAGTCTGTTTGTAATGTCAAAATAACAGCTTTTTACTAAATGCTTGAAAGTATATATGGTAAAACAATAAAATAACAAAAAAGTCAATTTTGAAATTTTTGTCTGTCTGTTTGTTCCGGCTAATCTCCGAAACGGATGGACCACTTTTGATGGGAATTTCACTGGCAGATAGCTGATGTTAATTAAGGTAACTTAGGCTACTTTTATTATAGAAAAACAATTAAGGTTCCGCGCAAAAAAGTTAGGTAAAACCCATGAAATTGTGAACAAAAATAATAACTCTGGAACTACCATTAGGATTTGAAAAATTATTTTTGCATCAGGTAGCTCAATTCTCGAGGATGGTCACAGGATATTTAACATTACGTTACGACTCTTAGGAGCCGAGCAAACATAAAAGAAAGTCAGAAAGATCGCTAAACAAAAACGAAGTAATAGCGCGGGCGGCGATGCAACGCGGCGGGTCGGGGGACGAGGGAGTTTTCTTAAAATGTGGCTGTTATTTTAGTATATTGTGTATCATACGACTTCCACGCGAATGAAGTCGCGGGGTACAGCTAGTAAAAAGTATAATATTATATTCGCTAAACCTTTAAAAAAGCCATTTATTTTGACTCCTCTTTACGTCACTCAAATGAATGAACTAGGAGAGTACCAGCCCAGGAAAAACAACATAATTCGACGCCGTGATGACGGCGTAATGTAACACGATTCATGTTAAAAACTCGCTAAAAGCTTGCATGCTGTGCTCCACATCCGCATCTCCACAATGAAATTGAGACATCGCGTCAACACAGCATCCCAAACCGTTCTGTTTACATCATCATGCTACAGATGCCGAGCCATTTATATTTCTATTTGATTATCTTTCTTTGTTACTAAGTCAAGTGAATGAAATGAAAAAGTTGTTAGAAAAGCGCAAGAAAATTAATTAATACCATACTATGACAGTTGGGCTGGTACACAAATTCAAGGTCGCTCAGCTCTCTATGGAGCGGGCTATGCTTGGAGTTTCTTTGATGGATAAAATCAGGAATGAAGTTATTCGGAAAAGAACCGGAGTAACCGACATAGCCTGCAGAGTAAGCAAACTAAAGTGGCAGTGGGCTGGCCATGTTTGTCGAAGGACCGATGGCCGGTGGAGCAAACGAGTCCTGGAGTGGAGACCACGTATCGGCAAGTGTAGTGTGGAACGCCCCCCAGCTAGATGGACCGACGACCTTAAGAAGGTGGCTGGGATAGACTGGATGCGGAAGGCGGAGGACAGGGTGTTGTGGCGCAGACTGAGAGAGAGACCTATGAGAGAGAGACCCAGAGAGGCCTATGTCCAGCAGTGGACTGCGATAGGCTGAGTTGATCGATTGACCATACTATGACTTTTAATTTTGGTTTGTACCTAGAAGATAGCGAGATTCGGCACGAGACTTTTCTAAACCCACCAGGTAATAGAAAATCCCGAGAGGTCTAGGAATTTATCAACGATCTGTTGAATAAGCATAAGCAGAGAGGCAGAATAAGCTTTGCATACATAATTTTCATGATCTCAAATCATTATCATATTTTTCATAAAATTATACCCTTACTGCAGTGAACTATTTTCGTACTGATCACAATAAAAAGAAAATTAATTAAATACTCATTAGACGCGCAAGAGCGCTGTTAAGTAGTCGGGTAGGTACTTATTCCAATTATAAACACCTAATCTCTATTCTATATATAAACCGCATCGCTGCAGGACATCCGGTTAGCTAAACAAATAATATTTGCGCAAACATGGCAGCTATCATAGTTGCGGCTAAGCGTCAGTTTCCCTCGACGCATGTCGTTTACGAGCAGCGCTTTATTTACTACGGCTACTAGGCGACGGACATGACACGTGCGCCTCTCGCGCTATCAGCCTCCGCGCGCGCACGATAACAAAACATTGCACGCCACAACACTAGTAACTAAACATTCGTGCTGATACCACATGTACCAAGTGTAAAAATCGACACTATTTTCACAGCAAAACCGTTCGGTGTTAACGATATGCAAGCCAGGGGTGTGCAAATGGCGTGACGCTATCGACGAGGTACAGGGCCGTTCCCGTGGTAGCCAAACATAAACATCGCGTGATCGATAGCAGTTGTGTTGTGAGAGGGTCGCGTGTAGTGGTGGTGGTGGTGGTGCGGCGCCAGGCATAGTTGTCGGGCATCTGAGCGGAGCGGCGCGCGTCTAGCCAGTAGCACCAGCGGGAACAATGAGCGCGCCTTGACCTTGCGGCGCGCGGGAGGCAGGGGCGCACGATGACGCCAGCGCGGCCGGCTCGCGGTTCGGCTTTCGGGTGCGATCCTTCGCGGACGGCATCCGCGTAATCAGCGGTCAGTGCGATTCTGAAGTACGTCGAAAATTCCGGGGCGGGTGGGCGGCGCCGCGACGCCGGGGACTCTCACGCCGCACTCATTCTGCGAGTCGGCGCCGACGCCGACGCGCTTCGAACGACCGACCGACCGAGCCGACTCCCGCCGACCGAGTAAACCGCGACATGCGCGCGCTCCGTCATGGGTAACGTGCAGTGCTGCGCCAGCGGACGCTTCCCTGTGGGTAAGCCACCTAAAAAGCCGAAGAACAAGAAGAAATCGAAAGGACTTAAGGGTATCAGCAAGAAGAGTAACGGTGCGGGTGGTGGCAACGGAGCCGTGCAGAAAGTGGTGACGATGGCGGAAGACGGCTCCGAGAAAGCAGCACCAGCCGAGACGCTGGTGCAAGCAGCAGCACCGGCCGGGGACGTCCCCGATGGGCTTCCTCCACGGCAGGAGGAGAACGACACACAGCATGATAACGACACTAGATCGGGATCCAATTCACCGCGCTCGGAGAGTATGGCGGCTGCGAGGGAACGATTCTTCGGTCAGGTACATATCGACATGCTCTAAGCGTTAAACGTTTTCCTCATATCTAAAGCACGTATGTACCTATAGCAACAGGAATATTACAAATGCCGTGCGGCGTGACGAACTAATCCCTTTATCGTAGCGGAACGAATCTGCCCGACTCGTAGGTCGCTCTGCTTTGCATCAGCTAATGTTGTACTCATGATAACTCTCGAACGGTATCTGTTTACGTGCATTATCTTAAGAGTAGCAATAAAACAGATGTCGGATGTTTTTATCTGGAGACGTCGGTAGAATTTAATAGCTCACGGTATTACGTTGATATTTCAGATTTATAGCCGTTTGTACAATATTGGTAAATGCGTCCTATATAACATATTTATTCGTTTAAAAATAAGTTAATTACTTTATGGGATGCACAACGTCTTCCCAATAGTTTGTTTTTGAAGCGACCCAGAACGTGTTTAATACGTAAGGTCGCTCGAGTCATATTTCAACTTACAAAATTTCATTGTAAGCGGAATCAAAGTGCGTATTACTTATGCAAAGATGCAAATGTAAAATTTTTACGTAGCTATGTATAATTTATAGCTTTAATATTTGATGTACAGATGCAATAACAAGTACCTAAAGATTTCCAAAATTGTGTTTAAAAAAATGATTTGTAGGTAATTATGAAAAGAAAATCTCAAGGAATTTTCAAATGTGTGTGGTGTTCTTGAACATTTGAATTTACCAATCAACGGAAAACTACGCAAACTTTATTTTAATGCTGAACATAAGTAGGTATCTTATCTAAAGCCATTTAAGAGTTGAAAAATAACTCGTTTTCACTTAACATTAATTAAAATACATTGCTGTGTATGGCATTAATTAAATAGCGAAATATAAGTAGTAGGTAGATATTCCGTGTTATTTGATAAATGATTGAAATAAAATGGATTCTCAGAACATCCATTTTATCCGTTTTACCAGAATCTAAAACAAACAACGGACTCTAAGATAACCAGTGGCAATTGAAGATTTTCTCAAATTATCCATTTATAAAAACGTCTATTTATTTCATTAACGCTCGTGTTCTGTACTTAAAGGTTACTGAACAGGTTCTGCGATGATCTAATGTGCATATATTAGCTATACTATCAAGGACTATCATACTAAGACAATCGCAGTAGAAATAAATATCAAAGTAAACGATCACACGACCCCAGTGTTCTCCAATTTTAATTATAAACACCATTTATCAAAACGTACGAAATGCTTCGTAAATCCTTCATCTTTGTTCGCAAAAACTAATTTGCATCGGATTGGCAAAAATACTCTGTCAAGAAATATAATTAGGTTTCTTTCATTGCTTCTGTCATCAAATGAACAAAGGAAAAACAAAAACCAGACTGCAAAAACACATACATAACTGAAAAGAGAAAATCTATAGAATTTTGGTATGGGTCGCGGGATGTTCGAAAGAGTTACTGTGGCCCCGGCACAAGCATCTGAAGGAACACGGGTGGGTTTTAGTCAGTAAAAGTCTGACACGCACAGTCATTTGATGATTTCCCATCCAAAAAAAAAGGGGGGGCAAACAAAAGTTACACCATATTTCAGGTTATTGGTTTGTCTCCGCCTGCAATACCAAAATTCTATAGATTATTCCTAATGCTTGTTTTTCTCTCCTTCTGGGTCAGTCGAGTAAAAAGTTAATATCATCTGTGAACTGTTCGTTTTGGTTTTATAACTTGATTCTTCGTAGCAACCCTTGTACAGTTTTTATCAGTATCATGTAGATTACTTTGTACAAAGCTTATATTATATTAGCGCTGCATTTGCGTGAGACTTGGTTATATTGCATTTCGTTTTCATGTCTCAAATTCGATGTCCTAGGTATCAGCTTCCACGTGTTATAAAGATTCCATGAATATGTTGATACCAACATAAAATTGCAATATGACTTAACGTATATATATATTTCATAGTAAGATGGTTGTAACCGTCACATAGTTATATTCTTAGGGATATAGCTATATACCGTAACATATTTAGTTATATGAAAGCGGTTCATAACTGTCAGAGTGCCCTAATTTTGTTACTGCGACCAATATCGACGTAGCGCTCGCAGGCCGCTGCCGTGGCACCGCTCGCTTCGCTCGCTCGGTTCGCGCGTAATTGGTTACAGTTCTAACCTAACCTAATCTATTTGGTCGGAGTGCCCTAATAGCTATATAACTAGATCGTGCTCGTATCACAGTTATATTCCTAGTGAGATAATTATGTAGTTATGAACTGCTTTCATATACCCATATTACGGTATATAGCTTTTATCCCTAGGGATATAACAATATGACGTCTACAATCATCTTACTGCGACCTAGATATGTGATGCGCATCCCTAACAAAAATCTGACTCATATATTCTATTTACGTTCACAAAACGTTCTCTGCCTGCTTTCTATCCTCGTACCCACTCTGTCTGGGTTATTTATCTGAATTGATTCACCAATTCCGCCTATGTGATTTTTCCCGAAGCCCACGCCTTATCCCGCGTCAAATTAAATTATAAATATAAGTAGTTCTATGAAGCGCTCCCGTTAGGCTTACAGATTCGGGGTTTCTGGAGCTGATATTTACTCACTCATGTCATTGACTCAACGAGGAAAGTGACCGAGTGATTCTGATTCTCCCTCCACGTTTTGGAGAGAGTCCAGACGATTTCCCGAAATAACTTCGACTGTTCCGAGTTAATGCAAGATTTCATTGGTGCTTGCAATAGTTCGTTCCGCTTACTACGATACACCGTTGTGTGTGTTCGTCCCAGTTTTACGTCGCCACATATAAAACAGTTTCCTAATCACAGAAAACAATAGGAAATATCGTGTAGTAATGAATTGTATGAGAGCATTATAAGTATCCGTAGAGCCATGAGACTATGAAAATGTAGTTTTATGCATTGCTTACCTAAGATTTATTATTTTGAACAGTCATTGCGAACAAATCTTTCAAACTAGAGGCTGTTCTATTTTATTTTACTTTAAGGTTCTTTCAAACAGGCGCGACACGCGGTGTCTAAGTGTCGCGTCGCGTGTCGCGCCTGTTTGCAGGAGCCTTTAAGCTATTCCTTATTTAATTTGTACATGAAATCATCTCCATATAAAGATTGTTAGCAGTTGATCATTGATGTTTAGCATGCCTACTTTACTTACTAACTAGATGTAGCCCGCGGCTTCGCCCGCGTGGATGTTAATTTTTTTGCGCAGAACCCTAATTCATTTTCTAAAAATAAAAGTAGCCTAAGTTACTCCTTATAACATCAGCTACCTGCTAGTAAAAGTCCTGTCAAAATCGGTTCAGCCGTTTTGGAGATTAGCCGGAACAAACAGACAGACAGACAGTCAAAATTAAAAAAAAAATGTTTTTTTTGTTTGTTATAAGTATCGTATAATGCATTTAGTAAAAAGCTGCTATTTTGACATTACAAACAGACACTACAATTTTATTTATTTGTATGTGTGTATGATAATAGTGATAATATACCTACACAATATTCATCTAAGTACTAACCTACTTATTAGTGACACTCAGTCTTTCAGTAAGAGTAGTTTAAAAAAAAAACGTTTTATTTTTATCAGTTACTCTCATGGTTTCTGGGTGAGTATAAGTAGTTTCATTACTTTAAGTGCATGGAGTGCATACGCCATTCCACCGCGACTGATCTGTCGTAAAATGTTTGTTTTATATGTTCTGTCGTCAACATGAATCCCCAGATATCGATTTTCCGATTTAGTTTTAAACCAGAGAACTTGTTTGCTTGTTTGTTGTTTTGTTGAAACACGTAATCGATTAGCTACATAGAAGTAGGCACGATTGAAATTTATTTTTACATACACTTAGATAAATAAAAGTAAATAATTGATGAGTGAAAAAATATTAAGCGTATTTGAATCTGTGTCTTACGACAATTTTAATAGAGTTTAAACTAAAATAATTTTAACCGAATTCCAAGTGTGATGGTACCAGTCCGACACAAAAACACCACTTCGCGGCACTCAAGGGTATTTGCTTTATCACTTAGCACAATAAAGACAGCCTTGGGCGATAACTTGGATTGAACTACCTCGTTTTAATCAACACGACCATTAATACACTTGAGTATAGGTAGGTAAAACATACACATCACGCCTGTATTCCCCGAAAGGTTAGGCAGTGTACCTATAGTATACTCACATTTCGTCCAAGTGCCATGTAATAGGGGGCGAGCCAATTGCCATCAACCGGGCACAAATCCAGGCTCTGGGCTGCTACAGAGAAATTCTCGATGGAAAACCCAGGACCTCATGCTCAGCTGTAGGGCTTGCGACCACTAAACCAACGAGGCAGTCACAATGAGGCAACACATACATTTAAAAGGTACATAATAAGGATCGGGTGAAAGGGGAAGGACAAAAGAAAATGTGTACTAATTAAAGTATTCCTCACATAGCTACTGGTAATTGGTCATTTTCGAAACAAGTCTAAAATTATAAGGTGTTATTTATTAATGAAGATATTTTTTTTTACCATAAAACGATAAAGTTTTCATCACATAGGTCATTTCAGACATTGGTAAATGTCTAATAACGATGAAGTCATAACTATAATTAATAGGAATCGGAACACATTTCACTGTCCCACACCCTAATTGCGTAACACACTATCAATCAGAATCTTAATAATTTTGAAGCAAATTGCTAATCCATTGCTTCTTAAGTTCGAACAATGTTTCTGCTCAACAACGGGCATAACGCAATGAATGTTGTTGAACTGTCAAAATGAAACAGATTCCTACTGTAAGTACGTTACGCAATTGCCCCGTCGTTCATAGTTCAAGCATACTTATCATATCGTAATCATGACCTATTCAAGTGGGCAGCTAATTACGCTCGGCGTGAACCATATTGTGAAATGGCTGACACGCAATAACTAAATACAAGAAAAGATGGCTTTCGTTTTTTTTTTTAAATAGCGATTATAAATTTAAAATTGAGAAGGTGCCAAGCAATATCTTGGAAGCACGTGAATAGCTATTCTATTGAAATGTATTTTGTCGAGGGAAATCCTAAGACTGTAATTCAGAAAAAATTGTGTGCAATTTGGATTTCCCTTTCAACTTTCTCCTGTCTCCTTTAGGGACATTCCTGCCACCCAAGCGCGGAAGACAATCACTTTCTGGGGGCCAACCACCACCTCTTAAAGCAGTATCATTTTAATGTTACTTCAGTGTGGGAAAGAGACGGAGTTGTATAGGACGTCTAGCTCCATCTATTTCCCACACCCAAGTAAAATTAATAATACTGCGTTAAGAGGTGGTGGTCTAGCTCCTGAATGACAAAACATTCAATAGACTTCTTACAATTTTCCCATGAATTCGATATCCGATTTCTTATTTTATTTTTCTAAGTAGTTGTTCTTCAACAAATTACTTTCTAAGCATTTACACATTAGACTCGCTCCAGAAAACCATTGTTAATCAGTTGAAAACTGAGATCAACCATAAAATCAAATTAGGCGTATTTGCAATATCCGCAGATTTTAATGAAAGATTCTAATCTAGACTTTCACTCTAATTCATCGTGGCTGTAGGTATTTATTAGAACGAAAATAGGTATGTATAGTAAAGTATTTAATTGAACAAATAAAATAAAAAAATAAACCATAAAAAATGTAATACGATGGCAGTGAAAGTTTAGAAAACATCGGAACCATGACAGTAAATGCTAAAAACGTTACTGTTATAATTATTATGAGGCTGACATCATGGTCTATCAATTTAGAACGTTTAACCAATTTCCATAATAGATAGAAAGAAAGGCAATTTATTGTACAACCACAGTCAAAATAAATCTATATCTATACATATAATAAAATAGCTATTGCCCGCGGCATCGCTCGCGTGGATGCCAATACTTCCCTATTGGAATCGGATTTCGTTCACAATTTCATGGGTTTTAATTTTTTGCGCGGAACCCTAATTATTTTTCTAAAATAAAAAGTAGATAGCCTAAATCACTCGTTATAACATCAGAAGGTCAATTCTCGTACTTTAAAAACTTTCAAATTCAAGTCGCAATCTCATCTCAGCGACAATCAATGTCAAAAATGTAGGGAAATCAAGAGGTATTTTTGACAGGTTGAGACTGAGATTAGAATGCGAACGTTCCTAAATATACGGGAATTGCCCCCCTGCGATCTTCCAGTGAAAGTCCCGCCAAAATCGGTATTTCGGAGTTTAGCCGAATCTCTCCAGTTAGAAAAACTTGATGCTATACAATAGTAGATATGAATTAATATTTAACTTAGATATCTACATGTTTTTCAAGTCGTAAAAACCGTGCGAGGCAAATGGATAGCTAGTAAAAAATAATAATAGATATCAGTCGCACAGCTACAATTATCATTAGAGGGAAGCCGAAGAAAAAATTTTTCAGTTCTCATAAACTCTAAATAACATCAAAATGAATCAACTAAAAAATTAAAGTCATTATTTTACTTTTCTTAATTTAACGCCATCTATGGTCAATTAACAGACCAAAACAACGCTTACGTACCAAATTAGACGCTATCACAACACAAACAGTATATTTTATCAATTTTTTAAAGAAATACCTCCTTACTAATAAACGTATTATATCAGGTGAATATGTAGTTACACACCGGTTTCTCTCTTTCAGTCGTCAGTAATTTGACTTTCGAAAGAAGAAGACAATGCGTGGTGTAACTATACAGACGCTATACAACGTTTAAGGAGGATAAACGATAAAATTACCGATTACAGTTTTATTTCTGAAAAACATTATATTAAAAAAATTCTATTATTATAACGAATCAAATGCTAAAGAGCAGGTGAAAACAAAATAGACGTGAATTTATGTGTCAAGAAATCAACGTTTTAACAAAGAACATTAATATAGAAAATGAAAAGAAAGAAAATACATTTATTTGCGGTAAACATGACGCAAAGAAAATCACAAACACAAAAAAGAACAATCATTCATTCTATCTCGTTCTCGCCTATATACTTTTCTATTTATGTCCCTGTAGTTCGGTACTCGCTGTAGTTCGGCTTCCCCAGTTACCTACGACGCCGTGCATCGGGATACGAAATCACGAGTATTCGTACCTTAGTAGGTACGAATACTCGTGATTACCTACTAAGGTACGAATACTCGTGATTTCGTATCTCGTAAATTAGTATTTAGTACCTCATTCTGACACACGAGGGCCGGCTTATTTTGACTCTGATGTTATCGGAGATCTTTGTTTAGACAAAAATACTTAGGCATTTTTATAATGTGTTTAGTCTTATGATGTATTAAACTGGTATTAAATATATGTAATGTGATGTGATACACAGTTACACACACAGGTGTACCATTATTATTTGGCAATAGTAGACACTAAGAAGAGTGGTTGTTCCGAAGGGAAGCCGATAGGAATCGGGTTGTATGAACACTGCGCCACTAGTAGGTCTTCAACGTTTTCGTTTTACTGACTAGATACTGATATAGGTTACAATACAGTACAGTCTAGCCCTGCTATGCTATGCGATCCACAAAAAAAAAATTATATAAATTTTCAAATTACGAAACCCTCGCGGCCTCGGTGCGCGATACGACTTTCATTTTTATACCTATAAAAATACATAAATGAAAATATAATGGATAAATGAAAGACAAATTGCATGCAGCTGAGATAGATGAGTGAGAATGCTAAAAGGGACGTGTGACGCGAAAGGATAGAGAAATGAATATACATATAAGAGGATGTCTGAAAGTGGCACCGGTGATTGAAAAGTTGTATGGAAATCGGATGTCACGGTATGGGCATGTGATGCGGAGGAGTGAGGAAAATGTCATGAGGAAAGTTTTGAGTATGAATGTGGATGGCTATAAGAGTAGAGGTAGACCAAAGAAACGATGGAGGGATTGTGTGAAAGATGTTGTGGCTAAAATAGGGATTGACTACCGAGATGACGACTAATATAGAAGAAAAAGACATGTTGCGCCGACTCCAAATAAATTGGGATACGGGTTAGAGAATGATTAAGGCTATTTGCGGGAATTTTCAAAATTAAATGTTAGTAAGTAGGTACCTAATTGACACCACAATGTTTATTGTGTAAACATACCTACTTGTTTGTATTATTTACATTATTTTTCCTTAATAGCATAGAGATAAACATAATAGGAAAATAGGTAGGTAAATAATTTAATTACATATCATCTACCTACTTTGTCAGTCAATCGTTTAGTTTTACCCTACATACTAAATGATTTCAGTAAGTACCTATTCCAATTTTTACGCAAGTCAACAATTTATAGGCCCCTATATCATGGGACTTAGGTGACGATAACCGACTTTCAATTATTTTAAACTGAAAATCATGTCTAAACGAGTAGTGAGTGTGTGTAGGTATGTGTGATTTGGAAAACATTATAATGTTAAATTAGAGCATTTTCTTAATAACTTAATATGTTTATTTTAAACTAACTGTGCCCCGCGACTTCGTTCGCGTGGAAGTCGTAAGATACACAATATACTAAAAAAACAGCCATATTTTAATAAAACTCCCTCGTCCCCCGACCCGTCGCGTTGCATCGCCCGCCCACGCTATTACCACAGATTACCACTACATACACATATCACTCCATGTAGATACTCACTCCACTCCATGTGTGTAGATGTTACGCGCGCTAACTATCTACCGGCCGCCGGGCCGCACGCGACCCATTTCTTAGTGGGTTGCCGACAACCGCGAGGCGCGTACCTACGCATATATTTCGGTCGACCTGACGTACTTAGTTTCAAATTCTTATGATGTGGCTGGTTCTGGTGTATTATATGCAGTTGATGGATGTACTCGTAGATCCAGCAAGAGAAGAGATAAAACTTATCTTTTTTCAGCTTACCTGCTGAAACAGTTTTACTATAGTTTTTTAAATAGGTAAATTGTTTAAACTTGCATGTTTCGTGTTTTGTATTGTATTAGTAAGTACGCAATTACTTCTACTATACGTCTGAGATAAGAATAAAAAGGTCAATGACCTCGATTTGTCAAATGTCATTTGAAAATTACGTTTAGCAAAAATTTACTTTGTGCAAATTAATTTTCAATATCGTTAATATCTTGCTAATGTTATGTTCATATGATAATTGTTTATTTAAAAGCGTGCAATTGTTAGAAAAGCGTGCATGACGTCACAATATGGCGCCAGCGCAGGTTTGTTCATAGTGCAGAAGCATAGTAGTTAACTATTACGCTAATTGTATGAACGAACAAATCAATTAATCGTGTTTTCAGTTTCCTTCATTTCGTATTTCATTCGTATTCGTGGCCGTGGAGTGGTTACGTCACTGATTATTAAATAGTTAGGTACTACACGTTGCGTACGATGTGTGCCTTACTTGTCTTACAATTGCAGTTTCGGGGTGTGGTCACAGAATACTAAATAGTTACCTAGCATAAAAATATTCCTCGGTCTTTCATAAGTATTTTAAACATGCATAACAATAAAAGCATATTATTTTATTTCATAAAGTGTATTACAAATACCTACTAACATCTTTATCGAAAAAGGCAGCCCTGACAATTCACAATAACCACGCGGCGGCGCGCAGCTACAAAGCAAAACTCACTTTACGTTTGTAAGGTTAGGTACATTGCCGTTCGCAGCGTCTAGCGACTCGAAAGTGTAGGGTAAAATAGCAGTAGGTATTGAAAATTTTGTATGGAGTGATTTATCTGGTAATCTGTGCCGTCGCGTTGAATGAATTGTCCGCCCACGCTATTACTTCGTTTTCGCTTAGTGTTCTTTCTGACTTTTTTCTTTCTGCTCGGTTCCTAAGGGTCGTAGCATGATATTAAATAGACTATAACCATCTTCGAAAATTGGGCTACCAAATGCAAAAAGAATTTTTCAAATCCGACTTTTTGTTCATAATTTCATGGGTTTTCATTTTATTGCGCGGAACCCTAATTATTTTTCTAAAATATAAGTAACCTAAGTTACCCGCCGTAACATCAGCTATCGACCAGTGAAAGTCAAAATCGGTCCAGCCGTTTCGGACATTAGCTGGAACAAACAGACAGACAGACAAAAATGTTAAAAATTGCTTTTTTGTTATAAGAATCGTTTATGCATTTAGTAAAAAGTTGTTATTTTGACATTACAAACAGACACTTCAATTTTATTTATTTGTACAGATTATGTTTATATTATTACATAGTGTAATTAATTTGTAAAGTTATGTCTAACGCAGATAAAAAACTGAGAATCTCGCAAAAATTATCAAGCATATTTTTATGAAACCTTCACCATCTTAAAGATAATTTAATTATTTATACGTGTTTTAATATAATACCTTTTGTTTTATGTTTAATAAATAAATATTGCGTGTAATTTGGGACAGCGCTCCTTGATGGCCGAGTCCTAAATATTACTGGATGGACGTACGACGCGTTGCGTGAGCTCAGCACAGAACATGCAAGCGTTGCACTCAAGGGCGTTGGCATATATCTGCGTCTTAAATTATGACTTGCGAAATGTGGGTGTATTATAGGCACACCTCTACCTAGGGGAAAATAGGTGTGATGTTATGTTGCTGTTGTTGATTCATACCTATGTAGGTATGAATCAACAACAGGTGAGCCTTTCTCCACCGATTAGACTTACCTACCTAATATTTTAATATACCTAATTTTTTCTAACCTTAATCTACGTGCTTATCTCAAATCTGTTGTAGCCTTGTAGCATTTATATCAAGAGATCCGTTTGTTCGTCTACCTCAATAGACGCAGGCACGGCGGGTCAATGGTGCGTGACGTCATAATTTCGGTAAATATATCAGTATTCATATGTGATACGCTGATAAGACTGGCATGCAGTTTCAAAGATGGCCGCACCCAAAACGTGATCTTAAAAAAAAGCTTTGCAACGAGATTATTTATTTTAAATCGTGGCGATTAACTTCATATATTTTACTGTTACCTAATCACTCGAATATGACAATGACGCTGCGAAAATGTGATACCTAGTGTCTCAATTAGAAAGGAAATCATCTTAAAATGGATTCAGTTAGTTATTCTGCAAGCACATCCATAAACCTCCACTGTTGACATTGCAATGAACAGACATAGGAGATTGTTATTGACAAGACGCATTGTTGACTATTATGTTAGGTGGGTCGTCGACAGGAGAATATCTACTGCTGCCATCATCTTGGCGCAATCCCTTGGCGGCCTTTATGGATCCTCAGATTAGGAAAGGGCTCTTACATTCTTCAAGCTCCTGAAACAAAAATGTAGGAACATTAAATATAAGCAGCATAAAATTTACAAAGTAACGTTTACTAACAGTTTATAAATAATGTTATTATTATGACGAAAATTAGAATGTTTTGGTTCAAAATGAATCATACAGTTCTGAGTCTTCAAAAGATTACTAACGAAACGTTTTTAGAACACACGTAAATTCTAGAGTAATTTTTCCCAGGAGTTTTTGTGAATATTCAGTAATATTGTTGTATCACCGGTTATACGAGTTCTTCTAAATAAATAATAATAAAGCGATGACTAATTCACAATTTTAGATTATTTACCATGTCTAAAACATTTCGTTGATACGTAACACAAATAATAGGAAGTCCTATTTGATGATATCATAGATAATTACATCATTTACAATCATGCTCATTACAATTTGGGTTCTAGTTCGTTTCTGACTACGAGCACGACTTTTTATGAAAATTGTTGCCATACTCGTCATCAACACAGTTTGTTTTGGAAGTCTAGCAGCGCCACGTGGACATATTTGAAACTAAATACTTAAAAGTAGGTACACTCGCTAGTTATTTGTAAGTCCCATGTAACAGGGGGTGACGAGTCTATTGCCATTAACCGGGCACAAATTCAGACTCCGGGCTGCTACTGATAAATGTGGGTGTGTGTGTTCTGTGTTTACCTACTATAGGTACATCTCTGCCCAACCCTTCGGAGAAACAAGGCGTGATGTTTTGTGTACTTAGAAGTAGCTTTATTGGGGCTCCTCCTTCTAAGGAACATATTATTTTCGAATTTAGTGTATATTATTTTCGCGTGCATTTTCTATCACTCAGCAGTCAATCAGACACAGAACTATTTTAATATGTACCTAGGTGCAGATAGAAAATGCGCACGCATTTCCTGTGAAATGCTAGATATGTTTGCTTGAGTGGTGTTACAATCAAATTAAGTAATTATTCATAATAGACTAGCACTTCCCGCGCGACATCGACCGCGTGGATTTCGTACTTTAGTAGAAGGGTTTAGGGGTAGATTTTCAAAAAACCCTGATACACGTTATTCTTTATTTTTGGTCTTAAATATTACTATTAGTATTAGTAGTAGTATTCTGGGTACTGAGTTTCGCGTTAATCAAGCCGCGCGTTAAAATTCTTCCATACAAACTTTGACACCCCCCATTCCCCTTTAAGGGGTAGTTTAAAAAAACAAAAATTACTAACTCCATAATTTACTTAGATACGTATTTATGCCAAGTTTCAAGTTTATTAACTGAAGAAATAAGATTTTTCATACAAACCAAATCCTCCTTTTCACCCCCTTAAAGGTAGAATTTCCTAAAACCCGTTCTTAGTGCTCCCCTACATTATAAAAGGAAGCCGTGTGCAAAACTTCAAGTTTGTAGCCATAGCGGTTTAGGCTCTGTGTTGATGAATAAGCTGGGACAAGTAATTATACAGGGTGGACCAAATAGTGACGTCCAAAAGAAAAATCTGAATTCCTCATACCCAGGGGTATTCGAAAATACCCCATATATGTTCCGCGATTTTTGTAGCTTTCGAGTTAGTTAAAATTTGAGTCTATCCCACTAAAAACTTAAGGGCGCTAAGGTAGCCCGCTAAATTCAAATTTTCTTACGATTTATGCAATTTTCAGCTCAGTGTCTGGGTGTATGTTGATTAAAGTATGATCCGCGACCGTAACAAATATGTATTTACATAATTATAATCATTAGAATCAGTAATACAATTAGGTTAGTATAATCCTAAAATGTTAAGATTTTATGAAATAGTCATTCAATGGAATTACTTGGTCTTAGAGAGTTGTATTCATGACTTTAATGATTATAATTCTCTAAATATATATTTGTTACGGTCTCGAATCATATTTTAATCAACATACAACCTAATACTGACCTGCAAATTGCAAAAAAAGTAAGAAAATATGAATTTCGCGGGCTACCCTGGCGCTTTCGCCTGAAATCCCTGCTATCGATACTATTTTGAGTAAGTTGCAGGAATGTTAGGCAGGGTATTATTTTCAGTATGAAAGTAACATTCAAGACAATTATGTTGCAAAAAAAAAATACCTACTACAAAAAAAGATATGAATTTTTAAGGCTCCACCGGCAGAAAACTCTAAAAAATTACAAAAAAAAAAAATTACTCGAAAACTACAAAAATCGCGGAACATGAGGTATGTACAAATGGGGTGTTTTCAAATACCCCTGGGTATGAGGAATTCAGATTTTTCTTTGGACGTCACTATTTGGAACACGCTGTATGTATGTTCAGATAAAGATAATGTAACAATGAAATCATAACAATGTAAGCACTGGTCTTACAACTTTCTACGAGTAGCTACCATATTATTCCATTGTTCACCGCTCGTTTGCCATAGCTTGTCCGTGTCAATGTCTGCTGAATAGACAGTTATATTAAACCTAATAAGAATAATATTAATCGGATAAGGTTTTAAAGGTTGAGCATTTCAGTTTAAAATAGACAGATCATACATGTTTACCTGTTGCTAAAACGTCAAAAATAACCCTTTCCATCAACTCAAACACTTCTCCATGCGCAAACGCAATACATTGGTATCGCGGTAGTTCTAAATATTTTTTTTCTTGACTCGAGTTTTTTTTTAAATGATCAGCAACATAATTATGCATTATGCGCGAATGTATGTAATCACAATAATCACGCTCGTCATAAACAAACGACATGACATGTATAAGTAACAGCGAATGCACTTCAGAATGTTTTACACTCATTATGTAAGTCGTACGAATATATTGTGGTCGCACGCTTTTAAACTAGTGTCTCGCAATCAGAGGATCCTGTCCTCCATGCGCCTGCGACTTGACTGCCAGAACCGGTTACTGATGTGTGCGAATGAAGACTTTGCCTAAATTTGGCTATAAAAAGCAACTGATATAAGACATTCAAATATTCGCGGGTCCCTTGTTTATATGCAACATTGTATATGCGGTAAGTAAGTTTTACTTGTTATGGAAAAATAACGTCGTTTTTTTGTACTTAAAGAACGTCTACACACTTTACATTATTTAAGTGTTTACATAATCATCTAGATCTTGACAACGATAAGACCAATCAGTGGGTGTCATCAGAAAACAGTTAGCTATTAGTTAATCGTAACTCGAATTTGTAACAAAAAAAAATACATCATTAACTGATCGGTTTGAATTGGAAATTAGTGCCAGACGCATACTTAACAAACTAGGGATCACCCAGCGTGACGTGTCACCATATCATTGGCCAGTACCACGAGGATAGAGACGTGATCATCATCGCAATAATTGTCGCATTACGTAATTGTGATAATTTTGAACGGAGCGAAGGGCACAAGGTGACACATTGTTGTCGCTGAGACTAACATTCTCGTAAATCACTAAAGACGAATATTTACCAACGTGAATTTTAATGTACGAAACTCCTTTGTTGATTTGAAGTTGAACGAGAATTAAATGTTACTGTTTAAAATACATGGTGTTGCTATTTAAGTACATACAGGGTGTAAGGGACAGCCCTCTGATGACCGGTACATGAAATTATTTCAGGAACGTTATGGGAATCCAATAAATCTGGTTTGTTTTATTACTTCTCCCGCAATGTATCGTTACCGTGGCAAAACGCGCGTAGCGAACGGCAGCGCAGCGAGCCTTCGGCCGCCAAGTATTTCAACATCCATTGCTGATTTATTTTTTATTTTAGCTGTTTTATTTACATAAATGGAGTGCTGCATACAGAGAATATAATTTTACATTGAAATAAAGGAATAGTAACTGTAAAAACGATAAAAAAATGAAAATTTTGCTGAGAATATTTTCGGTGGAATATGATTCAAAATAAGGAGCTGAATGCACCCTGTTAGTTTGCGGAGGCCTGTCCCTTACACCCTGTATATGGGGTGACTGGTAACCGAGACTTCAACACATGATTGTACTCATGATAACAAACAACTTTTACTACGGGACCAAACCTGAAATCACGAATAGAAAAGCAGCTGTTCTCTACATTTTGATGAGTTACCGAGTTTTGACGAGTTGAGTTTCAGGTTTAGTCCCAAAGTAAAAGTTGTTCATAATGTTAAGTAGAATGACCTCTTAAGAGATTTCGTGTATTAATAGATAGACCTTACATTGATTGGAAATCATCAGTAGTTTCTACAAGAATAATAAAAGGGTTCTAAATAAACTGACCGCCTCGTTGGTCTAGTGGTCGCAAGCGCTACTACTGAGCATGAGGTCCTGGGTTCGATTCCCTGGTCGGACAAAGTGTTACTGGATCTTTCCATCTAGTATTTCTTATTAGCAGCCCGAAGCACCTCTACCCAACCCTTCAGGGAATACAGGCGTGAAGTTATGTTTCTAAATAAATACACATCATTCATGAGTAGAACTGTAAATAAGCGGAACTTCAATGCGAGATGGTAGATGCTCCAATGTTTTGGGTTTAGATAAATCATCGTGCCTACTTTGATGATTGGTCTTTATAAATAGATCATGAAAACTCGACATAGTTCTACTATTTTACTTGTTAACTTACTTGTAAATAACAAAACTCCAGTTCAAAGTGTGATGGTTCATACATGAAAAAAAATGTACCTACCTAATTCCTTAGATAAGCGGATCCAAACTCTGAGCGGATCCCATTAATTTTTTTTTGAACTTAGATAATAAATGTATAAACATTCCGTCATCAGCTCGTGGTAACCTTATTGCATGATAGTACATAATATGTATGATTCATACTTTATCAATTTTATCATTCAATAATAGTAAACAAACCTAAATTGAATCATACGAAAAGCGTCATGATTTAATAGAAACAATAAGAAACCTCAGCTGTCACGTTGGTCTAGTGGTCGCAAGCACTACTGCTCAGCATAAAGTCCTGGGTTCGATTCCCGGGTCGGGCAGTGTTATTGGGTTCTTCCATCTGGAATTTCTCAGTGGCAGCTCGGAGTCTGGATTTGTGGCCCGGTAGATGGCAATAGGCTCGCCCCCTATTTATTTATTTATTTAGGATCTCCAACAAAGGATATACACAAACACGTGGAATAAATGATAGAAGACAAAAGTATCGCATACGTGTACTCCTTCAATTATAGGAGACCACAGCTATTTCAATGGACTTAAACATAACTGGCGAAATGTGGGTGTGCTATAGCTACACCTCGGCCTAACCCTTGAGAAATACAAGCGTGATGATAACTGATATTAAGGAACCTCAGCTTACTTGCTTTGTAACGATGACTTCCGTTTTTAACTTCATTGGCTGAACCAAATAACGTAATACGAAAATACTCTGTAATAGTAACTGTAATTATTAACTCACAATACGAGTTGGCCTGCAAGCGTGGCAGGCCCGCGCTATTTCTAACTATCGCATGCTTCAGGTGATCGTAACATTTCTCCGTCAGATGTTCCGCTGAAACGAGTTATCGTTCTCATTTCGTGATTTTATAAATAACAGTTAACGTTTCTAACCGATGTAGGGCAAAGTTTTTCATGCTTATGCGATTATGAATCATCTCGATAGTAGCTATATTTATAAACTAGCAATTGAAATAGTTTAGAGATAATTACCGCCCACGACGAACCCGACTCAATATAATGTACATTTAAATGAATAATGAAAATTTACGATTGACCTTGTGTAGTCTGGAACTCTGTAGTGTGCTTATCACAATTAAAATCAATTATGAGTGCTTATCCAATATCCAATTTAGGTACAGTAGGCGCTCGGTAATTCGATGCGTCCAATAGTCTGGTGTTTTCTAACTTAGCTCTCCTACACTGTAATCCCTGTAATCGAAAAAGGTTGAATACAAAAGTATTAAAAGTATGCAAATATTTTACAGAGTGCGTGCATTTATTACTATTATTTTACTTTTGTATAATTATTTCTTACTAGCCAGCTGACATTTCCTAAAGAAATCTAAAGAAAGATAATAGGCGAAAAAAAATATGGGTGCCGGATTACCGAGCGCATATATGTACTAATGAAGACAGAAGTGCATGGAGAGTTCCAAACCTACTGACGGTCTATTCTGAAACAACCGTAAGAACCTAGATGAAGTGAATCAGTCAGAGTAGTCAATAGTGTAATAGGTACCTAGCATCAGGTGGAATGACACTCTAAATGATGCTCACTGCACTTAAGTCCTTACGGTGAGATTTTTACAGAACATATCGGTTGATGCCGTGTGACATTTCTTAGTTAAAATCTGGCAGGACTTGATAAAATTTTGTGAGTTTGTATGATTAACAAAATTTTACAGTAGGTTAGTAAATAAATCATCACGTGTCACAATTTCGTACTAATTATGAATTTCTTCGATAATATTTCCATAATGCAATGTTGTCACCATGACGTTAAAATTTGGCATAATTTATAATAATATATACCTACTTTGGTTCATATTCAATTCAAGATGCTTTATCTAAATATTATGTTAGAAGCAAATTAAATATCCTCACTTTTTCCGTGAGTACCGTGTGTTAGCAGTAGAAGTACGTGTTATTGAAAAAAAAAAAATGAAATAAGACGTTTTTCACTTTTCAATAAGTAAAAGCAAATAGGTACGGAAAATAACATCAACTTATTGTGTAAGTACTTACTGTCTACCATAGGTATAAAGTTCAGTCACGAGTTTCCAGTCAGTAGGTAGGTAAGTACGTCGGAATGCTAACCATGTTTATATTTTGAAGACAATTACACTGACAGCTAAGGTTGAATACATCGTAGCTCATTATCATTACTAATTTACTATAGCGATGTATTTATTGGGTCATTGATGATTTGTTTGTATTATTTCAGTTTGCGCAATGAACTTTGCTTATTTATTATACGTACTTCACTTAACAAAGGTATCTTAAATAAAAATGAAATATTCGAGTATCACTTGAGAACGGCCGTGTTGTAATTTTTATTGAGTTTATATCAAAATGTACCTACTACCGCCATCTATGTTATGGAATGTGTGAATGTGAAGCTTTTGTGTCACAAAGATGTTATGCGATGATACTACATTTTGAGGGTCGAAACATAATAAAGTTAGTCTTCACTCAGTAACCGACGCGTTTACTTTAGATTATGGGCAATCCCAGATTTTTCTCAAGCTATTTCTTTGATACGGTCGTGTTGTGCAAGATGACAATTCAAACACACCGATTTGGCTATTATCGTTTTAAAATGTTCATTATAGTCTGAATTAGGTTTTACGGAAAGAAAAATTTGAAAAGATTCCCGGAAAATGTTCAAATTCGGGAAAAACCGATTGTCCTTTTTTCTATGGGGTTTTTATCAATTTTATTGTTTGGACTGACCAACGTCTGTCAGGTCAGCTAGTTCTTTGTACATGTAGGTACGGCGTTATGTTAAATTTTCTCCTTTACATAGCCCATCTTAACACGTTACATTTCAGTCTTCTCTCATTAACCAAAAGAAAAATCTAACGATGAGAAGACAGTAAGTTCCTACTTAAGCACCGACAACATATATGTATGTACACACGGCTTGTATAGGATTCCCTACAATGAGAGGTCAGCTTATACTGGAAATGTATAGCTTGATATGTAGGCGTGTGTAGAAAGAATAAGTAGAACGAAAGGATAAAATAAACGAAAGAATAAGTAGGTAGGTACCTACCACTACAGATAGGTGTAAGTACAACAGTCTCAAACATCGCAGAGAATTAGGTTTACGAGACATTATTAGAATAAAACAGAATACATAAGATACCTAAATCTCTTCTTCTTCTTTTTTTCTTTAGGTTTTTCTTTGGAATGCGCTCCCTCTGAATATCAGGATGGTAACCAGCCGGTTATCTATTAAAGTTAAGGCACGTGAACATATTCGTCAGAAGTTGGCAGAATCATCCCAGCGCTGATTTGCTGGAGTAGTTTTCTCTACCGATTTTTATTTCTCCTGACAAAGTTTATATTGTATGTATCCATGTATTGTTATTTATTCTTATATTTTATAGTTATTTCCGAGCTATCTATCTCGTATGTTGCATCTGCCATGTTTTGTCTCTACATCACTCTAAGGTGCCAAGGTAAGGTAAGAAAATGCCTCAGGCATTAGTCTGCCTTTGTACAATATTTTTTTTACTTGTGCATAAAGTTTTAATAAATAAATAATTGACTGCTGAAACTCTACTTGATATTTAACACGCGTTTGGTGGCAAAATTAAGTGTCATACCGCAATCATCTGGCATTTGATCTTAGAATATCGATGCGATGAAAACTGGCGATTGCAAACTTGCACTATGCATTGTAGCTAATTTACCATTACTTTTATTATTTCATCACTCAATAGTTTACAAATTTTAAACTCGCTTCTAATGTAAGGGACATTAGATGCGAGTTTAAAATTTGTCAAATTACTTCATTAAATTTTTCTAAAAAAAAACGATATCTTCGAACTGTTATTGCTTGTCAATTCAACTGTTTGCAGAGCCATTTCTACTTTAATTACTGAAAATAACTCACACACAGCGATAGGTAAAACATAATTTTAGTAAAGGACTAGCGTATAATACACACGTGCTATTCTGACTATTTTATAATTTCTCCATTCACAACCATATCAAATGGTTGCAGGACTGCCGATAACGTACAATTTTTTTTTGTTTCCTTTGTTCTCTCTTATGATTTCATGTTTACGGTAGATGTTTATCATCCTGAAGATGGATGGGAAAAATATACTTATTGAAAATACTAATAAAGCAAGGATTCTAAGGCAAATCATCATCCTACTCTAGCCGTTTGACCAACGTAGTCAGATGAATGCCTAGCGTAACTGCGTCGTAACCGCATAGTAATCATTTCCATACGGGGCGTATAGAAGCTGCGTCGGGGCCGCGTAGTAACCGCTTTTGTAGACGATGGGTAGCAGCTGTGTCGTAGCCGCGTAGTAGCCGCATTCACAAAGGGCGCGTAGAGGCTGCGTCGTAGGCGTGTAGTAGTCACTTCTGTAGAGGGCGCGTAGAGGCTGCGTCGTAGCCGCGTAGTAGTCGCTTCTGTAGAGGGCGCGTAGAGGCTGCGTCGGGGCCGCGTAGTAACCGCTTCTGTAGAGGACACGTAGCAGCTGTGTTGTAGCCGCGTAGTAGCCGCATTCGCGGAGGGCGCGTAGAAGCTGCGTCGTAGCCGCGTAGTAGTCGCATCTGTAGAGGGCGCGTAGAAGCTGCTTCGTAGCCGCGTAGTAGTCAAATGCGTAGAGGCCGCGTAGGCGTAACGCTTATGTCGCAAAAACGTTTATAGCCTGCGCTAGCGTCTCGAAGACTCCGCGCAAAGTCGCGCGTAAATTTTTGATATTAATATGACTACCAAATTGCTTCCAACGAGAAAAATTCGGCACTATTTCGACGTTATGAAGCTAAGAAGCCTCGTAGTTCCTTTACGTAGCCAGCAATACACGATGCATAGTGAAATGAGACGCGAGGCCTGCTTAGATACACATCTAAGCAGGCCTCGTGTCTATAAAATCACCTCATCTCACCATGCATACAGATGCATGGTACAGCAACAGACGGGTGTTGCTGTGAATAATCCCGACAGGTACAAAATATTATCATACAAAGTAAAAACAAGTACACGTGTGAATCGTGTCTGTCCACTGCAATGTAAAAGCTAACTACGACTACGTATTTCATGTCATCTCTATAAGAGAAGAAATACAAAAAAATGCAAGGTCAAGTGGGATTATGTCAAATAGCTAATAATCACGTGACGCGTTCCAATCTGCGGTTTTATAATTTCTAACATGGCGATACTGTCGTGGAAGTCCACGTCAATTTCACGGCAACACGATAACACAGAGAAGTAAAATCTATCAAAATCAAAATATTTTATTTCACATAACCCTACAAGGGCACTTATGAAAAGTCAGAAGCTAGGTGCACGGTTCCAATTGGTCGTTTCCTATGGAGAAGAACCGGCAAGAAACTCCACGGTTACTCTTTTAAAAATAATTGGCTTTTACAATGTTTTCAAATTACAGTGTTATTAAGCATGGGAGGACAGTGTAGGCCTGTCAACAAGTACCAGGTACTTAATAAAATAGAAAATGGTCTACAAATCTACAGTCTATATAGCCTACAACGTTCTCACATTCACAAAATATAAAAGAATATATTTAAAAGTCAAGATACGAGTATATAATGTAAAATAATGAAAATATTATGTTCTGGAAGCATGTAAAAAACAATAACATAAATTAGATTAAAGTAATTTGGGAGCAGTTAATAGACATTTACATAAATAGTTACTGAGGTACCAGGGAAGCCACATGACTGTGCAGAAGGAATGAGCGCCAAACTTCCCTGTCTTCAACGTAGTCTTTAATATTATAATATGCTTTTTTAACAAGGACACGTTTGATGTGGGTTTTGAACTTTCCACCGCTAAGTTCTATAACCGACTTTGGCAACTTGTTATAAAAGCGGATACTGTTTATAAGAAATGACTTGCTTGTTTGTTTGTATGGAAATATACATATATTATGCACGCTTTTAAATTTCCGTCTACGATAACATTATAACGTATTTCCATACATTTTATGGGCGTGGACGGGGACGTCTACGATAATATCATGAAATTATAAAAGCGCACATTGAAAACAAACTCAGACCGACAGTCAATTATCGCGTTGACTTTTCACCGCCTTACCGCGTGTGGTCTCAACGATCGAGTGTCTAAAATTAATAGGGTTGCCTCCGACACATAACAATGAGTCGAGGTCGTTTCATTGATGATCTTAATAAACCGTGTCAATCTTATTTAAAGCTATGCGTCGGAATTAGCTCGTCCGCCCGTCATTCATGACTCCTGCTAATTGTTACTTCATAGTTTTGTTTACAAGACTAATGAATTGCGATGTGATTGTGATAATTAACATAATATGCGGTGTCAATCATTGATGTCACAATGTTAATAGATTAATTAATTACAATAGTTTCTTAATTGTAGCTGTGACGTGTTTTGTAGATGGAAACCTTTTTTAAATTGTTCAACCAAAGAAGTAGAAAGTGCATGCAATCTATAGAACCGCATAAGGTGCACAGCTTCATAATTTAGGTACATGACACGTTTCGACAACCCTACACTTATTAAAATAAGTATATAATATTATGCACATACAATGCACACATCTGACTCTCAATGCTTACGTAGAGTGAAGACATCATGATCATAACAAAAATTATTTCTTCATTTGTTTTACTAGGTTATACAGGTGGCGCAAAATTAATCACCCTATCGAAAGATGTTATAATTTTTGCAAATGGCGTTGTACGTCAATCATATTTCACGTTTGTGAACTAGACAGCTGTAGTATACAAACAGACAAGCAATGGAGCGCTATACACATACCCAGCACGAGCCACAATGGATATTGTGGAGGAAGCGTTTCCTGGTCGCGTAATCTCCCATTTTGGCGATTTGGCATGGTCAACAAGATCGCCCGATTTAACCATCCCAGACTTCTTTCTTTGGGGCTACTTGAAGTCGTGGGTTTATGCCAACAATCCTCAGACAATTGCAGCCCTTAAGGAGAATATTCGACAGGAATGCGAACAGTTATCACGGGAAATCTTGCGGAAAGTCATTGAAAATGCGATAAAACGGGCACAGATTCGGAAAAACGGATATCATATTTTCCACTTAACAGAAAAAATTGTAAAGGTCTAAATAAAGATTTCCATCACTCAAAATATTTTTTTTTTTATTTAGTAAAAAAGTTATTCAAAAACAAAATTGGATGATTAATTTTGCACCACCTTGTACCTATTGTAAATCCGTAGGTACTATTTACGTACAATTTGATGCATATCTGCAAGTTATGAATAAATAAATAAGTCTAGACTGGATGCTGAGTCGCGAAAAATCACTCATAAAACATTTTCGTCATAGAAAGAAACCGATCTATTTTTGTTGCTTTCCCGAATTAATTTAAAAATATATACACGCTGCTTTTTTTGGCTAGGGAGCTACCACGATGGTGTTCTACTCATCATTATGAACAACTTTTACTATGGGACCAAACCTGAAATCGCGAAAAAAAATCTACTGTTCCCTACATTTGTGTTCGCATAGCTCATCAAAATGTAGAGAACAGCTGATTTTTTTCGCGATTTCAGGTTTGGTCCCATAGTAAAAGTTGTTCATAATGAGTGTACATTACTATCGTGCCAGCTCCCTAGCCAATAAAAAAGCAGCGTGTATAAAACCAGCCTATTATTGTCCCACTGCTGGGCAAAGGCCTCGTCTCATCGTCGTTGATACTGCAAAATGTCATAATTATGTTAAAAATATTGAAATTCGGTTTTTTTTTATTATTATTTAATCCTAAGATTACGATTTTGGATACTTTTGCATCAAAAACCGCATTTAAATATTTTTTGACATATGACTTTTTGCAGTACCAACGACGTCATACTCGTGCGTTCTCTGCACGAGTATTGATCACCAAGCTTGCACAAGACTGGTTGGTGATTTCAGACATATGTTTCCTCACAATGATTGTCTTCACCCCTGTCGGTAACGTCCATGATAAACACAGGAAGTACTTATGCATTGAAAAAGTCACATTGGCATTGGTCCCGGATGAAACCCCCAAACTCGTGCATGAGAAGCCAGGCCTTTTACCACTGGGCCATCACAACATTTAAAAATATATAGCAGAAACACAAACTATCATTAGTTTTCTTAAAAAATATTCGGTAAAAAAATGCGGCTAACAATTTACGTCTGTAAGAAAATTTTGGTTGCTGTGACCACATTTTTGTGTACCGAAACGGTACTTTGACCGTTCTGTAATTTGTCAATTATCATTGTGAAACGGAAGACGAGAGTGGAGCGTCGTTTCCACTTGAGCAGTGCCAGATTATCAGATAAGCACGTGCTATAGGCCTCCTGTTTCTAGGAGGCCTTCTAGGGTTACCATACTTAGGTACTTGTGATGATTTTTAGAAAGAATAAAAGGTAGGTAAAAGTACCTCATTGTTTGAAATCTTGGAGCATCTTGCTTCAAGCACAAAACGTCATGTTACTAAAAGAAAAAATAGTTTTACAGATGGGATTAGGCGTTAGATTTTAGATTTGCAAAATTAGGAAAATGTGATAGATTAAGAGGAATGAAAAAAGAAAAAGAAAGAAAAGCAAAATATTATATTTGGGACACGCACAGGAAATACAACAATAAAAAGAACAAAGCACTGTGGTCCATAGCATTCAGATCTACCGAATTTCATCTTCTACTGGCTTCTACTAAAGTGCAATTAAAAGAGTAACGAAGAAGTCAAACAGTTTGAAATGGTCAGTTAGCTGCCTAGTTCACTAGCAGCGGAATTCTGACATACCTTATTGATGGAGAACATAATTACAAAGACAGGCATAAAGTAATCATTTGTTTAAATCACACTAAGCATTGTATTGTACGTCATTGCGCTGTGAGAATTCATCTCAAAGTGCGTTGCCCCTGGCGACCGGCGGCGTCGTCGCCGGCGCAGCACACGATATAAAGCTAGGCACTCGAATTCTGTCGCAAGTAGCCAGTGTCATATTTCCTCTTTATTCAATTTCCCTACGTCCGCGCAAGACTGACATGTCCGGTTTGCGGGACAGCGTGGGCATTAACCGACTTACCTATGAATTCGTTTGGCGGTTTGACCCGAGCACGTGCTGACCTAAATATGTCGGAATACTTTAATTCATTGTTCATGAATCTTTTTATTTTTTATTGAGAGTGAGTTTAAGAGAGTGGGGGAAAAATTGATTGCTTCGTTACAAATAAGTCATTAACGTTTTGTTGCGTTTTTCAATGAGTTTTGTTTTAACCTTCATCAAGGTTCTAGCTAGTCGAAGTCATAGGACAAAAGAGATATAAAATTCGTAGGTCCTATAAAGCAATGTGACAATATTATAATATGCGTTTAATTAATCCATTGAACAGTCAGTATCAGTCATCACGGTCAAACCATAACCATGTATCGATTGCACCTTTCCATAAATTACTCATTGATATTTATATCAATAATACGTGTTATTAAATAGCTACACCTACTACTGCATTTATTTGCCGGTTTTATTGTTATAGCGCCGCAACACTAACGTCAACAAAGCACACGCGAAGCACATTTTGCTTTACATTATTTGTCAGGCGTTTCAAGATAGCACTAAGTAGGTACATTATTCATTAACTAATGAAAATTGAATTCTAGATCATAAATATTATTCGATTTCCAAGTATTTGAATATGATTGTGATACTACAACCTGCATAATTATATTAATTAACTCCAGACTGATATTAAACTAATCATAGATAAATAACTGCACGAGTAGGTATCTATAAGCAAATTCCAAATTAAACCGGTGTTTTTAACACAAAACCTGCCTAAAATTGAGACATCTGGCTCCTAGGAAAGTTCCGGTTTCTACTGAAACCGGAACTTATTATGCCCGAAAACGAAAAATTAAGCGAATTGAAAGAGCAAACTGTACTTTGTAGACACGTTGTGTATGTGATTTTTTGCCAAGGTGTCATAATAATACTTCCAAAGTCAACGGAACTTCAAGATAAATAACTTGCTTAATTTCTTTTATCGTGTTGGTTGGAGTCTGCTTTTAGTTTCAACATGGGAGTTATTTAAATAGTCATGCGGTTTTGGTTTATTTAGTTACCTACGCTGGTAAGTCACTGTCACAGAAATGTCACTGTGTACCTAATTATTTGTCATCCATTCGGGACTGGGCGTCGTCGGCAAGATTGCTAAACAAGGACACAATAAGTATGATACTTTCCTACTTAGGCTAGCAGATACCGCTCTACGCTTCAACACACCCACTCTAAATCGTCTAAGCAAAACAAAGCAATAATGGTGTTTATTACATGCACATAAGAGTTTAATAGACAATGTCGTTAAAGACAATTCTTAACAAAGTAACATAAAGAACAAAGATTTAATATCAATTCTTAGTTTACAGGCCAATAACTCGGCAACAATGTTACTTGAAAACTTAAGACTAAGATAGAAAACAGGGTTCCCTTTGTGCGCCGGCGCCGTATTGTCGAATGACCTAGCTACTGCCACATAAGGAACCGAACAGACAATCGCCACGGAACACAATTCCTTCCTTTTGGTTTGATATTCATTTTATCATACAATTGCTAAATAAGGTAGTTAAAAATTCAAATCGACTTCGTAATACCTAATTTGCAGGAACAGGATTAGAATGAATTATGAATAAAATAACCTGTGATTAATATCTAAACCAAGCGCATATTGTTTTATTAGCCTAATAAAGGAGAAAGAAGAAACCTAAGAAGAAAGAAGGAAGATACTTAATAGTATTAGGTATCTTCCTTCAGGAAAACAAAACATCACAATAATAGGTGAATTAATTTTATTCGAAAATAGTTCATTATTAAGCATAGACCCTCAACTGTCATAATATGAGACATAACTATTATTACCGACCAATAGCCGGTCAATCAACAGCTGAGGGGGATAAGCAAAGCTACAAAGCAAATAAGCAAGCAACTGACTATGTTATAGATCCTACACATTTCACAATACCTTACAGATTCATACTAGTAAATGATCTAGAAATCTATTTGGATATCAATTTGAAGAACCACTGTCTCTAGCAATAAGTTTCCCGAACGAAATTCCTTGGGATCAAGACAATCCGCTTGTTTATGCGCCCTAAATACCAATGTCGAAATAGTTTTATAACAGTTTATTTTTATAACTAGCCGTCGCTTCTAACAAACTTATATGAATGTAGGTTCACACTTTTATGTTCCGAGTTAAACTACGGTTGAGGAGCGGTTCCGTCATATTACAGTCGTCATGAAAATTCATCAATTTCACCAGTATTTGATACATACCAAGGTGTCAAAAAATGCTCTGTATTTGGGTTGCCGAAGTAAAGAAAGCGGTTCCGTCATCTAAAGGCTGCAAAATGACGACTCTCATGAAAACCTATAATTTTCCCCGCGATTTTTTGACATTACAGTGTAAAGAGAAATGTAATACTCATATCAGTCCATAAGTACATACATGCCCGTTAGTTATGTACTGAACACAAACCGAAACAAGAATTAAGAATCATGATAATCACATCACCCCGATTAGCATACGGGTTGATTGCAGATTAGCATATTTATTAGTCACTATGATCATTCGTAAATAGTAATAGGTACTACAAAAAAATGCAAATAGATAAAATTTTATTCTACTACTATGTAAGTAGGTATTTTCAAATTAAACCCCATGACGCAACGTCTTAACATAGAGGTGAATTTCGAGGATTTGTCATGAATCAAGAGTGGGTAAGTATTATGAATGGAACCTAACACAATATATTAAAAGTTAGGCACATAAAAACTTTTTGCAAAAAATCAACCGAGTTCCAAAAAAAAAAAACACTACAGAGTGAAGAATAACTTTAATTTCGGAAGTCGGTGTCTTTGGATCTATATTTTAGTTTTTTACCACCGACTTTCGAAATTAAAGTTATTTTTTACTTTGTGTTTTTTTTTGGAAGTCGGTTGTTCTTTTTTTTGTTCAAAAAGTTTTTATTTTACACTTTTTAGTTGTGGTACCTACCCCTCATAAAGTCCTCTACTTGCAGCGTAAATAACAATGACAGGAAATTATTATAACATCATCAATATCCACTAAGTGGAAAAAATACGTACCTATTACAGAAGCTAACTCAAAAACCACTTATCAGAACTTGACCAAATTTATATGGAACCAATCTGGAAGTATATCCTTGCAAATAAAAAATATTTTTTCAAATCGGTTTATAAATGACGGAGGTCTCAGATAACAAACATTTTTTTTTTTAAATACAACCGAATTGAGCACCTCCTTCTTTTTTAAAGTCAGTTAAAAACAATTTTAAACTGTGACGTAGTCAGTCACCAACGTTAATCAAAACCTATTACTATTAAAGACGTTTATTATTTGGCATTAAATGCAGGAGAACTATAACTTTAGATATCGTGTATCGTGGGTACTCGTAGGTATTGGCCCTTCATGAGCGAAAAATTTATTTTTAAAAATCTTGTTATCCTGCACCGTTCTGTGGGAAAAAAATTCAATCTGCCTGTGCAGCTGCAGTCTTTCTTTTGAATTAGATGCATTGGAAAAGCTATAAACCTGGGTCCCAATTAGTTCTATTACTACTTAAGAGTAAATAATTTTCAGTAAACGTAATATGATTTGCAAACATTATATACCTATGATTTGAGTGTATTTTTAGTGTAATTATGTTGCAACTGCAGCCTTTTTTTTGTGGATGGGAAATCATCAAATGACTTCTCCCGCTGTGGCCAGAGCGGGAGGGCGTGTCAGACTTTTACTGACTAAAACCCACCCGTGTTCCTTCTGTTGCTTGATCCCACAACCCTGGCTGGCATCGGCCCTAGCGGACCCCTTCAATGGTGCTGACATCTCTTTGAGGCGCGCGTGGAACACAACGCGCCGTCGACTCGGGCCTGGTCCTTACCGTACGGCGAGCTACCCATTGCTCTCCGTCCGCAAGCCCGCGCCTACGGTGGCCGGGAATCGGCTGTCAATTCCCGACGCCCAGGGCGTCTCCTGCGGCGACTGCAACTGCAGCCTGCGATTTTATTTTTGCTACTAACTGTCACTACGCACATTAACAAGAATACTTATGACTGATCTATTCAATGTCATTCGATAAAGATTAAGATATTACCTGGAAGGCATTTGACTAAACTGTCGTAATTCAGTTTAATCTTGTGAACAATGTCGTACGTTCTTGCATATTACTAACCATACAAACACCGTTCGTTTTAACCTCAAACTTGAGTAACACCATGAATCATGCGATAGTGATACCGCAGCGATGTGTTCACAGGATAACAACCATTTTGTATTTCAGGTAAGCCTAAAAGTTCAGTATAATATGGTGAGTTCACATTTCGATATACTTGCTAGTACTGTGACTCAAATACTTAGAAGCATGCAAAATCGTCACAAAGCAAACAGGTAAAAGATGCAATTTGTGAGTAAACAAGTCACCAGTTATTTCCATATTAGATCATGATTTACAAAGCGCGTCGGCGGCAGAAAGTGTATAACTATACAAGCATAGTTTGATAGATATAAATGTAGCTTTTCCCACGACAATGGGTGCCAATTTAAAAGCGGGCGCATATTCTAGAAATAGACCGAGAAGTGGGCAGTACATGGTTTTAAAACAAACCAATCATACACGAACGCGAAAATAATAGTTCAAGTACAGGAAGAGTAATTCAGATCAAAACAATGTTGTTATTGGTTTAACTTTGGTTCAAAACAAGATACCTACAAAGTTGTTGGCAATAGCACTCATTAATAACACACCAAAGAAAATAGATATTAAAGTCTTGACTCCGACTGTAAGCACATCAATCGCTTAAATCTACATCAATTAAAATGATTTAATAAGACCAGCACCCGAATTGCGTAACACTTACAGTAGAAATTGGTTTAATTTTGACAATTCAACAACATTCATTGCGTTGTTTACGTTGTTGAGCAGACAAATTTTTCGAACATATGAAGCAATGGATTAGCAATTTGCTGCAAAATCATTCAAATTGTGATTGACAGTGTGTTACGCAATTAGAGTGCTGATAGTAGTTATTGTAATTTTATTGACTACATTGGAGTAGACAAAGCATTCTACACCCGTTGATACATAACTATGTATGTTCAAACCTTGACATCATAAAGTTAAGTTACCTACCTAATGGTAATAAATAAGCTTGAATGAACGACTAGCCATTTACGATCGTTTATAAAAGAAAGAGAACAATGACACACCCATATTTTACGCAACGACATAATTTCATTACGTTCATGAATGAGCTCGATCACTTGACGGCAACTTTCGTAGTGAGGACTAATGAAATCATCGTGTCAGTGATTCATTTAAACAGCTCCAAAGGAATTTAGTAATTATATGTGTTATACATTTTGAACGACACTCTAAAATTTGCATTCTGAATATTAATATGATGATGTCATAAATATGTGTGGTAAAGACAAAAGGATATATTTAAACTATGGTAGATATCACAAGAATTTTATCTTGACGGCTTGTAAATGCCTAGGTATATGTGCTTACATAAATATACAAAATAGATAGATAATACCTTTTGTCATGTCATTTAACGATATTTGTTATGTCTGATGAACCCAAGACATGTGACAATGTATTTGTGTATTTATTCATTTGTAATATATCTACATATACAAATAAATAAAATTGTAGTATTTGTTTGTAATCTCAAAATAACAACTTTTTACTAAATGCATATGAAAATATATACGATACTTATAACGAAAAAGCAATTGTGTGTCTGTCTGTCTGTTTGTTCCGGCTAATCTCCGAAACAGTTGGACCGATTTTGACGGGACTTTCACTGGCTGACTGATGTTATAAGGAGTAACTTAGGCTATTTTATTTTTAGAAAAATAATTAAGGTTCCGCACATTAAATAAATAAAACCCATGAAATTGTGAACAAAATCCAATTCAAATAGAGAAGTATTGACATCCACGCGGGCGAAGCCGCGGGCAACAGCTAGTCGATATATAAAATTAATAGACAACACTGCAGGGGCGTAGCCTTCTTACAACCCGATTCCTATCGGCTTCCCTTCGGAACAACCACTCTTCTTAATGTCTATTATTGCCAAATAATATGGAACACCTGTGTGTGTAACTGTGCATCACATCACATCACAATTCATAATTATATTTAATACCAGTTTAATATATCATAAGATTAAAAACCTACAGTTTTTTGTCTGAGTTTATGAGAACTGAACAATTTTATCTTCGGCTTCCCTCTAATGATAATAATTCTAGCTGCGCTACTGCAACACTGCTTCTTGTTGGTCTAGTGGTCGCAATCGCTACTGCTGTGCATGAGTAAAATGTTATCGGGTTTTATCCAGACTCCGGGCTGCTACTGAGAAATTCCAGATAGAAAAACCCAATAACACTGCCCGCTTGATGGCAATAGGCTCGCCCCCTATTAAATTGGACATAAACGTAACTGGCGATATGTGGGTGTACTTAGGTACACCTCTACCCAACCCTTTGGGGAAACAAGGCGTGATGTTATGTTAATAGATAATATTATTAATGACAGACTGAAGACTGTGTGTTGAGACTGTAGAGTTCTTTGTAACATGCTGAAAGTATTATTTTCATATATTACATTATAAAGTCCATACTTACCTACCTATACTGATTGCCGTTTCGTTCAATTTTCCAGGAAGTGCTGTGTTTCCAGTAGGTAGTTATCTAAACTAAAATATTTTATCAAAAAATGTTGTATAGATCTCTATTACGATACCGCCGATAGGTACGCGGAAAAGTTAACTTGCAAACAATTGGTATTTGACTATTGACCGATACGATATTGTTTCTTTATCGTTACATCGGCGGAAAGATAACGACTAAAGATTTTGTATGCCCTACCTATACCTAGTAGGAGAATTTCGCCCTGACTGTTGAAACAGTAACAAGGACAACTTACTATTAATAGTTCACTAAATTGTGATAAAGCGCATTCATAATTAGTTACATTAATTTAAAGTCGCACATTAACACATTGCATAGCCCCGTCCTTATTTTTTTGTGATAAGAAAATAAAGAAAACAGGAAAAGAAAACTAACCTAATAATAAATTGAACGGATATTTTGTATTTGTTGGTTATTTTTTAAGTACGAAGTTCTTACAGCTAAGGTATTTTTTTTTTGCAGCCTGCAGTTTACTGGGGTAAAATAATGATCAAGTTATGGGCACTGAGCTTGAAATTAGTTGATACCGTAAGTCAACCTGAGAAAACGGAAATACGTATTATTTTATACAATTAAAATTCACGTAAACGTCACTCTTGAAAATCATTCGTTATCGTTAGTTTTCAATTACGTACCTACCTATTCAAGATGCGCATGATCAGTCAGTGTTTCTCTTATTTAAGATGAGTTTACTAGGGACTCGCAATTTTATTTATTATTATTAATTCATTTAATTCAGTGAAGACCCATATAAAGGGTCTTTCAACAAGGACGGGTCGATGTTAAAATTGAATAAAACAAGATGTGTGTGAGATATTAACGAAATTTATTTTTTTTTTTTATTTATTTTTTATTTAAAAGGCCCATTTATGCCATTATGGATGGAATATGACATCGTTCAGATATCCGCCGCGGCTTCGTATGGTGGCACGCATCCGAGAGGTCCAATTTTTAATGACTCTGCTGCATAGATCCGGCTGAATCCGAGCGATGGCCTGCGTTATGTTGGCTTTCAGGGCAACGGTCGAATGTGGTTTATTGGCATAGACCTGCGACTTCAGAAAACCCCACAAGAAAAAGTCTAGCGGAGTCAAATCACACGATCTTGGTGGCCAATTCACGTCACCTCTGCGAGAGATAACTCTACCCTCAAACCGTTCAGGCAGAATGTCGATTGTGTCGTTCGCTACCCAGACCCAAGTCCCGACGCAAAATTGTCCAAGTTGAGGTCTGCGAAAGGCCGAGTTCTTGAGCACGGCGAGAAATCGACTGCCTCGGAGTCTCCTGAACACTCTCACGTACAGCGGTGATGTTCTCGGCCGATCTGGCGTTCCTTTGACGTAAAGGTGTTGGTTGGTTGTTTACCGAACCGGTGGTCTCAAATTTAGTCACCAATCGTTGGAGAGTGGACTTTGAAGGGCCACCGCGTCTGCCGTAAAATGGGCGCAATGCGCGCATCGTTTGCACTAACGAACACTCATTTTGATAATAAAGTTTTATCATTTGCACATGCTGCTCAACCGTGTAACTTGCCATGGTGATTTGGCATCACTGACTGCATAATATACAACAGATTTTACAGATCCCACCAAAATAGTATGGCTGCCACAGACTGTCAACATCGACCCGTCCCTATTGGAAAACCCTTTACATACAATAAAATAAAATTTTAAATTTCACAAAATCACAATACTGCCACAGGATTAAAATTAAAATAAAATAACAATGCAATTAAAATAAAATAAACGAAAATTATAAGGTAAAAATTGTCACTGATTTCAAAATTTTAAAATTAAAATTAAATAAAAATTCATATACAAAAAAAAACAATAGTAAACAAGTCATTATAAATATTATATGTACATATATGTCAAGGTAAATGTCAATGAAAATTAAATGCTCTGTCTATAAATGTCTGTTACAGGATAATATATTTTATATAGTAATTTTTTTTTTAACAAAGACCAGTGTAGAGTTGAAAAAAAACTTAAAATGGACAATGAACGAGGTAGGTACAATAAAACCATAATATTCTAATTTATCCTTGAGTAGTACGTGGGACGATACTAAATTTAAACAATTAATAACTTTACGTCGACTCTATTGGGATGTCCTGTCCAACGATACGGTCGACAAGTTTATTTGCACTAGCGCTTATTGTCCAACGTAGTTTAAAGACGCCGTGCACAAGTGTGTCGGATTACAATCCTGATATGACGGTGTAATAGCAACACAGAATTACTTGTGTTCCCAATTGGAAAACGACTGCTGTTATGTTTACGTACAATTTAGGCTTTAAGTTGACGCCTACAATTCGCTAAGGACGCTATAGCAATGTCAAACAAAATTATTCAATTTAGAATTGTAACCTCGGCTATTCTTTATGGGGTACAGCTCCGACCGACTTAAGTGAATTTTAAAGAATTTGTTTCTTCAGATACCTATACTACTAGGAAAATGAAAAAAATACAAACCTACTTATCTATCATAGATTGAACCTATTTTCGACTGTAAAAAAAAATCACTTGTTTACGAATATAATAAATAACAAAACTTATTCATCGCTACAGTCCCATGCTTATTTATAGGTAGGTACGCAGTCGCCTTGCCCAAACTATTCATTACTCTCAATATTCAATTAGCCGTTCTCAAACACAGCTGTGTTAGTCAATGAGATATCGGCGTGGAACCGTTCGGGTTGCTTTGGTTAAATCTGCCTATGTTTACTAATAAAGTTATACTAGAGTTATTGTATAGACTATATTTTGATTTAGTACACCTTTCATACTATAAAAATATTTTGACAACTGTTAGGCGAAGTGGACTTTGTTACAACATAGAGCCCTGGGGATATTCCATGTGAGATTTATACATCAAGTTTTCACTATTTCGATCCGGTTCCGATCTGCATTCGTGTGAACGCATTCACCTATGCTATATCGAACTTTGCCCATCCAAACGCTGAGGAATGAAGTAATTTTGAATTACTTAGGTTTTAGGTACTTTAACTGTTCCTATCTTATTGGTTATTATGAATGTAATTTTCATCATGTAATATTTTTTTTGTGCAATAATTTAGGTACATGTAAGGGGATCCCTTCTTTTCGCATAATATTCTTTTTCCTAATATACTTTGGCATCACGATTTTGGTATAATTTGTTTGGCCATAATAATACTTTGCCATATTTTTTTGGCATACAGTTTATTTTGGCATAATTATCTTGAAGGCTACTTTGTTTTGGCATAAATTTAATTCGCATAACGTTACTAGGCCTAATGCCTGATGATTTTTATTTTAGGTGTATATTTTTAGCAATTGCTTGTAAATATGCAAGTTTCGAAGTATATTCATCTTTTTTACTAATAATGGAAATTGTGGTGGTGAACTTGTAGTGCCCCATAAGTTTCTGTAACAATTAAATAATATTGTTGGTTACAAATTCAATATGTTGTGCTACAAAAGTTAGTGACAGAACCGAATCGCTGCAAAACCGACTCCACGTAGTCTTGTCTGCCCTACCCCTAGAGTGTAATTTAAAATCGCGTATCTGAGGATCAGGCGGCTGAGGCTGGCCAGCACGCCGAAGCTGCGGTAGTGAGCGAAAGCCGTCTGCGACGATTAACACGCGTGGGGCCGCCGGAGGCCTGCAGCACCGGAGCCGTGACAGAAACCATGCCTGCTGCATGTTGCAAAGTTATGCTTTAGAATGTTATGCTTAATCATTATTATGATTTGAGAAATTATGCGTAAGCTGTTATGCGTAAATAATATTATGCGAAAATATAATTAGGACAAACAAAAGTATGCCAAGTCATATTAGGTCTTAAAATTTTATGCAAATGGATAGGGAACCACATCTAAGATCCTCTTTATTGGCAGTGAATCTAAAGTAGGTCTAGTCCTGCGCGTGCTAAAATTGTGCCGAGTATCAAATTAAGTTTCAAGTCTTACGTGTGAAGTTTTGAACGTGTCTAAATTAATGAATACGTTCTGCATCGAACAAAGTTTCATAATTGTCAGCATGTAATGTTTTTGTTGTAAAGTTGAATCGTCAAAGTAATTCAATATTCCATACCTACACCTGCGAAGATGTCGACTAAGTGAGGGCGAAGTTCTGTTATTGTTTCCTACATAAACTGCTTGGCTCGTTTGTATTATTAAAAATATTAATCACGCTTTTCTTGAAAAAAAAAAAATAACGCGAGTTACGCATTTAAACAGTAAACTTTGGAGTTATTGGAACTGGTACCTAATCCTGTTTTGCCAGAACACAATGACTAGTCTTTTACCGAATCATTCTAATATTTTACTGTTTGATACATGATAAATTTATTGTAGATAGTCTAGATAGTAGGTAGGTACCTAATATACGACTATCTGTATGGTGATAAGTCCAACTATACTGCTTTGTAAATTTAAATGAGGATACCCTAAACTAGTCAGGCATGGTTGTTGATTAGCTATTGAGTGATATGTTAGATACCTACAGTATACCTACGACAAGTGTGTATTTAAATTAACAAAAACTTGCTTGCCTTGTCTAAAAAATGTTATCCGAAGAAGACAAAGTTTTGGGCCGATTTAAACCAAGAGTACCTGCCAAATTAATCAAGATTTACGGTAATTTATCCCTTTTCATTGATTCTGTAAACATTTTCATAGGTGGTTGTAGTTACTCTCCTTGTGGAGATAGCTCGTAAGATGTGGTGATTAGTCGGCATCGGCACTTCCCGTAACGACACCGAACACCATCTGTGTTGACATTAGAGGCACGTGCTTTACAGATAACACTTTAACTGTCAGCACTAAGTGCGTTCACAATCTAAACTCACGTGTTTTTTAACCATTCACATTACAGACATTAACACTTGAAAAGAATTTGAGAAACGAGCAACTTTTTCTAAAAGAATTTTCACGAGTAGGTACTTGATTTTCCTAATCATTGCTTATTTTTAAGAAAATTGTTTTCCGGACTTTTTTAAATTATTTTGAAGATAGAACAGCATCTAAGTGTACCAAAATAACAACTGTACCGATCACAGGGTTCATTTTATCATAGATAATTCAAGTTCAGTGTAAGATGTTATGTTAAGACTTCAATTTTCAAATAAACATAACATAACATCACGCCTTGTTTCCCCGAAAGGTTAGACCACAGATTACTGAATAGTTACTACGTAAGTTAGACAGAGGTGTACATAATAGTACACCCACATTTTGCCAGTTATGTTTAAGTCCCATGTAATAGGGGGCGAGCCTATTGCCATCTACCGGGCACAAATTTCAAATAATTAATTCTATTAACCTATTGCCACCTGACGTAATTTTATGGCAGAAATTATAGCAACTATGATTACAATGTTACTTAGTTTACCTAAAGATTATATTTTCTGTTGTTTCCCACGCGCCTCCAAGACTAAATAAATGTCCTCATTACGGTATCTGATTTCCCATACGTAAGCGATACCATGTAAGCTTATGTTGCTAACATTTTTGCGTGAGATTGCGTATCGCCCAGAGAAAATTTCGCAGTCTTCGGTATACCAGGGGCGAAGCCTTCGTACAACCCGATTCCTATCGGCTTCCCTTCGGAACAACTACTCTTCTTAAGGGAAAGCGCTAAGGTAGCCCGCGAAATTCAAATTTTCTTAAATTCAAATTTTTCAGCTCAGTGTCTGGGTGTATGTTAATTAAAGTATGATTCGCGAGCATAACAAATATGTATTTACAGAATTTAATCATTAGACAACACAATACAACAATACAATACAACAACACACAATACAATACAATACAATACAACACAATAATAATACAATTAATTATATAATACAATTCATTAAGTTAGTATAATCCTGAAATGTTAATATTTCATGAAATAGTTATACAATAGAATTGCTTGGTCTTAGATACTTGTATTGATGACTTTAATAATTATAATTCTGTAAATATATATTTTTAACAGTCGCGAATAATATTTTAATCAACATACAACCTAATACTGACCTGCAAATTGCAAAAACCGTAAGAAAAATTGAATTTCGCGGGCTACCCTGGCGCATTCACCTTAATGTCTACTATTGCCAAATAATATGGTACACCTGTGTGTGTAACTGTGTATCACATCACATTACACAATTATATTTAATACCAGTTTAATACATCATAAGATTAAAAACCTACAGTTTTTTGTCTGAGTTTATGAGAACTGAACGATTTTTCTTCGCCTTCCCTCTAATGATGATTGTATCTGCGCCACTGCGGTATACATGCCTGCAATTAAAGCATAGGTATAGAGGTTTGTATTATTAATGTAATTAGTATTAATGCGTACTATTTAAATATAAGAACATAATTTTTCGGTAAGGTAAAACGTGACAGTTTGCATGAACTCTATACCCATGTACACGTCAACTGTTCGTCACAAAACTATGGAAAATACGGAGTACCGCGCAGGAAAGTACTTGGTTGGGTTACATACGATACCCTCTCTCAGATTGTATTATGTATAACGGCCGAACCCAATAACCTATCTATCACCAGTTTTGGTATACTGGAGATGGAAAAACCTATCTATCGTTTTAACGTCCCAATAATCTATAAGAGATTGTGGAATCTTACCGCCCTGACATAAGGACAGATAGAATATTATACTATCTACCATCAATAGCGATCTGTCTTTTACTGAAAATAGGTTATTGGGTTCGGCCGTTAGTAATGATGGCAACTGTAGTTTATGTAGTTAATTCAAATAAGCATTCGAAACACAACAGCTGCCCACACTGGTCGATAGTGCTTATTAAAATCTATCATTATTTAAGTTAATCTGAGTAAGCAGCTATAGTTGTTCCGGATGGACAACTTTACTGTCTTTGTGCACTTTGTGCTGCATCTCAACAGCAACGTGACTCCTAACGTAAACAACGTCGTAAGGCAAATGGCGCCGCGCGTGTAATAGTGTGACTACCCGCTTGCCGTGTAATGTTACAAACACCGTTACTGCCTTAGAAATAACATCCATAAACCGGTCATCGTTTCGTAAGTCGTAAATTATGAAATTATAGCAACTAGACAAGAGTTATTAAATTATTGTTCAGTTAGGTAAGGGACTTGAAACTTTTGAGTAGGTTATAAGTTTAAAATACCTTCTCTCATATACAGGTGCGAGATGCAATGACTAAAGGGTTTTTTCAAAAGGAAAAATATCGAGTTATTCATACACCAAACTACCTACAAAAATGCCTGAATCTCTCACAGTGTCAATGCTGATATAATCACTATACTGATTGCAGCTCTACTTTTCCTGTTAATATTGTTCATTACAGTCAACTCGCCCTAGAGATGAGACCTACACCTGAGATAAACTTCGAGTTTTTCCGAAGCGTGACGATTTATTTAGAATTTTGACTAAAGTCATCTTTTGAAAATCTGTTGCTCCATCCATAACAAAAAATCAAAGCTGTATTCAATTGATTCGATACCCAGCCAAATGCCTTGAAAAAATGCCGACTTGATATTCATTGTTCTACTACGTCAGTCATTGAATTACGTGTACTTTTGTGTGTTATGATTAAGTTGCACATTGATGAGTGTCAAAAAGCATGCATAAAATAATGGGACTAGATATTATGACCGGTAGTGCGTTGACCCGACTCGGAAGTGTAGGTACCTGACGTGACTAACGTTTGCATAAATAAAAAACATGCGTGATTAAAATCCAAACAAACTTCGAAGTACTTAATTAATCAAAACATTTCATCTCAACAAAGTTCATCGTTCTGGATCGTCCCAAGATGTTTTTAATATTTGTTTTATTACAGTGGAACTTTAAGTATCCATTACGAAAATAGTGGCAGTTTTTGTCTAGAGATCTTCAAAACAATTTGCTTGACCGTCATTTGTGCTATTGAGCAACAGCAAAGATATCAAGATGGTACTTTTGTTCATAAAAGACAAACATGTTTCATGTCATGTACTACTTTTTATTGCATAAGGCATAGGAGCAGAATTGCAACATGGCAGTATTAAGTCGGTCGAGTAATGATTCGCGCTGATTTTTATGAAATACGCCGTCAGGATTAATTTCTTTGTTTCACTTAGCGACAGAATTAACCGTAGCATTATTTGATGCAGTTGTTCGCAAATGTGCTGCGTGTATTACTACGTGATTTGGGAGGCTTGTGTTAAAGAAGTATTCGTTTCGTGTAACATGAAGTTAAAGAAAACAGTGACGTGTTGTTTGAGAGGGAATTCGTTTTGTATTAAATACAGCACCAAAGTTATACCTCAGGTAATCTTATCTGTTTATCACCTAATACTAATCTTAGGCCTGTATACTAGAACGATAGTCATTTAAATCTAAAAGATCTCTCACTAATCTCTACAAGAGTCTATCTAGTTTTAAATGTCTAAGGGCTGATTTTTCAATCGACAGATAACTTTTACTTAAGAGCGTTGTCACATTTTGCACCTCTCTCGCTCACACAGGACCAAATTTTTAAGAATGTTTAATGAAAAAATGCGTTTTTGAAAAATGTAATCAATGGGCGGTCTACAAAATAATATTAATTTAACAGGTAGTTATCAAAATCACATTTCTATTGTGTTATCTAATAAAATTTTGTAATTAAGTATTATGATCTGTTTTTGAGATAATGTAAATAAATGCCTCAATAAAAATGTGTTTTTAATAATTACCTATTAAATTAATATTATTTTGTAGACCGCCCATTGATTAAATTTTTCAAAAATGCATCTTTTCATTTAACATTAGTAAAAATTTTGTCCCGTGTGAGCGAGAGAGGTGCAAAATGTGACAACCCTCTTAAGGAATAAATATGGCGGCTTGACACATTTTCTATACAAAAGCTGTCAAAACGTCAAACATATTCCCCAGATAAAAGTTATCTGACGATTGAAAACTCAGCCCTTAGTCATGCTTGTGTGTCATTCTAGAATAAGGTGCCAATCTAAAATATTGCTATTTTTGCAACTAAAAATTTACTGACAGAAACAAAAGACAAGTTACTTATTATTCTGCTGTAACCTAATTAGGTAGCTCCTAAAAACATGTTTTGCATATTTCATCCAAAGATATGAGGAATTTTATGTTGCCGATTAGGTACTTTCTGCCCAACAGAACTAAGTACCTAGTTTATTTTTAGGTCATACTCGTGTAGGTACCTACTTCAAACGATAAATAAATGCAATGTTTCACAGTAAACCGTTTTAAGTTTTCTGGTGTTCATTTGGCAACAACAAACGCAGATGTGCTGCGTGGCCTGTGTTGTAATAACAACAGCTAATTAAACACAAATTTTAATCTATTTCAAGTTTCGTTTGCGTCATTCATTGTTAAATCTTTTCAGATTCATGAATGGATCGTCATTATACATATGTTTTCAGGTTGGTATCGCCAAAATATGGTCTAATAAGCAATGTATTCGTTTTCATGTTTCACTCATTTCCTTAAAATGTTTGCAGTCAAATGAAACTTGTAAATGAAGTCTCTACATTGTCGCATGTCGTTATTACAGACACAGTAAACAATTGACTTTGTACATAAGGGATTCAAACGAGACAGAAAGACATAATTGAACATGATGTTTTCTTGTTGTATTGATAGATTCTGAGATCCCAAATCATACCAGCTTTCACAATTTATAGCTATGTGATATTCCATCATCACTTGCCAATCCTATGTGATGTGGCGGTTTGGTGCATGAGACTATGTTACATTATGTTCCAGTCTTGACTATTTCCTCAATACTGATATTTCAGTAGGTATGTTCTTCTCATACAACTTTTAATACCTCTGTAAAACATATATGCAATTACTACTTAATTTCTTGAACACGTGAATAAGTACAGAAAGCTGACTAGCGTTCTCGTTGATGTATTTTCGTCAATAATGGACACAGCAGTCACACTTTCAGTAAAATACATCGTATCTGCAAAATAAATCCAAATGTATCATGTCCCCTTGCACGGACGGCGCCAGTCGGCGGCAGTTGTCTCGCCAGCCGTCGCCCCTCTGATGTGTCACTGCTTTCTATTTCCACACAGGCGCCAATGAGTACCACCTATGATGCCCACCTCATCCTTCATGACAAGGAGGAAGGAGGACAGCTGAAAATAATGTCCCATTATTTTGCTGAACTTTGAACTGTTTCACGATGCGTTATTAATTCCTGTATATTTATTTTTATTTACGAATCGTTCTAAAGATTCTAACTACTTCTCATTCGTCTGTCCTTTACGCCTTTAGCACACCGACGCTTACTACTGCGGTTCCACTGCGAAACGCGATATTTTTCGTACAATTTGACAAGTTATCGCCAGGTTTTCGCTGACCGCAGCGTCGGTGTGTTATAGGCATTAAGATAGTAAAGTGTCCTTTGTCTGTTCGTTCCTGATGCCTCGCACAGCGCCGAAGAACTTAACCAGCGACATAAAACTGCTAAGCAACTAAAGGTAATCAAAGATGTGTGGCAGTGATTTGTTCAAGATTGCAAATTAAGACTGAAATTGCAATATTATTATGTAGAGTTAGAATTTCAGAAACAGCATGATTATTAGTATTTATAAGTATTACCTAGTTAATGTGTGACTGGGTAATATTAGTATGAAGTAATGTTATTCAATTTTTAATTAAACTGAATGTTTAAATTGTAATGTTATTGATTTTAATTTTTAATTTTTTGTTATTTTTTTATAATTTATTGTGTTATGAATGTGTTGGTTTTATAATTTTAATGAACGTGATTTTATTTATTACTTCAAGCACAATGTGAATTGTTCCTGAATAAATTGAATTGAATTGAAATTGAATTGAATTATGGAAAACATTTATTTATTTATTACAAATAAACGTTAGGTAGCGGCACAGGCAACTGAAGGAACACGGATGGGTTTTAGTCAGTAAAAGTCTGACACGCCCTCCCGCTCCGCCCAGAGCGGGAGAAGTCATTTGATGATTTCCCATCCAAAAAAAAAAGATACCTAGTTCTTTTTACCTTTGAAAATTAAACTGTTCAAGATCAAAATCTGGATGGCCGGATATAACCTGTCCAACCTGATGAAGACAAATACCTAAAAGTTATTTGCCAAAAAATCAGGTCAAATGTTACGGTAGGTATAGTTTATAATTATGAATGAATATATTATATACATTCTATTACTTACATAAATATCTCTAATCCGGTTTAACAACACTGTCTACAACATAGATACCTACTATTATTAGGTAGGTACTTACTTTTCATATTAATATTTTGTTTCTATATAATATAAAATCTAAATCCAATTACCAGTGGTATTACCATACAAAGCGTCACTATATACGTACTATAACTACATATTATATGTAACGTATGCCATGCATTATAGTCTATACATACTTATAATTGCCGTAGTTATGTAATATGTAGTGTGAGGCGTGTTATGCTATCGCTCTCTACGCATTAGTTAAACATTAATGTGCGAGTGAGACAAAGAGCAGAGCGGGGGGAGAACATACGTATGAATTGATAAAAGCAACTGGTGAACGCGACGAAAATTCAGTTTGAAAAGAAACAGCGCGCGCCTCTCGTACAACGTGGCTCGTAAACAATCGCGGCGAGGTTAAGATGTGACAGCGATATTGTATGAGTGCTTCAAATAATATTTTAATGTTGTTTTATAGTGTATACGATCGAATTTTGAACAGAGTAGAAGTGTAAGAGACAGACCGTCGCGACGACGACGGTGACGTGGACGCGTCGCGGCCAAGGATTAAAAGTTTATTGCGACGAAAACCAACTCGAACAAAAACTTTCGTGACGATCTTAATGCGTACCATACGATTGTAATCATAAAGTGTTAAGGACTATAGATTCACTCTCACGGCAAAACACGTGATCTTAGAAAATTCTCGAAAACAAAAGAAAAAATACGTTTTCCTCACGTATTAAGTACTCTTTTTGGGTAGTGTTTGCTCGTCCCGGATTTAGTGTTTTTGGCCAAATTATGGTTGTGACGAAAGTCGATAACATGGCCTCATACTCCACATACACGGGAAAACCGAAAATATTCTTTCCGAAGAAGGTAAGACACCACTTTACTTATCAAGCGACTCTTAAGTTAACATTCAACGACATGGTAACAGATAACACAGTGCGATGTAAACAAACAACTTATTGACTTTACAATAATTTTATGCTTATTTAAATAAATTAAAGTCAATGAAGATCAAAAAGATTCGTGTTGTACCTGGGTACCTGTATTTCCAATTTCCAATTAGATGGTATCTTACCATTATCTTTATAGTAGGTATTAAACAATCAGTAGTGATTTCAAGAATGGTTCAAAATCATTTCAATACTAGATAGCCTAAATCCTAACCTAAGCATTCTTACGAGTAATGATTTAGGTCCAATCACCACTAAAACAGTACTTATTTTATATACACTGTGTATTAATGCGAACAAAATTAAATAGCAAACAATTGTAAATGCGGGAAGCAAACAGTTTGGTGATTAGAATTACAAGATGAGAATTATATAAATACCTCTAGTTTCATGTTAGGATTTACATAAACATTGCACAAAATGTTTGTATAAAAAGCTAACTGTTATCTGGACTTATATGTGCACCGGATGTAGATAAATTAAGTACCTATAACAGAAAAATAAAGAAGTTGCTTTATTGCGTAAAGTTCTTTGCATTAGTAGGCAATGAAATTGTTATTTCTTCTGAAGAAGGTTAGACCCCGTAAAGGCTTCTTTTCCCTCTATGAATTAATCCACATGGTTAAAAGAGGCATTATCTAATAAACCACGTAGTTACAATTTCCATGGCAATACAAAGAAATGAACCGTACACACAGATATTTAACATCATGTGAATTAATGATAATGTTTCACGTAACCTATGATTCAGTTAAAGTGTAAGCCGTTCCACTTAGGCGACCTACTTCAGAAATATTCACATTTTAGCCTTGGCTAGATTCCCAGTAATGGCAACAGGCCATTGTGGGATTTGTTGATAGTTTACCACTAAGTATTACTATTCATCACATCAACAATAAGAATGCTAACACTTTACATGAACTCACAGAATTCAAGTCTCTACATTTACATAAAAAAGTAAACATTTGCGCATTTCCTGTTCTAAATTAAGGTTTCCTAATTTTCTCTTCGCTCTTGTTCACACGCAGCATCCGCGTACGTTCGAGATACTGGTTATTACACAAGGTCCCCCTGTGCAATATCGATGACCTACAAATGCACTGAGTCGTCAGATTGAACTCAGAGTCAGTGCTGTTAAGGTCTAAATTCTTCCATCGTGCAAACAGGTCAAAGGGTAAAACCGTTCCCACATCTGGACAAACTTGTGGGACAAATGAATGTAAGCCTTGTTGTTGTAATGACAAGAAATTAAATCGTTATTAAATGTTGTTTCCTTTTATATGACCGCCCTCTCTGATAAGAGTCAACTGCGCATTCACACCAGACCTCAGACTTTATGGTTATATATTAACTGCAGTCTCGCCGTGTATGGCATAAAATTATAATTTATTGCCTTCTATATAGGCCACGATTGTCATTGTCAACTGGAGATAGGAATCAAAGGACGCCATAATAAAAATATTGCAGTTAATTTAACCTGTCTCAGATGTTTCGCGTACGTGTATGCTAGTTTCAAGTTCACCATTACCAATCTGGGGATAGCAAAGACGATTGTTTCTTAAACGGAGGTTACTAATAACAGTAATTAAAAATGTTTAATTCTCGACTTCATATTAACCATGTGATGAATTTATTTACTACGACATAAAGTTTCTCAAAATGCCTATTAATAGTTATTCTTCCAAAAGTAAAGACAGGTAGGTGTAATAGCAATTACCCGTTAATAATTAAATAAAATTTTGGTCATGTAATTAATCCTTTCCAAAATCGGATTTTGAAATAAAAACGGCGGTCGGCTTTAAAGTTTTAAGATGATTCACCTCAGAACAATAAAACCTGTATTGTGTATTTGCAAACATATACATATATGTAGGTACTCACTAAGATTTTTGAATACTTCAAGAATATAATTTTACTCGTCATCGAAGACAAATGTCCGTTATCCATATTTTGTTCCAAAAACATAACATTTTGTTGCACCATATCTGGGTGTTCCGTTGAATGAAGAGTCCCAGTGCATTCCCCGCACCATAATGGGCGTGGACACAATGAAGGGAATGCAGATCGGGATCCGTAAGGGTACAAATATGCGGTAAGGAATGTGCGGACCATCTTCCTGGCTTTTCGTGTTGTTTGTTTTAAGAAGTAGTTATCTCACATGACAACGTCAGTTTTTCGTACAATAACGGGTGCACACGACATATGTTACGGATTTCGTTTTATCACATCGATTTGTCATCGTTGTGTGGGCAGAATAATTGCTTTATAAATGATAATAACAGACGAAGTCTATTTCCAACTAAGTAGTATGTAATGTATTACTTCCTGTGTAAGAAAATGTAATCAGTGTCATTTGTGCGGCAATCGTAATTTTCCGGCAGGTAGTAATTTCTGCTTTGTATGGACAATACAAACATATAAAGTGCTACAATATTAAAATTTACAGGATACAGACTTAAGTACCTATTTAACAAAAGAAGGATGATAGTTTCGATTTGATCAAAACTGATTGCATTCAACAAGTGAACTTTCCCCGGAGGAAGCGACGGTGGGCGCCAAAAATAGCGTTTCCGCCGAACACCGAGCACTCTTAAGTAGGAAGTCGACTAACACTCGACGGTCCACTTTTCCGGCCGCCTACAGCTGTCTCGACGCTTATTGAGTTTACAACGCACTTATGAGCTGCAATGTGCCTACGCATTGTCTCTTAAGCTGAATTAAATTGCTCATACTTTGAAATCATTGCCCATTAAGGGATTCATTTAGACAGTTCTAATGAAATGCGAACCTGATACGAAGTTGATGACTTAGCTTATCCTATGCAACAGGTTACACAAAGTTTTATGTTTTAACAAATTAACTTATCTCCATTTTTACAATAACTTGACGGTTCTGATAGTTGCAAAAGCGCTACTTAATTCAGCCTCTTGAGTTACCGAACACGGGTTTTACAGAATTTATACCAAAAATATATATGTAATACGCTTCTAAGAGTATGTAGGTAGAATATTTATCGCAAAATTAAACGGAACAGTGCACTTGCGTGGGTCGAAGATATGTATAAAACCAAATAAGGAACTACGCAACGGTGATGCATAATTTTCCGTAGAATTGAAACGAATCTGGTTTCAATTTTTTATCCTGTTTCTGGGTTATAAACTGCACACTTTAAAGTATTTGTTCCCAAAACGAATTATAATGTTTTTGTTATGTATTTACCTAAGCGAGACGTTACAATACTATATATATATTGCGATTATTTGAAGTCAAAACTTATAACATGAAGTTTCAAGAATCAAGGGATCCTTTAGTAAACATTTTTCAGACGACAGAATAAGGAACAAAAATAATCGTTTGAAAAACACACATATTTAAGTTACTATACCAAACAAAACACGGCCACAACAAATTACGGCTTTGTGCGGGTTGTTTGTCTCTAAAATGATACAACTAAATTAATTTAATCAACGCGCAAAGGTGACACCTACAATTAGCGGAAATTATATGACATTTCAAAAACAAACTCGACAGTTGGTGTAAATAGAACAGCAACTACTTCTCCTTTTTATTATGTAAACAAAAGATAAAGACAAAAAAGATTCTAACATCAAAGATATTATGAGCTTAGTTACTGGATCAATCGTTGTAGCGTCTCTAACTCTCAACCATACCTAAGTACATACGTACTTTCTTTTCTGATTACCAGTCTCGGATTTATTAAACGGGAGTTAATTAATTAACTAGTGTTTCAATTAGTAGCATTTCGTAGAAAAGTTTCCTTACCCATCCTTAATTCATCTACAGTTTATTCCTGAATTATGGATGAACTTTCCAACATTAATGCGTCATGCTATTGGACTATACCTTCTTGAAATATCAATAACGATACTGAACAATACGGTACATATTTGAGGAAATTTTAAATTATCTCCAGTATGTATTATAAACCGAAAATCTTATGTATGTATAGTTGTATACGATATCTCAAGTATATAAACATTAGCAGGTAAACGAACTATGAGTCACCGGTTCAGAAATATTTTGATGAGTCACAATACACGACAGATGAGCAAATGCACTTACCCCTGATATCGGTAGCTAACTAGACAATAGAATTTATAGGTTTATGTTATACTTACGGAATGCAATATTAGACAACAAGGATAGTGCAACAATACTTCCTGGTATCCGGTTAAGAGCGTTTACGACGTACGGCATTTTATACAAACTTTCAAGTCCTTGTTTTTCGAAATGGTTGAACCGATTTTAATGAATCTTCATACGCATAAGCAGGATACACAGGCCTAAAAAGTTAGTTATGAACATTTTCGAAATGTCTTATTTTAAAAAAAAATTGGAAATCTCTGTTTCTATGGAAAATTTAAAGTCGGTCGAATTTAGCTGTAACACTATTTTTCGAAGATGTTCTTTATCTTGTAAATAGGTATAAATCTCTAGGGTATAACATTATTTGTATTATGCCTAGACATCCTAGTTCGCCATCGGCAGCAGGATACCTATGCGCAAAAAAACCGGACAAATTTCTGTCATGATTTCCAAATATTAATAAGATTGGTAGTGATTTTAGATACTAAATATAAAATTGAAAGTATGTGATTTGACTCGAATGATTTATATATCAGTGTAGTCATGAAGTTTAAAAGTATCTCATTTGACAATTACCGTAAAAGTACTGTTTTTTTTTTAACGAAAGGGGAATGGAAACATGATGTTTGGAGCGTGGCGCCTGTTTTGCTAAGTTAGTTCTCCTCGAGCCTGGGAACCAAAAGGTTATCTTTAAGAAGTCTAAAGTATACACTGTTAAATTGAGTAGTAAGTAGTACTAAGTTTCTATATGTGTAAGAATATAAATACAGTAATATTCGTACTAAAAAGGTGTATCATTTCATTTCCTTTCCAAAAAAATTTAAAAAATGGTGCTAAAAACTGCTTCATGACTTATCCTACAATTGTAAAGAAAAGTCTGATCACGGGCATGGCAGAGAAAATCAATTCTTCAAAAATCTAATGATACCGTTTTAGTTTTCATCAAAGTCGGCACCGAGACTACATTGATTATTATTTTTCTCCGTTTCCTATAGTTTCGGACTTGGTCATACATCACGCACACTTGAAAAATTCACTCTGGAATTCCAGCGATAGAGCCACCTAACGTAATATTCTGGAGGTTCATACCCATTTATAACGTTGCCAAAATAATCGAAAGGGAGACAGTAATCCCTAGGGGGCTATACAAAAAAGTCATAACGCGCAATTTTCCCTCGCAAGGGATATCTAACCCTCATGAAGGGTGGTAGCAAGTTGGGCATAAATTTGATTTACATGTTTTGGTGTTATGTTCTATAGAAGTTTCTCTAGCTAAAAGTTGTTTTGGAGGAAAACTGTAACGTATCATTATTTGTCACATTATTACTAAAGAAATAGTAGTGTTTCATTTTATAATTTTTCACCCAAAGCAGCAGCAACAAGTTTCTCCGAAAACGTTTTCTTTTTCCACGTCATCGATGCTGTTGTTGAATATGGGTAGTATTTAAACGCAAAATTACTGATTGCACAGCAAAATACTCAACCTAAAAATATAACTAAATAAGCGACAATTTATATTCATGGCGCATCGCTATTTATCTTAAAGTAAAGCTTTTTTATTAATGCTTAGCTCTAATAATGACTAGCACACATTAAACCTATTACCTTTTACCATTCTTGAGAAAAACAAATTATTGTAACTTAACATTCGTCACCCTTCGCTCGCTCTTGCATCCTATGTCGTCGGAGCCCAGCTTAGCGGGGCTCCTATTTCTGTGTTATGGGTTTAAAGTAACAGGGTTAATATTAGTCGCCATGTCATTTTGCTATGAGTGTATTATGTATGAGTACGTCCTGGTTAACTTGCTGTGCAGTCAGTATTTATGATACGATTGTCGTATTTTTGTACTGGAAATAAATTGTTAGGTGATTATTTATTTGATGTGCAATTAATAATATCCCGTTGATTATTAGATCAGTATTTGTATTGTTGTTTATTATTTTCATTTTCATATTTGTTTCAGGTACGTTCGGAAGAGTCCCTCCTTTCCCCGGAAAAGTCAAAGAGTTCGCGATGGGTATGTTTTGCTTTGTAGTCATTAGGTGGCGGGTAATATTGAAGTTAATATTGTTTTTTTTTTATTAAATGTTATTTCAAACATGTGGAATTCGATATGTAAAATCGAATTTACATAATAATTGCCTGGCTCTACGTACCAACAACTGTTCGTATAAAAATAACAATATTATAACACTGTTGTTGGTAACACTAGCTTTGATGCATTATTATTGCCCACTATGAAACCTACCGAAAGTGGTGAAACCTTGACAATATGAAATAACAAGGGTAATCTTGTACTTCTGAGGGCTGATTTTTCAATCGTCATATAACTTTTATCTGAGGAATAAATATGGCGGTTTGACATATTTTCTATACAAATGCTGTCAAAACGTCAAACATATTCCCCAGATAAAACTTATCTGACGATTGAAAAATCGGCCCTAAGTCATTGATAATCGTTTGAAAACGTGTTACGTACGTCCTTAGTGAGTCGTTCTAATCTGCTAAGTATATCAACGAAACAAGTTTTTATTCGGTGGGATCGGTGAGTAACATTTTATTCGCGAAACATACCTCCTTAACGTATTGTGGTCGCTGCGTCACTAAGCAAACACATGTGGAGTTCGCGCCCGCAACGCCACAAAGGCCGTATATATTACATATTTTAAGCATACTTGGATAAAACCAGAACTTGAAGCATACACTGGTGTTAAATGGTTCAAGAAGCCTTTGCAACACCTACTCTTTAAAAACTTCTTTTTTTAAAGCCGTGGCCGTATTCTTCTTTACTGCCTGGTACATTGGATACCTAGATATGTATGGTTATTTTTACGAAAATAATGCCCCATGCATTTTAATAGTTTCACTTAATAAAAAAAGTTAAATTAAATTAAATCTTTTATTTCACAGATCATACAATCCAATTTGTTAGTGATTACATACACATCTTAAAACTAGTGTTAGTACATACAATTGGCACATTTTTGTAATAATTCCTAATAATATCAGATTTATTAATAATAAAGTCAAGATCACTATTAATAATGTCAAAATCATTCATAATACCTAAAAAACGAAGAAGAAAGGAAATTCATTAAGGTACCTCAAGTAGATAAAAGTGATTTAATTCAAATTTTTTGATTTAAAGTAAAATTTTGCTTATAATAATTATGTTACCTGGTAGGTAATGAAGTCATAATGCTTTAAAGTACCTATGCATAAAGTTGACGGTCTATGATTGAACTACAATTTGGCCAAAAGTAACAGTACAGTAAGTAAAAGTAACAGTAGTATTATTTATTTAGCTAGCGAATTTTTAACCTCCTTATAGGAAACACAATGAATAACTAAATGATAAACAAAAGATAATTTCATAAGTTTTCGAAGAATGAGTGCATCTCGTAACGTGATATAAGCAACATCCGTCTGTTTCCACTAATACCATTCTTCCTTCTAGATAATTATCTGGGCGTATAATTATCTCAGACCGTAAATCAAGTACTGTTTGTGTCTGAATAATTATGTCAACAAGTTATCTTATAAGCGAAGCTGATGTGGGATCAACTTTGTGCGTAGAGTGACATTCTAGGCTCTCAGCTCTGTTACTATAGTTCCTATATCTACTACCTGTAGTTGAAGCTACAGGTCTTTCGTGTGCGTATTGCCGCCAAAAGTAGTACGCTTTCAGATATTTATACTTGATAGAACTGAATGCATACTACTTAAATTTCATGCCTTTTTAATAAGTGGAAGAAGAAAGAAACGATGGATGTATTTTATTGAATGAAAGATAATATGGCTAGAAAGGGGGTGACATCAGAGATGACAGCTAATAGAGATGTATGGAAGAAGAAGACATGTTGCGCCGACCCCCAATAAATTGGGATAAGGTTGGGAGGATGATGATGCTCTATAAGAATAATTAAGAGGTAGATAATAACTAGCTATGTCTGGCTTGGAAAAAGACAGCCGGACTGTCACCAACAGATAATTATGCTAATAATATACCTAATGAGTGAGTGAGTTTTAATCTCCAGATATCGCGTAATCTGAAAAGAACATCGAACACCTAATGTACTTGAAGGCGGAAAAATAACTTCCAAAACATTTAGTTATCCATAACATCATAACATCACGCCTGTAATCCCTGAAAGATTAGACAGAGGTGTGCCTTACCGTACACCCACATTTCGCCAATTATGTTTAAGTCCCATGTAACAGGGGGCGAAGGTTTGGGAGTAAGTTATTGAAAGGCAACTGAGAGAAGACAGTGAGATTTCGCTAAACCAATTCGGCTTTATGCCTGGTTAGCGAACAACAGATTATATAATTATATCATATTATCGATCTTTGCTATCCGCCAGCTGTGCGAGAAATACAGAGGTGCGCTCAAAAACTTGCACATGGTATTCGTTGACCTCAAAAAGGCATACGACCAAGTGCCTCGTGAAGTTTTGTGGTGGGGGGCTTAAGGAGAAACGTGTGCCAGGGCAGTATGTGCAGTTGATTCGAGCGATGTACAGTCGATGCAATACCCAAGTCCAGTCTACAGTGGGTACTACTGACAGCTTCAATGTGGCTGTCGGCTTGCACCAAGGGTCGGCACTCAGCCCTTACCTCTTTGTGATGATAATGGACGCTCTTACGTCGGATCCAGGAAGAGGCTCCCTGGTATGCTGTTCGCTGATGACATTCTGCTGGTTACCGAGAGTGGCTTAGAGCTCCAGAGCAGATTGGAGGTGTGGTGGGCAAGACTGGACCGCTGGCCTGAGATTAAATTGGACCAAAACAGAGTATTTGTTTTGTGATTTTGGCGGTCCTTCCAGTCCTGTACTCATATGTCTCGCCGGAACGCCCTTCGATATATCTGCTCCGATTTTCGGAAAACGGAAAGAGAAAACGTGTTGCGCCGACCTCAAGTAACATGGGTCAATGACAGGAAGATGATGTAATAGGGGGCGAGCCTATTGCCATCAACCGAGCACAAATTCAGACTCCGGGCTGCTATTGAGAAATTTCTAATGGAAACACCCAATAACTCTTTACTGTTATCCAATATAAACAAAACCAATATTTCTTGCTTACCAAAGATAATAAAATAAAATAGGTATCATACGACGATGCCACTGAGCGTTACGTTATTATCAATGATTGTATGACTTCATCTAGCATTTTTTTGTGAAATACTTAGTAGAAATATTTATCCTTTATCATCATCGACCGAACAAACTACATTATGACTCATGTGTGTTTTTAAATGGAGATAGGTATTTTATCACCAATGGAATTTGTAATAGGTATTAATACCTAATCATAGGAATGCTAAATTAAGTAGATACTTGGGCAAATAAATAAACAAACATTTAATTCCGCGTACATATACAAGAATACTATAATGAGATAAGATAAGCAGTAAATAAAGCTGAGTGCGTTACTTAATTTTTAATAAGTTAAATTATCTAACTTAGATAAAAAATTCGATTATGATTTGATCTAATTGCGTGAATCCAATTTGAATTCATACACAAAAAGCTTTCCAATAGCAATAGTGCTAACATTCGTGAAAGTCCCACAAAGGCGAACAGGATGTACTGTGAGTCATAGTGGTTGTAATCGGCGCGCGCGCAGGTAACATCTACTATACGTATGTGCCGTAATAAAAATATGTATGTAGAGTGATAAGCGGCCACGTGAACCACTAATGACTCAGCGGCTGACTTCGAACTTCATTATGACAATCGTATAATTTAATGCGGAAGGAAATTAAGTATCGCTGACATCGAAACTACCCATTTTGATTTTGAAGCGTATGGCCTAGATTCCTGGAAGATCGGTATTGCTGTTGATTGAACTAGGTATACTGAATTATAATTTATCTCGATTATAATGCCACAAGAATAGTACATGGAGCTATCTGAATAGTGTATCCACTATTCATCTAAATAGCTCCATCTATCTTCCAAGTATCTTGAAAGATTATCTTATCAAGGTTCACAGGTTTTTCTTATACGTACCTACCCATGTTATTTATATTTGGTTACGATTGCGACCAAATGACATGTATCTATTTGTTTTCTTACAGCAGCATAATGAATTCTTTTCATGATAACGATAACAATATTTGGCATCATTTCATCCAATCATCAAGGTACCATTTCTAACTTATGTATTTTTTCATGTTAATATTTCTGCAATTGACAATAATATACATGGACTTAAGGGCTTCCACACAAAACTACGAATTCGCTCGCATCGCAAAAATCTGTGACCTCGCATGTGTGTTAGGTCTGGCAGAAGGCACAGTTTTGCGCAAAAGTTTTGCGTGCGATGCGAATTCGCAGTTTTGTGCGGGAGACCTTAACTGATGATAACTGTCACTGATATTTATTTTAATCAATCATTTCGTACTGTAGTACCCACGAATTCTATTTTTTCACAAACAAAAAAAAAGGCTGACGAATTTGTTTTTTTTTTTTGTTACGAAAATTCATTGTTTAATTTAATGAATATTCGTCACCTCTCCAAATTAAACATTGCGTTCTAACGAACGCAATAATTAATAATATAACTATTATTATCTTAATGGAAGAAGTCGTAATAAATATTATCTCACATGACACAATTTTTCACGCCTCCATTGACAATAAAGTTCTCGTAAATAGTGCCTAAGCCGTGACCGCTACACAAAAACCATTTATGAATGAAACTACTCATACTGTTTAGTCACTATATCTGTGAAACAGTTACTTATATTCTACGTAGAACTGCATAATACTTGATATGAGTCAAGCAGTACTCATAATAATGTAGGTGTTGTTTTCTCATATTTATTCAGTGTTATCGATATTTTAATTATATCGTCAATTACTAATAGTCGTTCTATGAGGACAATCCAGAGATGTGGCACAACTTAAGAAAGGCGAATAGACTGTGATATAATATATCGATTTCATTGGGAGTCTTCTGGGCAAATGTTTTCAAGAGAATATAATGAAAATCTTATTATAACTTCTCTTTGTTCTCAAATATGATATTTTCATGGTAAGAGATTGCTTTAGTTACTAAATTAGGCAAGCAAGATAAGTATTTTCTTCGAATCGTGAAAACTAACAATAATTTACTCAAGTCATAATTCTTGACAAATATGGCAGACGCTTTATTTTCCACTGTCGCAGCTCGTAGCCAACGTAGGTACTGCTGAAAAATTTCAGCTTTTACAGTTCATTGTCATGTAAAATTTTGCTTTACTCTTTTATATGTATTTGCAGTTATTTTACTAGGAACCATAAATTGCGCTAATTAACAACCAAACGCGATCCTAAGTAAATATTAAGTATTTGTGGTAGTCTGATTAAACCGCAATTTAAAATACCTAATCCTAAGAAATGAATAAGGCATGGTTACTCACGAATTTAGTAAACATTTAATTTGCTACAGTGGTCTGAGACGAATCGTGTAAGGTCTACGTATAGGCTTAACGATTTGGTTGGATTATGATTCATACATTTATTGCCTACCTTTAAGAAATTGTGTTGACGTAATGGGAAATTCTTTTGAAGAAAGCCTTTGTCTGAAGTTTAAGTCAAACTGAAAATTTTGAAAAAAAAAATGATTCATTTAAAGTTGTTAATAATTTTAATAAGTAGGTATTATTATTTGGACCTTATGAATCTAACTTGCTACTAATTTTAAGGTTAGAGCAATAGGTGAGGACCTATTACTCAAGTAGTACGGCGTGGGAGTAAAATTAACGCAAAGAGAACCTAAATTGATGTTATTTCGATAGACTGAAATTATCGCTTAATGAAAGACATTAAACCCCATTTATGGTTATAGCGATTCAGTTTAACGTTTCTACTTAAATGGACAGTGCCATAATAAATTATTGTCTGTCATCATCAAATAGATGAAATCGGTATTTGAAAGGAAATCAGATATATAATATTCGCTTAATTATCTGTGCCGATGATTCGCTGTGCGAGTATCTCGCTGACATTGAAAGGTCGTTGACTTATTACGGCGGACGACAGAAGTGGCTGGGTCTCCCTTCCCTTGCCGAGCTTTTTTATAACAATCTATTGTAAGTATGTTATAATTCAGAAGCATGTTAAATTACATTCCAGCATGCAACAATAACCTTAAAATTTGATTGCTGCCTTAAATGTTTCATTTTTCCAGTTGTGGTATCCTCATATTAGCGATTCGCTACCTACCTACGCAATTTATTATTGTATTTTCCTTTATATATTTTGTCTCAATTATATTTTACTGTCAAACAACTTTGACAACATTTGGTAGCAGTGCACTAATGTCGAAGTGTTTTCAGTCTTTTGCGTAAGAGACTGTAGTTTGATCTCTTCAATAAGGGAAGGAGACATTGATAAGATCCAAGTTTCTCATCAAAGTTAACCGTGAGGCGGATGCAAAGGTTCGTGGGTGGAGCCCCTCTACCCCGCGCCTCGCTCGACTCGCTCATTCTAATTAGCCCATTGTGGTCGCCAGTTAAAGTTTGCGGCCGGCCGGCCGGCAGTCACGCCGGAGCCGCCGCCGCAGTGACACGTACGGTCGTATTCAGTTCGTACACACGACACGCGACTGTGATGACGATAAGTGATCGACAGTGCTCTCCGTTGATAGAGACTAACTTTATCTCGTTTTGGTTCTACCATTATGTGAATCTAACTGTCAAACATTTAAATCAACGTTATTAAAGTGTTAGTTGTTGACGCAGTACAAGGTAAAGCCATTATGATCTACTGGTATTCTGTTAAAACTGGGACCATTGTACGGCTATCAGCGGATACAACAAATCCATGACCGAAGTAGGTATGCACTTAGTTTGTACTGACTGTGTTTCGCTAAAATACTTTGCAGTTACAAGTGTTTATTTGCGCTTAAAGAAAAATACATATAAATTACTTCTAATTGGCTAGAATACATTAAAATCTTGATTGGTTAAGAGAGAGGTAAATTGATTATGCATAAACTATGAAATATATACTTGGCTATTAAAGTATATGGTACATAGGTATTTAACAAAACTTAAATCTCTGGACTCGTTAACTATTAACGTGGACTTAATTGTAATTGCACTTGATTTAAATATTTGTAACTAATATAATATATTGAGGTTCAGAGTACATTACTGTACTTAAGTACTTTTTCTAAAATTCTTTGTAGAACTGCTGTACCTACAATACTGTAGAATTACAATGCACAATGCACTTCGCAAATTCTGTAACCGTTAAGTTTTAAAGGCACTATCGGAATTAGATGACTGATTATATTCTGCTTACATTTAGCTCAGGTATGCATACAAATTGCATGCAAAGTCATAATGTTTATTATGTAATAAAGCTCTCTTGTTTTCCCTATCATGCCACATATAAAATGATTGTGCATGCCAAACTGACCTTCGGTAATAATGCTCCTTGATCGGCATGCAACGGTCACTGCAATGTGCTGCATCTGGCATTAGCCAGAACATTAAGGTGCATTATAAATGGACGGTCAACCATGCATAGGAACTTGACATCAATACAACAAGCTACAAGATGCAATTTCGAAGTACTACGCAGCGGGAGTAGCGAGAAAATAAAATCAATTTCAAAATGCAGAATAGTTAACCGTGAAAGCTGTTCTCAGAAGTAAGCGCTGTACACTAACGTGATAAGCATAGGCATTGCAGTATTATTTCCATGCTCATTAATTTCGCTATATGTCGGGTACCTATTGACTTTTGTTTGTTTCACGACTGCCCTGCGTTTTGCTTATCTTTAATGTTTACGAGGATAGTGCAATATGTTTGTTTTAGACAGCTGTGAATCTGTTTATATAGTTTTTCCATTTAGGCATCATTCACACCAAACGTATTGTCCGCCGCACAGTGGGCTGAAAATCGATCTTCATAGATTTATGGATCAACTTAATATTTTTTTTTCCGCAGAAATGGGTTTAGCTATTGTATATTGCTCAATTTAATGCTATTTCAGGTTTTCAATAAACGTTTTTCTATACTTTATATCACTTGGTTGAAAAAAATGTATGGAGAAATATGTAAAAAAGGATATATTTCGACTTTCGTACAAGTGCCCCTAATTTGTTTTGGCACGATAATACCTCTTATTTTCTGCACCTTATGACATATCACACATTACGCGCACGCGTTAGATTTTGGGGGAAAAAAAAATTAAATGTGTTTTTAAAATATAAAAAAAGGTTTTAATTTGTTTATAATTAACATTAGGTACTTAATGGCTATAAATAAATTATATGAACAGAAATGTAATAGCTACCGGCTAAACATTGCAAATTTTATGGAAATTAATATATTTTTTTTGTAATTTATTAACGAGGATGGTTAAATAATGAGATCTTATAAGCCATTGGCTCTATCATCTATCCTAATGAGATCTAATATCCTATTACAAAACATTTAGATCTCATTAACTAACTACCCCCTTCCTACATAGTTTTTTCGAACCATAAGTATAAATCGTGTGCATTTAATTACTATTTTAAATCGACCTTGTTTTTCCAAAGAGTGATAACCTATTTTTCTAAAATGGAACAAGTGAATTTAGTTCATAACCTTGACTTGTATGTTGTTTTAAAGCAGTCTGGCAAGCTGGATAACTACCTTGCATTGTTGCAAACTGTTGTGTCTCAGTTCAATTTAATGTTTCGGAAGAAGACAGCGATACTTTAAAGGAATTTTGTCGAAGATTCAGCCAAGCTGTCATAAAAAGATGGAAGAATGCCAAAGGAAACTATGAAACATTTAAAAAACAATACGGAGACTGGTTGGCGCTTACAGTGGATTGACCATCTTGTGTTGTTCCGCAACAAGCTGCAGAGGATGCCATTACAGAGTATCAAGCACCTTCAACCAGCCAATCTGTATATGTTGGAACACTAACTAAGCGTTTAAGTCCTCGTAAACCATTTGTAGATTTGTGTACTAAACAGAAAAAACGGAGGATTGAAGAACGGAATCAACAAGACAGTAACGAACTAGCTTACGCTACAGTAAGCAAGTTAAAGAAAGATGGCAAAGAAAATTTGGCTGAAGTCATTGATTATTTAATGAAAAATCCTAAAGAGGTAGCAACATTTTCGCAACTAATTAATACACAGAAGCACAAGAAATGTACTTTTACTCCGGAGAAAGTGCTAGGATTGCTGCTATCACTCAAACTGTCGAAGTGGCAATATATTACATAGCGAGAATCTACAATCCACGAGGGTGCATCTGATATTTATCCATCGTATGTGCAGCAGGCTAAATTAGTATGTTACCCTCCCAAAGGAGGCGTTTAGTTTAACAGATACAATGGCCAAAGTATCTCTTCAAGCTCTTCTTGACATAACTGTGCAACGTATACTCAAAAGTCTACCAGACAAGCCGCCTCACCAGTCCTTAAAATTATTTTCAAAATGGGGTTTCGATGGGTCATCAAGCCAAAGTAGATATAAACAAAAAATGGAAGAAGGAAAGACTGATGAAGCCATTTTTATGACGACTTTAGTTCCCTTAAAACTATCTGCTGCAGTTGAAAAGGAAGTAATTATATGGAAAAATCCTAAGCCGTGCTCTACAATATACCTACTGTCGACCTGTCCAATTCATATTAGTCAAAGAAAGTGAGTTGGTAGTCAAAGATGAAATGACTAAAATGGAAGCAGAAATAAAAGCTTTAAACCCATCCAAATATGTTGATGGCATTGAAGTTGAACAGAATCTCGTCATGACGATAATTGATGTAAAAGTGTGCACGTATCTATCAGAAGCTCGCTCAAGTGCTGCGTGTTACTTGTGTGTGGCGAACCCATCTCAGATGAATGCAGTATTGCGTAAAGAAGTGTCATCTGATAGGACCAAGTTTGGTTTGTCACCCTGCTTGCTCAAATTAATAGCATGGAGTGTCTTTTGCAAATAGCATACAAACAAGACTTAAAAACTTGGTCTGTCAAAGGAGAAAGTAACAAAATCCGTGATGTAGCAGAGGAAGAAACACAAGAGAGATTTCGAGAGGAGTTAGGGCTTCTGGTAGATACCGTGAAGTAGGGATCAGGGACAACAAATGACGGAAATACGGCAAGGGAATTCCTTGAATTTCCTGAAAAAACGGCAGCTATTACTGGCTTGGATGAAGAAATGTGCGCAAATTCGCAGTTATTTTACAACCAATTACATCAGGTGAAAACACTGATGTTGAAAAATTTCGAGCTTATACCCGTACGACCGCAGAGATACCTACAGTTCTATCATTGGTACTATATGTCAGCAACAGTACATAAATTGTTGATTCATGGAGCTGATATCATCAAAAACTCCATTGTACCGATCGGAAATCTGTCTGAAGAAGCATCTGAAGCGCGTAACAAAGACTTTCGCAGATACAGAGAGTACCATTCACGTAAAATAAATAGGACGAGCACGAATAAGGATATAATGAAGATGATGCTTCTGACTTCAGATCCTTACGTTTCTGCGACACTGCCAATAATGCATCGTGCTCAACATAAAACAAAGATGAGGCAAGAAACCTTGGATTTTTTAATTGTTGAGCCGAAGCAACAGGATGATATTGAATTCTGTTGAATTATGACATAGAGTTTGATGAATCTGATATAGATGATTAGGATGCTTGTTGCTTTAATAATGTTTTTTTTTTATTTATTTTAATATTTTTTCTTTATTTAAGATTTTTTAATGTTTAAGTTTCTTTTTAATTGTGAGTCAGTCACTAACATTTTTTTCGTCTTTTAATGCATGTTTTATAAAAAATTGCAGGGAAGGGTATCAATATAGGGAATTATGTTAGATACTGAGGGCATTAGATATCAATATCTAACTACTCTCACTAAATTACAAAAATCTTTAGATAATTACCATGTACCTTGTTATTAATTGTTATTAATCGATTGCTATTCCATTTATGTTCATATAATTTTTATATAATCCTTTTATAATCATTTAGTACCTAATGTCAATTATAATCAGATTAAAACCTTTTTTATATTCTAAATCTAAAAACACATTTTATTGTTTTTCTCCCAAAATATAGCGCGTGCGCGCATTGTGCGATATGTCAAAAAATGCAGAAAAATAAAGGGTATAATCTAGCCAAAGGAAATTAGGGCACTTGTACGAAAGTCGAAATACATCCTTTTTTTACATATTTCTCCTTACATTTTTTTCAACCAATTGCTATAAAGTAAAGAAAAACGTTTATTGAAAACCTGGAATAACATTAAATTGATCAATATACAACACCTAAACCCATTTCTGCCGAAAAAAGAAAAAAAAAATACTAAGTTGATCCGTAAGTCTATGAAGATCGATTTTCAGCCCACTGTGCGCAGCCGACTGTGAGTATGCTGACTGTCAGGCCCAGTATGACAACGCATTACGTAATAGCGTATAGTCGGTTCGGTGTGAAAGAGAAGTTAAATATACATAATATATAGAAAAGCGATAAACTGCGTAACGCGCGCTCACAGTCAGCGGCCGACAATACGTTTGGTCTGAACAATGCCTTAATGAGAAGTGCTACACTGGGTTATTTTGGCTAGCTAAACTCTACAGACGTGATGGGTATCGATATCTAAACACGATAAATTAAAAAGATTTGCTGTTTTTTTTTTGAGAGGTCAACGACCGCTGTTACTCGTTGTTGCTTGAAGTGTGAATTGAGAAAAACTGCTTTCTTATGTTTTATCGTGTTTAGATATCGATACCCATCCCCTCTGTGAACAACGACATTATAAAAATTGATTTTTAAACTGATATTTCAAGTAATTACAATAACTGCGGCCGATGACCCCACAGAAAAATCATCAAATTTATTTATTTTTTGTTTTATAATGTTAAGATATTGATACCCATCGCGTCTGTGGAGTTTAGCTAGCCAATTTAAAATAACCCTGTATATTTCAAAACGTCAAGCTGGTCGGTAGTTCAAATTAACATTTTTTAAGAAGTTTTTAATGGAAGTATTTTAGATGTGTGGCCAAACTAAATCAATTAAACATGAATTAGGTATATACCAAGCAGTAAAATAGGCTCAACTAACGCAGCTTAAAATATGTTACAATATCATAGCTGTTGTTAGTTTGCAAACAACCTTGTACGTTTAAGCTATCGCATTATTCTTGTTTTGTATGGTTAACCTTTTGACATTTTCAAAGATATAATAATTAGAATGTAAGTTGACAGTAGATAGGTAATTTTCAAAGTGCAGCCAAATTTGTATTCAGTTACTATTCTATACTGTCGTCTCTATAGTCTTCATGTATTTTAATAATAGCTACTTTAGAAAGACAAAAGAAAAACATTTTCTTTTATTCTTAATACAAAGTTTGTTTTTATTTGATTTTCTGCCTGACAAGGTGACGGCAAGGCATTGGGTTATTCAAATCTAAGTGAGGTTTTGTGTGAAATTAGTACTCCGTTTAACAGCCGTTTTAGAGAAATTTTGAAAACATTTAATTTTTTACAATTTGATATTCCGATGTAAATATTTTTTATTATTATTTGTTTCTATCCTTGATCAACAAATTAAATAATGTTTAATCCTTTAAAGATTAAAACCATAGAAATTTAAAATTCATGTATGGTTATTATTAAAAAAAAGCAAGGGCAAAGGTCGGGCATAGTGTTTTTGGGTTTTTCTATCTGGAATTTCTCACTAGCAGCCCGGAGTCTGGATTTGTGCCTGGTAGATGGCAATAGGCTCGCCCCTATTACATGCGACTTAAACATAACTGGTGAAATGTGGGTGTACTATAGGTACACCTCTGCCTAACCCTTCGGGGAAACAAGACGTGATGTTATGTGTGTTATGTTATAATTAATAAAATAATATGAAATATCTAATACTACGATATATCGTATTATAAAGTTATTATCTATTAAATTTGTTCTACAACAATGTAAAAAAGTGGAGTAAAAGAATTGATTATAGTGGATTCTCAAATTGTAAAAAAAAAAAATTCAAACTTTCGAAATTTATTTCGCTAAAACGGCTGAGTAGTGCGCGCTACGGCGTTAGCGAATGAGTACTTTTGCCGAGTACTAATTACACACAAAACATCACTTAGATTTGAATACCACACTACCTTGCCGTCTCCTTGTGAGTTTCGCTTTTAATTTGTCATTGCAGGAAAATATGCCAAAAATAGGCTTAATTAAAAATTACTATAATCGACTTTTTGTTTTTACACTAGGTACTTAATTATATAACATAAATCAGCATAATAAGAGATGATTATTATGAGCGTCCTATCCCACCCTTTATTATTTACGAATTAACCATAATAAAAGCAATAACAATGCTTTTTATCTCACAAAAGCTACGAAAACGTCATCTATGTAGCCTACGAGACTATGATAGCGACAATGCAAGCTCCGCGTAAGGAAAGAAATATTTACTTCTGTAAAAATTTTCGATCAATAAATAACTTCGTGAATGAAGTCCAAAATAATCATCGGCTTAGATTGGAAGCCGACCCTAACATAGATAGGTAGTAAAGTTCAGTCTGATGAAATCCAAATCACAAATCTGATTTTAAAAATAGGTGAATAATCGTAGAATTTCGACCACCTTAACACGTGTAATTTCTTCTAGTCTTACCTACTATTAAACTATCAATAATAATGGACAGTAATAATAGACAATTTTAGTACATAATTATTATACGAGTTTTTGCACCCAGCTTTGGGGCTGAGACCTACAAGCCTACAAACCTTTACCAGTTTCAAAAATACGGATTAGATAATTAAGTATTTGGGGTACGCGTTTTGTCACTATTTGGTACAAGTTTTAATAAGTTGCTTACTTTATAGATAAGTACAATATGGTTGATTTTTATCTTTATATACCAATATTAAAAGCTCTGCATTGCACACGAGTTTTAGTAATCACCTAAACGTTATCGTTATCAACACGCATGAAAATTAATTTATATATCGTTTGTAGTAGTTTAATAACAATCTGTTGCTTGTCTCATATCCTGTGACGCTAAATTGACACTTCAAATCAGTGATCTAATTGCGTAACAGATACCTACATAGAGAAACGTTAAATGATGTATCTCTGGAACTGTGACGATATTTCTGCGAAATATGAGTCATCTGCGGACCACGATTGACCTGTTGTATATATACTTTAGTTGAATAGCCCCTTTTTTGCATTGACATTACTCATCAAGACGCGCGAAGCTGGCGGCACTTACGCACATAATCAATGCAAATACGTAATAACTATGACATAATTTAGATGAATGAGCTGCAAATATGTTTTTATATCTTGGCTACGATTTTATTTTTAGACAATAATTTACACAAATTATAAATATATTTTATCAGTTATCTAAGAAGAACATAACAGTCCTAATGCACTCTGATTTTTCTCTTCAAAGAGTCACCTTACCTACTAATAAGTAATTCAAATTTTGATAGAATATACAATATGGATCTGGACGTACGACATTAAATTAAAACGAGCACAGTACCAGTCCATCGAAACATTTTAAAATACAAAGATTAGTAATTAAAGGAAATTTAAAAAAATGCAGTTTTCAAACAAAATAAATAGCAGAATCAACTGCATAAAAAGTAAGCACGCTTTATCTACGAAAAGTCACTGACCAACGGTGCGGTGCGGGGCGCGGGGCGCGGCGGCGGCAATGTTTACCTATTATTACGCACTCAGATCTACATCATGTTGAAAAATAAGAAAATGAAAAATAATTTCCAGTGACTAAAGCATTTATTGGATTTGATTGATTTTTTGTATAAGGGTAAACAACAGGATTCTCTTTACGTAGTTTAAAGGAATGTCAATCGTCCTGTTCCACCTTGTATAATAGGTTAGTATTGTAAATAACAAGTAGCTGTGAGACGTTATGATGACGCCGCGCCGGCCGGCGCGGCCATGACATCAGCACTGTCCGCGTCAGCGCGCGTCATCCGATGCGAATCTCGAACAGTTTCTCCGCATGATAGGTTAATCATCGCGGTGTCACAGAGCCAATCAACAACGTTATCATTATTTAAATCTTGTGTTTATGCGAATGATAAATTAGAATAGCGTTTATAAATGGCAGATGACGTTACAATTCTAATAATTCTTATGTTATGCAATCTGAGGATAGCGAGGATACCTGCGCTGCGTTATGAAAACACAACCACAAACCGATTTACAGTACTATTAATGATGATGTTTGGAAACTTTTGATTACCTAATTAATCCATATAAGGGTATTGAAAATCTCTTGATCAAATATCTATTGTTGAGTACGAATTGTTGACTAACATATTTTGACATCGTAAGCATAACCAAACAATCTACGGCACGGATGTATCGTAGGCGGCCCCATCAATATGCGTCTAGCATGTCTTTGCGTTCGACAATCAGACTCGTGAGCTGAGTTTCTGATTAATAGCGTTGCCCTCTTACCGGACTATCCGATGACTCACGCATTGATATTACATTACACCGTCAATGAGTCCTTTGACCTTATTCAACGGGTTCAATAAGTGCAGTAGATGTGTCCTTGTGCTGAATTCGCTGTAGTTACTGTGTTCCAAGAACAACAATAAAGTTGGCCTACGATGGTAATAAAACAATATGTAATCACTAAACGTAGGTACACCTTTTAGTAACGGTTTTAAAAGAATCGACATTAACTTTCTGCTCCTGATATGATAATGGAAGGATGATGAATTGCTGACCACAAAGCAATATTTCCTCGCTTTAAAAATTATTGATACGATACTGCTTGAACATTAATAGTATATTAACTCACACTATAAAATTGACAGAACATTATTCAAAATATTAACCAAAATTTTCTTTGTTACAGATACCAGAGTTTACGCTCGATGGGAGCAACAGTATAAAACAGAACGGCAGCGCCAAGGATTTGGCTTCCGTCATGGAAAACATGAAGAAAGGCAATCTCATGTCTCGACAAAATCAGAGTCTTAACACCCAGGTCACTAGCTCTTCGACACAGCAGGTTAGTTTTTAAAACATTTCGTAAATGAATCTATACCTACCTACTAATATAATAAAGCTGAAGTGTTTGTATTAACGCGATAATCTCTGGAACTAGCAGTCGGATTAACAAACATCACGCCACGGCCCTTAGGAGCCTATCAAAAATAAAAAAGTCGGAAATAGCGCGGGCGGCCGATGCGTTGCGACGCAGTGGGTCGGGGAACAAGAAAGTTCACACGCACGAAGTTGCCGGCAGAAGCTAATATTAACATTTAAAAAATTTGTTTATGTCCTGTTTTTCTTATGCCATTCAAAAATTCATGAGTCTTTTGAATATCCTCGTTTCGTAAATGGCAGAATAGTAGTAAGCAAAACCATAGTTGTAGAGTTGTGTCAGTAGCGACTGTAGACAGCCAAATGGATGAACAGTCGAAATTGTCAAGGTCCCATAAGGTCACTGATGGCAAGCGATTAGCAGAAACGTTCAATAGGAACTTCTAGCCCGGTTTTCTAGGATAATATAAAATTGCTTTGACTATAAAAAAAATATATTTCCATTCAATATTACAGTGACGTCTCTTAATCTACTTTATCGCTGGGATTACTATTAAATTAAATGCTAGAATGCCAGTATAAACAATAATAACTACTTATTGTTCTATTCATTCGAGATAATAATTTCGAATTATCACTTGCGGTTGGAGTTGCCTACTCTATTTCTGTAGTGCTATCATGACCCTATGACCTACATTATGGTAAAGCTATCCAGTAACTACACATTCAAACCTTAACAGATAGTCCAAAAATTCTTGATTCATATCCCTGTGAAGAAAATTTATAGTACATTACTGCCGCGGTCTGTAACGACTGCTTTGCTGGCAGTACTGATGATGGCCAAAAGCGCAGCGTAGCGCAGCTCCCGTCCAACGCAGCGCGGTCAGCATTGCTGCTCTTGATGGACAAGCTGAAATAAAGGCCGAGACCCAAGATCGAGGCCTTTAGGGTGCATTTCCACTGAAGCAGAGACGAGCGGAGCTGAGCGGAGACGTGGAAAAATCGTCCAACCACAGACGAGACGGAGACGCAATGACGATTTCAACCATTGTGATTGGTCGATTCCCGCATGTCTCCGCTCAGCTCCACTCGTCTCCGCTTCAGTGGAAACGCACCCTTATAGCGCGGACAGCAAGGGCTGCAATAATGACCAAGCTTGAAGGCCGAGAGCGTAGCTAAGCTAAGCTCGAGGCCATTACAGCGTGGCCAGCCACGCAGTCATTGCGAACCAAGGTTTATACCTATATAGTGCTTTACTCAAACAATGCGAATAATTTAAATTAAACCAGCTTAATAAAGTAAGAATGTATTTAAAGTAACAATTGTTAAATGTACAGTTACTAAAATTCATGTACTGCCTGTACCACAGCCAAATTCTGACTAAAATATTTTTTTGACTACTTTTTAAACAAAATTCGATAATAATGGATTTTTAAAGGAAATTTCTGGTGGCTAAAACTCACCAGCCTAAAATCCAAATTCCATAAAACTTTGCTGGCGCCTATTCGAGTAGCGCGGAAAGGTCGACTTTGCTCAAAGAAGGTTGTCAAAATAATGACCACATTACAAGCATTTTTGAGTAAAATATTCAATGATGAGGACATTATTACCTTTGCCCATTACCAATTACGAATAATTATTGAGAGAATAAAACAGATCAAGTAAGAGGAAGGAAGGGAATAGGGAATGAAGTTATCCGGAAAAGAGCCGGAGTAACCGACATAGCCTGCAGAGTAAGCAAACTAAAGTGGCAGTGGGTTGGCCATGTTTGTCGAAGGACCGATGGCCGGTGGAGCAGACGAGTCCTGGAATGGAGACCACGTATCGGCAAGCGTAGTGTGGGACGCCCCCCAGCTAGATGGACCGACGACCTTAAGAAGGTGGCTGGGATAGACTGGATGCGGAGGACAGGGTGTTGTGGCACATCCTGGGAGAGGCCCATGTCCAGCAGTGGACTGCGATAGGCTAAGTTGATTGAAAAGGAAGGCTATTTAAAAAAAATGCTATTTACAAGATGTGTTGTACCTACTACATATTTCGGGGTTTAGGAAAGGAAGATATGATTCGGTTAAGATGAACTGCTGTGGGCCAACAACACCAGCCACTTTAAAAAGTACTTTATTATGATCTAAAACAAAAGTTGCTTTTTAGCCGTCAAAATTTCTTTATAATTCCTACCAAGAAATAACATTTTTGAGAAATATTTTATGGTATAAATTATTCTGAACACAATTTCAGGTTTAAATATAGATAGTGAGTTATATTAGCCCCGGCCTCGGTTTATAAAACAGTGGATGTTTATTTTGAATTCGCCCAACGCGAGTTACGGGAAAAATAAAGTTTTAACGCAAATGCGACTACGCTTTGCCCACGAGATGTATCTATTGTCGGCACTAATGACAACGAAGTCGTCAGAATGCATAATTATTTCGAAGCTGTACAAAATTAGTATGCCTTTGTTTCGGAATTAGCAGAAATAAAAAATATGGTGTAATAATGATATTTTACGCTTGAACATGGTAAAGTTAAATGAGTCCAAATACAGATTTAGACAAGGATGGGAATGGCTGACATTTCGGAGCGCGTCGAACGAATCAAAGAAAAACCGACAAAACTACCGTCTGATCGGATATCAGCTGCGAGTGAACATGAACTGACATAGACTGTAAACTGGCTCAGTGCCAAAGAGCATAGTGACGTAGTGTAACGTAGGACAACATGCTACGATATTTTACAACGCGCCCTAAGGGCCTCCTGTCATATTATATCCAGAGTTTTACCACATAAGACACTAATAAGTATACATAAACGTCAAGTTTTTAAATCAGTGACTTTCCAGAATCACTAGTTCGTAACGTATTGACACTGCAACGTCCCTACCTTACCTTGTACATTTTTACTGAAATGGAAAATAATATATGGCCTTACTTAACATTTAGCACACCTGAAGCTATGCTGTAATTATACGAGTATTATAGGACACAGTATCATAAATACCCGACCGAATGAATTTTTAGTGGTAGTTAAATTACCGGCGCGTTATTCAACGAAGTGATACCATAAGTGTGAAGCTAAGCAGATTTTATCACGGATCACTAAAAAACTAATAAGGTTTTCTTGCCAAAACTTTAATAAGAATACACAAATATTTTCTTTACACGCAACTGAATTAACACGATCTCTCCCACGCTAATAAAGACAACCGTCGCTAACGGGTCTACAACATTCGGAGTATCAAGTACGCTCGAGGTTCAAGGGCATGATTTGTTGCATCCCGCCCGCCCACACGCGCTGAATCATTTTTTCGCTTCTCAATCTCAGTATTCAATGCCAAAACATGGTACCTACTATAATATGCCGAATAATAGTTTATAGACAACGATTTGTAAGCTTTTTATATTTGTACGTTTTATGGATCGCTATCACAAATTATATGTATTAAATCAAATAACACGTATTAAAATATTGCCTATTACAGGTATTATACTTTAAAGATAGAACGTAGGACACCTAACAATAAACTATCAATGTATGATGGGCCGATTTTTCATACGTGTGCTAATTTTAAAATGCCCCTGTTATTTCTGTATTTCTATTTTGTATAGCCCTGGCTTTATTTACTTCGTTCGTGTAGGTGCGCCAAGACGTGTGACGCCCAAACTAACAATCTCCTCGAGCATTGGCACTGAACTCCTCTGCAGTCCTAGTCTAGATAACGAGTCGTAAGGAACAATACGCAAGATTGTGCCTCCTTACATTTTCACAGTTGCAAATCTGAATCACAGTGTTATAATTCTTTAATAAGAGGTTGATATTTAGTACTTTTCGAATATACTTGATCAACCGGTGCCCGAGGACCATTTTCTCAATCATAAATGTATTATTTTTTCAGATGGTGTCAAGTACGACTTCAAGCAGCGCCTCATCGAGTCAAAGGTTGCAAAGTTCATCGCAGCGACTCGCGCACATGGCCAACACTGAAAGAAAAGCGAGCTCTATGAAGTCCGACCTTACTGAACTCAAAAGCTCTATTTCTGAGATGAAGACGCTAAGTAACACCGCAGCGAAAAATTTTGGCCAAAGGTTAGTCAGCTTGCATCAAAATATTATTTAGAAGGAATTATTTTTACACTGTTACTTACATAAGAAAATCCATAACGTGCCAATATTTGGTTCATGTTCGGTTAATAGGTGTTAACACAGACGGTCTCCTGAGAACATTAAAGATACTTTCGCCATTACCCACGAACCTGTACGAGCGAGCTCACCTGAGCGACCTTGGCTCTCGTCCAATTCCCACCCGCTGTTTCTCTACTCTATGTTTTCAGTACCACGCCGACAAACAATAGCAACACTACAGTTACCGCGCAACCCTTTTTGTGCTCTCGCACCGCGGACACTGGCTGGTATATTAAGTGAAGAAAATATTGTTTTGATTCCAGTGCCACATTGTTTTAAATTATCATCCTATTTCCAGATTAAGAAGCTCAATGGAGAACATAGTGGATCAGGATGACTTAGGCGATCGGAATTTGCCCGTCATTCGAGATCTCAGTGAAATGGATGACATGGGCGATATGAGTGACATGGGTGAGCTCTCCAGCGAAGGCCCTCTAGTAACTTTTCCGGAATCTGACACGCCACCTCCTATAACAGAGAAGCCATCTCTACTCTCTGGCAATAGTGCTGTTGTTGGATCAAGTGCAGCAAATGAACTAAAGTACAGTGCAGCGCGTATGACTTCTGCTAGTTCTACTCGAGTCGTCGCTGATGGATATAGTGCATCGAGGTCTGCATCCAACAGTACAAAAATGCGTCGACTACAACATGGTGATATGCAATACGCGGAACGCAGCGCAGCTAGTGCATCACATCGATTGCTGCAGGCTGAGGGTCTAACTGCAGAACAAAACGCCGCATCCCTTCAAGTAAGTGAACTATTTTAAAAAAAAAACCTATATGTAAAACATCAGTAATAATATATTAAAATACATTGTATTATTTTTTATATTGCAAATATACCTAGTTAAAAATTAAAAGTATGATAACCAAACCAACCAATCAAAGGTGAATAGTTTCCAAAACATAGTCATATCAGTCGACTACCACATTCGGACGTCTAGGAATATCGTCTGCGGAGCCGAAAAGGCGCGTCGAAGGACGTGACCTCGCGTGAATGCGACCGATCGATATCACAGAGAACCGCCTCCACCACGGCGAAGCGCGCAGTATAGTGGGATTCCTTGCTTCGATAACATCCAACATGTGAATGTTTTTAAAATCACGCGATAGTTTTGTCGCGTACCATGGCTGCACGAATTATCGCATGGACTGGCAGGATGCTGCGGCGCGGAGGATCACCTGGAGCGGTGAGCTCATTTATCTGCAGGCGCTTATCGCCGCAGTAACTGAACCACGCTTCTCTCAGTCAGTGCCTGTGCGTCGTGCGCGCGAGCACACGCGGAAGTCAATTATTGCGCGTGCGCGCACGAGTACTCGAATAGACGGTTTTAAATATAGAATCAGAATGTCTGCGGGAGGGGGGTCCGCCCCGTGGCCGGTACACCGCGGCGTCCTAGCACGCTTTCATCCGCAGCCACAAAATCCTTTGGTGAGGGTACATTTCCTCGGAAATTTTCTCAAACGACCTTCAAAACACGTGACGTGTGTACACAAACTTCAAAACTCATAGAAAACGCACGAATTTCATACGTTTGGCCTATATCCAATAGGAATTATTAGTACGTACAATCCGAGCAGTGACGTGGACCGCTGTCCAATATAAAAGTAGTTTTCATATTCCGGGGCGAACGTGTCGCAATTTTATTCAGAAAACAATTATGTCTTCGAAACGACGATCAAGACCCAAATTACGTATCGCTATTGCCGTAACTATCAAATATTTACTTTGTGAATCATGTTGTTTATACAAGTTCGTTGGTGATTTCAGTGATAACACCAGTGTCTTCTCAAACGTGAAATCAAAATTTAAGATTTTTGTATTTTTCGTCTTTACTTAAACCCTATCAAAATCAGTGCTAGAGATAAGTATATATTTTCATATAAAATAACGTTCAAATGTGTATTTCAGGAGCAAAGATCGTTGAAAGCGGGTGAAGTAACAGCACAGGAAGCAAATAACATGACAACTTCGAGTTCAAGACTACAGACAGAGGCCTTCAGCGCAGAGAAAATGGCGATGGCTTCAGCACAAGCACGTCAAACAGTTACCTCGAGCGGGATGTTTAGTCACAAGGAACACTCCAGCGTTGCTCACTCTAATATGACGATTTCTAGCAAAAACTTGTCAACCAAATCCACACTTCACACTTCCTCTCAGGTATGTTAATATTTTATTTACATTGTGTTTATTTTAATTCTTAATACATCTTCCATGAAATGCTATTGCATTCAACTCGATACACTTCATAACTGTTATTAAAATATTTTTTGATACTACGTGGACATTACAGAAGGCGCATAGGCAGGTTTAATATTTTGTTTTCCGCCTGCAGTTAATTTATTAACAAGGATTGTATTATTCACGTAACCCTTACTCGTACTACAATTGATTGATGAGCGTGAACGATTAACCCTATTCAATGAATAATCATGATTCTATGCGACTGAATAAAAATTAATGTTAAAATGTAATTCATTTGTTATTTCAGATGAGTCAATTATTAAATGGAACAATTAAACCGGGAGATGAAGATCTTACAAATCTAACTTTTGAAGATTTGGATAAGCTGAATGCAAATTCTAACCAAAAAGATGTCGAAATGGCGATCCAAAAATATTCAACTAGAATGAACGCGTTTATTGCAAGCATAAAGAATAACCAAATGGATATGAAAAATGCATCAATGCATTTCAACAAATTGAATGAAATGTTACGGAGAGCGTGGGCGGTGCCAACTTACGGTCACGAACTGGGTTATTCCCTGTGTAACACACTAAGAGAATCCGGAGGACTTGACATACTTATGGGCAATTGTTTGGAGTATAACAATCCCGAATTACAATTCTCTTCTGCAAAACTGCTTGAACAGTGTCTTACGACTGAAAATAGAGCTCATGTGGTAGAAAATGGTCTTGAAAAAGTTGTCAACGTCGCTTGCTCTTGTACAAAACACGCAAATTCAGTAGATCATTCAAGAATAGGTACAGGGATATTGGAACACCTATTCAAACACAGTGAAAGCACGTGTGGTGATGTTATTAAATTAGGAGGTTTAGACGCAGTCTTGTTTGAGTGTAGGAAAAATGATGTGGAAACACTCAGGCATTGCGCAACAGCACTCGCTAATCTGTCTTTGTACGGTGGAGCCGAAAATCAGGAAGCAATGATTAAGAGAAAAGTACCGATGTGGCTATTCCCTTTAGCTTTCCATAATGATGATAATATTAAGTACTATGCTTGCTTAGCTATCGCCGTTTTAGTTGCGAATAAAGAAATAGAAGCCGCCGTCCTTAAATCTGGCACCTTAGATTTAGTAGAACCATTTGTAACATCCCACAACCCATCTGAATTCGCCCGATCAAATCTTGCACACGCTCACGGCCAAAGTAAGAACTGGCTAAAAAGGTTAGTGCCGGTGTTGAGTTCGAAAAGAGAAGAAGCCAGAAATCTAGCAGCCTTTCATTTTTGCATGGAGGCTGGAATCAAGAAACAACAGGGAAACACAGAAATATTTAGAGAGATTGGGGCAATAGAATCGCTGAAAAAGGTGGCTAGTTGTCCGAATGCTGTTGCATCTAAATATGCTGCACAAGCTTTGCGACTGATAGGTGAAGAAGTGCCACATAAATTATCGCAGCAGGTTCCTCTTTGGTCCATAGAAGATGTTCGGGAATGGGTAAAGCAGATAGGATTCACAGAATATGCGACAAACTTTTACGACAGTAGAGTTGATGGAGATTTGTTACTACAAATAAGTGAAGAAAACCTCAAGGAAGATATTGGTTTGCAAAATGGAATCAAACGTAAAAGGTATTTATTTTATACGGTACCAGCTAAAGGCTCAACCCTATCCAGAAAATGTGTCTAAATTTTAACTGTGATTTCCTTATTACAGATTCACTAGAGAACTCCAGCAACTAAAGAAAATGGCAGATTACACTTCTCGAGACACAAGTAGTCTAAACGACTTTCTGCAGTGTATAGGGCCCGAATACACTATCTATACGTATTCAATGTTAAATGCTGGCGTTGACAAGGAGTCTATTCGAGGACTAAGTGATGAGCAACTGGAGAATGAGTGTCGAATTGTGAATAGTATACATAGATTAAGAATTTTAAATGCTATTAGAGGTACGTAAATTTTATGTTAATGTTATTTTTAGGGTTCCGTACGTCGGAATGAAAAATGGAACCCTTCTAAGATCACTCGTGTGTCTGTCTGTCCGTCTATCACAGCCAATTTGCTGCGAATGTAATGACCTATTCAAGTTAAAATTTGGTATACATGTGAATTTCTGTGACCCAAACACGGACGTGTAACGTAAATAAATGAATTTTGAACATGGGGGTCGCTTTTAGGGGACAAATTAGGAAATTAAACAAAAAAAGTTTTACAAACTGTACAGTGTGACACATTAAATGAAACTGTACTGTGAGAGTCTCAAATATTTATTTTTCATAATTTTAAAGTTATTTAAGAAAATAGATGAAAATTGACCATACCCCTTATCTCCGAAACTCTGAGACTAAATTTTTAAAAAAAATACAGCGAATAGTTCTGCGCCAGTTCTGCTTACCAAAATTGGCCCACTTGGCACCGTCATCAGATCTCCGGCTTTATCGTTCGAGTAAGCCGGAGTACTCACCCATTACAGGAAAACTTATAAGAAGTCTATGGTCTTAAAATAACATGGTAAATCTCTCAATAATGTGCGTACCTACTATCTTACATTAGCAGTTGGTATGTGTGGGAGAACATATTGTTCAATTACAATGTTATAAGTTTCTTCTTGGGATAAATTCTTCCCACATACGGAACCCTTCATTGTGCGTGATCCGACACGCGTTTGGCCGTTTTTTTTTTTAATATTCAACCAGTTACGCTGTCAAATGATAAAATCAGGCCTCCACTAAGCTGATGAACCCATAAATGGTTCGAGCAGCAACCGCCATTAATTGATTTCGCTTAAATTCCTCAATTTGCAAGAACTGATTGCAAGAACTTGGTTCTTATCATTTAGCTGATATCATTGTAAACCAAGTGGACATGGAAAAATTAAAAACAAACACACCACTAATACATACGTTATTTATAATGGTTTAGTACAATAAATGATAATTATGTTTTCAGCATACGAATGCAGTTTGTTAAGTAAGGGGGAAGAAAATATGGAGAAGAACTTGGATGTATTCGTTAGTTACCGGAGGTCTAATGGATCGCAACTGGCTAGTTTACTCAAAGTCCATCTTCAGCTACGAGGATTTACAGTGTTTATAGATGTAGAACGGCTAGAGGCTGGGAAGTTCGACAACAATCTACTGCAAAGCATACGGCAGGCAAAACACTTTTTGCTGGTTCTTACGCCAAATGCACTCGACAGATGTAAAAAAGATACTGATAGAAAAGACTGGGTTCATAGAGTAAGTAAAAGCGTTCATGAAGTAAATAGGTACATATCAGTAGCTTGAATCAATAATCTATTTGTATTTATTGTTTTACTTTTTTAACGTACTCCTACTTATCAAAATTGATTGATTGTCACGCATATTTTTTAAGTGTAAGAAATTTACCAAAATGAATACTTATAAAGGTTTTAATCAATATATTATGTGTTTTACAGGAGATAGTGGCAGCGTTGCAATCACAGTGCAATATTGTACCAATTATCGACAACTTTGAATGGCCGAAAGCTGAAGAGCTTCCCGAGGATATGCGTGCAGTTTGCCACTTCAATGGCGTTAGATGGATACACGATTATCAGGATGCATGTGTTGATAAGCTCGAAAGGTATCTACAGTTTTTTTTTTTTTTATGCACTGTGTAGTACTTTATAAGAAAATCGCTATACTTAATAATATTGTTCCTCCATCCAAAATAACGCAATTTATCAGATCAAATCCGTACTTTCCCAATTCTTACGAATCAATCAAAACTTTCCAGCTTCCTCCGAGGAAAATCAAATCTCGCTAATCGGCTTGACGGACAACTGAGAGGTCGTGGGGACACGCAAACGCCCGGAACTGCCACCATTGGCCGAGGACCTCCGAACTACCAACGTATGGCCTCTTGCGAGAGCAGAGGAAGTGATAAAGCAGATTGACTAGAACCGCCCATACACACACTACCGCCTGTTAGGTATATTATTGTGTTTTATTTAAAATTTTCTAACTGATACTGACCAAACATTAAAGCAAATAAGATAATACAAAGTCTAGTTTTTTATCTTTATGAAAAGCTGAGAAGAAATCTGTGGAAGAAGTGTATCGAATATTAATTATTGGATCTATTTACATGGCATGCAAGCGACAGTATAATCGATCAATTATTTGTATTTAATAAATTACGAACTCAAAGGAAGCTTCGTCATTTACAACTATCGAATTCACCGCAACACAGATCTGAAATGTTTGCTTATTTTTTCCAGACCACGAAGAAATCGCCAATCCTCCTTGGGAAAAACTTTATTAGCCTCCTCACAAAGCTGCGAACAATTACCTACTAGTTGTAATACTTCTAAGAACACATCTCCTGAAAAATCACTTTATAGTCTACCTGAAATGTTATCTGAGAGTAGTGATAACATAGACTGTCACGAAATAGAGAAAACTTCACGTAGATGCCGTAGCTGCGAAGGCATTTTAGAAGCCGAGGAACAAATGCACACACAACTATCTTTGCCCACGCCTTTAGAAGCTGCCACACAAACGAAGAGGAAAAGAAATTTCATGGACAGATGCGTGAACAAAGTGAGACTGTGCTGATTGTTATTGGTGTAACGGTTGTTTAAGAAAACATGCTGCAGAGTGTGTATGATCGGTGACTGCAATATTGGACTTTAATTACATATTTATGTGAATCTAATTTTAAAGTACAAACATGTGCACAATGTGTATATATTTTGTGTATGGCTATAATTTAAAGATTCAATGTGTGTGTCAACACATTGCTATTGGTAATCTAATAAAATCGTAATCTCAATGAGTGCTTGTGAATTATTTTATACTGCTGTTATATGAGAAGTTATCACCACCCTGCAATGTTTCAAGAGCATCGCACGAGGTGGCGATATGGTTGGTTAAATAGGACTGTTTGCTATCGTAGCAGCGTGGCAAATTGCTTATCTGACTCTGGTAATATTTTATTATCTCTCTATCCCTTCACTCTCTATAGATGTTACAATGAATTTATGTCCTATTTTATTTTAAAATTAGTATCTTGCCAATGAAGTATTTGTAAAAAGCAAAATATTACGAAATTATAATTCACACTATGTGATAGCTTAGATCTTCTGTACCTAATGTATAAAATATTTAAATGAATTCTCTCGAAAATATCGATATGTTGCTAGTATGTACCTAATTCATTTCCGCATGAAATATTTTCCAAACTAAGTAATGTTATTACTTGATACTGTACAAAATTTTACACTAGATGTAGATTTAATTTTAGTCATTTTTTATGAGTTAACCTTAATATAAATCATTGTACTCCGTCAAACCTTGTATTTATGTATTAGCCTAGCTCTAACCACGAAATAAATGGCATTATTAAAATACTGGATTGCATCATTTCATTTCAAGAGGCTGAATGGGCACAAATAGACCGCTTATAAATAAATACTGTACGAGTAGTTGTGACTCATTTTGGCACAGCCACCATCACAAACTCTAAAGCTACCTAATTACATAGTGGGAATGCCGACTTGTTGGTCTGCCCGAAAAGATATAGGGAGTATTGGTGGCCATTGTGGCGAAGCAAAGACGAGCGCACATCCTGACATTTCCTACAGCTTCCAGTGATGATCTACAAAATCAACACCGATCGGCGCTGACAACAACGTGTCATAAGTTTGTGGGACGACAAACTACACAAAAACTCTTAGGGAAAAACAAAAATATTTATATTGAATCCTGGAATAGAGGAAACAGGAAAGGGGGATTTTATGGGGAAAACTAAATTAGCTGGCGAAACGTCGCAGACCTGATCGATATCTAAACACGACACTAAGTTAAAGATTTTTACCATGGTGGGCCGACGACTTAGTGAAGGCCGAGGGAATGCGCCCATTGATTGGGAAAAAAGAGAATAATAATGGTGCAAAATGTCTTTTGTGATGCGCACAGCAAAGGAGTGGAACTCTCTGTCTGCGTCTGTGTTTCCGAACGTATACAACCCCGATCTCTTCAAAGTGAGAGTGAACAGGCTTCTTCGGGGTAAGCTGTAAGCTCGCTCCATCGTCGACTTTGTCTCTATCACCTCTGATATAGACTAGAGTCAAGAGCAAATCCATCTCAAATTTAAAAAAAAAAAGCAGTAGGTACTGTAGCTTTTTTTCTTTTCTTTTGCTTATATCTCGAAAACGGTGTGTCCTATCGCAAAAATATTGAAAATTTCGAGCCCCTTTAAAATACTGCATTTTTATTATTATTGACTTAAAAATTGGCCCGAATACTTATTCATCTGATCGTAAACATTAATTTCGAAAACTACCTTAGAAAGAGCATGGAGGAGGTAATCACATTTTTATACGAAAGTACAAAATCCACGCGGCCGAAGTCGCGGGCAAAGTTATGGTACACTTATAACAACAGATTTTGACTCATCCTACAAATTCTGTAATTAATCGTATTTTTCAATTTCACATTCATGATATCTCTAACCAAAATGCAATTCAGCTAAAAATAAAGGGTCATCATCATCATCATTCAGCCTACAGCAGTCCACTGCTGGACATAAGCCTCTCCAATTGCACGCCATTCAGCTCGATTCTCGGCAACTCTCATCTCGCTGCTACCAGCACCCTGCGAAGATCTTCGCTCCACCTAGCTTGAGGTCGTCCTACATTACGTTTGCCAATTCGCGGTCTCCACTCAAGAACACGTCTACCCCAATGGTTATCGGTTCTACGGCTAATATGGCCGGCCCATTGCCACTTCAGCTCGCTTATTCTATGTGCACAACTTTGGTTCCATAGCTCGCTGAGCGACCTTATACAGGATAAATTTAAAAGGAGTGCGGATATTTTAGCAGGTAATCAGGTGCATAAAACTGAACAACTTTCCCCAAGGAACATAGGTCGAAATCTAAAAAATAAAATTCAACTTCTCATACAAATGTAAGTCACGTGACCAGTCACTTTGTATGAAAAGTCGATTTTCAATTTTAAGATTTCGACCTATGTTCCTTGGGGAAAGTTGTCCAATTTTATGCACCTGATTACCTGCTAAAATATCCGCACTCCTTTTAAAATTATACTGTATTTATGGACCAGCCGTACCGTGAGTGTCCACGTTTTGGCTCCATTACAAGCAGGACGCATTGATTGAAGACTTTAGTCTTTAGGCTCTGCGGAATACGCGACGAGAAGATTCGACGACAATAAAGGGTACAAAAGGTATATTCAATAAAACATGGTTTAAAACATTACTGCTATAATTTAATGTAGGTAATATATTACACAATACATGCATGCACATAAATTATTAATAATATAAGTACATTATCATAAATATTTACATAGGGCATTATCTACAAAAATGTTACTGAATATTATGTTTAAGCTGTATGCTTAAGGTTACCCTAGTCAGTCATTCTCCGTACTAACGCTGTATGGAGTTTACTGTGGAGTAAACTCCATACAGCGTTTGAATATCCATGCACTGTTTGACAGTGTACATTAGAAATTAAAAATTATATCTAAAAAAAATATTGGTTTGAAAGTTATGAGCGTCGAAACATCCATATTTCAACACTAATTTTAATGCATCTTTTGCATAAATAAACAACACCCGGAGTATAAAAATGGCAAAATTGTTTCAGTACAGGGATAGATAATTTACTCAAGAATTCAAATAACTTTATTTTGAATAAATACATCCAGCAGTTTTTTCATAATGTCTATACGCCCGAAGGTTTGTTCATGAAATTTTACGCGCCCGTTTTCGTTATTATCGTATAATTCACTAAATAAATAAAAACTAAATAAACAAATACTTAATAAATAAACTATGATATATTCTGTATTCTGGGTATTAAACTTGTGGACCGGGTTAAGAATTCAACAATCCGTTCCATCACTACAATAACTGATATCACTTGGAAAGCTGCCTGGACACATCTGCCGAGTCCATGTATCACTGGTCAGTTTCGCTCAGTCGTCAGTTTGTTTAATTCGCCAGTTTCGTTGATTAGTCAGTTTCACTGATTGGTCAGTTTTGCCGATTAGACAGTTGCGTTAACTCGACAGTTTCCAGTGTTTGCCAGTTTTCGTCGATTCGTCAGTTTTATTCAATTCGTCAGTCAAAGTACAGTCTGTAGAAAACTGCACACACGTCTGCTAATTTAAAAATATATTAAGAACAATTTGATAACTTTTAGCCATATTTATGGAATAATAGACAAACTTATTTTGTGAAATTGTCAACTGACAATACATATGTTTTTATTTTTTAGTAATCAAAAACAGTTTACAACCATTTGTTGATGTTTTAAGCATACTACACAAACCATCGCGGGTTTAACAGCGGTATGGCCAGACACGGCAACTCGGTGTTACTACATAAGTAATCATTGAACAATTAGGTAGGTACATAGATTTTTTCTCTAGATCGCACTGTAATCTAGAAAGTATCGTTTTAAGGTGAAAGCGCCAGGGTAGCCCGCGAAATTAATTTTTTTTTACGTGTTTTGCAATTTGCAGGTCAGTATTAAGTTTTATGTTGATTAAAATATGATTCGCGGCCGTAACAAATATGTATTTACAGAATTATAATCATTAAAGTCATCAATACAACTCTCTAAGACCAAATAATTCTATTGAATTTGTAACAATTTTGATTTAAAAGAGTGTCCATGGAGTTTCTTGCCCATTCTTCTCCATAGAGATCTACGTTTTGGAATGGGCGACTAGCTTCAATTTTCTGACTAACTGACCGACTCTTTGACAATTCAAAAGTGCCTGTAATTGGTTTAATTGAAATAAATGCTTTGAGTTTGAGTTTGAATGACTATTTCATGAAATCTTAACATTTCAGGATTATACTAACTCAAGGAATTGTATTACTGATTCTAATTTTATAATTCTGTAAATACATATTTTTTACGGTCGCGTATCATACTTTGATCAACATACACCCAGACACTAAGCTGCAAATTGCAAAAATTGTAAGAAAATTTGAATTTCGCGGGCTACCTTAGCACTTCCTCCTTAATACCTTTTATTTCAAGAGCTCTGGCAGGATTCTCGTATCCATAATACTAGTTATAGGCCTGTATTATTTTGTTGTTAAAATGAATGAAGAATCTTTTAGTTTCATTCAAAGTGAAAGAGGGCGAAGAGTCCTATTAAGAAACAGTCACCGCTACAACCATGTGCAAAACAATAAAAAGGCTCTTCGTGGTGGCGTTGTGGGGGACAGGTAATCAAAAAAGATCCCATAAATTGGATGAACGAATTAAAAACATTGTTGGTAACTTTATAAAAGACGGACCCGATAAAATTGACGTTTGGTCGTGTTTAAGTCGGTTATGACTTATTAACATAAATAAAAAGATGTTAAAAATTATAAATTAATTGAAGTCCGAGATTAAAATAAATGGAGTGGAAACGACGGGAGGGGACGCCCTAGGAAGATATATAGTGATCTTACTGATGATGTTCTTCAGAAAGGTCAGGTGCGTAGTACTCGCAACCGGCGTGCGTGTATGACCAGATGTATGAATGTAAACGAGGCAAAAGGAGTATGTAAGGATCGTAGCAGGTGGCGTTCTGTAGTTTCTGCCTACCCCCATGGGAAGAAGGTGTGAGTTTATGTATGTTATGTATGTATTAAATTAAATGTTTCTTTAAAATAAAATTCTTCGATCGAATTCATTTCCATTTTAATTTACTCTGTTTTATTTTATTTGAATTTACGACATATCGTTAGGTATTTATTCAGCTTTCAGTTAAGAGGGCTATCGCATTTCGTTACCTCTCTCGCTCACACGGGATCAAATTTTTAAGAATGTTAAATGAAAAGATTCTTTTTAGAAAAATGTAATCAATTGGAAATCTACTAAATAATACCTATTTTAATACGTAATTATTAAAAACACATTTCTTTTGTGTTACCTAATAAACTTAGCTCAATAAGTAATAAGATGTGTTTTTGAGATGAGTTAAATAAATGCCACAACAAAAATGTCTTTTTAATAATTACCTATTAAATTAATATTATTTATTAATTCGCCAATTGATTACATTTTTCAAAAAATTTAACATTTAACATTCATAAAAATTTGGTCCCGTGTGAGCGAGAGGGGTGACAAAATGTAAAATTAAAAAAAATAAATTTAAAAACTTTTTATTTAAAAAAAAAACACATTACATAGTTTTGTTTAATCACACATCGCTTAATCTTAATACTGAAAGATTATGTGCGAGTGAGGCGTCTCGCTTGTTTACATTAAAATATTTTGTTATTAAAATTAAATTATTTATGTATTAGTGAAAGATCTGGAGGAACTTTGTATTGATCCACTTTAAGGTAATGTTTATTAGTCGTTTTATTTGCAAAGTTGTCTTTGATTTTAATTTATTAGTTAATTGCTTAGGGAGTTTATTCAACAAGTTAGGTAACAGGTACCTCCAGGTCCTTCTTCCATATTCATTGTTACATTTCGGCAGATTATATAATGGTAGGTATTCTAAACATCTTAAGTTGTTGGGTCTTATTTTTTTATTTAAATTATCAATTTCGTTAGCATATTGTGATATTATAGCTAGTTTTACTTTATCAAATACATTTATTATTTTACAATATTCAAAGAACTGATGATAGTTGTCTTTAAATTTAAGCTTTATTTTATATGGGACTATAATTTTTAACATCCTAATTTGTATGTCGTATATTTTTTGTAAGTATGTTTTATATGTTCTGCCATAGCTAGATAGACCATATCCAATAATTGAATCTGCTAGTGCTAAATACATTAGTCTTTTGGTTCTGTATGGTAATTTATGCCTCAATATGTTTAGTTGATGTGACAGCCTTCTTAAGTAATGTTAGAAGTACTTACATTAAACAAAAAATGTAAGTTATATTAAAAATACAGACTGAAGTCTGATTTTAATAAGGTTAGTTATTCCTTACAGCAGATAAAAATATCCACATGAGTTAATTCAACACGTGAAAACTTTTTCCCTCAAGTGTACCAAACTGACGAATCAACGAAAACTGGCCAACACTGGAAACTGTTGAGTTAACGCAACTGTCTAATTGGTTAAACTGACCAATTAGTGAATCTGACTAATCAACGAAACTGGCAAATTAAACAAACTGACGACTGAGGGAAACTGACCAGTGTTACGCGGACTCCATCTGCCGCATATCAGACGATCAATGGGCCAAACTTACGACCCAGTGCGTACCGCTGAATGGCAAACCACATCAAGGCAGGCCCAGATGGAGATTGCAGGATGAGCTGGACTCCTTTAATAAAGATTGGTCCTTGGCAGCTTTGGACAAAGAAAAGTGGAAAGAGAGTGGGGAGGCCTTTGCCCAGCAGTGGGGCAATAATGGCTAATAAAAAATAAATAAACAAAATAGCATGCATATTATTATCCACGCCCACCAACAAGTTCAAACTGTCGACTAGTGCAACCTTAAACATTCAATATTAGGTAGGTACTTACATACAGAAGTATTTTCGCCAAGTTAGTAAGACTACAAGAGCCATTGGACTGATTATGTAGGTACTATGTTTAGTTTATACATATCAAAATTGAAGTCGCATTTTGTGTATGTCTGTGTGACCATGTTCTTCCAAATTATGCAAAGTATTTTGATGCAAATTTTACTAACATTCAGAGGATTTATTCCAGAAAGTTTATGTCTTTAATAATTATGTTACTATTAAACTTACATAAAATAAAGAAATCTCAATATATTGTCAAGTCATAAAAACCGTGCCAAGCAAAGACAGATCAGTTGTACTGTCGGCAAAACGGATGGCTGAACAAGACCGAATAGAAGTATTATTGTTATTATGCATGGGGGGGTTTAGTGTCCTGCAAAATGTTAACTTGGATGGAGAAAGAACATTCATTACAACCAAGAAGAACATTTGAGAAAACTTCATCACTAATTTCACACACATAAGTACCACCACACCTACACGGATATGTATAATATCCTTCACTGTTAGTTTCCATGTCCGTTAAAGAAATAGTATCATACAGGAAACACTCACTATGTTCATAACAAGAAAGCATCGCGTCATACTGCTTCCTAGACAGAGGATCCTTCAGAACAGACCAAGCCTTTCGTATACGAAGAAAAGCATCGTCATTTTGATTTTCCTTATCAGGGTGTGAACAGAGTACGAGACGTCTGTAACTATTCTTTAGTTCATCACTTGACGCAGTTCTCTCACACTCTAAAGCCTTGTAGTGATCAATAACAGTCATTTCCTCCTTCTCCTCCATTACAACGTCTTCTTCGTAACTACGAAAAAGTAGGTTTAGAAAAAATTTGATACCTCCAGAATATAGGTTATTTTGCTTCAAGACGTCAGAACTCTTCATGCAAGTACTGCTCTCCAATTAATTCTCAATTAACTTATAACTTCATAACATACCTAAATTAATTTTAGTTAGGTATAGCCATTCACAAAAACAATTGAATGATGCAATTAAGATCAAAAAACAAAAATAAACAACCATTGATTCGAAAATTCGAAATAGATTTTTTTTATTGAATTGTCAATGTCAGTTTACCTTAGTTGTCAATTTTGTCAAACTAATAGACCATAAAGTCTATGGTGAAACTCTGTGGACAGCATAAAATTAGTATGAACAGACCCCAGTAGGTCAAGCTACCCGAGACTGTCACCCAATCAACCTTGAACCTAATGATTTCGCAATAAAGTTGAAATGTATTAAAGAAATTTGACAGATTGTAGTAGCTTGATGTGCTGCCGTCCATACTACAATGTAGACAGGACAAGGCTAAAAAGAAATGCACAGAGATTAAAATCGATCACAAAGAGTCGCCATCGTAACTTCTGTTTTTATTGAGGAGGCCCAGCAAAGCATACTGTTATTGCACTCAGTTTGGCCTGGAATGGGTTGATCCAAAACAACAACATTAAATATAGGACCGTAGTCGTCGAGAGCAGTTTATTGCTTACACTCTGTTTCATTGTCTGCATTTGTCAGAATAACTTGGTTTCACATAATCAAAGGGTTTCACTTATTATACAGTGTGTCCCTGGATAAAGTGCACGAACGAAAATGGGTGAAACTAGATCAAATTTATCGACAAAAAAATTGGATTTTTTTTTTTAAAAAAGGAGATGTTTCAAAATGGGCCCAGAATATGTACAATACCTCGACAAATCGAGAAAAATCCGCGGAATTTGAGAAAAATACTGATAAATTGCATAAATGCATATTTATCTTGTAATAATTTGATATTTATCAATTATTTTATCGACTTTCAATATGGCGTCTCGCCAATTTAGGTACTCTGTGGTTAAAAACCAATGACAGTAAACCATAGATCGATCATTGATCATAGATCGTGAACTGTCTACTGTCACTTCGTCGATCGTGTTTCTGATGTTCTGTTCTCTCGAATTATTTTAAACAACCTGGCTTTCGTTTATCGCTACATTGTTTTTGTCCGAGTTAATATTTCGACTATTGAATGTTAGTATTCTGTACGTTTATGCTATTAGTAAAAATCTTGGCATATCGCAGGTCAACCTATGAGGTTGTCGTCTGCTTAACTGGACTATACTTTATGTACAGACGCCAGTACATCAAGCTACTACAATCTGTCAGATTTCTTTAATAGATTTTCGACTTTACAATTAGATCTAAAATAAAATTGCAAAAGACTAAAAGTACGACAGTGTTATGATTCTCTTTGACAATGTAATATGACAGAACATACACATGTGAATATACATGTCAAACGTCAATAATCAATCAACATGACAACTTACTGCCATGATGGGTTTTTGTTGTGTGTTGCAATTTCAATTGTACATTCTTGTACTATACTAAAAAACAAAGCCAATTAAAAGAAATTGGATGATTGGAAACTGTTTTAATTGTGTTTCCCCATTTTTTAGTAGGGTGTACCAATACCTGGCCGGGGCTCCATACATTTTGAAACATCTCCTTTTGTATTATTAATTGATGGTTTAATTTTTTATCACCTACGACAGACCCTTTTTCTTAATTTTTTTTTTTTTTGTAACTAAGACTGTTTTTATGCCGTGTTTTTTATTTGTGATCTTAGCCATTATCACAGTTTTTATTTCAACGAAATACTCGCAATGTTTCAAAAGATATAATTTTTTTAAGAAAAAGGGTCTGTCGTAGGTGATAAAAAATTAAACCATCACTATTAATAATACAAATATTTTTTTTAATCTTTTTTTCCAAGTTTTTTGTCGATAAATTATGGTCTAGTTTCACCCATTTTTGTTTGTGCACTTTATCCAGGGACACACTGTATACAAAAAAAAGAATGTTTAACAAGCAGTAGGCTGATTAAGATTTGATGAACATTCTTATTTTTATAAATAATTTTAAATAGTATATACACAATACTATTACAATAATTTAAAAATATTATCAGAAAAAAGAGAAAGAAGGCAAATACTGCATGGAGAACTTACCGATCGAGTAGGAACAAGTACGAAAAAACAGTAAAAATCTAAACATCGTGGCCACGATTTTCCCTTCGATTTCCAAAAATGTTTTGAACAATGCTGTGATCAGGATAAGTGATCGATCAGTGATTAATTATTTATGACTATGGATCGATATCGATAAAAAATATTTTTCGTTTTCATAGTAGGAGCAAATTATTGACTCCGCGTATCACTGGTCAATTTCCCTGTAGTCAGTTTATTTCATTCTAATGTAGCTTTCTATTGGTGAAAGAATTATTAAAATCGGTTAAGTATTTTTTGAGTTTATCCATTACAAACAAAAACTCGTTGGAGCAAGTAGCTTGTTCCATGTTGCATGTCGCTAAACCGTAAGTTTATCCCCTACCAAAAAAGTGCTCAACGCGCCTAAAGAAGTTTTCACTTCAAAAAAATGTGATAAATAATATATTTTTACATTCAATTCTTAAAAAAGTGGTAAGTTTTGATGAATCAAAACAATTTTTTCAGCATTTGTTGATAACAAACTAAAAAAACTATGCCTTCTTCTGAAAATAGCCTTAGCGAATTCTGTCAGGCTTGGATACTATTTTGCTTTTGTTGACCACCACTTTTATGGGCCTGCCGTCCGATTTAGGCGAACAGTTTTCAAATAATGCGTGTTGTGATTGTGACTTAATGAACACAATTTACGTAAATGAAACTTATGCCAGCAGCGTCGCTACCACACGCACTGCAATGAGACAGGTCGTAACTCGCGAAATTTACACATATTTTGCCGAACATTCGGCAGCCAAGTATTCGAAGTTTCAGCCGAGAGCCCGAGAGCGTGACCGAAAGTTCGGTATTCGGTCAAATCCCTACTCAATTTCGTGGCATCTCTAGTGCTAGATATGTCATTATCTCTTTCATGTTCATACTTTTTATGATTATGATTTCTGCAGCTCTATGTGTGTGTGCAAAAATGTAGTACACCGACGGTCGGCTGGCCGGACCCATTTAGACCGGAGCTAAAGCCCGTGTGTCCGTGTCACGACGACGTGGCAATAAGTGGAACTGATTAATATTATATAGTTAGCAACATTCCTACCTCAGACACCTTTCTCTTTTTAAGATTGTACATTTTATTATCCTGTGTCTGATAAATAAATAAATACAGATTTATGATTCCGTCACTTGCCAGTGGCGCCGTGGCTGCGTGACTTCTGCCGTGAGATGGACTTTATTTACTGGGATTTTTTTTTATTACTACCCAAATTTTCACAGGGTGTTCTTTCCATGAATATGAATAACTTTCATTACGGGACCAAATCTTAAATCACAAAGAAAAATCTGCTGTTTCATACAAAAGATTAATACCTAATCGCCCAAAATGTATGAAACAGCTGATTTTCTGCCGTGACTGTTTGACCGGTCCCGTCACTCCCTACGTTCCGAATTGCGCTGTAATCGATTTGAGCGTGTTTATTGCCGTTTCGAAATAGCGTGAGCATGATAACGATGTCCCGTGAATCATCATGACATGCGCCATCTTGCGATAACGCTGACCATGCCCTAAATTGTTATCACCGTGAGCGCTGTCAAAAATGCCAGTTGTGCTGTTTTGTTTTATATCGCATCATATCTTTAAACTAACGTGGCATTTTTGAAATTGTGTTTCTGGCTACAGCCGCCACCTAACCAAAGAAGAAGAAGAAATTTGTGGTGTATACACAAAAAAATACTGTAATCCAACCCTGTGAGCGCGTTCATAAGCGTTCCGAATTGCTGACAGTGTTCTCAGCTGTCATAATCATGATATCTAAATCGGAACGCAAATTATTGATGTGAGTGCTGTGAGCGATTACAGCGATTACAGTGTAAATGGGAATGTAGTCACTGTCAAAGCGTAGAGGCAAGTCAGTGTGACGTTTAATATATAGGTTAAGTTAGAACTGAGAACCGTCAAAATAATGCGAATGTTAGTTTATTTACCTTTACTTTGAAACCTTCTGACTGAGCAATTTCTAAAACTTCTATAAAATCTCTGAATTGTTAGAAACGAATTTGGTTTTTTCTTAAAATATAATAGTAGATATCTCATACAAAATGCCAACTTGGAATCAAATTCAGTCTCAACTTCGGAATCCAAACAATCCTGTTGTATTTTTCGATATAACTGTTGGGACAACAGTAAGTTTATAGATTTTATTGCTTTGTGCTATATCTCTATGAATTTGTACCTATTAAGATAAATAACCACAATAATTTTCTTTGCTTCAGGAAATAGGGCGAATGATTTTTGAATTGTTTGCCGATGTCGTACCTAAAACAAGCGAAAATTTTAGAGAATTCTGCACCGGAGAATATAGAAGAGATGGTGTACCTCTTGGGTACAAAGGAGCTACATTCCACAGAGTTATAAAGGATTTCATGATTCAAGGTGGAGACTTTGTCAATGTAAGTAATTTTTATTATTTTATATCAGCCCATAGTGTCGTACTGCTGAACCAGTCTCCTTCAATTCTCCAAAGTTCTCATGGCTGCTTGCTGTAGTGCTCCAGTCTAATTCATTACAGCATCATCACTTGGGTAACTAAACATTATAAATTGTTGAGCAAGTTTCAATGCAAAAATTGCCTACTGCAGATACCTATATGATAATTTTATTTTATTAAGTAAAATTAGCCAATTAATTGGTGAAGGCCTCAGAGACTTTGCTAATTGATTCATTTGGTAAAAAAGTTGTACCCCTATTTCAGAGAGCTTACCTATACATTTAATAATTTTTAAAAAGTACTTCATGTATTCCTTATAAAATTCAGCTAAATGTTGTAGTAATACTCTGGTATTACAATAACATTTAGCTGAATATTTATTATATTATTTTCAGGGTGATGGTACTGGTGTTATGAGCATCTATGGTGGCAGCACATTTGCTGATGAAAATTTTGTGTTAAAACATGACTCTCCAGGATTACTATCAATGGCCAACAGTGGTAAAGATACTAATGGCTGCCAGTTTTTTATAACATGTGCTAAGTGCAACTTTTTAGATAATAAGCATGTTGTGTTTGGACGAGTGATTGATGGACTTCTTGTAATGAGAAAGATAGAAAATGTTCCCACTGGACCCAACAATAAACCAAAAATACCAGTGACTATATCACAATGTGGGCAAATGTAAATAAAATACTGCTGAACAATGCTTACTTATGTTTATTTTTTTTTCTGTCGATAACAATATTGGAAGCTTAGCTTCTCTGTAAAACATTCATAAATGTTATCATTTAATCACAATCACAATAATTACAAACACAAATAATCACAATAAATACATTTACACAAATTGTACTAGGGACTACTAGTCAAGTTCTGTCAACTATTATCAGCACTATTAACCAGCAAATTTCTGGGTTGCATAGAAGCTGGTCCATATCGTCTGCCGACTTCTTTGATGAAAGCTCCTTCCATTTGTCGAGCAACTTGGTCAAAAAATAAATTCGATAAATGTGAGTGAAACGCAGAGCGGAATTCAAAAGTGATGTGAAAATCTATTACACAGGACTGCTGTTCCCTTTTTAGCCCTGGACTAAATCTCCAAAGGGTTAACATGTGATGGAAGAGCTTGCCATCCACACATTCTGCTTTCACTAAATGTGGTTTAAATAGGGTCACATTAGAGGTGTAAGACTCATTTATTGGTGGAAAACCAATGATTAAATCTGCTTTAAGGCTCTTGGGAGTTTTTTGTAATACTATAGATTTCTTACACCATGGAAGGAACTTGTAGTAGTTATCAACATCAGATACAACATCAAACATTTGTTCCATTGTGTGCCTGAAAATATATAAAATAGAATGATGAATGACATGAATGATCCAGTTTTTTTTTCTCGCCTGCGGTGTCCTACTCCTGGGCAAAAGCCTACCTCCACTTCTAACTTTCACGAGCCTGCCCATCCAACTTGCAGTTTGGTTGGAACCTATCCAGTTCGTCCTGCCATCTCCTACATGTCTCTCCAGTCTTACTGTCTCAGGGCACTAGTTCTGAACTAGTACCCATAATATGTTTGGAATTTAACTGACATGTCCTGCCCAGCCCCATAGTTGGGCAGCCTTTTGAGCCACGGCAGCTATATTAGTTTTGGAGGACAGTATTGTGTTACACACAATCCATTAATCTAATATACTGCACTCCAATGCATCCTTCTAGGATTTTAAATTCTAAAATAATTGTAAGATTTATTCAGAAAAAAGAATGAATGACTGTGCTTCAAGTGGGCTGGGAAAGCTTTGCAGACTTGTATTAGCCACCGAATTACCCACATAAGTTCTAATAATAAATGCTGTTCCTGGCATTTAACTTATAATAATTATGCAAATAATGTTCAGCCATTGAACTGTGAATAATTTTAAAGGAGGGTGATTATGCAAATGCTTTTCACATTGCTTTTGAAGAGATAAATATGAATTACTTTACTTAATTACCAAGTCCTACTATGTCTTTCACAATGCATTAAGAATGTATCAGTATTGTTTTTACGCACAAACAAAACAAGTTGATATTTATTTAATCACCTGTTGCAATCTATGGCTACTAAATATTTTAAAACAGGAATTTATAGTATAGTTGTGCATGAGTTGTGAGCACAAACTCCACTTATAAACCTTACGAATCTTATTTCCTATTATGGTAATTCGTACACGGGCAGGGGCAATGAGGTTAATATAAGATCAAGCTTATTTAAGTACAGGTAGAAAACAGAATACAAGAGTCCGCTGACAACGGCAACAACCATTCATGTGGAATTTGTGCTCACGATTCGTGCCGGCAACTATAACTGTTACTACTCACCCAACAAGTTGTCGCCCTCGATATTCACGGGTTCGAGCACTTTTAGGAAAACTAAAGAAGGTTCGTTTCTGCTGCTCAGTGCCATGACATTGACATCCAATTTCGCCTTTAAGTCTATTTACGTAATGACCCTGAAAGCTACAGGAAGTATATTGAAATATTTAAAATTAAGATGTAGTAATTATACAAATAGCAAGAGTGCTTAAATTTATTGGAACCCTATATGAATAAGATTCATTACATACTTACTTGAAAAATCTTTGGTTCGAAAAGAGAACTTTAGAACCGCATTTAAAAATGCTTTTTGATAAAACCATTTTATTTACTAAATTTAATTTTAATTGCAGTAACTTTTATGAATGATTAATTTAATTCATTTTTACAAGAATTCTTTTGGTGTTTTTCGGCAAAATATTTTTCTCCGTGTTCGACTTTTTACGAATTTATTAGCTATCATGTCAACATTGTGTAGACACTTAGACAGTGACAACTGACACTTCTTTGAGCTGAGCCCTGAGCCAGCAGCGGTCAGTGGTTGGTGGTTACAGTCCACCCACAGACTATGGGTCCACCACAGCGGTCCACAGAGTACAAAGAGTAGTAACTATTTAACAGAGTACTATAATTGTCACGGTCGCGGCAAGTGTTGCTACACCACAACAACCACAGAGTACCAAGGCGTCCAGAGGCGTGCCAGCATAGCTATTCACAACCGTTCGATATATTCCGTGCCGAATCTAACATCAATCAATGTTATCGAAATAGTCTTTTATCGGTTGTTCACAAAACCAAAACCCGAAAATTTGTCTGCTGTCGGGGGCGAGGCAAATGAGTAATTGAAATGTGTCATTTTCGATTCGACAACCTGTCGAAAGGTTGTGAATAGCTATGCAGCCCTGTACTGCTAGACTCTGGCACATGAATGAAAGTTGATCCTGAAGAAGCGCGGCAAATTAAAAGAAAATACATGTGGTTTCACTGAGTATAACACGACTGGGGTTCGGGATAAATACCAATTTACGCCAAAAACACTACACGAAGGTTGTGACACAGTCATAAATACAGCAATCAGAAACCGATCCGAATCACTTGAACGTCTCTTACTAGTCATTCCAAGTCATTCACTGTTTCGCAATCCAAACTGTACTCTATATTCCACAATAGTCTATCAACCACAGCGTATTGCTTCAACCTAGGTGTGGATATATGTAGTCTGACCAACGAAAGCTGTCCAAAAAAAAAGGCGGGAATTTAAAAAAACCAAGAGCTTTATCAGTACCAAAGTTAAGCACTAAACGAAACTAGCTTGGCATTTTTTTACTTCTGCACATTGAAGTTCACAGCTCAACTTTCCTAGCACAGCCTTATACAGAAAAGGTTGAATTAAACAAAAAGTTATTACTATACATTTATTTAATGCAATAGAGACCACTGATGTGATGAGGATGACACAATAAAATCAAAACAAAACATAGGGGTTATGACTCATAGTCATAGTCGAAATCGGATTCCAAAAGCTCTACACCTGATAATATTGAATCAGCTTCATTGCTTTCTTCGCTGCTACTGCTACTGTCCCCAAGAATTTCCATCTATAGAATTTCCATCCAATGAGAGGTCAGCTTATACTGGCAATGTATGGCTTGATAACGAGAAAATATTTAAGTCAAATACTTGATTTCAAATATTGTAATCACCGAAAATAGCGAATTATAACCAAACTCATGAATTAACATGAAATTGAACGAATGAACGAAATGTCCAATTTATTGTAGGCATGATTGTAGGCTGTAGGGACCTAGCTATGATCACGTCCGTCATCCACAATGGGGAAGGTCGGGCAAAGCTAATTGTAGATGGCGTGGTTTTAGCTAGGTCCCCACGGTCTACAATAAACTTGACGTTTCGTTCATTCGTGAGTTTACTTATAATTCGTTATTTTCGGTCATTTCAATATTTTAAATCAAGTAAATGATATGGAAAGTGTCAGAATTTAAAACCATGAATATTTCCTCAAAGTCACTATCTTCAAAATGTTTCTACTCTGTTTCATTTATAAAACATCTCTATGAACAGATTTAAGCCACCATCTTTTAATTTTAGGGTCTCTCGGGAAATGATGGACTCCAATTTCGGAGAATTTAGTAACACAACAACGCATCATTTTCACAAAAATAAAATAAAACCATCTAACGCCGTAGACAGAGAATAGAGGTAGACATGCTGTTAAAATAATAATAATTGGGAAAGTGAGGTGACATGTATGTCAAAATGTATATGTGTGAGCAGGACATAGCATAATTTTTCTATCTCTATTTGCGTATCGGTTTTTTGTTGTTTGCCATCACTAGTCATAGGTGGCAAACAAGTTGTGGTGTTAAAAGATTTTCGTTGATAAAAACTGTGAAACGCTTATTTTGTGTAATTTGTGACTTTATTGATATTCCAAAAGGTAATATTTATTGTGTGGTGATGGTGAATTGCTATAAAAGCTGGCTGTAAAAGTCGTAGTGAACGAAATTAACCAAACATAACCTTTCACCGGTAAGTAGCATTTTGTATCTATTACTGCAAGTAAAGCAAAGAATTATTGTACTCAAGACTATTTTCTGTCAATAATAAGCAACATTTATTGATAATTTCATCAAAACAGATGATACAAACCTAACTTGTTTTTTGTATTAACCGACTTTTGTGCGAGGCATATTAAGCTAGGTTATTCAAAGACCTTATTTAAGTATAAGGTCTTTGAGGTTATTATCTATATTGCTTCTTGTCATTTGTCAAGTCAATAGTCGGATAATACCTTGACAGGGATACCAGCACTTGATTATTTTTACCACTAAACGTATTTAATCTTTTCCTTTTTTTTTAGTTTTCCGATTGAACCATTTTTAAGAAATATGTGGACTGATACGGGCCGAGTTTATCTAACTATACTGTTTATATTTTGAGGTGAAAATAAATTTATATCTTAGTTTAAATTGTAATAAAATAATAATTACAATTCATTTGTTTTCGCGCTTCACCTTCACCTCGGAAGCATTTAGTTCGCGCGCGTCCTGTTTTCATTTGCTACACTACTGTTATGTAAAGCACTCTTGATTATAAGTTTTACTATGAGATTAACCCTGAAATATCAAAATAAATGTCTGCTGTTTCATGCAAAAACGCATGAAATTGATGTTTTAGTTTGCTATTTCAAAAAAAGTGAAAAAAAGAGAAAAAAGAAAAGTAAAGTTATAAATACGTCACCCCCTGAAAGGTGACAATGAATTGAATAACTCTTTGTAGACGTAGTACAATCAAAAGACTCAATTAGTACCAGATTACCCAGACGATAGGGGTAAAGTTTAAGTATGGCAATATTATTTATTTATTTGGGACAAACAAACAGTAACACATTATATCTGCGCAAATAATATAAATAAAGATATTATATAAATGTGAAACTCACACCGTTATCCACAGCATATACAATTTATATAACTTTAATAATGAACAATCTATGCGAGTAAAACTACAAGACTGTTCAAATAATATCGGAATCCTTAAGTTTTTTTAACAAAGCAGAACGAAATGTAATAATCATAATCTAATAATCGTAATCTAATCTTAATTACACGTAGCTGTAGTAATGTACTTATGTCGAACTATCGCTATCTCATACTGCATACGCTGAGGACTTGTCTACCTCTATTCTCTGTCTACGTCTAACGCCTTGTATTATTGGCTTGTGTTGGGAACTAGCTACGACAGCGCCATTTTGACAGTTGCCTTCCCCATTAGTTTTGCCCGACCTTCCCCGTAGTCCCATGTTAACAACCCACTGCTTTAGACATCTACCCTAAGCAAAGTAGTGTTACTGGTTGCTAGCCGCTAGTCTGTCCTTACCTTAAATGTGAATCGATCGAACGTATGGGCTGTCATTACCGTCTGTCAGTGTCAGTGTCAACTGTAACCTTAGTTTCGTTCGTGAACACGTGTGGTTACTTTTAAATCGTGCATGGTGATCTAGAGTTAGAAATCAATAATTTTTGGATAAATAAAAGGATTCGTGGCGGAAGACTGATATTAGAAAAAAGCATTGTAGTATTTACATAGCCTAATAATTTATCATGGGTCGTAAGGCAAAATTCGATGAAACTAAAAAAGTGAAAAAAGGACCCGGCAGAAAAGCTCGCAAGCAGCCCGATCCCGTGTTTAAAAAAGAATTGCGTAAGTAACTTTCCAAAAATATCCATAAATATCTGTTTCCATTGGCTCCAGAAGTAAGAGCATAGAACTTGTTTTCTAATCGGTGTACCAAGAATTACGAACCGAATGCCTTTAGTTTATAATTTATACTATTTAAGAATGATATTTTGGGTAGATGGATTATCTGTGACGGAATTATAGGTTACATTAAGTCATCATCATTTTCCTCCTCCTATCCTTATTTATTTGGGGTTGGCGCAACACGTCTTTTTCTTCCATCAAAATCAAAATATTTCACATAAACCTACATGGGCACTTATGAAACTTCAGAAGTTAGGTTCATGGTTCCAATAATTGGTTGCTTCCTATGGAGAAGAACCAACAAGAAACTCCACAGATAGATTACATTAAGTATACTTATGAAATGAAATCACCTATTAATTTGTTGTTTATCGTTTATTCACTTAATTATGTTGTTAAGGCTACTTATAACGGCTTGTAAAAGACTACACCTGGACTTTTTATTTGCCTTGTAATATAAGTCAATGTTTGAGAAATTATGAACCACAATGCAACATATATGTAAAATAATTTTGTAAGACACTGCCAATGATGGCACTACCTAATGTGTTGTAAGAGCATGGAATGTATGTACTGTCAAGTCAGATGACTTTGGCTCTAGGGCATAACTTTGGCCCAAATCTAGACTTGTTGTTTGAACTACCTCACAACCGAACGTCGTATTCCTTCGGTAACTAATAAATGGCGATAGAGACCCGTACTTGTGGAACTGTTGTGTGGATTTAATGACACTAAAAATTTGTCTCGATTTGGGCCAAAGTTATGCCCTAGAGTCAAAGTAACCTGCGTTGATGGTACCTACTTTCAAGTGATATTGTTAGAATTTTTATTGTTATACTGTATGCTTTTATTGCAGTAGAAGATGACACAACAGACAAGAAGCTTACTCACAGGCAGAAGCAAAGAGCAGCTAAAAGAGCAAAGAAGAAGGCAGAACTAGTGGAAAAGAAGAAAGCATTGAAACAAGCAAAGAAGAATGTTGCCAAACAAACAGAGGTGGCAGTAGATAAGGATGCTGAGAACAGTTCTGATGAAGAAACTGCTCCAGGTAAACACTTCTGATTTTTCATAAATAGCAGCTATTTTTAGGAATTCTTTAGAATCCGAACTACTTCTTTGCCCTTCTGAGAACATGGCTTGCATGTTGGCATTAGGCGTGTGTAACTCTTTACGGAGCCGACTCTCTGATCCGGTTCATTGAAGTGATTCAAAAGATTGGTTCAGTAGCAACGTTTTAAATGCATCATTTGGATCTGAAACATTAAATTTGCTCTGTGCTCTTTCCGCACGACACGTCGCTTGCGAGGCGACTGAGCAGTGAGCGAGAGAGGGAGACTGAGACACTACTTCTCTGCTGACTCTCGAGTCGCGAAAGAGATATCAAATGAGATGTGTATCACTCATACTCTCACATTTTTTTGTTGTCATTATCCATGCACATAAAAATGACCACTAAGGCGCTTACATATCAAATACTATAAGGTTGTTTCTTGTATAAAATGTTTGCACTAACAACTACAAAGGCGATGATACAAATGATCCAAATGAAACATATCAGTGTTTTGGATCATTTTAGTGAGCCAGATGCAAATGTTCCAATCGCGAAAATGATACACTTTGCTCACGCCTAGTTGGCATAATTAAAAACATAATGCCCTCCCTTCTTTTTTCTTCATAAAAACTGTTATGCCATCAACATGGCACAAGAGTTTTTTAAATTACTATTATACTGCGTAAATACTGAAAAAAAAAGCATTAAATTGCTACTCATAAATTAGCTGTTACAACTTGATAGATTAAAACAAAAATCTTTTTATTTATAACAGGTTACACTGATGACAATAAGGAATGGTTGAAACCTAAACAGAAAAAGAAAAAAGAACAGAAAAGCAAAGCTAAAAAGGATGATTCAGAATCTGAAGAGGATGACAACAGTGGCAATGAAGATGAGGTGGATGATGATGGGTCAGAAATGGAAGAAGATTCTGATGATGAAAGCACAGGAAAGAAGAAAACTGGTGGAGAAAAGTATAAGGTAAAAATAAGCATATGATTGTTTTTTTTTTCTTTCTGAAAACCATGTTCTGAGGGTAATTTTCGACCTCTTCGAAGTCCTATTACTGTAAATCTGTAACTATTATCTATTCTATACTCTATACAAATAAATAAAATTGAAGTGTCTGTTTGTAATGTCAAAATAACAGCTTTTTACTAAATGCCTATGAAAGTATATTTTAGTTACATAAAAAAAATTTTTGTCTGTTTGTTCCGGCTAATCTCCAAAACAGCTGGACCGATTTTGATGGGACATCCACTGACAGACTGTGATGTTATTAGGAGTAACCCAAGCTACTTTTATTTTAGAAAAATAATTAGAGTACCATGCAAATAAATTAAAACCTGTGAAATTGTGAAGAAAATCCAATTCAAATAGGCTTCCCTATTTGAATCTGATTTTCTTATTATTGACATCCACGCGGGCCAAGCCGCGGGCAACAGCTAGTAATAAAATAAAATAACTACTATACTGGATTTCATATGAAAATTGCTTTCAGGTTGGTACTCTGGATGATTTATTTAAAGATTCAGACAATGAAAATGGTGATGTGACCTCAGAAGATGAAGGTTCAGCTAGTGGTGGCAAATTAGAATATGATTCTGACTCCAGTGGAGGAGGTGAAGACAGCGACGATGATGACAATGACGAAGATGATGATATGTTGCCCATAGAGAAGGCCAATATAAAATTAAAGAAAAAACAGAAAGTAGACAAAAAGCTAGCTGATGAAGAGATGCAATTGAATATTGCCAAACAAGATGTCTTTGCATTCCCATCTGAAGAGGAACTAAACAATCCAGCAAGTCTCCAAGATGTTCTTCAAAGAATCAAAGATGTTGTAATAGTGTTAGGAGATTTCAGTCGCTTGAAGGAAGATGGTAGATCCCGCTGTGAATATACCGATCTGCTTCTAAAAGATCTTTGCACTTATTACAGTTACAATGAATTTCTTATGGAAGTACTTCTGCAAATATTTCCTGTGCAAGAGTTGGTCGAATTTTTGGAAGCAAGTGAAGTTGCGCGACCTGTTACTATTAGAACGAATAGCCTTAAAACCAGACGGCGAGATTTAGCCCAAGCTCTTATTAACAGAGGAGTGAATTTAGACCCTGTGGGTAAATGGAGTAAAGTAGGTCTTGTAGTGTATAGCTCTACAGTACCAATTGGTGCAACACCTGAATACTTAGCAGGGCACTATATTTTACAAGGTGCCTCAAGTTTCCTGCCAGTAATGGCTTTAGCACCACAAGAGAATGAGAGGATATTGGACATGTGTGCAGCACCAGGTGGCAAGGCATCGCATATCGCAGCCATCATGAAGAACACGGGTACATTGTTTGCTAATGACGCTAATAAAGAAAGGACAAAAGCTGTAGTTGGTAACTTCCACAGGTTGGGTGTAGTGAATGCTGTTATTTGTAACCATGATGGTAGAGAGTTCCCAGATGTAATGAAAGGTTTTGATAGGGTGTTATTGGATGCTCCTTGTACTGGTACAGGAGTCATTGCTAAAGATCCCAGTGTTAAGACTACTAAAGATCAGAAAGATATTCAGAGGTGTTTCAACATCCAGAGACAACTTCTACTTGCTGCCATTGACTGTTGCACTGCAAAGTCTAGCTCTGGTGGTTATGTTGTGTACTCAACTTGTTCAATTCTGCCTGAAGAAAACGAGTGGGTAGTGAACTATGCATTGAAGCGCAGAAATGTGAAGTTGGTGCCCACAGGTCTTGACTTTGGCACTGAAGGTTTTGTGAAGTACAGGCACCATCGGTTCCATCCATCATTGAAATTGACCAGAAGGTTTTATCCTCACACACATAATATGGATGGTTTTTATGTGGCAAAGTTCAAGAAGTTTTCTAATGTTATTGTAAGTATACATGTAATGTTTCACAAATTTTATGTGGGAAAGCTGTACATAAAATTTATATTTATTTAATTTGTTAGCCGGAGCCATTTAAAGACGAAGATGACGAAGAAGTTGACCCTAATCAAGACGAACCTAAAGAAAATGGAGATAGCCAGTCGGAAGAAGAAAAGGCGGAGACACAAAATAAGAAACAGTCACCTGTAAAACGATCAGCTCCGTCGGACAGTGCTCAGCCACAGAAAAAGAAAGCCAAGCCTAATGCGCAGACAAAGTAAGCTTACAGAGGTTTAAAGTAAATATTAGAAGTAAAGTTTTTAAACTTTGTATTAAAGCTTCATTTTCAGCTTTCATTCTTAAAATAATAATCATCAACTGGAGACTACTTTAGGCTATACAATTATTTAAGGTTAAATCCTTGGGTTCGTCGAAATATTGCACTATTTTTTAAATATATCTGGTTATATCGTATAGCATTTTTATCTCAAGAAGCGATGAGCGCTTTACTTGTAACCAAGTGTACAAACAAGCTGTGAATGTGTGCGTGAAGACGAGTAGCGTCAGCACGTAACACGCACATACTTCCGACTGCGCCATTGTCTCGGACGGTACCGAGAGCTCGTGCGCTTACACACATATTCACAGCGTGTTGGTATACTTGGTAAATACAAGTAAAGCGCGTGTCGCTTCGTGTGATACTATACCTACTACTGTATTGTAAGCAAGTTGTTTATTTCGTTTTCAGACCAACAAGTCATCCACAAGTAGCTAACAAGGACCAGCCCACCGAAAATAACAATCAAAAGAAAAAGAAGAATCGCAAAAACAAAAACAAGCAGAAAGTAGAAAACTCCAACAATGTAAAGGCACCAAACAGCAGGACTACTGAAACAACAGTAACTCCTACTACTCTACAAAGTCCGGGTAGTAAGAAAAACAAAAATAAAAATAGTAAAAATGTCACGGTTATTGCAAGCAACAGCAGCACTACTGAACAGTCAGGCAATTCTACTACTCCACAAAGTCCGGGTAGTAAGAAAAACAAAAATAAAAATAGTAAAAATGTCACGGTTATTGCAAGCAACAGCAGCACTACTGAACAGTCAGGCAATTCTACTACTCCACAAAGTCCGGGTAATAAGAAAAACAAAAATAATAAAAATGCAGCAAATATCCATGAAAAGGTAAAGACCGACAACAGCAGTACTAAATCAGGTCAAGGTAAAGCTGACGCGGTACAAACAAATCAAAGTCCGAATAAAAAGAAAAAGGAGAATAAAAATAACAAAGGCAATAACCTACAAGGTGCAAATCCGCAGAATATACAAGCCGTTAACAAAAATGAAGACAAAATAACAGAACAAGTTGCAGTTGCAGCTTCAAAGAAATTAAAAAATAAACTTAATAAAAAGAAGAAGCAAATAGGTCAAATAAATCCTAACAAAGATAAAATGCCTGCGAAAGGTCAAGCAGCTGGTAAAAAATTTAAGAATAAGTGAAATTTTATGGATTTAATATAATTTTATTTTGATAATAAAACAAATGTTTTATCTTATGTTTTGTTTTTGATGAACTTTCTTTAAAAAATACCATACTAAATACATAGAGAGAATTGATCCTTATTATGATTGACCCTATCGCTTGGTGCCATAAAAATACAGGATGTAATTTTTTCGCATTTCAGTTAGATCGATTACCGGTTCAGACAAGCGAAATATGTATGAAATAATGATATTTATGAAATAGCAATAAGTGTTAGTCTCAAATTTTCAGCATGTGTTTTGTATGGGGTGCTGCAGCTGGAGTATCGTCCGTATTCTCATGAGCGGGCGGCGGTGACACGCTTATTATTTCCCTAAGGCTTGGGTTTCCTAGGAAAGCGGCCCCGTCTTATTAAACCTGCCGTCATGAAAATCGGTAATTTTCACCAAGGTTTGAAGAAATGCTTTGTATTTATATCTATGGACAGCCATTATTGCAGGGGCGACGGCTTTATACAACCCCATTCCTACCGGCTTCCCTTTGGAACAACGACTGAACTTCGAGTTTATTATTACTAAATAATATACTTAGTCATAATACAGGTATTTAATACAATATCATAGTATAAAAATCATCACAAAAACTCGTACCTATAGTTATATGGGCTTAAATTAGGAAGAGTAAAGGAATGACTTAAATTTTTGAAGTAATAATTGATGATGTTATAATTATTGAGTTTATGAGAACTGAACAATTTTTTCTTCGGCTTCCTTCTAATTGAAATTGTAGCTTCGCTACTGCTATTGTGTGACTCTTCACCGCTTTCATAGGAAAATAACTTTACTTCCGACAGCTAATAGTTGTCGGAACAATAGCAGTCGTCTACAAAATTAAAGCGTATCGTTTGTATGGAGGCTGAGGAAACCGTTCCGCATGTACCCTTTTCATGTGCGTTACCCAGATTAGAGCAGAAACCCTCGTCGCACCCAGATCTTTCACAGATGTTCTGAACAGGCCAGGAGACGTGATCAACGTCTGGAGGGAAGTGGGCTGATTGGAATAAACAACGATGTCCGCCATGGCCCAGGCACAATGGTCCGCCTAAAGGACTAAGTGCGGAAACCAAACCCGCTAACATAGAACATGACATGCACTTGGTCGGTTTTGGTTAATAAGTGGAATGTTCACAATGTTGTTGTTCACTGTTATCCCCTGACTGTGTCCCACTAATTTATTTGGTGGCTGGTGGGGCAAATCACACTCGCACAAACTCTGATTCAGTTTTTTTTTTGGTTTTTGTGATATTTCTGTTTATACAAGGTGGAACAGGACGATTGACATTCCTTTAAACCACGTAAAGAGATTCATGTTGTTTACCCGTATACAAAAAATCAATCAAATCCAATGAATAGTTTAGCCACAGGAAATTATTTTTCATTTTCTTATTTTTCAACATGATGCAGATCGAGTCAGTAATAATAGGTAAACATTGCCGCCGCCGCGCCCCACACCCCGGACCGCACTGTTGGTCAGTGACTTTTCGTAGATAAAGCGTGTTTACTTTTTATGCAGTTGATTCTGCTATTTATTTTGTTTGAAAATTGCAATTTTTTGATTTTCCATTAATCTTCGTGTTTTAAAATGTTTCGATGGAGTAGTACTGTGCTCGTTATAATTTAATGTCGTACATCCAGATCCACATTGTATTTTGTTTTGTTCATTATCCTTTATATTAGTAAACAATAAAAAGACTTATTCCCATTATGGCTGGCACTGTTGATTTAATAAAACATGGAGAAAATAAATAGTTTTATTTTAAAAATCAATTATGTAGGTAGAAACTATTCGAGGTTTATTCAAGGTTCATGACGGAAACGGCTTTATTTTTTTCTATGTCAACGTTATGTGTCACGCACGCGCTCTCGTCAGAGAGTAGTATATTCTTTGCGCACGCGTAACGAATCTACTATTACCTAAAGAGAGTACGATCGAAATTCTTATATCTAACATTTGCAATAATGAAGTACTTACCTAACTATTACAGAGAGTGCTTAGTCAGATTCTTTTCTTGCGACACTTTTTTACTTAAATCCAATTAAAAACTTGTTAACCTTTTAACCGCCCGACTTCATATCAGTTGTCGTGCCCCCAGCGCCGGGCAACTTGAATCATTACGATATTTGGTCGTAAATATACGACCCTGGCGAAATGGACACGAAAATATTTGTCGGATTAATCCGTCGTAGGCGGTTAAAGGGTTAAACTTAGGTCAGTTTCAAATTGGTAGTTTAGGAAGTTTATGTCTTCAATGGCTTCATCTGCATAGGAGAGGTTTACCGAATTATCTTTGGTCGTGTGGATTAGTTGGCTCAGTTCAAATCTTTCTTGCTCATCCTTAAGATGTTTCTGATGTGCTTTAATATTATCACTATATTTTATCAAGAGATCTGCCAAGTATGCTATAGGATCAGTAGGTTGGTGTACAACTACTTCAGCTATGCACTTTTTTAGAGCATCGCCGACCTCTTTTCTAAGATACTTGTTTTCTTCCATAGTAATAATTGGTTCGCTTGAACATGGTTCATAACAGAATGGCTGCTTATGAATTTTTACTAAATTATTTAAGCCATCGCATTCGTATTCGTCATTTGAATGTTCATCGCGATATATATGACGTCCTTCTGCGTTAACATAATATCGACCGAGACGATCATAGAAATATACAACGCCGTCTTTTTCTTCTCGAACTTTTAAAAGAAGGCCGCCTTTATCTAGCATATATTCACTAGCTCCATCATGATTTTTATAAATCCGCCGTCTAGTATCATCTAAATAATATCTTCCGCAGGAGTCATACAAATAAATATGTTTTTCGTCGTCACTTAGAGGGACTAGATTATTACGCTCATTTAATTGATATAATATGTTATCTCCTGTCATGTAAATTTTTCTTCCAAATTTATCTACGATAAAATTTCCCACTTCGTCAGAGTATTGTTCTTTTAGGTTTACAACGCTTAATATATCTATAACCGATTCACTATCATGTCCTTTTTCCGTCAATGCTTTATTCCATTGCAGTATTAACTTTGCCACGAGACGACAACGATCTTGATGAGGCAGTAAATGATTGAAGATCTTCGAACTTATAGGTTTATGTTCATGCAAGTTTTCATCCCAGTCCCAAGAGGCTTTTCTAAGCTTATTTATTGACATTTTAATATCTTCGAGCGATCGCAATCGATCTTCTAAAAACATGGTTTTATACTTCAGGGCCATCAATGCAGGAGACTGTACAGCACGTAATCGACTTATACGAGCCTTTAAAGCTCCAATTTTTTCAATAATTTTTGCTATTTCTAGTTCCTTGTCCTTGCGCATTTGGGCTGAAGTAGTCAACACATTACTCGTTACATGGCTTACTTCAGCTATTTTTTGAGCTTCTGGAGCAGTATCCAGGGCAACTTCGTCAATAATTTGTTTTAACGTATTTGTAAGATTACTGGGTGCGAGAGGGCCTTTAAAATTCAGTATATGACAGAATTCTATTGCTAAACTATCCTCTAGTCTGTCCAGCCAGTGTAAAAGTTCTTCTATTTCATCATGAATCCTAGCAAGGTATTCTGTTTGATCCGCCTGTGAACTTATATATTGTAGTTTCTCAAGCAGAGCACTATTAACCGTATGTTGCATTTCTTCTATGATTGTAAGGTCTCTTTGCATTAACTGATTTTCTTCTGCCGTCATAGCAGAATGCATTTCACCAATATACTCCAGAATATGGTTATATCTCAGTTGGGTACAATTCATCGTGTAATCGAGTGCTGTAATGATAACCTCACGCGGAGTGTCCTTGATCCTTTTGGAAAACATTTCTACATCTAGAACCGCTTCCAACCATTCTTCATGGAACGATTGAACGATTTCTGCAAACTTCTCGGGTGGTTCTTGATTCAGTAACGCATCATGGATATTTCTCATGGTCGTAAAAATGTTTTCGGCATAATCTTTTTGTGTAAAAAATATCACGGGACTTGAGAACGAAATTTGAATTTCTTTAGCAATGGCAAATAAGATAGGCACCCCATTCCGTTTATTCATTGTATCTATGGAAATTTATAATAATTTATTAATGTATTATTATAAAAAATACAATCTTACGAAACTTGAATTAAAGGAAATACAATGTTTAAGTTTGTAAAACCCGCTGACAGGAATGTCAGTGGCATAGAGTATAGTAAGCAATAGTAAGTCAGTGGTCAAACCCTTCAAATCACTATAGGCCTTTTACCTTTTTATTACTTTATATAGTGTATTATCTATGCTTTTACCCCACCAGTTATTTTATTTCTGACTAGCTTTTGGCCGCGGCTTCGCCCGCATGTATGTCGGAATGTAGCAAATTAGTACCTACCCTACGTGTTAATCCAGGATCTAAAACATCTGTATGCCAAATTTCCTCTAAATTCAATCAACCGTTTTTGCGCCAATCCGGAACATACATCGACAAACAACAAACGGACAAAAATTCTAAAAACTATAGTGTGCGCAACAGACGCGTTCAGTCACTTCTTTTCAAATATATGCAATGCACAGTTCTGACTTCGTTACTATTTTTAACCGACTTCAAAAAGGAGGAGGTTATCAATTCGGTTATATGTTTTTTAAATGTTTGTTACCTCAGTTCTCCGTCATTTATAAGCCGATTTGGAAAATTATATTTTATTTGAAAGGACATACTTCCAGATTGGTCCCATTTTTATCAAAATCCAGTTCTGATAATAGGATCCATGAGGAATTGAGGGAACGCCTCAAATATTATTGGCAAACACATAATGATTTTAATATTTTCGTCAACAAATCAAGCAATTGCAATCAGAAAGTATCATTTGGTGAAGTGGAACTGACGAAGAAGACCATAGATGGCCACAATGATAAGTATTTCACGCGTGGCGATATCTCGATTAAGATGGTTAAACGACTATGACGAAGCAAATTTAAATAAATAGTTCTGATGAAAATGGTACCATTAAACTCAAACACATCACATTCAACATCATTCATTCATATTTCATTGTCATGAGATGCACTCTGGCTATAAATTATTTTTAACCGACTTCAAAAAAGGAGGAGGTTCTCAGTTCGTCAGAATCTTTTTTTTTATGTGTGTTCCCCAATTACTCGAAGACGGCTGGACCAATTTGGAAAATTATGTTTTTGTTTGATAAGGTATACTTTCCTGGTGGTCCCATTGTCATCAAGTCAGGATTTGATGATGGGATCCTGGAGAAATCGAGGGAACTCTTCAATATAGGCACACCTATAGCGATTTGGGTATTTTTTATAATAACTTGTGCATTTTCTCTCGGAAAGCACCATTTGGTGATTTGGTGAGGTGGAACTGATGACGAAGACCACAGATGGTAAGATGGCCACCGGAACAACTTAATAATAAGTATTTCCCGGGTTGCGATTCCATTACTTTAAAATTATTGCTAAGCAATAGAAGCTCGTCACAATGCATATGGTGAAGCGGAGCTGATGGTGAAGTACCAGGAGAACTCCTCAACAATTAACGTCCCTGCATCGGAAAAAACAATGTTTTGTAAAAGGTGATGAGCAGTTGTCATTAGAATTATTGTAACTCAGATAAATTACAAACTGACCCACTAAAAAGTGAAAAATAAAAAACACCTTTTTGCAAAAAAAAAAAAAACAAAAAACAACTGACTGCCAAAACAAACACTATAATGTGAAAAATAACTTTAATTTCGGAAGTCAGTGGCAAATACCTAAAATACAGATCCAAAGACACCGTCTTCCGAAAAAGTATTAGTACCGAGTTTCGAGTTAATCTGACAGCGCGTTAAAATGTTTCCTTACTGTTCCTTACTGTTCTTACGGTCCTAAGTGTTCCTTACTTGTTTTAAAAAAACTAAAAGTGACAATTTTTATTATTTCCTGAGGCAAATATTGCCAAGTTTCAAGTGTATTAACCCTTTAACCGCCTACGACGGATTAATCCGACAAATATTTTCGTGTCCATTTCGCCAGGGTCGTATATTTACGACCAAATATCGTAATGATTCAAGTTGCCCGGCGCTGGGGGCACGACAACTGATATGAAGTCGGGCGGTTAAAAGGTTAACCAAAGGAATAAGATTTTTCATATAATCTGTATCCCCTCTTTTCACCCCCACAGGGGTGGAATTTCGAAAAATCGTTTCGGGTTTTTCCATAACTGGAATCAAAGATTTCTTATACCAATTTTTGAGTTAATCAAGCCACACAGTAAAATCCTCCTCTTAAAAATCTAATTACCCCTTTTCATCCAGTCAGGAGTAGTTTTGAAAAACCAATAGTAAGAAACTTTATTGCTTATTTAGGCAAATATTCGTGCCAAGTTTCAAGTTTATTAACCAATTGAATAAGATTTTTCATCTAAACTAAATCCCCGCTTTTCACACCCACAGGGGTGGAATTTAAAACAATCGTGTAGAATATTTCCAAAACTTGACTCAAAGATTATTTCTACCAATTTTCGACTTAATCAAGCCACGCAGTAAAATCCTCCCCTATAAAATTGACAACCCCTTTTCAACCTTGATACAGGTTATTCTTTACTTTTTGTCTTAAGTATAAATACTGAGTTTCGAGTTAATCGGACTGCGTGTTAAAATTCTTCCATACAAATTTTGACACCCCGCAATCCCTCTCGTGGGGGTAGTTTAGAAAAACCAAAAATTACAACGTTCATAATTTACTAAGATAAGTATTTGTGCTAAGTTTCGAGTTTATTAACTCAAGGAATAAGATTTTTCAAACAAACGAAATCCCCCCTTTTCTCCCCCTTAAAAATTGAATTTACAAAAACCCCTTCTTAGTGCTCCCCTACATTATAAAAGGAAGCCGTGTGCAAAATTTCACGTTCCTAGTCCCAGTAGTTTCGGCTGTGCGTTGATATACTGTCAGTCAGTCAGTCAGTTTCTCCTTTTATATATATAGATTCGGCATCACTGTCAAAATCACGGCGATCTTTATTCTTTTTAGGTATGATAAGATTGTACTAGTCACCTAACCATAGATATTTATTTTTATTATAACCAAAGATGACAGAAGAGGCCTAAACTTTATGTTTTTCTGTGTACGTAGAACTATCATCTAATGTAATTAAAGGAAGCACAAAACTATCAATCGAACATAGATTTGCAAAGCAGTCTGCGAACTTTTTAACTGACTTCTAAAAAAGAAGGAAGTTCTAAATTCGTCTTTTTTATAATGTTCATCAATATTTCGTCAATTGTTACAGGAGGAATTTTTCATTTGGTAGAGGAAGCTTGCGTGGTGGTCCCATATACATTTTATTTGTATGTTGATGGTATATTAACTTCTTGTCGCTGTTATTTACATAGCAGGTAGATATACGAATTTGTGTGGGGTAGGTAGTGTACCACAACTAAAAAGTAAAAAATAAAAACGTTTTACAAAAAAAATAAAAAATAATAACGGACTACAAAAAAAAAAGCACTACAAAGTGAAAAATTACTTTAATTTTGGAAGTCGGTGGCATAAAACGAAAATACAAAACCAAAGACACCGACGTCCCTCTTCTTTTTAGAAGGCGGTTATTTTTTTTTTGGAAAAAAGTTTTTTATGCTATTTGCTTTGTTGAAAGTTGACTAAAATAGCACGTATAAGTAGTTCTTACATCAAAATCAATCAATCAGCGCTGTGCTGTGGGTCCCCCATAGCACAGCATCATGCTCATAATAATAATTAAGAACTACAAAATGGATCTCTATAATGATAATTATGGAGATCTATTTTGTTTTATTTTTGTGATCACTCTTACCATTTTGTATGCACGTGTTTCTGTGACAAATAACCCAATTTTTCTTTCCTTCTTTCTTAAAGGTATAGCGGGATGAATTCATCGGTCAGTCATTTAAATGGTTAAATCTGTACGTAACTATTTGCTGTATTCGTTCCCTATTCAGCCTAGTGAAGTAATGAAATAATTCGACTGTTGTCATACACTGGTATATTGTGTTCTCTTTCATTTCAGTCTCATTCCCGAAACGTATGGGAAGTTTCACGAAATGTAGGTATGGGAAGTTTTTTTGCGATTTCTGGCTTTTCTAGTACTTACTCAAACCTCATTTGGTCCAATAGAGTTTTTTGATCCATAAAAGACACAAGATCGATTGTCATCAAAAATTTTTTTTTGTGAAAATTACCCATTTTCTAGCTGACTTTATATTTTTTTCAAAATCTGTGAATGCAGATCAAAATCTTTCAAAAGTTAAGAACAGTTTCCTAAGACAGTTTTCTTGTAGCGACAACGGTTATGGTACCAGCCCTTATTGTCCCATCTCAAAAATCCAACCTGTATATGTCATGATTGATTGCTTAGCTCCATAAAGGTATAGCGTGATAATCATTTGAAAGGTTAAATCTGTAACTATCTACAATATTCTAAACTTTTAGCTCGCCTTTTCACAATTTGCGGTAAACTATAGAATAATACGAACAAATTACAATATTGCACATCCCCCACAGCAAATAGCGCGATAATTTATAGCCTACAGACTGACCAGACTTATAGGGAATATCTATGAAAAATTTTAACAAAATCTATACTAAATCTATCTACTGGAACATACATTCAGACAAACTGACATACGGGCAAAAATTCTAAAAATATACGGTACCTCTAAATATTTGTTTAACTTTTGTACCTCGCTGATAGCTGATTAAATGAAGATGTCTGCCCCGTGATTTGTATGGTACAATTTTGAGATAATTGGTGTCAAAGTTCATTTACAATAGATGATTTTTTTAAATGGTTTATTTATTTAACAGTTTATGTACACACATATAAACAGACAAGAAGAAAGGAACAGAAAAATACGTACAAAGGTGATGCTTATTTCTAAAGAAATCTCTTCCAGCATACCTGCGATAGGAAAGTAAATAAAGAGATGTAGACAACGTGTGTAAGAGTAAAAGAGAAAACAAAATACATAAAATCACAAACGATACACTAGTATGAATATATACATGACGGAACATCAGGATGGTTTGAGCTACGATCGGCCATAGGGCGGGTTTATGTGGGTATCGTGCAAATAAATTACAATTACTTAGGCAAATAATCACTTTACACTTTAATAACTTGTTGTAAATTGTGTGAATAACTTGTTGTGAGACAATAACAGGCTGGTATGATGATGATGGTTCAACAAAATGTAGGACAGTTCCGAAGCGTCTTCACTGCTCGATCACCAGGATAAGGAATCCAACATGGCGCGTTTTTCCTCCCTCATAACCGACCGGAAACGCCGCGACTCTGTCAAAGCGCGCCATCTCTAGTTCTGATAGTTGCCGATAGGTGACGTGCCTTGTTTTGTTGTAAACGTCAATTACCGGATGGGACATAATTATATATAAACATAAAATAGTAGTACATACAAATACATACATGTACATATACTACCAGAATAAATGTCACTAAAATATATACGATAATAATGTAGCATAATATAAAAAATTGTAACAGCTATGACGAAGTGGAAAGATAGTGTTCTTTCACTCTTCTTTTAAACCAGGGTTTCTTAAAGTGGGGTCCACGGACACCCTGGGGGTCCGTGGCATGTGCACCAGGGGTCTGCAGTAGGTCAGCTAACTCTTAACCTATTTACTAGGAAATAGTGTAATAATCTCGTCTAGGTTAAGCCAAGAACTCACCGCGACGATAACGTATAGTCAGTCACTAAACATGAGTTAATTGAACAATGACTAAACTTCTAAGGCAGGGTTTCTTAGCAGCACAGTTGTTTCATGTTTGTCTCTGATACTCTGATCTGTTCATTTACTCCTGTGGCGCCACGTCTCTCACTGTAGTAAGTAATGAAACTACCAACTAATAAAAGTGATTTTTCAATATAAATATGGCTCGTTTTCTTTACTTAAAATATTCTTTGACAGGGGTCCGTGGAATTATTTATATTGGGAAAGTGGTTCGTGACTGCAAAAAGTTAAAGAAACCCTGTTTTAAACACTGCAACAGTTTGGCAGTCGCTAATATCAGGTGGAAGTGAATTCCATAACCGAACCGCATGCACAGTGAAGGAGTAGGAGTAGAAGTCGGTTGAGTGGGGAGGGGATCTAAGGAGATTTCTAAGATGCGACCTGCAAGGTGCATCAGAAGGACGAGCGTAGGAAAAGCGTTCCCGCAGGTAGGATGGCATTGTAGGATTGTGAAGGACGTTAAATAGCAGACACAATATCCGAGAGTTTCTGCGAACTTGAATAGGGAGCCACTTGAGTATCTTGCGAAAGTTAGAAACGAGATCATACTTTTTAAGATTAAAAACAAAACGAATACATATATTTTGCAAACGCTTGAGTTTATTTAAGAGCTCCTCGGTGGCATCCAAGTAACAGGCATCAGCGTAGTCAATAATGGGCTGTATGAGAGTTTAGGCAAGGGAGGGTTTGCTTGGTTAATAAACTTCTTCCTTTAACTTATTGATGTTTTAGAAAATTTGCTTACATCGAAAGGTTTGTTTATGTATTAGGTATCCAACGGAATAGCCATCAAGGTCATTCAATTTGAGAGTTTAGAGAAAAGTGATATTTAGTGACGAATTCTGGGAAATTTTCGAAAATACATAAACATTGGATTTTCTCGTATCACATGAATTTACACCTAGGCTTTAAGGGGTGCTTAATTGTTGCAAATGGGGCACACTACCACGTCCTGGAAGGAATACGCCTAATTATAAGTCACCCTGTAGATGTAGGCATAGATAGTACGTAATCAAGCATGGAAATAAATAGAATAAAATTATATGGAATAGAATGATGGATAATGATGACGATGTATTTTAATTATTAAGATGTTATTTTTAATTTAGCTGTCTGTGATGTCTTGTTTATCCCTTTTAGTTGGCGTTTTGCCGTAATTGGCTATAGTTTTTACCTTGATGCAGTCTCGAGTCCCGAGACAAGATTGTCGAGATTTGACACAGTCTCTAAATTCCCGGGAATATACCTTAGAGTTTATGAAAACAGTATCATTATGTAGGTAGGCACATGCAATGCAAATTCGTAGACAGAAGAGAACTATTGTACCTACCTACCTGCCTATAAGTACCTACTAAAATAGGTAGGTACCTACTTATTTCCGGAACTCATGAATCCAGAAGGATGCCATGGCTCAAGTTCTCATGTGGGTATAAGTAGGTAGCCTGTTGGTAGTGAATAAACGTGCAATATGTAGCTGTGAGGGAGAGCGGTCGTCGGTGTACAAGTAGTATTGTTATCTATCTAAGATTCAGATGCTTCTTACGGGTAACCGTAGCTACCTTCTAAGTAGTTTCATTAATTAAAATACATGTAGGTATGTAGGTACATTGTTTGAATTCAAAAGATCTCATCTTATTGCCTTAAATACATGAAAGTGCAGCCCAAATGTTTGTAGAAGAACGCCGACGGTAAGTTGGAGGTTTTGAGATAAATCACAAGGGCTGGGAGCTTTTCCCGTGGCCGGGGCGGCGACCGTTGCTACGGCGGCGTAGCTCGGCTCCTTAATGAAAAGCGTGGCCCGCGCAGCCCCGCGCCCCCACGCCCCCGCGCCCCGCGCCCCCGCTCGGAGGCTGCCGCCAGTAGCCCGCGGACCGCGCTCTCGACGACACACGCGCACACACGCTCCTGAATCTCATCCATAGCTATCTATCACTGTACGTCGATATCAGTACTATTCTTTAATCATAAAGTGAATGTTCCTAACGTAAATATCAAATTGAGTGCTTGTTTCATACATGAAAATGTGGTACGGACGAGTTGACCGGAAGAGGCTGAAACGGAGGCAGGAAGCGAGTAGGGTGGGACGCTTTGTTCGCGCCGTACTACGCCCGCGGCGGAGGTTGTACGCGCAGCATCCGCCCGCTCGCCATGTTGCTCTCCCGCCGTCCCTACCCGCCGCGATGCAACCGAAACCTACCGATCTCATTTACGATTTGTACTTGTACCGGCAATCGGAAAATTCGATTAATAATGTGCTTATATGAAACGGTTTTATAATATTAGGTACATAGGTACTGAAGTTGTTTTCCTACAATTCATAGTGTAGTCCAAGTTTGTATTACTTCTCTTTATGTTTCATAGCGGAAGTTACAATCAGCTCCTTAATTATTTATGCTCATTGAAAATAAGATGCCTAGGTATTGTAACATTATGTAATGTCGTCTTGATAATTCTATTAATGGGTGGGTATACTTCTGACGCATTTTACTTAATATCCAGTAAAGTGATATAACATTGAATAATAATGCACAATAACTGGTTTACTATAGCTTGCGTGCAGGGTTAATGGAACAAGCGAGCTGATTAGATGGCACTCCATCAGACCGTGTCTGACTGACTTACCTATGGAAGATCGGCACAGTTTTAGCTTCAGCGTATACCCATGTGACTTAAAACTTTGTCATAGGTAACTAGGAGGTCAGTCATTCGGGTTAAGTATAGTCGTTATGGAGGTTATCCCTATGTTTCATTTTGGACGTTTGATAAATGCTGATTCTCTGTCTAATTTTAATTTACAGAACCATTTCGTCTTAAAATTAAATACTTAAATTAGTTATTAAAATCAATGGCATATACATTCATTTATATAGTTAACTTCTTTGATCACACCCAGATACCAATAGGTAAATTAACCCTGTGACAAGTGTCGGGTTAAATCAAATCTTTTAACAACATTCAAGAGACTTGTCGCGGGCCTTAATTACTTTTCCTTATTTCGCATTACATGACTGTGTGACTACGTTACTTTCTAGAGGTATGAAACATAAAGTGCGGGTGAAATTAGCCATAACACAACTCGTTGATTTATTACTACCCGTTGTACCTACATACTTACTGATACCGACATGGTGTCCAGTTTGGCAATGGTAACATCAAAACATTATTTTAAGAGTTTGGTACCATGTTAACGCACGGCATAGATTTCGGCCCTATAGATCTAAACTGATATTTAATTAAATTTTACCAAAAAAATGGCTTTATCAGTTTTATTTCATTGTCTTTCTTAATGATTACCCAGCCAGCCAGCTCCTGATGGCATGCAAAGCGATAGCTATTGGGCGTCAATGGAGCCTCTAAAGTTAGAATTTTCCTGAATATTTGCCTGATCCTGGGATGTCCTCGCGTTCGATTCCCAATGAAGATCTACAAATAAGTCACTTTCACAAGTTTAAATTAACTCGTACTGATCACAGACATAATATTGTTAGCTAAAGTGTACAGGGAAATGGTTAAAGACCATGAGTAACGAGCCAAATGCAGTTACATACTTGCTAGATTACATTGTAGTGCATCATTATGTGCTTATTTATAACACGGGGATACGAAAGAAAATAGAGGCATAACTCCTATTAATATGGGGGTAGGTAATGTAAGTTATAGGGATGACACGTATTTCATTAGACGATAGTCTACGCGCCATAACGTGAGCCGGAAAAACGCCCTTTATAATAGAGCAACACATGATCAAAAATACGTTGGTTATTATTATAATAATAATACGATTGCAATATTGCTTAAATAACATATTACTTTCTATTAAAAAACTACTTATTAAATCAATTTTGACGTTCAAAAGTGCCTTTTATGTGCCTATTTGAATTAAATGGTTTTACTTTGACTTTAAGGATAAGTGTCACAATAATCAGCCTATAATGTTCCCACTCTCTGTGAGAGAGAGTGGGTCATATTCCACCATGCGAGCTCAGCGTGGGTTGATGGATATTACATGTCTATGAATTTTCGGTCCTAGGATATCCGGTCTCCTCACGGTGTTTTCTTTATTGAGGAAAAAAACATAAATTCTAATGGCACCTTAGTGCTTTCAACTATTTATGTTGAAATTGACACATCACCCGCACATTAGAGCTCCATTTCTTCCTACTCTATGGTTGATGCGTTGATGCTATCACGTTCATTAGTTTTATATCATAGTTTCCTGAGCATAATCTGCTTGAAGATAGAATAATATGTAATACTTTGCACATTGAAAACTGTGTTCACGTTTCTTTGAGTCTTCCGAAAGTCGTTATTTAAATATAAAAAGTAGGCCTCAAAACAGGTGAACAATAATTTGTTTTCATTTTATTTTAATTATTCTATGTTGCCTTCAAACTCATTGTTGACTTAGTTAACTGGCACAGTAGTATTATCGCGTCAGACGTTATCTATTACTGAGAGATATCTAGGAAAACATCTACTACATGATTGTCTTGGTTACTACCGTGTAGTTAAACAATTCTGGTCTCGTATCACTTTCTCGGCCCACGGTCGACCGCACTTCGGCAATCACAAGTAGCACCTAAATGTTTATCGACAACATTTTGTTATTCTCCTCAGATTTGTATTTCGTCTTGAGGTGAGATGCAATTTCTGTTGAAATGCACCGGTGTACCGTGTAGTTTGCATTTAATACTACACTCGATAAGTTTTGGAGAGAATCCAGCGGCGCTTTGAACTTATTTCACAACTGTTTCATTGATATTTAAAAGTAATTTGGATGCGATGCGCTCGCAAAATGTGTTTTGAGCGAGAAATGAAAGCGAAACTTTATCTATGTGCAAAAGTTAATCTTAAACAAGACAGTAAGTACTAAAATGTTTATTTATAATTACATTTATTTAGGTATTCTAGTCATGAAACAAGATAATAAAATCCACTGATTATGGATAGAAGATTTCATAGCAAACGACGAAAAACCAAGCAAGTAATCACGACATGTTTCTAAAATGGTATTTTCTCTATATGTCGTATCATACCCAGCTGTTTACTAAAATTAAAAATGGGTAGTATAGTAAGAGACAAAGAATGTCTGATCCGCGGGATTCACCGGGCATTTCCTGTTGTTTTCAAATGGTCTGTCTTGTTTACGTAGAAGTAATTCTTTTGTGCTCCTACTGAGGGATTGATGAATGGTGTTTAGTAAATTTATGGAGTTATAAAAATATTGAGACTCACCATCTCTTAAAAATATTGATAACTTTAATTTATTCGGCAAAATCGGACATGAGAAATATAAGAGCTATTTAAGCAATTTTTTGAGTTCCCTTTGAGGAGCCTAAATTAACATGATAATAATACCCTCATAACCCTGTACAAAATAAAAATACATAAAACAGACAGTAAAATGACGTTACAAGTAAAAAATAATTTTTAGGGTCTTCGTAGCACACTGCTACGAATTTCGTAGCAAGGGAAGCTTTTGCTACGCCGCTGCTACAAGGTCGTCTTGAATGGCTCAATGTTATTATAGGCTTTATTCAACCCCCATACGGTCTTTTGTTGATTTCGCACGCTTTGTGCGAAAGTGGGTTAGTTTAAATTAACATTTCCACGTTAAGGGACGTGTACTTTCTCCTTGAGAGGGGAAATGTAGGAATTTTGATGTGCTGAGACTTAAAATTCAGATGTGGAAATAGTTTTTGATGAGGTTTCACTTAGTTTTCGTTTACCTTTAATTACCTTTAGTTATTTTAAAATAGATACATTTTAATATAATTCACTCTGATCGTGTGTTTAGGATTTTGTTATAACACATATTCGCACACATAATTTCTCAATCCTGGAGTGAAATTCTTAACCAATATTTTATTTTCAAAATGAAAATATGTACGGTTTAACTCGGCGAAAAGCGTCATTTCCGTATCTAAAGATCAGCTCTAGAACAAATGAATTTCTTTAACGTGAACTCTAGGAAAACTTTTGTTTTAAACATGCAATTCATGGCACATCTTATACAGACGCTGCTGCCTCATAAAATACCACCGTTCGTTGCAAGGATGAATACCAAATATTCTTTGGTGGATTCCCTACTTATTTTTCTTTATTTATTCGTGGTTTTAAATTGTATTGTAATCTCAGATCTTATGTAAGTACATAAAATAAAATACAAACAATCAAGAAATAGATAATAGGGATGATACCTGGGTAACAAAAAAGAAATTCTATTTAGTCCGTCAGTCAAATAATAAAAAAAAAATATATCAAAAAATTATATCATATTAATAAAAAATGACTTCGATAAAACGCATTAAAGTTGGGGAGTGGGGGCTCGCTACGTCACAACTCAGTTTAAAATTTGCAAGGCGTGACGTTATGCCACATTTCAACTCAATGTATCGCCGTAATCTTTTGATTACGTATAAAAAGAAAAAATACGTCTCCAATATTATCTACCTAATCTACCTGACGCGAAAAAAAAATAGTCATCATTCATATTATTTACTCAGTCATTTGCTATAAAGATTTTACTGTTAAGCGTTTGTTCAAAGTATCCTAAGTGAAGGAAATGTATTAATGTATCAGTTTTTTCTCAAACTTATAAACGGTTTCAAAACTAAAATAGTGAGAAGGATAAATAAACAATTAGTCATAAAAGGACCACACAGCTGTGCCAAAGACTCATTCCCCTCCCTCCCCTCTCGTAAATATTTACGTTAAAATTATTTGATGTTAACGTCCGTAGTTACGAATAGTTTCTATAAGTAAAGGAAACTTAGCTAATCAATTTTCAATTTTATTTCATAGTAATAAGAGTCAAGTTAGTAAACTAGAATGTCTTGGAAACGAAGCGTCGTCTAGGATCAGTCTTCAGTTTTGAATGATGGAAACTAAAATAGATGGAATGACCGCAGATGGTCGAACTTCGTATAACTAAACTCTACTTGTTAGGTAGTTAGTGTATGTTTTGATAAACCTGTCTTTCTGTGGTCATTGCATTTTGATAGTGTTTATAAAGAAATTATTTCATGGATGTCTGATCTCCTTTAAATGAAACGGTCATCTTTTGTTATTTCCTTGGCACTTCTATGCCTGCAGTCTCTCATTTGAGCCAATCACATTCAGGGGCTTTAATACATATTTCCGTATTATTAACGGCGTTTTGAACAGCGTGAACGCCCATAAAAGGCAAGAACATTTCACCTTATTACAATATTAACTGCAATATTTGCTTTCAATACGGCAATGTTTAACATAAATAGCGTCCTTATTTCTCAATTCACAAATCAAATTCCGTACGAAATAACCTGGCAACTTGGTAAGCGTTCGGGCAACACAAGTATTGTAATAAGACTTGTCAAAGGAAAATGTATTTTGCGACATTGTTATTATGCTTTATATTCGTTTGGCTTGTAATTGTGGTTGTGGGACCCCAAGACTTGTCAAAGGAAAATGTATTTTGCGACATTGTTATTATGCTTTATATTCGTTTGGCTTGTAATGTGGTTGTGGGACCCCAGGATCAAGTACTTACGGCGGAATATAATCAAGTGGGAGCACAAGTGTGCCCTTTACTCTGATGGCCATTTTCTGTCGCACTTACGCATTGGGCAACTCGTTTAATTATTATGGGGTTTTTGTTGCTGAATATTCATGTCTTAATTATTCTCGTGCGAATAAAAAATTGAAGAATCGTTTTTTGGATTATTACACGTTAGCTTTTTTTTTTTGCATTGTTTAACGACTTTATCAGGATTATTCAGAAAGCTTCCACATCTATGTTTATAAGAGCGTTTAATTATGTGTTAACTTACAGCTTATTGAAAACGAATAACCCAAGTTATACATAAAACAATTCTTAATGTTGAACGTATTTAAATTAGCAGCCATAAATTTTAACCTATACTCCTTCTCAACTTACGCTCATTACAAATATGTTACAATAATTAAAGGCGAAACGAGGCATAAATTTATTCGCAAACAGAAGTAGAACTTTACTATTATTGGGTCATCCTAACATTTACCTTTTTTCTGTTCTTTTCTTCTTCTCTGTTAATATGTCTGTGTTCATAAATGGTTAGGGGCTGACTTTACCAACGTTAGATATCTAGATCTAAGGAACAATTTTGATTTTTTGACAGCTATTCTAAACAAAAACTGTCAGACGTCAATTTTATTCGACGAGTAAAAGATATCTGACGTTGGTAAAATGAAACGAATCCCCCGGTTAATTAGCAAAATGCCCTGTCACATTGTCACTGTCACCGGTCCCCGGTGCACCCTTGTGTCACGGTATGACACGCTCACGGGAGTGTCACAATTTTACGTCACTCGCTTTAATGACGACCCCGTCATTTCCGTGGGCACATTTTTGTGACAGCTGGGGGAATTACTTTACAAATTGTTGTTTACATTTGTTAGTTGCTTCCTTTGTCCCCTACTTTATGTAACGGAACAACGTTAATTGATTTCCGTCATATTTTGTATACACGCTGATTTATATGTACAACTAAGTACCTATGCTGAGTGCATAGACAAAATGTAATGAACCCCTCATTAGGTCCTTCGATATCCCATAAAATACAAAACTTCAGAGATCATCGAGCTTAATTAAAATACGTGATGCTCGTATCAGATTCAGTTCATGTTATAACACTAAATGGCGATGTGTTGCACAAATAAATTGCGAAGTTACACGAGGTAGGACGGATCTAGTCGCGTAGGAGAGCCTTCCCCAGCGTACTGATTTGAGGCCACAACAAATTGTCCTCTTCCTCGCTTCACTGCCATTCAATTATTATCCTTATACCCCAGCACATAACTCACGGTTTTATCTAGCACATGAGCCCGGGAACGGGAGTAGCTGCAGCCATCAGGATGACGAATTGCACCGCTGTGTTGGTAACACACATTCGTTCTTAATCGATGAATTATGGGATGTGATGAATAGTTTTGGGAAAAACTGGTATCGATTTTCTGAGTGCTTTTGCCGAGTAAGCCTGTATACAATATAATAGCGAAGTCGGTTTTCGTGGAAAATCTCATTTATTACTTATAGTTCCGTTCGTAAAGAGGTGTTGGGCCCCGCAGGTGTTGAGGTTAGTAGTTCATTGTTCCGGTGGTATTTCAAGCGAATTATTTTATTAACTTTCCAGAGCTTGCTCCAATAACACAATATGTTTGTGGCACTTCCAGTTTATGTTCACACTTGGCATTTAAACGTTTTGTTAATAGATTTAATTATTTATTGATAAAGTTTTGCCGATATTGGATTTCGTGATATTTAATTAACATTTAGGTACCCATCGTTGATAGTGTAATCGTAATTGATGATTCAGGTAACTTTATAATTAAATTCAAGTATCGTGTTCCAAATAAGCATAATCAGCCTATAATGTTCCCACTGCTGGGATACAGGCTTCGTCTGTGAGAGGGAGTGAGTGTGCGGGCCCAGTGCGGGTTGGTGGATGTCACAAACGTACGTGTTACAAATATTTTAATTTATTTCAACCACTTTATTGTCATAACTTGTCTTCTTGTCTTGTCTTGTCTTGTCTTTATTGTTATAAATAAAATAAAATAATAAAATAACGATTGATAGATAAAAAAGCAGGCGTGATTCGTGATTTGAGAACACGAGGAAGCTCTTTATCTCTTGAATTATCTTCAGTGACAGATGAAATGGCTTATCCAGTAGGCGTATTAATCAACTTCAATGGAGCACCCATTTTGGTTTGGTCAGGGGTGTCGTCATCCAATTTGATTATTTCACTGACCTACGGATTGGATAACTGCCCGTAGTAGTTTCCTTAAATGATTGAGGATCCGAGACGTAGTTTATTTCATTGGGTTTTATTTCGAAATGAATGAATGTTGTCTGACCGAGCGTGTCCAATTTAAAGCGACAACGGGCTTGCGGTCAAGTTTGCACAATACTCACACGGTACAGATACAAACGAATTCAGATTATTTGAAGGGTTCAATAGCAGCAGTAGTGTAACGTATTAAGTGCGTCGTAAATTGGTAGCTTATTGGTGGTCGTATGTATTTGTATAGTGATATCGAGAAGCATTATGATCATACGAGATAGTCTATTATTGTGCGTAGGAAACCTTTAACAATAGAAAATATATTTTTCCGTTATCTTTCCCTAAATAATGGCGGAGAACCACTCCGAAATTTAAACGGTCAAAACTACCCGAAGTAAATATAAAACTAAACTTAATATTTTCCTGTATCCATTGTTAAGCCCGTTACTTTAAACGAAAAAGCTTTAAATTCAAACTAAACAATTTCCCGCATCCTTTTCCGTAATAAAATGGTGGTAAGGAGTCGGTAGCTGCCATCGACGTGCTCGAGAGCCGTAGCCTCATTTGAGGCTCGCCACTCGTGAGCACTCCTCCGCGCGCCTCCGCACTAGTCCGCAATACTTCGCACAACTTCGCACTACTCCGCACTCCTTCGTCCGGCACACACTCGGTGCACTCATCATTATCTAGCTCCGAGGCGTAGTCATTTCTTTAGACCCTTTTTGAAGCGAGTGTTATGTTTTCTTTACTCTATTGTTGTTTCCTGACAGTTACAGTGAACTTGATTGGGGTATTTACCATGCCCTTTCAATGTCGTTGAATGTATAGCCGCGATGATTTTTGAGAATAATTTGTATGAATAAAAACTCGATTAAATAATTGACAAGTTAGCGTAGACCTTTTTTTTTTTTTGGATGGGAAATCATCAAATGACTTCTCCCGCTTTGGGCGGAGCGGGAGGGCGTGTCAGACTTTTACTGACTAAAACCCACCCATGTTCCTTCTGCTGCCTGTGCCGGGGCCACGGTAACTCTTTCGAACATCCTGCAACCCCGGCTGGCATCGGTCCTAGCAGACCCCATCGATGCTGCTGACATCTCTTTGAGGCCCGCGTGAAACATAACGCGCCATCGACTCGGGCCTGGTCCTTACTGGACGGCGAGCTACCCTTTGCTCGCCATCCGCAAGCCCGCGCCTACGGTGGCCGGGAATCGGCTGCCAATTCCCGAAGTTAGCGTAGACCTGCGGAGTAATTGCGTAACATAAGTACTTCAAATAGCAATCTTTTTCATTTTGACAGTTCAACAACATTCATTGCGTTATTTTACGTTGTTGAGCAGAGTAGCAGACGAATTATTCAAACATATGAAGCAATGGGTAAGCCATTTCCTTCAACATCTTTCGAATTGTGATTGAAAGTGTGTTATGCAATTAGAGTATTGGTTAAATTATTAAAAAAAAAATCTTTTGTTTAAACAAATGCAACTACGCGATTAGAAATAAATAAAAACATAGTACTACTGGATATAGTAAACCGAGCACTTAACAAAGACAGATGCAACGTTAAGAAAGCCACATTTCATTGTTTTGTAGCAGAAACAGCGAGCCACTCATGGCTGGTTTCATCTCAATTTGATAAGTCACTACAGAACAATAACACCAAATTGTAGTGCTTAGCTGAAAACGTTCGCGAGAGAAATTGCGGTTGGTTTGGAACTTACAACGTCCAGGACTTTGAGAGCTCTTACCGGTACGTGCCGGTCTATGTACTCGTATATTTAGCTGAAATGCTAGGAAATGGCGGGAAATTCTTGTTCCGAATCGTGTCGTGCCTGAGAAAGGAATTGCTCCGGTTTTCGTGGGTATTTCATAACAGGATAACGTAAAGTCACGTTGCCATCACTTATTCATTTATTTAGCGTGGTGCAAGTTGTAGCCTTTTACAAAGCTTAGCGAAATACATGTAAATTCAACAGCTATTGTTAATACTAGTATTGTCTGTTGTGTAGCCATTACAAAAATATTATTTAAAAAAAAAATTCAAATGTCAGGTCAGGAACGCAGGTTGCAATATTATTAATATTCATAATTTACGACTGTTTTGCATCTTTCTTCTTTACCAATAAAATAAATGGGAAAGTAAGTGTCTCAGTCTGTCTGAATGTATGCTTTAACGGTCGATCTATAAACTGGATGGATACTGATCAGGTTGCATTATACATATAAATGAACATAGGGCACTGCATTCTTGAAAATAGAACACTAAACAGTCGAAGTCGAATCAATAATGCCAACAAATGATTCCATGTACTCGTAGTTCAAAATCAAGGCTAATTTGATTCCACTCCTGTGTTGTACAAGTTGGGTTCTTAGTACTCTTAAAGCAACCCTCTTTTCCCCAGGGAACACACAAGGGGTAAATAATGTGCGACCTCTGATACTATATTTTCGTAGCCAGCATGATTTGGGGTAACGTGCGAAGAAATTCAGTATCGATTCACGGTTTTATTCAGGATGTTGTTCTCGTCTGAAAAAAGCTTTCAGTCTTATGGAACTGTGGAAAAGAGAAGGGTTTTACGCTTTACCCATACCCTGTGGGAAATAAGCGTGATGCTGTGCCTATTTAGAAAGGAACACACTGTTGATTTATTTAAGTTTGGTCGCTCTTTTCTCAAAAAGAAAACAGAAGATGTTCGATGTCAAAAGCTGTCTTCTAAATTTGGGGAACCTATGAGGTGCAGTGAACATTTAACTAAATTTTTAATTTGTCTATTGCTTTAAATTTCTGTAGGGTCAATATCTGTCGGTAACACGTTGTAAAACATTAAAAGAAATAAAATAATCAACAGTCCTTCACGTTATTTATTTATATGTAGTCTCATCATTAGACGACTTTACTTTTGAAATGTTTAGGGTGGGCGGTTTCCCAAATGCTTGGTGGCTCTGCTATAAAATTGTAATGAGTCAACAAGGGAGAGTTTGATTGTTGTACAGGGTCGTGAATCTAAGCATAGTTAATAAATATATATCTGCCACCAAGCATGAGTGTTTATGACCTGTCAGAGCTCTCTCGAATAAAGTACAAAGTTTCAAGATAAAAAATGTAGCAAAGTAAATTTAAATGTTTTGTGGACTGTATACACGCTGCTTTTTTATTGGCTGGAGAGCCACCACGATAGTGTTTTACTCATCATTATGAACAACTTTTACTTTGGGACCAAACCTGAAATCGCGAAAAATAATCAGCTGTTCCCTACATGTAGGCCGTCCAAAGGTCCGGAACCACAGGGTTCCGAGATTTGTCAAAGTTACTGCAGCATTGTCGAAATGTCTTTTCTTCGCAAAGCAAAAGTCTTTCAACCCGAGGTTATTGTCACATACCTACTTACCTAGTTTCACAGTAATGAAGCTTTGCTATAAAAAAAAGCTTGTACCTAAAAAGTAAAGGCGATACATTAATCATTTCTAAACTTTAATATCACTTTACAATTTTTTTTTTTATTATGGTTGCTTTTTACAAAACGCCTTTCATTTTCGCGATTATACCGGTGAACATGTCAACAGCTTGGGTGATTCTCACGTTGAAAGCGAAAGTCTAGTCTAAGTCTAGACTTTAGACTCACACACACACAGCATCTCAAACAACACACATCAGATCTAGATGTACAGTAATCAAAGCCGGTGTTTCCTTAGTGGACGAACAATTACACAATGGTGATGCTGATTAGACGGGCGGTGCAATCGCAGAACTTGTAATTGTCTCTCGCACGCCATACATGTGAAACCAAATAGAAATGAGAATAGCTTTCTTGTATAGTATTTAAGTTTTTATCTCACGATTCACGAAGCGACGCGCGTTTTAGTAGTGGTTACCAAGTGTACAAACAAGCTGTGAATGTGTGTGTAAGCGCAAGAGCTCTCGGTACCGTCCGAGTCAATGGTGAAGTCGGAAATGTGTGCGTGTGTGTTATGTGCTGACGCTACTCGTCTTCACGCACACATTCATAGCGTGTTTCTACTTGGTTACCACAGCTAAAGCGCGCATCGCTTCGTGAGATAAAATACTATAGCTACAGCGCCTTCATTTAGTTGGATAACGTTTAGTGTGAAGGTAGGTACACTCGCGATTTCTTTTCTTCAGGAAAATGAGCTTTTGAAACTCCTTAATTTATAGTTTTGTTAAAGGGTTCACCATTAGGTACAAGCTTATTATGATGATCGTACTTATCTTTGGTAACGTCTGCTTGAAATCTTTTGTTTTGTTATTTCTGGAAATGTGGACGTTAATTAAAATGTTAATTAATTAAATTAACGTTTTATTACTAAATCATTGTGCATCACACCGCAGTGTTAGGTAATGTTAATAAAGACTTGTTATACAATCAAATGAAAATCAATTGATGTTGTGCAATCAATTAGTTCAAGATTGAGTAACTACTATGCACGTTGGTGGCAAATCTTCACCTATATAATATATACCTGCTTATTATTATACAATACAGTGATGAGACAGTTCATATTATGTCGCAGATGGATTGGCGAATTCGCTGTTTTACATAATCGCTAGTTGTTTTAAAAACAGCATCGTTATGTAAAACAGCTGAACTGGATTGCCATTGCGTTACGTTTAAAGAAAACTGCTACACACGTTTAGACGTAATGCAGAATGGCTTAGCTGCTGTCACAGTAAGCGTTTGGTGTGGCTTCTAATGCCAAATCGGTCGCAGTAACTAAGCTAGAGCACCCTGACTAATTGGTAACTAGGTTAGAACTGTGTCCTTCTTCAAAGTTGTTCGCAACTAATTGGCTATTTAGTATTTTTGGGACAGACTTTCCTAAAATTCTGATAACTTTAAGTTAAAATTGTCCTTAAAATCACTGTTTTCACTTGAGTTAGGGTCATTTCCACTTGAGATAGGGTCGTTTTCACTCATATTACTCGTTTTATTTATTTCTGTTTCGGCAGCCATTATTTTTGTTATTACTAAAATAATTTAGAACTAAAATCTACAATTTGACGTTTCCTTTCAAGCTGTTTTACATAACCTCTAATCGTTGACCCGCTGCATTGATAAATGCATAACGTTCATGCAATTCTGCGTGTTAAAGTTCAGTAATTAAGGAAAATCGCTAAACCTCGTTCAGCTGTTTTACATAACGGAACTGTTTTGTAAAACAGCTAGCCGTTATGTAAAATAGCGGATTCAACAATCCATCTGCGATACATAGGTACATACTTATCTGTCCGTTTGGTAAATTTTTACAAGGAGGTACCTAAAGCCGAATTTAAAGGAAGCTGAGCTGAAGGGTACCTATACGCAGGTACATCTTTTATCCAACAAAACATTGAACTCCGCGAACAAAACCGCGTCGTTTATAACACTATTTTCTCTATTTTAAGTTCGAAGACTTGAAACAATATTATGGTTCGTCTCGCGAGAAGTAGTACCATAAAGCACGATAATATTTGTGTGAATCTATTTCGGTTCCCTTTCGTGTAGTGGTCAACGAGCCGGTAGTAGTATAAACAACGGGAACGTCATACATGTGGGGGATTGTGTCAGTCCCTTCCGCGGCGTCACGTCAGGCGAATGTTGAATAATAGCTAGTAGGGCGCGGGACATTGTCCCTCCGCGCTTCCTACCATACTTCACTGATCCGCCGATCTACCGTACAAAAATTATGCCATAACAAAATTTTACCCTAGGCAAACAGCATTTCCTTGCACCAATGAATACAGCTTCGTTATTATATTTCTACGTTCAGCCAACTTTCCGGTCAACGACGCCCGTACAATAAATACATCGCCTCTTAGTTCAACTGAGTATGGACCGAGCACGAATACGAAAGTACAATAATAAATAACTCTTTAATCGCTTCCAGGTCCCGAAGTTCGTCCGGAGCTAATCCCGAAAGTTGCTGACATTCTATCGGGAAAGTTGTGCGCTGTAACGTGTGTGGAGTAACACACACTGGTCTTGTGGGTCCTAATTAAATACAGAACTGTGAACTTTGAACGTGAAATCCGTTTCGAGTGGTCCTAGTTCGCTTCTGCGGGCGTATCCGAACTTTCGTGTGAACTTTTCCTCCGGTGTCCCGGGGGTGTGAAAAGGTCGTCAAAATAGCCAAAGTGTCTCCCATAAAGTTGTCGGCTATGGACAGTAACTCGGTGTCACCCATGCCGGAGCTGGCGCCAATAGCGGAGTTCGACAAGTCTCCGCCGTCGCCGCCCAATGAGGAGGTGCCCATGGACGACCTGCCGCCGCCGCCCGCCACCATATCTCAGGCGGAGGGGAAGAAAATTAAAGTGTGAGTATTCAATGATTTTATATGAAACTAGCTGTGTCCGCGACTTCGTTCGCGTGGAAGCCTGAAAACAAGTTCCCTATTTGAATCTGATTTTGTTCACAATTTCATGTGTTTTAATTTTTTGCGCGGCACCCTAATTCTTTTTCTAAATTAAATATAGCCTAAGTTACTCCTTATAACATTTGATATTTGCAAGTGAAAGTCCCGCCAAAATAGGTCCAGCCGTTTCGGAGATTAGCCGGAATAAACAGACAGGCAGAGAAAAATTAAAAACATGGTTGTTTGGTTATAAGCACCGTATATGTATATGCGTTTAGTAAAAAGCTTTTATTTTGACATTACAAATAGACACTTCAATTTTATTTATTTGTATAAGTATCTATATATAGATAATTGACTAAATGACTAAATTCCCATACTCAATGTTAAGGTGTCAGTACTATCTGCTCTGTGGTTAAGGGTGCTTCAAAGGCAACACAGTCAACTGAGGATTTCAAAAGTAATTTTTTGCCACTGCCCGTTCGGATGTCGGGTTCCAGCAAGCTTAGCGGTATTAGCAACTGCATCGGTCGAAGGTACTTTGTAAGCTTAAAACTTTCGAGCATAGCTTAGCTTACATGGCTGGAGTATGTTCCTATATTTCCATGTGTGAATAAAATAATTGTCATCTTAATCGTTAGTGCAGAAGTGTCTGTAAAAGACATCAAAATAATAATATGACAGCTAGATAAGAATATCTTTTATCGCACTTATAATGAGTCTATAAAGGCTTCTTGTCGATTTTTTTTGGTTACCCCAAGCTAGGTTCAATTTATACTACTGAAATTGTGAACTACGTTTTATTTAATTCATTTAATTATTCAATCAATTCTTTCATCAGTCTGTTGCTGGAAATCTTTGTTTTTGGAAAAAGCCGGCGTTTCCATTAGGTTTTAATTTTTTGGATTACTCTTTGCCATAATCAGAAGAACCAAGAATCTGATTGATGATCTTAAAATGATGTTATTCGCGCAACCTGCAACGAGATGTATCCTCTTATACTAATGGGTCATCTTAACAGGCGACATGAAATGATTTTAAAAGTACAGTCTCAGTCATCTACGGAATTGTGGTCCAGAGGGGTCCAGTTGTACTTCTGAAAAATGTAGGGCATCGTAATCATTTCATTAAAATACATTTTGACGTACCTTACAATTACGACTAGCGGTAGCACTGTAAGCAGTAGTGTAGTTTGGCTTACTATTATTGGAAAGCTGGTGCCGATTGTCAATTTGACGGGCAGTTCTGGGCTACGTTGATTCCTAAAAAAACTATGGAAAACCGAACCCACATCACAAACGATGTAAGTACTTAATAATACTATAAGCATTCAGGCAGTTCACTCATTTCTAAAAAGCCAAACTATGCTAAAGTTATCTGAAGTGAATCACATAATATTTCAAGTTAAATAGAATATTCTGATTGATCCCTTTTATCAGTAAGCAAAAATAAAATATTGATACACAAACGGCTGATACGAACATGAAGTAATTCCCAGTATTTACTTTTCAACACAAACGTTCAAAGGGTGTTCGGGAATCGGAACACATCTTCGTTTCCAGGTTTTTTTTACATGTTGTTTCAGCAACATTTTACTTTCCCGAGTACCGGAAATACCGGGGAATGGTAAATAAGTAAATAGCTCCAATATAGCCGGATATTGATTTCCTTCGAACTCCAATCCCTTTGGTTAAGTAGGTACTTAGTTCTGGCAAAAGGTTCTCCATCTAAAGATGTATTATATGATTATTGGCTTTTTACGATTAGGGGCAAGGATCAAGAAGTGATGTAAGTATGTTATTGTTATAATAAGCCTTTGGTCTAGTGGGACTGACTGGGTTGTGTGGTGCTAATTAGACTACTACGGTGGGTAATGTGTTAATTCGATATCCTTCTTCTTCCTGGCGTGTTAGCCCTTTGGCTACGAGTATTGCATTATCAGTAGCGACCTTAAACTCGACGTTTTTCTCTCAGTTTGAATCCAAGGTTAGGTGAAGTGTCAATTAATTTTTTTTTCTCCAAATCGTGTCAGTCAATGTCGGTAAATCGCTCCCGAACAAAGGACTGTTATCCTACTTTGTTACCAAACAAGATCTTCAGAGCGTTGTTTACGCAAAAACATCCGATTCGTAAGGTGCATAGATCGAAGACAAGCGATTACACAAAATATTGTAAGGAAAATACTGCAGTTGAGAAGAAATCTGTAAAATTTTTGTCTTGTCCCTGTTATTGTGGGTTCGGCTAGATACTGTCCCTATTGTTTGATAGCTTAGGTTTATAGAGCGTCTCCATACTAGATCAATTCGCTCAGTAAAAATTAGCATTGAATCAACGCGCCTTTTTTGTTCTTGTTTTTTTGTTATCAGAAAACAAAAGAGACCTTTAAGCTAGAATTAAATCAGACCAGAATAGCATATCAAAAGACGGTAGGCAATAATATCTATTAAAAAAAAAGCTTTTCCGGCAGTCAAGGTAGTCAAGGCAACTATGCTGGGGTCGGCTTCCAGTCTAACCGGATGCAGCTGCATACCAGTATTTTACATGGAGCGACTGCCTATCTGACCTCCACAACCCAGTAACTGGGTAATACGATACTCCTTGGTAAGACTGGTTGTCAGACTTTCAGGCTTCTGATGACACGTAACGACTGTCAAAGTTCTACGGATGACAAGCCGGGACCAACGGCTTAACGTGCTTTCCGAGGCACAGGAGTAGTCTCAGTATGTAAATATGGTCACCCATCCACAGACAACCCCAGCAAGCGTAGCTTAACCTGATGGATCGACCCGTCCGGCTGTTATTACTTAGCCACGAGCTCCTTAAGAAGTCAAGGCATAAGAGCCAGTAATTTCCTATATACCCCATTTGCCCATTCCCATGCGCAAGATTGCATTATCTCTTTAGTACGAAATGCTGCCATCTATTGCGCTTATTGTCGTTGCATCGGCCATCTGTGATACATGATTTACACCTTTCTGTAGAGAGTAAGAATGGTAGGCAGCTGACTGTTAGCCTAGTACGGCTTTGTTCCACTAGATGGCGCTACGAGTTGAGTATGGATCGTTAGCATAATATATGGAGTAAATAATTATACACACAAGTATGATGTTATAATGCAATAACAATAAGTGTAATTTACGTTAGTAATTCAAGAAAATAAGAAATAAAAAAAAATCGAGTATTTTTGTCTCTTTCTAATATGTTTATTTCTGTAATTGACGATCTCTGTCTCACGCGAAAGACTGGTTACGCCGAAGTAGGGCGCTTGCCGCGTCCGGACCGAGTCGAGATCTCGGAGAGTGGACGTACGCACCTCGCGGGAAACATGCTCATGTGACAGATTGCCGCCAAAATTTATATTTAATTTTCGAACTTTAATTTTTTTATATTCGAACATTTAATTTTTTTCGAACGATTGTGCTTGGTGTTCTGTGATTTTTGAAGAATTTTATTTGTTTCATCTGTGGTTTCTTGATTTGTGAGTTCAAATAAGAAGAAATGGCGCGAGGAAAGAGCCAAAAGTATGTTATTTTTTTATTTAATTAAAATATGTTCTACAGTGACTGCTTGATTAGTCCCAACAAGAAAAATAATTTAAAGTGTAGGCTCAAAGGACAAATTCGGTGTGAATTGTGTAATTTAACCAATATTGATTAAATATTTGATTTCTTTTTGAAGAAATTAATATATTTTTTTCCGCTCATAGTATTTACGATGTTTACAATGATATTTACAATTTACGATGACTGTTTTGACCATAAATCTTTATTTACCTCAATTACTTAAAAGAGCTTACATTGTACATGCGCTTGAGTGATAAGTGAGTCCTGTTTCTGGACATTCCTATGTATCAATAGATCTTTAATTCATTTAATTGTTGGGCTGCTTCTATGAATCTGACTAATTAGTTACTTACACATTCATATTTGAAGTGCCTAAGGCGAGATCAAAGAGATAAAATACGTACAGACCTACCGTTGAATACTTTCTACGACCCCCGTTTGCGAGATAAATAATAACTTAAATTTTTGAGGCAGAAAAGTGAATCAACTTCTAAGTTAAATCTTGTAACAAAAAAAAAACATGTGTATTTATATCAGTCATAGTTAAAACTTTAGCCGTTAGGTACTAAAAATATTGGTTGCTTAGAAAGCTGAAGGGAACATTTCACTAATTGTTAAATCATGTAAAGCAGACTACTTATATCTAAATTATCTTTATTAACTTTACGAAGTGAAAGTTTGTATATAAAACTATAAGCCTGTAGCATCGATATGACAGGATAATTGATAGGGTGACCATACATTTTGTGAGAACGGTAATAACACGGGAAGTTCGCAATTACACCACTTTATTTACTAGCAGCAGCTCGTCCAAGTAAGGCTGCCGTTAATGCGACCATGTTTTTTATCGATACGAGGATGACACAAAGTATTCATGGCTTCTAATCGGTAACGGTTTCTAAGTAAGATCGGGTCTTCCGTTGACTTTATCGCTCGTTTAATGTTCTTACGGGACTTGGGGATATTTATTGCGACGATCTTTTTAAAATTATTAAATGACTAGATCTAGTCTTTAATAATATTTCCTTGTAAAACTCTTCAGCCATTCACCAAGTACTATTCAAACAACTGATATTGTGGGATAATAACGCCCCAATTGGTCTATCTTTTTGACCGCCGTGCCCAAATAAGAACCGTCGGGCAACGTTACCATCGCCACAGATACGGGTGTATTCGTTCTCCAAGTGTTATCTTATTAAATCCAATAATTCGCCGAGTGGGTCGCACAGGGAAGGGAGCCGGGAGCGCGCTCAGGAAATGGAATGAAATTGACGCTGTTTATTCCAGGCGGGTGACAACCACACGAGACCGTGAGATGGAACACCACAATATATATGGGTGTATACCGTGTATTCTGTATAACGCTTGATGTAATACAATATGTTGGATTCATAGACTTTAGTGGACTTTATCGAAGTTTCATCGTCCGTGTGGTTCGGTATGCCCTGACAATAGAAAAGATTGTGGCATGTACATTGTGTACAATGGTTGCTACGAGTACATTTAGGTGGTTTCTCAATTACAAATAGGTACTTTTACTTGTTATTAGATAATTCTTACAAAATATTTTAATATTCAAGCCTTATCGAGACATTATTACGCATCACACTTTGCAATACCTATTGCTCCTTAAATAAGCGATAAAGTTATACTTGAAAACTTGAATGACACGTAATTTCAGTTTGCTTCATTATTGTGTCATAACCTTCACGAAAATATTCCTAAAGAAGCGTTTAAAACAAACGGTTGTGGCGTGTTTTTCTTCATACAAGGTAGGTATAATATTAATGTAAATATTGTCTCTGCCGTGAAATATTTGGTCACGTTGTCTATAATTAGTCGCAGCGAATAGATGATAATGTACATACTTTACCGTATCTTTTAGTCCTCCAAACTAGAGCACTTTTTTATTTACGTTCTAACAGGACATGTAAAATAAATAACTTGTTAATATCCAATAACTTGTTTCGCAGAATCATATTATAAAACATATTAAAAATTTTTATCCTGTTCTTTAATGCTAGCTTAGATAACCTTTCTTACGGACGTTAGTAGAATATAACTCTTAATTGCATTTGAAGGTAAACTGACCCTGAAATAAATTGAAAAAAAAAGACTAAAATGTATTGCATGTATGTACGAATGTCCACGATTAACGTAAAGCCGTTTGTCTAATCGAAGTCGAGGCTAAGTGTATTCATACTTATTTGTAAACAATTTTGTTTTATTCCACTTTACAATGTGGATTATCATGTCATCTATATCTTCTATACAAATAATTAAAATTGGAGTGTCTGTTTGTAATGTCAAAATAACAGCTTTTTACTAAATGCATTATGAAAGTGTATACGGTACCTACTAATAACAAAAAAAAAAATTGTATGTCTGTTTGTTCCGGCTAATCTCCGAAAGGGCTGGACCAATTTTTACGGAATTTCATTGGCAGATATCTGGTGTTATAAGGAGTACCTTAGGCTACTTTTATTTGAGAAAAAGAATTAGGGTTCCGCGCAAAAAAATTAAAGCCCATGTAATAGTGAACAAAATCCGATTCAAATAGGGGAGTATTGACATATACGCGGGCGAAGCCGCGTGCGACAGCTAGTGTATAATATCAACAAGGTAATTTAAAAGTAATTATGATTTACATGAATATTTACAACCAGATCAAGCCTAGCAACTACGAATTTTTACGCCATGTCAACGACTCGTATATTCCCGTTACGGAGTGAAGAACCCATAAATAGGACGAATGTTCGCCTCCAGGAAAAGACCACAACAATGCAGGCATAAAGCAGAGTTAGTTAGCAGTTAGAAGTGGTTGTATAACACCAGCCAGTCCGGAGAGGCGGCGGTATCCGCAACAGCCACCAGATCCAGTCTGACAACACATTTGCTCTGATTTATTGCGGAAGCCGACAGCGGTGCTACCAGACGTGAACCTATCTCTTCATCTCTTCATGAGCACTTATGTTTTATGCCAACCCTGCTTTACAACTATTGCTGCGCATACTTGAGCGTTCATCGTAAAAGCTCCTTTTGTGCGTGTGCAACATAAAGAGGTGTAATTAGAGGTTTGGACGTCCATTTTGTCGCTATTCGATTAAGTCGAGAATAGACGTAAACCTTTACTGTTGGTAGTAATTGAGTACTGACGGGTTTGTTCATCAGTTTTATTACAGCATCGTGTTGTAATTTAAGTGTAATTTTCTGAAAATTAATGAACAACTAAATGGCTTCATTTCATTAAGTTCTTGTCTAATTATATTACGGATGATCTAGCAGTAGATAAATATTATAATTATGTCAGTTTCATTTTAACATTGCTTTTAGTATTGACAGCAATAACTAACAGTGGATTTGGTTTCCCATAATCGCTATCGGCAATGTAGTAACAGGGAAAATTGTTATTTTGTTTATAAATTCTAGAACTCTTGTGTACATCATTGTTTCTCATTCAAGAATTTATGTTTGTCAACAGTTTAAGAATTGTCCTACAAGTTTACGAAGTGATCGTCACACTAACATAAGAGGATGACATGCAAATGAATAACTAATGAAGCAGATTAGGAATCAATGCAATTGCTTAACAGATTCGCCACCTGTTTGCTTAACCGCGTATCCGGAGAATCAATTTCAATGGAATGGGAACTAACCAACGTTTCACTTCATGAGGTTTTTTGCGGAATTGGCTTGACAGCTGATTTATTTTAGTACTTAATTAATAAAAAACAAAGGATTTTATTGGATTCCGTCATGCGAGTCTTCCAATCGCCACTTCGAGAAAAAATTAGTCCCGTATTAGAGAACGTCACTCAATACTCAAGCATTAATTAAAACTAGTTTCAACCAATCAAATGGCTTGAATCTAGTTTTAAGTAATGAGTGACGTTCTGAAATACGGGGCGTAGAGTAAGCGCTTGCGCGTTGATAAAGTGTTCATGTACTGATAACGAGATTAATGCCTGAAAAAACAAAAGAAAATGTAAAATATTTAAAATTAAGAATAATAAGAAAAAAGTAAATTTAAAAAATCCAAAACCCGACTACGTAAAAAGTGAACTTTAAAAACACGGTGCCAAGGCCTTTATTATACTTGCAGAGAAAGTACCTATATCTGTAAAGGCCTTGACACCCTGTTTTCAGGCTGTATTCTCGTTATCAGTACATGAACACTCTTCAAATTGATTACACACATGGTTTATTAATGATATCGAATCGAGCGCATCAGACCGTCCGCGTCCCTTTCTTTTTAATGTCAAGCATCAATTTAAGCACCATCCACTGAGCTCTACATTATTCAAATTTCAATCTTCATACCAGAGCATAATGCTCAAAATTGCTAATAAGCTTCTTTAACAAGCGTCGCATAGCACGCATTGTTGTTTCTAAATCACGCATCCTATATTAGGCTTTATTTCTGAAATCGTAATAGCCAGAATGGTGTGGACAGATTGGTTTTACTGATTTGCCGTATGTGTACATCCTATGACGTAAATGAGTACGTGTCACGTTTTCTGCGACATCAATCAAATGATAGGGGGACGGTGATAACCGTGGTCGTCAGGGGAGGGTAGTTGCACAATAATAATGTTCCCGCTGCGGGTGACAAGCTATCGCACAGATAACATCGCATACGCCCCGATACTTACAGGATACTGAAAGGTTTTCCTTGTATATTTAAAAAATAATTACCTTTCACCTTCGTAACACACCGGAAAATCACGGTAATTACATAACATAACATCACGCCTGTGTTCCCCGAAGGGTTAGGCAGAGGTGTACCTATTGTACACTCAAACACCAGTAATCACTAGTCGGAAAAATAAACTAAGGTTGAAGCTATCTGTCACATAGACATTCTACCTTAGGGTAATACAGCAAGGTTGACTATACATATCAACGTTAGAAATATACGTATGTAGGACTTAGGAGTGTGTTATCTTGTCCCCGCATACCTATCAATTAAATCGCCTCACTAAATCACTTCCCGGTGTCATACTGCAAAACTTAGTCTACGGTCGAATCACAATTTGTCCATATTTAAGTGCGGTAATTCTGCTCCAAGGCCTCTATCACGAATTTATGAAGATACCCGTAGAGTCGTGGCAGTATTGTACATTACAATTTGTAATGATTTAGCAAACGATTAGCTTTAAACATATTTATTTGATTGCTGACTTTCTCTTAGAATATTTATGTTAACTTTCAACTTTCTTCAACAATTATTGTAAAATACACAGATATAAATATTAAAATGTTAAACTAAGATCTCTCTGAGCGCTATGGGTATAAAATAATTTTAAAGTATTCAGATTTAACTTAAGCTCTTCGTTTAACAGAAATTAATTTGATTAATTTAAGAGTTCCGCACCCAAATGAGGCTAGCGGGTTCCTGGATTTCTCGTACTTCATCTTGAGTACTCCGATCTGCTCGCATAAATCCAAGAAATTGTAAATCTTGCTCACCCATTTTAACGAAACGTCTTCAATGACATTCTGTCCTCACCGAGAACAGATGCACTTTCCCCCTTCAGACGAAATATACCTATAACATCTATATATATACGTGTTATAGCGACCGACCGACAATGTTCTCAACTCTCAGCCACTCGGGCATATTGAGACGGACATCTGTCATTGCAGCAGACCTTGGCGCAATCTATTGTATCCTCTCATAAATCTGACCACCCACTCGACGTGCTTACTTCTACTAGTCGTAACTGTGCTGTGAAATTATCCTTAATTTAGTACTGGAATGTTTCCTGGGAAATGTGGGGAATGTTCGGGGAAGCTTTATTGTTATAATAAGTTTCAGTCAGGACTCTTCAATGGGACGAAATCATGAAAACTGTTGCGGTAATCGAATCCTAACAAACCGGAGTTTGATTTTGAACTTCCTGTTTTACTAAATTATGCATATTTTCATCATAATGTTTAGTTTTACTAAAAGCCGAGAGTATAGTTACGTTATCAGCCTGTAATGTTCCCACTGCTGGGACATAGGCCTCCTCTCTTCGAGAGGGAGTGGGCCGTAATCTACCACGCGGGCCCAGTGCGGGTACCAACCCGCAGCATCTACCAAGATGTCACTTGTCTTCGAATTTTTGGTTCTAGGACATGCCAGTTTCCTCACGATATTTTCCTTCACCGTTTTGAGAGCAGTCACGATGAAATAATTTACACAAAGTAAAGCGCCTGTCTGGGTTCGAACCTACGACCTACAATTCGTAAGTCGCGGCCGTGATCACTGGGCGACCACTGCTCTCTGAGACTATACTTTCCTGTAATTAATCAGTCAGTGCTGTGCACTTTTCAAAGCATTAAATTAATTAAATACAAAACGGGCTGCGAGCTTCAGCAAAAATAATTTCGTTTCACCGTTCCCCGACTTTAAAGAGACTCTGAAATGCTTTAAAATAAACCGGTAAAAGATAAATCCGCCAAGCTGATCCTTTGTTCCAGTTCTGTAGTGCTGTAGTCGTGCAATTAAGGCGCGCCTACGAAAGTCTGTCAAGTAGAAATAAAACTCTGAGTCTGCGAATGAATATTACGATATTTCGTATTCAAATATCTTTCTCCTCGCTGACAATGGCGTCTGCGATGGTTTCAGCCTCAGTTTTCTTTTTTGTTAGCTGAGACGTCGCTCTTATGATAAAAGAACGGGGTTTGAATATACATATTAGAAAAGTGGAAGCTGACGGTTTGCGCATTTTATTATCGTGGGTGGAAATGGAATTTTATTTAATATGTAACTGTCGTTAACGTCATTTTTATGAATATAATTTTATGTATATCCTTGTTACTTCTATTGCTTGGTGTTTCTTATAAATCCCTGTAATCTTTCTGTCGCTGAATATTTGATAAACTAGAAAATATAACCCACCTCATGCAGCAGTCATTTCACATTCGAAAGGTATAAGATTATCCTGAGAAACAGCATCTGGCAGCTTTAACTTTTCGTTCCCATTTTCCACTACACGTCTTTAGGATAAGGTAGACGGGCAGCGGCTGCGAGTTTTCCGGAAAGCTGTGCCCGACAGACGGTAAGACGTAGCCGGCAGCCGGAAAAACTCGGAAAATATCGTACGCAGTGTGATTTGTGTCTGGTTGTGAACGTAACGTAGATTACTTATCTTTTCTATTCCGATTACATTTCTTCCTGAATTTATTTTGTGATAGGATGTTGATACCGTTTGCTTTTTTAACGTTGGCAATATTTGTCGTCAACGGTAAATTAGGTGAATTAAACAGGCAACTCTAGTATTTTTTTCGCTATGCTCGTACATCACGGTGCTTGAAATATAAAAATAAAACCATTGACCAATCTCGTTGAATATATGAAATTATAATGCCAGTATTGCCAGTGATTTGTATAGTATGTACCTACACAAGTTTCAGTGTTACAATACTAATCGTATAGGAAATAACCGATAACGATCTTACTGCTTCAAGCTAGCTATTGCAAGTTATTAGTAGATCGATTGATAATGATACACATAAAACTCACTGCCTTGATGGCCTAGTGAGATTCTCAGTAGTTGCCCGGAGTCTGGATTTGTGCTAGGTTAATGGCACTAACCTCACCCTCTAATTATAATAATCATAACTGGGGATATGCGTTTTCTTTTGTTCTGCTTCAGTACTTACTCCTTCGGGAAATACAAGCGTCATGTTATGATATACAAAAAAGAAATTCATTGCCTGTCTCACCGCATGTAAGATTATCTTCGTATTGTGGTTTCGCATATTTTAACAGCTGCCAAATTCAATGTGAAAACAAAGTATTGTGCATTTTGTACTTATTAATATAACATCAATACGAAGTTTCGATTGAATCGATATTGTTGAATTTCAGTGTTTTTCTTCGACACACTCTGATTTTTGATTCATCTTAATTTTGGTTCGACCTGAAATGAGTTGTATTCACTGCATTCTTGAGGACTGATCCAGTTTGGTGGATCTTCGATGATAATTCTCGGACTTGGTAAGGGTTAAGCTGCTAAAGGTTAAACGTGGTCCTTCGAGCCGGATCATTAAATCCACAGCTTTAACCCCTGTGTAATTATCAGAAATACAAAAACAAACCCACTGTAATGCAAAGCAGTGCAAGTAAACTAAAACGACAGTTGCAGCACATGATCGCACATTCTTGATCAAGCAATAAATATTACGTTACACAAGTTAGCTGGAAAGACAAATGGCGTAACCGCCAACAGCGAATGTACTATATAGATGCAGATAATTCATTTCGTAATATGTCTTGTAAAATTAGTATTCAACTTTATTATTCAGCAAGATACCTAATTTTTAGCTTTAAGCTTTGTGTGTTTCTAATTAATAGCACATGAAAATAATTATCTTATTTATATTTCTTCCGTTGAAAACTCTCTGAAAGCTGAAAGTTGTTTACTTGTATGCTAATTTCCGTAAATTATTTATTTAATTAAAGTCATTCTAGTTAGAAATATAATGTTACGTCTTGCTGGTGCTTACTTTAGAGGTGCCGTAGGCTCAAAAACAGTTGTGAAAATCCTATAATTTAGGTAGGTAAACACAAAAAGATTTAAAACAGATGATTTAAAAGGAGTGCATCTAAATGCTCGTGGCTCATTTTGTGTTTGAGCGATACTGAGCTTATGTAGCATGGCCGAGCCTGACTAATTGGCGGGTGCTGCACTTCATTAGTGCACCACTTCACTTTACTAGCCGTCTCTCTGTGCGTCTATCTGACAATTACCATCCACACATGCGGGGAAATATTTTTGTGCCAATGACCTTTTGACGTAACCTAAGTCCATACATTATGCAATACTTTGGATTACACACATCAAAAAAGTCTAAGCAACATGTACGGTTTAGAACTTTTGAACGCTTTTTACTATTGTAATTTATATTTCTTTTATAAATAATAACTAAGCATTTTTTGATGCATTAGTGACTAAAGCAACAAAATCCTTCATTCAGTTGTTCATTTAATCACAATAATTAACAATATGTGTACCGTAGGTAACATACATAGTATAAAATAAAGTTAAAACAAAATTAAACTTTTCATGTTTTACAAAATTAAATAACGACATTTTTTTAATCATTTGGTAATTCGATGCAGTGTGACCGCCTCTGTTGTTTAAAACTTGTCGGCAACAATTTTTCATTGAATTTATAAGATTGTTTATCTGATTCTGCGGCAATCGCTCCGAATGGAATTTTAACAAGTCTTTCAATTGTTGGGTTGTCGGCACCAGGGACGAAGCTTTCATACAACCCGATTCCTATCGGCTTCCCTTCGGTACAACCACTCTTCTTAATGTCTACTATTGCTAAATAATATGGTACACCTGTGTGTGTAACTGTGTATCACAGCACATTACATAATTATATTTAATAATAGTTTAATACATCATAAAGATAAAGATAAGATAAGAAAGATAAAAGATATAAGATTTAAAACCTATAGTTTTTTGTCTGAGTTTATGAGAACTGAACCATTTTTTCTTCGGCTTCCCTCTAATGATGATTGTATCTGCGCCACTGGTCGACATTCTGTCCAGGTTCTCTAGAACACATCTCTGGAGCATGTCCCATGCGTGCTCGATGGGATTGAGGTCTGGCGATTGTGCAGGCCACGGCAATACCCTGATGTTTTCCATTGCTAAGTACTCTCTGGTCCTCCGAGCTCCGGCTGTGTGTGAACGCGCATTGTCATGCATCAGCCTGAAATCTGAAACAAGACTGAGCAAATGGGTGAACATAAGGCCCGAGGACATCTTCAACGTAACTTTCGGCGTTTATATTGCCATCTACAAAAACGAGCTCAGTTCGTGTTTTTCATACATACATGCATATACTCACGCCTTCTTCCCATGGGGGTAGGCAGAACGTCACCTGCTACGATCCTTACATACTCCTTTTGCCTCGTTTACATTCATATATCTGGTCATACACGCACGCCGGTTGCGAGTACTACGCACCTGACCTTTCTGAAGAACATCACCAATAAGATCACTACATGTCTTCCTAGGGCGTCCCCTTCCGCCGTACTTCGGCGCGTTTTGTTTTTCATAATACCCGCCTATACCATCACTGTGGAGCCACTTTAAGGGCTACTTACTAAAGGGTTACTTCCTGGACGCATCGCAGCCGTTCAGCATTTCCGGGACGACGATACTTTCTTACCCTTCTCGTATCAGTCCTAAATCCAAACCAGGACTCATCGCAAAATAAAATTTTATCCCATTGCTCTCGGGTCTATGTTAAGTGTTCCCTACACCATTTGTTTCGACCGGCGCGATTCCCATGGCATATAGGTGGGCACCTAATTGGGCGTCGTGCTCGTAGGCCGTATTCATGCAGCATTATTTCTCACGGTTTGGTGGCCAACAACAACGCTGCTTAAGAATTGTAGCTTTAAACCTATCTCCCGGGCGGTTAACATCGGCTGACGTCTTGCAGTCAGTTGTATGTATCGGTCCTGTCGAGCAGTTGTACTCCTTCCACGTCCTGCGTGCTGCTCAGCAGGATCCTCTGTATTAACGTAACGCTGCCAAAGACGACAAATCACGCTCCTATTGACTCCAAAATGCCTAGATACCTGGGACTGATTTGTTCCCGCTTGTAGCATTCCTACAGCTCTCTGCATTTCATCAGCAGTCAAATGGCGTCGCTCCATGACATAAAAAATTACTCGCCACTCATTTTTTCAATTTCAAAACTGTATATCTCAAAATGATAAAAGTGAGATACTAAATACCAAATTTATCAAGCAAAGAAAACACATGAAACCGGGAAAAAATAATTAGCTTTTATTTTGATGGAAACAAAACACAATCGAAAAGTTTTTATTTTTAAAATCAGCCAGTATATGTTTCCGAGAACAAAAAGATTGTATACCAATCTACTTTGTTAAAAAAAAAGTATCAATTAATAAAACATGCAGTTTCTCTAAATGATGCATGTTGCTTAGACTTTTTTGATGTGCGTATTTTTCGGAGTGTGGTATAAAAAGTCTCATCATAGTTGTCTGGTCAGCCACTGTTCTGTATTTAAAATTGTCGTCGTGTTCTCAGTATGTTTCTGTGTATTATGATGAAGTCTTTCTATGTATATTAAAACATTGCTGGGCAGCAGCAGTGTCTTTTCGCAAAATGCGATCGCCGATCCGTCTGTCAAGCGTGACGATTATTATTTTCCCGCCAATCTGCCTGTTTTCGAAGAAAGTTCCATAATTATTAAAAGCTGACTGACATGGAGAATATCCTTCTAAGTTTATGAGTTTTAGAAGCAATAAATCACGTCACGGACAGATTTTCTATTTACGATAACATCAGAGATGTCGGGCAAACACTTTCATTGTCACCTTTCTCTTATTTCTAAAGTACTAGTCGTCGGTTTTCGCTACTTTTCTTATTACAATTTCGTTTTACTTGCAGTTTTGTGGTCTTACTTGTTTGTGTGCTAACCATAAGTACCATCTAAATAGCTACACTTTTACATAAATATAATGATGTATTGTTTGTGGAATTTAAAGGTGAAAAAGGCAGAGTTTTATTACATTTTACTATCTAAACCACTTTATCGAAACAGAAAAAGTGATTTCAGTAGCAGCTCGGAGTCTGGATTAGTGTCTGGTCGTTGGCAATAGGTTCGCCCCCTATTACCTACATGGGACTTAAACATAACTGGTAAAATCTGGGTGTACTATAGGTACTATCGAGGAAACTTACATCTGACCAATTTGAAATCAAAATCCCCGTGCACACGATGACCACAGCTGTTAACAAGCGTTACTATAGCGGCCGAGCACTGCATGCAAGAATAGTCCTTACCGTGCATAGATGTTCGTTTCTTCCATGGTACACCTCTGCCTATCCCTTCGGGGAATATAGGTGTGATGTTATGTATGTTATGTTTTAACCGCGAAAGCCCCACTGGCGCCTTTTCGGCGCCGCTTGTCGACTTACCGTCAAGCCCCACCGGCGCCTTTTCGGCGCCGGTGACTCGCGCGTTTCACGCACGGATAAAATTACTATAATTCAGTCTTATATCGGCTGTGGGTAGTTTTACTCTATGATATGGAAGATATTGTCGTCAAATAAATAATTCTAAACCAAAAATAATCGTATGGCAATTTTTGTGAGCGCAGTCACAAACGTACCGTGCCATCGGAATTCTCCCGGAGCTTGAGCGTCGTTGACGTCATCGCGTATTAGGCTTAGCCGGTTAAGAAGTAATTAGTATTAAAAAGTTCTATAGATATCATTTTCTCCACATTCTAAAGACTAGTAGTTAACTATAGGTAGTCTTTGTTATCCTAGTAGTACGTTCATTATTTGAGTTATCAATTGATATATTTGTGTCCTACTTTATCATTTGTACTGTTCTCTTACAACGTGTATTTGGGCTCTATCTATTATGTTTATGAACGTCTTTTACTAATGTTGATGAGCAAAGTGCATGTAAAAGTAATGATTACACTAACGCATTATGTTGTCAGCACGACTTAACTAAGCACGAGTTACTAGTCATTAGTACGGATTTGTAATTCACGGTGCAAGATAACATTGTGTTAAAAATATTAGGTTTTGTAAGTATCGTCATTTTTGTGGTACCTAGGTATCTACGAATATTATTTACTAGCTTCTTTCTTCCCGCGACATCGCCCGCGTGAAATTTCTTATTTTAACATAAAATATAGCCAATACTGTAGCTTCCTATTAATGAAAGAATTTTCGGAATCGGATCAGAAGTTCCGAAGATTACACCCTACATACAAACTGATAAATGTTACCTCTTTATAATATTAGTATAAATATTTGCCACTAAAATCCAAGGGTGAAAATAGTAATAAGTGATTATATCAGTCTGAGTGGCATGCTGGGAACTGACCGTAATATATGGGAGGTAACAGCTTGACAGTCGCCATTTTTGGCCCCTCTACTTACGATTAATTTTCCGATTCATAATGTCGGTAATCAATCATCTTATCAAAAGCGGAGAGAGCGAACAAGTTCTAGCAAAACAAGACAAGCCGATTTTTCTAGAAGGATTTAAAGTAGACATCAGTGTTTCGATTAAATTAAATTAATATTCGCCAATTTTGAATTTAATGTTAATAAAATAGATTCAACTTTAGATATACCATGCAATTATAGTAACCACTATTTAAGGCTCCTGCAAACAGGCGCGGCACGCGACGCGACACAAAGGCACCGCTCGTCGCGCGACATGCACGCGGTGCCTTTGTGTCGCGTCGCGTGTCGCGCCTGTTTGCAGGAGCCTTTAATCGTTATCGTATAATATTCGTGATGTAAGATAAAACTTAGGTATCTATTCAAGCAAGGGGTTGAAGGTTCAAATCCGGGCAAGTGCGATGTGACTTTTTCAATTCATATGTACTTTCTGAATTTACCTTGGACATTACTAACATCGGTGAAGGAAAAACGCCGTGAGGAAACCTGGACTAATAGTTAATAAAAGTCTGAAATCGCCAACCCGTCTTGAGCAAGCGTGGTGATCAATGCCGTGCCTTCTCTGTTTGAGAAGAGACCTTTGCCCTGCAGTAGGAAAATATTAGGCTGGTATTCTTATCGTTATTCCTTATACCTACTTAATTCGACACTAATTATTAGCATTATTCAAATTATTTATTCGGAGTTCGGACATAGCAAGATCATTCATTTAAATGCAATATTGCATGTCTTATTTTGGTTAAAAGGTTCACGGTCTTTTGTGATGCAAATTATGCATCGAAGTCTCGCTAAGGCTCCTACAGACTGGCGCAACGCGACGGTGCGACGCGACACCCGGTAGAGCAATTTCTTTAAAAACTTCATGGAAATTGTTCAACCGGTGTCACGTCATACCAGTCTGTACGAGCCTTTATATTGTAAAAATGAAAATTTTTTTGTTTGTTTAGCCTGTGCTGTCCAACTGCTGGGCAAAGGCCTACCCCAAGTCTATCCAAGAACTCTTTTCCCGCGCCACCTCGAGCCATATCTAGCGGAACGCGTCCAAAAATAAAATTGCAGCTTTTTTATTTTAACTTTACAAATATTTGTTCAGTATTAGTAGATAGAGGCTGTAAACAAGAATCTTAATAAGCCTCTGAGGCATTAAATCTGCAAGTGAATAAATTAAAAAAAGTTTTCATAACGCGACTTACAGTTTCACAAAACTACGGAACCGTTATCAGTTGCTAAATTAATAGTAAGTATAGGTAAATCCATGTTACCTTTACCAGTATTTATTAACATCCAGTGAAGCGGAACCGTTGCCGAATTGCGAACACTGTTGTGACAGCAGTGTGGCTGTTACCACAACTAAATTTATTTCGCCTAGTTGGCACACTCCGAGTGCAGCGCACTTAATAACTGAATTTCTAAGCGTGTTAAATTATTTATCTCCATAACTGGCATCAATGTCGTTTGTATCTCGCAGCGTTCCCGGTATAGCTAATAGTCAATTGGACGTGCGAGTAGACCGTCCCGTCGGTAATTTGCATAAATTGATTGCACGCCACGGGCTGGCGCGGCGGACACGGGCGAGGTGTGCGCCCGCGCAGGCCGCCGCAGTCGCGCGCCCAACCCACCGACTGATACACGTTCACCCGTAATGCTTAATTACATCCTCGCCTGTCGTAATTGTCGGACAATTTAGCACTTTTTCAATCCAATTGCGAATTTTCTAAAACGAGTTGTCCAGTGTCGGCTCGGTCGCGGTCTCGTGCTAGTACCGATTGATGGCACCGCTTGTGACTCCCCGGCGTCCTGTGCGGTTATCTAGTGAATAACCCATGTTATAGTGATCTCGCCTTCTACACTGTGTTACAAGCATTACCTTCCTCTAGTCAAACGTCGTCACAATGCGTCAGAGATACCAACTGAAGCAGAGACCGTACGTATAGTTTACCGACGTGCACAAATAAAACAAAGACTCCTGCACCCACTTGACCCGCTGACCGCTTGTTTGACGTGACTAAACTTGTTGTTATTTTCTACATATAAGTCTTATACGTGCAAATGATCACAAATGCCTCCCTATTGCATACAATAAGCTAGAAAGTAACACGAATAATGAAGAACAATAGCATTCCTTACGTGCATCGATGCCAGCTTTGATAGTAGTTACAACAAACAAGTGTAAGGCCGCATGTAAGCTTTATCATTGTCCCTTAATTATCAAGCAGCATCTCGTCAAAAAAACTGTCTCTGTTTCTCTTGCACAAAGCAGCGCGATTTCGATGCATTTAGTGGAAAATGTCGACGTTTCAGTAAAGTAACAGGCAGCAGACTACAGCTGTTGAATGTTTTGTAATATGAAACATTGTTTGACGGAAAACTTCGTCGGGTGTGCAAACAATAATTGTCTTGTTTCAAAGCAAAAGTGTCTCGTACTGTGTTCAGACTTTAAACTACGAACAGGCATGGTATTAACATGAAAACTTCTACAAGTAAACATGTATAATTGTGTCATCAGTTGAGATTCATTATTCGTTTGTTGATTTTATGTATCTTTCTGTTTCAGGTAAGTCCTTCAGCCTGAATATTGAGTAAGATTGATTATAATGTAAACTGTGTGTTTACACTGACAATACGGCTTTTCCACAGTGATTTTTCAGAGATAAGGTAGCCTTGATGACGCACCCAGTAAAAAATGTGAAGCAATTTCTGCTTAAACTTTGAAGTTTTCGCTTTACTGTGCGGGTTACTGGATATTTAATGACCCTTTTCCCTTCAGTCTTTGGAGAAACACAAGGTTTTCTCAGAGGATATTATTATTAATGCTGCAAACCCTAAACCCGAAAATCCTTTACTCAACATTTATGGCACCCATGGGAAGATGTAACTTACGTATGTAAAAGTATAACGACTTTGATGGTTTTAGTTATTAGGCGAGTAGGAACTACGTAATAGCTTTCCAAAAGTGGCTTGTTTTTCCTTATGTTAACGTTAAGAGCTAATTTTAAATTCTATAACTGTTTATGACCTAGACTAGGGCATAAAGAGTTCACGCTGAGGATGAGTAGCTGGTTTGATACACTATCTAGTGAGATTTCGTAGTTTTCTGTGGGGAGTATTCCTTTTGTGCTTTTGTGTAAACTATACCCGTATCATCATTATGCAATAGAAGTTTATACTTAAAAACATATGTATGCAATAATAGTTCTGCATACTATTGTGTTAATGTCAGCATGTGATGCGAACGAAAATAGTTCGTTATTCGCACCAAGTGACCTTAATTGTTATGTGCTCGAATTTTGTCATGAATACGGCTATTATAATGGACACGACTGAAGTGTTACCTACACATAAATTAGAATAAACATGTCGTCCTTGTGACCACGGTTTGGAATTTTGATGAAAATAGGGTCCTGTTTCACACTGCTTACGTAGGGGTGGGATGCGACGCGTGTCGAAACTAGAAAGTTTGTTTCGTATTTTATGTGATAAAATGCTGATACCTACACTAAACCACTACAGCGATGAGCTGTCCGCACCTCCAAAATGAAAATGCTCATCAAAAAGTAAAATGAGCAAACTTCATTGTGTCAAGGAACGAATTCGTGTTTTCTATTTTCAATTATTTGCGATACTACTAAACTTTAGCAATAGAGAGCCGTCCTCATCTGAGTAATACGAAAAATTACAGTTTTTACGAGTTTAATAGTTGTTTTCTTACAAGGAAGAAAGGGTCGAACCTTACAACTGAAGGGCCATCCTCCTTTATTATACTTATCCTGTCAGTCCGAAGTAATTACGTAATTGAGTATCCTGTTCGCAACTCTCAAGTTGAGTTGTCGAGTTGTTTCCTTGATTGCAGGATGTTTAGGAATCCAAACACGACACCGTCCTTTGTTTACGAGGGCGGTGAAACTGGACGGATTTTGGAATTAGAATAACTAGAAATGTAAAGTTGGTGGGCATGATGATACAATTCCGTTTCATTCCGTTGAGAATCTCCAAATTGGTACAAATTACTTGTGAAATTGAGACCTAAGGACAGTTTTTGTCTTAAGTATTCAGCTTAAGTATCACAGTCTACCAAACCTTACCAAGTTGCACCAAAGCACAGTTTTTCGCGTTTTCCCGTTTTATTTTTTCTGAGAGACCAATTTCCTATAATTCGTCTGATCAACAACAAACCTTTCAAAGTGCCCTAAATTAAGCGTAAAGTTTCGATGCGGGCGTAGCCAATAAAGAATCGGAAAAGACCGGAGAAAAAAGTGAACAATTTGTGTGAAATTGTTATGTTGGCCCCTCGACTATACTCGCTTCGAACCCACGACCTTCCGATCGGGAGCCGACACCCGTAACAAGGTTATTGTCACTTCCGTTGCTGACCGTAATGACTCAAATTTATATGAATATGGGGGTCACTTTTGGGGGCAAATAAGAGAAAAAAAAGTTTTGTAAACTATACCTTGTGACATATCAAATAAAAGGACTAAGAGTTACGAATAGGTTTTTTTGTTATAATTTTAAAATAAACCGTTTTAAAGTTATTCAAGAAAATATACGAAAATTGACCATACCCCCCTTAGCTCCGAAGTTACCAAGCCAAAAATTTTGAAAAAAATACAGAAAATAGTTCGAAATGTACCTACTTATATATTAACTGGCGAAATGTGGATGTACTATAGGTACACCTCTGCCTAACCCTTCGGGGAAACAAGGCGTGATGTTATGATGTTTATGATATGTACCTTTAGATTACAGGAAAACCTATAAGAAGTCTATGGACTTAAAATAACATGGTAAATCTCTCAATTTTGTAAGTACAAACTTACATTTGTATGTAGTCGGAATGTATGGGAGAACATGTTTTTCAACTACAATGTTAAGTTTGTTCTTAGGATAATTCTGTCTCTTCTTTCTGCATCCCAAATACGGAACCATTCATTGTGCGTGGTACGACACGCACTTGGCCGGTTTTTTTGGTGTTTAGAATAACAGGTAAGATGCAACAATGCCTTTAGTACAAACAGATGTTTGTGATGATATTCCTTACGTAAATTGCATAAACATCTCATCAAATTATAATTAAATCAGTTGAAATCACTATCAAGATAGCCTTGATGCTCATAGAGCAAATCGCGACTTCGCGAGTACAAACAATACAAAAATAAGTTCAGAATCAGGAGATAAATTGAACTATTACATGTCAGTATAACTTTAGTTCATTCTCAACGCAACAATTACATAAATTGATAATGATCGTTTCAAATAAAACACGCAATGGACCGCGTAACGAAACTTATGAAATTCTATACGCAGCTTATAATCTGTGATGTCATTCTGGAACTATTTCCCACAATAAAAAATAAAAAAACTGAGTGTCATGTTCTTTTCCTTCATAAAGCCTAAAGGGTAAAGGTTTCGAAATATTTAAACCTGGAACGGTTAGTAAAGGGAAGCGTGGGCTTGCGCTTGCGCCGGCCGCTGGAGACAAGAATGCGGAATGGTTCGCCAATCATCGGGTAAAAGGCTCGTTGTTAGACCGCTAGGGCCAGTTCTGCAACCGAGGTGTTGTTTTAATTGATATGCAAATCGAGCTCAGCTAACTTGTTTTGACATTGTGACTAAACTTAGTAGAAAAGATTTTCTTGGCATTTTTGTGTGAAGGTTTAGTAAATAAACTCCGAAAATTTTAATGTATTTTTTAGTTAAAAAGTTATGAAATTAAAAAAAAAAAGATAAGGATAGTTTCAATTAAGTTTTTTTTAAATTATTTATCTGTGCTCCAGTTTTTTCCAAGTGGAAGCTACGGTTGTGTCTGTAATTCCAGACATGATTGTAAATGTAATGCAGATAGGCACTGTCTGCATACAGAAGAGTGGCGCGCGCCTTCGTGGATGGCACTATCTGTACCATGTCTCAAGTCAGCTATTTGATTCAATGATTAATCGTCTAGACTATTCTAGCTAATAATAGTTACACAAATAAAACTCGTCAAGTCATTTTTCGCCAATTTACTTCCAGTAAATAGGCGAAAACGACTTTGCTTTGAATCATTTTTTCACAATCAACGTAACGTTTCACAGCAATGCGGCCCAATATTACGATACTCGATCAGAATCAGTTCTAGTACAAATATTCATTGTTTTATAAAAACTCCCAACAATACAGTTGGGTCACATGTGGCCAATTGCGCTAACGACTGGTTTCGAACTAACACTCTGACACGTGAAACTGAGCGTGAAATGCGATGCTTCGCGGTTGTTTCGGCAAGTCTTTAATTAATTAGATCATTCTTACTAAATATTGCACAGAAATAATCTTAATTAATATGTCCTGGCCACCCTGGGCAAATAGCCTCGACTTCCAATCTAGCAGTCCGGCAATTTTTTGACTACTGCAAGAGCAATCTTTGTACCTACAGATGTGTCAGCTTACAAGTGAAGAGCTATATAATGAGTAATGACCTAGATTTACCAATTCGTTTTGTGGGTAGGTACCTAACAATCATGATTGGGGACATGCAAGTGAGATTCGTTATTGATAACAAGTGGTTGAGTAACGATAATAATGACCAAATTACAAGCATTTTTCAGCAAAAAAAAAAAAAACACCTTAGCCAGATCTGACAGTGAGTCAAAATAAACGTGTGTGTATTACGGCTTAGTGCACATAAAACAGACGGTTTTAAAGTTAAGTCTAAATCACAGAAAGCGTTATCTGACTTATATCCAGGTATTATTTGTTCACACTTCACGCATATAATGCACGTTCTAGCTACCAACGGAATTATTTTCAAATTATACACTTTTTGCTTCTCTAAACGTGTGAGTTTGAAACAATGCTTAATACCATACAACCATCGGGATAAAAAATGTTTCTTTTGCGAATAACCAATTTTCTTGCACAGTGAGTGTAAAAATGGTCAGATTCGTATAGCGTGTAAACTTACTATGAGCACAGGTGTTTGTCACAATATGTCTGTTATCCAATACCTAACGTTGCATAATGACAAATTTCAGTTTCGCTGTGTGTTGTTATGTTATTGTGGCTTGTTGTTGCATACTTTTATATCAAAGTGATCTTCTCAGTGAAATAAGAAACAGGAGTCACTTTAGGCCCCAATTACACGCCGTCACTAACATAAGAACAGCACCCTAATTGCATAACACACGTACAGTAGAATCGGTTTCATTTTGACAGTTCAACAACATTCATTGCGTTATTTATTTTGTTGAGCAAACAAATTTGTCGAGCATATGAAGCAATGGATTAGCAATATGCTTTAAAATCATTCAGATTGTGATTGGTAGTGTGTTACGCAATTAGGGTGCTGGACGAACGATAAGCAGACTGTTTTGTGTAAGAACATTTAATGTTTCAAAGAGATATACTTGAATTAGAGATCCAACAAAGAATCGTTACTAATTATGGAACTGCTGTCTTCTGTGTCTTGGGTTATCATTCGATTGCGATGTGTGCGAAAGTGTATTTTCAGCATAAAGCTGGGCCGGTTCATTTCACAAGTTTAAAACGAACCTTATAAAATTAATATTAGACCTCACTTATTTTATTTAAGATTGTTGATTTAGGTACAGAACATTCCTACATGTAATGATCCACCATAAAAAATCAAGTTGAGTGCCATTAATGATAATCATGCAGCTGATTCGAATCATGATTTCTATGCAACGTGAATTAACTGCGCACATTGCATTCAATGTCATTGTAGTACGGAAACCAGGTACCTTTGTGGATATCCGAACTGTTTGGCAACTTATCAATAATTCTATAGGGATTTCTGATCATTTCAATACTGAACATATACTGATATTTACTACTGAATGTAATCAGTTACCTCCTTTGTAATCTCATGCAACCTACGTAAAAATGGACCACCGATACATAAGCGGGTACTGCGCCTACTGGACACCCTATTTGCTCATCACACAAGACCATGGTCACCGCCATTATGTTCCTATAATCACCACTGTTGTTTGACAAATTGAAAATGCTGTTGATTATTGTTCCCATTGTAAGTACTAGAGGAAACGATGAATGGGCTGTGTGAAAGAAGATATGGCTAGAAAGGGGCTGACTACCGAGATGACGACTTCATAGAAGTATGGAAGAAAAAACATGTTGCGTCGACTCCAAATAAATTGGAATAAGGACAAGAGAATAATGATGATCAATGATGATGAGTACCTACTTAAGTACTGAGGGAAGCAGAGGAACCTACTTTGGTTTCATAACTCGTGTAAGCTATTCTATTGCTCATTGGTTTCCATTAAAAGACCAAATCAATCTACCTAGCCTTTTTCCGGCATGTTGGGGTCGGCTTACAGTCTAACCGCATGCAGCTGAATACCAGTATTTTACATGGAGCGACTGCCTATCTGACCTCCACAACCCAGTTACTGGGTAATACGATACCCCTTGGTAAGACTGGTTGTCAGACTTTCAGGCTTCTGACGACCCGTAACGACTGTCAAAGATCCACGAATGACAGCGGGACCAACGGCTTAACGTGCTTTCCGAGGCACAGAGGGGTCTTGGTATGTAAAGATGGTCACCCATCCACGGACCAACCGCGGCAAGCGTAGCTTAACCTGATCGATCGACCCGTGCAGCTGTTATTACTTAGCCACAAGCCTCTCCATTTCACATTCCGTTAAAAAACCGACGGTGCCTTAATTTACAGCACAGTACCCGTAAATTGTAGCAATTCATTTCCCCGGGAGGTTAAATACACAACATTGTTTTTCTGAGTAGCAAGTTGGGTGGCGGTGTAAATCTAATTTGTACCTGTTTCCCGAAGCTGTTGGATAGTTAGATTGGAACTCTTCCGCAGGCTTTTTGTTCACCGAACCTTCTCTTAGTTTAATTACTTCGAGTTAATATTATTATGTAATATTGTTCTGTTTCTAGTTCTTCGTTTACAGAGAAATGACGTATAATTTTTATGATGTTTCGACGAATTTCGTAGTTTCATGAATATCTTCAACTTTGTCCTGTTTTTATGAGTAAGAGACTATAATTATGTTAATCTCATTTAGTCTTCAAAAAGAATTAGAAGAAGACAAACAGTTCACAGGTTGAGTTGAGTGTCTCTTGTTACTTCTGCCCTTTTGAAGCATTCTACTTCCTACTAATATTATAAACGTGAAAGTTTGTAAGGATGGATGGTTGTTTGTTACTCTTTGACGCAAAAACTACAGAACGGATTTGGATGAAATTTTCCATACAGATAGTTTATAACCTGGAGTTACATAAATGATTTTTATCCCGAAATCCCTACAGGATCGAGACTTATGCGGGTGAAAACGCGGGGAGATGCTAGTTGTTTATAAACAAAATAGTACACCGCTAGGTAAGTACTGCATTCTGCTTTTAAACAATAACAAAGCCTAGTCTGCACTTGATTGAGTAGGCTCATCGATTTAAATCGATGATCAACCAAATTCCTCATATTATGTCCATCGGGCCTCTTCGAGGAATCGCATTTGTTTTGAAACTACTTAGATACAAATAATTACTGGACAAATAGACAATAACTGAATATTTTTATTGTATTAGTGTTGCTAATCGAGTCAGGTATGCAACTCGAGTACTTGTTAAACAATCGAGTACATTCAAGGTGGTCGGGTGAAGGCAGGAAGAATGCAGTCGGCACTCATTGAATTATTGTTGTTTTGCCTTGTGGGCGCCGATTTCGATTTTTTACTTTACCGGTAGGTCGTGTGTCTGGTAATTAAAACCGAATCTTAATGGCTAGGCTCAATTTTATACATACTTCCATATTTTTTCGTATATACCTACAAATACTTCTAACTGCAATCTACATAAATGGTTAGTATGTAGCTAGTTATTTACATTTAAACAAGTATTTTCTAGGATTTTGTAGTCTACTCTACTTTTTCATAGAGGAACGGCTTTAAATAGGTATTTAATGTCCTACCTTTACAAGTTTCTTGGTTATAGTTGTCAAAAAACCGGCCAAGTGCGTGTCGGACCACGCACAATGAAAGGTTTCGTAGTTGAGATGAATTTATCCCAAGATAAACTTAACATTGCAGTTTAAAAACATGTTCTCTCATACACTCCAACTGCAAATGTAAGTAAGTTGGCCGACTATTACTCGTTAACTAGTAAAGCCTACTTGGCTGTGATAGTTTTCCTTTTAATGTCATTATAACAAAAATTAGCAATTTAATGCTTAATATTACGTCATCCCCACTTTATGTCAAGGGAGGGTACCCTACAAAAATATTTTTTTCAAGATTTTATTTTACCACTTTGTCGGCGTGATTAATACCCATACCCACGCTAAATTATAGCTTTCTAGTTATTACTAGAAAGCTATAATTTAGCGTAGAGACTCTTATTAAAGTCTCTGAGCTAAGCCGCGGACAGACAGACAGATGGACATGGCGAAACTATAAGGGTTCCTTGTTGACTACGGAACCCTAAAAAAGGAGGTAAACACAATAACGTGCACATATTATACATTGTTATTTACTTTGACATTCCATGATGAACAAATTCCGGTGAATTACCTGAAAGGTAGAATCTAATCACTATTTGCAGAAGTGACGCAAATTCAAGTCATCAAGCACCCGGAGCGTATAATTTGAACAATGATTCATTACCTTAGGACTGCAGCCACACACAGCTTGAAATTCACAGTGCTTGATAACACCGAAAACATTAATATTTTACTGTCTTGAAACCTGCGCAAGACTTTATGAAGCGCAATAGAACAGGCACCTTTAATTATACTGCAAGATGAGTTAGCAAGCACCTACTAACATAAACCCACGCTTTTCTTACGAACCAATCAAATTCCTTATTGCGCGATAAAATCATTATTCTAGGGAATCATATAAAGTCGTGAAAGAAATCCATCACGAATGTGTCCATACCCCTTACTATCTGATGACGAGCTCATTTCCCTGTTTAGTAGATTCAATAAAGGCTTATTGTTTCCTCATGTGAGATGATTACATTAGTGCAGTGTAGCCGCGGTATAAGTACCTCGGCCGTGTTGCATGCTGGTTGGCTAATTCTTGGACAGCGATAAAGGTCAGCATCTAATCGTAGGCACAATCCTATACTATGATTTGCGGCCGAGGGTGTACGGACTCTTGCGCAACCATCCCGTGCTACGGATTTACAAAGACGTGTCCACTTTAATTGGCCATAAAGTGAGGAATGTTGGAATATTACTAGTAGTCCTTAAGTGGCTAAATCTCCGACGTTTATACGGCTTACACAGAACTCGGACACTATCTGCGGTATGCAAACGGTACATATTGTAAAGTGTTCGTTTGAGCGTACCTAATCTGAGCATGTCCAATGTAATAGCTATCGGCAGGCAGAGCTGTTCTGCCGCGTGGGGCTGTGGTTGAAGATATCGTCGTGATGTGTACGTAATGGCGGCTGGTGAAGGGTTAAAGTGGAGTTGCTGCACAATTATTATTTACAAAACCACAATTATGCGCACTTATGTAGAATAATACACAATGTATTGTTCCCAGTCCCGTACGAACAGTTTCAGGCGGTCGTTCGGGTAGTTCGCCGAACTTTGATATGCAGACAGGTGCAACTAGTTGTTACCTAACTTAGTACTGAGCATCCCTCCCACGGAGCCCTGGGAACACACACACGAAGAGAACATAGTATTTGAAATCCAATATAGCACGTACAAAGGTATAGAAATTGACTTGTGAGGGAGGGTCCCCACTCGACAAACTCAATTATGATTGACCCTTGATCTCAGCGGAGGCGAGTCAACCGAACATGTCCTATAAGCAATAATATTAAACGTATGTAGAGGGAAAGGAACTTACGTGCACCTACGTACTGTAGGTCCCGGTCGGTCTCTGTAACAATAATAAGTTACGATTTGATTTTCTGCTTGACATGAATTAGGTCGGCAAGGAAAAGACGCTTTGAAAAATATTAAAGTTTCCCTCTCTTCGAGTTTCACTCAGAATCCATTTGCCTTTAACAAGGCTGCAGAGTCGCCCACTTTTATAAAAGGTAAAATTTTTAATAGTAGTTTCCCAAGGAGAAAATAGCTCGTGGCTTTGTTAGTGGCGGAGCTTAAAAGTGCAAATTAAACGTCTCAGGGCATCAAAGGCCGAGCCGGCTTATCTGAATTGCACAACATCAGGTTTTCATGAATAATAGTGTACAGGACGCGGGAAAACATCGAGATTTCAGCGATTTTCATAATTTATGGTTACGAGATATCGTCGTGTTCCCTCGTAATAAGGGTGACGGTGTATCTAAACGCGTAGTGATAGGACTAACTCATAAAACTCGAGAGATTGCTACAACAAAGGATTCAGGTAGATTTTCTAAAAGCTCGGGATGGTATAAAGTTTTTTTATGGCTAACATAGACCGCGCATAAGCTCGCAAAAACTATTTTATGCGACTATATTTTAGACTTGCGAGCACCTAAAATGTTAGGAACACTTGGGAAATACATAGGGGCTTGTGGCTAGGTAATAACAGCCGCACGGGTCGATCAGGTTAAGCTACGCTTGCCGTTTACCGGTTGGTCCGTGGATGGGTGACCATCTTTACAAACCCCTCCGTGCCTCGGAAAGCACGTTAAGCCGTTGGTACCGGCTGTCATTCGTGGATCTTTGACAGTCGTTACGAGTCGTCAGAAGCTCGAAAGCCTGACAACCAGTCTTACCAAGGGGTATCATATTACCCAGTAACTGGGTTGTGGAGATAACGATAGGCAGTCGCTCTATGTAAAATACTGGTATTGAGCTGTATCCGGTTTGACTGGAAGCCGACCCCAACATAGCTGGGAAAAGGATATGCAGATGATGTGGCGCAGCCGTGGGGCACACAATACTATTTGAAGTTTTTTTTCTGTTTTTGTCTGTGTGAATTCTGTGTGCCTTAACCTGGTGGAAATAAATTTATTTTCTTTATTTTTTCTTTTTCTTTATGATGATGACTTGGGAAATACTTAGGTACTTCTGCTACCTTTTAAGCACTAAAAAGAACATTAAAATATGCCTACATAAAATTTACAGTCTTGGGTGTACTCGTATATTTTTACGATATTTCACTCCTACATAATGTTGCACCATGTGTGCAATTATTTTAGAACGTCGTGTTAATTTCGCTTTTCAACTTTCGATTTCAAAATCTACTTTAGATAACGCTGTATATTTTTTCTGCCATAGTGTTGTAATGCTGTAACTATGACCTTCAAGCCACTTTGTTTTTGTATCATGATAATTTGTCTAGACTCAATTGAAGTGTGTTGTTTAAAAGCGTTAACTATTGATTAGCGCGTCAATTGTAACAGACATTTGACAGGATTGATTTTCACTTGCGAATTTTATCTCACGTTTTATCATATTCAATTTCAAGAGCTGCTTACGTAGATATGTTCTAATGCTACCTATGTTTTTTCTATAGTTTATTTTGACGGAAGTCGGTAATTTTGCTTCGAAAAATGTTGGAAGTTTAGATTATTTTTAAGATTTTGCAATATAATGCAAAAAGATAAACGATGCTAAGACGAGACAGGCTAACGACAGTTAACACGTCATTGAATAATAATAATATTCATTTGATTTTAAGACAGGTAGGTACCTATGCAATTCGATGCTATAAATGCTATTGGAATAGGTAGAAAGACCTATGTAGTTGAAAGGTGACCGTAAATTGGTGTTAAATCTCTCGTTAATGGGTCTGGCACCTTATGGTGTAGGTCGACGTCCTTAGTTTCACTTTTCTGAGGTATCAGAGCGTTGCCATGGTGACGTCGCCTCACCACGGCCCGTGCGTTCCATAATTGCGTAAGTGCCATGGAGTGCGCTCCCAGTTTCACTTTCCAAGAAATAACCAGTGTTTTATCATAGCTGCATAGGTACTAGCTAAGTATGACTCGGAACTTCATTTGCGTGGATTCAATTGTCAACACTATGAGAGTGAGGTTCTTAGGTATCTTCTTAATAAACCCGCAGAGCTAAAGATAGCTTTTCTTTGTCATCGTCATAACCTTCCTACCCTAAGCTCAACGTATTTGTGAGTTCAGCAGCAGCAAGATTTTCTTCCATACGTCTCTATCCGCTATGGTTCCAATGTGTACTTCCTGTCCATGACATCTCACACATCCATTCTTGCTATATAAAGATTTTTTTTAAATTGGTGACAAGTCAAACTTTTGTTTTGTCTCATAATTCTAAGTTAAGTCGCTTCTCTGGTAGAGTTTGTCTAACTACTCCAGTAAACTTGTATTGTACCAGTTAATAGTACCTACTTGTAACTCATCCTAACTAATTAAACGAGTCAAGACTCAGTTAGATAAGACTTAGTTAACCTTAACTAATTTTTAAATGCGAAGTGTACTTAATTGTTATCGAGTTCGTCGTTTATCTTACGTAAATGCTTTATTGATAAGCTTAGATAATCGATAATGTTACACTTAAGAAATTAGACTTATAGACTAGTGTCACTTCATGAGGTAGGTACCAAAGCTATAGATATAATAATGTAGGGACATAGGTATTAAGGCTCGTGTAGACTGGCGCGACGCGACACCGGTATCGGTAGAACAATTTCCATGAAGTTTTCATAGAAACTGTTCTACCAGTGTCGCATCGCACCATGGCGTCGCGCCAGTCTGCGCGAGCCCTTAAAGAGGAAATTGTTTTTTTTATTAGTTAAAAAAAAAAAAAAACATTTAAAAATATAACTCTTGAAAGTAAAAAAGGAACCGATTTTTCAATTTAAAAGCAAATTATTTTCTTCAGTAGTGTTCTATACTTAAATAAAGATGTATTGTCTCTTACACTAAACGAATGCTACCCAGCGGTAGTTTCATTATCGAAACTGTAAAAATATTTAAAAAGCAGGACAAGGAATTGTTTAATGGTTACCGTAAAAATATTCTGCAAATTATAACCACCATTACCACCATTTATCTATGCCTCCGCCCCAGTATGACCCTGTAAATTAGCTAAACAAAACGTTTAGATAAAATTAACAGCACAGAAAAGATCTAAATTCTAAATTGCATCCTATCCCGTAACCAGAATGAATGTACAAGCACGTTCCTCCCTAACTACATAATATAAATACATAGAACACAGCCAGCAGAAACAAGAGACATAACTTAGAACATACAGAAGTAGAGGATGCGAGCGTGTTTGGCAATCGCTTCTGGGGTTTAAATATGTCTGTAAGGCTGCGGCTACATTGCATAGCGATTTATATATACACTGTTATTTCGAAAATAGAATAGAATACTGTTTATTATGTACACCATAAATATTACAGATGTAAAAGTAGAAATTTTACAATAGGTGACATAATGGGCGGTCTTATCGCTATAAGCGATCTATTAAAGACAACCTTTGGCTATCCAAAGTAATCTATATTAAGGGAGAAAAGAGAGACAGCACTGTAGGTAGTCTGTGTGTGATTTATAATAACGCAGTATTATCTGATGGCATATAAAAGTTTAAGTAAGTTAGTTGACATGTGATTTTATTTCTAACTGCATTTTTGTACATAAGCATGTATATAAAAATGGTGTCGTTTTAAAAAAAACACTGCATTCTGTGTAACTGACATTGTATCGTTTATTATTTATTATGTTCCATTCCATGTCACGTAACTTACAAAATGGGGTGTTGGTCGACTCGCTCATATTTTCACGCCCGATTCGAGCGAATCGTCATTTTTTTTAAAATAATATTATTTTTTCGGTGGCGATTCGCACGATGTCATTTTATTTGTGGGCGAGCTGACCATTAACCCAGAAAATAGATCTTAGTCCAACTAGCAAAGTGAAATTAAATAGGACTAATTTTCTTGTAGAGAATTATGTTGTTAGTGTTAGTAGCTACATACCTATTGTGTTGGAGCCCTGCGTTAGAATAAACGCATACAAATGAAAATAACAATAAATATCATTATACTGCTGAACCCTTGCGGTTACTCTCACAATAATTCCAGAGATCAGTGTTGACAAATTGGAGAGGTCAGTGACTGCGTTACATCACTGTTATCATAAAACATTTTATTGTTTGGTAACACTGATACCATCCAATCGCTGCCGGAAATTGCGTCGGCCAGAGAAAGGTAATCAGTGTGTCTCAATCTCAATATAGTACCTATCTACTATCTTATAAAAAGGTCATATATTTTTTCTGTTTTGTGAAGCTGTCATCGGATTTTAATTTTATAGCTTCGTTAAAAGTTTATCTATCACTTCTATCAGTAAAGTATAGAAATAAAGGTTATTTGAAGAGTATTTCGAAATTCTAGAGTTGAGATTAAGTTTGTGGTGGTGTGTGTAGTCTCATGTTTATTTTAATTGTTTTAAAGTTTTGATATTACAATTCAATCGTTTTCTATGTTCCGTAATGTCAAAAAATTGAATAGTTATCCAATTATCCTTATTATTAAGTATTTGAAAAATGAAAAAAAAAACAATTACAGTGTAATTATAGTTAAGTGGACCCTGGATATGTGAGAAACCTCTACTACTGATAATTACAATGAGGTCCCAATACTATTGCATTGAAATACCTCTATTACTGGAAATAATGAAACATTTTCTGAGAATACATTTGCTAGATGTTTTAGATTTTTACTTCTCTAATTGGGACTTTGTAGTTCAATAGCCTGGATAAGTAAGATAGCTAATAATAATGTAAACGTATAAAAATATGCATTTTTAATCTTAAAACGGTACATTTCGACTTGTCTTAGCGGGGGCCTCTGTAAATAAGGTAACTGTCATTTTACTAATCCTAAGTCTCTCGAGATCCCACTTATCCAGGATATACTTAAAAACATTATTGCCATTGTTACATTGTCTGCTCTTTTCTATCTAAAGTTATGCGAAATACCAGCATTAATTTATCCTTACTGGATTAAGTTGGGGCCACAGGGCACAAATTAGATATTAATGTCACAGGTCTATCTGCAGGTGTTTGCAGGCTACCTCCTAAAACGATACATGTTAATATTTATCGTAGAAAGTAATGCACTTGTCGCGTTAATGCGTCTTAAGTTCGAGGACATATTCTAGCCCACATCGACAGGTTGCAAACAATAGTAGGATTCCCTCCCACGTCGCACAATTTCGTAATTCAGACATCTGTCACGAATCGCTGATGTATGCGCTCGCACAATCATGTTTACACAGTGGCCGGTGATGGCACTTTATCGCCACACATCTGGGCCAACGATGCCAGCCTCTTTGGCAACGTAAGCGTTTTATTGCAGAATGTCTCCTCCATTCATAAGGAAGATGCAATTGTTGTAGGTGGTACTTATATTTTTATTTTTCTGTCGTATTCAGCGACATGGAGATATAAATAATTTGTATAAAAATCACTTTGCTCTTGCTGCGAAAGTGACAGCTTATGCACTATCGAATAATTAAAACTCTAGCTTTTAAAACTGTTCCCGTGGCCCCGGCACTGGCAACTGAAGGAACACGGGTGGGTTTTAGTCAGCAAAAGTCTGACACGCCCTCCCGCTCCGCCCAGAGCGGGAGAAGTCATTTGATGATTTCCCATCCACAAAAAAAAAGTGATAATATCATACTTACCTGCCTAGTTTCTTTTATTTGAATTATAACGTTATGTCTGATACCTATGCTTAGAAAATCACAGCAGCCATTGCGAAATTAGAGATAATTGTAGCTAGGTACGTCAAACATTTTTAACTAAAACCCTTTACAAACACATCCGTTATCTTCAAGGGCGTTCATTATCAGTGTCACGCTGTGTTCTTACTTCTTTATCAGTAAGAATCTGTGTGGGAAACATGACCTTGTGTTATCTATCACAACTCGGAAGTTTTTCTTGTTTGCGAGATGTTCTATTTTGAAGATTTTGATTGATCACTCCTAAAATGTAGGTGATACCTATACGATTTTGCTTTCATGAATTTTGACTTTGCCATAATAATGTTTTGCGGAGATAAAGTGGGTATTGTATCAATTTGATTCATCATAATACACTTCTGGACACATCTATTGGCCCACCTTAGAGTTTAGGTTTCGATGGCCCCTACCGAAATATGATTGCTAGATTGAACAAAAACTGTTGATGCAGTTTTAAACCTGATTTACCATCTTTTTCGATCGTATTGTTTTAAATTTGAATTCAGAATACCATACGACATGGAGCTACGCCTAACAAGTCGGATATGCGCCTTGTTAAAGGCAATTGATTTTTGAATAAAAAACATGTTTTATCAAATAAAGGTTTAATTTAATAACGCGTGTTGCCTCCATGGGCATTTACCACAGCTCTCATACGATTAGGCATAGAGTTTATCAACCGCTCTATGAAATTTTGAGGGATCATCTCCCATTCCTCTTCTATGGCAGTTTTCAACTCCTGCATCGTCTGGGCAACTGGCTGACGAGCCCTAACACGACTTTTTAGCTCGTCCCACATGTGCTCAATGGGGTTCATGTCTGGGCTTCTGGCTGGCCAGTCCATAACTGTGATGTTCACATCCCGAAGATATTCCCTGACGATGCCGGCCGCATGGGCTCTTGCATTATCATGCATAAAAAGGAAATTTGGGCCCACATAGTCCGCGTATGGTATCACGTGAGGTTCTAAGCACTCACGAATGTACCTTTCAGCATTTAATGTTGGCAGCCGTGGTCCTGTAACAACCTCAAGTTGAGTTTTGCCGCTCGCGGATATACCGCCCCAGACAGTCCATGAGCCACCGCCATAAGCAACCCTCTCTTCAAAGCAGCATTGTGCGAAACGCTCTCCCTTACGTCGGTAGACCTTCTTCCTTCCATCATTGCCATGTAACACAATTTTAGACTCATCAGAAAAGAGTACACGGCTCCAATCTTGCTGTGTCCAATTTAAATGACTGCGTGCGAAATGAAGGCGCGCTGTTCGGTGGGCTCGCGTTAGTTTGGGCCCATTAGCTGGCTTGTGTGGTACCATATCGCGTTCTTTTAACCTTCTCCGAACAGTTCGAGCGCTCACAGATACTCCGTGGAAGTCGCGAAGTTGGTTTTGTATCTCAATGGAGGTAAGGTGACGATTTCTCAAGCTGGTCGTCACGATGAATCGATCCTGCCTTTCAGTTGTGACCCGAGATCGTGGCCTTCCTTGGCGACGAACAAAGCCGCCAGTCTCTAGGTACCTCCGATAAACATTTCGGACCGCAGATCGACTTAAATTAAGTTGAGCACTCACGTTTCTTTGGCTGTGTCCGGCCTGAATAAGTGCCACAGCTTGGGCGGCGACTTCAGGTGAAGTATCCATAGATTATTGATAGAACCTCACCTTAATGTTAAGAATAAGTAATGTTTGTTGCAAAACCAAAGATATCAATCACTTTTTCAAGAATTAAATCCAAGTAAACCAATAAAACCAAGTTTTCTTAGTATTCGATTGTTTGATATCAACAAACAGGCTCCAAATTGTCTTTTGTTTCTTTAAATTCTGTGTTCGAAATTCAAAAAAAGACTATTGAATGAAATTGTGAATGTGCCAGGTTCAAAACTGCATAAAAACTTTTTGCTCGACCTAATATAAAATTTTAGCTAGGACCAAACGAAACTGAAAATACAAGGTGGGCCAATAGATGTGTCCAGAAGTGTATTTTCACTTAAATGAAAAACGATTTTCCAGTTTTTCCACTTTGTCACATTTAATTTCATATTTTCTTTTTTATGTACTCAGATGGATAGTAATCCATTGCCTTATCTGCATATGACGGTAACTGCAATTTCGCAGTTGAGTTATTGGTGGATTTTAAATCACAGGTCTCAGTCAACCTTCCAAAGGTTTACGATGTTACCTAAATTACATGACATTTTAATTTATGCTTCTATTTGAATAAGGTTTTATCCCATTGCCTAGCCTAGCCTATAAATCTTCGAGATATCCTGTAGTACCTAATAACTCAACAACCTGCCAGAACTGCTACATGGAGTAGTTAGAATTTACTATCATTTCATTAAATAATAAATCGTTGGTCGTATTTTGCTATCAGTGCCTATTTATTCGGAATAGGCAATCGTTCTTATTCATCTTGATTGCGTTCAGGTAATATATAAAGTTTACGCCGTCTTTATTGTGTAAGGATTTATAATTTAATTATTTCATCAGCAGTTTACATTTGCGCAATTCTGTATACCTTAAGTAAACTCAAACTCAAACCATTTATTTCAATTGAACCAATTACAGGCAATTCAATTGCCAAGGGGTCGTTTAGTCAGAAAGATAAAGCTAGTTGCCCATTCCAAAGCGTAGTGGGTTCCTATGGAGAAGAACGGGCAAGAAACTCCATGAAATGGGAGGTAGGTTCCAAATAGACCAACCACCGGTTTTTAACTCTTCCACAACAGGGATTTATTTGCAGATGTTGGCAACCAAGGGTAGACTACTTAATTATAAGCAGCTACAGTCATCATCCTCATAAAATGTACTATATTGGTTGGCACTTAACAGTCATAGAAATCTTAGTAACCTAATTAAGTACAAAAAATGTATTTGAAAAAACCATGGTGCCCTTTTCCGCGGCAATACGCAGATAGACACACTCCAGCATGTAAACCTACGTGCATTTCAACTTAGGTACTAATAATAAAATTGAGACCACCAACCACCAACAGTGCCGATACTCATACAGCTTACAAAAACGCCATAGGTACCGTATTCCCTTCAACATCGATGGAGGTATGCCGGTGAAAGATTCCCGTGTTTGTGTCGCTCTTTGCTCGGAATACTAAACAGATGTCCTACTGCGCGTGTGTATTGAACTTATACGTCGGAATGTGGTCATCACAAATGGGCCACGATGATTTTGATATTAATAGGTATCGATATTAATAGATATGATATATTAATAGGTATCGCAATAGGGTTCGAACTAAAGTGCAGTTATATGCATCTATAAATTTTGGACACGTTCTGTTTAGCAATTTAAATCCTTCTCTTTCTATGCTTTTCCTTCAGTTGGTTGATTACTTCTTCACGGTGACTCTTTTTCTCTTCTCTATTTTCCTGTTTATTGTGATGGTATAAATAAACTTATCGCAGAACTTCTGATCCACGTCTGGTCATGTCTGGTTTGATTAGGCCCGGCCACTTAGGTTAGTAGCGTGTCGTTATAGGCACCCACTTCTTCACTAGCAGAATCCAGTATTTCAGCTATAACTGGCTGTCTCCAGTTTTTCGTAACACCCAACTTCGACCTATTTTAAGATCTAGGTAGATGTCCGTTTTATACCGTTCAATCCAAAAATCTACTTCTCAAAGCAGTATCGTGGAGTGAAACCGTACTTACATTCTTTTCTTTTAATCATCGACTCTCTGATTGGAGATTGTATGAAAAACAAGCCAGCAATAAAATATTCCCAGTCATTATTTGAAGTGTTGTTCCTAGAGAACAATAGTCCTTCCCTTTCATCGTAACAGCGTCTATTGTTAGCGCTTTAAATAAAACGTAACAAATCAAACACTACCAATTTGTAATTAATTCCTTTTTACTTTAGTGAACCACCCCAGCCTATCACATCCCATGGTAGGACATAGGAATTATTTTACTTGCGCGAAATCATCAGTAGGTAGGTATATACAACGTGTTTTTTTGTGATATGTCATAACTTTAGGGTTATATTTTATAAGCAAAAATAATACAAAAAGTCCTAGAATATGTGGTCCAAAAATGCAAATTTTCGAAGATATCATCAATCATAATTAAATTAGGATCATTTTAAGTTTCATTGATAAATACGAGTAATTCATTTTAATTCATACCAACCATTCATAATTAAAGCTAAGAAAAAGCGACGTTGTCATATTTCACGTAAGGGTGTTTTACATTAATAATCGTGACTGTCGAATTATTAAATATATTTATTTCGAAATAATTAAAAATTAAAAATAATTCATATGCCAGTTGATTCTTTGGTATAGTCTTATTCATACCCTAGAGTTACGACTATAAAAAAAAACATCTTGTATAGTTGCTTATCAACATCCAATATCAAGGATGGTTTTCCCAATAAACATTGCACTCAAAGAAGACAATATTTGCCATATCACGCTTGGTAGACTAATGGTTGTTTGTTGATCTAAATTGCATTGTTCAATGGTCGCAAAGCAAGCCGAGTAGCCTCAGTGCAGATGCTAATTTGGAGAACACAATAGCTTGTGGCCAATATTTCTCTTAAAACAGGAATTAAAAAGCCTCTCTTCCACTAACTAGATTCCCAGTTGGTTTGTTTAGTAACGGTATTCGCCCCATGTCCATCAAACCGTTTTGTACTTTTACGACCTATGATATTGAGACCAGTAAGGAAACAATCTAAGTCACCCAGAACACGCAATTGTTCATTTACATTCGAAATTATTGCTTACGTGCTAATGGACACCGTTAGCGTGTTCTTTAAATCGTCCAAACATGTACATATGTCAATTCAATTCGTTTTTCTGTGTATTCTCAAAAGAGTACAGGGGGCCAACTACCACCTCTTAAAGCAGTAGTATGTTAATGTTACTTCAGTGTGAGAAAGAGATGAAGCTATACAGGAGGCCTGGCTCCATCTCGTTCCCACACTCAAGTAAGATTAAAATGATACTGCTTTAAGAGGTGGTGGTCTCGGCTCTGGTACCCACTAGATACTATCTATAGTTTCTGATTTTAGTAGCTGTTCTACATTTTTGATGATACTATCTCTAGAATCATAAAATATACCTTATAAATCGAAAAAAATCTTGTCTTTCAATTTCATATTCTTCTTTCAATTCGTCTCTTGATCCTGATATATTTTTTATTTAAGATAGGTTTGCTCTCAATTGACTCTAGTCTAGGTCAGAGGTGACAGAGACAAAGTCAACGATGGAGCGAGCTTATCCAGAAGAAGCCTGTTCACTCTCACTTTGTTTATTATTAGTAAGATTAGTTAAAAAAGAAAGAAAAAAAACGTATTCACTGGACGGATGTTGGTACTTAAACTTAATATCACGTCACCGTCAGTTCATGTAAATTCATTAGAGAACAGCTTCTTTTTGTTAAGCACTGTCTTCTGACTTGACTTTACCGTTTGCAATTCACAAATTGGAATAAAATGTTGATATGGCAGGAAAGAGCCATTAGTTTACAACCTACCTACATAATAACTGTTTGTCGCGTCACGAGTACTTACTAGCCTTCTAGAGCAGTAGGTTACACGTTGATTAGCGACCCTATTACAGGTCCTTTGTACTTAACTTAATACACTGTACTGTAGGTGAAGCTACTTGTGTTTGTCCTTATGATTCGGTAGGTATACCTAAAAGGAATTGGGATGAATCACAGGGATGAATACAGTTCGGAAAATAGATAAGGTAGATAATATGGCATGGAGATATATGCCAACGGCCTTGAGTGCATAGCTTGCGTGTTCTGTGCTGAGCTCACGAAACGCGTCGTACGTACAGCCAGTAATAGGACTCGCCCATCAAGGAACGATGTCCCAAATTAGACGAATTATTAATTTACTATACATAAAACAAAATAATAAAATGTTTTAAAATACGTATACTAAAAGATAAATGGTTAAATTATCTTTAAAAATAAAAATACGCTTGATAGTTTTTGAGTGATTGTCCGTTTTTTATCCGCGTTAGACAGAACTTTACAAATTAATTACACTATATTATAAACATAATCTAAAATATTCACATATTAAGTTATTAAGAAATTGCTCTAATTTAACATATATTTTTAAGCAACCCTACTCGTTTAGACGTGATCTTCAGTTTTAAATAATTAAAAGTGGGTTATCGTCGCCTTAAGTCCGCCTCTGTACTTTTTTGTGTTTGAAGTATTCAATAAACAAAACACAGAAAGCGTATATTAGAGGGGCATTTCCCGTAATTTTAGGAACGTTCACAGTCTGATCATAGTCTCAATATGTCAGAAATAATTTCCCTACATTTTTGACACATTTTTGACATTTGATTGTCGCTGGGATGAGGCTGCGACTAAATTTTGAACGTTTTTAGTTACGTGTTAAGATATTTTCAGTTAATGTGTCTGTCAGCTGATATTTTTATTGTTAGTTAACACGTCATACCTTGGCCACGCAAGTGATCAAATAAAACAGAAATAATTGCTTACCTTTTATGAATTATATGATTCACAACTTTAATTTTCACATGAATTGGCCTCCAACTTGTAAAGGCACAATTTCCACATTTTTAAGGCAGACAAAAAAGGCAACTTGAAAAATGTAATAATTACTTACTTAAGTACGTAAGAAATTAATGTTATAATTGAATCAAATAATTAATTGTTATAGCTATAAAGCCTTTTTCAGAAATGTTGGCAGGAAAAATGTCGTCTTATTTTAAAGCTTTGGACACAATGATGTCGTTAAACTTTTATGTCTTGAAAAGCCACTGCAATAACTACGAATATATTACCTACCTAGGTACCTAAAGAAAATATATCATTCTAATGTTTTTGTATTTTGTCCTCATCCTGCTAAAGTGCGCAGTTAACAAACTCATAAAGGTATGGTGTAAATAAGTGTATGGTGTCTGAACTACCTACATGCTATCCTACTAATATTGTAAACGCGAAAGTTTGTGAGGATGGATGGATGGATGAATAGATACATGGATGTTTGTTACTCTTTCACGCAAAAACTGCTGAACGGATTTGGATGAAATTTGGCACATATATAGTTTATAACCTGGATTAACACATAGGATACTTTTCGTCCCGATAGTCCCACGGAATCGAGACTTATGCGAGTAAAACCGCGGAGCGCTGCTAGTCTTACATAAAGAACAAACTAATTCAAGGGTGTAAATTGCTCATTCAATATGTCAAGCCTCTCATAGTATAATGTAATTGCCTGTCAATTCTAAGTGACATGGAAGTGTCAGGCTATTGTATGGCACTTTCACACACTCACAAAAAGTGTCAACTTGCACACGGAATGCACATTTATCGCAATACGAGTATGTACGCACTGTAGAGCTAATAACCACCATTATGTGAAACTAGCTATTGCCCGCGACTTCGTCTGCGATCCAGGATGAAAAGTAGCCTATGCCCTTCTCCAGGTCACGGTCTAGACATGTGCCAAATTTCATCCAAATTCGTTCAGCCGTTTTAAGGCTCCTGCAAATAGGTGCGATTCGCGTCACGTGTCGCGCCTGTTAGCAGAAGCTTTTAGCGTGAAAGCGTAACAAACAAACAAACTCACTTTCGCATTTATAATATTAGTTTTTTCCTTTCAACGAAAACACCCTTTCTTCTCTCAAGTTCATTGTCCAAATCTCAGATGTCAAATTGTCTGCTGTTCTGTGGCAAAACAGAAAATAAAGGGGTTAAAAGGAGGCCTGGCAGTGTGTTGAATTCGACTGTAAATGAAGCTGAAGATGATCGTTCTGCCCTTTTTACACAGCATGATACGATCACCAATACATTTTCCAAACGTGCGTAGATATTAAGGTGTTTCAGACCGACGTGGGTCTATTGAAAGACATGTTCAGCATAGCCTCGTTTAAAGTTTAAGGTGGATCCGCAGAGGTAGCCCGCGAAATTCAAATTGTCTTGCGTTTTTTGCAATTTGCAGGTCAGTGTCAGGTTGTATCTTGATCAAAATATGATTCGCGACAGTAACAAATATGTGTTTACATAATTATAACCATAAGAATCATCAATACATCTCTTTAAGTTAGATTTATTCTAAAATGTCATAAATCATGACATTTTGCAAATTGCAAAAAACACAAAACAAAAAAAAAATACAGGGCTAATGTTGCTGCAACAAAAAAAAAAACATTTAAAGCTTATATGTTTATTATTTAACCATATCCCACTTAAAAATTGACGTCTTTTCAATGTCGATGGCATGACATGATGATGGGAAAAGTACCTAAGGACTTTAAACATTATTGACGAACGATAGTACTCTTACATGAACCGTCAAGGGAACAGCCAGCCAGCTCAGTCAATAAATTTCAAACCGATCCATCAAACGACCGTAAAGTCTACGTACCTACATACAAACTAAACTTTATAGGGTTGCTGGCCGACTCGCACGAATTTACTCGCCCGAATCGGGCGAACCGTCATTTTTAAATAATATTATTTTTTACCGAAAAAATAATATTATTTAAAAATGACGATCGCCACCGGGCGATTCGCACGAATTTACTCGCCCGAATCGGGCGAACCGTCATTTTTAAATAATATTATTTTTTACCGAAAAAATAATATTATTTAAAAATGACGATCGCCACCGGGCGATTCGCACGAAGGTAATTTATTTGTGGGCGAATCGACAATTCCAGAAATAAGTATTAGGCAATTGGCAAGATTTGCGCACAGAAGTGATATGACTTGAGTAAAATATTTAGAAATATTAAAAGTACGAAAAATTAATATACTATTCTTTAAATTTAAAGTAGCATAATAGAGTGAAAAACGTGTTCTTTCTTAATGTGTATTGTCCCGAGTACTGCTGCCAACTGCCTTGTATTGTATCAGAAGTTTTTTTTTTAATGGCATCTCGCTGGTCAACTTAGGAGGTTGTCGGCTACTTAACCGGACTTTCCTGTGGGTGCCAATAAATTAAGGCTTCCAGCCAAGACATGAAAACTTAAAAGTAAGCATTCTTCTTCAGACTTCTGTGCGCTAGTGTACTTTTTCTTAACTTTATTGCATATAAATTCAAAACGTGCAAATTGCCTAATACGTATTTCTGGATTTCTCGATTCGCCCATAAATAAATTCACCTCGTGCGAATCGCCACCGAAAAAAATTCGGGCGAGTCGACCAATCCACCACCCACCCACTTTATAATATTAACTTTGTATCCCACACAAAGTTAGTTCGTGAACTATGTACTGGTAATGAACGTACACGTGCAGTACCTATTCAGGCTTTTGATCCGCACACGTGTCCCTGAATAATAAATTAGACAACTGACTGGCTTTTCATCCAGCCGGGATTATGTTGACTAATCAAAAGCTCCAATGAGCAATGTTTAGTTTTGCTGGAATAATTAGTGACAGTATTCATAGAGAATTTTAGGCGTTTGTGTAAATTGAAACGTAAATAAATTATGTCGTCTTTATATACATGAGCTTTGTAGTACCTATCTAGGAATAATCTTCTCTTTTAAGTTTCAGGTTGGTAAAAATGTAAAAGAATTCCATGTCGGTAAACTGAGTAGGTAAGGTAAAAGTAAAATAAATGTATGTAAACTTGAGTTTAGACATGGTCATATTTTAGTCCTTGTACGTTGTGAAAGGCGAGCTACTTAAGAATATGCAGACGGTATTGCATAGAAAAATGGGCAAATATGTACTCTATAAATATACGTTACCGTCTCCTTTATCTGCTTTGGATGTAAGTTGATGCGACGGGAGTTCAGGAATAATATAGGAATGGTACGAGCAGTCGGTTGGTTCATCCAAGTGGCTTAATCTGGCATCCAACACCTGCATTCTAGACGTTAGCAAATGAACAGGTTCTCGCATTGGTAAGCAAGATTGACCACAAAACCGATAGCGAAAACAGGCGTAGTTTCTTTTACCGTTAGCATACGGTCAGTGGGCCACTTTTTACCATTTATTGGGCGCATCGCTAAACTGTCTGTTAGACTTCACTTGGGTTACAAGAATTAATGTAATGTGGGCCAAGAAAACGTGTTTATTTGAAGACTTGTTTTACGCAAAAAAGTAGATCTACAATATTTTTTTTGTAAATTTGAATTCATGAATACCTAATCGATAAATTCTCGCAGAGTCAAAATAGTCAGCCTTTTCTGCGCTTGGATTCCGTTTTCTTGCACATTTTATTTATGGAGGTTACGCTGCATTTCCGTTTTGCACATGAAATAGTTAGTTAAACTGTTAAAATATTTTATATTTACATGTAGCATACAAAGCAAAAAGAGTTTCGCGTGTCGGCTTGATAAATTTCTAAACTTTCTACTGCATATATTTTATACTTAATGTCAAGGTTGACGCTTTGCGGCATTGCGTTAGTTTTCACATGCAGTTAAAAAAAAGTTAAACTAAGAGGCTCATTTCACTGATTACGTTTACAGCACCTTGACCTCGGACGGTTTAAAAGGCTTGCTGCGATTCCCCGCGTGCGTTCCGTTCACACGCTCATCAAGTCGCGTACATAGCTGTAGAGTGTAGTGCGTTTAATTTCCGTTCTTCCCACAGAGAGTTAATCCGTCGATACTCACTGATGTGTAACTTTATGGAACTTGTGAGCTTCTGAGAAATATGGAGATAGGAAAAGTTTGGGCCGACTGTAATCCGGTCTACGTATCTTGTTTAGGGTCCTAACTTGAAATAATTGTACAAAATATTCACCTTGGCTTTGTGCAAAAAGGGACGGGTAGTTTAAGTGACAACGGAGTAGACAGGTACAGAAATAGTCCCTTTTTGGGCAAAAATCGCTCTAATTAGAGCACATTTAATGTTCATAATCAACGTCTTAAAATACCTAGAGATTTCATTACGGCAACGCTGACAAACTGTAAATCAAGTAGATATTGATTTAAAATATGAAAGACCTAAATACCTATTACAGTTTCCACAAATAAGCCCAAACTCCGGAAATAGGAACAATAAACTGAAATGCAGCAAGTTCAATTTCAGTTAATTGCACTAATAATAAATGCATTAGGTACTTAGTCAAATACTACCTCTCACGACCGTAATAATGGTTGTAAGAAACATTTAGCCAATTATTAAATTCCTCACCTCAATAAGTACCATTAGGTACATAGAGACTGTTGAAAAGTTCAATGCCACCAATCTAAACATGCATTGATGAATTAATTGAAATAAATTGATACAGGCCTATCTTTTTTTTTTTTTTTTTTGTGGATGGGAAATCATCAAATGACTTCTCCCGCTCTGGGCGGAGCGGGAGGGCGTGTCAGACTTTTACTGACTAAAACCCACCCGTGTTCCTTCTGTTGCCTGTGCCGGGGCCACGGTAACTCTTTCGAACATCCCGCAAATACACGCCTATCTGCCATTCAATTTTGTGAGATAAATTGTTTATCACTACCAAATAAAATGTTTCCCTGTGTCCCTCAACGAAAATAAGGACATTGTTTTCCCGAATGAAAAATGTACCTATGAGAAAACTGTCACCTCATTTTTGTTTATCGTCTTTCAAATTATGTATTTTATATTTGACAACGGAATTTAGGAAAAGTAGGTACCTACTTATCGTATTAGGGCGAATTTGATCAAACTTATATACCTAGTACTAGCTGTGCCCCGCGACTTCGTTCGCGTGGAAGTCGTAAGATACATAATATACTAAAAGAACAGCCACATTTTAATAAAACTTCCTCGTCCCCCGACCCGCCGCGTTACATCACTTAACGTTCTTACTAACTTTTATCTTTTTGCTCGGCTTCTTAGGGTCGTAGCGTGATGTTAAATAGCCTACAACCATCCTCGAGAACTGGGCCAGCTACCAAATGCAAAAAGAATTTTTCAAATCCGACTTTTTGTTTAGAATTTCATGAGTATTCATTATTTTGCGCGGAATCCTAATTATTTTTTCTAAAATAAAAGTACCGAAGTTACTTCTCGTAACATCATCTATCTGACAGTGAAAGTGCCGTCCAAATCGGTCCAGCCGTTTCGGAGATTAGCCGGAATAAACAAACAGACAGAAAGACAAAAATGGCATTTGGCATTTGGTAAAAAACTGTTATTTTAACATTACAAACGGACACTTCAATTTTATTTATTTGTATAGATATGAGTCTAATCCAGCGAATACATTTTTAATTTTTGACAGATTTTCCATACAAAAACTATTTATTCTGCGGATAAAAGATATGTAACTTTGGTTAAATCAGCCCTTAGTAAAACAACAAAAAATAATCTAAAAATGGTTTATCTTAATTCTGATTAGAACAAAAAACAATCCAGTATAACTTATTCTCGAAAATCTAAGATCAAATATGTTTATCTATAAAAACCATCACCTTCAAGGTAAAACTTGTTTTCTTGGTTCTAATGCACGTTTTTATAATAAATATCAATCAATAAGAGGAAAACATTATAAGTAGGTACTTCCAAGTTAGAAATAATTACATACCTACCTAGCGTAAAAAGTGGCAGGTGCACGCTAGCTCGCTTGCTGCATTCGCTATTTCAATGTCATTTGCAAGCTCACAAGTCTAATGCAACATAGGTACTGTTCTTAGTTGTATTGCAGACAAAATACAGAAGTATACAGGCTGGCAGGGACATCGACGCGAAGCCGATTACCATGGATTCAGTACATGATTCTTGACCCCCCAGCGTTGAAATTTTTCCTCGGTTAGTAAAAAAAAAATTGCTGTTGCATACATTTTGACCGCGTAGGTATTGCGCTTGTAGGAAAAAGCTGATTTTTGTCGTCGCCACCCTGTATATAAAAAAAAAATATACGAACTATTTTGCTAGTCCAGTGGTTTTGTCGCATTACGAAAAGTTTGTTGCACTGGACCAGAGAACAATACACTTTTGCGCGAAGAAGTGACCAAAACAACACGAAGTTACAATCAAGTCTGTAGTTCTCGTAGACTTTAGTGACTAACATTGCCAGATTCTCTCAGTTAAAAGATAAGTGAATAAAACAATATCTGATAATTCACTCGTTCAATCAAAGATAATGCAAATTTAGACAACAGATTTCTCGTACTTATCACTACACTCTCTCTCGTGTTCGCAAAAATGAAGCACGAATTTATCATTCGGCCCGGAATTCTTCGGTACGTAAATATTTTAAGATATTTTAACTTACTTTTGAATGGAATCTTTCTGAATTTCTGTGTCTATCTGCTAACTTGATTGTAGGAAGCGCACGGTAACTTTGGACACTGAAACTTGTTGGTACGAAAGTTTTTTGAAGTTTGCCTAGGAACTTCGTCTTACTAACTCAGTTGCTTCCACGGTAGATTAAAATCACATTCTTCTGAAGGTAGGTACCTACCCATAAAATGTACGGAAGTGATTTCATTACAAATAGATTAGGAAACATTTGGTAACTATAGTTCGTTTATTATTGCGTGCGTACACGCATGAAAATGCTGTAAAATTTAAAGTAGGACTTCGAACATTAGTATGTAAGGTGTTAGATCGCCAGAGCGTAGGATATCGATGCTGAAGTGAGCTCAATTTACCGGTCGGCCGCGCATAAGTCGTACACGCAATTAATATTGTTTATCGACTCCTGCGCATGCTTCGATTGAAGCCGTCGCCGCCGTCTCTTGCGCATACGCAACCACTATAACATAATACGATTTAATTTTGTAATTAAGATATTAGTAATGAAGCGTGCGCATCTTGACGTGACGCAAGTTACACATGTCTGTAGTGAATGGGATGATGGGTGGACTCTGCAAATAAAACAATTTCATAAGATTGGTAATACATATGAAAGTAAACTGTGTAACATTACGTAGCTGGAAATTAAAAACAAAAATAAGGCTTATTTTGCTCTGCGTACTAAAATACTGATTTTAGATTTGAGGCACCTAGGTAAAGACGGTACAATTTAAACTTACGGTGTAAAACATATTAAAATCTTTATTACAATTTTATTGGAGTTTACGAGAAAGAAGGGATTAACAACTAACATTTACTATAATCAACTAACAATTAAATGTTTAAATTCCATTAATAGCTCCACACAATTTTCGGCCATTACCATACGCTATTATAGAAATTAATTAGAAATGCACCAGATGTACGTGATGTGTCTCGATGAGAAGTGGGTCAGTGTATTGCATATAATGGCGCTGAAATGGCTTTACACATGCAACGGCAGCCACGATAGACCGGCGCGACAGATGATCATGACCACGGAATAGTAAATAATGGAGTACTAACCACACCCTTGAATAAGCCTAACTGATACATAACCTAACCTAATTAACCTTATATCTAACTGTCACACGGATCATATTTAGTGTCGTGTTATCAGCCTGTAAAACTTTGCTGAAGAAATAACTATTAGTGACAGAGAGCCGTCACGGTGTATTAAAACTGGGCAATTCTTTTAACACGTATAATATCGTAGTCGCCTTATGCTATCGAGATAGCCGGAAAAATAAGGAAAATTCATCAAAAATCGGGATAATATGCAAATTCATTATGCGGGCTAGAGGGGGGAAATATCTCGTGTAGATAATAATAAATGATTCAGACTGTAATATTAGATGATTCAGCTGTTTATTTTGACGCCAAATGACACTAGGTAAGGTTGCAGATATTCACTCCATTTTAGTTACTACCTACTCCGCGGTCATGGTACTGTGAGGGTGCACGACATGTCGTAAATATGCGACGTCCATGTTTGCACGTTCCCATTCCCTTATTCATGGGAAGGGAATAAAGAAGAAAAGCAAAGCTCTGAGAGATGCTTGTAAGGCGTGTGTTTGAATCATTTCACTTGCATACAACATGGTTTTATTCTGTAACACAACATTTCAGTTTAAGATAACTGTTTTAAACGTATTTTCCGACATTTTAAACAATCTTAGTGGTCATCAGTGGCGAAGCCTTCATACAAGCCGATTCCTATCGGCTTCGCTTCGGAACCACTACTCCTCTTAATGTCTCCTATTGCCAAATAATATGGTACGCCTGTGTGTAACTGTGTATCACATCACATTATATATATTTAATACCAGTTTAATACAGTCATCATAAGATTAAAAACATTACAAAAATGCCCATAATTTTTTCTTCGGCTTCCCTCTAATGATAACTGTAGCTGCGCCACTGGTGGTCATGGTCGATGGTGGCCTTGTATTGTTCAGCATCGTTTTTACGTCGCGTCGTTGGCTTCAACCATAACATTGAAAATAAAAGCATAGTTAATGCGGATCACCGATCATCCTAGCATTATGAAACCTCAACAAGCAAATCATTATCATTCGTACCTACCTACTCCTATCATAATGGCTTCGATCGTAACACAAATCTCTCATAGGGAGATTGCTTACGCGACTGTGTAAGCGGTACAAATTACATACGGCGGAACGGTGGCATTTCGTAACAATAATTGTAGGTAGTACCGTGGTTTTTCTAGAGCACTTCCTCATTAAATGGAACGAACCGCAGAACGAACAAATGAACGAACGCTTTTGTGTTGAACGTTCCGTAGCTCTGCATAGAAACAAAAGCTGCTGGAGAGACGGACACTCCCGCCAACAGAGGTTATTAAATAAGTTGAGTTGAGTCGAGTATTGTTTTCACAAATAATTACGGTTCTTCAGACTCGTGTTTACGGAAGGACACGATAATGTTATTATTTAATCTTTGCATATAAGAATGCTTTGATAAATATTTTTCATTGTAAGATAATGTTTACTTTGTAAGAGTCGAGCCATGTTTTTCGTTTTCTTTGTTAACGAGGGAGGTTAAGTACAACAACATTTTGGGACTTCCTTATTTTGGATTCGTCATTTTTACATCTTTCACACGTAGGTAAGTACATAATATTGCGCACCAGTAAACACATTATTTTCATTTGTTTAGTGCAAGAACCTAAGTAAACGTTAAAACCTAAGTATGTAACATACCTGTAGCACTTTCTACGTCAGCACCAAAGGAAATCTAGTTATGTCTGTTTCCCGCGACAGCTTTCATGTGTCGCTACGGGGAGATAGTGCATTCCCATTTTGTAGTAGGTATTTTTCTCAACATCAATATTCATGTATGTAAAATTGGCTTTACTTATGAGAAATCGATTGATTTAAATCATTTTTGAATTGGTACAGCAATCATTATTGTAAATGTAAATGTGGTTCTGGGAATAGAGGCTTTCAATCGATACTAGCGTGAAGGTACCTACGTTAGAAGCGCACGCGCATCATAATGTGCTAGGTTTAAAGATCGCATTAGTGTTAGTGGGTTATATCGAGCTAGCCTTTGACCACTGCTTGTGGGAATTCTTCTTTTCACATAATGCCATTGGAAGCTTTCTCATATTAAAGCATGAAGGATTTATTGCCGCCCAATCGCTCATACATACGATATTACCTGCCCATAAATCAAACACGTTACCATAATTCAGGTAAATATTTTATTCACTAGGTTTTTCTCCACTTCCCATTTCGGAGAAGTTCAGGTCTTTTAAAAACGGGAAGTCGCGGAAATATTATTATTATTTAAATCATTACAAAACAATTGACACAACAGTGTCTAATTTATTCTAATACAAACAAATCTTTATCGTAACTTAAGGCGACAAGTCACATAATTTAACAAAGTTATCAGATAGAAGCAAGCTTATTAAGGCGCACGACACATACACACATAACTTAAACACAGCTTGTTCTAGTTTACCGCGACAGTAATGCGAGTGTCAAGATTTGTATCTACGGCTTCAATGCCAAGAGAAAACAAGTTACAATTAAGTACGGCAGTGAGATTCGACCGGTATTACACGGACATAAACTAATAAAAAACGCAATTTGGTATTTATTTTTGTAAGAAACGAACAGACATTGGTGCCGATTCTCTTGTTACAAATGCGTCTAAACTAGACTAAAAATCACCAAAATTTAGTTTATTCCTGTCAAACGACGATTTTTCATTCTGAAATTGACACAACTTAACTATATTTTAGTTTGACAACACTACGATGGCACTGAATTATTAGTTTAGTAAAAATTGTAATTATGCTATTCTGAACGACGTTTTTCACCTAAAATTTATGACTATTTTTAATCGCGAATAAAAAGATGTGGAATAAAATTAGCTGGCATGAACTAAAATTCACACCAACACCTCAACTTCAGGTCCAAAAACAGTAATGTATCATTTTTTTTCTTTTCTTTTGCATAGATCTCGAAAACGGTGTGTCCTATCGCAAAAATAATGAAAATTTCGACTCCCTTTTTAAAGCCCATAAACCCCTAAAACTCAACATTTAGGTAAAAATTTTGTATATTTTCCATACAAAAAGTGAAAAATTCCATATAAAACACGTCGAGGCTGCTCCCCCTGCGCGCCTCCGGCTCAAAAAAAAAAATACGGGGTAGGGCAAACAAGTACTTGCCACGTGGAGTCGCGATTGTCAAATTCGATTTAGTTGTGTCAAAATTATTTTAAAATTTAGTGATATTTTTTTGCAGAATAGCTTTATGAATCTCATAGCCAAAAGTAAGGAATTTTAGTGATAGTTTAGTTCGGTGTACAAGAGAATCGGCACCATTATTTATTTATATATGGTCCGTATTTCATCTTAGTAGACTCATAGACATAACTATTCTGCAAAGGTACTGAAGTTGTTTCCAAATGCGCAGAAATTCAGTGTGGTGTAAATGACTGAAAATAGTTCGATTACAAGCTTTTTTTTTACTCGGAAGAATAGAATAAAAAGGCAATAGATACACGCATAGTTACAATATTTTATTACGTAATCGAATAGCTATTACATTTTAATACTAATTGTGTACTTACATCACCGAAAAATTACGCAAAATACAATCACTAAACTAATCTAGTCGTTTCAAAGGCTTTGACTAAATAAAGAAAGATTGGTTATTAAAGAAATACGCAAATGGCCTGTCCAAAAGATACCAATTGTATGGTACTTATATTTAAAATATGTCGTAACGTTACATAACTGTAAATGACACTACATACTGACAGAATACTTCGACAGCTTCACGGTTACTTCGTTTACCATCTCTGTTTACTAAAGCAATGCGCTGAAAGACCACTCCGCGTGACGCGGGTCAAGCAGAGCGGCTAGGGCCTCCAGGGTTTTAGATGACGGAACCGCTAGGTACCTACTTATAGTGTGTGAACTCCATTATATGAAACAAAAGATTTGTATGGAATGGTTTTGAAATAGGTAGTTCACAAATTAATTACAAAACTGTAGGAACGTACTCACCGCGAGCATTCACGAATTATTTGCAAACATTCGTTGCGCGAGCTTTTGTTACGCGAGGACATTCATTCGTTTTGTTCGCGAGTCTAAATTCATTGTGACTAGGAATAAATTATTATTAGTTAATGCCTAAGGTGTTTCAAAATTAACCCGACAAATAAGGATTGCTTTAGACCATCGAACCGAATAACTTTTACTATGGGACCAACTTCGAAATCGCGAAAAAAAATTGCTGTTCCATACTAAAGTTTAATACCTACGTCTGTTCTAAATTGTAAGGGACAGCATTTTTTTTTTTCGCGATTTCAAAGTAGGTCCCATAGTAAAACTTGAAGAAAGAAAAGTAGTAGTAGTTGAAAGTTGAGTCGATTTTTTTTTGCGAATTCTCTGTTGGTCCCGTAGTAAAAGTTGTTTATATTGATGGGTAGAACACCTCCTTAAATTTTGTCGCATATTTTCAAAGTCAGCCTGTATACTCGTAGGTTTAGCGTATGAGCTTTAGTTTTTTTAATAATCTGCGGGGCAATTGCGTAACACACTAACAGTACGAATCGGTTTAATTTTGACAGTTCAACAACATTCATTGCGTTATTTACGTTGTTGAGCAGACAAATTTTTCGAACATATGAAGCAATGGATTAGCTATACCTATGCTTCAAAATCATTCTGATTGTGATTGATAGTGTGTTACGCAATTTGGGTGCAGGTCCTAATGTAATAAGGAGATGGACCAAGTTATCTTACGTAATCAGAATCACTCGTTTATTTGTTACTGGAGCTTCAATAAAGAAATAACTCATTTATGGATGGCTCAAGGTTCGAACCTGTTTGTTACCGCTATACCAGTGAGGCTTTATTGTTATTTCATCAACCGCTGTCTGAAGCATGGCTTATGTAATTAATACATACCTTCCTTGATACGAGACACTGCTCGTTACATTAAACTTTAATTAAGTAAGTACCTATTTCATAACAACCGTGCACTTTAATTTCGACTAAAGTTGAACTGAAAAGTTACTACTTATAAACGACGAACGACGTTCGACTAATAAACGTACAGTTTCTGCAATTTACCATTTCTCCGTTCGCTTATTAATGTAAATTTGACTTATGACTTAAGGAGCGTGCCATCAAAAGTGGCTCTTATGAACACCTCGCTAGAGTTCACAGACGGAGCTAAGGGCTTCATTCGTCTGGCAAATTAATTACTGGATAAGGACACTAGAGACTGCGAGGCGAACTTCCAAGAACGTTCCGAATGAATGTGGTTAATTTAACGGTTCTTCTTAACAGTTACGCAATCTTGCAAACATTTGTCTGAAGAAGGATTATGAAAACAAAGTTGTGAAACGTTCCACGGAGAACTGGATCCCTGCACAAGCAAATTGTAACGAGCTTCTTTTGTTCTCTCCCTTAATATTTAAGTTGAATGTTCATCTTTGATGTCAATCTTAATACCAGTTATGGTAAGAGCGGTCGTGCTCTTCGTTTCCCATGTAGGCCAGGAGTACCACGGGCGGTGGGGTCGACGACCTTCCCCCTCCCCCCCAACAACTCTAGACCCTGCACTACTACATTTCTCCACTCGGGCGCACTGCACGAGTTATCCGTTCAAGTAGATCCACCAGATCAAATGTAACTAGTTTTGTCCGACGTTTTTTTTTTAAATAGAAATCTTAACTTTATAGCCAAACACAGTTATCTGATCTCGTCTCAAATTGTTTAATTGTTGTTATAATGTGTGAACCCTGCCTAAATAGTCAGAGAAAGCAATCTTCACAGTAGGTACCTATATGCTCATTATTTCTGAGACCGTATGTATTGAGTTTTAAAACCTGCCATTACTGTCACATAATGCATTTAGCTGTTTTAACTATTTGACTTTGGTCAGTAAGACCATTGTCGGTTAATTTCAACGTTTAGTGGGTTTTCGTTCGGGTACTCTGTGTAATTATGGCAAGTTACGGTAATTGTGCGGTTTTACGAGATGTTCGGTTATGTTATGGCCGAATGGAGCCGAAGTTATAAGTTACGCGGTCACAGATCGTGATCGAGGTTAATCGAGTTATCTCAAAGATTGCTCGGCACGGGCTGCACCGACGTGACCAAACGATTGGTCATTTCCGCCTTAATTGGTTGCAATTTTAATAAAAGGGTTCCACTTGGCGCTAGGTCGGTTTGTCAATGGCTATTTCGTGAAAAAGCCTCGCACAACGGGTAAGATAACGTTTCATCGAAAGTTGCTTCATATTTTTTAATTTTCGTGGGATGATAAAGCTATATTGATACTCCAAACAACGAACCTCATTTACGGCCACAAACGAGGGCCTAAACGATACTACGCAGTAACACAGACAACAACATTCAAGTCACGTCTTTTCTTATGTTCTTACTACGAACTGAAGACGTAGCTGTATGAAGCTTGGCTTGTCAAAAGCCTGCGGCAGCAAGGTTGCATGACTACCTGCATTTCCTCCACTTTCTCGACTGACCTATCACGAGTCTGGTCACTGCGTTCTACGTCCGTAGCAAATCACCTGCCGATAATTTTGCATAGACATTCTATTTTGCACGTTTTGCTGTTTGCAAACACGCTTGTTGGAATTCCTCAAAGAAAGTTATGTTTTATAATTCATTCGTAATTCCGCATTAAATAACAACCATTTTTAAATCACCCATAGGTAACGCACAAAGCTAACAGAACGTGCATGTCATTGCCTTTTGGATTAAATTATATAAGCAAGTTTGCTCCTACAATAACGTTTCTATTCTGAATGCAGTCGTTTAGAGAGAAAGCTTATATTGTGTTACAAAGCACATGTAGTTGCATACGTAGATACCTACACACAGAACCATCGCCGACAGATGTATCGACAATGTTCCTGTTATTTCGCAAATGGAAGTTTGTTATTTCATGTTTCAACGATTCGGATGATACGAGTATGTAACTTAGTTTGTATTTGACAAAAAGGAATCTAAACTTAAGGTTTTACTCCTACGGTGAAGCTAATTCGAGCGTTCTGCGAAGTATACTCCACATTTGTCGTGTTCTAGGCACAGTAATATGGGGGCTGGGCAGTAAGCCAATGTGTGTTCGGACAAAGCCTCAAGTACCGTATGCCAACACAAATAGGTAGTTACAGAGCAAGCACCTTCGTCGAGGTAGGGCAGTGGTCGCTTCTGCATTTTACGCGACTTTCACCTGGCAACGAGTAAGGCTGGCACACATCATCTTATGGTTGATATTCTGCGTACTATCCACTGTTTAATACGGCTATTCAACCGAGTTTTGACTCCTTAAACAAAATAAAATAATTGTTGTTTCGTTTTTTGTTTGAATCTCGCAATTCGACCCACCGAAATTGAACACATTGGAGCTCTCCAATCTCAATTTCATGCAAAATGGAATTTAACCATCCTATTGCTCGGAAAGAATGTGAGGGGAAAGGGATTGTAAGGAATTTTCTACCTCCGACGATTCCATCAAACATTTTTAATGAACTTAAGTTTAGCATGGAAGGGCAAGCTAAATAAAGGTTGGAACAGAAGCCGACCCTGTCACTTGTGTTGAAGGGCTAATCCTTTATCGCCACCTGCTACAAGTTCGCTTATATACCTACCTATTTTTGCTACCTAAATCCTGTTGACCTTTTCGTAACACCGTTGTCTGAACATTTATTTTTACAATAAGCTGGGTTCATGATGCATTACACATACACACGGTCAACATGCTCACGCTCCGGTAAATTAATGATTTATGCTATGGTTGCGTCAAAGACGACGTTCAATAAATAAATGTTTAAACAATAGAGGAACAGACCTCAATGAGCTTTTGTACAATTAAACGACAATAAGATTTGTATAGATAGTAGATGTTTTTCATCCCATAAGTATGGAATGGAACAGTGTTTCATCTTTAATTTTAAAGGTCTATGAGAGAATTAGGTCACTAAAGGCTTAGTGACCTGTACCTAACTAAAAGGTGTAGGCAGGTAAGTATTTATACCATGAACATCTGCGTCACTATGACCTTTCTCTTAATACGACAACACGCAGATAACTAAGTTATTTCTACGTCTGTTTCTATTTGAAACAAAACTTCTTCAGTGGAAATAAAAATTGCGGAGTGTGTATACAATTTATTTCAAATAGCTCTATGTCGCTCGGTTTACGCGAAGATATGAAATATCGTAACATTTTCCCAGCGTCAACACGTTTCCTGCGGACAGTTATTACTTGTTTTCTGCAACTTACGAAGACGGATGCAAGAAAATATTTATATCACATTTTCTTGTTTACTTTTTCATGTATTGAAAAGGGCGGAATTTATACAACGTACTAAGATGATTATGTAGCAGGTTTTATGTAGAAAAAGCTCGATACTTCATCGTTGCATGACGCGGTGCGCATCCGGCGTTGTCGCGCGAATGATCTCACGCCATCCGACACCCTTGTGTGGTCCCCAGGGCCAGGACTACACTGTAACTTTACAAATGCAGATAGCTACCTATGTAGCTAGTTAGCAGAGTGGCTCAGTATCAATGGAGCTGCGGTTTCCTGTCTAGTAACCTGCTTTAACTTAGCGGAGTATTCAATGAGACGGCTTTCATTGCTCGTGTGTGATCAGCATAGAACGGAATCTTGGGTGCTATTACTATCAAAAGTCCATATGACCAAAAATTTCCGGGAATCGTTACTATGACCAAAAATTATCGGGAATCGGTACTTTGGTTACGGATATTAAACCATTACTAGAACTGATGATTATTCTACTTATACAGGATAATTTTAAAAGGAGTGCGAATATTTCAGGAGGTAATCAGGTGCATAAAACTGGACAACTTTCTCCAAGGAACATAGGTCGAAATCTTAAAATTGAAAATCGACTTTTCATACAAAGTGACTGGTCACGTGACTTATGTTTGTATGAGAAGTTGAATTTTATTTTTTAGATTTCGACCTATGTTCCTTGGGGAAAGTTGTTCAGTTTTATGCACCTGATTACCTGCTAAAATATCCGCACTCCTTTTAAACTTATCCTGTATACTTACAACGTTTTTCTCCACACATATAATTAATATTTCACTCAATATACAAATATTATCGGGAAATTGTTTTTTTAATAAGTAAATGAAACAATCATTTAATACTGAAAGTATATTTTTATAATAATAAAAAAAACAAGTATAACAGATTCCCGGGATTATCGTCATATCCATATTAGTGATATTGTCTCAAACAGCATCCAAGTTCCGATCAATGGTGATCAGGCTAACTTTGATAACACTGAAGCCGGCGCCGACAGAAACGCATAGCGAGTCTATTTATTCGCTCCGTTTTATCTCATGCGGTTTTGTTATCCTAAAATAGACTAGAGAACTGAGATCAAAAGTTTATCGATCCCTATCTGGTTTTAGAGGGTGTTCCGATGATGTTGCTAGAATTAATTGAACGTTAAACAGTTTTATGCTGGTAAGCAAACGCCAGTTGTTTGCGATGGTAAAGTTTAAAACTTTATTTAATTTGGGGCTAAAGTTGCCGCGGATGTTCAGCATGAATATTAAATTATTAATAACATTTTCATAGCACTGGTATGAACATTTGGAAAACTGTGAAGTGGTGCTTCAGGATAATAATTATATTCTGTAATAATTCTATTAAAGATATCAAAGCAGGTACTGTTAAGACTTTAACCTGACGTGCTATTAGCTTGCAACCTTCGCAAGTTTAAGTTAACGGCAAGAATACTAGACAAGCATTGATTTGAAAAAGAGAATAGGAAAAACAGTAGGTTGACAGACTGGCTCACAAGCGGTGATCTTGTTGTAAAAAATGTATGAATGCATCCTATGACCAATATATTATCCAAGTTTGAATACAAAGACGACTTTTAATTACCCCGGTACTATAAGCATCTACCCCCGATGTTTACATCTGGTGGAGGCACCGGGTAATTGAAAGACGTCTTTTCTCGGCGGACACTCGGTCTAGGCTAAGACCAGTTTTGTTAACGGGGCATAGCCTTCACAAAGTGTTTATTTGACACAATTGCTTTTTAGAATTTTTTTTATTGTTATTCTTAAAAATAGGCTCCTTACATGACTAAGTAAAATCAGTAGTTCTTAGTCAAGATGCTATCTTTTTTGGTGAGCCTCACGATGCAGTCATCGGACTCCCCCATGCGTCTGATGGCACCGCACCGTACACGTACATCTTGGATGACTCGGCAGCACGACCAGTGGCCGGGTCAACGTCTGCGATCACCAGCTGCACAGACGCATGGTCCTTAGCATGGATGAGACGGTTGCTGGCCGAGCACTTCCTCGGGCAGTACAAGTCAACGAATTCACCGGCGTCGTTCTGCATGTTCAATGTCTACTAGGCACACTAGTCACGGAAATGACAGAAGCGTAAAAGGATTCTTTCTGCTGATGATTAAGTATCCATAGTTACTATGTGATTATGGACTAATAATTTGGGGTTTATCGTTGACTCTACTTGATGTTTTTTTTAGATTTTTACCTTTGGAGTGAGTTTATGACGTCATGACTTAATTTTTTTGAGTTTTTTTTTTTCTATTTAACCCCTTCTGGGCTGACGTGAATTGTCACATCATATGAGTCTCAAGCAGGATAACTTTAGTTCGTGTGGGTGCACATTAGCATACATTAAATGTTTAACTTGACTGACACTTGTCGTGGCGTCAGGTCTTCGCGATGCGTTCGTCCTGACTTAAGCTTTCTCTTGCAAGGGACAGACCTCATAATGTAAATTTTAGTTCTGGCGTTAGGTAATTGTTCTTATATGTATAGGTAGGTTATTTCAATGTTTGTCGTAAATGTTGTTGTTAATAAATAGGGTTACTGTTGTGCCCAATTGTATCCAGTAGGAGCGTAGCTGATATAGAGGCTATTAGCTTGCAACATTCGCGACTTTAAGTTAACGGCAAGAATACTAGACAAGCATTGATTTGAATAAGAGAATAGGAGAAAACAGTAAGTTGACAGGCTGGCTAACAAGCGGTGATCTTGTTGTAAAAAATGTATGAATGAACCCTATGACCAATATATTATCCAAGTTTTAATGCAAAGATGCCTTTCAATTAGGTACCCCGGTACTGTAAGCATCTACCCCTGATGTTTACAGCACCTACAGACTATAACAAACCCACTAGCTGTTTTAGTTAAGAAAAGGGTTTGTCATGCCAAGGGCCAGTTCAAGGTTGAGATTTAAAAACTGCTTGTCGTTTATTTTGTCTTTTGATATCGGTTACAGACGAATTCCCATGGGTGTTTCAAATAAATACAGGAATACAGGATAGGAAATACAATTTGGATTCGTAAAAACCTCCCCCAAATAAAATGAAACAAAGTTACTTTGTAGCAATATTCGTCAAGAACGGCTTGTAGCAAACATCAGCATTATGAACCGTATACCGTCTACAATTTTGTCAGGAGCGGTTTTCTGTAACATATCAAAAATGGAATACAGGAATATCGGCTGTTTTTAAAATCACAGGGTTTAATAGTCAGTCACTTTAAGAACCCTCGAAAAGCAAACCCTCGCTGTTCTTTTATTTGTCCGACATATGCTACAATCTCCCTTACTTTTCCAGCCAACGGAGTCGTTCGTACGAATCGGACGATCACGAGAGGGGGGCGTGTGAATGGTGCGAGTATGCGCTCGTCATCACGCTTGCCACCATCCTGCTGATCGGCGTGTCGGCCTTGACCGTGTTCTGGGTATTCTACTACCGCGAAGGATATGCCTGGGCCGATGATCTGCCCGACAAGCAGTTCAACCTCCATCCTACGCTTATGGTGGCTGGATTTATCACGTTCAGCGGTTTCTGTAAGTACCTTTAGCTTTACTCTTATTATACTTCGTTCATGGCTAAAAACAAGCTAATGACAAGGCGAGACGTTGTTAATTTTATTTTTATGGAGTCTTTATCCTCATTGGTTGCTCTCTGAAATCATAAATCGTATAAAGATTGCCATAATAAAAGACAATATTTATTTAATTTAAGTATTTGATAACTATATGCTGGAAGGTGTCACAGTCACATTTTTCTGAGATGAGACGGATGAAAAGGAAGGTATAGCTCCGGGCGCATTCTGCCGATAAAACGATACAAAAGTACCTTTTAGAGCCGACGATATTACAGTACCTACCTATTCTCGGTATTGAAAATATCAGCTCGGATTTTATGCAAGCTGTATTGTTGGCTGCTCGACTTCAATATGAAGATAGACCAACAATATCTCCTTTTATAAAAGATCTCGTTATAAACAGCAAACCTAAGGATCATTGCAAGTGACATTTTGCTATCATAGGATTTCTTTGGGAGTATTTATTATGCGTGTTTTAAAAGAAAATTATAACAGAAAGTCTGTAGTTCATTGCTAAACGATGACATAATTAAGGCATAGCCATAATAAAAACAAAGCAGAGAACATTGCCTAATCATCCTGCGTGGCAATTGCGTAACACACAACAGGAATCGGCTTCATTTTGACAGTTCAACAACATTCATTGCGTTATTTGCGTTGTTGATCGAAAATTTTTTTCGAACATATGAAGCAATGGATTAGCAATATGCTTCAAAATCATTCAGATTATGATTGATAGTGTGTTACGCAATTAGGGTGCTGATTACTGGCACTGATACTGGTATTAATCTCGTAGCGGCCATTTACACCCACAGGATGAAGTGGCCTACTTGTTGGAAATCAGGCGAGAATTCAACACCTCAGGCCAAGTCCTTGTTGTATACCTACAAAATGTGTCCAAGTTTACCTTGTTCTATATTGGCTGCCACGCTGCGCGCGTCTTCTACGCGACCTTTGTATCAGTATTAACTCTCACTCGTACACATGTGAGTCAAGAGTTGCCGAATAATCCTTCAGTCGGATTTAGCAGAATGTGTTAAGATATCCTAGGCTAATCTTTCAGGGATACCATAAGTTTCTTCCTTTTTTAAATGACCTTTGCCATTTCGTCCACAGCCGTGCTCCTCTACCGCATCTGCCGCTGCTTCAGGCGCATCTATGTTAAGCTGCTGCACGCCATCTTCCACGCGCTGGCGTTCCCTTGCATCGTCATCGGATTCCTGGCCGTGTTGGACTACCACAACAAGAAGGGCATCAACAACTTCTACTCGCTACACAGCTGGATCGGCTTCGTTGCTATGGGACTGTTTGGATTACAGGTAATTTCTGCCTTCTATCAAGACACACCATTTTTCAGGCGAGAACAGTTTTGAGAATTATTTGAACTGCATTAAGTGATGCCTTTGCTTTGTACAATTACAAATACAAAATACAAATATTATTCTAGAATTCTCTGACTCCTGCGCTATTTATAAACTGTGTTGCAGGAGCCAGTGTCCTTCCGTAATAAAAAGACACAAAGTTTTCTTGTTTTATGAAAAACATTAAAAAAAAATAAAAATAAAAGGAAACGAATGAGTTTGTACAAGTAAATACACGGGGAATAGAGGTGTAATGCTATGTTAATAAATTAAGTTCATTGTATCATAAAATCATTTGCGCTGCCTGTGACCCTAAAATGAATTTTGAGCTGATATTGTCAAGTTTTGCTCACTAAACGAGCGTGAAGATAGTGCCTAAGTGAGGCACAACGACAGATAAGCAACCGGCTCATTAGCAACGTTAACGGCAGGATGCGATAAGCTAATTGCGGATCAAATGCTTATCCAAATTAATTCGTTCAGCTGCATCAAAAGCTTTTTGAGAGCTCTCCAATATTTACACATAATGGTTTTTGTAGAACTATGACGTGAGACTTGGTCACGTTTTGAGATAATTAAACCCTAAGGTCAAACAAGGAAAAATATCAGTCACCGAATATGAAAACACTGAGAATGCTCGCATGAACACAATCACATAAGATAAACATAGGTATCATCTTCGGACCCTTCTTCAAGATGTCTACCTACATTTCATTATTTTCTAAAAATTTGTGAGGATGGATTTCACTGCGAAAGTTTGTGTAAATGATAATACTTTTTATCCTGATATCTTTACGGGATCGAGACTTAAGCGGGAGAAACCGCGGAGTGCTGCTAGTAATTAATATTCCAAGGACACATCCTCACAAATAATTACGACGCTCGTAGTCATGTCATGACATGTAGCACCTACCATTATCAGAAGGCAGATACTGGATAAATATATCAAGCAGTCTGACCTACTTGGGTATTCTTTACGAAACTCATTAGGGACAAGTTCTAATCTTAGCTCATTTTCATATCTAACCAATTTGCTCAATATTTTCCACAGTACGCTGTCGGCTTCTTCAGCTTCCTGCTGTTGTTGATCTGCAATAAGGGAACTGCTGGCTTCCGTGCCTCCTTGGTGCCTGTCCACGCAGCCTTCGGAATCCTCACCTTCGTACTAGGAGTCTGCGCCTGCCTCACTGGACTCACTGAGAAGGCAATCTTCAGCCTCGGGTATGTAGAAATTCTCTTAATGGACAGGAAATCTCGGCATGTTTCTTTGCTTCGGTCATATTTATTTGGGCACTGTAGATGATTTAGTTGGAACAACTTTTAAATTGGCATGTGTGACGTCGAAGCTCACAAAAGCCTTTACAAAAATCAAGAGTGTCACCACAGCCTAACTGGACCATATTATTATCCACTTTCTACAAATCCTGTCACCCCAAGCACTGCACTATCAACTTGTGTATGTACGCTGCACGTGTGCTCGATGTCTTTACAGCATGTTATAGTCCTAGAACCGTCTTTTGTGTTAGTTTTTTATGTTTTGTTAGTCTTGTGTTGTGTCAGTTGCTTGTAAGTGTCCGTATTCACAGCGCGGAGAGGTACAGCGGCATGGTCGACGAGGGAATTATCATCAACGCCATCGGAGTCGCTTGCATCGCTATATTGGCAGTCGTCATGTATATCTTGTCGAGGAACAAGTTCCGCACAACGGAGTCCCGCGGACAACACATAAGGGCCTCAGTAGACCTCTAGATTTAAACCACTATTTATTACAAATTTAGATATCAGAGCCAATGATTACTTAGAATAGTAGATATAAAAATGCGATTTAAAGTTAGTTTAGCCATGTAAAAAATTATTTAATGTTATGTTAGTTTGATCATTGGTTCTAACATCTAAACAATCGTACATTTTGCATACAAATAAATTACACAAAACGTATACACACATAGAAACATAAATAATTGTTGTTTTTAATGAATTTGCAACTTGCATTTTTATAGTTTTTCATATAAATATGTAAATAAGTGCAATTGGCTGCTAAGATAAGTGACACAAATATATTTTTGATAGCATTATTGACTTTACTCCTACTTCGAACTTAAACACCTTTCTACATTATTAGAGGTAGATAGGTACACATGCAAAGTATTTAAATGAAGAGATTTTTTATCAATTTACACAGATTACAGAAACGAGGCTTTATTGTATCAGCTTTGATCTGTATCAGATCAAAATAACTTAGGCATTAGGTAAATTTAGAAAATTTAGAATTACTATAAAAAAATAGGAAATAAATGACTCCATAGTTTAAGAATCAACACTGTATTTTTGTTGCATTAAAATAAATGTAAGCTACTCATGGACTTTCATTTCATTCTATAGAACAGACACAATGTAGTTTTACAAATTTTCGTGAGATATATTTATGTTTATTACTATTTACGGTTATTTTGGAGCTATAACTAAGCCCTCCATTTGAGTTCGAAACAAGTCGGAAAAATTCGGAACAAAAACATGAGTAAAACAGTAAACATTAATAAACAGGTAGTTTTATGTTATGTAAGCATTTCGCTTGCTATGCTTGTTGGAGTGACTGCATCTATGTTTATGCTTGAGGTTTTGCACCATTATTCCGCTTTACTAGCACTTACATATTATGTAAAATTTATGTGATAAATGTTACATAAAAGTTGTTATTCAATATCTGTTCAAATTGAATTGCAATACGCGTTACCCACTATACTACCTATGCTTCCACTAACGGGAAGTAGATATTTATTGGTTCTGTTTTAAGCCCTCTCTCTTTTGTTTAAAAGTACAGTTTTTATATTTCTGATCATTTATTGTTCTGATTTCCGGCACTTATGTTTTAAATACGGATCTTGATTTGTTAGCCATGATCAAATTAATCCACTAACCGAACAAACATACAGGATGTAAGGGACAGCCCTCCGCAGACTGATAGGGTGAATTCAGTATATCATACTAAGATGACCGGTACATGAAATTATTTCAGGAACGTTATGGGAATCCAATAAATGTGATTTGTTTTATTACCTCACACGCAATGTATCGCTACCGTGGGGAAACGCGCTTAGTGAAAGGCAGCGCAGCGAGCCTTTCGGCCGCCGAGTATTTCAACATCCATTGCTGATTTTTTGTTTTTAGCTGTTTTATTTACATAAATGGAGTGCTGCGTACAGAAAACGTAATTTTACATTGAAATAAAGGAATAGTAACTGAAAATAAGATAAAAAGAATTGAAAATTTTCCTGAGAATATAATATTTTCAGTGGAATATAATTCAAAATAAGGAACTGAATGCACCCTGTTAGTTTACGGAGGACTGTCCCTTACATCCTGTATATTTAACACTCACCTACTAGTCACCGTACCGCCACCTCTAAATTCGTTTATATTTTATCCCCTTAAATCCATCATATCAACGATAAGGTAAGTTGCACTTTGGGGGTCAGGGAGAAAACTACCATCAACTCCCACAGCATGATCTTTAAATTAGCGATCTTGTATAATACAAGTCAATTATTTAGCGTTGGCATTCACACAACTAATTTTAACCCCTATTTAGAGCGCAAGAGTGCCGTCGTCGAATAAAGTATATCTTCTTATTGTCTGGTTCCTAAAGTACAATAACCGATGGTAATCCTAACTTTTTTAAATATCTAAATCCGTTTCATTTCGCTGTTGAACCATGAAAGATTCTCTCATTTTCGATAAGGACGTAGACACAGCCGGTAAAGACTTCAGGAATCAGGCAAGTCTTAACAATTCTGTATCCGTGTACATTTTCAACCAACTAACCCGGGGCATGCGGTGTACAGGAGCGAGGTATACGCGACGCTGAACAACGAGGCCATCGTGATCAACGCTATCGGGATGTCGGTGGTGGCGGTGGCCATCCTGGTGCTGTACACCGTGCGCGGCACCGGCGGGTACCGCCTGCGCAAGGTGGCCGCGCAGCACCCCAGCTAAGCACCAGGAAGAGATCTAGACGTAATCCACAACAGTTTGGTGACAAATTCTTAAATTGACGAGTGTGCATGTCAGCGATATCAGCAACTAGACCGCTTTTTTACATGAATTGTAAAATATTTGAGATAAATTCGGTACGTCCCTATAAAGCTTGACATATGAGGTGCTTACGTTACACCTAAGTGAACTAAGTGTTTTGTGAGGAATGATGTGTCTAGTTGTTGATGTCGCTGATGAGGACTGTCCGACAACAGCAAATAAATAAGCAATAATAACAATATTAAGATTTACCACACTTTTATATCGATAAAGCAATAACATTCACATTATAATTTAGCAATGCGGCAGCAAACGAAATTATTATTTCCACGCTCGACCGTCGGACAGGCCTCCAATCGTGAGACATGAAGTATTGTGTAAGAACAACCAAAACGATTGAAATTCATCACACTCGTCAATTTTTCACGGACAACAAATATTTTCAGGGTCCTTTCTGTAAAGATTCGACACATCAATTAAGTTCGACAAGTATAGCGACATCAGTGCGTATTTCAATGAAAACGAAAATCCAGTCTGAGAAAATTATTATCTGTTGTGAAGGGAAAATAAAAAATATTGGAAGCTACAACTAGTACCTACCTTTGTGGATTGAGATTGATACAGCGGTTTGTCACCAAACAATTTTCTACCATTTTTAAACAGTTTGTAAGTTCGTTTTTCTGCTCGACGCGAAATAACACCATGACTATGGAATATTAGAATAACCTGAGCATAAAATCGAATAAGAACATAATTCTTCCAATTTCCGTAAGTATAGATAATTTTGCGCAATAAAAGACAAATATCTATTGATTCTGAAACACGGTCTTATTGTGTTCTGTGAAGTTTATATTCGACTAATTCAATTAAAGAATATAATTATTTAGCTCAATTTGTTAACTCTAGGTTTACAAATTCTATTGTGGTGACATTATTTATGATTGTTCTTGGGGTTGTGCGTTGTTCCATTTTTTAAATCTTTAGATGAAAAATATGGGTGAGTTGATTCCGTCTTAGTCAAAATTAATTCGACTGATATTGGAACTGTAGTGTTTATTTCATTTCTTTGCTAATGTAAACAACATTGTATAAGTACCTAGCTATTATACGCTAATAATAGAAGAAGTTAACGAACGTTACTAATCTATAATTAATGAAATAGATGTGGAGGATTTTGTATTCTGCTATGGTGATGAAATGTATCGAATAAGCCGGATATAGGTTCGTTTTCTTTCCAACTTTGTACTCGCTGTTCTGTGGTGAAATTATATTATTAGCAATTAGCGTTAGGTCAGTACTTGCAGTGTAAGCTAACCATGGAACGAACCCAAGTATGTAACGGATTGTCTAAACATAATCAGTACCAAAAATAAAATACCCTTAAAAATCTATTGTTTTAAATGAAAAAAGTCAGAGGCCATACACATGATACATTTTTGTTGGTATCAAACTAACCTACGTAGGGTTGATTAGTTAAGATATATTAGATGTAACTTGTATATAAATTTTAATCTAATTTAATGTAATGTGCGAGTGTTCGATAGTTGTAGAATGTGATGGAGTAGTAGCAAAAATACCATTAAAGAATTTGTAACGATCAGTAAAACATACGTACATAATATATAAAAACTTTAAACAGAAAACAATATGAAGTGTTAAATATAACTTGATTGGGGCTCACCGCATTTTTGGAGTTCTTATTAGACTTTCGAAAACATCTTTCTCTTTTATACCTACATATTTATAAATAAAAGATACAATTTCTAATAAAAACTACAAATTTTCAAATTCAAAAGCTGGACAGCGTTAACATTAACATGTAGGTATAATGATAGATAATTTGTATAAGACGAGTGTTCATCCAAGTTGCCAAATTCGGTGTAAAGTCATATGTTTGTTATAATCAATTATTACTGCTTATTACAAGTAGCATGTTTATCAATAATATAGGGTAATGCTCAACGTGTTAATTTTATACGAGGGGTACCGACGCGTTAATTTTTTTTTTTAATTATATAATAAAAATATAATATAAGGATTCAATTTTATAAAATTGCATTCCATGTAAGCATTCGATGTCTTTAACATTCTTTGATGGATATACAACAGTACTAAGACTGCATTCATAAGTAGGTCCTTTTGTATTTAATTACAGGATTTGCTATAATTTTAGCAAATGATATTTACAAATTAAAATAATTCTAGTTTTTGTGGATCCCTTTCAAATGCTGGGGCCAAGTTTTTATATTATTATATGATCCCCAATTGTACAGTTGAGGCAGATTTTGTTACAGTTCTATTAGTGACAAAGTTTATTACCTATTTTACATTGAATACTATGAAGTCCGACGCTTCCTTTTATTTGATAATGCACTAAGAGATTTAAATATGGTACCTGCTTATTAATGTTATAGTTAAGGATATTGTAACAACAAACAATTTCCAGTTGTATTCATATGTTGCGAATGGTAGATAAGTTTCATACGTACTATTTCAATTGTAATTATTTTGAATTGAAATATAATTTCGCATACTTAGTTACGTTGATTACAGTTATATTGGTTGAAATATGAATTTTATCACTGTTTTACATTTTGAAATATTTATACGGCATTCATAAGGTACATTAAATACTTGTAATAATTATGAGTTGTTTCATTTGTTCATCCCTAATCCTTCCATGGCTTCCCTTTCCCCGGGTTCTGAATTGAGAACTTGTCAAACTCTTCTTTGGCATTACTTAAGAGCGGCCAACCCGTCACACTTTTCATACAAACGCTCGTACGTGATTATGGCGTTGTAACACATTTTTCTTTGAAATTATTGGACTAATAGAGGTATCTTGTGCACTAATCAAGGTTTCTATGAAAGCAAAAAATAAATTCAGTATAATTCTCCAAAAATCTGCCTTTTTGCACAACTTTTAGCTGAACTTTGGCCGTTCATAATGTACGCATAAATTGTAAAAGTAAAGAAAACATCTTCATAGAAACATCGCACATGACGTGTAATAGATTCTAAATGACAAACATTTAAATATTTCACAAACTTGTAAGGCTTACCCAAAAACACGTATTTCCTGGAACAAGTCATGTAATTTTCGCCCACTATTTTGCGTTCAATGTTATCGCGTTTTCACTTGCGCTGGATGAAACAAGAAGTCTTTCGACCATGCTCGCGTTGACGATAGTCTGACTGGGAAGAGCCCTCTTATTGTGATTCCGTTTTTTTGGAATAGAAGTTTTGAGTTTCACATGCTACGTTGAAGAAATCACATTTGAATTCTTAATTTAGGAACCCGGTGTTAGAGTTTCAGTATCATTGTCATTAATACGTAACTGGGGAAAAGGTCATCATCTGCCTAGCCTTTTCCCAACTATGTTGATGTCAGCTTCTGTTCTAACCGGATGCAGCTGACAACCAGTATTTTACATAGAGCGATTGCTTTTCTGACCACCACAACCCAGTTACTGGGTTATACAATACCTCTTGATAAGACCGACGAAACGACTGTCAAAGATCTACAAATGACAGCCAGGACCAACAGCTTAACGAACTTCCCGAGGCACAGAGGGGTCTCGATATGTAATGGATGGCTTGGATGGTCACCCATCCACGGACCGACCTCTACAAGCGTAGCTTCACCTTCGATCGACCCATGCAGCTGTTATTATTGGCCACGAGCCCCGTACTAGGGAAGACGTAAGTATTATAAAATTATTAATAACTGAGAAGCTCGGTTTGGTTGTCCAAACCGAGCTTCTCAGTTATTAATAATTTTATAATACTTACGTCTTCCCTAGTACGGGGCTCGTGGCAACACAAGGTTCAGGTTGTCCTGAACCTTGTGTTCATGTTTTTGTTGATGTTATTTATTTTCAAGCTACACAAATTGTTGATGTTAGCATATGTGAGAACCAAGTATTGGATACTTGGTGCTCACGAATTAGTAAAATCACACGTACATAAATGTGTTAAATGTATAAGTTATTCAGTAGCTAAGTCAAGTCAGCTAATGGGGCAGCTACCAGCTGCAAGAATAACTCCTGGAAGACCTTTTAAGTGCTCGGGAGTAGATTACGCAGGGCCTATAAACATCCGAACTTCCAAGGGCCGTGGACATCACGCCTATAAAGGCTATATATGTTTATTTGTTTGTATGGCAACAAAGGCTGTACATATTGAAGCCGTTAGTGACCTCACCACACAGGGATTTTTAGCTGCATACAAGAGATTTGTAGCAAGAAGAGGCCACTGTTCAGATATATGGTCTGATAATGGAACCAATTTTGTGGGGGCTTCAAGAGAACTACAAAAATTATTCTCTGCACAGAAGTCATACTTTACAAATGAACTAGCTGAAAGTTTGGCATCCCAAGGAACAAGATGGCATTTCATTCCGCCGCATGCACCAAATTTTGGAGGACTCTGGGAGGCCGGGGTCAAATCGGTTAAGTTCCACCTCAGACGGGTAATTGGTGAGTCGACATTAACCTATGAGGAACTATCGACACTATTGGCTCAAATTGAAGGATGCTTAAATTCTCGACCTCTGTCACAGATGGATAACGATTTGGATCAGTTTGAAGCGTTAACTCCTAGTCATTTTCTTATTGGTGAGCCTCTAGTTGCCGTACCGGATTATAATTTTGAGTCTTGTAACATGAGTAATTTACGCCGCTGGCAGTTGATTCAGCGAATGATGCAAAGTTTTTGGCGACGTTGGTCGCAGGAGTATTTAACAATGTTCTTGCATCGTTATAAATGGTGTCAACAAACAACAGAACCCAGTGTAGGAGATCTGGTTCTAGTTAAAGAGGATGACTTACCACCATCTCGATGGCTGCTTGGTCGTGTGGCTGAAAAACACCCTGGCACAGATAAGATTACAAGAGTGGTCTCGTTACGTACGAAAAACTCTATAATCAAAAGACCTGTTTCCAAGATTTGTGTGCTGCCAGTCAATTCTAAGTAAATTTATTGTTTATTCCATTTTTATTTGTAACCTTACTCATTGGATTATGTCATGGTGGGCGGTACCTTGATTTAAAGAAGGACAAAATTGTTAATTTGTCCTTGGTGGGCGGTATGTTGATCGCAATTTGTTCACTTTTGCCAAATAGATGGCGTTGTTAGTTTAAGTGCAATTCCTGAATCGCGGTGTTTAGATTAGCAGACGATTTGGTAGGGTCAGAATATTGTATGTGTTAAAAAAAGCTCCAATACACGCATTGATTAGAATCATATCGAGCTGTTTTCTTGATATCCTCATCCTTGCTAATTTCGGAGTACTGCAGAGCTAAAGACTGTGTGTGGAACCAAACATTGGTTTTCAAGGTTTTCAAGCTACAATTTGTTTTTTTCTCATCTTAAGCATAAATAGAGAGGACAAGTATATTTTATTCTGACATCGGTGTCTAAAGAATAAACATCAAAGACATTTGAACATCATTTTTATTTATGTTTATTGACAACCTTCCTTCTAAATATGAATAATAAAGAGCATTCAATAAGAATAAATACTTAGAGATAATTAATTTCCGCAAAATAGCTAATGAGACAACATCATGACATTAATTTATCAAACTGACTAGACAATGTTACACAATCAAATAAAAAAAGCGATTTAGCTGCCATGAGTTTTTTGATCATGTAACACACACCACCAATGTTGCCAAGAATTATTTTTAATATTTTTGGTGACATTTAAAAAGTTAATTATAATAACCAGTAGAACATGCATTGAACATATTATCCTTATGGGATGTCACATTTTAGTTACTATTATTATATCAATAGTATTTCATGATACGTTTTTACCGTAATGCATTTGGTTTAGAGATCGTGTCAGATTTTAAAGAATTAAAAAATACTTAGTAGATAAATATTGTGCAATGTGCGAAATCTACTTTTAACATTAACCCACAAAAATAATATGCATAGATGTTGTGACATCACTGATTTACAAAAGATCAGCACAAATAATAATCAGAATATAATAAAATTTGGCTTCGATTTGAGCATTTTTCAACTGAAACAACAATAAGCTCATATCAGACGCTACATTTAATTTAGGCCAACATCATAATATAGTTAAAATTTTATATAATAACTTCCCAATAGAAATAGCTAATACGGTAATTCTTATATAATTAACATTTTTAACATTTCCAATTAATTTTTTATGACAAAAGAAACTATTTTCGATAAATTACAATAGATTATGAAATTAATATACTGTGATTTTATAATGCACTTATAATACGTTCTACATAATATTATTTGTAATAGTTTTTAATACGGACACCCTGAAATGTTGGTCGACGTTGAATCTCATATAAACACGGAGATAGAATAAAGTCATAACTTTATAACAGACATACATAGACGGCAGAACATACTACGAATTATTTTGTACTCCGAATAATAAGTACTGTTGTTTGTTGTGACGATAACTCGGTACCTACATAAATCGTCGGCGAAGATAAAGATTAAATAGTATTTTTTTACTGGTCACACCTTAATTAATTCGTGCAAGAGGTGTGACATGCAGTTTGAAAACATAAACTATATTCTATTTAGAAATTAGTTCTGGCCAAACGGCCAGAAAAAACGCGGTATGTAAATAACAAATTCCGTACATTATAAAACTATAATGTACGGAATTTGTTATTTTCATATTACAAGAATGACAGCCCAAAAATATTTATTGAACAGGGAGTCAAGTGAATATTCTGAAATCAACATCTACAATACAATCTACATCTAATTTCACAGTAAATTTAATTTAATATTATTATTATATCTTCTTGCACGATTGTTGACTAGAAAAATATTGCTCTTTTTTATAAGTACGAACGCATGTAATGTAAGTAGGAGTCTAATGTTAGATTTAGGCCAAATCTAAACTAGTCGGTGACAAAATATAATGATTATTTTATGAAAGCCTTTTAAATTTTTATTGAAAAAATATGTTGTGCTTCTCAAATGAGAATTGTGCTAGTTAAAATATGTTATTATGGTAAAAATATATATTATACTATTAAATATAATTATTAAAAAAAATACATATTTATATAAATTAAAATAAGGATGGTTCATGGCATAAACGTAATATTTATTTAAAATACTTACTTTGAACTAATGAACTCATTCCTAGAGAGTTTACAAATAGAATAGAAGAGCTTACATCGCAAAAGCCTTGGCACAATCCATATTGATAGTAATCAATTAATTACATTGTAATAATATCATCTGGCATCTAGCGACAAACACAACACAATAATAATAGTAGAAATAGGAATTAATAAATCAAGTATCCCTTGGAATTTTCACACACATTAGGCCAATAAATTGATCACGAATGCTTCAAGTAGTGGAATGTAAAAATAAATACACACATACTTTTGGATCGGACATACTTTAAAGCATTTTTAATTGACTGTTAAATGAGCGTAATGTACTAGGAATTCAATTATCTTTGGTGATTATACAATTTTGGCAATATTACGTCATACTAAAAATTATAACCTTGCATTTCATTTAAACAATAGCTCTGTTAGTTTTGTATTTCATAACTTCTTACAAGAAATATTAATATTATTTGTTTAATTTATTAGATTTAATTGAGTAAATAGTGAATTAAGATTTCCTGCTTTCATATATTTTTTTAAAATATATTTCTTCCTTATAAGGCCAGAGAGCTATAGTAAGTTCAAAATCTCACCGAGTATATTTTTTATACTAAAATAAATTGCCTATACCCTAATTAAATACTGTGTAACGTAATGACACGTTAAATAGCAGACAAAATAACGCATAAATGCAGTGTAAATACTGTTTATGTTAATATGAGGTGAAGTATAATATTTTAATTAAAGAGATTTTGTCCTAATCTAAGACAATGGTCTTAGAAATTTAAATTACTTTGACAATTAACGTCCAACAAGTATATGAATACATTTAAAGATTTTTTATTGGAAATATTTTCTATTGTCTATTGCATTGATTCGTTATGTGCAACTATAATTGTCATGCAAAACATATTCTAATTGTGCAACATTTTAAATCTACAATATAATAACAAGAAGGAATAAAACATTTGCAAAGCAAGTTAAAAGTCACTTAGTGATTTCTATGTAACATTCACATGAACATTTTTTTTACGTATATATATTTTGATTTGAATCTCTTAAATACCACTCGACATCGTTAAACTGATTCTTTTTTCGTGTAATTATTTCGCCACATGTTACATACAATTATACAAAGAATATTTTAAAACTCGTTTGTTGTGAAGGGACCACCTAGAACTTAGGCATTTAATCTTTTGGGCAGAGATTGTTATTCAAGAGCCCTAAAGTAACATGAAGATATTAAAAGGCAGCCATTTTTCGCTGTCATTTTCCGTTCAAGTGCATAGAACCCTTAACATAATAATGCCAACAATAATGGTATTCTAAACGACAAGCACTGTATGATAAATAAGTTCCATTCTGTATAACGCAAAAGTAATACGACGAATTTTCTATTCTATACCAAGTAACACAGCCAATCCAAGCTTCTCCCAAAATTTAGTTCACATTTAAACAAAGTTTAATTTGAGACTATCTTACATAAGGTTGCCAGACCTTTGATTCAAATTTTAAAACTAAATTGAAAACTACAACAACCTCTTTTGTTCAAAAATTAATCATAGACAAATCCAAATAATAAATTCACTCGAAAAAGAGGTGCAAAATAATAGAAGCACGAATTTCTACAACCATCAACTCGAATTTTTCTCTTAGGATCTGACAAACTGTTACCATCAAAGCCAGGTTGTTATCTTCAGGTCTTAAGGTTTGAAGTATTGGGGGAACTCGTTGGAGATGGCTCGCACTAGTGTCTGGTCTTCGCGGCTGCACTCTCCCTCCTCGCAGAAGATGCGTGCGAAGCATCGTAGCAGGTCGTCGCGGCGATGGACGTGGGCGCCGTAGTCTGTGTTGCGGATTATGCCTTGGAGGATCCGCAGGTATTGTAGACGCCGCTGTGGAATCAGGTGTTGGTTTTATTGTGCATGGGAGTAATATGAAGCTTCTCTAAGAACGCTATCGGTGTGAATGTACGGCGAGTCGTAACTTTAAAAAAAATGTAGTATCGTAAGCAGTTATCCACTACTTACGATGACCTAATCGATGATCGACGGTATGACGTTTCAATATTAGTTCTTGTTGACTTAAGATTGACCATATTGGCGAAGCGATTAACGTGCTTTAAGAAGTCCTACAGTGCAGATGCCTATGAGTAATCCAGCATACTCTACAGTTGGCCTCGATACCAATTTTGTCGACTGAATAATCTTTTCGTTTTTCAGGACGTAATTTTCCACATAAGTTGTGCTGACATCGGAGAAAGAGTGAGTGAAATGAGATGTATAATTTGAGTTAAATTCAAAACCTTAGTAATCATCAAGTTTTGGAAAAATAAACTCAATGTCATATACCAAAGTTCTAGATACAATGCAACAAAATTTATTTTGAACCCTTTTTCTTAAATAATGGTCAGTCAAAAATCAAGTTAGAATATACATATAATATAACGCTAAAGTAGATAGTTGAGTGAGTGGCAATGTAATGTTAGTGATTACCACGTCCCCAGGTGATAGATCAGCCAGCTGCCTCACGATGATATCAATGGCGACCTTGACGTCATTGGTGTAGAAGTGCTCGGCCGTCTTCTTGCGACTGAACACGTCTATCACTAGCTTTAGTACCGCGTGCGCCGGCGCAGGCTCGTGGTCGAAGATGTGAACCGGGTCCTCTGTAATGTATGAGGTTTAAATTATTTAAATTGTGTTTTTGGGAATTTTAGAACAATGTCTATTTGCTTAAACACGCGGGTATATTCGGCGTACCCGACACCCTAATTGCATAATTGTTATTTTATTTATAACACTTTTTATTTATCGAAAAACGCGAAAACAAAACATATTGAGAATTAAGACAGCAATCCATCATACTGCTGAACAAATTTTTTTATCACACACCGTAAAAGATATGTGTGACGTTGATGAAACCATCGAAAAGATGGAAGAAGTTTTTGGCGTACTTTATTCTTATACAAGAACGAGAACAAATCACATAACAATGTCAATATTACCTTCACGATTGAGAAACAAAAGAGTTTTCTCACAAAACATCTTTGCATTATCTCTGGTCTCCAACGCATTCAGCAGTAGGTTATCAAAAGAGTCTTCGAACTGCAGGTTGTAAGCGAGTACTAGAGTCAGGAACAGGTCAGGTATCTGTTCATCCACGTCTGTTTCCGGAGGGTTTTCTATCAGCTCTAGTAGGAATACTGCAAAGTCGACGCCAAGTTGTTCTGCAAAACGGAATTAGAGATTTTCATAAGAGTTTTTGTTTGAGAAATAGACTATGCATATTTATGTCAAAAAAGGACATATTTTTACAATTATTTGGTCAATGTATTAGAACACAATTATTGTGATCAGGATTGTAAAACTGGAAAACGGTTCTGTTCAAGTATTCATTAACAGCAACCTCAACCATATCTATTTGCATCAACCATTATTATTTTGTTCCTGCATCATCCAAAGATCGACCGGCAGAAAATGCATAATGGCCATAATTCCAACTCTGTTTACGTGTTTAAAGGATAAAATAAACATAACATAACATCACGCCTGTATTCCCTGAAGGGTCAGGCAGAGGGTTACCTACAGTATCCCCACATTTCGCCAGGTATCGTTCCCTTTTTAATCATTCCCGTTAAGTCTCTTGTAATAGGGAGGCGAGCCTATTGCTATAGAGGCATGAGGAACAGGGTGAACTTTAGTTCACTCATGAGGTGGAAGCTGACTGCTGACGTCGACCAGGAGAGGGTTGAAGGGCTCTGCTTGTGGACCAGCCGACAGTGCAGTGTGCTGTGCCGAGGTTGCTGATGAGGCTGAGGATAATGACCAGGTATGCGCGGTTGCTGCATGCTCGTGGTCAGGATACCCGTTTCAGCCGTGATGCTGGCTGGCTGTGTGACTCGCCGCTCGAAAGCTTGAGGAAGTGATGCTGATGATGTCACGCTAAAGTAGGTGCACGAAGGCTGCGCTGACGTTCATGTTCGGGCCGTTAGTACAGAGTTATGACGAACAGGATGTAAAGTTCACTCATCCTCCATAGAAAAGGGAGGATCCTCCAACCAGACGGGTGTTGTGTCTGGTGGGCTACTGCCCGACGGTTGCTTGCGCGATGCAGGATTTTGCGTGACGTCAGTGTGACGCGTAGTCCGCATGTGGCGATGTAGATGCCGCCACAATGCCATCAACCGGGCACAAATCCAAACTCCCAGAGAAAAACCCAATAAACCTTTGCCCGGGAATCGAACCCAGGACTTAATGATCAACAGTAGCGCTTGTGACCACTAGACCAACGAGGCCGTTAATTAAATATGCATTGCAATACTAACCAAAATGCGTGATGGGCAGTTTGTCCCCCATGGAGAGTACCATAGACAACAGTAGCGCAGAGTGCGACAGTCGACTGACGGCGCGCGGATTGTCGCGCATGTCTCGCGCTATCTCCGCGGGGAGGGCAGACAGAGCAAGAGTCGCTAGTGCCGTGCGCTCCAAGCCGCACATTACGCCGAACGCCTGTAATAAATTTACGTTACATTACTCCGAGTCATTTAGAGGCGAAAGAAAGCTATACATTGGATTGGATTTTGATTAGCGCGAATCGATTGAACAAAAATCTTAAATTAATTAATTCATTCACTGACAGACAACGCACAGCCTTTACCGCTGCCGTTAGAAACATACAATTTTTCATAAGAGTACGTTTAATAGCGAAAATGAGCACTAAGGAAGGATTTTTGAGAATTTCTCCATAAAGGGGTTAAATGAGAATGCAATTTTCCATGGAAGTTCGTAATTTTTGCCGATGGGAACCCATCGGGCGCACCACTTGTACGTACTTAAAGGCACGAACGATCCCGGCCTTTCAGGCACGACACCAAGTTTGTTGAGCGTATAGTTCCGACGTCCGAAATCGATCAGAACTTGTTGGGATATTATATTATTATACGCGATATACGCAACGTCACCAAACGCAAATATTATGCACACTCAATTCTGACGGCCAATGATTATGTGCCATATAAATTCGTGTCCAATGAGCAGCTGACACGAGGCTCGCGAAATCGTTGGAAACATAGCTTCAAATGAATTTAAAAAAGCTTTGCACTGAGGCATGTTGCGAAAGGTCACATTGTAAGCATTATTACATTTTTTTTTACATTTACATTTTATTTTCACCACAATAATTATAAACCCGCTAGATGAATCTTACGATAGATTCTCATTGGTAAGTGTTTAGTTAACTGAGCATTTTATTGGTTAAAAAAGAGTATAAAAAATTACCTGCAGCAGTAGTTGTCGCAAGGGCCACCTAGTTTCCATCTGGTAGTACTGCACAAGTGTAGTCACGTACGCGTACTTGTGGCTGCTCAGCACATGCTGCGAGATGTTCACGTCGGCATTCGACTGTAAGATAACAAAATTGTATAATTAGTGTTTACGACCTGAGAACTTGAAAGGTAGTGAAATATCGTAGGATATTTCAAGAGTTTGCATCTCTCTCATGTGGTTAGATATTATGACGAAACTCTTTAACACCTATCCAAATCTCAAACTATAAGACATTCTTTAAAGTTTAAAGTAATACTGCTTGAAAGTTTGATTATTATTAGAATCAAGAACATTTATTGTAGTGCTAAAGCATCAAAAAGTGAGGGAATTTTTATTTTTAACTAGCTGTTGCCCGCGGCTTCACCCGCGTGGATGTCAATACTTCTCTATTTGAATCGGATTTTGTTCACAATTTCATAGGTTTTCATTTTTTTTACGCGGAACCCTAATTCTTTTTCCAAAATAAAAGCAGCTTAAGTTACTCCTTATAACATCAGCTATTTACCAGTGAAAGTCCCGTCAAAATCGGTCGAGCCGTTTCGGAGATTAGCCGGAACAGACAGACAAAAAAATAAAAAATTGTTTTTTCGTTATAAATATTGTATATACTGATTATGAATTTAGTAAAAAGTTGTTATTTTGACATTACAAACAGACACTTCAATTTTATTTATTTGTATAGATACCTACAGATATTTTGTGGGATTTTTGCTGATAATTAGAAATACTGTCAACTATCAGGAATGAGGAAAAAGTTGTGAGGAAAGTTTTGAATATTAATGTGGATCAGGGGCGTAGCCTTCATACAACCCGATTCCTATCGGCTTCCCTTGCTTCGGAACAACCACTCTTCTTAGTGTCTACTATTGCCAAATAATATGGTACACCTGTGTGTGTAACTGTGTATCACATCACATTACACAATTATATTTAATACCAGTTTAATACATCACATAAGATTAAAAACCTACAGTTTTTTGTTTGAGTTTATGAGAATTGAACTATTTTTTCTTCAGCTTCCCTCTAATGATTATTGTAGCTGCGCCACTGATGTGGATGGCTATATGAGTAGAGGAAGACCAAGGAAACGATGGATGGACTGTGTGAAAGATGATATAGCTAGATAGGGGGGTGACTACCGAGATGATGACTAATAGACAAGTATGGATAAAGAGGAAGCTGCGCCGACTCCAATTAAATTGGAATAAGGGCAAGAGCATGTGATGATATGATGAGTATCATACCATAACAGAGATCAGTTCAAGCAGCTGTGTCTGTATATCGTGCGCATCATCATGTAACGCCCAGCCTCTCTGCTGTGCGTCGTTGGCTGCCTTCGACAATGCGTTCAGTGCCGTCATCATACGCAATGCGTCTGGGGCTGCGTCGATGGCATTCTTAGGGCATGTTAAGTTACTGTTTGCCTCGCGGAGAAGTGCGTCGATGATTGAACGTGCTGCCCCGCCTGGTAGGAACTCCTGAAATTTTAGAAAAAAAAAAAAAAGTGAAAATTTGTGCATGCCTGCAATAAGAAAAACGTATATTGACAATAAATAAGGTACCAAAAAGAGTGTGTAAGAATCATAGGAGGTAGCATTCTGTAGTTTCTGCCTAAAAACGCATGAGTTTATGTATGTAAGTAATAAATTTACTTTATGCTTATAATCAAGTTGAAATTAATAACAAGTACATACGTAGGTCTATGCTCCCTTGGAGCTCTAAAAAGATCAAGCTGCTAAGTCAATGCAACATATTATGATACTCGCAAATAAATCAAAACTTATAAGGTGCCCTTTGACCTAGAATCTTTAAATTTGGCAAGAAGCAAGGCCTCACAGCACAAGTAAAGGAAAAACGTCTGAAAATCATTAATTTTGTATTTTAATCACATTTTTTTTCAACTACAAACTTACATTAGCAGTTGTAGAATTGACTATACAGATGCATGGGGTAACATGTTTTTCAATTACAATGTTAAGCTTGGGGATAAATTCATCCCAAATGCAGAAACCTTTATTGTGCATGGTCCAACATGCACTTGGCTGGTGTTTTTTAAAGTTGTCATGATTATTAAAAAAAAAAAAAAAATAAAACTTACTCTCAATGAAATTAGAACAGTTTCTACAGCTACTTTGGACATGTCATGGCTGAGCTGTGTTTCTTTCCGCACTGCCTGCACTATTTCATAAATGGCATTTGGTTTGATGCTCTCACTGCTATCCTGGCTGTCATCCTGGTTATCTGTGTCTGAAGACACTTGGTTGGACGATGTCTTGCCAACCGTTGGTTTCTTCTTGACTTCTTCATCCTCTGTTGCAACTGGAAATAAACAATTGCTATTTACCTACCTGGATGAATATATTTATACAGACACTTCCACCAGCAGTAAACTGACGCAGGAACTAAGCCTCTAAATCAGCCATAAACAGCAAAACATTCCGTGAAACATTATTTAGAATGTTTTAAAATTTAACATGATTATGCATACAATTTGTTTCATGCACAAAATTTGTTTTCAGATGTTTACCTTGAGGCACATTATTATTAGGCTTAGTTGGTGATGGGGAAGATTCTCTCTCTTCACAGATGTGCTGCTGTGAAATTACAGGTCGCAAATCAAAACATGGTGACACACCATTAGGTGGAGTGCAGTCATCCAGCCGCGGTGGGGGTCTCGGAGCCGGTGCCTTCTTCCCATGGGGCTTTAAACTTATCTGAATTTGTTTCTTCTTCTCACTTAACTTGGCCAGTAAATCTTGCTTCTGCGACATTGCACCACACTCACTTATACTTTTCATGCAATCATTCAGGAAGGCAAGATAAAACTCTGGCTCAACCTGTTACAAATATGAACAATACACCGACTTTAGTAACTGAAATATGAAGTGTGATAATTATGGTAATGAATTTAGCCTGTTACCTTGACTCCGGCTACGTAATTCGAGGGCACGAATCCTACTTGACCTTTTCTATTAACGACATGCCACCAGTTCCGCTGTTTGGCATTACTTTGTTGAAGGAAGAAAAACTCGCCTTCCGTGAAGCTGAGAGTTTTGGCTAACGTTGCCTCAAAGTCGTACAGCGCTTTAAGCATTTCATGGTCTTCTGTAAACATTCTTAATTTGTAGATGTTTGCATCCACACCCAAGTATTAAACGATTAGGATATTGTTAAAATAATACTTACCCAAAGAGTTTGGTGCGTCCCCCATGGTTATAAACGAATCTAAAATAGAATACTAAGAAGTTTTTCGTTTCATTTGTGTTCAGTTTTTGCACATTTCTATTTGTATTTAGCGATTTTTCAATCAGCAACGTGAAAATCAACACAACAAATCAATTTCTTTGACAGTTGACAGATGACACTTTCATTTAATCATTTAGTCTCTAAGTTTGGGTATGTGCAGTTTCAGAAGTTTCAGTGGGTGAAATAAAAAGAAAACAGTGTGTAACTTGTATCCTTCCACAGAGTACATTATCCTTCGTCAATATTTCGACTAAGTAACTTATCAAACACCAAAAAGTGTTATTATAGATTGCAGCCGCAGAGCACGGGGCACTCAAAGAAACAGCGGCAGTGCAACAGGATGGCAAGCGATATGTTGCGATTAATTTATATTTATGCTCAGCCGTTGCATTTTTATTTTTATTTTTGTAATATTGAATCTTAATAACTCTTTGTGTCCTTATTTTATTGTTTAATTAATTTTTATACCTAGATTTTTTATTTATATATTTTTTTGATATTTCTCGGGACCCTAGGGTCCGGGATCTTTGGAAGGCATATGAGGGACCGAAGCCAACTCGCGGAGGCCCGTTAGACGTTTTCAATCGAAATGAGGCACCAACCGACGATTATCCCTGTGCGTACTATGCAAGTGCACCCAAGGATAACCCCCGGTTGGTGTAGGACTATTGCAGGATATGGAGACAAAAAAAAAATTGGGCTATGATTTGGATGGCTAAAGTGAAATGGTTATCTAAAACTATGGAAGGACTATGGCCCCTGCCTGACCAATGTTTGATAAATACAATACACGGATAAAATGGCAGGGGGTGACTTGCACACTCAACAATGGGCCCCGGAAACTTTAACTCCGAGTTTACAAACTTTACATTTATTTATTAACCTGACTAAACGCGCAAGTGGGCCTAGTAGGTTTTTTATTTTATTTTGTTGCTTTCTCATGGAAATTATTTTCGGCCTTAGTAAGTAAATTAAGTGTCATAGTATCTGCCTAAGTATTTGTTGTATTCTTATTTAAGAGATAAGTACACAGCTTCATCAACTAAGAACCCTAGCAAAAGACATGCAAGTTGAAATCCGACATAGCTGCGCAACAGTTTATAGTCCTTTTGCGTTAAGAAAATAGTGAGTCCCGCCCCTCGACCAATTAGGTCGCAACAAATTAGAAAGCTAAGTTCACAGTGTCCAGTTGACGGCAGATCTTTTAGCGAAAAGGTTGTGGATTTTGTGCGTTACCTACATAAAATTATAAAAATTAATATCTCGCCTGTTCGTAAGAATACAAGTGGATCGGTAATTCATAGTGGAGAAAGAAGAGTAATTTACAATGTTTTTTAAGTACCTACTTTAAAATGTGTGATTTAAATGTGACTATGGAGAGCACAGTAATAAAAACAACTGATTAAAAATATTACTAATGACTTTAGTTTTAATTTAAGACTTTATTATTAATTAATTTATATTTTTCATTTTTTTTAAATTTATTTCTTGATTTTATTTTTGAGAATTTGATTTGTATCCATTAAACTTAGTTCAAATGCATAGTTTTATATGGAACTGTTCTCGATGGCAGCGGCGCAGTGAGCGAGGCACGAGCGATGAGCTCCAGCCGAGCGGTGCCTGCGCGCTGGGATTGACGTAGTGTTGTACAACTTTTAATTTTTATCGAAAAGTGACAAAATGAACGTGGAAGAATTTATTTCAGTAATTTCGGATAGGTTACCACTACGGAATAGTCTAACACTCGTTAAACAACACAGCGTCTTTGCGACACCACGCGAACTATCCGCTATCATCAAGAACGGGTCAGCGTCGCTGCTCCGCTCCCCGCGCCGCAACCGCCGCCGCCTCGCCGCCCGCTGCCGAAGAGAATACAGCCTAAAGATCGCTTACTCCTCTCACTTCGCGCGTCAAAATTTAGTCATCTGAACCTAGCTCAGTAAAATGAATGTATTTATTTACTTTTATTTAATCAAATTATAGCAAACATCAATTAGACAGAGACCGAATGATAAAGTAAGATCGGAGATAGTAGGTAAATTACCAATTCATCGCAAACGCGACGTTCTCGCTGGCTAGACGGCAAAACTATTATTAAAGTATTTAATGGCGATATTGGGCGATGCGTTGGTTTCGAATCCACGTCAAGCCGTTCTCTTTTTGAAAGTATTCCTAAGGCCGTTTGTCCACCGCCACGTCAATGGGACGTCAACGAGATCAAGATGACGGCGTATCGGGATGTCACGTTCGGTTTGAATAATCTCGTTTCTCGTTGACGTTCCGTTGACGTTGTGCGGTGGACAAACAGTCAGTCGTAACAAATTCATTATTAAAGCAGTGTAATATTTTAAAACCTGAGGGACTCCCGGTTTCCCCACATAGTGACGCTATCTGTACCTACTTATTAATATATAACGCCGTCGCACAAAATGTACTATGCAGTAAATAAAGTAAGTATTTAAATCGGTTCAATCCGCGTACATTTTCTGTTTTCGAAAAAACCTCGTATCTACCGTTTGCTTTCACGTTGGCACATTCGAATTTACTGCCAACGGGGAACTAAAAGTGATTGAAAAACAAATTCGTAAAATATACGTACCTACTATGACAAAAAATTAGTTTTCGTCGCCCGACTGGAAATAAAGAGTTTTATTTTATTTTTATTTATTCTGGAAAATAAACAGTTACACATTAAAATCTTATACTAAATCTTATACCTACGACATTTTCCACAACATATTAAAAGTTATATCTAACAGTGCGCTATTTATTTATTTATTTAACAGTTTATGTACACACATATAAACAAACAAGAAGAAAGGAACAGAAAAATACGTACAAAGGTGATGCTTATTTCTAAGGTGATGCTATTCTAAGCTGATGAAACAGAAAAGTAGTTAGTAGTGAACTTAAACATCGACAGGCATGCAAACAACCAGCCAGGGTCGCGGGATGTTCGAAAGAGTTACCGTGGCCCCAGCACAGGCAACTGAAGGAACACGGGTGGGTTTTAGTCAGTAAAAGTCTGACACACCCTCCCGCTTCCGTCCAGAGCGGGAGAAGTCATATGATGATTTCCCACCAAAAAAAGGCATGCAAACCACAAAGAAAGAGAAAGGGCGAGAGAATGAGTTAATATTAAATTAACTAATGTAATCTAAATCATTTTGTGGATAAGAGTTCCTACTAAATATTGTATTCTTGCTATAGCTGTTATTGCTATAGCTAGGTAGGTAGGTACACTATATATTATTATACTCGTAATGTCAAAATATTGAAAGAAAGTTTCGGAGTTATTGTTTACTTTAGTTATAGGTAGGTGAAAACGTATTGTCATCTTTGTAAAAAATTGACGTTTTCCATCATTTCCTTACATTTTATAGGAGCCAAGTACGAATTTCTGGATATTTCAGTTACTTATGTAAGTCATATATTGTCAGAAAAATATTCCGGTGGGTAAATAAAACTGATACGTGTAGTAAACCGCGACAAAAGAGTCTTGATACCGTTCGTTCGTGAAGAGGTTACGAAGGACGGACTGTCCTTGAGAGTCATCTTCAGCCACACCAACTCAAGTAGCATCGAGTTGGAGAGTCTGATTCCCAAGCTTTGTATTTTATGCTCAAAGTTTCTATGCATTCGCAGTTGGTTTGTATTTGTATAAATCCGAAACATTGACTTGAATAATAGTGAACTCACTATAAAATTACTACCTTCTGCCCGCGACTTCGCCCGTGTGAAGTTTCTTGTTTAAGCATAAAACATTTCCTATGGTACTCGGCAATAGTACCTAAAGCTTTCTATCAGTATAATCATTTTTGTAATCGGATCAGTTGGTACTGCCAGAGATTACCTCTTACTAACGAACAAACAACTTTAACTCCTTAAAAAGTATAGATTAATCTTTTAGGAAAAGCATCTTTCTTTATTATGCACTAGCTGTGCCTCGCGACTTTGTTCGCGTGAAAGTCGTAAAATACACACTATACTAAAATAACAGTCACATTTTACCGACCCGCCGTGTTGCATCGCCCGCTTGCGCTATTTGTTCACAATATCATGGATTTTAGTTTTTTTGTGATGAACCCTAATTCTTTTTTTAAATAAAAGTAGCCTAAGTTCCGCCAGTGAAAGCTCCGTCAAAATCGGACCAGCCGTTTCGGAGATTAGCTGGAGCAAATAGACAGACAGACAAAAAAAATTAAAATTGTTTTTTGTTAAAAGTTCCGTTTAAGCTTTCATATGCATTTAGTAAAAAGTTGTTATTTTGACATTACAAACAGACACTTCAATTTTATTTATTTGTTAACTTAAATTAGTTCTTAACTACTATATTGTATTAGATGGGTAAATACCCACGCTTTTCTTTTACCGTTGGATCATTTTTGGAAGTTGATGATCTATTTATTCTTAATTGTTTTGATATTGGGTTGTTGCATAATTTTTTTCCGACTTAAAATGTTTTTTTTTTTAAATATTTATTTATTTAAACAATTAATCGACAATATAATCACCATCATTATCGAGAAAATGTAACTATCTCCTAGGCAAAGTTTCAATAAATACCCTTAGCCCAGAAAGAAAGTGGTTGACAGACAAAGAAATAAGCAAGTTCATTTTTTATGTCACCGAAATTTAAATTTTTATTTTTACGAAGATGCTGATTAAAGCCCGGAAAAGATGATAGTCGGAAGATGCCAGATCAGGGCTATAAGATGAGTGAGGTATCGTTGTCCAACCAAGCTTTCTAGAAATTTTCAGGTCACTTTCGTTATACGTGGTCTTACATTATCATGAAGTAATGATACTACAAGACGTTTTGGCCGTTTTTCTCTAACAGCGTTCGCCACCTTTTGTAGTTGATTCACGTAGACTTCGGCATTGATAGTCTGATTGCTGTCCATTAACTCCCAAAACAACATTCCTCACGAATCCCAGAAGACTGACAGAAGAAGTTTGTAATTATGTAAACTGCTTTTTGGCTGTGTTAGTGGCTGTTTATCAGCAGGCATCCAAATGGTCTTTCGTGTGACGTTCTTATATAAGATCCAAGACTCGTCACTGGGGATAATCTACTCGAGAAAGTTCATTCTTTGTGGGTGCAACAGCAGACTTTCATAAATGTTGACACGTATTGCAAGTTGAGCATCAGTCAAAGCATGGGGCGTCCATCTTGACAAGACTTTATGGTAGCCCATTGCCTGCAGATGGTGGTTTTGGTGGTGGTGTACTGTAGTGATATTTTAGAGTTTTATCCCTGGTGCTGGAATCCGGGTGCAACTCAAGCTCGCGCCGCAACGCATCTTCGTCAAAAGTGACGGGTCGACCAGTATGAGGAACATCTTTTAGACTTGTGTCTCCTTCATTAAAGCGTTAAAACCAATTTTGTACTATGCGATCAGTAGTAGTGTTTGGGCCAAAAACGGTGTTGATCTTATTTGCCGTTTCCCTCGAACTAGTTCCCAATTTGTGTTCGTATAAGTAAATCCAACAACAACAACAACACAACAATACAACAATAGTACAATGGTAGTGCCTATTGTGAAAAATAAAACAGGGGATGTCTCTGACATTTCAAATTATAGGCCCATTTCTCTGGCTACTGTCATAGCAAAAGTGTTGGATAGTCTGCTTGATAAGCAATTGGCTAATTAGGTACCTTGAATTACATGACGCCCAGTTCGGTTTTAAGCCTGGGCTGTCAACTGAAAGTGCAATCTTTTGCCTCAAGCAGACTGTTCAATACTACACAAACAGGAAGACGCCTATTTTTGCTTGTTTTCTGGATCTCTCACGGGCATTTATCTGGTTTGTTATGATGTTTTGTGGCGTAAACTAGAATGTGAAACCAAGTAACCATCTGAAATAGTGTCAATATTTAAGTACGGGTATAGTAGTCAAAGCAATAGCGTGAAGTGGAATGGTTCGCACTCGGACGTGTATTGGTTGGAGTGCGGGGTGAGGCAAGGGGGGCTCAGCTCACCCCGGCTCTTCAACCTATACATGAACCGGCTGATCCTTGAGCTCAGTAGCACCAATGTTGGATGTCATATTGACGGGGTGTGCATTAACAATATTAGCTATTCGGACGACATGGTGTTGCTGAGCCCATCGATCGGTGCCTTGAGGCGACTGATCGCTATTTGCGAAAACTATGCGGTGAATCATGGGCTCAAATATAACGTCGTTAAGAGCGAACTAATGGTTTGTAAAGCTGGCAGTCTGACATATCCATGTCTCCCAGACGTAGCGAACTAATGGTATTTAAAGCTGGCAGTCTGACATATCCATGTCTCCCAGACGTAGCGAACTAATGGTTTGTAAAGCTGGCAGTCTGACATATCCATGTCTCCCAGACGTAGCGAACTAATGGTTTGTAAAGCTGGCAGTCTGACATATCCATGTCTCCCAGACGTAGCGAACTAATGGTTTGTAAAGCTGGCAGTCTGACATATCCATGTCTCCCAGACGTAGCGAACTAATGGTTTGTAAAGCTGGCAGTCTGACATATCCATGTCTCCCAGACGTAGCGAACTAATGGTTTGTAAAGCTGGCAGTCTGACATATCCATGTCTCCCAGACGTAGCGAACTAATGGTTTGTAAAGCTGGCAGTCTGACATATCCATGTCTCCCAGACGTAGCGAACTAATGGTTTGTAAAGCTGGCAGTCTGACATATCCATGTCTCCCAGACGTAGCGAACTAATGGTTTGTAAAGCTGGCAGTCTGACATATCCATGTCTCCCAGACGTAGCGAACTAATGGTTTGTAAAGCTGGCAGTATGACATATCCATGTCTCCCAGACGTAGCGAACTAATGGTTTGTAAAGCTGGCAGTCTGACATATCCATGTCTCCCAGACGTAGCGAACTAATGGTTTGTAAAGCTGGCAGTCTGACATATCCATGTCTCCCAGACGTAGCGAACTAATGGTTTGTAAAGCTGGCAGTCTGACATATCCATGTCTCCCAGACGTAGCGAACTAATGGTTTGTAAAGCTGGCAGTCTGACATATCCATGTCTCCCAGACGTAGCGAACTAATGGTTTGTAAAGCTGGCAGTCTGACATATCCATGTCTCCCAGACGTAGCGAACTAATGGTTTGTAAAGCTGGCAGTCTGACATATCCATGTCTCCCAGACGTAGCGAACTAATGGTTTGTAAAGCTGGCAGTCTGACATATCCATGAATCCCAGACGTAGCACTTTGTGGAGAACCACTGCGAAGGGTGGACAAATTTAAATATCTAGGCCACTGGGTCACCGAAGACCTTAAAGATAATTGTGACATTGAAAGGGAACGTAGGTCGCTGGCTGTCCGTTGTAACATGCTGGCCCGCAGGTTTCAAAGCTTACTGTCAGTCTTTCTACACGTGCAGCCTGTGGGTCAACTTCACTCAGAGGGCATACAGCGACCTACGCGTTTAATATAATAATGCACTCAGAGTGCTGCTGCGGCTGCCGTGGCGATGTAGTGCGTCAGGGATGTTTGCAGATAATAATATTGATGGTTTTGCCGCTATTATTAGGAACAGATGTGCATCCCTGATGTCTCGTGTTCGCGGCGGCACCAACAGTATTCTCAGTGTATTCGTAGATCGGTGGGACTCCCCGATGTTGCGGAGGTGGATGCGGCTCCATGCCGAAATTTAATTGTATATTTTGATGTGTCTGTAACCTACTAGCATTAGAATTTAAGCTAAAATTGTTACTAACCCTATGGACTCCGGTCTGAAATAAAAATATTCTATTCTATTCTATTCTAAATCACTCGATGTTGTTGATCCATTTTGTCAATTTTAGCTAAATTCCAGTAACGAGCTCGTACTTATATACCCTATGTGAAAGATACGAGAACATTCTACTATGTACTAGATTTATTCTAGAAAATTTCCGAGACAACTGGAAATATTAAGGAAATTTAGAAGTCGGAAAAAAATTATGTAACAACCCAATAGAATTGAGAGGGGCTCGTGCGGCTAAGCCGTTCATCCCGGCTGTCATTCGTGGATCTTTGACAGTCGTTACGGGACGTCACAAGCCCAAAAATCTGACAACCAGTCTTACCAAGGGGTATCGTATTACCCAGTAACTAAGTTGAGGAGGTCAGATAGGCAGTCGATCCATGTGAAATACTGGTATTTCAGATGCATCCGGCTAGACTGGAAGCCGTCCTCAAGATAGTTGGGAAAAGGCTAGGCAGATGATGATGTTTTTATAGAATTGCTTTAATTAACTGCATTATATATCATGTCTCTGACCTTTGCTCTGCATTTATGAACAGGAAAATTACCGTTTGTAATTTAAACGTAATAGTAAACAACTATTATGTATAAAGGCGACAGCAATGAAAATCAACACAACAAATACATTTTTTTGACAGCCGACAGATTGAACGCCTTACGGGTGAAACATGTACGTACAAAATATTAATATTGTGACATCCTGCATGCTTAATTGCATGTATACGCATGTTTTGACAAATAAAATGATCTTTCTTTATCTTTACACTTTCATTTAATCATTTCGACTCTGAGTTTGGGTATGCGCAGATTCAGAAAAAGATAAAAAACCAGCCAAGTGCTTGTCGCACTACGCACAATGAAGGGTTCCTTAGTTGGGACGAAGAAAGAAGAGAAACTGCTGAACATGAGGTCCTGGGTTCGATTTCCAGGTCGAGCAAATTGTTATTAGACAGGCCTGTTGGTCTAGTGGTTAGTGACCCTGACTGCAAAGCCGGAGGTCGTGGGTTCGATTCCCACCCAGGACAAACTTTGTGTGATGAGCATATTGTTTGTTCTGTGTCTGGGTGTAATTTATCTATAATATGTATGTATTTATAAATTATATAAGTATGTATATCAGTTGTCTGGTTACCATAACACAAGCTCTGCTTAACTTGGGATCAGATGGCCGTGTGTGAGTTGTCCCATGATATTTATTATTATTATTTATTATTATTGTGTTTTTCTATCTAAAATTTTTCAGTAGCAGCCTTGAGTCAGGATTTATGCCCGGTAGATGCCAATAGGCTCGCCCCCTGTTACCGACTAAAAACCCACTGTTCTTTCCAGTACCATGAGTCGGGGGCCCGGGAGACACTTGTACATTCACCGCACCCCGGACTGGTATCAGCCCGCCATACCTAGCGGGCCCCATCTTAAAAGTGTGGCCGATCCCACGACCGCACGTCCTCCAATTATTGCAAAACGGGTATAGTTAAGTAGGAAGCTAATATACATCGCATTGATTGTACTTTAAGGAATATAATTGCAAACCAGTCGGTATAGTGATGGAAATCGTGTTGTTGAAAATGCTTGTAAACATAGCCCACATTAACGTAATGGAAATGGTATTTTGTGTGTTCGGTAAAGTACCGCTGCACTATAAATGTGCACAATGCTTACATAATTATCTTCGGTTATCATTATTGCAAACTATGCTTTGCTTGTGTTTCCACTCGCTTACATATTATTATATTGAATACCTACTACGATAATTATGATTTATATAGTTCTATAAAAATCTTATGGCATTAATCAATATCATAACTATGTAAAGGATCATACCATAGGATTTTTCTCATAGTCGACGAATAGCGGTAGGGTTTTTTTTCAGACGTATATCTTTGCAGCTTATCGCCATCTATTAACATTGAATAGGTAAATACAACACGGATCCAATATTTTCATAAATATATTAAAATTTTGTAAAAAGAGTTGTTCCAAAAAATTAAATAGCGCACAGACAAAATTATTCGAAAAGATGACTTTACTGTGTCGATAGACTTTATCAACTTATCACCCAGCAAATGCTACACGCGCTAAGGGGTCGGGACGTCGCGTCGGGTCAAAAGATAGTCCGCCAGGTTTTTCCCTTTCTCCAAAGAAAACGTATCTCCGGTATAAATACTCAATGCCGCTATATCGAGTGATCATTTCAATACAAGGTACGCAAAACAATACTCGATATGTTAAAACTAACAATTATATTAACGGTTGTGTCAGCGTTGATTATTGCTGAGATAACATGTCATCCAGCGGTCGAATATTCTCCAAGTAGAACTGCACGCAGTTTAAGTACTCCCAGAGCCTCAAGAGGGGGTGGAAGTCGCCAGAGCACCAGCAGGGATACAGGTCCAACTCATCCCGGATATAATCGCCGCAATGCTCGAGATGTCAGCTTTATAACCGCGAGCCAAGAGCAGTTAACCAGCCAACAGCAGCTGGCCAGCCAAGAGACTCTGCCGCGTGTAGCCAGGAGTGCTGCGAGCCAGGAACAGTTTGCCAGCCAAGAACAGTTAACCAGCCAACAGCAGCTGGCCAGTCAAGAGACTCTGTCGCGTGTGGCCAGGAGTGCTGCGAGCCAGGAACAGTTTGCCAGCCAAGAGCAGTTAACCAGCCAACAGCAGCTGGCCAGCCAAGAGACTCTGTCGCGTGTGGCCAGACGTGCTGCGAGCCAGGAAAAGTTTGCCAGCCAAGAGCAGTTAACCAGCCAGCAGCAGCTGGCCAGCCAAGAGACTCTGTCGCGTGTGGCCAGGAGTGCTGCGAGCCAGGAACAGTTTGCCAGCCAAGAGCAGTTAACCAGCCAACAGCAGCTGGCCAGCCAAGAGACTCTGTCGCGTGTGGCCAGGAGTGCTGCGAGCCAGGAACAGTTTGCCAGCCAAGAGCAATTAACCAGCCAACAGCAGCTGGCCAGCCAAGAGACTCTGTCGCGTGTGGCCAGACGTGCTGCGAGCCAGAAACAGTTTGCCAGCCAAGAGCAGTTAACCAGCCAACAGCAGCTGGCCAGCCAAGAGACTCTGTCGCGTGTGGCCAGGAGTGCTGCGAGCCAGGAACAGTTTGCCAGCCAAGAGCAGTTAACCAGCCAACAGCAGCTGGCCAGCCAAGAGACTCTGTCGCGTGTGGCCAGACGTGCTGCGAGCCAGGAAAAGTTTGCCAGCCAAGAGCAGTTAACCAGCCAGCAGCAGCTGGCCAGCCAAGAGACTCTGTCGCGTGTGGCCAGGAGTGCTGCGAGCCAGGAACAGTTTGCCAGCCAAGAGCAGTTCGCCAGCCAAGAGCCACTGTCGTCGTAGACGTATGTACCTGTACAGGTGACAGGTTGAACTTTGTTACTTTCTCATGGAAATCATTTTTGGTCTTAGTAGATAAATAAAGTGTCGAAGTATCAACCTATGTCTTTTTTAGATTCTGAAACAACAACTATTAAGTAAGTATTTACTTTATAGTAGTGTGAATAACATTTACACATTGTCGTAAGGTAATTTTAGTGTAGCGAAATAAAAAAAGAAAGCACTTTTCACCACTTTATACGTATAATTTTGATTTGAAAAAAATACACAGATTATATTTAAAATAAAAAAGGAATAATTTGAATAGGTAATAAAAAAGTTGCCAGTTAGTTTGTTTTATATAATCACGAGAAAACACATTTTTCTGGGTAAAATACACAAACTTCGTTAACGACCTATTCAATCGATTGCAATCGCTACTTTAGGGTTCGCTTACGTAAGCTTTGCACCCTCACGCCCCTAGTCGCCGCAGGAGACGCCCTGGGCGTCGGGAATTGGCAGCCGATTCCCGGCCACCGTAGGCGCGGGCTTGCGGACGGCGAGCAATGGGTAGCTCGCCGTCTGGTAAGGACCAGGCCCGAGTCGACGGCGCGTCGTGTTCCACGCGCGCCTCAAAGAGATGTCAGCACTATTGACGGGGTCCGCTAGGGCCGATGCCAGCTAGGGTTGCGGGATGTTCGAAAGAGTTACCGTGGCCCCGGCACAGGCAACAGAAGGAACACGGGTGGGTTTTAGTCAGTAAAAGTCTGACACGCCCTCCCGCTCCGCCCAGAGCGGGAGAAGTCATTTGATGATTTCCCATCCACAAAAAAAAAAAAAAAAAAAAAAAAAAAAAGGGTTCGCTTACGTGATTTACGGTTTAGGAAATTGAAATTAGCTAACCTAACCCGTGTTTGACACGGTCGCAAACTAAGAGAAAACTGTCTTCGAATAATAAGTTCGCAGTGAAAGTATTACTAACCACATCACATAGCTAGATTATAGAAAAAGGTATCCTCGTCTTGAAAATCCGCAAGTTGAAGTCTGCCGTTGAAATTATGTCCACAAGAGGTGACGCTGTAGTGGCCTTCGAAGTAGGTTGACCCAAATGGTTAGAGTTAGCCCATAGCCTCAAGAGGAGTTATCAGGACCCAAACGTGGAGGCCAAAAGACGGCCATTTCCTAATTTATCCTAAGTCAAATGAACTAGGGTTAGACCAGAGAGATCAGACTGAACTTTCGATAGAGAAAATGGATTATAAGATACGTACCAGATTAGTAAAAATAAAAGATTAGGTTTATTCTCGTCCTAAAACTTAGAGATTCTAGCGTAATAGTCCTTCCTATGACAAACAAAATCGGATATTAGAACAGAAAAAAGACCATAATTTCCCCACGGCAGCAACCAAAAGGATTACGTTCCAGAACTAGAGGAAACGCGAGGCGGGAAGCAAACTTGCTTGCTATATTAAGGTGAATTTTCCGACATCAACGATAAGTTTTATCAGACGAAAATTTATAAAATTCGATCGAACTCAATCCATTGTCTCTTTGTAACTGAAGATAGCTCTCAAAAATTGAAGGACTCATATGTCAGAAAAAACTATTCTTTATTTGAAAAATTATGAAATAAAATAATATATACAAATATCGACCAGAATCAAGATGAAGAAAAAAGGTTGTCAAATGAAAAGTAAAAAGTTTTATAATGTAGTATTACGCTGCATTAGGTAGGTTAGGTAGGTATAGTCGAACTGCAGAGGGCCCTAAAAACATTTGTAGCTGTAGGTACATATGTAGGTACCCGAGTTTGAATGACGGCTCGAAATATTGATAGGTAGGATCAAAACCGACATTCATATCACAAGATTACTTTAATAGTTCAATGCCAATTTTGTTTATTTGTCCAATAAAACTCATGTTTGCTTTGTATTAGGTAATTTAATGGGCATAATATTATTTGATACGTTTGCGATTTTTACGAGAACGGTCATGTTCCACGAAGGATATCGAGTCGAGATCTTGGTCTGCGCCATCTTGAATTATTCATGAGGGTTAAACGGACAAGACCCTCTCCGCGGGGATAGCATAAACTTACAGATATACTTGATAACAATGACTTTGAGATAATATTTCAAAGATGAGATTTTAATTTTGTAGCAATCGTTTGGACGATTGCCTACTGAGAATAATAACTATTGAGTTCTAGGAAACATTATAATAACCCGTATCTTTGTTTTGATAACAAAAGTGAACGGCATCTTAATATCAATAAGTATGGTGAGGCTGCAGTCTTGCAAAATTCACTCGCGGCGAATTATTTGCGGAACGTTGTATTTTTTTAAAACAAAATAATGTAATAACATGAAATATTATTATTGTATATAAATAACTACAATATAAGTAATAGCTAGTTATTTTTAGGGTTCCGTACCTCAAAAGGAAAAAAACGGAACCCTTATAGGATCAATTCGTTGTCCGTCTGTCTGTCTGTCTGTCAAGACCTACGTAGGTCTACGGTTCCTTAGAGCTCTAAAAAAATCAAGCTTTTAAGTCAACGCAATAAAAAATACGGCCATTTATGCGACATATTTTGATATTCGCAAATAAATCAAAACCTATACAGTACTTCCCGTTGACCTAAAATTATGAATTTTGGCGAGAAGCAAGGTCTCATAGCACAAGTAAACGAAAAAGTCCGAAAATCATTGATTTCTAATTTTATCATATAAAAATCATTTGCAGCAGGAGAATTGACCGTGACGTATATTGATGTAAGGGAGAACATGTTTTTCAACTATAATCTTAATTTCGTTTTTGGGATAAATCCATCCCAACTGCGGAATCTTTCATTGTGCGTGGCCCGACACGCACTTGGCCGGTTTTTTATAATTTTCTTATAACTTCAGTGAAATTAACGAACAAAGAAAGACAGCTAATTGTGTTGCTATATCAAAGCGTTACTAAATGCCAATATATTGATTACTGAGCACCTATCTCAATTTTTGCACACCTGAATGAAATGAGTAATTGCCATCACGTCGTTCACACAATAGTCGGCAAGTAATTAAAGTAATTACATGCCTTACATACAAAGACGTGCGTCGCTCGAGAAAGTGTAATTATCCACATAATGAGCTGTTAAAAATCGCTGTGTTCCGCTCGGATCATTAGGTACATTGGCAGTTAAAATGAAAAATACCTTCACAAAGTATTTTACATACACCATCTACCCACCTACCTACTTTCTTAAATACATAACAATTATGAAAAGCTCCGGTACATAACATTTCTTTTTGAATAATTGACGAAAACGTGACGACGTCTCAGTACGAATCTTAATGTATATTTCGTGCATTAGTACGTGATTCTGTTTCCATTATTATTCGTCACAAAAAATCTCCATAATTACACGTCATTTGGGTTTGAATATGGTTAGAAAATTGTATGAACTAAAAGTAACTTCCGTTGGTGGTTGTAGTATAAATGGGGTTCGGTAGTAAAGGAGCGAGAATTTCCGCGTAGTTAGTGGTTTTCGCTACGACAAAATACTTAGCTGCATCGTTCAGGATGGAAATTTCTAGCCCTCCCTGTATTTAATATTGGTATGTACCGGTGGCGGCGTACCGTTTAATATTATGCAACAAAGACTTAATGTTAATCGAGTTGTATTCATTTTGAGGCTGCTGGTCTTAATTGTGTTGTATCGTCTCAAAATAGGCGGAGATTATGTTATTATTTTGTCCATATTTTCCTCATATCTCGTAGGTTATTTACTCTCACGTTATTTGAGTAGAAGACATTTGAAAGATTGTGTAAATTGCTTTTGATTTAGGTAGGCTTGAAATCCAAGGGAACAAAAGTAAGTTTGCATTTTTGATTAATAACATAATATCTACACTTGAAACACCAATAATACCTAATGGTAAGGTAAGCCTGCTGTGTGTCTGCGTCAGTATACCTGTACGAACAACTATTGCAATATTTACCGAAGAGATGTGATGTTTCGATACTTGTCACTGTAATTACAGTAATGGAACTCATATGTTCTCCAACCACAAGAGCTTAATGTAATTGCAACTTCAGCAGTAATAACGTTGTTCTGGTGAATTTACTATTGATTAATGGTAGGTAATTTTAGTTCTTCCATTTAGAAGTTATAAGAAAAGATCCCTAAGTTTAATTTCACCCTATTTTACCATATTTTTCGCCGTAGGAAGACATATAGTAACCTTATTGGTGATTGTTCTGTAGAAAGGTCAGTTGCGTAGTACCCGCAACCGGCGTGCGTGTACGACCAGATGTATGAATGTGAACGAGTCAAAGGGAATATGTACGGATCGTAGCAGGTGGCATTCTAAGGTTTCTGTCTAAAACTACGAAAAGAAGGCGTGAGACATGCGTACTAATTTCAATATGCGCCCTAAAACTAATAAGGTCCGATCTACAATTCGCTTGCCAACCGACCTATGTTCAACAGTAGTAACAGACTTTATCAGTCGGTTTAATGAATTAAAGGAAGTAGGTGCCCTTATACCTATTTACTTTACTTAATTCAAAAGCCCATTTATGAATACCAGCCTGTAACTGTTCCACTGCAGGGCTTCAGACGTTTCCTCATACAAAGGATCCCACCAATCTTTTCTTATTGTAAAAAAAAACGTTACTTTTTACACGCATTTATTAGCTTTAGTTGTAACTAACTAGTCGGTGTCTTTGGATCTGTATTTTAGGTTTTTGCTACCGACTTTCGAAATGAAAGTTATTTTTGACTTTGTAGTGCTTTTTTAGGAAGTCGGTTGTTTTTTTTTTTTTTTGCACAAAAGTTTTTTATTTTCAGTTTTTAGTGGGTCGGTTTGTAATTTCTCTTAGTTACAATAGCCTAATGACAACTGCTCATCACCTTTTACAAAACATTGCTTTTTCCGATGCAGGGAGGTTAATTGTTGAGGAGTTCTCCTGGTACTTCACCATCAGCTCCACTTCACCAAATGCATTGTGTCGAGCTTATATTGCTTAGCAATCTTTTTAAAGTAATCGAATCGCCACCCGTGAAATACTTATTATTGAGTTGTTCCGGTGGCCATCTGCGGTCTTCATCATCAGTTCCACTTCGCCAAATGGTGCTTTCCGAGAGCAAGAGTTACTATAAAAAATACTCAAATCGCTATAAGTGTGTCTATAATATTTGAAGAGTACCCTCGATTTCTCCAGGATCCTATCATCAGATCCTGACTTGATGACAATGGGACCACTTGTGAAGTATACCCTTTCAAACAAAAAAAGAATTTTCCAAATCGGTCCAGCTGCCTTCGAGTAATCGGGGAACACATACAAAAAAAATATAAAAGATTCCGACGAACTGAGAACTTCCTCCTTTTTTTGAAGTCGGTTAAAAAAAACTACTTTTAACACGCTTTTATTAGCTTCACTTGTAAGTAACTAACTAACAAACAATGTAACAAAATCTTGGAAGTCAATTTTAACCTACTTATGGTTGTCGTATCGGCATGAAACCTTGTATGTATATGTAGTTCGGAGGACAATACTATAATTTGGTATCTTGGAGCTGATCTGATGATAGAGCCAGGAGGTAGATAGTAGAACTCCTCAGTGGCTACTAGTAAACCCCTCGCGTTTGGACTCATGTGATTCGTTTTGACGATTTCAATAGATTGGGCTTGGTAACGAGGGTCTGATGATGGAGCCAGGAGGTGGTTAGCGGAACTCTTCAGTGGCTAGTAGTAAACCCCTGTAGTTTGGGCTCATATGATTCGTTTTGACGAGTTCAATATATTGCACTTGGTGTTGAGGGTCTGATAATGGAGCTAAGTGGTAGAAGTGGAACTCTTCAGTAGCTATTAGAAAACTCTTCGAGTTTCGTATCATAAAATTTGTTTTTATGATTCCAATAAATTGCACTTGGTATTGAGGGTCTGGATGATAAAGCCAGGAGGTGGGTAGAAAACTCTTTAGTAGCTACTACTAAACCGGTCAAGTCATAACTACGTTGACTTTAGACTTATTAACTAAATTAAGAATATACTAGACTAAAAAGTAAAATATGTAGTTTAAAAAAAATACTCAAAAACACGTTTTTATCCCGCAAAGCGCACAACGAAAAAGCGTGGAGCACTTTTTAGTTGTGTGTACTTTTAATTAATTTAAACAAAGCGCTCCACGCTTTTTGAATTAATTATTGGATATAAAAGACGTGAAAAGCTGCATAGGTACTTATATCTTAACTAATATAAGTCAACTTAATTATTTTATAAGTTTTAGTGCATGATAAAAGCTTGTTTTTATTTTTTTTTTAAACTACATATTTTTATTTAGGTATATTATGAACCAAGTAATTACTTATTAGTTTTAGTTAGGTTAGGTTATTAGATATTTATAAAAAAATAGTTTGTTAGTTAATTTAGTGTATGTATACAGCGTGTAACGGAAAGCCCATATTCATCCGAAAGGCAGGGCTTCTTTGGATGATATCAAACGATATGGCAAGGTTTTTTTAATCCTATCTTTACATGTACTGAAGTTATGAGATTTTTTTAAACTTCGATACCAGAAACCGAACTTTTAAAATTCGAATAAACACATCACTAGCACTAAGTCAGCTGATCGGTGTCAGCGAACCATTTGTAAGTAAAAATAAAACTCTACTCCTGGTATTTCTGAATAAATGGTTCCGCATGTTTATTTTTTGTTTAAAAAATAATATTAATACTGACTTTTCTTGTAGCTGTCATTTGGAATAAGAACTTTTATCAATCCGACAAATGAATCTCCGCTTAGTGTAAACATAAACAATGCCGACAGTAATGTCTCTATTTTGCAATTATGTGGATAAATCTACCTATTTGCTGTTTGGTGTTTAATGTGTTTTTTATTAGCAATACAATACTTTGACTGCACGGTTGACTTACATGGTGGCTGAGCCATCAACTGCTGCGCAACGTGTCGCGGCTTCTAACCTCGCACGGAACAAATACATGTATGACTTACACATAGTTAATCCAAGTCTGGGTGTTTGTGTATGTGAGTTTCTTTGTTTGTAAACTCAATCTAAATTGTATTATAAATCAAGTATTAGTTTAAATAAAAAGTAATAAAATTACTAGGATAAGGATATTATAAAAAGTGAACCGCTAGTTTTTAATATAATTTTCCTGCTACTGGCCGTATTAATGTGAATAAACGATACGACATGCTATAATCTAAGTTAGCACAACTTAGTTGGGATTAACAAGAAAACTTGCAGCCACTATTTAACGAGAAAAAACTTAGGTACATACACATTGTTGCAAGTCACGAACGTAGTGCCACCTTATTAAGTTTCAGGTGTTTATGCAACACTAAAACCTTGTGTTTATTTTGTGTCTGTTTGAGAAATAAAAACGTTATAAAATATTTCGACGAAGGTATATTTTTCCAAACAGTTGTAGCCTTGTGATTCCTTATAACGTCTACATAACACACAACATCACGCTTGTTATCCTGGAAGAGTTAGGCAGAGGTACAAATATAGTACACTGAAATTTCCACAGCTATGTTTAAGTCCCATGTAATAGGGCGAGCCTATTGCCATCAACCGGGCACAAATCCCGACTCGGACTGCTACTGAGAAATTCCTAATGGAAAAACCCAATATCACTTCACCTGGGAATCGAACCCAGGACCTCTGGTTCAGGAGTAGCGCTTGCGACCACTAGACCAATGAGGCTGTCAGTTATAACATCTAGTAGCAGTATAAAATGCTTTGTTTACTATATTTTGACATATTGTATAGCTTTATCTAAGCTACAACTAGCAATTTATAACCATTTCGAAGGCTGTCTTGATGATGGTCTTTATAAAAATGTTCGTAGCAATCGGGCTACATCGGCGTAGGCCGCAGCAACTTGCGTAGCATTCGTAGCAGGCTTACAAGAAATATTATAATAACGATGCAAGCAGGCAGCTACATTTAAGTACATGACGGAGAAGGTACATCTCTCTAGTTATCGTCAGCCATATTTTAACTACTGTGGGCGTACTATGGGTAGTGTTGGTTATTGCGCTATAGAAAAACAGTTTGCAGTTCAAATCAAATTATAATTTACGTTCAAATTAATCACACTAGCAATTTACACACTGTAAGTACACGACACAACTATTCGGAACGCGCGACAGTTTCTAAACGTGTTCACTGCTCGACAGCCACTGACAAACTCTGCTTAGCTCCGGTCGACGAGCGTTAAGTTGTAGACTCTGTCGAGCCCAGCTTGGCGGCGCTGGCGTCCCAATTATTCAAAACGACGACTAACGTATTTCCGACATACATATATTTTTACATCATTGCAGGATATGTAATCGTCAGAATATCAAGAGGATAATACCGTGTGTTTTTATGTATAAACAAACATCAAAAAGGAAATATTTCTATTTCTAGTACGAGTAAAACGTTTGTATTTTATTTATCACAGGCGCCAACATTTTAAATTGAACCTTTTTACAATTATTATTACAAACGTCACATATGGATACTTATTATTTGCAACAATAGTAGAGTATACATAGGTACACGGTAGGTACATACAGTCGATACAATGTAAACAGCGTTGTTAAATTTATCTGCAGTTGACATCCATTAATTAGTTTGTCAATGATTAGCTTGAAATCCAATTAAATAACTACACATTTTGCATTATCCAGTGTTCACAGAGTATAAATAGAGTGGAATGTGTGTTTTTGGTTCAGGTATTTGGAACGTTGTAATAACATATGCGGTAGCGTGGTTACCAATACATTTGTCGATTAAGGACTATCCAGTATCCATATATATCCATAGATCTTTAATATTGTACTTAATTCAACAAAAATATGTTTTTAATTACAAATCGAGGTTGTTACTCTAGTTAGTAGAGGACTCTTCTAGATGGTTGAGCCCATGCATTCTCATAGCCAATTATTAATTTATTAATTTGCCCTCATGCATATCACACATTTTACAATAGCAATTAATTGCAATTAAGTGAACTCGACTGAAAAAACGAGGAATTGATTGTGTGAAAGACGATAAGGCTAAAAATTTATAGAAGAAATATAGTGCTATGTCGACCCTAAATAAATATATAAAGGGCCGAAGAATGGATAGGTAGATACTAATACTATGTATTTCATAGTTCAATAAGTTTAAATTCTACACAGATATTCTATCTATTCATTGCAGCGTCGCCGTGCGCCGCATGCTAGAGAGCAGGTGTCGATGTCATTCTAAACATTGCGGCCATATTGCAACCGTTCTGCAACGCGACGTGACTGCCGTGTCTTCTGTTCTGTCCTACATTAGATACATATACATAGCACATATACTTTATTGGATGGCAGGATGAGCTGGACTCCTTTAACAAAGATTGGTATGTATTGGGTTGGCAACAAAGTATTGACTCACTTTGAAAAAAAAAATCTGTCTTCTCGAAATGAACTAGAAAGTTCTTTTTTTAGATAAATCTAGAACATTCCAGAAGCTTTATTATGGAATAAATAAAAGGCGGCTAGAGCGTGTCTTTGGCAGTTTAATCCATGACATGGACGAGCACGCTATTCGAGCTATAATATTTTACGAGTTTAAACGTGGCTCCAATACGAGGTAGACAAATGCGAATATCAACAGAGCATTTGAAGAGGGCACAGTCACATAGTCAACTGTAAGTCGATGGTTTCGTCGCTTTCGATCCAGCGATACAACACTAGAGGATCGAGCCCGTTCAGGTCGTATTAGATGACGACATGCTGCTGGCAGAATTAAATCAAAACCCGGATGCTACTACTCCCGAGTTCGCGCGGGCACTTGGCTGCAGTCACACGGCTATCGAAAAGCGAGTGCATGCACTGGGATATCGGCGAGTGCTGGCAAAATGGATTCCGCATCAGATAAGTATGGCAAACCGAGCTGCCCGAATATCGATTTCTCAATCGTTGCTCCTCCAGCCCAAACAAAAGGAGTTTCTAAGTGATTTAGTAACAGGAGATGAGAGCTGGATACTGTATAAGAATGACAAGCGTAAAGCCTACTGGTTACCACGAGGAGAAGAACCGCCAATCCAAGTCAAAAAACAAACTCATAAACGGAAGGTTTTGCTTTGTTGTTGGTGGGATGCAGGCGGTATGATTTATTATGAATTACTCCCCGAAGGACAAACTGTCAACGCCAACGTCTATGGTAATCAGTTTCGTAGGTTAGTGGCTGCTGTGAAAAAAAAAGGCGAAGAAAAGTCAACATCCACTTGCTACACGATAATGCGCGACCTCACGTTGCTTCCACCACACGTCAGCAATTGCAGGAGTTAGGCTGGACTACAGTTCCGCATCCACCATATTCTCCAGACTTAGTACCCTGCGATTATCATCTGTTTCGCCTTCTTAAAAATTTTCTGCGTGGACAGCGCTTTAATGACTTTAGCGCAGTGGAGAATACACTGGATAACTTTTTTAAACAGCAGACCATTGATTTCTGGGAGCAAGGCATTCAGTCTTTGCCAGATAGATGGAAACAAATTATAGATTTACACGGCGGCGATTATATCGTCGAATAATAGTTTTTAATAAAGAATACAAATATTAATATTTGTTGCATTCGAAAGTGAGTCAGTATTTAGTTGCCAACCCAATACTTACCAGCTCTAGACAGAGAGAGGTGGAAGGATAGGAGTTAGGCTTTTGCCTAGCAGTGGTTTAATATGGGCTAGTAAAATAAAACTTTATTACCATCTGATCGGTATAATATATCGATGAGTTAGTTGCCAGTTTGCCAGGGTTGAAAAACCATCTGCCTGTATGTTTCAATAGAAATAACTAAGTATGCAGTCGAGCATAAAATTGTGAATTCCTTTGAGAAAAACATAAAATCGAAAAACTTTAAGGCCCCCACAGACAGGCGCGACGCGACGATGCTACGCGATTCTGGTAGAACAATTTCCATGAAAGTTTCATAGAAATTATCCTACTAGTGTCGCGTCACACCTGTCTGCGGGAGCCTGTAAAGCCGCATTTAGTAAAAAGGCATCTTTCAGTAGGCATTTCGACTCCAACATACCCGAATTTAAAGGTCAACGTTTACGGGTTGCCCAGCCTTCGCGCAAGTGATTTTTTGTTTGCACTTTTCTTAGAAGAATTTAAAAATATATGTGTAACATAATAATATCAGACATCGTCGCGGTTTTCCACATTTGCAGAGTATATTCCGGTGGCGTCCGTCCAAGCTGTTGTCGGCATCGATGCAATATTAAAGCGCTTTGCAGCGCAACGCGACGTGACTACAGCTGCACCACTCCTGCCATATTATTATCACTGCAAATATATCTGGATTATCTTGAACGTAACGGTTATTGATGGTGAAATGCTGCGACACTTTAGAGAATAGAGAAATGTGGGGATATTGTTTCGTAAATGATGGACCAAGCAATACTAGTAGTAGTAGTGGGTCTAGAGGTATCGAGATAGGACACAGACAAAGTTCGGAATCAGGTCGTCTGCATATGGGACTTCACTGGTTCAGTTATTATAAAATCCATGTATTGGATTAAAAAATAACTGTTTGTTAAATTAAAAAAAAAATACTACAACATGAAAAATAACTTTAATTTCGGATGTCGATGTCTTTGGATCTGTATTTTAGTTTTTTGCCACCGACTTCCGAAATTAAAGTTAATTTTCACTTTGTAGTGGCTTTTTAGAAATCGCTTATTTTTCTTTTGGAAAAAAGATTTAATTTTTCACTTTTTAGTGGGTCGGTTTGTAATTTATCTAAGTTACAATAGCCTAATGTCAAATTCTCATCACCTGTTAAAAAATATTGCTTTTCGCGATGCAGGGACGTTAATAGTTAAGGAGTTCTCTTGGTACTTACCTGGTACACCATCAGCTCCACTTCACCATATGCATTGTGACGAGCATAAATTGCTTAGCAACCATATTAAAGAAATCGATTCGCAACCCGTGAAATACTTATTATTGAGTAGTTCCGGTGGCCATCTGTGGTCTTCATCATCAGTTCCACTTCACCAAATAGTGCTTTCCGAGTGCAAATGCACGAGTTACTATAGGTGTGCCTGTAATATTTGAAGAGTTCCCTCGATTTCTCCAGGATTCCATCATCAGATCCTGACTTGATGACAGTGCGACCACCTGGAAAGTCACATAATCGATCCAGCTATCTTCGAGTAATCGGGGAACATACATAACAAAAAAAGATTCCGATGAACTGAGAACCTCCTCCTTTTTTGAAGTCGGTAAAAATAAAGTTTTAAGTAAGGACCGGTTTCTACATAAAAAAGTACTTTTATCAATTTATCAGTCACGCTTGACGACAGCACTAGGTACTGCAAAAACAAAGTTAATGCTTTTTTACGTTTCCAAAGAAACTCCATCAATTATTTACAATCCAAGCTTTCTTTATTTCGACGGTTCACCCAGTTCTTTGTGTCTTTGAATTTATAATGTTTGTCTAGTCTGGCCCTGACAGATAAAAATGTGTGAAAAATGTGTATCTACGATAAGCAAATTGCTTTTCCAATGAAATTTAGGTTTTAAAAGCATTTCAAAGACAGCTATGGTTGACAGAATAAAAGGGCAATGTTTGCTTTTTCTATGTTCTCTTTAATGAAATACTCGGTTAGAATTTCTGTGATTGACTGAACACACTCTAATAATGACAGAATGAATAAGAATAATTTATTGACCCTTCGTTACAAAATAAAAACATATTATAATGTCGTATGCTTTCTGTAACTAGAATATTTTAACATAGTTATTTGAATAGTGGTTCCCAAACTAGGCAGCGCCTGTATCTTGGGGGCCTGAGTTGCGTTATCTTAAATTTTACTTCAGGATGTTTGTTAATGGACATAATACTTAAATAAACGAGTAGAGTAGAGAACTATCAACATATAAAAATAAATTGAACACAGTAAAATAATTCTAAATATTGTAATATCATAGTGTGAGTGTGAATGTGAGTATGTGTGTGTGTGTGTGTGGTGGTGAGTTGTAAGAGTGTGGGTTTTTGTGTGAAGGATCTGAGTGACTGTTTGGATGACTTGCTTGAACCTTTGGTGTTAACTCACTATTTCCTCAGTTTCATTGTATGACAGGGAGAGAAGACAACTTTTTGTCATTCTTTTATACGAATGAGTGTTAAGATCTTTGGTATCACAGCACTTGCTTATTTATTGTAAATATGAGTGTGTGAGTAAGAGGGGTACCATCTGGCTAGACGACTGTTTGCATTAGGAAAAGGGAGATGTAAGATACGTTTTGAGAGCAGGCTTTGGTAGTCAGGTCTGTTTTTAAAAGATTTACTAAGTATACATATATAGTTGACGTACTCAAAGAACCGGAAATTCGTTGTAAAGCAGATCTGTCGGGAACCTAATGGGTTTTCTAAGCATCACTTTGATCACGGCTCTTCGCGGTTCTTCTTTCGGATCATTCTATATCAATAAATGTGCTTTTCCCGGCTCCGCCCCAGACGGCGATTCTATACTGGAGTACCTACTGATTGTTTGGAGAATTTTAATGGGTGTGCTGTCTCGTAGTTTTTTCATAACATAGATTAGTTTTCTGACGCGGCCCGTTAACAAGCGTAGGTGAGATTTGTGTCCAGTTATTTCAACTTGACAAGAATTTTTAAATTTTCAAGAAAATGATAATTAGAGCAGCAGCTATTTCTTTCTTTCTGTAACACAGTGAGATGTTACAGAAATAAAGAAATAACTTAAAAACAAGGAAAACTTTGAACACCTACTTTCTTACATCTCTTTCTACTTTAATAGGGGAGAGAGTAATGAGCTTGAAATACTTAACCCGTAACGATATAATAAATCAAGATTTCGTTTAAACTTCAATGATGAAAAGTTAAAGAAGAGCGTATTTTCAACAACAGTCAACTAAATTCAAGGACTAGAAACACGTCCTTGGGTTCCAAACGAATTAAATCTCAAATTCTATTTGAATTTACAATTCAGCACGTAAACGTAATCTCAGCTTCTGCGAAAAATAAAATGTTTCTCGCGAACTTTTTTCAATTTCTCATACCTATCAGATTTTCTTGTCAGAGCGCAATACACGTGAAGCTTTGGTCACAAGAGACGAAATTAAAGTCATATTTCAAAGCTTCAGGATGGCAGGCGCTCGCAATGAGCAAGCCTTGAAATGCACCATTTACGTATTTATAAACGCCTGACATCGACCGAGTGCCAGCGACTCACTTAACGAACTTCGTAAAACATAGTTCATACTGTTAATTAACTTTTTATTTTTTGTTTCTGATGTAGGTTAGTAAATAAGTTTTGAAGTTTAAACAATCGTCTATTAATTAAAACCGGCCAAGTGCGTGTCGGACCACGCATAATGAAGGGTTCCGTAGTTGGGATGAGTTTATCCCGAGAACAAACTTAACGTTGTAGATGAAAAACATATTCTTCCTTGGGTACATTCCAACTGCAAATGTAAGTTGGTCGACTATTACTCGTTAACTTGTGAAGCCTTCTTATCTGTGATAGTTTCTTTTTAACTTCGTTATACCCGACTACTACTGTCGTGAAGTTTTTCACATATCCAAAAACAACCATGTAGCTGGCAGTGCGGGGGGGACTTGACTAACAAAAATTAGTACTGTACAGCTTAATATTACGCAAACGGATCCCCGAATCGAAAAATGGCTATCAAGGATCCGCAATATTTTTGAACGGCCTATCCAACAATACCCCACACCATGGGATAGACGAGAAAAAAAATATCATCCCCGCTTTATGTGCAAGGGAGGTACCCTACAAAATTTTTTCTTTCAAGATTTTATTGTACCACTCTGTCGGAGTGATTAATATCTATACCATGCCAAATTACAGCTTTCATGTATTAATAGTCTCTGAGCTAAGCCGTAAACAGATAGACGGACATGGCGAAACAATAAGGGTTCCTTGTTGACTGGAACCCTAAAAAGAAATGTTATGGCCCACAGCAGTAATCAATCTGCCTAGCCTTTTGCCAACTATGTTGGGTCAACTCCCAGTGTAACCAGATGCAGCTGAATACCAATATTTTACATGGAATGACTGCCTATCTGACCTCTGACTTTCGGGTTTCTGACGACCCGTAATACTGACAAAGATCCAAGAATGACAGCCGGGACCAACGGCTTAACGTGTTTTCCGAGGCAGGTAGGGGTCTCGGTATGTAAACATGGTCTCCCATCCACGGACCGACCTCGACAAGTGTAGCTTAGCCTGATCGATCGACCCGTGTGGCTGATTACTTAGCCACGAGCCCCTAAACAGCAATTAATGTCGAAAAAAGGCAGACTAAAGAATTTATGCCACTTTTAACTGCAGTGTGCAAATTGACACTGTCTGAACAAATGACGAAGGATTTCATCGTAGCGACGGAGGATTTCCTAGGCGTACCGAGCGTATAATTGGTCGAGTTTCCAGGAATGGCCAGTGGCTAAATACATACAAAAAAGGAACGTAGGTATCTGAATCATAGGGAAGGTCATCAGAATCAGAACTGCAATAAATACTTAAGATGCAAATTATATTGCATTGCTGAATGGAAAAAAAAACGCTGACCTTCATACATATACGTCGTACTTCAGAAATTGCAAGGCTTACGGTATGGAGGTTACGGCCTTAAATATTTCCAAACTGGCGTGTTATATCTGACCTAAATGTAAGATCGCTTAGGTAATGTACGCGGATACTAGGTCGATCTAAAGTTCACGAATAACGCGCTCAAGAGTTCCAAAGAGGTGAGAGAGGTGAGTGACAAATTACTTGAGATAAGTATTGCAGAATATTACATAGAGAGCGGATGTTCTGGGTCATATCTTACTGGTCAGTTCAAGAATTCCTTTTTCTAACAGATGGTAGAATGTACAGCGAGGTTAAATTAAGGATTTTTTTACTCAATAAATAAATTGTCTTCAATCAATAATTGCATCAAGTCTTTAAGGTGTTTAAGTTATAGTTTATTTATAATACCTACTTTTACCTCTTATCTATGAGTATCCTTGCAAAATACCCAGAATAAATCAAATGCCAGTCATTGTGACAAATGCATTCCTTCCATTTTCATATTTCTGCTGTTATATTTGCTGCTGTCACATTCTCATTTCTAAGGATATTCCGCGAAATCTGTATTGAACATATTTTTCAACACGCTCGTAAAGTGACTGTTATTGAACATCTTTTAGGTTCATAATGCAGGGTATTAAATATGCATGCTTTTTACTTTATACTACCGCACTAGTTTGGTACTGTGCTCCATAGGTAACTATTTACTAGTCGGAGATGCGCAAAGCGACTTCTTGCCTTTTTATGCCTACTGTGAAAATTAATATAATTTATTTATTTTCACTCCAGACTCAAGTATCAGTGTAGCCCTGGCTCTTGTACTAGGAGTTCCTGTATCACAAGAGCCAAGAAATAAACATAATATTTCGTCTAATTATTTATTATTGTCAGAAAAAAAAATAACATTCTTTCGTGTTCTACATCCAAATAACATAAAAAATATTTAGTTTTTATGCTTTTAATACCTATTAGACTGTTCGACGGCTTCGTACCTTTGCCTCTCCTTCTACCTGCGAAGACACCACGATAATAGGAATCCGCGGACCATATTTCATACTTTTTTTTACATAGGAAATAGTTTACGAAACTTTATTTTTTGCCTCGCAAGTGTGTTGAAAGACGTCGTTTGAAACGCGTATGCATTGATCATTACATACTTGTATCATAATGTACTATTATAATACTATCAGTCGGCATCAAACTCATGCAATTTGTTTTTCTTTTTAGATACGATAGTTGAAGGAAAACATTGTTTCGATCTGATGTAGACGAGGCTTAAATAAAAAAGGTAAATGTTTGCATAGAGGCAGCGTGCGATGTGCATTGCATGCCGTAGTAATTAATGTGGTTGAGAAAATTAACTTCTTAGCAAACTGTAAACAACATCAAATATTTTAAACTTAACCCTGCTTACGTTATCAATCTGTTCTTCATATCTTTCAATTTGTATTCACCGAGATCCTTAAGTTTTCATTAAAAGTACCTAGGTACTCTAAAGTTTAAAAAAAAGTGAATTAAAAAAATCAAAAAATCCGACTGCGTAAAAAGAGAGGCTAACGGAAGAATTCGGCTGGGCTGGGCAGCGTTTGGGAAGCTTCGTTGAGTCTTCTCGTCACGTATTCCGCAGAGGCTAAAGACAAAAGTCTTCCATCAGTGCGTCCTGCCTGTTATGACTTACGGAGCCGAAACGTGGACACTCAAGGTACGGCTGGTCCACAAATTCAAGGTCGCTCAGAGAGCTATGGAACGAGCTATGCTTGGAATCTCTCTGAGGGATAAAATCCGGAACGAGGTGATCCGGCAGAGAACCAAAGTTGTCGACATAGCTCACAGAATAAGCAAGCTAATGTGGCAATGGGCCGACCATATTAGCAGTAGAACCGATGACCGTTGGGGTAGACGTGTTCTTGAGTGGAGACCAAGAATCGGCAAACGGCCTCAGGCTAGGTGGAGCGACGATCTTCGCAGGGTGGCTGGTAGCAACTGGATGAGAGTTGCCGAGAATCGAGCTGAATGGCGTGCAATTGGAGAGGCCTATGTCCAGCAGTGGACTGCTGTAGGCTGATGATGATGATGATGATGTAAAAAGTGAAATTAACGTTATTAATTAATTTAAAAAAAAATGGAAACAAGATGACCTATCAAAATAGACAAATCAGAGAGAAATCTCCAAACAATCTCATGTGGTCTTTATTGTTAAATTTAAGAAGATTCCTCCGACTGCATGAGATTGTTTGAGACTAAATATGTCATCTTGTTTCCATCTTTTCTAAAGTTCACTTTTTACTTAGTCGGGTTTTTTGTTTTTTTTAACTCACTTTTTTAATTTTTAGTTAGAATTATTTTTCTCTCACTGTATTAAGTAACGCTTTAGGTAAAGGTCGTGAATACAATACCCATTTATAATTGGGTGATAAGGGCCTCTTACTCACTGGCTCCAAAAGTTCGGGATTGTTTTATTTTTTATCATTTCTCATTCCAAATTACATTTAAATATATCATTGGTATATATTTTTGTAATCACGTTTTAAAACCCTTAATTTTGATACCCCACTCGATAGGTTTGGGATTTTTTTTTTGAAAACACATATTGACGCCAAAAATCAGCTATTTTTTTAATTTTAATATACCCATTGACACTCGCGGAATAAAGACGAATCAAACGACATATCATTCATCAAAATCGGTTCAGCCCTTTAGTAGTTACGATCCCTCGTGCGGACATAGGGACGGACAACATACATACAACATACAGGTCAAACACATAACCCTCCTTTTTTGACTTCGCCGCAGTCGGGTAAAAAAAAACATTTTCTGATTTCAAAAAGGTCTCAAAACAGAGATAGCTTCCTACACTAAAGATTTAAAAGCTATTGTTGGAATGTAAGCAATCCAACAATATTTCGGTATAGGTACATACCTACTAGCAGATACGAAAATCATTTCAGTTGAATAGGATTTCATTTATTTAAAATACGCGGCGTCTCTTGTACGCTATCGTTTCCCATCTCTATGGCCATTTGCGAACAAGTACGTGGTTCACGTGCCTACTTAAATTCCCGATATGTATCGTACTGTTGTATTTTTAATGGGAATTACATGGGTGGTGCACGGAGGCGCAATGCGAACTTATTAAAGTTAAATTCACCGCGTTCCCAGCACTTACATCGACCTTTATAGCTCCTGCAAATTGGCCTTAGGAACCTTTTACATACCATTCGAGAAAATAAAGCGCGATAAAATATAAAACAAGAGCAATTTTAAGTAAATCATTAATTAAAAAATATGATAGCAATTTTGTCGCGCTCCCTTCGTTGATGCAAGCTCTACTTACTGTTGGTGTTGGCATTTTATTTAAATTATTCAAAGGAATAGAAAATATGTTTTCTTGGAGCGATATTCCTTTCGAGGTAATCAGAGAGGGTGGGGCGTTGTTTGACTCTCTTTATAAAGTTGCTTTGTAGTCAGAGGCAGTCTAAAAAAATGGCCAGCTTCAAAGCATTGTTTTGTAGGAACGTAATTAAATCCAGTGTAATGAAAATGCCCTTTCCGCATAAAATGGAGTGTTTGGTTGGGTAGACGAAAGGACGCGCCGTGCAGTGAGCGGATTTAATAAATTCAACACTCATAGTGCTGAATAATTTTCGTCTAAATTCTAAAAAGGTTGTCGACATGAAATAAAAAATCTAACTTCGTCCTGCAATGTTATCAAAGACCACTTTTTCTCAAAGAGTTTAATTATCTGCAGTGACCACTTCACATAAATTGCAATTTTGTGGAGAGTTTTAAATTATATTCTATTTTATTTGATGTTTACTAAAATTATGTTATTATAGGTACCTACTTGTGTAACATCAACTACTTGCTTTGAGTCTACTCTTGTCAATCCCTAAAAATACCTAAATAGACAGAGTGTAAGGGACAGCCCTCCGCAGACTGATGGGGTGAATTCAATATATCATACTAAGATGACCGGTACGTGAAATTATTTCAGGAACGTTATGGGAATCCTATAAACTTGATTTGTTTTATTACCTCACACGCAATGTATAGTGCCATCGGCTACCGTGGCCAAACGCGCGTAGTGAACGGCAGCGCAGCGATTTCAACATCCATTGCTGATTTTTTGATTTGCTGATTTTTTTGCTGTTTTATTTACTTAAATGGAGTGTTACGTACAGATAATGCAATTTTACATTGAAATAAAGGTATAGTAACTGAATGTACGATAGAAAAAATGAAATTTTTCCTGAGAATATTTCCGATAGAATATGATTCAAAATAAGGAGCTGAATGCACCTTGTTAGTTTGCGGAGGGCTATCCCTTACACCCTGTATAAGGTCAAATTTTAGTAAGCACAAATATTTTAAGGGGTTTATCTACTCATAAAACTGAACAACTTTTCTCAATAACAGCCGCACAGGTCGATCGAAGGTTAAGCTACGCTTGCCACAGTCGATTCGTAGATGGGTGAGCATGGGTGACCACATATCGAGACCCCTCCGTGGCTTGGAAAGCACGTTAAGCCTTTAGTCCCGGCTGTCAATCGTAGAACTTTGATGATAATTGAGTAGAAGTCTATTAATTAAATAAGACGGAGCTTTTTATCTATACATCTATACAAATAAATAAAATTGAAGTGTCTGTTTGTAATGTCAAAATAACAACTTTTTACTAAATGCATATGAAAGTATATACGGTACTTATAACAAAAAAGCAATTTTATAAATGTTTGTCTGTCTGTCTGTTTGTCCCGGCTAATCTCCGAAACGGCTGGACCGATTTTAACGGAACTTTCGCTGGTAGATAGCTGATGTTATGGCGGGTAACTTAGGTTACTTTTATTTTAGAAAAATCATTAGGGTTCCGCGCAAAGAATTATGAAATTATGAACAAAAAGTCGGATTTGAAAAATTCATTTTGCATTTTTGGTAGCCCAATTCTCGACTATTGTTATTGGTTATTTAATATCACGCTATGACCCTTAGGAGCCGAGCAAAACGAAAAAAGTCAGAAAGAACACTAAGCTAAAACGAAGTAATCGCGCGGGCTGGCGATGCAACGCGACGGGTCGGGGGACGAGGGAGTTTTATTAAAATGTGGCTGATATTTTAGTATATTGTGTATCTTACGACTTCCACGCGAACGAAGTCGTGGGGGACAGCTAGTTGCAAATAATTGTCTATAAAATTATGCAATGTCAAGCAGTCAAGCCCAAAAGTCTAACAACTAGTCGTACCGAGGAGTATCGTGTTACCCAGTAACTGGGTTGTCGAGTTCAGATAAGCAGTCGCTCCATATAAAATACTGGTATTCAGCTGTACCCGGTTAGACTGAAAGCCGACCCCAACATAGTTGGGAAGAGGCTAGGCAGATTGATTGATGTTTTATGTAGGTACGGAAGTACAAATATTATACCTAGTTTTAGCACAAAGCTACCACAAGAACAGTTCGAAACAAAGCAGTGTTTTAAAAAATTCATGTTATAAATGTAGTTACCGCAAAAGAAACAAACGATTTCACAGCAAAGTGAACTTAATCATAGGTGCAATTTAGCACTTTGCAGTCAGTACCTACAATTTGCCACAAAGAAAATGTGCATTAAAATAATAACACCGTGGTTAGACGAATGCAATATCACAAAGAGGAATAGTTCTGAATCTAAAACGAAAGTTAGCGTAATAATTTCAGCGGTAGTGATGGGAGTGTTTCATTTAGGCGCCGCAGATTCGGATACGAACAATTTGCATCGTAATTAGCGGATAGAAAAGTGGATATAACTTAATGTGAAAGGGATTCGTCAATTAAATAACTTTTGAGACTAAAGGTAAATTACGGTTGTAACGCTATTGAAAGTTTGGAGTTTCTATTATTATTTTACCTTCCGGAATGACGAACATAATTTATTTTAAATATGTAGTTACTATGTATTAGTCCACATACATACATAAACTCACGCCTTATTCCCGTGGGGGTAGGCAGAAAGTACAGAACGCCACCTGCTACGATACTTACATACCTACTCCTTTTGCCTCGTTTACATTCATACATCTGGTCACACACGCACACCGATTGCAGTTGCGGTATATATTAGTACTGTAACTGTAATTACTAACGAAATTAACATTTCAGCAATACAATTTCAGTAAGGCTCCAAAAGTAATTTCAATATCTGAAATAGTGCCGAACTAAAGTACGGAACTGCCTTAGTTTAATTGTATATCCGAGGCTGAAGGGCACCAATATCATTGCATTCGTCGAAATCACGAGTTAAAAAAAAGTTTATTTGATAACCTTAAACGTACAACAAAATTTGAGATTGGAGCCTCCTTTTAAGCAAGAAATGCATGTATTAGGAGACTCCGCTCTTTCAAAAACAAGAAGTGTAAACTATACAATACGAGTACATAATCAAAAACAAGGTGATTTGAGTGAATGAGGGTGGGTGTGTGTGTGTGCGAGGGGGTTAGTGTATCTGTTGTAGAAGTGATTCAGTCTCACTATACATATGAATATACTACACACTATATATATATATATATATATATATATATATATATGACTATATATATGAATGTACATAAAGTTTAAATTGTTAAAGGTTATTTAAAGACAACTTACGTCGGTTCTATGTAACAGCAAAGTTAACGATATGAGATTATACTGGAATGTACCTACGAGCTTCCTTACGAGTTCGCATCAGTTGTTATTACTCTCTATGGAATGTCAGTTCGACTTGAAAGCATGATTATGTGTTTGCTGTAGTGTTTTGCCTTGAATACAGATTCATATTAATATTACTGACAGTTAAATTATAACCTGAAAGGAGCACCAATTTCAAGATCCTAATACTAGCACAGCTGTACTAATTTACATTTCAGCTTGCGGTCACAATTTTTGCCGGAGAATTAACATTGCAAGGTGACCGACCAGAACCATGCAACAAGCAACATAAATTATGCTCCCGTCAAATCGTGTCGGGTAGCGGTAACCATCCCCGAACGGATGTCGTAAAGTAAACACGGATCGGTAAAAAATACCCCATTGTACCTGCACGTCACATGCCCTCCATATCAGAACAAGAATAACAAAGAAACAATGTCAGCTATTAATATTTTATTATAACAATCAGGCGATACACCGAGTGATTGGTGGAGTTTCCAACTTCGGCAAACTTCGACAAGTTTCGCCGACTTCGGCTCAACGTGTTCGAGACACCTGGGAACTTTGCTGTCACACAATACATGCAACATCGGCAAATAGGTTCTTCAAGCTGAGCATGAAGAGCTCTGAAAGAGGTAAGTATCCAATTAACAAATATAATCTAATAAACTCCTCTCGAGTTAAGTGCACAGGAAAATCCGAGAATAAAACTTTTCTGAGAACTAAGTTTGTTGAGTTATTCAGAGCTTGAGAGTTTATCAGTTGTAGAGCGAAACTTATTATTCCGTCCAAGTTAAAGTCAACTGAAACAAATGAGACACTTACGCATATTAATCTAAGAAACTTTCTTCAAGTCTCAACACTTATGATGCAGTAGGTACTGCAGTCTTGAATTTTTTATCCTAAGCGTTGTTGGCTTTGCATCAAACTTATAAAATCTATACTATTCCTTACTTCTCAGAATCTTATACCTACGAGTAATTGCATCAAGTTCCGACATATCATACCTAGATATATTCCTGCTACAATACATATAACATTGTGGAACTAATTACTACAGGCAGTAGGGTCACATTTAATATTACAGTGTCGTAATATGTCGCTTGAGGTATTTTACTGCCATTTGTCATGCTGCTAACGTAGTTGAAACGCTGCTTAACCTGCAAAAGAAAAAAGAAAAAAAAAAACTTTGCTTAATAAACCAAGGAATAAAATTATTTAAATTCAACAAACGAGTCTCCGTTGGTATTCTTGGGCGATATTTTTTACTATTTTATACTCTCAGAGTTGAGTTTTATATTTTAAACTTTTTGTAAAGGTGCTGGTAGTCCTAAGATGGCTGCAAACTTTTTCACTGCCTCCGCAACGGAAGAAAAATGAAAACGTTTTGTTGTAGACAAAGAGTTTGCGGTATTGTTCAACTGCCATAGATGTAGTCAGAGAGAACATTATTCATGCGTAAAATAATACTTACCAAGTTATGAATTTAATTTTAACAAAGTTTTATGTTTGATGTTACGACTGGGTGATTAAGTATAACATTTTTGCTCGCTTTGTTGAAGCAAGCTATAGGTGTTCAAAAGTGTAACGTCTGGGACTAATCCTTAGTAAAGCACAAACATGAACATAACCTATCTGCTATTACAATTTATACAAAGTTGAAAACAAAATGTGTCAACAGGTGGCCATGTTTCTATGGACAAATACATAAAAGTCGACAATGTCTTGTTCTTTTTCTCGTGGTTATAAACTAAAGTAATTAAATAGAAGCGTCACATCATCCAATATTCTTACAACAGATTGCCATAATTGTCGAGGTAATGTGCGCACACTTTGTGCCTAAGTGTGCTGCAGTAATTAATCGAGTAGAAGACTATTAGAACTAAATAAGATGGAGCTTTTTATTACAAATAAGTGTCTATGAAATTATACAATGTCAAGCAGTCAAGCTCTTTGTGAGGTCTTCTTTAGTGATATATTTATGAAAGAGAATTAGGCTACAAGGGTAAATAAAATACATGATGTCATAGATGAGAGAGATGACATAACATAAATATAACTTTGGGGCTCGTAATAACAACCGCACGGGTCGATCGATCAGGTGAAGCTACGCTTGCCGCGGTCGGTCCATGGATGAGTGACTATCTTTACATACCGACACCCCTCTGTGCGTCAGAAAGCACGTTAAGCCGTCGGTCCTGGCTGTCATTCTTTGATCTTTGACAGTCGTTATGGGTCGTCAGAAGCCTAAAAGTCTGACAGCCAGTCTTACCAAAGGGTTATCGTATCTAACCCAGTAACGGGGTTGTGGAGGTCAGATAGGCAGTGGCTCCATGTAAAATACTGGTATTCAGCTGCATCCGGTTAGACTGCAAGCCGACCCCAGGAAAAGGCAGGCAGATGATGATGAACTTTGTGGTTTGGTTTTAAGAGACGACTGGAGCCCAAAATGTAAACATCATGCAAGCTATTATTTTTTAATGAGTTACAAATGGTTGTAACGCATCAATTCATTTTTCCGCACACTACATAACAAATAGGTACCTACAAATATGTTCCTAACGTCAACCAATAAATCAAAAGGATAAGGTACTAGGTACGTTTGCAACCACACAGTGTTGATAAATAAATGATTTATTTACGACACGTATCACGTATGAAATCCGTCCGAAAACCCTATTAGGATCCTATGAGACATATTTGTTCGTTCGAACGTTTTCGGACGTCAATAAAATTTCACTTTCTTTGATCCTGGCCGACCGGCGGCCATTTAAATCTGGGCTATCGTTTTCCCATCTCTAGCCTCTCTCTGTCGGAAGATTATATATGTATACGTTGGTAAACAATGACGCACTCTAGTGATTAGTTATCGATTATTATCAATAACGTGAGTAACTAAACAAAAATATTATGTCAACTTTACATGGGTTATCTTTCGAATTAATGTCCTAGATACATTAATCAGGTTATCTGTATGTATCCACTTTAGTGGAGGTAGCAATAATTTCGTTTACATAATTATGTAGGTAAATTCTAAAAGTGAGATGAGACCATGCCAATTAATACAAGCCCCAATTCATGGGAAAAATGAAAACTTCCTTCTGTTTAGTTGCCTAGAGTAACCACGCAAAAGTTTGGTGTAAAAATTAACAAACAGCGCATATAAATTGTGTAGACCGTGTGAAATCGGTCTCCACGCGAGTGTTGAGCTTAACGAGACACTCGGGAAGTTCGCGACGAACGGCCGCGCATCACACCGACGCGTAACGGGACCAGCGACACTGCTGGGACGCGTGTCACGATTAGTACGTGCACTGAATTACGTAATTGAAATTGTGATGTTCTAGAACTGAGAACGATCGGTTTCCTTACAAACCTGCAAGGAACTAAACAATGTTGTTAAGTTGGGTATGAAAACGTTTATTTCTGAAAACTGTTCCCTTAAACTCTTTACACGTAGGTATCAAGACCCTGTTGCTCTATTTCTAACGAGTTCAAAATAGTTGTCTAATATCCCATAACACTCAAAGATCTTATTTTCTAAACATTAATTGGTTGGGTACCAACCTAGATATTTTAGTAGAAAGTTAGAAAATATATGTGCACACAAAACGAAGTACAGAGACAAGCTTTCCAACAGTTTCCATCTCATCACGAAAGACCAAGAATTCTAAGAGAAATCTATTTACTTAGAACTTGTAACGTATGAGCGGTTACTTTATAAGGGAATTAAGTTCCGTCCATCTAGGATGGGTATGGTATAATCTTGGCAGTATACCTAGCACCAGTGGGCAATTAATGAACAAAGTTAGCTGTGTTCCAATGCGGTATAGTGATTTATGCAAAGAGTTTAGCCGCGCCACCACACTCCGCTTGCATTCGCTTTCTCACTACATTTACAACTGAACTAGTTTTGCTATCTTGTGGATTTAATTCGTTAATACTATATGAATGAAGTAGTATATTTGATTATAACAATTTTAAGTTTTATACAATTAATCAAAGGAGTAATTTTTTTCTTCAGCTAAATTAAATACCTAATGTTTTCTGTTATGAAAACTTCTGGCTTTTTATTATTTTTCTAACTCTCCATCTATTATTTCATCAAATCACAGGTACAATCTACTTATTTTGTTTTCTGTATTATAATATATACAAAATAATTCTACCAATCTCGCGAGTAGTTCATTTAACTTAGAAATTCTAACTTTCATTTGCGTAACAAAGTTTGTATTATCATAATAACATTATGTATATCTCTATCCTAGAGAATATTTGTTTATTCATGCTGTTAGGTTTATAAAATTTCCATTTGGTTTACGAAAAAAATAAAAGATTCCGACGAACTGCGAACCTCCTCCTTTTTTGAAGTCGTTTAAAAATACATCATTAGCATTAGACAAGGCTATTACCTACTTAGCAAAGGTATTTCTATATCATTACCTACCTACCTACTTACTTTTTCGTGATAATTATCAACTAAAAAAAAAGTATTACCTTCCACCGTAATACTTTTTTCATCTCACTATTCTATTTCACAACGGCATTTTAATTATAAAAGTGCTTTTAAGACGAAGTGGCTGCCGGCATAACGTCTGCAAAAATATTAAAATTGAGCCTAGAATTCTTGAAAAGTAGGTCGAGCTATAAGTTTGAGTTAGAGATGAAATTTACAAGCTTTAAAAGTTTTTGAATCTTTTATGACGCCTCCATATAAACGCCACACTTCACCGCCCATTGGTCTGTACGTTTACAAATAGCCAATCAAAGTATGTAGGTAGATAGTAAATATTTCGATACAGGGAAGCGTTACTATTGGTTCAAATTTACACCGTGATGATATGGAGATATTTATGTCTATTATGAGTAGAAACAATCAGTAAGTAAAATGAAATGTCATATTATATAATTCAAAGTCAAGATAGTATTACTTTGTCTAATGTAAAAGAGATGGGTGTACAATTTCCGTTCAATGAACATTCATTCATTTTAAGGTCAGTTTACAAAATCAGGGCACAGACATTGCAATTTTATTTTATGTTTCGTTGATTGAACTGCAATGTTCCCAACTCAAAAAACACTAATGTCAGAAAAATGTCAAGAAAAGGAGGAGCATTGGTTTGAACTGGATACCAGCAGGCCAATTCCCGTAATTAAAAACATTCAAAACATAGTCACAATCTCATCTCAGCGACAATCAAATGTCAAAAATGGAGGTAAACGCTATACAATTTTTGACAGATTGTGACTGAGATTTGAATGCGAATGTTCTTAAAATCACCGGAATTGCCCGTCTGACTTCAATTTAAATTCTCGAACATAAAAATAAGTCTTGTCTACCGCGACTGTATTGAAATTAGTGTGCAACAACTAAAAAGCCACAATATGTGAGGAGAGGAGGGCAATCTTGTTTTGATCGTAAAGCCACGCTGCGCCGACCCCAAATAAATTGAAAGAAGGGCTGAAGGTTGATGATGGATACTTCGCGCATTCACGTTTTAATCAAACACAGAACAACTCGCACAACTTCAGAGCATGTCCCTCTACGAAGACCCTCTTACTCGTCTATAATAATAGGCAGGGTGCTTACAATTCCCTTGTTCACGAGCTAAACTTAATTTTGGCTATCCTGTCCTCTCAAATAAAACAAGAAAGAGACGGACATGAATATGCCAATTAAAGTTGAACTAAAACTTCCATACCAATACAGTTGATAGTTACCTACGCTGAAACCAACGGACTAATAAAAAGTAAGTTCAAAAACTAAAACCCGACCACTGCAAAATTGTTATGTACAAAGTTCGTATGCCATTTTGCCCTAAAGCTTATGATCGCTTACTACTTACCCTAACAAAACACGCTACACGCACGTAGGTGGCATACGACCACGGCTATCCTCTGAAAATCACTGTGCTAATTAAGCGCTTTCATTAGATACCCAACACGGCATCATTAAAATGATTTTTTTTAGTTCATGACTGTATGTCTTCTAGAGGACGCCATATTCAATTTAATGTGACGTCACATAGCCTATAGCCAGCGGATTATTGGATTATTGTGTGTACATAAATGGTAAATACCTCATTTGTCAAATGATGATCATGATAAGTGGTTTAGAAGTTATGAGGAAACAGATGAACATACAACGGCGAAATCCATGGCATAAACTAATTAAAAATCTCTATCTTAGTTCAGAGGGGTAATTCCCGTAATTTTAAGACCGTTCACAGTCTGACCTCAGTCCCAATATGTTAAAAATACCTATAATTACCCTACATTTTTGACAAGTTTGTGACATTTGATTGTCACTGCGATGAGATTGCGACTAGACTTTGAACGTTTTTAGTTACGGGAATTAGGCTTCAGATCTGTCATCGTCTTTTGCTCGAGCTGTCTGTCAGTAAGAGATTTCAATTCTCTCATTTTAGTTTAGGTATCACAGTTAGTGAACAAGGGAATTGGTGCCATAGTCTTTAGAATACTCACGTCTGTACTGCAATACTATGGTCAAAATAAGTTTAAGTTTAAACATAAACCTATAAATAACTACGTTATTAAGCCTAATTAATTTCAGAAGCTTAAGTGCTTAACTTAAGCAAGTACACGCGCTTCAACTTGGCCACTTTAATAAATAAAACAACCTTTTTCAGTTAATTAACCTCTTTCTAGACATTTGCACGGCATGTTTCGTTACATTGCGTTATGAAATTAATTAAAAAACTTGTTTGACATTGTTGATTAAATACAATGCATAAAACTGCAAGTCAGGATTAGGTACTTAAATTAATTAATTTTCGGTTGCCCACCGAAAATGAAATATTAACTAACTACGTACAGATTAAACTTTGTGGTTTTTTGCGCGAAAGCCTTTTTTGTAGGCTCATCACACAGTGAATGTTATATTTAACTATTTTAAATGTCATGTTCAGACTTCATAATAAACAAAATACCGCGTACACCTATTTTGAATATTGCAACATAACTCTGCATGTCAAAACTTTTTGGTTCTTTATTGTCAACCTTTTTTTCCGTTTGTCATTGATTCTTGTCGATATTTTTTTACCTTTTTATTTAGTGATTCGAATTTTTTTTTTCTGACAGATGGGTCCTCATTTTTTTCAGTATGCAATGGTGCGTTAGTTGCAAAATGTTGATCTGTTGATACTGACCCAGTTAGTTGAAAATTTACGAATAATTTGTGGAATCGTATTTAATACGATTTTCAGTGTTATATAAAAATAGCAAGTTGCTATCCTTGTCGTCCTATCTTTTACTTTCGGTATGTATTCCTGTTATGTTGTTGCCGTTGTAAGATTATGGTTTTTTTACCTTCTGTGCTAATATCCGCTATTTATTGTTATAGGAATGTTTCTTTCAAGTTCGAATCCCATATTTCCATGGTTTGAGTCGGGAAGTTTCATCTTAATTTTCCTGGATTAATCAGTTTAGAACAGGCCGTCTTTCGGCCTCCAGGTTCTGGCCCAAATAAACGCTTGACATCGTTGGTCAACGCCGAGTAATTGGCCGCATCCAGCCGCGAAGGCCACACAACCACGTGGACCACTCTGCCAGCGCCTCGTGCTGTCTACGACACCTCGCCGGACGTAATTACAGACCACCACCTTTTAAAGCAGTATTATAGTAATCTTACTTCAGTGTGGGAAAGAGATGGAGCGGACGGGACAACGATTTTTTTATGATATTTTTTATATACTAGTTAAGTAACGTAATTAGTTTAACTCTCTGCAAATTTTTAATTCGTTCACAATTTTATTTAAAATTTTCAAGCCTGTAAAATGCGAGATACCTTGGTTCTCTGATCTCTTTTCCCTTTACGGTTTATCTTGAGAGCGTTACCTAATAGCGATTGCAATCGACCTGTTAGGACGTCTTTTTTTCTTTCGATATTGGCGTTCTTTACCCTATTGGACCAAAGTTCTCTGCTATTTATTTTCTTTTTTTACATAAATCAACCCGCAACTTTTTTATACTTAAAATATTATTTTTTTTACTTTTGATATTAAATAGCAATGTTTTCCTATTTTTTTTTAAAAAGAACAAAATTAAACGTGAGGTTGGTGAAAATGGTTTCCTTCTTTTTCTTTTCGCTACAATATACAGGATAGTTTAGTAGTTTTGTTACTCAATAATAAATTTACTATGGCCAACTCAGTGAAATGCTATAGGCTGATTTGATTGGTCGAATTTATATGTACGATAATGCTGTCGGCAACGTATATTTTATCAATATTAATCGATGAATTAGACCTAAACCGGTGAAGGAAAACATCGTGAGGAAACCGGCATGTCCTAGAACCAAAAATTCGAAGACATGTGTCATCTACCAACCCGCACTGGGCCCTCGTGGTGGACTACGGCCTACTCTCTCTCACAGAGAGGAGGCCTGTGTCCCAGCAGTGGGAACATTATAGGCTGATTATGCTAAGACCTAAAATCGTGTCAAAGTAATGTGAATGTCTAAAGAAATAATCAATTTGTCAATAAAATGCAAAAGGTGATGTGGTCGTATCGAGTGGGCATTAAGCCTAACTAAATCCGAAAATGTATCGACTAAACGATAATCCATTGATGCGACAAAAAAAAAACGAGACGGGAATGAAAACTTATGAACTATTTGTAACATTTAGTTGACGTTTTCTTATCGTTTCTGCACAGGAACAAAAATATGCACTAATTAGTAATCATTGTCAATTAAATATTACACAATATTACACAATAGTCACATGAATAAAAATGTATTCATGTGACGTTAGTACATAAGTTCATGCAGCACACTTAGAGATGCATTAAGATTACCAGAAAAACTTTGAAATTCAGATAAGTAGTCAAAACTAAGAAAAATATACTCCTGCAAATTCAAATCTGCAATAATAAATTGGATGTTTATGATTTCAAGCCACTCTGTTCGGCTTATGGCCGATTCCTATACACGGACCGTTATTGGTAAAAATTAAGACTCTTGTATCTTTACCAACAATGAAGCAAATACTTCATAGCTTTGCATAGTAGACCCTCCCTTAAGGAAGTAGCTGTTACAGGTAAAATTAGCTTACGAATCTATTTATATGCCCAGTTTGGCAATAAAAAGCTACTATTGGTAAGCAAAACGATTCGTTATTGTTTATAGGAACCGAGCATTCGTTGGTGAAGGGCGAGAGGTACTCGCTGTAGGCGCCCGTCGCCGGTCGCCGGTTCCCTCGCGGACAGATTTTCATAATAAAACCATCTCGCTAAATGAATCCGCAGCAAATGTCGCCATTTCGCGCTCTCCCATAGCTCCTGCCAATTTGTTTTATACATTTTTTTCTTATTCTTCGCGGACAAATCATTGATTTTGGTCTGCGTATAGATAAGGTAAGATTACGCTGGATTCGCTCTAGTATTGTTCGTGTTTGTAATTGGTTTCCATAAACACGTGTTGCTTTTATAATATCTTCGTAGCAGAAGCATCTTGTATTCTTCTTCTTTTATATAAAAAATATAAAAATCTAAAGACAAAAAAAAGTCATGACTGACTGACTGACTTATTGACTCATAAATGCCCACCCCAAACCCTTGGACCTACAAAGCTGAAATTTTGCACAGAGGTTCCCTCTATAATGCAGACAAGGAACAAGGAAGGAATTTTCAAAATTCGACCTCTAAGCGAGTAAAATAGGGGATGAAAATTTGTATGGAAAATCGTCATTTTTGTAGTTCAAACCATGAAAACGGGTATTTAGATTTCAGATTAAAAATTAATAAGCACGTGTTTTAGCGTTTTTGGTAAATCATCCCCTAAGGGGGGAAAATAGGGATGAATTTTTCTAAAGAAAAAATAACTCATAAGTCATAAACTCACGCCTTCTTCCCATGGGGGTAGGCAGAAACTACAGAACGCCACCTGCTACGATCCTTACATACTCCTTTTGTCTCGTTTACATTCATACATCTGGTCATACACGCAGAAAGAAAAAATATGTATTACTTAAGACTTTTATTTAAAAATTACAAATTACGTGTTTTGGCATTTTTGGAAAATCATCCCCTTGTGGTTAAAAGTCCTTACTAACTCATCATAGCTCAGCCCGATTTTCGCCATCACCAAAGACACTCAGTAATTCAGAGAATAATAACTTTACTAACTCCTAAGTTCCGTACCTGTAATTACTTACGTAACTATTTTTTTCGACATTCCCACGGGATATTAAAGAGGATTTATATTTTCGCTTTAAAGTTGCGTTATTTAGTCCATTACTATTCTTAGGTTTTAGGTTTTTCTATCCTCCAGCAATCATATATCAATCCGCGCGCCGCTCCTTGGATACTATGTATATAAGCAGTGCGAGAAGACATTGTTTACCTGTGTGGCGGCATCGCCACAATGGTGGAACGCGTCACACTGACGTCACGCAAAATCCTGCATCGCGCAAACAGAGTTTACCGCGCGACTAGCATATATACAACATCCCGACATCAACCGTCGGGCAGTAGCCCACCAGACACAACACCCGTCTGGTCGGAGGATCCTCCCTTTTCATAGAGGATGAGTGAACTTTACACCCTGTTCCTCATGCCTCTATACTGGTGACCCCGAACATGAACGTCAGCGCAGCCTTCGTGCACCTACTACAGCGTGACGTCATCAGCATCACTTCCTCGAGCTTTCGAGCAGCGAGTCACACAGCCAGCCAGCACCCACGGCTTCAACGGGTATCCTGACCACAAGCATGCAGCGACCGCGCATACCTGGTCATCACCCTCAGCCTCATCAGCAACCTTGGCACAGCACACTGCACTCTCGGCCGGTCAAACAAGCAGAGCCCTTCAAACCTCTCCTGGTCGACGCCAGCAGTCAGCCTCAACCCGGCGCTGTACCACATCCAACGCACTGGAGCATAACGCAGCGCCACCCCGACTCACTGGGGGCATCTCCGCAGACAGTTCCGACTCACCGCGAACTATGCGGCACCCGGTTCCGACTCATTGGAACCTCAACTGGCCCTGGCAAGCATCGCAAGATACACGACTCAGCCCACTATCGACCTCCGGTCTCCGGAGGGGAGTGATGTGGCGGCATCGCCACAATGGTGGAACGCGTCACACTGACGTCACGCAAAATCCTGCATCGCGCAAACAGAGTTTACCGCGCGACTAGCATATATACAACATCCCGACATCAACCGTCGGGCAGTAGCCCACCAGACACAACACCCGTCTGGTCGGAGGATCCTCCCTTTTCATAGAGGATGAGTGAACTTTACACCCTGTTCCTCATGCCTCTATACCTGGATTAACACACAAGGTACTTTTAATCGCGGTAGTACGTTCCCGTGGGATATTTTCCGACATCCACGTCGGTAAAGTGGCGGGTAAAAGTTAGTAGTAGACAATATCTTAACATTTATAAAAAAATCCCTTCAAAACAACCCCAAAGCATAAAAAAAATAACAAAATATCTCCACTTAAGCCAAAACAAGGGCTCAAGAAAAATATTCCCCGAAAACGTTATTCTGTTTCAAACATATCGACTTAAAAGTAGATACAGGATATCCTTGTTTGAGCCAAGTTACCTGTCAGATGGAGGATAAAAGAAAGTGTTGGGTATCGGGGTCGCGGTGAAGCGTCCTCGAGCGAGCCGGCCGCGGGTACAAAGAAGATTTCTCTAACTTATGACAGCTTTATGTAATGTCGAAATATTGTCTGTGTGTTGTTATTAAAAGCAGGTTTTGGTTAATCCAAAGAATAAAGTAAGTAAAAGTTTTAAAAGGTTTTCAAATAAATTAGCTTCTGATACATAAGCCCTCTCTCATCAAAAGAACGAATGTGTTTGTTTTTGCAAATTCTAACAATTATAATATTTTTGTAACCTTACCTAAAGTTAATGTTAATTTATAAACATCGATTGTCATAGGTCATTGCACTCATAACTGTGAATGGACTCCAAAACCCAAAAACTCCTTTACAACCCAAAACAAGAAGAAATGGGAATGTTTTCCATAAAACGTTCCCAAGGCTATTTTTTACACAATTCAAATTTAAGAAATCATATAAAGCGTTATCCGTTCCTTTTCCATTAAACGAGATACAAGTACGAGAAAATCGTATATCATACATTTATAGCAATCATATTTTTTTACATTTATTTCAACTCGTAAATAATGAAAAATCCCCGTTAATACCCTGAATACTCCCTGAATATACCTTGAATACTTGCCCCAAGCTGAAAATATTGCAATAGACATGAACGTAAATGTTATATCAAAAATTTCAAAGTATAATTAATACTTTAATTAAAACCCATCTGGGCAAAGTTAATTAAATCACAGATGAATTATGGTCGCAGTGTGGAATATTTACAAATTTTAACGATGGCCGTTTTTGCGTTTTGTGCAAAGGTTTGAAATAGTAGTTGAACGTTTTGCATGAATATTTTAGCTAACGTCCTTTTGTTTGCCGAGTTCATTATGAAAAAATTACTTGCTTATATTTTAGAAACCAAAACAGGTAACTATATTTATGGTGCCCTGTCATTCGCAAACCCTGCCTGGGTTTGATTCCTTGTTGGGCAGAATGTGGTTGGGATTTTATTGAAGAAATTCTGCGAACGTGCTGAAAAGTATTGTCCCCGATAAATGATATCAAGGGTCACTCCTATAAAAGTGGTATTTAGATTACAACTAACAGCACACTCGTCTCTCTTCTATAAATACATGGGAGAGAGTACAGCATCATAATCATAGTACTATATTTACTCAACCACCATAGGTATATAACCCAAAGCAAAACTCAAACTCAAAGCATTTATTTCAATTAAACCATTTACAGGCACTTTTGAACTGTCAAAGTGTCGGTCAGTTAGTCAGAAAGTTGAAGCTAGTTGCCCATTCCAAAACGTAGATCTATATGGAGAAGGACAGGCAAGAAACCCCAAGGACACTCTTTTAAATCAAGGTATTACAAAATCCCGGGTACATTATTCTTGTTGTTGTTGTTGTTAAAGAATTAGGTGAGACTAATGTGAAAAAATTAAAATAAAGAAACAATTCAAAATCTAAGTTTAAAAATAAGCATATTGGTGCCCAAGATACAGTCTTGCCTAGTTTGGGGCCGATGAAAAATCTTTGTTATCTTTTTAGCAATAAAGTTTTTATTATTTTTTTATTTTTTAAGCCCTCCGACGACTCACGACAGCGCCAGTTCACAAACATGACGTGTCGATCAGCACCATCCAGCTCAACCATTTTGTAGGGAGCCGAATGATCCAACACACGCGCCACCATCAGGTGAGACATTTGAGTATTACAAACGTGGTTTAAGTTTTGAATGAAATGTTCAAATTCAGCAGAATATATTTATGCGAATTAAAGCAACGAGTGCTACCGTCTCTGGCATACATAAAACCGTAGTAGCAACTATCTCATAAACAGATATGATCTTCCTTTATCAGCATCTTTGTAAAATACAGATATGTACCTACGTTAAAGTGTGAGTCCTGAATCAGGAACCCCTTTTGCTCTCGAGTGTCTTAATCGTAAATGCAAACATGACCTTTTTGCCAAAAGTATGGGCAGCACCAGTATTATGTATGTAATCAATCTGATGTTTTTAGGGTTCCCTACCTCAAAAGGAAAAGAAATGGAATCCTTATAGGATCACTCGTGTGTCTCTCTGTCTGTCCGTCTGTCACAGCCAATTTGCTCTGAACCTAATGGACCGATTAAGTTGAAATTTGGTACACATTAATTTCTGTGTCCCAAACAAAGACGTCTAACATAAATAAATGAATTTTGAATATGGATGTCACTTTTGACAAATAATATTTACGTAATTTAATATATGATCTAACAAACTTAAAATAATAATATGTACATTATATAAAAAAGTGTAAATAGAATCATAGGGCATCGCTGTCAACAGGAAAAGTGCCCAAAAGGCTGCCAGCATTGCCACATTGTATGGCGATGCTAATTCTTTGGCCAAAGAATAGGATAGCCCTTTGGTCACGTGAAGAGTCCACCAACCGCTAGGCGATGTCTCGAAAAACCAAGTGGGCACTCGGACCTGATGGCCCTAGTGTTTCAACCCCAAACGTCTCGAACACATAACTCCCAAAAAGATGGAATATTTTCGCCGTTCGAGGGTCAACCAATTAAATTTTTCCCGGTCAACTTTTCAATGCTGTGGACAGAGGACAGGAACGCCGGTAAGCTAATACTGGTAATTTTGCGGACGCCGAGGCCACCAAAACGGATGGTAGTGTGGCTTGAAGCCACGCTCGATCGTCCAAAGCCACATTTAAAATGAATGTTAGTGTGCTGCGAATAATTTGTTTAATTTTGTCCAACAGATGTGGCTGCTTCCATAAAGGGGAAGAACGTAGAAAATATATAAAATGAACAATTTTAAAGTTATATAAGAAAATAGACGAAAATTGACAATATCTCCGAAACTACCGAGCCTAAAATTTTGATAAAAATACTGAAAATAGTTCTATATACATATTGCAGCATAACTCTGCATGTCAAAACTTTTTGGTTCTTTATAATCAACCTTTTTTCCGTTTGTATTTGAGCCTGGTCGATTTATATTTTTTTATTTCGTGATTCGAATTTCAAACTGTCATTCGATGGGAACGCTTGATTGACAATTTGCTGTCGTTTGTGATTTTATTGAAGAAAAACGAATTTTTACGTCCCAAAAATTACAATTAGTGGAAAATATTTATCGTAAAAGTGTTCGCACACTATATCCCTGCCGAATACCATAGGGCAAAGCAATTTTAAGTATGGTATATTAAGTACGACTCTAACCATTCATCTTTATTTTTTCTGGTACGTATCTTTTAACAGTTTTCCTCAATCGGAAGTTCAGTCTGATCACGCTGGTCTAACCCTAATTCATTTTGTCTTAGGATTGAACAGTTTTGAACAGGCCGCCTTTCGGCCTCCAGGTTTTGGCCTAAAATAACGCTGGACGTCCTTGGCCAACGTCGAGAGTTGGACCGCATTTTGACCGCTGAAGGTCTCGCAACCAACGCCAGTTCCTGAACAAAGAACTATGACTCCCTACAGTCTACGTCACCTCGCCGGACGCAATTACTTATGCCACGGTTTTTTTTATGATATTTTACGTTCTAATTTAATAGTGTAGATAGTAACCCTCTGCAGATTTTTTAATTCATTAACTACTTAATTTTTATTTTCAAATATGTAAAATGCGAGATACCTTGGTTCTCAGATTTTTTTTTCATAACGATATGTTTTGGTAGCGTTACTTATTAGAGATTGCAATCGACTAGTTAGTACGTTTTATTTCTCGTTCGTTATTCGCGTACCTATCGGACCAAAGTTCTCTATTTTATTCCCTTCACACAAGTCAACCTGCATTTTTTACACCATAATGTTCATTTTTTTTACCTTTTAATGTTTATTTTCTATTTTTATTTTAAAAACAAAATTAAACGTGTCGTAGCAGAAAAGTGAATTTTCCGTCTTTTTATTTTTTTTTCGCTACAAAATGGCGCCCGAACTAAAGTAAGTAATTTTGATGGTTACTTAATATATTTTTTTCTGTTATTTTGTGTGTGATGCTCTTCGAGCAAATATAATCCCTATTTTTTTCCTTTTGTCCTTTTTCCAGTGTCATGGATGGAGCAGAATATGCATTACAGGACAATGATACCATTGATGATCCACCTTTTAATGTTGGTTGTTGCGTATATAATATTGAATGTGCTGATTGTACTTTAATTCAATAATAATACTAATTAATAACTCTTTCATTTCTTCCCAACAAATATATTTTAATCCCGAGTTTTATTTTAATGCCTGTATTTGTAGTTCACTGTAGAGAATGCTTGGTGTGTGAATGTATAGGCGTCGTGTTTCAAAGGTAGGCTTTTTTATGCGACTGTGTGCTTGGTTTCGTTTTTTTCTGGTATCTATTAGCCCAAAGCGTCCTATTTCACGTTTTGGTTTTCTAATAGGTTCCTATCTTTCTTTGACTCCTAGCCCCACCGTTTAGCTTGCCGATTGCGTGTCTTTCTGTTCATCCACCAGCCATATTACTCGCTAAATAACTCTTTCCAGCTACTGGTAAACATACTCGTGGATTGTTTTATTCAGTTTTCGTTTTTCTCATCTAACATGGCCGACGAAGGATGCTCTATTGGCGAGACACCTCGCCGCGGAAGTCCTATTATATCTAGACCCCCACCGATTTCACCTAGGGCTTCGCAGGCCTCTAGTTTGTCTAATACCCCTTCTCCGATTAAAACTGAAGACTGTCCTCGTTTTTTTCAGAAACCAATTTCACTTTTGAAATGGAAAGTAAATTATTCTGGTAACTCCTGCGTTCGCGAATTTTTTACTTGCATCGATGAACATAAAGACGCAGATGATTTACCCGATCACTACTTGATAAAGCGTTTCCATGAAGTGTTATCTGGTGCTGCTCTCAAATACTTTAGGTCTATACGCCATCCCGATTTATCCTACTCTGAACTCAAGCAGTTCTTTGTCAAGACATTTGGTCCTACTGATTTCGAGTTCAAGACTGAACAAGAAGTCAGAAATATAAAACAGAAACCGGATCAATCTGTCAGAGATTTCGTCATCCAAATATCATACTTAAATGATACTTTACTCAATCCGATTGGCAAATCTTCCCTGTTAGAAATTATTACTCATAACATGCATCCAAGATATTTCCCATGTCTGTCCATACTCAAGTTTACTGATCTTGATGCGCTCATTGACACTGCGACACATTTTGAAAGCTTTTTACCTAAACCTAAATCAATTTCCTGTTTAACTAATGAAACCCAGTTATGTCCCAAGTGCAGAAAAAATGGACATTCATATCGCAACTGCCCAGATTTCCCTGGCATGCTCTGTTTCAAGTGTCGGTCTCCAGGTGTTATTACACGTGATTGCCCTAAGTGCAACCCAAAAAATGTGTAAGCCACCGGGGTCACGATAAATCACGTACAGTGTCGCCGGTGATAACTTCCGATTCATCTGACAACCGACCATTTATTGAAATTTTGTTATGTGAACGTCTGATAAAGGCTCTACTTGACTCAGGCGCACAAATGTCCCTTATTAGTGATAGTTTAACGCATGAACTAGGTATCTCTTTGAATTCTAGCGATACATGTCCCCGTGCAATTTCTGCCAACAACTCGCCTATTGATATTTTAGGAACCGTTTATCTCCCGGTTCAGTTTAATGGTACAACGTTTGTCCACGAGTTTTTAGTAGCGCGTTGTATGTCATCTTCTGTTATCTTAGGAATAGAGTTTTGGAATAAATTCGGTTTAACGTCTGTTTTTAGTAAGGCATTTAACAAAAATATCAAAGGTAATATGTACCTCCCTTCTGTCAGTCATTCCCCTCCTCAGATTTCTTGTGTTAGTGAGGTCCGTTACATACATCCCCGTAATGTTTTGTTACCCGACCAAGAGTTAAGCTTACAACAAGTCATTGACGAGTTTGAAGTCATTTCGTCTGAAAAGGTTGGTCTTGGAAAAACTTCTTGGCTTTCACACAAGATAAATACTACAGGACCACCAATTAGACAAAGGTTTTACCCTTTATCTCCCGTTAAGCTAAAGAATCTCAATGAAGAAATTGATAAGATGTTAGAGATGAGTGTCATTCGGCCCTCTCGTTCCCCTTGGGCAAGTCCCGTAGTTATGGTTACCAAAAAAGATGGTTCTGTTCGTTTCTGTGTTGACAGCAGAAAATTGAATAGCGTCACCATCAGAGATTCGTATCCCCTCCCGCGTATTCAAGATATTCTTGATAATCTACGTGGTGCAAGGTACATAAGCTCTCTTGATTTTAGAAGTGCATTTTGGCAGATCCCTCTCGCAGATAACGAGAGTTGTGAGAAAACCGCTTTTATAGTCCCTCAACGTGGTCTATTCGAGTTTGTCAGAATGCCATTTGGACTTACAAATGCGGCTTCGGAAATGCAGCGCCTTACAGATTTGATCGTTAATTTTGAATTCACCTCGACCAGTGATGACTGCGTCTTTGGTTATGTTGACGATTTAATTTTAATTTCCAAAGACTTTCATAGTCATCTCGCGCTCCTTAGGAAGGTTCTCAACCGTCTCAAGGAAGCTGGTTTATCCATCAACCTAAAAAAGTGTGAATTCTGTAAAAGCGAACTAAAATATTTGGGTTACATTCTTAATGAAAAGGGTCTTCAAACTGATCCTAGCAAGCTTGATGCTATTAGAGATTATCCTACCCCTACCACCGCTAAATCATTGCGGGGTTTCATTGGAATGTGCTCCTATTATAGACGATTTGTCGACGGTTTTTCTTCTATAATAGCTCCTCTCACTGCCCTTATAGGTAAGAGGAAAGGCCGCGATCCGATTAGCTGGGATGACGCCGCTGAGCATGCATTCATTAAGTTAAAAGAAGCACTAATCAACACTCCTGTGATGGCTTGTCCTGATTTTTCTAAGCCATTCATTTTACAGTGTGATGCTTCAGCAGTCGGTCTCGGTTCTGTTCTTTCACAGAATATCGATAACGTCGAACATCCTGTTGCTTATTTTTCTCGCTTATTTTCCAAAGCTGAACGCAATTACAGTACTACTGAGCGTGAACTGTTATCCATTCTTGATTCCATAAAGCATTTCCGCTGTTATTTAGATGGAATGAAGTTCACTGTTATAACAGACCATATGGCTTTGAAGTGGCTCCTTACGTTAAACAACCCATCTGGACGTTTAGCTCGATGGGCTACTATCATCTCTCAATATACCTTTGACATCGTTCATCACAAGGGTTCACAACATGTCGTTCCAGACGCTTTATCTAGAATTTATGCAAGTCCGGTTACCTTTGATCAGGGTCCCGAGCACACTAATGACAGATGGTACAAAAAGGTTTATTTTGGTGTTCGCAATACACCTCAAATGTTCCCTGCATACGCGATTCAGAATGGTGTTCTCTTAAGACGCATGCCTATTACTAGCCCTCTTAGCGCTGATCCATGGCGTGTGGTTTTACCCGCCGAGAAGCTTCCACTCGCGATTTGGGAAATTCACAATAACTTTCCTTCTATACATCCTGGTGTCACAAAATCCTACCTAAAGATCAAGGAGATTTTTTATTGGCCAAACATGTTTCGTGATGTTTCTGAAACTTTGAGGCAATGTGAGGTTTGTAAGGCTCATAAAATTGCAAACACTCAACCACGAGTCCGAAAGATGTTTCATTGCCCCTACAGGTAATTTCTATCGATGTCATTGGACCTTTGCCTGTTGCTTACTATGGTTTTAAGTATATTCTGTCCATGGTAGACGTTTTCTCGAAATATGTCTGGTTATTTCCCCTTAAGAAGGTTGACGCTGGTTCTGTTATTAGAGCTCTGGAATCTGAATTATTCTTCAATTTTGGTGTACCACGTGCTATTCTCTGTGACAATGCTACTGTTTTTCGTAGTAATATATTTTTAAACTTCCTTAGTTCTTTTCACATCGATTCACCTACTTACACTCCTTACTATAGTCCTCAAGCCAACACTGTTGAACGTTACAACCAGAGCGTGGTTACATGCTTAAGTATTTTAGTCGGAGAAAATCAAAGAAATTGGGCGAAAATGCTTCCAAAAGTCAAACTCTATCTCAACTCTTGTATTAATTTAGCTACAGGTTTTACTCCAAATTTTCTCATGTTCGGCAGAGAGGTCTTTATGAATTCTTCTCGTGCAGTCAGACTCGAAGCACTAATTTAGCCGAAAGTCGGGCTCAGCACGCGTCGAATCTTTCCTCTCTTGTTGAGGTTTATGCGAAAGTAGCTGATAATCTTTCTATGGCTTTCCTCCGTAATTCTCGGGCTTATAATACGAACCGCTCGGCTGTTACTCTTAACGTTGGTGACACGGTATGGAGACGTAACTTTGCTAGATCCTCTGGAGCAGATTATTTTTCGGGAAAGCTTGCTCCTCGCTTTATTAAGTGTCGTGTGACTAGAGTTATTTCTAGAACCACCTATATCCTTCAAGATTATGATTTTGCCCATTCCGGAACATATCATATAAAAGATATCCTTAAATAATTTCTCACGACTTCAAAACGCGTTGTCCGATTTACACGAATTCAATTGGAATATTAGTTTTACATAAATTTCTTTCCTTTTTAACCATGAATTACAAAATATTTACGTAAACAAAAAACTCATTTTTTAAATTACGTAAATATCTCGACAAACTACCATTTCTAAAATCGTCCACAGCGACATCTAGTTGTCACAAGTGGAACTTTTTGATTACGTCTTATTTACAGCTTACTTCTTGTGTTTAGTGATGTACCATTGTCGATAATTTTTTTTCGATAAAACGCAAGTGGTTTAACAAAGTCTTGTCTCGATTATCCTGGTTTTTCAATGAAGCAATTAATCATAATATTGTTAACGTTTCTATTTGATTAATGCAGTTGGTAACTCCAATGATTTAGCAGGGAAGTCCTTATAGATTCAACCTGTGCTCATGGTCAGACTCTAAGCATCCATTTAGCTGAAAGTCGGGCTCGACAGGCGTCGAATCTTTCTTCCTTTGTTGAGGTTAAGGCGGGATTGTCAGACTCAAAGCGTTAATTTAGCTGAAAGTCGGATTCAACTCGCGTCTTACCTTTCATTCATTGTTGAGTTTTTGTGTTAACATCGCTATTAATCCCTCTATTGCTTTACCCCTTATTTAACCGAGCGTATGAGCTCGCTTAATTTTTTTGGCTGTGTTACTAGTAATATCACTAGGACCACTTAGTCCTACGGACTTTCTTCGACTTCTGTCGACATGTTTCGACTGAAGTCTCTTTCGACAGAAGTTTTTTTTAACTGATGTCGCCTTTTTTTTTTTTGACTGATGTCACCTTTTTTGACTGATGTCACCTTTTTTGACTGATGTCACTTGTGTTGACTGATGTCGCCTTTTTTGACTGATGTCACTTGTGTTGACTGATGTCGCCTTTTTTGACTGATGTTACATCATCTTTGGCTGATGTCGTATCGTCTTTGACTGATTTTGCATCGTCTTTGACTGAGGATATTTTCTTTCACCAAGGTTGTTTCATGTATATTATTTTTTTCAGGGTTCCTTTCATATTTAGGTTAGTTAGGTACATATAGTTTTAATTAGTCTCTAAGGTTTTTAGTCTTTGTCCTTAGGATTGTTAGTTTTTAGTCTTTTGCTTTTAAGTCTCTAGGTTACTCAGATTTAGTGGACACATCTGGAGCTCGCGCTGATAACGTCTAAGTTGAAGGATCTTTCGATTTTATTCTGTATCTCCTGCACTCCAATGTCGTCTATTATATGTATTTTAATTACCTTCTAGGTTTTAGATTGCGTCATGTAAGTTAATTAATTTTCTCGTTCTATCGTTTATTTTATAGGGTTGTCATTTGTTTTAGGGTTGCCACATTTCGGTTGTATAAATTTTTTTCTTTTTTTTTTGTTGGAAAGGGGGTAATGCAGCATAACTCTGCATGTCAAAACTTTTTGGTTCTTTATAATCAACCTTTTTTCCGTTTGTATTTGAGCCTGGTCGATTTTTATCTTTTTATTTCGTGATTCGAATTTCAAACTGTCATTCGATGGGTACGCTTGATTGACAATTTGCTGTCGTTTGTGATTTTATTGAAGAAAAACGAATTTTTACGTCCCAAAAATTACAATTAGTGGAAAATATTTATCGTAAAAGTGTTCGCACACTATATCCCTGCCGAATACCATAGGGCAAAGCAATTTTAAGTATGGTATATTAAGTACGAGTCTAACCATTCATTTTTATTTTTTCTGGTACGTATCTTTTAACAGTTTTCCTCAATCGGAAGTTCAGTCTGATCACGCTGGTCTAACCCTAATTCATTTTGTCTTAGGATTGAACAGTTTTGAACAGGCCGTCTTTCGGCCTCCAGGTTTTGGCCTAAAATAACGCTGGACGTCCTTGGCCAACGTCGAGAGTTGGACCGCATTTTGACCGCTGAAGGTCTCGCAACCAACGCCAGTTCCTGAACAAAGAACTACGACTCCCTACAGTCTACGTCACCTCGCCGGACGCAATTACTTATGCCACGGTTTTTTTTATGATATTTTACGTTCTAATTTAATAGTGTAGATAGTAACCCTCTGCAGATTTTTTAATTCATTAACTACTTAATTTTTATTTTCAAATATGTAAAATGCGAGATACCTTGGTTCTCAGATTTTTTTTTCATAACGATATGTTTTGGTAGCGTTACTTATTAGAGATTGCAATCGACTAGTTAGTACGTTTTATTTCTCGTTCGTTATTCGCGTACCTATCGGACCAAAGTTCTCTATTTTATTCCCTTCACACAAGTCAACCTGCATTTTTTACACCATAATGTTCATTTTTTTTACCTTTTAATGTTTATTTTCTATTTTTATTTTAAAAACAAAATTAAACGTGTCGTAGCAGAAAAGTGAATTTTCCGTCTTTTTATTTTTTTTTCGCTACAATATGTAGATTACAGAAAAACCTATATGAAGTCTATGGTCTTAAAATAACATGGTTAAATTTCTCAATACGGTGTGTACAAACTTACATTTGGAGTTGGAATGTATGGGAGAACATGTTTTTCAACTACAATGTTAAGTTTGTTCTTGGGATAACTATTGATCTTCTTTCTTCATCCCACTAACGGAACCCTTCATTGTGCGTTGTTCGACACGCACTTGGCCGGTTTTTTTTACAAAACTTTTTTCTGTTGATGGCAAAGTTTGATTGCGGACACGGATGTATGTTGTATTTCTACCTTTATAGACATCTAATGTCAGTACACTAAAGATAATCTATTTGTGTAATGGACAACCTACCGGCAGCAGTATAAAAGGGGAATGAGCAAACAAACGCTCAAAACTCTCTGTCAATACATGGCCGGCCGACCGTTAACCGTTGCGACGTATCTGTATTTATTTTATACATAGTTTCCGACGTTTTTGTATCGCACACAAAACCACAACCATTTTATGAGGTTCGGCGACAGATTGCCGCTTTAAGTGCGGAACTCAACTATGAATTATTCACGAGTGCGTGAAGGGTTGAGACATGGAAATAAAATTTTGCTGAAAGCATCATCTCGTAATGCTGTACGTGCTTCTAGGTATCATACTAAAAAGATTAATAGCTACTTTGGTGGCGGCTGTAACAACTTTACGTTTGGAATGGTACGTTTTATAAATCTTGGGAAAATGATTTTATCTGAGCGGATTCTGTGTAGCTTACATTTATTACTGTAATTCGCAATGAACTTATAAGATGCCTTGAAAAAGTAGTTAAGTACCTACTTTAATAAGTAGTTTGTACCGAGTGTCGAGCATAAGGTCTTGAAAGTAAGCTATAAGTGTGAAAACCGTAAAAAAACCGTCATTCCTGTCTACCGTTTCGGGGAACACATACGTTATCTGTTTATCAAATTCGATGGTATATTTATTGATGATGATGTAAACTTATCTATTCTAGACATACGTATCTATCTTTTTATTTTTGTATCTGTGCCCTCGCGACCGCTATGGGTCAGGGGTCACCCGAGAGTTCGGTTTGTCAACAGATGAAAATTTAATAAAGAATTATCACGGTATAAAAACATTACACTTCGTCAAATTTTGCTAGAAAATATAATTATAATATATGTATTTGTGAATAATTATAAACGGAGTATTTTCTAGAATAAACTGCCTCGTTTGTCTAGTGGTCGCAAGCGCTACTGCTGAGCATGAGGTCCTGGGTTCGATTTCCAAGTCGGTCAAAGTGTTACTGGATTTTTTTATCTGGAATTTCTCAGTAGCAGCCCAGAGTCTGGATTAGTGCTTGGTTGATGGCAATAGGCTCGCTCCTTATTACATGGGACTTAAACATAACTGGCGACATGTGGGTGTTACTATAGGCACACCTCTGCCTAATCCTTCGGGATTACTTCGGGATTAATATTCTAGAAAATAACATTGTTATGTTATTTTCTAGAATATTATAATTAAAAGGTCTGGTTATCTGTTAGTTAACTACTTAAACCCATAATTTGTTTGAAGTTCAGAATGTAATGTGTTAGAGTGTAGATTTGTAGACCATTTACTATTTGTTAAGTACCTGGTGCTTTTTGACAGGCCTACACTGTCTTCCCATACCTAATAACACTGTAATTTTTGAAAACATTGTAAAAACCAATTATTTTCAAAAGAGTAACCATGGAGTTTCTTGCCGGCTCTTCTCCATAGGAGACGATCTATTGGAACCGTGCACATAGCTTCTGACGTTTTAAGTGGCCCATGTAGGTTTATGTGATTTTTTTTATATCACCAAACCCTCTCTTGATTACAGGAATTTTCCACCCTCGTATTCAAACGGTATTTTGGTTGTGTACCTACTAACGAGCATGTGTGTTTAAAAACGTTTTATTTCTATCGAACTAATCATCAATAATATTCGCAATCTGTTATGTATAATAGGTATTTACCTATTATACTAGACAATGGGTTGATGTACCTCGTGACTATCGACCTATACAAAAGTCAAAATTAATTGATTTCGGTTGTGTAAAACAATCAAGAGTTCGAGCTTTGTGACTTTGAAGAATGTGCCTGGGCTGTCTCATAATTTATTTGTTCACCGTGATTGATAAAGCTCATCAATCAAACAATAGGTTCTAGTAATATATACCCTTGACTCGGAACAATAAATTATGTAGCAAAGAAAATGTACGCGTCGACCGTCTCAAGGGTGTTCAACTGAAATAGAACAACCGATAGGTCGCGAGAACCGATTGCATTCACAGAACTTATGCATCGATGATGAGCTCCCTCCGGCAACAAGGTTACAGTACAAACCACGCAGTGTATGCCTTACACCTAACTACCTATCGTATTAGCCTCGAAAACACGTTAAATTTATTATTAGTCAGCGGCAGCCTGTCGCCTACACGCGATACCAAGCGAAGTGACAAACAGCATGTTACATTCGTATTTCTTTTTCAGATTTTGTCTGCCATAGACGTGAACACTGTTATTTCTTTCTAACCTTAAGTAAATGTCGAACGCCAGTTGGAAAAGACAAGCAGTTTGGAAAGTAATTAACATAAAATTACATGCTAAACATGCGAAATATTACGTTATTTCTTCAACAATCGCCAATTAGTAAATAAATCAAGAATAACGCGAACGCTTAGTAGGAATTAATTCGCTTAGCATTTCTCTTCCGAAAATATACGGAACGTGGTTTGTGAAAGCGGCATAATATTAGCATATCAATCAAAATTTCGTAAAATAACGTGAATTAAATGCGTGTCCCTCGCTAATAGCTGTAGGAATGTTTTGTTGGCCTTGGGTCGGCCTGCAGACTATAGGCATTCGTCGCGTTATCTTCACGGCTAGGCTTTCATAGCTCCTGAGTTATGTAAGGCTAACGGGAGATGTCACGCAGGCACGCACACTTGCCAAACAACTATTTTAAGCGTGGCTAATGTGGCCAGATGGCTGGCTTTCCGTGGAATTGTTTCCAACTAAGTTATGCTACTGAGTACCGCACTGCCGAAAGTTTTGTGGTTTGAATTGTATTTATGCAGAAGAATTGTATCGTTATTTAGATCTAACCATAAAAACCAATTTGAATTGTTCTTCGAAATGTTTATTCTACTGTTTACTATAAGTAAGATATTTTGTTAGAAATTCGTGGATAAGTACTACAGATCACAACCAAGGCGCTTCCATTTTATTGCTTGCACTAGGTCCAGCAGATATATTTTGTTCAAAAGATCCTGCGTATTTTATTAGAGACACTTGAAGATTCCTTGGTTGTTTCTATTTTATAATATTATTTCTTTTAAAATTGGAATTTCCACGGAGCCGCGATTCACGGTAACAAACTTTGTTTGTTTGTTACTCACACATTACTTATCGGAACACATAAGCTTTTACCAGGAACTGCCAGAGAGGATGGATAGTTGCTGTTTTGTCTATATTTACCTACGCGTATAAATACAAAGGTTTCCGGAGAATGCATGAATGAATGTTCATGAATAAAATTCAGAGAAGGCAGAAATGTTACGTTGTTGCAGATTTATTTATAGGTTCCAAAAAAAAACTAAATCATTTACTTGCATGAATAAGGCACATAAAGTTCTGATAATATTTTATATCGATCTCTTATAATGCTTTTAATGTCGGCGTGCGATAAATGGCGTGCAAAATCCCAGATACAATGAAAATATATTATTAGAATAGTAGAAATCAGAGACCCTAATTTTGATATCCACACATTTGAACTAAATAACAGTGAAGCGGCTTATTTAATTTAACAATCAATATATTCTTTGAAAATATTTCCTTAAGATCTAGCTTGTGATATTGATTGGATTTCATAGGTGATGTAGAGATTATGACCTGCATGGTTTTAACATGCAACCTTTTCTAGTAATGGCATAAAATTATAAGATAAACGGTGACACAAATAAAGAAAAAGAATTAGGTGATTCAAATTCAAAAAATGAGGGAAAAATTTATGTCATGTTGTTAAAAACTTAAAACGATTCCGTTATAATTATTTATTTTATTTTATAGATTTATTTTAATCAAGTACCTTTCCTACAAATGGTGGAGGCGCCAGGTACTTGAATAAAATATATCTACTATACTAAAGAAAGAGTAAAGGTAGAGTGAAATTAATATAAAGAGATTTTTAGCAAAAACATTTGGTACTTTAAAAAAATTTAGTTGTAACAAATCAATACAAAATTTAAAGCCATTGGAACTACACACGGCGTTAATTAAAGTGCGAAACCTAAAGAACTGAAGTTTTAATTAAAATTCAAAACATCGGGAGATACCTTTGATCTCGGCGGGAAACAATTTATCGTCGTTCGACAACCGTTTCTTATTACATCCTGCTAACAGCAACTTCATCATTCTTGCGGTTACAGTCTGAAAGTAAAAAGTTTGTGATTTAATTTTCCTACAGTTTTTTTTTTCAATATTCATTATTGTTTTTAAGATGAAAGAAATGGAGGTTCATTCATGCATGTGTTCGGGTCAAATATCACTATCGAAATAAGTATCTACTGAAATAAAAACCTTTTTTACAAATAAAAAACAACCGACTTCCGACAAAAACACTACAAAGTGAAAAATAACTTTCATTTCAGAAGTCTGTGTCTTTGGATACATATTTTAGATTTTTGCCACCCACTTCCGAAATGAAATTTATTTTTCGCTTTGTAGTGTTTTTTTATTGGAAGTCGGTTTTTTTTTTTTTTTGTAATATAGTTTTTTATGTTTCACTTATTAGTTATGGTATCTACCCCACACCAAATCGTATACCACTACTTGCTATGTAAACCATAGTGACAGGAAGTATTATAACATCATAAATATACACAAAGAGGATTCAATACCCAATATCGAAGCTAACTCAAAAACTACCCAAGGAAAGGTAATGAAATTTATATGAGACCACCGCGCAAGCTTCCTCTACCAAATGAAAAAAGAAGACTCGATGTGGTGGGAATAGGATACCTTGTCTTGTTTTCCCACAACAACCCCACACACATTTTTATTCTTTTGAATACTTTATATATAGGTAAACTCTACAGAGTAAACCTCGAAACACTTCATACTGAAACCACTAAGATTTTGGAACGATTCTCGCAAGCTTACGCCCTGTTTGTTTATCCAACAAAAAGCCGCGTGGGGTAAACATCGCCGGCTATTATCCGACTAACACCTCGTACCCACTGTCAGTTAGTTGGGACAACACCCGCCAGCATCTACCATCCCCTGCCAACGTGGCCGTTAAATGTGAACATTTGTCCTACTAAATTATGCAAGTAAGTAGATGAAGATGGATTATAGTGTGAATAATGAGAGTCTTGTTCTAAATAAACCTCGTCCTAGAATGTAGCACCTAGAATTTTGCTACTTGCTTATTCTGAGTTCTCTTAGTTGAATTATTCTCTCTCCTTAGTGGATTCGACAAATGTGTACCTAGGTACCTATGTACTATTACAGTCCGAGTAAATTAAGGTATTTTGTCATATAACCAAGGCGAGGAATGCAGGCAATAGTTAAAGATTGCTAGGAGATTGCCTAAACAGAACAGAGGCTCTGTTTAAGCAATCTCCGCTGTGATTATGTCCGTAGATATGATATATCTTACTTAACACATTCGCTGTGGCAGCGCGCAACGTGCCTTCTGTGCGTTACGAGTCAAATTCTTTTCGTATCAAGAATTCCAGCTATGAATTACGACTTCTATTTTCCCGTCCCTGGTGGACTTTAAAGGTCCTTCGAGACATGGAATCTCATCGGATTCAGATTTTATAAACTAAATGATAAGGGTACATTGTTGGATATACACAGCTACGGTTGCATGAAAAACGTTAATTTTTTAACGTAAAATTACTTCCTTTGCCGCGTGGAGCAAATATCATGCTAGGGATGGGGTATGCTCGTGAAATAAGTAATAATTTTTTTTTCAATAATTTATTAAAATTGAACATAATCAACAAAAACAGTAGTATAAAAAAGTTAAATGTAATGAAACTACACATTTATCTTCTTTTTTAAATACTTAATTTACTTAACAAAAACAAGTCCTTCAGTATTATAACAAAAAATAATTATTTTCCTTCTAACAAAATATAATAATTAGTTAAGAAATTTAAAACAAAAACTCATTATTAATTTATTTATTTTACTCTACAATCACCAAAAAAAAATTATATCTATTATGAAATGAGAAATGTTTTTAATCAATTTTTGAAATAAAATTGTTGAAACGTGTGCACTTGGTACAGCACTACGGCTGACTAAAGCCCAGCGAGCGCGCACATTCGGTGCGGTACGGGGTTGTGATTACGGCCAAATAGTTCCCGTATCGCACTAGAGACATCGCTTCTGTGCGTTACGCAAAAATACTTCCCGTAGATTTTTTCTTCTAAATTTGAATACACTTGAGACAAGAATGTCGGCAATATTGGCATCTCTTTTTTTCGTTCTCGGGAACTTAGTTTTATCACCTCCGCACCGCAAGACAAGGAAAACTGGCAGCCACACACGGCGAAACTCAATTACGGCCAAATACTTCGCGAATGTGTTAAAGTAAGTACCTATACATTCAGACAAGCGAACATGTCAAAGATTTGATTGTCTTTATCGTGACTGATATATAATTTAAAATATAGAAACTGTAATTGCCATTCAACTCTACAAAACTCAAATTCCTGTTAGAATAATAGCGTATTTAAATCCACAATTGTTTATTACCGTTTCATTAATCGGCTCGATTTACATCGAATATCGATGGCAATAGGCTCGCCCCCTAATACATGGGACTTAAACATAACTGGCGAAATGTGGGTGTACTATAGGTACACCTCTGCCTAACCCTTTAGGGAACAAGGCGTGATGTTATGTTATGTTATTAATCGGCCTACTCTTGCAAAAATCTACAATCGAATTATTGTAATTACGTTAAATTTTGGGTTTAAACTTTAATGAAAGTCTTCGTGTTCCGACATCGGTTGCCATCCCTTCATTATAAACACGACGATGAAACAATATCACTAGATGTTAGCATGTTTGTAATTTTCTCAATTCCCAGAAAAGTTTTATAAGCTTCAGGGTTATGCTACCCACATTAGAGCTGTTTTAGTAATCATATGTATATAGAGAAACATGTGAGATTGGCAAACTAAATTAAACTACCATCAGTGAGTAGGCTCAGCTTTTCGATTCATGCGCTGAATATTCGTGGGGTTTACATACCTTGATGATGATGAAACTTTTCACGACATGAGGTATGATTATGTTTAAGTTGTGATAAAATGAGAGAGGAAGAAAAATAGGCAAGATAACAGCATTCCAATGTGTCCCTCAAATAGCTCTTGCTAAAAAAGAAAACTGTCTAAATGTAGCTCCCAATCTGCAGGCTGATGAATTGTGTAGGTAACAGTTGGGTGGGGTAGTTAACTCTTTAATATTATATTACAGCCGCCGTCTGAACTTACAGACGTTCCGACTTTAGAAATTGGGCCATCTGAGCTGACACTCTAACTTGAAAAAATCGAACGTTAAACTGAACTGATCAATAAATCAGTGACATAAACAAACAATCACAAACACAAAAACACTGTGAGTGTAAATATTTTATAGGTATGTTATTTTCATTTCCTTATGGAACTGCAATTTTAATTTGAGAGATTCTGTGGTGTAAGTCAATAATTATTACTTTTCTCTGTTGAAACAAATTAAAAATTAAGCTCTAAAATCACTCAATCAATCTGCCTCGCCTTTTCCGACCTATGTTGGTGTCGGCTTCCAGTCTAACTGGATGCAGCTGAATACTAGTATTTTACATGTAGTGACTGCCTGTTTGACCTCCACAACCCAGTAACTGGGTAATACGATACCCCTTGGTAAGACTTGTTGTCAGACTTTCGGGCTTCTGACGACCCGTAACGACTGCCAAAGAACCACGAATGACAGCCGGCACCAATGGCTTAACGTGCTTTCTGAGGCACGGAGGAGTCTCGGTATGTAAAGATGGTCACCCATCCACGAACTAACCCCGACAAGCGTAACTTAACCTGATGGATCGACCCGTGCGGCTGTTATTATTTAGGCACGAGCTCTAAAATGACTACACAATGAAAATTATTATGACACACAAGACTTGAAAGAAAAATCAGAGACAACACCTATTAATTCGACATGAGAACCTCATTTTTAAAGTCGGTTGAAACTCCTATACAAAGTCTTTTTTTATGCCTGAAAGCGAATATAAACAATTTTCCCTATCCACTTGTATGTCAAGATCGTCTTCATTTCATTTTCCTTGCAGATGAAATAATATCTCAAGTGACGAGGCGAATCTCTCAAACGGAGCGTTGGACTGAACAGAGGAACCACCACTGTTCTATTCCTATTCTGAACTATTACAAACATTTTTATATTCAGTATGTTCTACAATACGAACTATTACAAACATTTTTATATTCAGTATGTTCTACAATACGAACTATTGCAAATATTTTTATATTCACTATGTTCTACAATACGAACTATTACAAACATTTATATTCACTATGAATTATATTAAAAAAAGTAGCGTAGCGTGACGTCGTCCGCGTAGATTTCATACTTTAGTACCCCGTTAGGGATAGATTTTCAAAAAATCCTGATACACGTTATTCTTTATTTTCGGTCTTAAAGTATAAATACTGAGTTTCAAGTTAATCGGACATCGCGTTAAAATTCTTCCATACAAACTGATAACCCCCAATTTAGTAGTTTAGAAAAACGAACAATGAAAAACTTCATAATTTATTTAGATAAGTATTCGATCCTTAGAAAAACTACTAGTATCACAAGCGTTACCAGCTGTGCATGCACTAACAGGATGTGATTACAGTCCAGATTTTTACAGACGAGGAAAAACAAAGCCTTTGGATATTTTAATGGGATCTCTAACTTTTCAAAATGCATTTGCAAACTTGGGATCTGCAGCTAACAATATTGATGATCTGTTTCTTACCATGGAATCTTGTATTTGTCATTTGTATGGTTTTAAGAAAGTAGCTGACGTTAACCGTGATATGATAGAAATATTTAATAAAACATATAAAGTACAATATCAGATATATCACAGCCCTTTTCAATAAATGTGTGTAATTACGACGCTTGTAATTTGCCACCTTGCCAATCAGAGCTATGGCAGCATTTGTAACGAACAAGGTACATCGCATGCACACTAAATTCATACTATCGTTTCGTCTCCGAGATGTTACCAACACACTGCGGATGGAAAAATGTAGATGGAAAGTTGGCGATCACTTGGTTCGTTGGCAACCAACTTCCAGAAGCATACGAGGATATTGTCATAACACCTGACATTCTAGGTGATACTCCCGTTTCAGGTATGTTTTCTTGTCAAAATTATAATATCATTAAATAAATAAAAGGTTGATAGGTGTTATAATCATTTCTGCTTACAGATACACAGGATGTACAAGAAAATGACCAAAGCGATCCGAACTTTCAAGTCGAAGATGATTCCACTGACGATGAAGATTGAAAAAATAACTTCTCACTTTTTTTTTTCTAAAATCATTGTATTTTTTTTCATTTAACCTTAGTAAGTAATTAAGAAAAAAAAAAAATTCAAACTGTCAGATCAACAAAATCCTTCCACATAATTGTCAGATTAATTAGTCAGCACGACGAAGACATCAAACTGAACCGTCTGTATGTTAATCTTACGCGCTCGAGTATTTCAAGGTCACGTTTTTTTTTTTTACATTTCCAACAATCGACCATGAGTTTCAGTCGTGTCTAAATCTCTAATTCTACCTTTTTGTACGCCCCCCCCCCCCCTAGCAAACCGGCAGATTAATATATTTCTGTTACTGATAACAGAGATATATTAATCTGCCGGTTTGCTAGTGCACGTAGGGTGTGTACCATATCTGACACGCTAGAGTATTTCTTGGAGACTATTTTTTCTTGCATTTTTTAAAATCTGTACACGCTCCCCCACCAGTAAAGAGCACACATCATATGATCACTGAACCTGACTTGATATCCGTACGTCTTTTTTGGGTGACCACTGAAAATCAGCGCTGTGCTGTGGGTCTCTCGTAACACAGCATCATGCTGAGTGGAAGCCTTCTTGTCACAGTCATGACGTGCAGCTTCGACTATTTCTGTTTTGAGCTCGTGATTATAATGTGGATCTATTTTGTTTTACTTTTCTGATTATTCTCATCGTTTTGTATGCACGTGTTTCTGTGACAAATAAACCTATTTTTCATTCTTTCTTTCTTTTCTTTATCTGATTTTTTTTCTGCCTAACACCTAATCTTCCAGATCCAATAGGTCCGAACGATGCTCGAGTAAATCCCCATTTAGCCTCTTGGGCTCGCCTACTATTAAAAACTTGGCCGGTTATTATTATGATATTCTGAAGAACTTTCTTGTTAATACAGTTCAGTTTTAACCACGATCGTGGGTACCAATGCAAAATATACTGTGATGTGGTTTTAACTATTTGAATACTCTCGAAAGTATTCAAATAAAACGCCCTTCATGTTAATAAACCTAATTCGAAGTAACTTTTGCGGAATTCAATTGCTCCGTTCTTTTATACTGGAATGTTTCCTATGCCAATATTTTGCGTTCCAGTAAATTAAATCACTTCTTGTAACTTTTAAAAGGTTACTAAAATACCACAGCCTGAAAGATTTTTCAGATTTCGTAAGTTTTTATTTTTCATAAAAGTTGAACAATGTAGTCGTATATTCTTTTTGGAGTATTTTAAATCCACAGGAATTGTTACATCAGAAACACATTTAATTTGCTTCCAGTTTTTTCTTTCATTTCTCTTTTTATCACGCTTTTATTAGCTTCACTTGTAACTGTAAGAAAATCTTGGAAGTCAATTTTAACCCACTTATAATTGTCATATCGAAATGAAACTTTGTATCTATATGTAGTTCGGAAGATAATACTATAATTTAGTATCTTGGAGCTGATCTGATGATAGAGCCAGGAGGTAGGAATGGAACTCTTCAGTGGCTACTAGCAAGCCCCTCGAGTTTGGGCTCATATGTTTCGTTTTGACGAGTCCAATAGATTGAGCTTGGTAGCGAGGGTCTGATGATGAAGCCAGGCGGTGGAAGTGGATCACTTCAGTGGCTATTAGTAAACCCCTCGAGTTTCGGCTCATATGATTTGTTTGACGAGTCCAATAGATTCTGCTTGGTAACGCGGGTCTGATGATGGAGCAAGGAGGTGGAAGTGGAACTCTTCAGTGGCTACTAGTAAACCCCTCGAGTTTCGGCTCATATGATTTGTTTGACGAGTCCAATAGATTCTGCTTGGTAACGAGGGTCTGATGATGGAGCCAGGAGGTGGATGTGGACCTCTTCAGTGGCTACTAGTGAATTCCTCGAGTTTGGGCTCATACGATTCGTTTTGATGAGTCCAATTGCTTGGGCTTGGTAACATGATGATGAAGCCAGGAAGTGGATAGTGGAACTCTTCAGTGACTACTAGTAAACCCCTCGAGTTTGGGCTCATTTGATTCGTTTTGATGAGTCCAATAGATTGGGCTTGGTAACGAGGGTCTGATGATGAAGCCAGGAGGTGGATAGTGGAATTTTTCAGTGGCTACTAGTAAACCCTTCGAGTTTGGGGTCATATAATTCGTTTTGTGACCAATAAATTGCACTTTGTGTTGAGGGTCTGGATGATGGAGCCAGGAGGTGGGTAGTGGATCTCTTTAGGGGCTATTATTAAACTGGTCAAGTCATAACTTCGTTGAATGTAGACTTACTAACTAAATGAAGAATATACTAGACTAAAAAGTAAAAAATTAAAATATTTAGTTAAATAAAAACTAAAAAACATGCTTTTACCACGCACTAAAAATTACAAAATAATTAAATTGTCTCGTAGTTATAATATAAGTACCTATGCAGCTTGTCACTTCTGTTATATCCAATGAATAATTTAAAAAGCGTGGAGCGCTTTTTACTTGTGCGTACTTTTAATTAATTTAAACAAAGCTCTCCACGCTTTTTGAAATAAACATTGGGTATAAAAGAAGTGAAAAGCGGCATAGGTGGGTACTTATATCTTAACTACGATTAATTTTAACTATTTTATAATTTTTAGTGCGTGATAAAAGCGTGTTTTTTGTGTTTTTTAGTATTTTTAAAAACTATATATTTGTTTCATACCCAAAGGAGAATGCCCAAAAAAGCGTCGATTAAAAAAACTTAGTTGTAAAGCATGATATCTTGTAAGGCGTACATGGTAGATATCAAATGTGAAATTAGGTTCTCTCAAAATAATCATCATAAGCGCCACAGCGTTTATAAAGCGGCAATATTGTAAGCGTCGAATAAAGAGTTTCCTGTGGTCAAAAAGAGATAGGTAGTTCACCATGTGGTTATGTTGCACATATTCCACAATCCAAACAACGTCTCTAAAGTCATTTAAGCACTGAGAGTACTAATAACACTTATTTCAACAAATAGCGACAAAAAAAAATGACGACCCTTCAACAACCAGCTAGTTTTCTTGATTCTTTCTTAGTTGATCTCGATAATATATAACAGCGATGTATTTTTTGTAATAAATATATAATCTACCTAAGCTTTTTACATGTGTCTTTTTATATACTATATACTGCTAACCAACTTTATTTACATGAAGAAAGCAAGAAAATCATTATTGCTATCATTAAAAAAAGTAATTTCATAATTCTTATCTACAATTAATGCCCTTTTACTGCACATAAGTTTTTTTTTTTTATATCGACTCTGAGTTTTTTGCCCATACATTTTTGGGCATTCTCATTTTCAAGAAAAGGACATTTCAAAATTCACTGTGCCCACACCTTTCAATAGCAACATTTTTATTAATAAAACATAACATAAACACATAAACAGGCTCCGAATGACCGTGATGAATGGCGGCATAAAGAAATGGTCTGTATGAAGCGTACTTACGGGAAATTTGAAAGGGTCTTTAACTACTGCGAACGCGACGGAAAAGCAAATGTTTTGACCCTGTTCCCGCTAAATAGGTCAATTATAAACATTGCTTCCTAGATCCGAAGCTTTATTCGATTTGAGTTAGGACAAATGAATATCTTTAGAAACATTTTCACGTCTCTGTGTTTAATAAATAAATACTTAAATACACACTGTTGTAGGAATGAAAATCGTGTTCAGGACAGTTGAAATAAATTGCATTATTTCAAAGATAAGTGGTGCCAGTGGCAACGTAGAAAAAGAATGCAATTTTCTTTTGTATTTGTATGTTTGTCGCTCACGGCGGATCTGCGATGGGACAAGTTAATCTTAACAGGTTTAGCGAGACACGTTGACTTTTAATATAACAAATTGGCTTCAAACAAGAATTGCAACACCCAATAATGTGTAAGCTAACATTTTATAATACAAGAAATACAATAAGAAAATGTTAATTAGCTAATTACTTTAGATTAGTACGGAACTAAGCTATTAAGGCAACAATTAGGCGAAAACATTTCTAGCCAAGCTCCAATCGTGAAGATTCGTCTAGATATTTTATAAATATAAGATATCAATTACAACAAGTATATTTTACACGTTAAATATGTAGGCAACGTTCGGCAGTGAGTCGGCCTCCCTCATAGCGCTGTTTACTTAGCAAACCGAATCTGAATTCATGAATATGAACAACCTCTGCCGTTATTACAGATGCTATAGATAATCATGTTGGAGATATATTAGCATACTTATATAGGACTATTAGGTCCTAAAAAAAACCAGCCAAGTGCGTGTCAGAATACCCACAATGAAGGGTTTCGTAGTTGGGATGAATTTATCTCAAGAACAAACTTAACATTGTAGTTGAGAAGCATGTTCCCCCATACATACTAATTACAAATGTAAGTTTATACACACGATATTGAGTGATTTACCATGTTATTTTAAGACCATAAACTTCGTGTAAATTTTCCTGTAATCTGTAAGTATAGCTGATGTATTTTTATTTTTTTAATTTATTTCCTGTATTTTTTTTTAAATTTTATGCTCGGCTTTTTCGGAGATCCACTCTCATCTCAGTAAACACTGAGCCTAACAATTTATAGCCAATTGTCATCAATTTTCTTTAATAACTTTAAAACCATTTATTTTAAAATTATAAAAAAAAAAACATTTTTAACTCTCACAACAATACCTTTTATTAAACTTTTTTATTTTATTTTCTAATTTTTTCCCCAAAGTGAACCCCATATTCAAAATTCATTTATTTACGTTACACGTCCGTGTTTGGGTTACAGAAATTCATATGTGTACCAAACAACTTAATTGGTCCAGTAGAGTTCGGAGCAAATCGGTTGTGACAGACGGACAAACAGACACACGAGTGATCCTATAAGTGTTCCATTTTTTCATTCGGACGTACGGAACCCTAAAAATGCAAATGAATAAAATATTTAACTGAAATGTATTTAATTTATAATATTGATTGCATACAAATGTAAAATATTGCTATGCATAAATATTAATTTGTTATCCTATACTCTATTCATTTACAATATCTCATAAAGATAACAACAACTGAGATAGTTCTATGACAAAACTGCAGGGTGATCCTGCCTGACTACAGATGGTTCTATTATGGAAATGGTCCTGTCTCAACGTAGAGATAAGTGAAGGTTACACGTAAATTATACAGCGACCGCTGCTGAATAACTATTGCATATCGACGGGTTTCGGCGATCCGATAAGCCGAACGTGAAAGTGTAAAACAAGAAGTAACACGTTACCGACGTTAGGGACGCTACATTCGAATGGAACACATCGGCGTCATATTTCATTAGGACGCGTGTTCACGAGACCGGCATAAGAATCCGCGGAAGCGAGATACAAACGGCGGCAAACGTCCGAGGCGGCACCCTTCGACCGAGGCTGGCAACACGGCGGTACTCGCGTCCTAGTACGGCGTGTTTATTCTGCCGCGTATATCGACCGCCGGGCGGCCCCGCGGGCGCGCGCCGCCCGGCTCAGTCGCCTCCGCCGCGCGCTGCAATCCGCTCGTCTCCTACACCAGCACATGACAGCTGCCGATAACCCACACAACAATTCGCTGTGTTACAAACACTAATAAACTGTCACAACTAATATCACTATTTGATCAAATCCAACCGCGCTGAGGACGTTTTCGCAAATGTGATTGAGCCAAACAAAACGTTGTGTCATGTGAGAGTGCTGCTAAAACTCGCAAATCTTCAGGCGGCTGTCTAAACGGTAAGATGTTACTTTTATTTGAATAATGATAGATAACTTTTGTCGAAGGTCAACGTTCGTGGTCGTTAGTATATTTGTATATAGCATGTGAGGTCGTGCAGGTAGTAAACATGTTAAGGTTTGATCTTTGATAAGAGATTACGATAACCATTACAATGCCTTTATTTATGGTTATGTTTTCCACCAAGCATTTACACTTACAATGGCAATATTAAATGGGATTAACGTTACATTATTGTGGTTTGTTACAAATTATAAAATGATTAATATTGTTATGCAAAACTGTTCCTTGTGTCAACGCGCGTCTACGAAGGGGTCTACGGCGTAGCAACTTCGTAGTAGCGTAGCGTGTAGCTATTAGTGTCATATTGCTCGTTTTATTTATGCCCGCGGGAAGATTGTAAGGTTCCGTCGAATAAGTAGCAAAGCCTTTGTTTATCCCCCACTTAAGGCTTGTCAAGTAAACGTCAAAGTTACTTAGTAAGTCTTCAACTTACTGTTTTAAAAATGTATCTACTTTTGAAACAAATCGACTAAGATATAGTACAGGGATAACTTAATTTAAAGAAAGTTAGAGTTGTTTTTAATTAAATATTTACAGGATACATTACTAGTACCTAGTACTACGTATTTGTATTTCATTTGACAGCTCTCTTCGCTCCTTAATGAGCTTAGCATTGAGTCTTATTTGTTTGTTTGTTGAACTACATTACTTAGGGAATTTTTATATTAATTATTTACCTACGAAATATTATATTATAACTATGTACGTATTCGATTGATCAAACCGAATACGTACATTCACTTCCAGTTGACCTCACAAATATTAGCGCTTAAAATATTAATAAATTTAATTTAATACACGGCCATTTGAATGCCTAATAGTTGTAGGTATAACTTTTTATACTTTTTAGTACCTACTTAGTATTATGTTAGTCTATTAGGTATTTTGACTGCCTCGTTGGTCTAATGGTCGCAAGCGCTACTGCTGAGCATGAGGTCCTGGGTTCGATTCCCAGGTCGGGCAAAGTGTTATTGGATTTTTCTATCTGGAATTTCTCAGTAGCAGCTCGGAGTCTGGATTTGTGCCCGGTTGATGGCAATAGGCTCGCCCCCTATTAAATGGGACTGACACATAACTGGTGTAATGTGGGTGGACTATAGGTACACCTCTGCTCAACCCTTCGGGGAAACAAGGCGTGATGTTATGTTTATTAGGTATTTTCACTTTTATTTACGAGTCTTTTCGTTGTTATCTACAACATGTCCCGGAATTAATGCACAACCTCTTAAGGGGTCATTGTACTCATCATTATGAATAACTTTTACTATGGGACCAAACCTGAAATCGCGAAAAAAAAATCAACTGTCCCTACATTTTGACGAGTTACGCGGACATTAATGTAGGGAACAGCTGATTTCTTTTAACGATTTCAGGTTTGGTCCCATAGTAAAAGTTGTTGATAATGATGAGTACTACGGACGCCTTAAAAGAGGTGGTGCGTTAATAACGAGACATGTTGTAATCCTTATTTTTGACAACGCATTTGAAACTGACAATTGTAGTTTTCGGTTCTGAAGTTTTTGAGATACCGACTTGTTCTTCCATCATCATCAACTTTCAGCAGTAATCTCCTGGACATACATCCTGGTCCATGTATATGCGATGACATTTTATTGAAAAGGTGGGGATGCCATTGCCGTAAACATGAGTTTACTCTGTAACGAACGTAAAACTTTTATGGCATGTAACTCCATCTTATCTTCTAATAACTTCCGGTTAACTTATTTGGCAGATAAAACAAATTCTCTTTCATTTTTGAGGTATCTTAATATAGTGCCTATCCGGGGACTGTGGATCAGGGCCCTATTTAATATAACTGGCAATGCTACACACACTTGTCGAAATTGTAACATTTTCACGACATGTGGGTAAGGCAGAAAATGTATGAAAGAAACTTGAAAAAGTCGAATTGTCACCTGTCACCTGTCCGTTTTATTAATATTCTTTACCTAACCGTCACAAACACTTATACTACTAACAATCTACCACAGTTTGATAAAGCTCCTATTCAGGTGCTGCATTGCATCAAGAACTTTCTTAAATAAAACATCCTTATAATTCCACATTTTATCTAAGATAATCTAACAATAGACATCGCAAATGGAACAAGCAAACATTGAATGCTCCGAACCGAAACTAAATTCTCTAAATTATACATCGAAGATTTAATGCTATCACGAGTCTCGAATTATCAAATATGTACCGCACTGTGGACATTCGAGAATATTTCATTGTCTACAGAAATTGCTCGAGCTCAGCTCAAATATTTGATAATATTGTGCATGCAAATACCATATTACAATAATCTAAATGTGTACCTTGGCTTTATTTTTTCTGCTCGTTTTAATAACCAAGAACATTACAATTTTAAATTATACTGAAACTTGAACATGCAACAAAAGGTAACTTTCTTTTGTTCTAAATACGAAAATATAATATTATTCCTTCAATTTTAAAAGGCAATAGTTTTTATTTAACCATATAAAAACGATGGACTATCCCCAATCTGTTCATAATGCAGGGTGGATTATACCAATTAAATCATTTTATTACTATAGAACGTTTACGAAACGCCGATAATCATTCAAATATACAGAATGAGTGTTCATTACTAAGACGAGTTTCCTCATCTATAAATTGGTGGGACAAAACAATCGACAGTGCGTGTTTTCCTGTCACAGTTCAGGGATTTTCAGGAATTTCCGTGTTATTTTTGGTTAAGTAAAACCTCAGTTAAGTCAACGCAACAAAAGCTCCTTCGTTAAGTGAGTATCACTGTTGCGTAGTTTATCGACAAACAAAACTAGTTTAAATTTTAAATCACTTTGAAAGTTGTGAAAACTCCCCCAGAACGTGTCAATTAGACCAGTTTTCATATTAGTTTAAAGAGTAGTTATTTTTAGCAACTGTTCTGGGACGAAAGGGTTTATATAACCCAAGGTATTTAGATGTAACGAACTGATTCGTAGGATTAAAAACCTTGTGAACAAACGGTTGCCGTCTATTATACTATTTTAGCACTGTTTGCAACGTAAAGTTGAACACAAAAGTTTTCATCAACTTAAAAAAAACACAATCTTTCGGTGCTGTTTTGATGTAAAAGTTTAGCCACAAAACCAACTGGCTACACATTAAGTGAAGTCCGATTACAAGTGAACCCAAAACATTTAACAACGGAAACCTTAATCAATTCTGGCTTGATCGGTCTGGAGGTACGAACCTACCTGCGGTGTTGGGCGGAAGGTAGTTATTTATTCACTAGTACGTCACATCCGTCCAGGCGCCGGCGCTGCCTTTTTCCTCACCTTAACCTTAAACACGTGTTCTAGACAAGTCGGTCAAGGTTGAACGCTTCGATTAATGTGTCCTTTTCATTTGTTTTAAGATCCAAATCGATTTTATTTAAGTATAAATGTTTTCTGTCTGACCTATTGTTTAGTTGTGCCGATTACTTCTTTGTCAGCTTAGATGAAGAGCGCCTTTAAACGGGTGTTATATTAAACTATGTAAAGGTTTAAAAGCACTAAGTTATCTATTAGATTAGGTAATATGAAAGTAATTTTTGTTACGCTAATAGGTTTATGGGGCATGTCAGAGCCTAGACCACCACCTCTTAAAGCAGTATTATTTTAATCTTACTTGAGTGCGGGAAAGAGTTGGAGCTAGACGTCCTGTATAGCTCCATCTCTTTCTCACACTGAAGTAACATTAAAATAATACTGCTTTAAGAGCTGGTGGTTGGCCCCCAGGTTGTCAAAACAAACGTCAACATTAATGTATCCTAGGAATTACGTTCAACTTTAAGTACCGCGCTTGTGAAAGAGTTTAATTATAATTTCCACAATGTATGATTCTAAGTCAAGGTTTCAGTCACGTTTCATGAACTGGAAAACTATAAGCCATCAATGGCAGACTTTTTCTGGGAACTACGTGGTACCGTATAACCGTATATTTATTATTAACACCTCCATTACACTACTAACTAGAGCACTACAATATTAATACAACCACTGTTTCCAGATCGTTTTCCGAACAGTTTAACAATGAATACGGCTGCTAGTTTATTTACAAACAGTGGCCAGGTAATAAATATGCATAGTGCAGCCGCGACCTACGGGCTACCTTCGGCGGTATTATAATCCTGAGCAGAGAAACATTTGGCCCTCTGTTGTGTATTTTTAAGCGACTTCAAAAAAAGAAGGAGGTTCTCAATTCGGTTGTATTTTTTTTAAAATGTTTGTTACCTCCGTACTCCGTCAATTATAAACATAAACCTATTTGGAAAATTCTTTTTTCATTTGAAAGGATATACGAGATTGGTCCCATTTTTATCAAAATCCAGTTCTGATGATAGGATCCATAAGGAAATGAGGAAACTCTTCAACTATTATATTTTCAACAATAAGTCAAGCATTTGCATTCAGAAAGTATCATTTGGTGAAGTGGAACTGATGATGAAGACCACAGATGGCCACCGGTACTACTCAATAATATAATATTAGTAGTTCACGGGTTGTGATTTGATTACTTTAATATGTTTGCTAAGCAATTTCTGCTCGTCACAATACATATGGTGAAGTGGAACTGATGGTGAAGTGCCAGGAGGACTCCTCCTCCTAGAACAATTAACGTCCCTGCATCGGGAAAAGCAATATTTTATAAAAAGGTGATGAGCAGTTGACGTTAGGCTGTTGTAACTTAGATAATTTGCAAACCGACCCACTAAAAAGTGAAAAATAAAAAACTTTCTTACAATAAAAAAAATAACCGACTATGCAAAAAATACTACAAAGTGAAAAATTACTTACTTTAATTTCGGAAGTCGGTGGCAAAAAACAAAAACACAAAACCAAAGACACCGACTTCCGAAATTAGAAATTAAAGTTATTTTTCACTTTTTAATGTTTTTTTGGTAGTCGGTTGTTTTTTTTTTTTTGTAAAAAAGTTTTTTTCGGCTAAGAATTATGTATTTACTGCTCTCTTCCCTTGCCCCGGGGTGAAAGATAAAAAGATGTTAATGTTTGAGAAATTGCTAGCAACTTTTCCTAGTTTGCATATACATATTTCTACATATACGAGAATTCCTATCAATGATTTTATAAAAATATCATCATCAGTCATATTTTAGAAATGGTTGAGTATTTTGTTTAAATAGGTAATTACAAGAGAAAATTGTCGATTTCTTTTAGGTAATTTTAAGAAGAGAAATCTTAATCTAGATAAAACACTATGGGATTTTATTATTTTCAAAAACACTGGAATGAATGGGTCTTCCGTTTCACACAGTACAGAATATTTAAATTAGGTATTTCCATTCAAGTTTTAAGCTAGAAACACAACAAAGCTCTTTTTTGGTACATACAAAAGAACATTAATTAAATCGACAATAACAATAGGTACGGAGGATACCGAAGAAATAGTACTTATACCGGTTATTCATCGCATCTATTGTTCAAGAATAATATACAATGCAAAGTGCTTGAATACGGCGTTTTATCTCAGAAATGAAAAGAAACAGGTAGAAATAAAACATCCTGTATGGGATTAAACATTATGAAGTAGTTTGTGAGGATTTATTTTTCAACAGATTATTAAATAACTATAGCGACCCGCTCCTGCTTCGCGCGGTTTGTGACCTGACAAAACAACGAGATTTCTTTATAAATGCAAGTTTATTATTAACGTATTACACACATAAACCTTCCGGAATAAATTTTCTAAATGATGGTGAAAACTACATCAAAATCCGTTGCGAAGTTTAGAAGAACAACGCGGTCACACAGATAGACACGAAAAGTGAGTTTAATTTATAATAAGTACAGATATAGATGTATCTATACATAGTATGTGTACTATTTTAAGTATGGTATATTAAGTACGAGTCTAACCATTCATCTTTATTTTTTCTGGATTGAACAGTTTTGAACAGGCCGCCTTTCGGCCTCCAGGTTTTGGCCTAAAATTACGCTGGACGTCCTTGGCCAACGTCGAGAGTTGGACCGCATTTTGACCGCTGAAGGTCTCGCAAACAACGCCAGTTCCTGAACAAAGAACTGCGACTCCCTACAGTCTACGTCACCTCGCCGGACGCAATTACGTTTCGCCACGGTTTTTTTTAATGATATTTTACGTTCTAATTTAATAGTGTAGATAGTAACCCTCTGCGGATTTTTTTAATTCATTAACTACTTAATTTTATTTTCAAATATGTAAAATGCGAGATACCTTGGTTCTCTGATCTTTTTTTCATAACGATATGTTTTGGTAGCGTTACTTATTAGAGATTGCAATCGTCTAGTTAGTACGTTTTATTTCTCGTTCGTTATTCGCGTACCTATCGGATCAAAGTTCTCTATTTTATTCCATTCACACAAGTCAACCTGCATTTTTTATACCATAATGTTCATTTTTTTTACCTTTTAATGTTTTTTTTTCTATTTTTATTTTAAAAACAAAATTAAACGTGTCGTAGCAGAAAAGTGAATCTCCGTCTTTTATTTTTTTTTCGCTACAAAATGGGACCATTTCAGACACCAATCTACATGGTCTTCACATGATCTGACCAAGATTATGTCTGGACTTTAAAAGAGACTGTGACCTCTGAGTTTGTTTCGGCCTTTTTTCTCAGAGTAGTCAGATAGGAAACGCCGATCTCATCTAGATTTTAAAATATGATTGACGAGTAAAAGTATTTGTACAAACTGATTTACAGAAATAAAATCATTTATAATTTTGAAAGAAAACTTGCTTTGCTAGAAAAGTTTATTACGTAGGTAGGTATGTAGGTAAGTGTCAATAACACTAATAGTTTCCCTCTAACTTCAAAATTATCATGAAGCCGAAATGTCTTATTTAAAAAAAGATAATTGTAAATCTCTGTTTCTACGTAAAATTTAAAATCGGTCGAATTTAACCGTAACACTATTTTTCGAAAATGTTCTTAACTAACTTTCTAGACCTATGTATCCTGCTTATGCGTATGAAGTTTCATTAAAATCGGTTCATATATGTCGAAAAACAAGGACTTGAAAGTGTGTATGAAATGCCGTACCTCGTAAACGCTCTTAATTATAATGTCCGAAAATATGAAATATATTTACCATGAAATGATTTTTTATTTTTAGGTTTAGCTGTATTTAAACGTTAACTGAATTCACTATGAAAATATTCACACCTCATAATCCTGAATCAAACTTCCAAAAATGAACCAGAAATTCGCTAGAAACTACGAAATACAATATTTTGATAATTTTTATTTCGTTTGCGTGTCAATCATAGTGAAAGCAATCGACAACGAAGCGAAAGTACGTACGAGTATATCTATACTAATCTATGTATACTAATATTATAAAGCTGAAGTTTGTTTGTTTGGTTAAACGCGCTAATCTCAGGAACTGTTGGTTCGAAATAAAAAAATCTTTTAATTTTGGATACCTCATTTATCGAGGAAGACTATAGGCTATATAAAATCACGCCACGACCAATAGGAGCGGAGCATCAATGAAAAATGTTGCAAAAACGGGGAAAATTTATTCCTTTTGCGAGCTTCCGTTGCGTGCGCTGCGTAAATGGTTAAAGTTACGCAAAAATCATGTACGACAGGATTGTTCCTCGTATAAAGTTCTAAACAAAAATCCGCAATAGCATATGTCTATCTTTTAAGGTTGGCTCACTATAAACTTTTTAATGGTAATCAAATTTGTTACAAAATAATATATTACTTGCGAAGGTGTTTTCATAAACATCGTATTAATCCTTATGCAAATAAATAGCTTCATCATCAAGGTTCATTAAGTGCCTTTTTGAATTATTCAATTCGGACCTTTGGTTTAGAAATTACGACGGGTATAAAAATGCTTAAAGTAAGAAAAATGCGCTTACTCTATTAGTTACCTACACATTTTATTTTTATTGACTGTTTGACCCCGCTAATCTCTGTCACTACCAGTCGGACTTGAAAAGTTCTTTTTGCATTATAAAGTCCAATTATTGAGGAAGGCTATAGGGTATGTAACATTACGCTAGAACCCTTAGAAGCCGAGCAAAAACAAAAAAAAAGGAAGAACGAGCGCTAATATCTAATATGTTTTTAATGTGTATTTTGTTTTCATAATCTAATATGTTTTGTACACATGGAAGTAGGTCGTACTTCGGTTAAACCAGTGCCAATATGCAGGACTTGGAATTCTCTCAAGCCTTACTCCTTTGAAAATGGTGAGTGAATTCCGTCTCGCAGCCAGTTTGAAATAAATTGAGAAACGTCTGCTCCGATTCTTCCTCTCGTATATTAAATTGCTTAAAATGTTAAGGAGATGTCTGTGACGTCGTGTGTTAATAAGATAATGGAGTTTATTTGTAAACAATTTTTCTACAAATTCATAGTAGAATGAAGATATAATATCTACGGAACCAGGAAAAATACAAATAAAGAGTGATGAGAGATGTTTAATATGTGTTTGTTTTATACACCTATCTTAAATCTATTTAAATAAAAATGGATGTGTGTATGTATGTGTGTGTATATTACCTATGGACTCCAAAACGGCTGGAGCGATTTTTATGAAATTTTCAGGAAATCATCAGATTAGCCCAGCAGGTGATCCTGTGAAGTTTGGTATTGATCGGATCAACAAATTTTTATTTTGGATTTTTGGTAATTTTGTGTCATATTTTTTCTGAACAGTCACCTAACAAAAAGTACTAGGCTTGCAGGAATTCAAGATAGTATTTCAATCCACCACCACAAGTCATCTATCTGGCTACAGACGAGTAGTGCTACCCGAGCGAAGCCGGGGCGGGTCGCTACTTAATATTATAAATGCGAAAGTGAGTTTGTTTGTTTGTTACGCTTTCACGCTAAAACGGCTCAACGGATTAGTACGAAATTTGGCATATGGGTAGACCATGGCCTGGGTTAGGACATGGGGTACTTTTTTATCTCGGTAGTACGTTCCCGTGGGATAGTTTCTGACCTCCATGCGGGCGTAGCTGCGGGCAACAGCTGGTAAAACACAATCTAACACTAAAATATATGTACATATATATCTAATATGTACAAGTATTTAAAAGAATAAGAAAGGGAAGAGCTCATTGGGCTTCAAAAAATTTGTCCGCATCGTTGTCAGTGGGAAAAGTGCCCAAAAGGCTGGCAGCGTTGCCACGTTGGATGGCAATGCTGATTCTATGACCTAAAAATTGGCCAGCCCTCTGCATGGTCACGTGGAGAGTTGACCAACCGCTTAGCGTTATTCGGAAATACTCGATGAGTACTCGGACCCCACGGCCCTAGTGTTTCAACCCCAAACGGGTCAATCATATAGCTCCTAATAAGGTTGTTATAGATAAGGTTGTTATATTTGCGCCGTTTGAGGTTTTCTGCACCTGCAGCAGCCGCCCAGCACAGCCCGCCGTGATATGAAGATTGGAATTGGTCAACGAAAAAAAAACACTTTTTGCATGTAACATGCAAACTTTTGTCTAGTTATGTTTAGGACAGGGATAAGGGCAACAAAAATAAAATTAGAACGCTTCAAATACGAATAGTTTTTTTTGTTTTTTTTTTTAAATTAGATTTTATTAAATTTTAGAAATCTTCAGTTTGTATCAGCAGAAAAAATTATTCCGCTATATTGCAACATTAAAATATAAATGTAGCTTTATGATTTTCATCTATATTTTGCTTCAGGGTCGTCTCGTTGTAATGTCCAACAGTAATACGCTAGCATACATGGACTCCATTTGCCCTGACATCGTTTTTCTATGGTATAAATGTCTTGGTTGAATCTTTCACCGTGTTCATCGCTGACGACGCCCAAATTTTCAGGAAAGAAGTCTAAATGTGAATGAAGAAAATGTATCCTCAATTACATATTACAGCCCAAAGCCTTATAACAGCTCCGCAATAATCCTTTTATAGTCACTTGATCGGTGATTTCCTAGAAAATTGGAAGTTACTTTTATGAAAGTTTCCCAAGCTGATTTTTCCAAATCACTAAGCTTTCCTTTAAATATCTTGCATCTCATCTTTCATCAGTTGCCTGATTTGAGGGCCAACAAATATGCCCTCTTTAATCTTAGGAAATTTTTCTTTCAAATATAAAAAGCCATCACCACTCCTATCTATAGCTTTCACGAAGTTTTTCATGAGCCCAAGTTTTATGTGTAAAGGTGGTAAAAATATATTATCAGGCTGACCGACGGAGGATTTTTAATTTTTTTTTTGTCCTGGAGTAAGAGATTGGCTTTTGGGCCAGACTTTAACAGTCTTTCTTTCCTTCGCTGAGTTTTAAAATTAATGTCGCCAAAAATGTAACAAAACTTGTCAGGATCATTTTTACACTTTCTTGACATTATTTCAGAATCACTTATCTCAGAAAACAGAAAAAAATACTACGCTCTTCAAATAAATAAATTCTCTGAATGCCAAAGTGAAACAAAAACGGTTAATTTTTAGTTTTGTGGGTAGTAGCTGTAACACAAAAACGAGACCTGATGGAATGAAAATAAATATGGTGATAAAATGAGGGTAGGTAAGTAATTGAAAATTAGTAAGTACCTTTTTTGTTACAAAATTTTGGTGTCCAGTGTTATGTTATTATGAATTCCGTATTCCGCATTTTAATCCTAATTCGAAACGTTAATGACAACTTACAAAATAAATTTATTATTATTATTATCTTGAAGTCTCTGACATATCTTAGGGCACTGGGGTCCCGGACTTTTCGAAGGCGTACGAGGGGCCGAAGCCAACTCGCAGAGGCCCGTTAGACGTTTTTGATTATATGAGGCACCAACAGACGATTATCCCTGTATGCACTATGCACCCAAGGGAACCCCCGATTAGTGTTGGACCATTGTAGGATATGAAAACAAAGATATTGGACTATGGGTTTGAGTGGCTAAAGTGGAATAGTTACTTAGAACTATGGAAGGACTATGGCCCCAGCCTGATCAATGTGGTATAAATACACGGATAAAATGGCAGAAGGGTGACTTGCGCACTCAATAATGGGCCTCCGAAAACGGTCGCTAGCACATAGTGTCGTAGTGACAAGGGGGCAACATGTCCTGAGGTGCTTATGAGGAGTGGAGAGATATTCCACGGCTATCAAGACAATCCCGGAAGTACGGTCAAGGTCCCTACCAGCATCTTACTGGAATACTTCCTTCCTCCGAGCACGTTTGCTCTTGCGAATCTCCACTCAAGCTGGTCAATAAAGGCAAGAATGAGGTGGACCCTCTGTTCCTCGTCAGTGTTCACTCTGGCCGGTCAATAAAGGCAAGCCAGAGATGAGGAACAAGGTTTCTCCCGGGAGATAGGGTACGTGGGGTCACTACTGCTCAACAGCTCGCCACATACTGCCCTGCGGGTTCATGTATCTCTTTTGGTCTGGCTCCTCACCCTAGACACGTTTCGGCAAAGTAAATTCTACTGGCACAGACCTAGAGTTCGGAGCGCGCAAGCCTCACCACGACGTCAACGTAGAGATACGGTGGTGGGGTTATTATTATTATTTTTTAGCCTGTGTTGTCCCACTGTAGGGCAAAGGCCTCTCTTTCTCCTTTCCACTCCTCTCTGTCTTGAGCTAGTGTGGACCAATCCTGTTTGTAGGCGTCAAGCTCGTCTCTTCATCTTCTCATGGGTCTGCCTCGACGTCGACGGACGTTTTTGGGATCCACATAGTGGTAGATTTGGCCCATGACTCATTCCACATGAGGCAAACGTGTTCGGTTCAGTCCCACGTAAGCTTGGCTGCTTTTTGGGTGACGTCAGCGATTTGTGTTTTGGAGCGCAGCGCTGTGTTCCTAACACGGTCCGTTAATCTGACTCCAAGAATGCTGCACTCCATTGCTCGCTGGCAAACCTCAAGCTTGAACCTCTGCTGAACCGTCAAAGACCAGGTTTGATACAAAATAAAACTTTAACAAAAATCTATGCTGTTTTATTAGACACCAATATTACCGACTATATTTTATCAGATTAGCTTATTTTTTGGTTGCTTCCCACCATTATTATTCAATCATACATTAAATAAGATTGGCTCCATTAGGAACCCTTAGTTCGTTTCATTCGTTCGTTCCTTTGTGAATGTTCAATTGTTACGAAGCGAATGGTCAGTGTTTCAGCTTGTATTTTTAGCGTTTCGTCCTAAAATGTCGGCTGGTGACGATAAATTATAAAACACGGTCCCGTTCATTTTTGTTGACATAAAGGCTCCTGGCTCGGTCGTGTTATCGCGGGCGTTTTCTCCTGACATACAACATTTTGGACGTTATTAGATATCCTTGCGTCTAAAAATAAACCGGTTGAATTTTTAAGTCCTTGTGTACCCGACCCGCATATATTACAAAAAAATAACAACATTATAATTACCTAATTGCCAGACGGGTCTGGAAGCCGCTTATACCTAATGGTAATTAAATGTAGAAGGGTAATTTAATGTTAAAAAAATATACATGCCAATAACCCTTGTACTAAATACCTTTCAAACTAAAAAAATATATACATAACCCTTCTACTAATCTTACTATCACTTTGTGTAAGTTATAACGGCGTAGGAATAGTCGCAATAAAAATCTAAAATCTAAATATTGAAAAAAAAAAAACTGTTTTGACACAAGGCAAGTCTGCTCGGTCAACGACACAAACCCTGATGTGCAAAGTCTAACCAAACTAACCAACCACAGAAAATAGCTTGGCATTTTCCAATTTAATTCAACGTACCAATCAATTTAAAATGTCGTGATGAAAAGGATCGCTACCCGTCTAGACATTTGAATCAGCCAGCAAAAAGTAAATGCACCTAACGTCACGAGACAAACTATGTTACTAAAGGGGAAACTATGTTACCTTCCTGAGTAGGTGAAATGTGGGTGTACCCATAGTAGGTACACCCACATTTCGCCAGTTATGTTTAAGTCCCATGTAATATGGGGCGAGCCTATTGCCATCAACCGAGTACGAATCCAGACTCCGAGCGGCACTGTGAAATTCCTAATGGAAAAACCAACAACACTTTGTCCAACTTTTTCTTTTTTTTTTCTTTTTTTGTGGATGGGAAATCATCAAATGACTTCTCCCGCTCTGGTTGGAGCGGGAGGGTGTGTCAGACTTTTACTGACTAAAACCCACCCGTGTTCCTTCTGTTGCCTGTGCCGGGGCCACGGTAACTCTTTCGAACATCCCGCAACCCTGGCTGACTTTGCCTGACTTGGGAATCGAACCCAGGAACTCATGCACAGTAGCGCATGCAACTACTAGACCAACAAGGCGGTCGACCTTTCTGAGTAAAACCGGAATAATCGTGGTTTTATTCACTATTGCATGCTATAGGTATTTTTCAAGATAACTGAATAAAAACGGATTGCCGCGAAACGACGCAATGCGGCGCAAGACCTGAATAGCTAGTTATCTTGCATTATTTATGAATTAAACTGCAGACTGTAATGCTGCCAGATCAGCTTTAAATTTTAAAATTAGGTACTTAGCAAATTTTTTGTCAGATCTGCTGCTGCAGTTTGTCGTTCTACTACCCTAACCCAATTGATTCGGCACATCCTGTCTTCCTTAACTCTCATCTCAATTTAAAAAAATCACTCCCATTCTTTCTAGCTATGTATCACCTCTCATACAATCATTCCCCCGATGGAAACAGAGGGGTGGTATAAGTTTGACGTGTATATCTGTGTACCTATCAGCGGCGAGGTGTGAATTTTTGTAAGAGAGAAGCCGAAGCGAAGCCGGTTTTAACTTACTTAAATATTTATAAAGTAAAAATTAATTTATTAACTTAAATAGAGGCATTTTTGTTGATTGAATGTTATGGTGAATTAAATATCCGTAGTGTTACTATATTTTTTGGCAATAGTATACACTTTTGACTGTGCCATTTTTCAATAGCGGTAGAGTTGCTGATGCGAACCGAAGGGAAGCCGGTAGAAATCGTGTTATATGGTGCTTTCGCCACTGGTACCTATCTGTGGCATCGTAGCTCCCAAACGACTAAACCGATTTAGATTTTTTTTCTTTTGTTTGAAAGGTGACTTTATCGAGAGTGTTCTTAGCTATGATTCAGGAAAATCTATTCAGCAGTTTGAAGATTATGACCTCTTTTCTTTTTGATAAATGGATGCAAGCATCTTCCACAGCCCTGATCTAGTCGAAATTTGGTATTCTGTCTATTACTTCAATGTTATTCGAATAACATAGTAACATTGAACTGATGCTGCAGCATTACCTGGAATTTGCAGGGTACCCAACTCCCTCACCAACTTACAGCAGAGGTATCGTGTTTAGCTTATAGATATACGGTAATTAGAGTCTGATGATGGAGTAATAAAAAGAAGTGAGGGTAAATTAGTAAAAATTTACTGTGGGAGAAATACGTACAGCTGCGCAGATATAGGCGAGACACGTGACGATCGTAGCGTAATAAGGAACAGCTAATTAAAACGCCAAACAGACGAGGCATAAACCTAGCAATTATGAATGTAAGCTATTGTAGAAAGGACATCCTATTTTCATTAGCCGTCCCCCGACGCGACGACGCTTAGATCAAAAAATTACCTACAACTTATATTAAACTTACAAGGCCAATACATTTTATTTAAACATAAACATAACATCACGCCTTGTTTCCCCGAAGGGTTAGGCAGAGGTGTACCTATAGTACACCCACATTTCGCCAGTTATGTTTAAGTCCCATGTAATAGGGGGCGAGCCTATTGCCATCTACCGGGCGCAAATCCAGACTCCGGGCTGCTACTGAGAAATTCCAGATAAAAAAACCCAGTAACACTGCCCGACCTGGGAATCGAACCCAGGACCTCATGCTCAGCAGTAGCGCTTGCGATCACTAGACCAACGAGGCAGTCTAACCTTTTATTTAACAACATTTTATTTAATTACTTTTTAAAGGATTTTGTTTGTGTCGAGGTCTTTTTAAATTTTAAATTTAACTTTTATTAACCCATATTCATTTTCAAAACTTAACAACGCTTAAAATATATTGTTTTTAATAAAAAGTTTACATGTTAGCCATTTTATACCTAGGTAGGTATAAGGTATACTGGTATAAGGCAAATACATTATTCATCATTAAATTATTTTACAGTAAAAGCTTTCAGTTCATAATCACAGTTTGCTCAGTTAAATATTGACCGTTGTAATCCGATCACTTAAAACGCTTTCCTGAAAAGCTATTTTGTCGTGCTAACGTATATTTGCTCATTTTCCCGCAACTTGAGTAGGTACCTATTCGCTCATTAAAGGCTTATCTGGTGACCGTAGTATATACTTTTCTTATATAACATTGGTTTTAAAGAAAACATTCAAATTATTTATTCATTTTGTACGACAGTCAACTATTCACATTTTGCAGTACTGAAATGTCGACTCCATCCAGCTTATTTTTTTGAATATGACGTGTAAAAGTGATTCCGATATCCTTTTTACAGAATAAATAATTTCATTTCACTATTTCTACATCGGCTAGATATTATGGTTATAAATATAAAGGTCCAATCAAAAAATATCTCACACCACCGAACTCCAATAAATCATTATAATAATAATAATAAAAACTTACACCATATAAAGTTAAAAGAAAACTTTAAACTATCATAAAAACTGCTCCAGCGAAATAATTTCTCAATTCCACTAAAGGATCAAAGTTTTCAAAGAGAATGTGTTATCTCAGTCGTTCTGACTAATGCTTTTTGAATCGTCGCTCCACGGGATATCCAACTTTATAATCTTGATCCGAACTTTTCGATGCGAAGCGAAAACTGCAATTTCTCAAGTACGAAGTTGTTGTGATAAATTATCGAACTAGAAAAGGTAGAAAAAACATGGTTCTTAATGTACTTAAACATAACATGTAATAGGGGGCGAGCCTATTGCCATCTACCGGGCACAAATCCAGACTCCGGGTTGCTACTGAAAGATTCCAGTTAGAAAAACCTAATAAGACTAACTTTAATGATACAAAATCTGACTGAAAATTACCGTGGGAAGACTTTTCCCAAAGTGCCTACTTCTTTATTAAGTGAAAAAAGAAAAAGGTGGATTTGTGTTCTTTTCACTTCATTGAAATTCACTTGTTCCGAGTTGAGCGTAGGAAAGCACTTGAGGGATGAAAAAGGTTTGACTATTTTATTATTGACTATTCTGCCCGCGGCTTTGTTTGCGGAAATTCTATTATTCTTATGCTCATGTAGATTAAATTTTGAATTTTCTCCATTGTTAGAGACCGAGATCACGATGTGTAGGTGCGCTTTTAATTCTGTTTTTGTCTTGTTTCCTTTGTTCCCACAAATTAACCGATTTTCTGTTTTTCTCCCTATAGTCGTTACATTTCTCGCATAAAAGACTTCTTTACTTTTTGGCATAAGCTTTACTTTGATTATAATTTCATCTTCAAAAATTTCAAAACGTTTTCCTATAATTTATCGGTTGATGTAACAGGGAACAGAAATTCTGGGCTAACCAAAGTAAACTTTGTTCTTCGACAGAAACGTTTTAAATTTAATATAAGCACCGTTTTACGCTTCATTTAATTACGTGAGTAATGTTCACAGGCAAATTAAGATTCTCTTTCAGCTGATACAAATACCACATGAAGAGCTGGAATTCGAATGAAAGGGAATGAATACCCGCATCATATTTGCCAAATTGTCATTAGTAATTCCTTTGTTATTAGATTTTTCGGGCTCGTATTGTCTTGTGCTTCTGTTTTTCATTATCAGCGAGTTTAAAAAAAGACGGCTTTTTAATGAAAAATTGTGGTTACATAATGTACCTACAAAGAGCGGTAATTTTACAGGTAGATGAAAATTATTGTTTACATCAAAAAGACGTATTTGTGTGCTTTATGTCCATTATGACTAATGATCCTGGGACAAGCACTGTGACAAGTCTGATCGTGATGAGATTTCATTTCTAAATTATTCCCGGAATTAATACGGAAATGCTTGATTGTATCCATACCGTTGATAGCATTTACCGGCGCTGCGATTCCGATCCTTTATCATGATACTCTCGACAAGCCATGTCAAATATACTTTGCAATTAGACTGACGTTCTGTCAAAACACAGATGTTGATATTACCTGCATTCTTATCATTTCTGTCTTGGGTCAAGGCTCTGGGAGTGTGCAGAGATCTCAAATATTGTTCCACTTGAGTTATAGCCCCAGATGCGAACTGTCTTCGAAAGCGAGTGAACCGATGCTTGTTATATCTGAACTGCGCTGGTCGACACAAATATTGCAATTCTTCTAACAAATGTCTTTCTTACGAAACATATTTTTCTCTGGTCTTGGGGGAGATATTAGAACAATATTTATTTGAAATCGTTCATCGTTCTATACTTATATAAAACAATTTACTATCGAATCAGTACATACCTACGTAGCTTTTAAACTGAAAGTTCTTTTAATGTTGTTGTACATACCTAATAATATGAAGAAAAATCGCTTTTAAATTAAAATTGTAGTTATTGAAGTTCATGAATTACGAATTAATTGATTATTATTAATTCATTGTCTAATGAGAAACCTCGAGTCCCCGAGAATAATAATTGTCGTTACAAACCAATGGCTATGAAATTATACTTTTATGTACCTTCGTGTAATACCAACTTTATAAATCTTCTAGTTGGGTAGGTATAGTCATACAATTTATTTCCATTTTTCACCTGCAGAAATCCTTTTAAATATAAAACACGTGCATATTCATCTACATGCAATTATCTCGGCAAAAGCGCTCTGCATAGAAGATATAGAAGATTCTTAGCAAGATTGCCTATTTCAAAAAGGAAACAGTACTGAATATCTAACATCCATTATAAATGAGCACGCAGATTGCCTTTACACAGGATATACTTTATACTAGCAAATATTAGGTAGGTACATGAAGTTCGGATATATAAGGCAACCACTTTTACGAAGTAACGTAGTGTAGGGAGATACAGTACATTATATTCAAACAAAACAATAAATTCAATTTGTCCAATTTCCCTGAGTCTAAGCATAAAACATCCCCAGGGCGTTAAAATTCCGCCTCTGAAAAACATATTACAAAATGTACGATGGAAAAAACATTTCATTTTTCTCGAGGCACAAACGAAAAGCCGATTATCTGTACCTGTGTCTTGTGCGTTTTCGCCGATGTCATCGAAAACCACTTAAATATTTACATGTTATACACCGACATACATATTATTACATTTTTGTGTTAGAAAACGGGTAACAAAGTACAAACTGCCTTCGTTCCCACTTGGTTATCGCCTTTATCCGGGGAGCATTGCACGCATTTCCACGTGTGATACTCGCGTATCTATGTAGGTAGGACACCTACACAGATACGTGTTTACGAATTTAAATTGTTAATGTACTTAGGTACATCATTGTTTTTCTGCTAGATATTTCTAGGAAACAATCTCAAATATTTTTGTGACATACTAACAATTTTCCTGAAGGAATCTTGTCAGAATTTTCCTCATAATCAACGACAAATACTCTTGATACAACAGTCTTGAGAGAATAATGAAATACTAACTCAACTTCCTTGACTCCATGGATGGTATGAAATTCTTATCGTATCATAAGACATCTGAAGTAAAAAGAAAGACGTGTCAATTAATTCACTACACAGCGTGTTAATTTGAAAAATGCTGTCATATATTTACCTTAATAAATTGAAGGCTTATTTACTTTACGTCCGTTAGAAAATTATCGAACCTTCCATTTCGATAATAAACACACCGTATAATAAATAATATTGCAAACATTTCGTAATTAAAGCATGTTGCTAACCAGAAGTTACATCAACGTAATATTTTTAATTCCCTTCGGCTTATCGGATTGTTTATACGCTCGAAATTTCCCAGCTGGCGAAAATTTGGTAAAAAAATTATGGGCGCTCTAAATTTTTTTCTACAGGTTTTTTAATTTATTTTGTTGACTTAATTATTCGTTATACTTTTTTAAACAAGCAAAAGAATGGTTACGATCGGCAGAAATTAATTTAGAAAGGAACCTTTTTACTCTGGTAAAATATTAAAAATGCCTAAAGATATCAGATGTCTGCCTAATCAGAAAGTCTGCCAGCCGCCATTCCTAGTTACAACACTGGCGCCTACTAAATGTTTGCTTAGAGTACTTTTGTACATAATCTCTTTTATATATGAATACGTATTTTATCGTTTCTTTTCCAATTTTAACCTGGTTATATAAAAGTAATGGAACGGGATCAAAGAAATTTAAAGATTCCCTTTTAAACACGTTTTAATTAGATTGTGTACCTCTGTGAAGTAGGTACACAACGCGCGAAGTGACGTAATTCCCCAAGCAGGGTTGCTTATTAAATTAAACAGGTTAATAACGAACCATAACTTTTTCTCGCTCCCATACTTCAGTAATTAAGTGAAATATTTTAGAAAAATTTATGAAAACGTCCATTAGGCCGTAATTTATTAATTTATTCAACAGGGCTATACGGTGTTTTATTCATTTTCATATTTTCTTGTGTTACGGTATCGACGTGAAGTCGTGAACTAAATTCAGTAGACGCTTCGTTTTATAGCTTCCGTACTTTATGGTAATAGGCGTAAACCTCCGGTCGTTCCGCAGTAGGTACCTACCTACTCTTCTAACATTATGAATAACTTACGATTTTATCGACGTGTTATGAGACCCGATGCAATTACAAATCTTTCGATTGTTATAACAACAGATACCGAAGTATTACAGATCGATCCAATCTTTGCCGTATAATTTTTTGTTGCCCAGCGATCTTAAAATGGGGTAGGATAGGATAATTGTTACTTCAAATACATATGAGGCTTGGATGAAGAATGTATAGGGGTACCTTTTTTTTGGATGGGAAATCATCAAATGACTTCTCCCGCTCTGGGCGGAGCGAGAGGGCGTGTCAGACTTTTACTGACTAAAACCCACCCGTGTTCCTTCAGTTACCTGTGCCGGGGCCACGGTAACTCTTTCGAATATCCCGCAATCCTAGCTGGCATCGGCCCTAGCGGACTCCGTCAATAGTGCTGACATCTCTTTAAGGCGCGCGTGGAACACAACGAGCCGTCGACCTGGGCCTGGTCGTTACCGGACGGCGAGCTACCCATTGCTCGCCGAAATACATACATATATGAGGCTTGGATGAAGAATGTATAGGGGGTACTTGAGTATTCAACTGATTACCTACGTTATTTAAAAGTTCCCTAAATTCGGTTTTAACTAAACGTAAATATTACATGCATCATTATCCTAAAAACTCCAATCGACCCGAAACATTCATGAGTGTATCTTAAAGATTTCCTCTGCTTTGTGTTGCCAGTAGAAAAGGCAGAAGGAGGCTATTTATTGTACAAAGGTGTTCTCAATAGAGATACAACATAGAGAGTGACCTTTTGGGCTCATTCACCGTTCTCCGTGGCCTTTGGTACACAATAGCTTGGATCTGAAGCCGTTGCTGGCGACACAGGAGCGTCGCTTGTTAGTTATCACAATAGTCCACTATATAACACTTGTGTATACATCGCAAAGTTGGTTAGTACGACGTTTTTGTCCAATTAAAGGGTAGTAAGTATTTGTGTGAGTGACGTACGAGTATTTAGATCGATTCACGTGGGAACGCTGTCTGTTATTATTTATTAGTCTCCAATAATTATTGTATACGTAGAAAATGTATTAAGTTGGGTCAGTGTGCTAATTTTTCATACAACAGCTGCATAGTTCCAACAGCATCCTGGGAATGATTGCCGACAGGCTGGACTGCTGTATTGTAAATCGTTGCTCCAGTATCTCAACGGGTAGCTCGCCGTCCGGTAAGGACCAAGCCCGAGTCGACGGCGCGTCGTGTTCCACGCGCGCCTCAAAGAGATGTCAGCACTATTGACGGGGTCCGCTAGGGCCGATGCCAGCTAGGGTTGCGGGATGTTCGAAAGAGTTACCGTGGCCCCGGCACAGGCAACAGAAGGAACACGGGTGGGTTTTAGTCAGTAAAAGTCTGACACGCCCTCCCGCTCCGCCCAGAGCGGGAGAAGTCATTTGATGATTTCCCATCCACAAAAAAAAAAAAAAAAAAAAAAAAAAGTATTTCAACTGGAATGCGGAAGCAATGTTTATTTTGTTGTGCGTGTTAATGTAATCGTTGTTGTAATTGTATCACTAACATAGTTGTAAGTTTATTTATTGTTACTAACAATATACGGGTCTCATTGTTACTCACAAATAAAGAATTAATTAATTATATAAGAGCAACTTACTACCGTCACTGCATGTGGACGGGTTCCCAAACTTATTTTGTCTACTGCCCACTTTGAGAATAAGTTATTTTTTAGCGCCCCCATTTTTTCACCTACTTAAAAACCACTACCTAGATGAAATTACAAATCGCCGCCTAAGCCTCTACACAACGCCCCGATTTTTTTTTCTGGGTCTCTTACTGCCCCTCTTTAAACCTGCAGCGCCCACAAGGGGGCGTTATCGCCCACTTTGGGAAAGGCTGACCTAGACCATTACCGTTTCACCAGAATTTAAAGTAAAAAAAAACATTTCATGGAAATTGCACAGTTTATTTTAAAGGCCTTCACCTTGGATTCAGCGAATAACAGGTTAAGTGACATGCAAACGTTCGGCGCATGTCACGCGCAACGTTTGTAGATACGTTTATTACCCACGACATTACACCTTCAGTACAGTAATCGTTGCTACTTCATAAGTATGGAAATATTATTACCCATTCTCCTAAACACCCTTAAAAATTACTTCACAAGGACGGGCCTTGTTATTTTAAAGCACCGTTTTGCAACACTTGGCCTTAAAAGGTAAAATTGCGAGGAACGAAGCACGATATTGCATATTATGGAAATAATGCACACCGGTAATACCAACTTTAATGAAACGGCAGTTTAAAATTTACCATGGAATATTAAGTATTTTGAGCACAAGGTCTAGAATGTGGCCTTAATGCCGTACTAGGCACAATTTATCACTAAGTACAGTTATCTGTCAATTGACCATTATCGGCCAAGGTGCTCAACTAATAGGTAGGTAGTTACTTGTTTGTATTTCACCATTTTCTGTTATTATTTACTAATTATAACAGATTTCGTCGACGAACAAGCAAGGAAATACCTACCACCGACCGTCTGCCTTGATTATTACGTAAAAATAAAAAGAGTTACCTACCAACTCTTTTTAATCTTATAACGTTATCTAGGATGTCTAATAAATCGCCTGTCTTAATAAATTTGGCGCAAGGCTACAATTCCTCCGATAAAATTAAAAAGGTGTTGTTCTAACATTACAAAGGAAAAAATTAGTAGGTACCTAAATAAAAATGGAGCCTAAATTCTAATTTAATTTCGGCTGACCCTAATCGAATTTGCGTAGCTCGTGAAACAGAAATTTAAATTGTTCAATAAAATGTAAAGTTCATTTTACGATATCCCCGAATATTTCCATTTGTAATTGTGAAATCTAACCATTTCATTTTTCATGAAAAAGTTTTTGCCATTGCAATTTGTTCCTATTATTTTTATTTTAACGAGTGTTACAACATTTCCCTACGGCTATACTACTTCCTATGGAATTTTAATTTATAAATGGACACATGTTTTACAATTTTCCCAGCCGCATTGATAGAATGAAAACAGCTCCTATTACAATGAAATGACGGACTAAAAGTTTGTATGAAGTAGTTCAAACGCTACACAAATACAGCAACCTCGGACCAATAAACTATACACATTTATTTGTATAGCTAGTTAGTGAAAAAATTTGTTTTAATTTTTTTATAATTTGAATATACCAAAGATATATAATTATGTATATCTACATCTTATTCATCGTTCCATAACGTCCTTCCTCACTCAGATTCACTAATCTTTAAATCAAATCAAAATCAAGTCAAAGCATTTTATTTCACATAAACCTACATGGGCACTTATGAAACGTCAGAAGCTAGGTGCACGGTTTCAGTTGCTCCAATTCCAATTGCACGCTTCCCAAAATAACTCTCCTTCTTCAATAATAAATTATTTTAACATAATAGATGAAGCGTTTACGGACTTTCTTACCTCATCCGAAGCTTGAGCGAGTACGTAAATAATGAAACGGGTTTCCTCAATTACCAAGTAATCCGTCATTTGACATGATGTAAAATCCGGAAGCTGTGAATTTAATTTCACAAATAAAACATCTGACTCCCGTAAAAATTCAGAGTAGGTAGGTTACTTTATGTTGTACTTTAAAAGCCTGTTTTATGATTGGTCGTAAAAAAACGAGCCTCTGCGAGCCAATTTCGTTCTTTAATTAGGGTAACATTCTTGTTTTACGCGGAACATCGGGGTATATACCATGTTGTGGATGGTATTGAGCCGTAGTGGGTACCTATCTATTAGCCTTAGGCGGCATTAGGGTAGGAGAGCGTACATCACTAATGTGTAATCACCATTACTGGACATGGACGAACTCTAATTCATCTCAGTGTCGTACCTATGTTAGCATTATTCTACAGGACCGTACAGGAGCGTGGTTATAATAATTTATGTCCACCAGACTGAAATTCAATTGTTTCCTTTTCCCTCTCGAATTCTTATTTAATAAAACGTAAACCTCTTTCAAAGTGTTTTAAAACTAAGAAGCCAAGTATTTTACTGTCTATCTGCGGAAGTAATCCTCTTTGTCTCATTTTATTTCAAATGATCTAAGACGGTTGGCTTTCTGTTATTATTTTCCTTATATATTGGTAACAAAGGTATTAATTTGATGCCTTTGACAGAGCAAAGGGTTTGGTTTTCCAAACCCTTTGCTCTGTCTACTTACTTTTCTAAGTAAAGTTTAAAGGTTAGTTTTCCTTGCATATTCATGACCTCTTTTCAGCAGGCTGCGCGTTGATTGAGAATCTGATACTGATGACTTTGCTCATTAGTAAGCGCACATATTTACAGCAGCGTGAACTCCAAGCTCAGCTCAGTTTGATGTTATCTCTCTACACAGTCGGCTTATTCATAGCTGGACCCTCGCTTAGGGTTAAATTTAGCAATCTGACCCAATAATGGCCTTCACGTGGAAATGGTAAGGTGACGCGATCGTGGGCTCGTACGTTATTAATATATACGGCGGTGCATTGAAGCCTTGACCCGGCCTTCAGCCCCCGGAGCCCATGCTCCGCACCCCAGACACCGCCCCCCGCCCACAGATATAAACAAGTTTCACTAAAAATGCATTACATTCCGTTTGAACCCCACACAGCCGGATAATTTCATTAAACCATCTCCCCCGTTGACCTTTCCGAAATGTGACTTATGTTGCCACAAAACCGACGGTATGACGCAACCTTTTGTTTATGCCTGTTTAGGTGTATGTTGTTGGAATGGCAAACGAGATATATGGTTTAGTAACACCTCACATGAATTTCAGGGTTCTGCAAAACTTCATTTTATATTTGAGAGGCATTTTAAATTAATCCTAAAACTTAATTTATTAAAAACTCCATAAAAGCAATTCCTTTGTTCATTCGTACATAATTAAAATATTTTCAAATTGCTCAAATACTTCTTTTAGTAACAAAAATGTGTTTTTGTGGCCGCTATGAATTTTAATGTAGGTCGTAACTCTCTCCTTGAATTCTACTTTCAATCTTTTACTTTATATTTTTATTCATCATCTATTATTTAGGAACGAATTTCTCAGGAAACTCCGCATAATATATTGAACTTAGGTAGGTATCTACTATTTGATTAAATTCGCTGAAACTGAAAACTACAACGAAACTGCAATTAGGTACTATTTGAATACCCGATGAATTAACAAGGAAACTAGAACAATTATTGAGTTGTGCGAACGTTCCTAAATTTATCTATCCCTCATCAAATGTGTATTTTACTGCATAAGAGTCGAAAATGCTACGAACTAGAGAATATGAAACTTCGACTTGCAATTTGATTTTATGGAATCACTTATTTCTTATTCACTATTATGTAATTTTGATTTCTAATACAGCGTTGCTAAGGCGTTTTTCTCATACATACAATTTGTGTCTTAAAACAACCATGTCTGTAGGGACAAGCCGAACGGTGGGCGCGTGCAAAAATGAATGAAAATAATATGTAATAATGTTAAAACGTTTTAGCACCTAACTACAAAATTCCGTACCCATAAGCATCGCACTCGATGGGATGGTAACTATAGTACCTAGTACCTACTTATGTGGTATTAAACATAGGTGAACCATGCCCATCCCATCCCCTACTGTGATTAAGAGAGTGATGGAGTGGTTAGCACGATGACGCCACTCCAGCACATTTGAGCCGATAACCGACCTGATTTATGAACCACACAGCTTACACGCCACTAAACCCATTAGTAAAAAGGTAAATACAGTGAAATATTTCCCTCCATTTAGGCACAAGAACCGCGTATTAGGTGCGTATGAAATAATGTCGGCTGTAATTGTTGTAGCAGTGATAATTGTAGAGTAGGTATACTGGAAATGGTTTCGGCTCTTCGTTTACAAATAGGACTCGAACCATTCGAGCTTTGTCACACGAATTGGATCACAGCAGTTAGGTTCGGTATTTTTAGCTCTCGTAAAATAAAAATATTGTGTTTTTGCGAAGTTAAAAATATAAACCATCAAATGTTGTTCATCGAAGAATCGATTGGTGACGAGTTGAAGTTATATTTAGACTAGCTACGACATTTTTAAGTGGTATGGTACACACACTGTTGACCTGAGGTGTGTACGTAAATAAGTGAGGTAAGTTACAAACTAACAGCCAGTACCTACTATTTTCCTAATGTGATTGCTAGGCCAAATGATAAACCCAAACAAGGCAAGTTACGCAATACAATAATAGATACCTAAAACTCCACGAGTCCATTTCTATTTTAACTTGATTGGAAATTCAAAACCATTGACCATGCTTGACAACAAAGAACTAATAAAATATTCCAATCTTATCTATTATTCCTGTACGGCTTCGGCCATCCGTATTCCAAGTTGAAAAGGTGCTTCCAACCAAAATATACGCCCATTCTTAGGATTTAGGCGACCTGCAATCCGTGCTATACGCTGTAGTGTGGCACTACAAAGGTGAAAACGTGTAAAATGAACTCATTTTACCGCCAAGTCGTAAAGCGCCACGATGTACGGTGCCCGTTTCGTGCCGGCTGTGAATTTGGGAGCAACTGTGATTTCCTGACCACCCACATTCGTGTACTTCGTGTTCTTTGTACGACTGAATGCTAATTTATACATGGTGAGAGCACTTGTGATATAATTTTCACGTGGTCCGTTTATTGTTACAGGTGTAGGAGGCGCTTCAAAGGTCATGTAATATGGTATGTCATTACTTACTTAAGCTTTATTACACGGTAATTTATTGTAGCGTTTCGAGTATTATGAACCATTTACGGAGTATTATTGTGTGTTTATTTTAGACACGTAATGTTAGAATTGTTGGACGATTTGTGTAATGATGAAGGCAATAAAAATGGACTTACATTTAGCCGAGCAATTGGCTTATGTGATTCTGTCGGGGCGGGTTCGATTCTCGCACGAAACTAACATTTTGTAGGATAAAAAGAAATACTGTAGTGTGGTTAACCATTTTAAAGAAACAAGAACATGAAATTAACAATTTCACTATCTCCGTCTTCAGTCCAAATATTTTGTTACAGATTCTAAACAAACTATTTACGAAGAGAAAATGAGAAACAGCCTCCGGGCTACGTTCACTACATTGAAAAGCTAACTGTGATTTGAAAAATGGCTTGTATTTTAGAAATGACGTAGAATATTGCGATGGGGATGTGTTAGTTTATTATGGGAGCCGCATGGAGCCGCGCGCGCAGATGAGTCACGCGCTGCCGACCAAGCACCGCCCTGAGGCAACCTACAGGAGTTGCTCGCAATCTCTGCCGCTCGATATTCTGTAAGTATTTATATGTTAGCCTTAATTAGATACAGTCAAGGGGCGATATTTTAAGCAATTTTAAAATACTCCAATCTTATTGGGACTTATATATTCGAGCCGTTTGGTGTTGAAACACTAGCGCCGTAGTGTCCGAGTGCCCACTTAGTTTTTCGAGACATCGCCAGGCGGTTGGTCGACTCTACATGTGACCTATGGGCTGGCCTATTTTTTGGCCAAAGAATCAGCATTGCCATACAACGTGGCAACGCTGCCAGCCTTTTGGGCACTTTTCCTGTTGACAGCGATGCGGACGAATTTTTTGATGCCCTCTGATTATTTCCCCTCCTATTTTATATACTTATATTATTATTATTATTTTAAGACTGTTAGTTTTTAAATTATGTAAATATTATTCTTATCTAATCAACTGAAATAAATCAAACAGTTAAAAGATTTGAAAAAAAAAATCAAACAAATTCCTTTCCCACATGCGGGCCGTATTTGTCACCTTTTCGAACTGTCATCCGAAGTAAGATAGACCTTCACACATCTGTTTAGAGGATAAAAATTATTTTTTACCAAATATACGTTTTGCAAATGGGTTGCCTAATTATATATGTTCATGGCTATAAGTAATTAATTAAAAACGTACTGTCAGTATTTTTTTTTAATTTTTCACTTACTTACTTGTTTACCAAACGAATTAGATTCCAATATTGAAACACCTATACCTCGCAACCCGGTGATAGGCATCAGAAAAAGGTAGGCAACCTGACTGTTACATGTTTTGTATGCTTTATATTTTTAATTGGAATGTTATTCATTTGGCTAAGCAAGTCAGTGTTTAATAAAAATAAAAATAAATACTTATAGTATTTTTGATTCAATGATACGTCATTGCCGTTGAAAAAGCAATAAGGTGCAAGTAAAAGTTAACCTTAAGGTGCATAACATAATTATTCTCTGACTGTACATGACACTATTTCCCTGACTCTGCCGGAATTTATAACTATCTTTTTCGCGTGATAATGAAACCCTTACTTATACCCCAAAACAATAGTTGCACGTAGCACTAAAAGACCTACTTAAGTCGACATAGACAGAATGATGTTCCTTTTTATTTTCGTTGACTATTTTACAAGACCGATTTGTGAAAACACTAAGGCTGTTTGTCCACCGCCACGTCAACGGGACGTCAACGGGTCATCAAGGAGAACGCGATGATGGCGCCGAAGAAGCGATACACACATTTACATACTATGGCCGCGTGTCCACCGCACACCACCACGTAAGGACAAAGACAAGAAATAGAAAGAGTTAATTCGTAAAGAAAATATCTATAATAACTATCAAAACAAAAATATTGCCTGCGATAAGTTTTGTCGATTTTGTCACACGTACGCTTTTGCGTGGGTAGTATGAGACAAATTGTATGAATGAACACACGCTCACAAGAGACAAAATAACACGTTTAAAAATAGATATACATAAAAGACGATTATTTTGAATGTTTGCGTAAAACATTCGTATCGATAAACCTATTTATTTTACATAAGTTTTTGTTACATCATAGGTACCTACCTGGTACTTACCTGGTGCAACAATGTTTAAAAATAGAAATACGATGTTAACGCATTTTTGAAAAGTTTTTATTAGTTTGATCAAAGTCGTAAAACACAGAGCATTCTCGATGATAAAAACGTATATTTTACATTACTTTTTAACACCAGAAGGCTAAACTTTTAATGATGATAGCATGACATGTAGATGTTTAATAATTCTACAAGTTATTCATTATTATGTAGGTAACTGAAGGATCAAAAGCATGTTGTACAAATGTATATCTATATGCCTAATTATTTTTGTCTGAAGGCGATTTTGAGGAATGTATTTTATTTTATTCAAAAAATGTCAGCACATCGGTGCCGCGGTGGTTTAAAAGACCGATGTTGTAAGTGCAGTGACTGACTGATTGACATAAGACCCAAAGTCCATTAATAATCGATTTTATTGCTACCGAATGTAATAAAAACGGTTTATTATCGTTTCTTTTTTATTATTGCAACTTCCAAAAAATTTAAACTCTTTTATTATTTTTGGCTTTTGCCAATAATTCTGTTTTCAATTGTTTTAAGTATTTTTTTAATTAACTTTATCACGGCCAAACATTTGGTCCTAGAAAACACGTTTGGCGGGTGTTTGACTGAATCTTTTAAGCGCACCTAATACTTTTCTACTTTACCTAATAATGATAAATTAACAACGAATGCAATGTGTGTAAAGCTACAGAAGGTAGGTTATTTTTTGAGTTTACAGTTATTTTGTAGGATGGTACCTAACTCTCACCCTCTTGATGCAAGGTGGCATATAGAACACTGCACAAAATATTACTCCTTGAAAAACAGATTGTACTGCTAAAAACAAAACAATAAAAGTCAGTTACTGTTAAAACATACTACGCCGCCTTACTTCCGCTAGCGTCGCCATAGGTACTTCACACAACTAGCATAGTTATTTCTTCATCTGCTGGGAAATTCATATGTCCAGTATGGCATCGTTCCGCCGCGAAGATAGCTATCACCCTCTATATGAATGGACACCAGCTACCTCTTACCCGCTTAAAGAGTCAAAACAGCTTCTAGAGACACACGTTACGTCCCCCTCGGATAACAGAGCAGTGGATGAGAATAAATTTTAACGTTAAGTGAACACTGAAATGCCAATACAATATGCATACAGGTAGTAAGTGACGGTATTTATTAATTTTAGGAAAATCGTACACTTTTACAATGTTTGTGAAGATGTGAGCAGCATATATCTAACACATATTTAATTTATCTGTCATTGCTTTATTAATTTAATTTCATTCTAGGTGCATCGTCTTCACATATAATAATTATATCATATAATAAATGTACTGATACCTATAAAATATTGTAAAACATTTGAAAAGAGTTAACGGTGGAGTTTCTTGCACATTCTTCTCCATACGAAACTACTTTTTGGAAGGGGCGACTATAATCAATTTTGTAAATTTTGACGTTTAAAAAGTGCCTTTTATGTGTCTATTTGAAATAAATCATTTGACTTTAACTTTGATTTTTACCTACCAATAAGTACTCTACATAATGGACCCACTATCACTGCGCATTTTTGTGTAATAGGATGTTAAACTTCTTTTAAACCGCTCTCCTGAAAAAATACTAAAACTGCACTTATAACACCTGTCTTCTAGACTAGGGGTCTCCAAACTACGGCTCGTGGGCCAGGTCCGATCCGCGAGCATCAACAATCCGGCCCGCGCCGTCGATATCTTACTCGCCGACTAGTCCCAAAACGAAAATTTGCGCGTAATTCAAAGCTACAGTATGTTGCTATGATGAGCTAGCTAGGTCCTGGCCCTTGGGGGCTTTAGTATAGGAGTTAGTCTGGCCCTTGGGCTAAAAAATTTGGCGACGCATGTTCTAGACCATCGACATGTTCCATTATATAGATTCAATTTCTTAGTATTGTATATTGCATAGCACAGTGTGAGCACTATGTACTTACTTACTATAAAGCTACCATTGGCAGGGTACGTCTTTCATTGACTTGAATTTGCCCTGGCGACTGAGAGTATGTCATGCTCACTCAAATGTCTCGCTGGTGGTGGCGTGTATGTTGGATCATTAAGTTCCCTTCAAAATGGTTGAGCTGAATGATGCTGATCCGTGCGTCATGTTCGTGAACGGTCGCCGTCAGTAGGGACTGGTCATCTCTTAGCTGCCACGGCTTATTTTAATTTTTGTATCGTTTTTGGTTTTTATCTTTTTGTTGCGGACGCTTTTAACGTGCACGTCTTTCTACATTGTTCTCATGTACTTAATTCCAACATGAATGATATAACCAATATTTTGTAACAATATTTTGATTTAAAAGAGAGTCCGTGGATTTTCTTGCCCGTTCTTCTCCATAGAGATCTACGCTTTGGAATGGGCAACTAGCTTCAACTTTCTGACTAACTGACCGACTCTTTGACAGTTCAAAAGTGCCTGTAATTGGTTTTTTTGTAATAAATGAAGTTTGAGTTTGTTGACATAAGCACACCAGACAAGTGTTATTGCGGTTCTCTGTTTGAAAATTCTTGGCTTCAGTCTAGAATTGAGTCCATTGCTCAAAAGCTCCTTATTAAATGTGTAGTGTATTTCTTTTACTTAGACCGTATATCACTTTGAACCTCACAACGATCTCGTTTACTTCCGATCCCCTCGACTGTTTCAATTTCAAGTAGCACTTAATTTTTTAATGGGATTCTTTTGCTTCTACACTTTCTGCTTTTGAGTTTGCAGTGAGATCTCTACTTTTAGTAGTTTTTTTGGACAGTTAAAACTCGGACATTATTTAATTTTCATTTTTTCCATCATCTTAAACAATCATGTAGCTCTAAACACTAGCGACATGTATCCCTACAGTTTTCAAAATTTGCTTGACGAACTAACCCGGAACTAGCTCGGTATCTAATCGTAGTGCGGTGTCACAGATGGTTGCCGCGGTCGTCGTTCCGGCCGGCCGAGGGCGAGCTGGCAGACTGCGTGCTGGTGGTGGGCGTGTCGCGGCCCAAGCTCGCCGCGGCGCTGCTCTCCGTCACTCTGCTGTCACTGTTTCTCACCTTCCATGTGCTGTATGACAGCGCGCTCTACAGCATACAGGTAAGAACTCACCACCCTGCGCCGACGTCACAAGCTCGCCGCGGCGCTGCTGTCCGTCACTCTGCTGTCTCTGTTCCTCACCTTCCATGTGCTGTATGATACCGCGCTCTACAGCACACAGGTACATATACAACGCGCTGTGCTGATGTGGACGTCAGGAGTGTTTTATACGTTTTCCAAAAATTTTATTTTATTATTTTTATGTATAACTATAAAAATATTACGAAAGTTATCCAAATATGAACACGTCTCACTGACTACGTTGGCCTTGACACCAGCTATACTGCAGTGACCATAAACATATAAATTGCTCTTTCACACGATATACATATTTTTCTAACTTATTTTTGTGTTGGTAAAAGTTTTATTTTCATGTATATTTTTTACACGCACTCGTATGTACTGGGTTTAAATTTCAACAGACGGTGTAGGTAATAAAAAATCATCTTTTAAATATTTTATACTGCGTAGTAACGCAAAAAATATTATACTGAATAAAAAAAATATTACTGGGTAAGTTTCACACCAACAGTATATGCAAACATTTTTGTTTCAGTAAAAGCTTAGCATAAAAAACCCATAACACATTCGCATCCACAATATACAAGATCCATCCGATACGACGGAACACTGTAATACGCCCCTTCGTACTTTAAGCCCGTAACTTCGTACTATAAATCGTAGGAACGAACACGCTTAGCGTATCGAGCGTAGTAAGCTTGCAACCCTTTCGGGTAAGCGGCTTACTTTCTTCAAGCCGGCCTGACTTCCGCTGTGCGTGGCTCGCCGAGCCTCGAGGCGTGGTTGCCAAGCCCATGGGCACCCTGCCTGACCCCATAAAGAGGTTATACAGAAGGTACATGCATAGAAAAAAGCATGGGGCCAAGAAAATAAAAGCGGTTAACTGAAGCTGTTAACGCAATCTTGGACTTGTTTATCAATGTTTCTATTTCTAAGTTAATATGTGGATAAGGATGATATTCATCCTAAAATATTATTTGCTTTACTCCGTGTTTTCGAAAGTATAGTCGGTAACAAAAGACTAGGTACGATCTAACAAACCACATACCCAACTAAAGTTACTGATCAACTATCTGACCAGATAGATCTGGTGACAAAATTACTTTGTAGTTCATCATGACCAAAACTCGTTAAAAGTTACAATGTTCAGTTGAGCAATGTCGCGTTACTATGTCATTGTGAGATTAGCAACTTTTAATAAAGAGTTCCTTGTTTGTTGATCTTCTGTATCCACCCATTTTGTTCAGACTCGTAATCATAATTAATGTTCTGAGCCGTTCTCCGCAGATAACATACAACCGCCCTTTTTATGACACCCTTGTTATACAATGTAACCGAGTTTTACGACATCAACAAGTAGGTGGAAGTAACGAGTAGGCAGAGACTCACAGAGAGTACATTCTATAGATATAAAGCTGTACATATAGTAGATATATAGCTATAGCCTTGGGCTTCAATGGCGGAAGGGGAGAATGTAAAATTTTTGTCATGCGAAGTTTTAAGGAAAAAATAACGGAGTATGAGTACGTTTTTGTTACATACAATACTTTACAAGGTTAAAATGAAGGCTTTTCACAAAATTTTCGAAACATTTTCATCTCCGTATTCCCAAAACTAAATAATGTTCAAAGAAGCAATATCCTATTACACTACCACAAAGGCACGCTTCCTCAAGGATAATTAACCCGCTTATTTAATCATCAAAAGGATTAAACACTGCGTTTTCGATTAAACAGACAAAGTGAATCCATTAACGATAACTAGATGAGTGCCACACATTGACTGACGTTCAACTGTTGAAATCGCGTCCATATCCAGTATAACTGTGCTGTTAGTGAAATCGTGTCGTATTAACGGCAAAGCGGCTATCTATCAATACCAATGACACGAGTAAATTAACTTCTCGATCAAAATTGAGCGGCAGAGAATCAAGCTAAATTGGAAGTTGAATTCCAACTCTCTCAGAGTATATTTTTGATATTTTGTCATGGTTTCAGAAATGATATTTGAACGTACACATTATTATTATAATAAATCAGCAGTAGTACAGGAAATATTTATAAAATCAAAAATTCAACGAATCGCTTCAAGAAATTATAAGCCAGCGCCTTTTTCAGTTTTCAGATTTTATTCTAATATCACATAATTATATTGCGGTGTAGCTTATCATTTATATACAGTTGGTGTCAATACCCCTCCGTGCCTCAGAAAGCAGGTTAAGCCGTCCCGGCTGTCACTCGTGGATCTTTGACAGTCGTTACGGATCGTCACAAGCCCGAAAGTCTGACAACCAATCTTACCAAGGGGTATCGTATTACCCAGCAACTGGGATTGTGGAGGTCAGATAGGTAGTCGCTCCATGTAAAATACTGGTGTTCAGCTGCATCTGTTTTGACTGGAAGCCGACCCCATCATACATAGTTGGGAAAGGCTAGGCAGATGATAATGGTGTCAAAAAATGAGCGTATACTCTACAACTAACTGTGCCGACTCCTTCGAGGAATACAGACGTGATTTTATGTACCTACACATAGCAGCATAATCAGCCTATAATGTTCTCACTGCTGGGACACAGGCCTCCTCTCGGTGAGAGGGAGTGGGCCGTAATCCATCACGTAGGCCCAATGCTGGTTGGTAGATGTCATATGTCTTCGAGTTTTTGGCTCTCGGACATGCCGGTTTCCTCACAATGTTTTCCTCCGCCGTTTTGAGAGCAGTGGTGATGAAATAATTTACACAAAGTAAAGCGCCTGCCTGGGTTCGAACCTGCGACCTACAACTCGGAAGTCGCGGCCGTTACCACTGGGCCAACACTGCTCTCATGCATTTTATGTATAGCTATACCCAAATTATACAGCAATAGACGCCAAGCAGATACAACTCGAGAAACAGCGGTATCTCATAGTTGACTTAACCTATTCAGATGTCCAATATACGTAGGCTTGTTAGTTGTTAAGTCAGAATTTAGCACTACAGTTGTAGTTATACTAGAACCTGACTGACCTGACCTGGCAGTTTGAGTATGTCAAGCTAGCTCGATGATCTACTGAGTGGCATTGTGTGTGGGGTTGTTAGATCCATTAGTCATAATACGTGTACGAGGTAAGTTTTTAAGGTTATATTTGAAAAGAAAAATTTAAGAGACATGGAAAAGTGGTCAATTGGAGTGTGAAGTCTTGGAGAAAACAAAATGCATGCATTTTTAGTTTCTGCCCTAAAATCCTGTCTCATATAATTACCCTGTATGTACGCGTACCTACCACGATATTCGCAGTCTTAAAAAGATTCTATAACTCGATCGCCTCACTTTTCCTTTACCAAACGTAAAAATATATGCAAATTCATACCTACAAAATTATAATGGAATGGGTAACGCAAAGTTCCTTGCTCTTTCGTCTTTACAGTAATGATATTCTCGAACGCGGCATCTAGAATCGTGATAATATCTAAAGCCATTATATTTTCGTGATTTCCTGCGGTAAGCTACCTTATTATTACATATGTAGGTATCAGGTTGCGTCATAATTTTCTAAACAAACAATTATGGAATCACGGTACATTAAGCCAATCCTAGTTCAACACGGGGGTCATATAACTCTTTTACTATCACATCGCCCTTGCGTAAATTACTTTACATAAAATATTACCCCTGCATTTGCCGAAGTGGTTGGCAATGGTTTATAGTACAACCACATTCCCCTAATTATGTTGCAAGATGTATGAGAAGTAAAAAAAAACATAAACCAGCGCTGGGGCTGTCTCGCGTAGGGTCGCAGCACTGTGCTGAACGATGGCCGTTTTGTGTGGATGTGACGCATATTTTCCCCCAACTTGTTTCTTTTTTGTGTTTATGTTCTTTTTTGGCGTCATGTTTACCGCAAATAAACGTTTTTTCTTTATTTCTTTCATAAAACCCGACTGCAAAAACACATAACTGAAAAGAGAAAACAAGGATTTTCATCTACTCGTATTGAACTTTTGTTTTTTGTAAGATATCGCAGGCGGGACAAACAAAAGTTACACCATATTTCAATTTATTGGTGTATTGGTATATGTTAAAATCCATATAGCCGTTTAGGCTACAGATCATACCAAAGAAATACATACATACCCTCGAAAAACATTACCCTCCTTTCGGGCAGTCGGGTAAAAATACAATAACACTAGCCAATTCCGGCGATTATGCCCAGGAATACAGGCTCAGCAGACGCGCTATACCAAGATAGGTGCTCAAAATAACATTATCGGTATTCATGAACGTTATTTTGTGGCAGGCGGCGAGCATGGCATCGGCCGCGAGCGAAGGCCGTAAGATCCTGCAGAGCCAAGAGAGTAACACCAGGACGATCAACCATCCGATGGCACTGCGCAAGCGGTTGCGACCTCCACGGCAACCACGACCTGCGCGCAGACTCCCACAGGTAACGTAGAGAAGTTATGTTTAATCATCAATGATCAGCAGGAAAGGTCAGCCAGGTGACTGGCTGACCTTTCCTCAGGTCGTTGACTGTTATTATTTTTTAATCGGCTTCAAAAAAGGAGGAGGTTCTCAATTCGGTTGTATTTTTTAAAATGTTTTGCCTTAGAACTCCGTCATTTATAAACCGATTTGATTTTTTTTTTTTTATTTGAAAGGATATACTTTTAGATTGATCTCTTCATTGGTCAAGATTGATTGATTGGTGATTGGTCAAGTTCTGATGAGGGTTTTTTGAGTTAGCTTCAATAATACGTATTTTTTCCACTTAGTGTATGTTGATGATCTTATAATAATTTCCTGTCACTGGTATTTACTTTGCAAGTAGTGTTATATTATATGACTTTATGTGGGGTAGGTACCACAACTAAAAAGTAAAAACTTTTTTGCAAAAAAAAAAAACAACCGACTCCAAAAAAAAACACTACAAATTGAAAAATAACTTTAATTTTGGAAGTCGGTGGCAAAAACTAAAATACAGATCCAAAGACACCGACTTACAAAATTAAAGTTATTTTTCACTTTGTAGTGTAAAACACTTTAATCAAACTGCACTTGTAAACGATAATATAACTTTATTTTTTTTATACTTAAAATATAACAACACTATTTAATAATAATTCTGGAGATGTCACTTGCACTGTGTCCGACGACCAAGTACCGATCACTCTTTTTTTGATATTTGTGTGGCAAGTGTCGCCCCACTATTTGCTCCGGAAGTTCGTGACGGAACAATAATGGCGCGACACCAATGCTGCCAGCCTAAATACTAGTCGGATACCTAACTAACATCTTTAATTTTAAATAGATAAACGTATTTAGCCTTTCAAAGGTTATTAATGAAATATGTTTTAACAATTAAATAAACTAATAATCAAATCATAAACCAAAATAACTTATTTTATATGTAAACATGTATGTCTGTCTTCGAAGCGACAATAGTGAGTGTTTTTTTTTTTTTGGAAGTCGGTTGTTCTTTTTTACAAAAAAGTTTTCTTCAAGCTGCGTCTGCCATCGACCTAATAATTTGTTATGTTTATAAAGTATATAGAATTGTTTAACTATGTTATTTGGCTGGTTTGTATGGAAGCGAATACATTTAGCTATCTAAAAATACTTCGGATCCGGTCAGGTAAAGTGTTTATAAACACTTTACCTGACCGGATCCGAAGTATTTTTGGGTGTTCTCGTAAGGAATTCTCAGAGGCATGTGTGTGCAGTACATTTGTGTCAGGCTAATTGTATTGGGCTTAATATTTTTATGGCCAGGGCCCACACATACACACATACACACACACACTACACACATACACACACACATTCACACACACACTAGATATCGAACCCCACCTAGAGATACCCGCTATAGATATGTATATGCGCCAGCCAATAAACATCTTCAATTATGGACCTTCCCCATAGACAGACAACGAGCGACCCCAAGGGGATGTCTTGATAACCATTCTTAGCAAGCGGGTCGGAATAATTGTTGGGTGATGTCGTTAATTTATTATCCCTATATTCAAAATTATTTACTGTAAACTATGTAAAGATATGTAGGTAAACATAGCATAAAGTATTGATAGAAGTTTTGAAGAAGTTCGTTCAGAAGTTTTGAAATATTTCGTAAAAAATATAAATGTTCAGACTAGAAGTTCCATGAATAAATGTTTAATGACGTAAGAGTTTATTCTTAGAAATCAATTTCTACAAAATGGATCGGGTGTGTCATAGTACCCAGATACTATAGGGTTTATTTATAAACGTTGCTTAACACTTTCAAGGACACTATACGGCCATAGCAGTCATAACAGTAAAACTTCTATTGTGTCTCGTTAACCGCACGTGAAACTGGTAAAGTTAAGTAACGTTTAATGCCTGCTTAACCATATATTTTTGACGTAAAAAAACGTCTGTTAACTTTAAGCAAAGCTTAGAAATAAACCCTAATATACTAAAATCATTTAGTTACATTATTACTCTATTAGTACCAGCAATCTAATCATTAAATCTTGTTGTATACTAGGCACTTATAATCGGCGTCAGAAAATGCGGCACCCGGGCATTACTAGAGATGCTGTACCTCCATCCCATGGTACAGAAGGCGTCAGGAGAAGTGCACTTCTTCGACCGAGACGAGAACTACGCGCTGGGCCTGGAGTGGTACCGGAGTAAAATGCCGCTGTCCTTCAAAGGACAGATTACGATAGAAAAGAGCCCGAGTTACTTTGTTACTCCTGAGGTAAGCGAAAATCTGGCTTTCATATACATTTCCATTATTTAAGTTGTTTTGTATGACAAAACTGGCCTTGTGAAACAGCAAGCAATATATTCATGAACTTTTCCTTATCTGACGTTTTCGTCAACAATAAACTAAATCTATGGAAACCACATACAAAATGATTAAAAAGAAATATCATGTTATAAAATTCAAAGACAAGAAAGTAGCATAGTGTAGTGTAAAGGCGATGGGTATACAATTTCCGTTCATTAATGTTTGGTCAGATTACATGTCAGGGCACAGGCATTGCAATTCAATTTTATGTTTCTTCGATTGAACTGTAATGTTCCCAACTCAAAAAAACACTAATATCAGGATAACTAACCCGGTGTTACATTTTAGTGGCGCAACGCGTAATAAGAGTTAAAATGTTAATTAATTAACCCCGAGTTTACCAACTCTATATTTATTTATTTAACCCGACTAAATGCGCAAGTGGCTCTTAATTCGAACTAAGTAGATTCAAACTTGTTTTGCTCCAAAACTCGAAACAATGTAGGGAACTAATTTGACCTTTTTCTACACCACGAAGTTTTGTGTCAAATCTCTTAGAAAAATATATGTTAAGTACTCAAATTAAACCAATTTACTGACTTTTGATCAAGGTACCAGAACGTGTCAGAGCAATGAACTCCTCAGTTCGGTTACTACTCATAGTCCGGGAGCCAGTAACACGTGCAATCTCCGACTACACACAACTGCGCAGTCGGGCCACGCCCTCAGCGCCCGCGCATCCTCAGATAGCTGCCCATCCGGTACCCGACGCCGCCAAACCTTTTGAGCATCTGGCCATCTCACCTGACGGATCGATTAATATTGCTTACAGGTATGGACATAACTATAACTTCAAAACTTGTTATTTTAAGCTAGTTTATGTATTAGATATTATGCTATGTGTTCCAGGCTTCAAAATGTGTGTATGTATAAAATCGGACTTCTTGACAGAAATCTGTTGCTTACTTTTGTTTGTATCTTTCTGCAACAACAGCATTGATAAGTTTTCTCATAACACACAGTTCACACAGTTTAACCACGTTAAAGCCAGTTTTGACTAATCTCACTATCATAATATTGAACATAACATTGTCCTTGACAGGCCAATAGCCATATCCCTGTACCACGCATACCTCCATCGGTGGCTGGAAGTGTTCCCTCGGGAGCAGATACTCGTCGTAAACGGTGACCTGCTAATTGAAGATCCGGTGCCGCAGCTCCGACGCATCGAGAAGTTCCTGGGTCTGGAACATAAGATTGGTAAGTGATGTTTTATTATTTCAGATTGCTCGTTGACGCCTAAATAGGTTGATTGATCAAACAAATAATCGACAAAGCTACCTGATTATGATAACAATTTTTCGACATTCAGATGTTTTTGTAAAATAAAGTATTAGTACACCAATTAAAGCTCAAGCTTATTATAAACACAAACCAGGCCTCAACAATCGGAAAATAACCGCCAAAGTTTTCTACTGATACAAACTGATATTTGAAAATCCTCATGTTTTGTCCAAACAGGAAGAAAGAATTTCTACTTCAACGAAACGAAAGGCTTTTATTGCCTACGAAACGACACAACAGACAAGTGTTTGAGAGAAACGAAGGGCCGTAAGCACCCGCGGGTCGACCCCGCAGTAGTCACCAAGCTAAGGAAGTTCTTCATCCAACACAACCAGAGGTTTTACGACCTCATCGGTGAAGACCTCGGCTGGCCAGAAGATTAGGGAACTTAGTATAAGGGCCATCAGCCTACAGCGATGGCCGAACTACTTTGTTGTGATCAATATATCAAATACATATCATGATACATATCACTAGTCAGTAAATTTTTTAAAGTCGTTTATGTATACATCTAGCGTAACATAGTTTAAGAAACCCGAAGAGATATTTTATTTATACCTAGCAACATTTTATTATATTAGACATTTTAATTTTTAAACGATACTAGGTAATGTGTTCGTTTCTGTTCCGGTCGTTTGTAATCTAAAATAAGTTTGAATGAAAGGAACATAATAAAAAATGGGGAACAACGTGAAGTTATGGTTTTATGGCGTTCAATTAGTTTCACAATTTTATCATTTTATAAACAAATTAAAAATAGATTTTCCACAGGCAACTTTAAAGCACTGATTTGATAGACCGACACACTGAAACCCTGAGCAATATATTTTTATATATAATTAAGTATTGTATTAATTATACAGCGTTTATTATACAGAATGTGAATTTTTTAAATATTTGTGATAATTTCATTTGTTAGAATTAATGAATTTTATATAGGTGTAAGTAATATGAACTAAATGTAACTGAACTATGTAATATTACGTTCCAATGAATGAGTGTTGTACATTTTCGCTTACTACTTTAGGTGTCGTAACTTTTGGTCGTGCGTCGTCCTAAATGTGTTTAATTTATTAGTGAATGTGATTTTTCCAAATCTTAGAAACTTAATCTATATCAAATAAATAACATTCAGCAATGAAATTAAATCGTAGTCGAGATATTAAACTGTCTGTGTACTTTAGTAAACAAAGATATCAATGAAATAATCCACAATTGTGTCTATAGCTAGTACTTATCATAACTTGTCTTTGGTGTGTGTTGAGTTACGCCATGGAATAGTTTAAACACGCAGACTCTACTTAATTTACAAGTTTTGGAGAGAATAAATTCGACGCGGGTTTTAGAAGTATTCTATTTAAGTGTAACGTCCAAGACTGAAGAGTTAGTTGATTAAGTCTAAGTAATACCTATTTAGCATAAAATGTCCATAGGTAATACGCGAGACGGCGAGCCCTGAACACAGCTTTTTAAAGCTTTAAGTATCTTGTAATATGTGAAACACCGGGTTCACATGTCTAAATGGTGCCCGATATAACTAAACGTGCCGATTACGCCTTTAGAAATAATATTGTTCTTTTCATTACCTTTCCTAATAATTTGTGGTAATTCGTATGTAAACTACCCGTAATTATGAGAAAACGTACAAAATAATGTTTCGTTTGCATGAAAATCTATTGGATAACCAGATATTTGTATATCTATTTAAATTTTATATACGTATAAATTTTCGTATGCATTTTATATTGGAAAATATGAAGCAAATAACTATTCTTATTCTTCATGCAGGAATTAAAGTAAATTGATTAACATCACTTATACCCATTGAATGTATTTTTCAAATCCGAATAGAATAAAAATATATAGATTGTATATTATATTCAGCCATTGCGAAGCTTGCCTTCTCAAACCATTCCGAAGACGTTGAGATCGCGCGGTCGTAGCACGCTTACTACGCCGTAGCAACTGAGCTACGCAACGGCGTAGCGTAGCGAACTCCAAACTCTATCTGTCAGCTACACGGTTATGCTGCGCTGAAAATAAGTGATTTATCTAAATTGTCGATTTAGAATCACCTGCTTAAAACTTTTGAATATATCCGAATGTACATGTTCCGTCATTATTTTGTCCTAAAAAAAACCAAAAAGGGTCAGGGACACAAACGATAAAAAAACATTGATTCGAAAGTACAAAACACAGGTTTCAACAGCTAAACCACATTTTCAACTCGAACAGTTTAATTAAAAAACTATCGATGAACCGGTTTGATAAAACATAAATGCTAGGCAATGTATGGATACATTACTTTTTAAATAAGAATATGCGTGATAAAGATCGTTTAAACATACGATTTCAATGTTTTCGATTTGAATGAAAACCATGGACTTGACACTAACATGGAATAAAGATTTAAATCTAATTGATATAGCCATATGAAATGCAAATAATATTTTTACTGGAAAATTCTTAAAAGTGACAATTATTTACTAGAAAATTCTCAAATAAATCCTATTTTAAAACGACACATCTGCGTGTTTCATATCTTATAACGTAAGGTACTTGATCTTTGCAAGGCGGAACACCCGCAATGTTGAGTCGGAGCAAAGCGCAGTTCGTGTAAGGGTGAAATTATTTTTAAGTAGAATATTTGCTTCCAAAATCCAGAATCAACGAATATTTATATGTTTTTATTGACCCTTTTATTGGCGCATTTACGAAAATATTCGTGAAGATATCTCAGTAACCTATAAAAAATTAAATTAACGTATTTACAATTGAATTTAATAAAGCACTTGCTGCGTATTTTATAGCAGGTTGTTGAAATTTCTTGAAGTACAGTGATGCACAAATAGAATTACTTATAAAGAGAAAATAGCCAGCGAAACTAAATGCCAATATCGTTCTCCACCCGCCTAGTGAACTTTAAAGGTGGCATCAAATACAGTAATCTAATTAATTTCTATGTCCCTCACCAAAAGTTTTGAAAACAGTGTTCATATTTACACACCTATACAATGTTGTATGTAAAGTTTCATTTGAATGAACATTAACACATTTCACTTTCGCACACGACTGTACTTGAGGAATGTCAACGAGTTGCGTAAAACAAGAATATCAAACATATCAAAATTTTCAATAATATACCTAGTTAAGTTTAATATAAGATCTATATTAAGTTAATCTTTTAAATAAATAAGAATCTTTATTTGTTTAGGTAATTCACTAGTTGTTAGATAACTTTAATCACTGTTAAATGTTGTGCACGTTCATAAGAGGTAGTTAAAGTTTTGATTAGGGCAATAATTTTTATAGTTATTAATAAAATTATTTAGGAACATTGAAAATCTCTAAAAATATTATTTACATGACTACAAATTGTTAAATATTATTACATGTCTATGTTTCGCTTTTTAATTATTTCAGCTTTACTTTGAATGTTACTTTCTTAGATTATTTTACGGTTAGTCACGGACATTTTAAAAGTATTAACTAAATTTTAAATGTTACATTAACACCTTGTAAATATCTTCTAAATCTCCCTTCTGTAAGTTACATTGTACCTTCATCTTCAATAAATAAAATACGAAGCAAAATAGTTTTTATTTTCTTTTTACGTTTCCTTTACGCTGGTACCCACTGGCTGGCTAGTAAACAGGAAAACATGGCTTCTGTTGTGTTCATAGTCGAGCTAATCTCGCAATAACTGTCGTGCTGAGCTCACGTCTTTTATTTAGCAGTGGCAACGAGAACGGGATTTAGTGGATGACGTAAACAACAGCTCAAATGCAATATCTGTCGCTAGGGACCACACAAAACACATAATATCTCATAAACATCTCTCCACATACAACACATTAAACCTTCCCGAGGTGATCAATATCCTGATTGATATTAATCACCTCGGGAAGGCTTAATGCATGTATTGGTTTGTGTTTACAATATGATGTTACCAGCACGTTCCTATGGGATATAGGATATGTTTACTAATTTAAAAGGTTACAGTTCGATCTACAACAAACCATAAGCTGATTTCAACAGCAACAGGCAATATTATTCTGGTAAATACACAATTAAGTACTTCAAAAGCCAACTTTATCTAAACTGCTAAGGTATTGTAATAACTATTGCTGATTTTATCGACGTGACCTCATGGAACCAAAGAAGTAAGTATTTATAATCTACACACCACACACATTCATTCACGAGATCTTTTTCCTAGCCACATAAATCAACAAGGATCCCTAGTCCGAAGTATATATATGTATCTAGCTAAACCCATAAATTTTTCTTGACCCTAAAATTGTTAGTCTGGCCAACGTGTAGCATCAATCACGGACGTTGTTCAACCCTCCACGGCTAAGGCAAATAGTGGCTCTTACCGATTGATATTTGACCACATAAAAAATATATAAGCTACCTGAGTAGGGTAAATAAATAGCTCTTGGCAACCTACATTAGTCTTTTCATTTCGTCTTCCCCTGGGCAATGTATACCCAATATCAACAAACTTTAGGTCAGAACTCGAAAGTCAATTAAAAGTAACTTATTGGTTGTTGCCTGTTTGTTTATTATCCAAATATTTGTCACAAATATTCAACAATAGTTGATTATCTTAGCAAAACTATAGATGAAACTAGCATGGTTTTAGAAATGTGCAGATTTTCGTTCTCATGTAAACATTTGGATTGGAAACTCGAGCTGAGCTGATAATGAAATCAAATCAAATCAAAATATAAACCACACAAACCTACATGAGCACTTATGAAACGTCAGAAGCGGTGCACGGTTCCAATTGCTCGTTTCCTATGGAGAATAAATAAATATTTCAATTAACAGTCAAAGACACAGACGTATACCTAATGTTTTACGTATGTTTGTTCTACCGATTCGTGAGTTAAATGTAGTGATTAAGTCAATACATAATCACCACACGTAGCTCACCAATCGTCGGTCAAATACTAGCACAACAACCTGCTACAAAAATTCCTGAGTCGCTGTCTTATAGAAATCCTGAAATCAATGTAATTTACCCACCATTAAAGCATTCCAATCCTATCTCACAGAAATTCTGCGATGTACTTGCTAATACAATCGTAATATATACAGCTTAGTGAAGCATTACCACAATACTACCTACTAATGGTTCCGTAGGTTTTATGGGCACGTTGCGTACGTATAATTAATTAATAACATGACATGAAGATAGCTATACAATACAGTAGTGTACTGTAAGTTATTATCCTACTATTCCACTAAATAATATTATTTAAATAAGAAAGTTTGTATATTTAGATGTTAGTTACTCAATCACCCAAAACCGGCTGAACGAATTACGATGGCACACAGATAGTTTATAACCTGGATTAACACATAGGCTACTTTTATTCTAGGTCTCTGGACCCAATTCTGAAGTCTACGCAGACCAAGTCGCGAGCAGAAGCCAGTAGTATATTTTATTGCATGCCATAACAAATAGCCAAACGTTATCGTATCTCACGTCATATTTTAAAACAAGCTGTGCAATCAGTCAATGAATCCAGTATTTACGTTTAATAAACTGCATGTAATATGCAGTCTCGTACATCTCCCCTGGTTGTGCACATAAATCTCCAAATGGCAAGAGTTATGAACTGTAAACGATGTCGCTATTTAATCTACTTGCGATTACATATTTATGCTGACTCTAAAGTCGACGTTTTCAAACAATTATTCCTTGGTGTTAGTGCATTGGTTAGTGGCACTTAAACCAAGACCTTCACCCACGTTTTTTTGGGGCATAATTTGCATTCTGCCTTTTTATTTACATAATATTTGCTACAGCACCTACGAGTACATCGTACGAGGTCGTGAATAGAACTAATCAAGTTCTAGAAAAAAATCGGCTTTATTGGGCAGTATAGAGGCATGAGGAACAGGGTGTAAAGTTCACTCATCCTCCATAGAAAAGGGAGGATCCTCCGACCAGACGGGTGTTGTGTCTGGTGGGCTACTGCCCGACGGTTGATGTCGGGATGTTGTATATATGCTAGTCGCGCGGTAAACTCTGATTGCGCGATGCAGGATTTTGCGTGACGTCAGTGTGACGCGTTCCATTGTGGCGATGTAGATACATCACTCCCCTCCGGAGACCGAAGGTCGATAGTGGGCAGAGTCGTGTATCTTGCGATGCTTGCCAGGGCCAGTTGAGGTTCCAGTGAGTGGTAACCGGGTGCCGCATAGTTCACGGTGAGTCGGAACTGTCTGCGGAGATGCCCCCAGTGAGTCGTGGTGACGCTGCGTTATGCTCCAGTGCATCGGATGTGGTACAGCGCCGGGTTGAGGCTGACTGCTCGCGTCGACCAGGAGAGGTTTGAAGGGCTCTGCTTGTTGACCGGCTGAGAGTGCAGTGTGCTGTGCCAAGGTTGCTGACGAGGCTGAGGGTGATGACCAGGTATGCGCGGTCGCTGCATGCTGGTGGTCAGGATACCCGTTGAAGCCGTAGGTGCTGGCTGGCTGTGTGACTCGCTGCTTAAAAGCTCGAGGAAGTGATGCTGATGACGTCACACTGTAGTAGTTGCACGAAGGCTACGCTGACGTTCATGTTCGGGGTCACCAGTATAGAAGCATGAGGAACAGGGTGTAAAGTTCACTCATCCTCCATAGAAAAGGGAGGATCCTCCGACCAGACGGGTGTTGTGTCTGGTGGGCTACTGCCCGACGGTTGATGTCGGGATGTTGTATATATGCTAGTCACGCGGTAAACTCTGATTGCGCGATGCAGGATTTTGCGTGACGTCAGTGTGATGCGTTCCATTGTGGCGATGTAGATATGTCGCCACAGCAGCGTGTCTGTCATTATATCTGCGTGACTCCTTATAACTCAATGTGTCATATTAAGGCTGCCTGTCCACTGGAGCGGAGAAGAGAGGAGAAGAGCGGAGCTCCGCTCCAGAGTGTAGATTCTATTGGTTAATATTGGCACAGCTCAGCTCTTCTCCTCTCTTCTCCGCTCCAGTGGATAGGCAGCCTAACTCATGGATATTGTACGTATATGTAATGAGTACATATACAATGTGTAACTGAATTAATGTACATTATGAAAGTAGTTTGTTCAGAATCGTTAACTGAATCGATATCTGTCATTTTTAATATTACGTTCATGATTTTTTATCCCAAAAATAATTAAAACTACGTAAATTACAGTCACATTTCCGCTGTACAGTCAGAGCAAACCAAAATGGGCGAAGTACCTACAATGCTAGACACTTATACATGTGCGACTGTATGCGTGCGTAGATTTGTAATATGAGCACAATTTTCTCCTACAATCAGTCAAAATAATTTAATAAATAAACAATGTTTTATAGATAAAAAGTCAGTGTATGTATTATGATTGTAACATAATATTCTAATTGGCGTGTTTGGTGGTGTGCGTTAATTCCGGGACATGTTTTATATGTCACCGTATGATTATGAACTTCATTCGTTTATAATTTATCTCGCGAGATTATAAACTATCGAAAAATTCTGCAACAAACCATTTACAATTTAACTCATTATTATTCAATAGTTTATACTCTAGCAAACCGACAAATTATGAACTGGTATCAAACTTGCATGCGACGAACGCACCTTGCGCTATTACTAAATAGCCAAGTAACTGCGACCAACTTGGAAGAAGTGCTCGCCGGCTGCTGCCGTGGTTGGTCACAGTTCTAACCCAACCTAAATCATTTGGTCGGAGTGCCCTGGTTTAGGTACTCCGACCAATTCTGCTACCGCCAAGACCTACCAATCAGGGACGGTTCACAATTATACGAGTGATAAAATTGGACAGATTGTGAACCCTGTCGGTAAGTGCAGGTTAGTTCACAATTTGACGGTGTGACATGGATAGATTATAAAGTATTGAAAATTAATAGGTACGTTATATTGTTTAGTAACATATTAATTTTACAGTATGGTACAGGTCACAATTTATCGACAGTTTACAATCTCGCGAGATAGATTATAAACCAACGGTGTTCACAATCATACGGTGACATACAGAGTGTAAGGGACAGCCCTCCGCAAACTAACAGGGTGCATTCAGCTCCTTATTTTGAATCGTATTCCACCGGAAAATTTCTCAGGACTATTTTCATTTTTTTATCGTTTTTACAGTTACTATTCCTTTATTTCAATGTACAATTACATTCTCTGTACACAACACTCAATTTATTTAAATAAAACAGCTAAAATAAAATAAAAAACAACAATGGATGTTGAAATACTCGGCAGCCGAAGACTCGCTGTGCTGCCGTTCGCTAGTTTTGCCACGGTAACGATACATTGCGTGTGAGGTAATAAAACAAACCAGGTTTATTGGATTCCCACAACGTTTCTGAAATAATTTCTTGTACCGGTCATCTTAGTATGATATACTGAATTCACCACACACAGTCTGCGTCGGGCTGTACCTTACACCCTGTATATACTCGTTGATAACATTTAATCCAACTCTGGTAGGTACTATGAAATTGCGTACCTACTTCCAACAGGGTAGAAACGAGCATTGATTACCCGCATAATGGCGATTTAAGTAAGACTGTTAGATACAGGTTTCCAAAAAGCTACTTAGTTGAAATGAAAATCTTGTACCTATGTAGTTAACACAGTACTTTGTAAAACCAATAAATAAACAGATAGTAAACAATAAAACTAATTTCAAACTACAATAATTCAGTACGTTGGTACTTACAAAAGTCAAAGCTTATGTGCCCAAAAATTGGCATTTGTCCTCTGAATAGAGGTAGCATGACTTTTAGAACTTCGACCTCTTTCCAGATAAGTTCAATGTAATGGATTTACATTTCAAGTTTTTATAGTCCAATCTTCTCGAAGTATTGTTGAGATTACGCAGACAAGGTAGGAGGCAAAGGTTTTATGCGGTATAATAGAAGTTAGGGTTTACTTAAACACCTCAGTAAAAAATCTCAGAGGTAATATGTATACAGCATGTGTCAGAAATGTGTAGTCATATTTAAGAGTGTGGTATAGATCATCAAACTGAACAACTTTCTCCCTGGCACCAACATCGTAATCGCGAAAAAGATCTCAGTTGTCCCACTAAACTTCAATACCTACTCGATCCAAATTATTGCTTTACAGCTGATTATTTTTTTGCAATTACGATGTTGGTCCCAGGGAGAAAGATATTCAGTTTGATGGTCTGTACCATAACCAATGAAGACTGTATGGGAAAAACAAGGACTGTCAAAAGTAGGCTAATTTGCATAAATTAATAAATTTAAAAAATCAAAAAATCCGATTGCGTAACAAGTGAACTTTAAAAAAGATGAAAACAAGATGACCTCTATTGTCTCAAAACAATCTCATGCTGTCATGTCATGTGCATTTAACAACAATTTAACAATAAATTGTTAAATTTAAGAAGATGCCTCCGGCTGCATGAGATTGTTTGGAGAGAAAATAGGTCATTTTGTTTCCATCTTTTTTAAAGTTCACTTTTTACGCAGTCGAGTTTTTTGATTTTTTAAATTAACTTTTTTTTATTTAACACTTTTTAGTTAGGACTATTTGCTTTCACTGTAAAAAGTAACGCTTTAGGTAACGTTCGTAAATACAATACCCACTTATAATCTGATGGTAACGGCCGCTTACTCACTCACTCCAAAAATTCGGGATTGTTTTTTTATCATTTCTCATTCCAAACTACATTTAAACATAATTTGTTTGTATTTTTGTAATCACCTATTAAACCGTTCATTTTGATACCCCACTCGATAGGTTTAGGAATTTATTTTTAAACATAAATTTTGGCGCCAAAAAGCCGCCATTTAGATTTTTTATAATTTCAATATACCCAGCGACACTCGCGCAGTTAAGACGAATCTAACGACATATCATTCATTAAAATCGGTTCAGCCGTTTAGTAGTTACGAGGGAACATAGGGACGAACATACTTACATATATACATAATACATAATACATACATATACACACTCACATACATATATACATACATACAGCTCAAACAGATAAACCTCCTTTTTGGCTTCACCGCAGTCGGGTAAAACTAAAACTAATCAGTATCTGAATCTAGTCTAGTAATCTAAACTAGTAACTATCAGTAAACTTAGATATTTCAATGCTGGACTGAAAAATAAATAAAATAAGTGCAAGGGACAGCCCTCCGCAGACTGATGGGGTTGATTCAGTATATCATACTAAGATGACCGGTACATGAAATTATTTCAGGAACGTTATGAGAGTCCAATAAACCTGATTTATTTTATTACCTCACACGCAATGTATCGTAACCGTGGCAAACGCGCGTAGCGAACGGCAGCGCAGCGAGCCTTCGGCCGCCAAGTATTTCAACATCCATTGCTGTTTTTTTTATCTGAGTATGTTTCGGCCTTTCTTCTCAGAGTAGTCAGATAGGAAACGCCGGCCTCATCTAGTTTAAAAAAAAATGTTTGACGTGTAAAAGTGTTTGTATAAACCTACTTACAGAAATAAAATCATTTATCATAGATATTTTATTCACATAAATGGAGTGCTACGTTCAGAGAATGTAATTTTACATTGAAATAAAGGAATAGTAGGTAAATGAAAATACGAGAAAAAAAAATTAAAACTTTCCTGGGAATATTTCCGGTGGAATATGATTCAAATTAAGGAGTTGAATACACCCTGTCAGTTTGTGGAGGGCTGTCCCTTACACCCTGTATAACATGTATGCTGAGAAAACTTAATAAAATCAAAACAGAGTCGTCAATGACATTCATTGTTCATGCGTTCATTCACTCGCGTATTTTCATCATTGCTGCTAGACATAATTAGAGTTTTTCAATTTTAGGCGATTATTTAATCACAAATAAACAAGCGTATTTTAACCAACAAACACCACAACAATCGAAACAAGAAATAATGGCGCACTTGCACTCGAGCTGTCAGAGTGACATTGCCGGTTTTTGACTTTTAGCGCGTGGACTCACACGATTCTTGACATGAAAAAACAATCGAATAACTAGTCGTAGACGATTACATAGCCAATTGCTGCATCTGAGAACTTTACTGTGAATAGAAACATACAATAGCCGCTAGAGGGCATTTATTTATTACCTTTATTCTGTATTTTAGCTGACATTCCTTGTTCTTCCCCTGTAGTCTTCAAATATGACCACATATTTTTGGTACACGCTTTTTTTCACACAAAAGTATAATGAAGGTTTAAGTACTCTTGCACATATAAGATCCGTTTCAAAATCCTTTTTAGGATGTGGCGGCCTATCTACATCGCCACAATGGAACGCGTCACACTGACGTCACGCAAAATCCTGCATCGCGCAATCAGAGTTTACCGCGCGACTAGCATATATACAACACCCCGACATCACGGTCGGGCAGTAGCCCACCAGACACAACACCCGTCTGGTCAGAGGATCCTCCCTTTTCATAGAGGATGAGTGAACTTTACACCCTGTTCCTCATACCTCTATATAGGACAAGATATTCAAAATTGCAAAACGATACTGAAAAAAAAAAAACTTAACAACTATGAGATTTAACTTAGGCCTTCAGGCTGGTACAAGGTTTTTACAAAGTTAAAATGGCGAGAAAGTATAAATTACTGAATACCATTGCATTGAAAGCTATTATCAGCAATCGTAAAGCCTTGAGCAATAATTCTACAAATTGACATTAATAAGGCAATCATATGAAAATTTATTACTTTGTCGAGTCATACCAAGGCTTTATGTAATTGGATAATAGTTTCAAAGTCTGACTGCATATTAAAAGCGGCCAACCGATGAAAGATATCCTGCATTTTTATTTTTAGCTTGATAAATGCATTTGCCGAAGGAATGAACTTTTCCGGAAGAAATGGCCATGGCAGTTCCCGAGGCTAAAACGCTTTAAAATTAGAAAACATATTCTATGAAACCGAACATCTGTTTAAGTAACTGTTAGGCAAATGAATAACATCAATAATCAGTCTATAACTGTATCCTAAAGCCTTTCTTTGTTAACAAGAGCATCGATGATTCTAACTAGGAGATAAAATAGTTATCTTTGATTATAAGTCACCAGCTCACCACGTGTGTTCACCAGTCTAGGGCCAAGCATACATGCCTATACATTCTAATAAACTGATCGCGAGTTACTCAATTAAATAACTAAGTAGCTGTTACAAATAAATAGAAAACATAATAATAAAAAATTTAAAAAAATATATTTTATTGACACAAAACACCTTTGTACACAATATACCAATACATTTCAGATTGCATTCAATTTTTAGGAAAAGTCTGCACAAATAGTGAAAAACCCTGCCACCTAGTCTGTGTTCTTTCTACTGTAACTTCGTGTACAAAATAAGCCTCCATTTATTTATTTATGCGTGCTAACTAATCCAATTAATTAAAACGTGGCAATGCTTCCAGCCTTTTGGGCACTTTTCCTGTTGACAGCGATGCGGACGAATTTTTTGATGCCCTCTGATTATTCCCCCTCTCTTTTTTATATACTTGTACATATTATTATTATTATTTTAAGACTGTTAGCTTTTAAATTACGTAAATATTATTCTTATACTACTACTAGGTACTGTGCAATAAATAAAATCTACCACATAAAAAAATAAAAAACCAATTAATTAATATGTTAATTATGAGCAAAATGCTGTTTTAAAAAGGAATATTTTGTTACATTTTGATAACGATTACGAAATCTATTTTATTGTACCATAATTACTACGCATTTTTGTAGATAATTATAATCACTGCTATTAAACACGACTTAATGATGGATAAGTTTATAAAAAGGTGCCTCAATAATTGTCTTTAATTTGTTATATCGACACTACATAACATAAGTCTAAGTAGGTACAACTTATGTGAAAAAGTAATCAAAGCTGTCAGTATCTCAACCGTACTTCATTGCGAAAGAAAGAATCAAATAAAAAGAATGCAATGTAGCTGAAATTTGTTTAATGTAAATAAATTCTAGTATCAAAGCTTTTAGTTCTACAAACATTTTCAAATCAATGTTTGCACGCAACGAAAATTTTTAGAAAGGTCGTTTGTATAAAACTATAGTAGGTCTTCAAAATACTCGGTTGATATTACAAGAGCAATTTCCCAAGAACGTCGAAAGTAGATTCAACAAATTCAATTTAAGCAAACGCTATTCCTACTACCTAATAATAGAGGACAATAACCCTTGCACTGCAAAGGTGTTAGGGTCCATTGAGACGGCGGCGTGACGGCACCGTATCCCGCACTTGCATACAACTACCCTTTGTGAACTAATGAAGCGGTGAGTCTGGATTGCTTGTAAAGGACGATACCGCGCGAACAGATAGCCATAATGACTGTCTTATTTTGTAGCGTGAAATGTAAAATAAAATATAAAGTCGGATAGAGATTGCTATTTTACAATGTACAGTTGTTATTTTGAGTAGATACTTCAGAATAAAATGTCTTAAAGTGGCACCGTAACTGAAAAATTGTGTGCAATTCGGTTGTTATGAATGCGGATGGCTATAAGAGTAGGGGAAGACCAAAGAAATGATGGATGGACTGTGTGAAAGATGATATGGATAGAAAGGGCGTGATTACCGAGATGACGACTCCATAGAAATATGGAAGAAAAAGACATGTTGCGCCGACTCCAAATAAATTGGAATAAGGACAAGAGAATGATGATGACTTCTGAATAGAATGGTAACACGAGTAGAGGTAAGTTTGTTTCGAACAATTTGTACATCCATCATAACATAGGTACTTTTTATTGCACCTACAAAAAAGCAAGTTCCATGCACTACGCAATAAAACAAATGAAAGTACCTACAGCAGTGAGAGCAGAAGTGGCCCAGTGGTAACAGACGCGACTTACTAGTTTATAGGTCGTGGGTTCGAACCCAACCAGGCACTTTCCTTTGTGTTAATTATTTCATCACCACTGCTCTCAAAACGGTGAAGGAAAACATTGTGAGGAAACCGGCATGTACTAGAAGCAAAAATTCGAAGACATGTGAGGTCCACTAAACCGTGCACTGGGCCCGCGTGGTGGATTACGGCCCAGTCCCTCTCGCAGAAAGAGAAGACCTGTGTCCCAGCAGTGGGAACATTATAGGCTGATTATGAATGAAGTACCTACATAGAAAAATGGTAGGTACAATAATCCAAAAAACATATAAGTTAGAATCTACTTAATTTTATTCCAGCGTCCTTACTTATGTACCTATGCCTAAGTATGTACTCGTAGGCACAAAGTACTAGGTTTCCAAGTAAATTAATGTTATCAAAACTCCCGCCTGAACTAATTAAGTAATTAATTATTGAATTAGCTTTAAGATATAATGTTACCGCCTACTTAGTTAAGTGATCTTGTGTTTACATGGGTTTCTTGTAATATAGGTAGTGATTGTTTTACTTAAAATACCGACGTAATGTTAGTTCTACACGTTAGTTCCTTTGAAAACCTACAACGTTTCAAATTAGTAAAGTGAGTGCATGACAATAGCTATTACGTACGTAATTTGACAAAGCTTGGATATGTTTTATATTACTTGGGATAGGCTGGACCTTACGACACACGGAATCCTAGCGTGGGGTCCAGGGAATTTGTCAGAAAATCTAGCGCCTAATATTTATTTATTTATTTACTTAATACTTCATGCACAGAAAAGTACAGAGGCGGACTTAATGCCATAGGCATTTTCTACCAGTCAACCTACTACTAATACTCCAATTTAATGAATTATTTGTTTATTTTTTTAATACAAAATTCCAGTTAAACTTCAAGCAGGTAATTTAAAAAAAGATACATATTTTAAAACGTCTTGTTTGAAGCCTGTTTCAGGCCGCGTTCTATCTAAAAGCGATCGTCGCGCCCATAATTATGTCACTTTTTGTTCGGTGCACCTGAACGCGTGGTCGCGCCGACAGAGGGCGTTTTCCGGTTATCCGAACAAAAAGTGACATATTACGCGACATATGCGACGATCGCGTATTCGCGCGGCGATCGCTTAATAATGTCATTACTACTAACCACGATTATTCCTCCTACTTCTTCTAACGCAAAGCAAATACCTACTGAAACGTCTAGTTGCTGTCTAGTTCCTTCTCCGATGGCAAAAATATTCATATATCTGGATAAAGATACTACGGTACGTGTTTACTATCTATATCTATATATCACCCTTGGTTGACAGGTAGAGAATGTCTAAGGCTGCGTCCTATTTAACGGCAATTCTCGCGCGAATACGCGATCGTCGCGTTCATATGTCACTTTTTGTTCGGTGAACCTGGACGCGTTGTCGCACCGACAGAGGGCGCCTTTCGGTTTTCCTAACAAAAAGTGACATATGGACGCGACGATCACGTATTCGCGCGACAATCGCTTTTAAATAGGACGCTGGGTAAGGCATTAAGTCTGCTTTTGTACTTTTATTATGCACAAAGTTTAATAAATACCTAAATAAACACACGGATATGCAAACTTACCGTAACAATACAAAAGTTACTTTCGCAGAGCATGCACCGTTTATTTTTAAACAAAGTTATACGAAATTCTAGTGAGAATTATTTGCAGTTGGGCCCCTATAGTCTCGTTTGGTCATTATGCAATATCTCGCGGTCGGCGGAGCCCGGGGCCCGGCGCCCGCGCTGCATACACTATTCATTACATGGGCTCGTCCTAATGAGACAATGTATTCCAAGTTTGTGTTTCTGTGGCACAGGACTTAGCTTTGCTGAGGTTTACCTAGTTGTTATTCCGATCGTGTGTGTTTACTGTGCCACCTGTATATGTATATCTAATTATAATGTGCGAGGTATGCGACGCAAATCTTCTCTGAATTTGTTATGTAACAAGGGTTGGGTAAACGGTAGATTTAAGGAGGAAAAACGTGTCGTTTTTGGTATGTGGGCTGGCCAATGAATTAAACAGTAGGTGCAATAATTAGTGCTGGGAGGCACTACACTGTATAACCCATTGATTTTTTATGGTAGCAATTTTGTTTCGGTAGAATATAGCGTTTTTCTACTACTACTTAGAGCAAATCCTTAAAAAAATTTGGTACTACATTCTATTTTATATCAATCACATCTTTAAACTTGGTACTTAATATTATTACGAGTCATGAGCCATATAATGCGCATGACTATATATCAATATATATCTATATCATAAATATATCAAAATAATTTTAAGACAACCATATTTTATACGTACATACATACTTTATTTTTGCACAAGAAGAAAACCTAATCAATCCTTTTCACATAAATTCAATCCGAATCAACAGATTCAAGCTACGAACAAGCACAGTTTAACCAAAATCCTGTGAGACCAAACTCACGCTCTAATGCACCAGTGTACCAGTGTCCTGCAAAATATATGGGGCAAGAGACGACCGCAACTCGGACGGGTCATAATAATCGCAGGGAAACGCGGGGCGAACACCAATGTACTCGCATGTAGGTACACCAAGTACTATCGCTACTTAGATAAAGCAGGAAATCGGGACGTCAATTAATAATTCTGAATTTGACTAATGACTGCTTAGGCAATTAGTGGAATTTTTTCCCGTAAAGTAGATACTTTAATGAATACATTGAATGGGAATTCCAATAATTAGGATGATAGGTCATTATTAGGCGTAATTATTGATTAACAAAGGATTTTTTGAGATGGGACTTCCAGGTGTATGTGTTCAAAACGCAACCCAAATACTTATTACATTTCTTTGGTCCTGTCCACAGTTCTGACTTTTTATTTCTATCTAATTAAAGGGAGATAATATTAATATTGTTTGTTTAATTTACATACATTTAAATATGTCTATTTTGTATCAATGTTGTTATGAAGAAAACATAAATAAGTAATGCAAATGAAATTTTAAATTTAAAAGACACAAAGACACCATATTTTGCTTCTAAGATACACTAAATGAAAGAGGTAAATGTTCTGCAAAAGAAGCACATTAAATTGAAATGAAATATTAATATTTAAAAGGTTAGTTCATATTTTTACCCTTCTTTTTCCTTCTCTCAGATTTCCTAAGATTAATTAAAAATCCGGCCAAGCGCGAGTTTAACTCGAGTGCTAAAGGTCAGTACGCCATTTTAACTTTTAAAAAACTGGCCAAGTGCGTGTCGGACCACGCACGATGAAGGGTTCCGTAGGTGGGATGAGTTTATCCCAAGAACAAACTTAATATTGTAGTTGAAAACACGTTCTCTCATACATTCCAACTGCAAATGTAAGTTGGTCGACTATTACTCGTAAACCTGTAAAGCCTACTTAGCTGTGATAGTTTACCTTTAATTTCGTTGTATATACTACTACTATGAATTTTTTAACATATCCAAAACCAGCCATTTGCCATTTAGCTGGCAGGGGGGAGGGCACTTGACTCTCAGAAACGGATCCCATAATCGGAAAACTGTTTTCACAAACCCACAATATTTTTGAAACACCTCTCTAACAACACCCCACATAATGGGGCAGACGAGAAAAAAACCATCTCCACTTTACGTGTACAGCAGGTACCCTAAAAAAAATGTTTTTTCATGATTTTATTCTACCACTTTATCGGCGTAATTTATATGTATATCCATGCTCAATTATAGCTTTCTAGTACTAAGTGTCTCTGAGCTAAGCTGCGGACGGATGGACGGACATGGCGAAACTATAAGGGTTCCTTGCTGACTACGGAACCCAAAAAGCACGCATATTGACCTCTGTCCTTTTTGCCTACTTAATGTAGCTACAGTTACGTAAATATAATTCAAACTCTATTTCATAATGTCTACTGTTTCACGAACGCAAAAAAGAAATCTATTTTGAGACGCTAATAGCCTGTTCCAATTTTTTTAGATACCTCGTTATATGTAATCTTTTATAAAATTTGGTAAAATATAGTATTAGTTTTATTAAACTCATTTATTGTGGCCAAGCATGTCTTGTCTCAAAATTCATTTGAGTTTGTTTCTCATTTCCGTATCATAAATTTAACGGTACTTAGACGTACAATCAACGGTCTTAAGTGGACTGTCACCGGAATGATAATTTTGGCCTGCACGTCAGATCTGCGCCTATCTCTGTGTGTGTGATGTTTTAATGCAGGCAGTAATGCGCACATGTCAGATGCATGTGTGGTCAACACTAAATAAAGATACCTACAACTAACTACTTATATACTTGTTTTTTTCTTAATAAATTATCGACCACAGGTCCTATTTAAAAGCAATACTAAAATTCGAAGGGAAAATTATAAGCAGCGATGGCAGTTTTGTACGAGTGGCTGGTTGTTGTTGTGTGTGCGTGAATTGGAGAAGGTTCGAACCTCAGTGCGCGCTTTCGGCTCTTTTTGTTTTTTTCGTTTTCGTGTCGGAGTTCAATTATTTATTGAATTTCGTTAATACATGACATTAGAGTTTAGAGGGTTTAGAGGGTAAAAATAAAGTATAATAGGCAATTTAATTTAAAAAAAACACTATTTTTCATAGGAATATTTATTGATGTTATTAACAAAACCTTTAAAACATAAACATATTCCATTGAAAAAAATAAAATATCTAATTTATTCGTAAATCATTTTTGGTTGGAACTAAAATAGGATGTTTTTGGTTCACTGAGGTTATAGCTTAATTTATTCATTTTCTCAAGAAAAAGAAGATTGAAACTAAAACTCAATCCTACAATCTTACGATCACTAAATTATTACTATTATGGCCAGTGTATCCCCTGAATTCCCCTGATAACATTTAATATTATATTTTTTTGTTAATATTTATTATGACCTCCGTTCTTATCAATGCAGTCAAGAAGACGTCGGCGCATGGAGGCCACAATATTACTGCAAATATTTGTGCCACGTAAACTATCCCACAACTCCATGCAATGGGGCTTGAGCTGTTCGAGATATCTTTCGTCTCGTGCTTCCCATCTTTGCACCATTAAACCCCACACATTTTCTGTAACTTTAACATATGAATGTTCACTAAACCACTCACGAACAATACTGGCACGATCTATCGGACAATTATCTTGAACCAAAAAAATTCACCAATTTCAACCAGTGGATAAACATTGCGAAACATTGGTAGCATTATATCGCTCAAAACCTCTATGTAATTGGAGCTGTTGGCCCGCGTCGGTATTAATGCCAACTCACCCGGCCCTTGAGCACTAATCCACCCCCACATATTCACACGAATTTTTTCTGACTCCATATTATTTATAATATGGAGTCAGACCAACGTGTATTGTCTCTGCGCCACAAATGAAGTCTTCCTTTTTAACACGATTTAGTCTCCAAATCAAAGTTTAAATATTCTCGAGCACAACGCAACCGTTCCTTCTTATGCCTTTGCGTTAAAAATGTTTTTTTCGCTGTTGTTCGATGATGGAGGCCTTCGGCATGGAGTGCACGGCGAACAGTGCGCAATGACGTATCAAATTCTTCAGCAAATCGACTTGTAGGTATGAAACCATTCGTTTCATATTCACCAACCATAAAGCGTCGCTGAGCCTGTTTAGTAAGTGGCGGCCTACCACTTCTTATACGGCTCTTAAGACCCCCCTCTTCCTCAAATCTCCACACCCAGTGGCAAAAACCTAAAATACAGATCCAAAGACACCGACTTCCGAAAAAGCATTAGTACCGAGTTTCGAGTTAATATGACAGCGCGTTAAAATTTTTCCTTACTGTTCCTTACTGTTCTTACGGTCCTAGTGTTCCTTACTTGTTCTAAAAAACTAAGAGTGACAATTTTTATTATTTCCTGAGGCAAATATTGCCAAGTTTCAAGTGTACCAAAGGAACCAAACCAAAGGAACCCCAACCAAACCAAATACCAAATAATAACCAAAGGAATAAGATTTTTCATATAATCTGTATCCCCTCTTTTCACCCCCACAGGGGTGGAATTTCGAAAAATCGTTTCGGATTTTTCCATAACTGAAATCAAAGATTTCTTATACCAATTTTTGAGTTAATCAAGCCACACAGTAAAATTCTCCTCTTAAAAATCTAATTACCCCTTCTCACCCCGTCAGGGGTAGTTTTAAAAAACCAATAGTAAGAAACTTTATTGCTTATTTAGGCAAATATTCGTGCCAAGTTTCAAGTTTATAAACCAAATGAATAAGATTTTTCATCTAAACTATATCCCCGGTTTTCACCCCCTCAGGGGTGGAATTTTAAAAAAATCGTTTCGGATATTTCCAAAACTTGACTCAAAGATTATTCATACCAATTTTCGAGTTAATCAAGCTACGCAGTAAAATTCTCCCCTGTAACATTGAAAACCCTTTATCACCCCGTCCGGGGTAGATTTTCGAAAAACCTTGATACAGGTTATTCTTTATTTTTGGACTTTAGTATAAATACTGAGTTTCGAGTTAATCGGACTGCGTGTTAAAATTCTTCCATACAAATTTTGACATACCCCAATCCCCCTCGTGGGGGTAGTTTAGAAAAACCAAAAATGACAAAGTTCATAATTTAGTTAGATAAGTATTTGGGCCAAGTTTCAAGTTTATTAACTCAAGGAATAAGATTTTTCATACAAACGAAATCCCCCCTTTTCATCCCCTTAAAGGTCGAGATTCCAAAAACCCCTTCTTAGTGCTCCCCTACGTTATAAAAGGAAGCCGTGTGCAAAGTTTCACGTTCCCAGTCCCAGTAGTTTCGGCTGTGCGTTAATATGTCAGTCAGTCAGTCAGTCAGTCAGTTTCTCCTTTTATATATATAGATTTCGCCAAACAAATTGGTTTGTAGTTTAACACGAGATTTTATAAAGTAATTTATGCCAGTAGAAAATCAGATATTCAATAACCATTCCACTAGTAAATCATCTAATTATATCGCGATTCGTGTTATGCGGACTTTATCAATGAACGCTATATCGAAGGTTAGTTGTGCGGGACGGGACAGTTTAATTAGTGAAGCGATATCCGAACGCGGGCGACACCTAGCGAGCGATTATCAACCCCACACTAGTTATCAACATTTTGTATGACTATACAAAACGTTGAACTCGTTATTGGTTTACCACCCTCAGGTCGAATGTCACTTGTCGTCATATTTAAAACTGGCTAGCTAAACTCCGCAGACGCGATGGATATCGATATCTAAACAAAATTAATTAATTTCATTATTTTTGTGGGATCATCGACCGTAGTACCTAGTCACTTGAAATATCAGTTTAGAAAATCTGTTTTTTTTTTTTTTTTGTAAACTTCACAGCCGTGATGGGCATCGATATCTAAACACGACAAAACAAGAAAACAGTTGTTCTCAACTCTTACTTCAAGTAACATCACTAACAGCGGTCATTTACCTCCTAAAAACATTTGTTTTTATTTTATCGTGTTTGGATATCGATACCCATCGCATCTGCGGAGTTTAGCTAGCCAATTTAAAATAACCTTGTATAATGACAAGGTATATCTGTCTGTGATAGTTGGATAATTTCAACGTAAGTGAAGTTCCAATTACCTGGGAATTGTCGTCAAAAGTAGTAAAGTAATTACGAGGGTGACTATACCTACGGTAGGTTGCCACATGTTACTTACCTACTTACATTTCCTACTTAAAAGCGTGTGATGTGTGTTGTAACTTTTACCAATGAGAAGAATCGACTTTTTCGTGGTAGATATATCCTATAATACATAGATATACAAAATGTCCCGGAATTAACGAACAACCTCATAAGGGGTCATTGTACTCATCATTATGAACAACTTTTACTATGGGACCAAACCTGAAATCGCGAACAAAAAATTACCCTATTCTATACTACGATTTACATATTTTTGCGATTTCATTTTTGGTCCCATAGTAAAAGTTGTTCATAATGATGAGTACAATGATCCCTTAAGAGGTTGTGCATTAATTCTGGCACATATTGTATACACATAGACTGTTTTTTAAAGTAACAACTAAGCATAAAGAGTAGCCATGAATTATAATATAATATGAATACTTTGTATAAGAAAAGAAGATAAATTTATAACATGTCCGATTTTCTTACTAACAACCATGATATATAGGTAGACAGAAACGCGCGTCAAAAATAACTTAGCTCTTCTATTTTATAATTCCCCAAAGAAAAGTACTTGCTCGTTTTCATTAAATAACCTCTGAAGACTCATTAAAATGCATAACAAATTCAAAGACCGCATAATTAGCCCATTAATATTAATTTAATTACGCATTAAGAAATTCGAGGAATGTTACATTAAATAATTATTACTGATTTCTTATTCTAAAATACACGACTGGAGGCATTATACATTAATTATTCAACAGTTTTCCATTTATAATCCAGCCCTGTCATTCTAAGAATCATACGTTATTTATTAATCAGGTTTATTAATTGCCCTTGAAACAGCCTTGAAACCACTACTCCTACCCACCACGGACTTAATTACCAGACGAACAGAAATTCCTAGCAGATGGTTGGCCACAATATCGGCAGATATCACAGAGGTCTCATTGACATACAGACTAATAATATCCTAACCTAGGCATACACTAGAGCCGAGACACGATGGCTAACAATTAGGCCCAAATATTATCCCTACGCTGCTACACAATAGTTTAAATCAATCAATGAACTCAGCCTATCGCAGTCCACTGCTGGATATAGGCCTCTCCCAGTCTGTGCCACAACACCCTGTCCTCCGCCTTCCGCATCCAGTCTGTCCCAGCCACCTTCTTAAGGTCGTCGGTCCATCTAGCTGGGGGACGTTCCACATTACGCCTATCTCGCAGTGCTTGAACACTAAGGTCTTCAACCAGTGCGTCCTGCCCGTCATGATCATGTCATACGGTGTCAACACTGGCAGTCGGGCTGGCCCACAAATTCAAGGTCGCTCAGCGTGCACAATTATTTAGTACCTCCCTACTAAACATTGCTAAAGTCTATGGTGCTTACTCAAACCTATATGTAGGTATATACAATTATAAAATCGACTAAACATTTAAATTCAACAGTGTAGGGATTTTTTTTTCAGTGTAGGGATGTGATTCCAGATCTGTAGTATTTCCATAAAAAGTAAAAGAGTAGAGTTACAGAGGAAGTTGAATTTAGATGGCCTTGTTCAAAAGAGACTGAAAAATCTTCTAAAAAAAAAACAGGGCGGAATGATGAATGAAGACGATGGTAAGTTTACCCACTTACCAGATGTTACTAAAACTGTGAAGAAAGAGAGAAATTTTGTAATGTGCAATCAACGTGAACGCTGTTTTGAATCTTAGTAGCTATACAATCAATGAACTGGCATCTTTTAGAAACTAACTACCTAATTGTACGCAATACCAGACATTGACATTGTTTGCAGTACGCCATCACCATTCCATAGCCCTTCAACAACAGGGCTGTTGGTAAATTTTTTTATCCGTCAGTTAGATTATTAAAAAATATCCGACACGTATTTTTTCTTTTTTTACGTAATCAAAAGATTACGGCGATACATTGAGTTATAATGTAGCATGACGTCACGCCTTGCTACATTTTATACGGAGTTGTGACGTAGCGAGCCCCCACTCTACAACATTAATGCGTTTTATGTAAATCATTTTTTATTAATATGACAAAGCAAAAAATACACGTCTAATACTTTTTTATTATCTGACTGTCGGATTAAATAGAATTCCTTTTTTTACCATTCATTCCTTCCTTTTTTCATCATTCCTATTGAGCTAGTAACGTGTAATCAAAGCAGAGTGAGGTGTGTTGAGGTGAATATTAGTCTCTTGATGGACGTCGGTCAGAAGGCGTCGCAAACCCTATTATCTATGTTAGAACAGACGTTCTATTGTTCTCAGTATGCTAACCTGCGCTCGAATACTCTTTGTTAGCTGCAACAATTAAAGATTTCCTATGAATAGCCCTTCATCGATAGCATCTCAATTATTCAAACTCGTTGGCGTATACTAAGAAAAAGCGTTCAGTTTGTGGTAAGAAGTCATATGAAAAGGTATAAAATAGTAAAAGGTATAGTAATATCAAAGCTTGCGCATATTAAAAAGTATCAATCAATTAACCTATATAATAGCAGTCCGCTGCTGTACATATGCCTCTCGCTGCGCCGCAACCACAACACACGGTTTTCTGGGCCTTCCGGATCCAGTCAGTCTCAGCCACCCTTCACGGTCATCGATCAATCAAGCTGGGAGGCATCAAAAAATAACATATTGAAAAAAAAATCTATTACATATAAACCCTTCCGACGAAAAGCCCATATTTTTACGACAGGTGCTTCCAACTTCCAAGCCAAAAGCGTAAATCACACAATTTCATAAATAAACCACCCGCCACTTGTTCGCAAGTTAAATCATTACAAGTGTGTAAAACAACGCTTTTACGTAGTTACTGTAATTTTACAGTCATACCTACACATAATTTGATTAAATGAATTCGAGTCCAATCAGCTCGAGTGATCGTAGCTTATGTTTGCATGATTTTTAACATAATTGGTTAGCGCCAAATTTATGCAAATATTCGTATGCTATTTACTTTCTGAATTTTTAATTTGAAAAGGTATATGTATAAAGACCTACGTCATGTGTTGCATTTCTAGAGGAATACATATTTCAGTTAAATGCGGTGGCTGTCACTCTGAGTGCAACTGACGAGTTATTTTTAGTTGTTTATATTATGCTTAATTTTATGATAATTACTTGAGTTATCATTACAAGTGACATAAAGGCACTTATGACTTAGAAATCCTCTGTGGTAAAGTTTAAAAATAGTATAATAATTAGTGCACTAGTCATAGTTACCAATATTTGGAACGAAACAATGAAGCTCATATTATTCAAACGTGAAGAACTTATCAGGCTTCGTCTTAGTATAATAATAATATAATAATAATCGTTTATTTATAAAAAGGGACATTTACAAAAAAATATATATCGAACAGTTATAATACAGCATAGTTCCTTTTTGCCTGAACTAGGTTGAACCTGTGTTTCAGGCTACAAGGTGCATTAATACCTACTTAAAAACAAATAAATTAACATCAAGTGAATATTAAAGTACTAAAATTAAAACATACATTAACAAAAACTATATTAATATAGTATATCAAATATATATTAATATATCAAACCTATATAAATACATCTCATTCTACATACGTAAATTATCAAAAGCAATTCAGCTTAACTAATAGCGTTTGAACAATTTATAATTAAATTAGATATCGGCATTTAGCGCTCAAAACTTGTACATCAATGATAACGCCAAGATCCGTGTAGATGAATGGCCGCCCACGCGCTACGCCGTAGCCCGCCTACGCGCTACGCCGTAGCCGGCGAATCATACGGTGTAATCATGCGAAGGTGCCGTAGTCTCACTTGATACAAAGGCTTCTAAGTGCGTAGGTTTAAAAGCTTTGTTACGCTTTACTGCTCTCCATTACGGCATGACGTAAATACCTTTATCTTCACACATGGAGTAAATTAAATATCGCACAACCTCTTAAGGGGCCATTGTACTCATCATTATGAACAACTTTAAGAGGTTGTGCGATATTTAAGTTACACATTGTATGTTTAGTTCTGCTTTCTGTTGAATAACAAAATACTGCGGTCATTAAACCATTTTCTACGAGTGTATTACATGTGATACCTTCCGCCTCCGACTGTCCATAATTCCTAACGATAATTTAAATTCCATATCCTGTAATGGTGCTCTTTAAAAAAATATTAAAAACTAAAATAAAAATACTTGCCATTCTAGAAACTGAGGAACAGGTATAAATTTAACATGGCAACGAAAAGGCCCGAATAATATAAGAAATTACCTACTGTCAATACAAAGAGGAGAAGAAGAACATCGAACATCATTACAACGATCATGTGTTCCCACTGTTTGTCTCATTTGTTTTAGTATATTCGTGTATTTATGGGTATTTATTTATGCTTATCAATCAAATCAACTCAGCCTATCGCAGTCCACTGCTGGATATACATAGGCCTCTCCCAGGATGTGCCACAACACCCTGTCCTCCGATGTCTATCCCAGCCACCTTTTTAAGGTCGGTTTGTGCTTATATTTATATGCAATTGCGTATAACCTAACTAATATTATAAATGCAAAGGTCATGTTTGTTTATTTGTTTGTCTGTCACACTTTCACGCTTAAACGGCGGGACGGATTTGGATTAAATTTGGCACATGTGTAGACCATGACCTGGAGAAGGACATAGGCTACTTTTCATCCTGGATCGCAGACGAAGTCGCGGGCAACGGCTGGTATACTATATTTATAATTTGTAATATCATGGGTTTTGTGTATGTTTATGTAATTATTTATTTCTACATTCTTCGTAATTGCACCTACCACTATTTGTCTATGCATCACCCAAAGGTTGACTGGGAGAAAATGCATGGAGTACGCCTCCCCCAGTGTGCTTGAAGTATTAAATAATTAAGTGTCCACCAGACTGATATTATACCAATATATGCTTTACCAATATACACCACACAATATACCATACATACTTGTCCCTTTCAGCGTCTTTACACACACGAGGTTCTTTCACAACTCACACAAAGATTTTCTTTTGTTCCCCATCTCAATAGGCTTCTGTACTTCCTGTACAGTGCCCCACAGTACAATGTGCGTTTGTGGGTGACCGCCGCCACCCACTCGAGCGAACGTGACTCGTTTGATATCTCGATCGTTCTTATGAGCCGAACAAAGAACAAATTATTCACAAGTCCGGTCGAATTAGCTGCCGTATTTGGTATTTTATTTGGTCGATTGTATTTGTTATTGGTTTTGAAGATGTCTTTGGGAAATTAAATGAGTTTTGAAGAAAGTATAGATGTTTATTGATTAACTACTTAAATATACGATAAAAAGGTCTTTGTCAGTGTGGGTGGCTCTTCTATGAGTATCTTCAAAAATCTTTAAATTGATTTTAGTTGTTCTAATACCACAAACTTATCAGTATTTCAAACAAGAACAAATACATCTACAGGCCATACAAAGACACAAGCATGTCTAATTAAACATTATAAAACTTTTCGATTGCTTTTGGATTGATTTATATATACGTATACGTATGGTATGTATGTATTTATTGTATATGTAACTGGTGCACCACTGACTACCTACAGTATTGTCTCTCCTTCTCCCTTAATCCATCCGAAGGTTGTCTGTAAAAGATCGCTTTTAGCGATATGACCGCCCATTGTGTCACCGTATGTATAAAATTTCTACATTTATATCTGTAATTTTTATGGTGTATATAATGAAGAGTATTCTACCTAACTATCTATGTAAAAGTTTTTCTTTAACTGCCTTCGTACATCGTGCAAACCTGGGGCCCAGCATGTTACAACGGACAGCCAGCGACCTACGTTTCCTTTCAATGCCACAGTTATTTTTAAGGTATTCAGTAACCCAGTGGCCCAGATACCTAAACAAATACATTTTAATTATGATAATAACCTGCCCTATAAATCACGATAACACTTCTAATTACTAACTGAATCACCGGTAATGCCTGTGGGGTGCCATTGTACACCGGGGTGCAATGTCTTGTCGGAAGGAAGGCGTACAGGGGTCAGAGATATCATCAATCTTGTCAGATTTACGGCTTCAAAACGTACAGTTTATCTCGAAATCCCGTCTGCCGGCTTACCACGGCCTACGCTCATGTATTCATATAAATTTATATTATAAATCTTTGGGTTTTGGTAAAACACTGACCGAACTCAGAAAAAAAAATGTGGGTATTTTATTGTTTTCCTATTAAAGCGAAATTTGGAACTGTAAGTTTATTTTTCAATGGAAAGTCAGACACAGCTAATGAAACTAGCTGTGCCCCGCGACTTCGTTCGCGTGGAAGTCGTAATATATACAATATAATTCACAGCCACATTTTAATAAAACTCGTCCCCCGACCCGCCGCGGTCCATCGCCCGCCCGCGCTATTTGTTCACCATTTCATGGGTTATTATTTTTTTGCGCGAAACACTAATTATTTTTCTAAAATAAAACTAACCTAAGTTACTTCTTATAACATCAGCTATCTGCCTGTATAAGTCCCGTCAAAATCGGTACAGCCGTTTCGGAGATTAGCCGGAACAAACAGACAGATAGACAAAAATTTTAAAAATTGTTCATTTGTTATAAGTAGGTACCGTTTATACTTTCGTACGAATTTAGTAAAAAGTTGTTATTTTGACATAACAAACAGACACATCAATTTTATTTATTTGTTTAAAGAAAATCAATAAAACATATTTATTTTAAACGAGCGTCATGAAGGAATTTCTAAAGAAAGACCAAGTTTCTTTCGCGGGAAAATAACGCTGTAATATAAAAGATGTGGATAAATTCGTCAGCTACATTTACCTATATAATTAGCTATGTTCATGACTATTAACTGTTCGTAATATTTATTTTTTCACTTCATTTGTCTTTAACAAGGTGTTTAACTGATGGTTTATCCGAATTAAATAAATAAAACTGTATCCTGGAATCAACAAACAAAGAAACACATGTCCACATTAAACAATGGGGGCCACAAAGTAGGTCGCTATTGGCGGCATCGCTTTGTCAAGAGTAACGCATGCCATGGAAGCCGCACATTTTTACCCGCCGCGCTATTGCCCATTGGTCAGGATACTAATGTACAGGGCTTATTACATCCCATTTGTATGAAACGGACAAATAAAGGAAGGAAATTGTAATGTGTTTGTTGATTTTACTTGTAAGCCCCTTTTTTTTTTTTTTTTTTTTTTGTGGATGGGAAATCATCAAATGACTTCTCCCGCTCTGGGCGGAGCGGGAGGGCGTGTCAGACTTTTACTGACTAAAACCCACCCGTGTTCCTTCTGTTGCCTGTGCCGGGGCCACGGTAACTCTTTCGAACATCCCGCAACCCTAGCTGGCATCGGCCCTAGCGGACCCCGTCAATAGTGCTGACATCTCTTTGAGGCGCGCGTGGAACACGACGCGCCGTCGACTCGGGCCTGGTCCTTACCGGACGGCGAGCTACCCATTGCTCGCCGTCCGCAAGCCCGCGCCTACGGTGGCCGGGAATCGGCTGCCGATTCCCGACGCCCAGGGCGTCTCCTGCGGCGACTAGGGGCGTGAGGGTGCAAAGCTTGCCTCTCCCTCACGCGTCCCGCCTCCTCCTTCACGAGCATTACTGCTTCGCAGAAGGAGGTAATGGCTTCCCATGCAACTTGTAAGCCCCTGGTGTTCGTAATAAAGGCGATATAAGTGGGAAATTAGGTAAAGTGAAGAAGATTAAGGTCAATTAGATGGTTAATATTATTAACATGTTCCTAGGCATAAGGCCAAGATTAAAACCCAGACAGGAGTGTCTACGAAAGACTTTCATTTAATCTAGCTTAATACAAGACAAAGTACCAATATGTATTTGAACTGGCAGTTCTTTAACTTCCAGCAAGCAGATGCATGCTTGTTCAATTAAATAAATAATCATGCACTCTAAGGTATTTTACACGTAGAATATTTCTTCGTTTATTTCCTGTTCATGGTATAAAAACGTTTGTAATTATAATATGTTTCGTATATCATAACAATCTTGTACTAATATTATAAAGAGGTAAAAGTTATGAGTTTGTACATACAAATTACCTACCTAACTACTAAAGTTATGAGTTTGTACCAATATAGGTAGGGGCAATCTTCAGAACTATTGATCCGATTCCCCAAAATTCTTTCACTAATGGGAAGCTACATTTTATGTTAAAAAAAAAATTCACGCGGACGAAATCGCGGGCAGAAGCTAGTATTTTATAAATCCACGTTCCTCTAGCTAGTTTGACAATTACACGCCAAAATGTCTTAGAACTAAAACGGTCAGCTCTCCAACATCAACCACGCCAGTCACCCGCAGAGATCTGCTCCTGACAACGCCTGAACTAGCATCCCAAAAATAGCTTGGTATTATTATAACCTTTTCATTCGAAGAAAGTTATAGTAGGCGAAACTTTATAAAAGAATAATATCTCACGTCATACTGAATCAACAAAGCAGATGACTGATATTTTTCATAACAGTTGCAAGACCCTCAAATATAAGGATTAAGTTTTTACTCAAACTCAAGAGAGTTGTTGAAAACTTTGGAAGAACAACAAGGATCACCTGCTGTCTGATCAATCAGAATCAATCAATTTATTTAATGGATTTAGAAACAAAACAAAGTTTAATGCATTATCGTTAATTAACGACTTACATGTGTGTCATTTCAAGAAATTAAATATACTAAAAGCGTTATTGGGTTTATCACAGTACCAGCCCGAAGTCTAGATTTGTAACTGAATATTAAGGGGGAAGCGCTAAGGTAGCCCGCGAAATTCAAATATTCTTACGATTTTTGCAATTTGCAGCTCATTGTCTGGGTATACGTTGATTAAAGCATGATTCACGACCGTAACAAATATGTATTTACAGAATTATAATAATTAGAATCAGTAACAAAACTCCTTAGGTTAGTATAATCCTCAAATGTCAAGACTTCATGAAATAGTCATTCAATAGAATTACTTGGTCTTAGAGAGTTGTATTAATGACTTTAATGATTATAATTCTGTAAATACATATTTGTTACGGTCGCGAATCATATTTTAATCAACATACAACCTAATACTGACCTGCATATTGCAAAAAACGTAAGAAAATTTGAATTTCACAGGCTACCGTGGCGCTTTCGCCTTAAGACAAAAGGCTCGCCCTGAATTACACTAACACTAGCGAATTATTGTGGCTATATTATACATACATCTCTGCTTTGCTTCTGGAAAACACAATGAGTGGTGATCTGTTATGTAAATAAACTTCCATACGTACTTAAAAAAGTTTGGAACGGAAATCCAAGGTAAAACTGTTGTTCAATGAACAAAGTAATCATCAAAATACCATGAACCGAGCATTAAATATGAATTCCAACGCAGTTCACGTTGAATTATTTAACAGTTGAATCGGACCATCAAATTACCGAATTATGTAGCCTCAACGAAATTTAAAGTCATAAGTCATAAGTAATTTATTTAATAACAATATAAGTACATTGTGTTGAAAATTTAAAAAATAACATATTACAATTGCAATTAAAATAAAAATTCGAATTCATTTCACGATTTCTATAACCCGCCATTGAAATCGGTCAACTATAAGCGCCTCTAACAGCTTATATAATTTGTGATCATATTTCGGTTTCAAGAATGTATTTTTCTAAAAGAATTTTACTATATTCACTTACAAGAGAAACAAAAAAAATTACATAATAGTTATAGGTACAACATCGGGAAGAATGACTATTTAAATTAGTTATTTCCAATATCACTTACAATTTTATGGTTACAGGGTTTACAAAACTGGTTCTGCTAAATATTCTTTTAGTTTATCTTTAAAGACGTTTTATAGATTTTGACATTTAAATATCATTTGGTAAACTAATATGTAATTTGGCTCCCTCAAATCTTATATTATAAATATTGGCCATAATTTGTTCTTGGAATAGAGACTTCTAGAGTATTTAATTTATTGACTAAATAAGTTTCAGTTCGCAAAAAAATTGCTTATGATCTGTTAACGAAGAGTCTATTAATGCTATATGAAAAGAACTTTCAAAAATGTTTGAACTTGCTTGATGCGTTTTGTTTCTGGGGTTTCACGGGTACAATATTTCTCACTTATTTTATTAATCACATAATAAACAGCTTCGATTACAACACTATTATATTCTGACGTATTTCGGTCATCGGACAATAGGTTAATATTAAATTCTCCAAAAACTATTGATTGTTTATTGTCCTCCGACTGCGTCGAATACACATATAGGAAGTCTTCTATTAGTGTTGGGTGGTTTATAAATTGCGGCGATATTTAACGCGTATTTTCCTACAAAAATTCATAAATGGCTGTTGCCATTTTCATAGGAATCTTTTGTTGTGTTGAACTTTATGCTTTTGTGAATATACAGGGTGACTTTGAAAACATGTGACAAAATTTAGATGGGGAGTTCTATCCATCAATATGAACAACTTTTACTATGGGACCAACATAGAATTCGCAAAAAAAAAATCCACCTTCTTATACCAAATGGTCCAATCGGGTATGTACTTTTATACGACAAGGTCGATTTTCTTTTGCGAATTCAAAGTTGGTCCCATAGTAAAAGTTGTTCATATTGATGGGTAGAATACCCTCTTAAATTTTGTCCCATGTTTTCAAATTCAGCCTGTATATATCGATACGCGAACTCCAATCCTGTCCGTTCTTATATTATAAACACGCGCGTAATTATGTTGTTGCAGTTGGTCCGCCTCGAATTTTGATTTTAGCCACGTTTCAGTTAAGATAATAATGTGAATAGTGAAACTAAAACTGTTTATGACGCACTTTAATTCATCAAACTTACCAGGACTTTGTATGCTTCGTATGTTTGCGTAAAATATTTTTAGTGTGCCGGGCGAAGTGCTAGTTATATAATATTATTAGGTACCTATATGCATTAGATAACTGGTACGTTATATCTGAGTCACTGCTGATACAGGCTCGTTGTTTTTTGAGTTACATTTAGTAACGATTTTCGGAATTCCTTTGCTGTATTTAATCGTAAGGTCCTTATCACCCAATCCTTCCGTCGTTGGAGTTCAATACAAAGGTCTTTATAATATTTTGTTTACATAGGAGTTTGGTCCCCGAATACACGTATACCACTGTAATTACACTTTTGCTTATTGCGTAGTATGTATTTAACTTTCTCTCGTGAGTCCAGACATACCTTTTGGCGACGGGTTTTACCAGGTTCATACTTTCCCAATCTAAACACTTATGGGCTGCATAGAACAATCGTCCATTATTGTATTAAGTAGTTTTGATATTTCTTTGGCATCATGTTCAAGTCGAGCATTCGAGTTTTGGTTGTTTATTTCCAGTATACCCGCCACCACAATATTCTTCTCGCGCAACGAGCGCTCTTCAAATTCTAAGATGAGGTCCAAGTGACCGAGAATCGGCGACTTTGAAGATAAAATAAGATAGATATTTTTAAGATGGATGAGCATTCTGTGAAACTTCCTGATTAAGAGCTCATTCTCCGAGCTTTTTACTTTTTCCTCCATATTTATACAGTATGACTGGTTAAACGAGTACTAAATAGGTAGTCAAGGACATGGCTATTCATGCTCACATTCGACGAATAAACACAGTATGTTTTCATTATTTTTAAAATTCTATTCTTAATTTAATTTATACCACTCCTGAGCTGATCCAATCAATGTACATTTACCCATTTCCTTATAAACATTGCTTAAAGTTAGGTAGATAGCAACCGTACATTTTTGACGTTTAAACGTCGCAACGTTTATAAATAAAGAGGTAATTTGACATTTCATTAATCAAATCGACATAACCATCGCGCGCGCAATGGCGCCCTCATCGTTTGTTTGGTTATTTTTTAATAAGTACGTTATGGTGTACGCCACAAGATTCTAAATTATTATTTTTACAAACAGTAGTATTACATTGTTAAGTTTTATTATAAAGTTACATTAATCCTTAAAACGGAGCTTAGTGGTCACTATATTCTGTTTTAAAGATTATAATAAAACTTAACAATGTAAAACTACAGTTTTTAATAATAATAATGTATAATCTTGTGTAGCACAACATAACGTGCTTATTTTCTGCATTTTCATTCTATAATAAAATAAATAACCAAACAAACGATGAGGGCGCCACTGTACGCGCGATATCCGTACATTATAAGCATAAATACACTCTACACTTAACATGAAATGACAGGGACTAATAAAATGAGGTTATACATGCGTGAATACTGAATACTTTTGTTTAAAATAAAATGTTAAACTCGTATTAGCTCGACAACCCCTAGGAAATAATAATTCATTTGTGTCGTCGTGCGTCGTCGTAAAAATACAAAGTTAACAGAGTTTCTTTATGAATATTAACGACAGTTACTTAGAACATAAATATGTATTTAAAAAGTAAATTAGGTACTTAAATTCGCTTTGTTGTCTTAGTCCTGAGAGGATGTTATTACATTTCATTTATTTTGAACTTGACTTAGGTTATGCAGCGTGAATAAATACTTAAATAGCAACCGCGTTGTGGTGAAATATGGTAGTAGCTGTGGAATGCTCTTTTATGTTAATTACTCTCATACTACACGATAATTAACTTCTAAGCTCAGTCCACCATAATTGTAAACATTTGTTTATGATACAAACTTAATTCAAAGTATTAGTCTTGAGCTTCTATATCCCAGAGCATTCATGTTTAACTATGCCAAGCTTTACATAAAAAATTAGAAACGAAAACCCTGAAACCAACTGCTCCAACCAATATCAAAACTCGTACACGCAAGGCTATCGACACGGCAGTATTACGAACGATCTCGCCAAATACACGGTTTAATCTCGCCAGAGCTAAAACAAAGCTACTGGTCTCCCGGGCCTCATGTGACATAACGTGACGAATAGGCTCCGGCAGATCCCTTTAATTTAATACCCCTGTACGATCTAATGTTTCGCCGACCGCGGACCAACTAATTCTACAGTGTTGCCATTTCGTAACATAAATCTTTGGGATACACAACCTTTGGTAACGTTTTTGGTGAGTTGATTTTACTCACGAATATTTCCGGGGTTAATAACTTTATAAGATTAGATCCTACGTGGAGTTATTACTTACGAAGCATGTGAGAGAAGATTAACTTAATTAAATATTCCGTAATACAATTAGTAGATTGAGGCTGTGCCTTTGAACCATTTTATTTACGAAAGCTCTTTAACAGCACGTGTTACTATGCAAGAATTCAGCAAAAATATTCATGCCGGTTTCGATATTTGAACACGTACGGAACAAAACCCGATGTAAATGTTTTTTCTAGTGTTGCGACGAATCCACTGACGAACGGTGATTCGATTTTTTACTGCGTCATGTGGAATATCCATTTGACTAATCAAACAACATAAATGGCTGAAATTAAATTAACCTAAACGAAATGTAACCATTGCTAGCCGAAAGTATCGTTACTAAGTAACATTATTACTATCATAAATACCAATTAGCATGATTGATCTAAAATGTACTTCACATGAATAGTAAAGTGATGCATATCACATTAGGTACTATTCATTTTCATTATTCAAAGGAAACGTATATTTGCTTACTTAGTGAGAATGGATTGCCAACTTAAGTCGTACATACTTGAGAGAAGTTTAGGTATACTTGGGCTTAAAATTAGAGCAGTGTTCTCCATCGAGCTTTGATATTCAAACCCTCCGAGAATGCGCGGGAGATAAAACTTTCTATCAACGAGGGAGAGTAGAAATCATTTCACTTTACAGCCTACTTTGTCATTTTGTACTACTTTTTTAACTTAAAAGGCTACTTTTTTCTGTAAGTTCAGCAAGTCCTTTTGAATATATTATCCTTGTTTCATCTTTTGTATTATTGGCTAGAACAACTGGGATCTTTCCTGTTCTCCACTGATGTTTCTTTTATAGACTAGTAAAAATTGTGATGAAAGCTTTTTCAATTGTGAGAAGTTTAACTAGAAACAGCTACATATCGCAAAGTTTGTTTAAGACCGTTTAAAATAGCTTCTACATTATTTTGTAACAACTAATCCTATTATTAATATTTGAAGAAAACACTAGATAATGGAGCTATGTTTTCGTATGTCAGATTGCTTCATAATTAATTCAAATGTTTTATTGAAGCATACGTACCTACTTATATTTACCAAAGCAAGTCATTCGGAAATAAAATGATGATTTTTATCACATGCCTGCCCCGACCTCCACTCAACTTACTATTTAACTTAACAATCAATAGAAGAATCTAAAAATACCTTTTACTTACTTGTGTTTGGTTTTAATAATCAATCAACTAAAAAGCACCACTACATAGTTTAAACATCGGCGATCGGCGATTTTGCGACTGTATCAATGCTGCATCGCGTTTTTAGAACTCTCTCAAAGTCAAACTCAAACTTAAAGCGTTTATTTCAAATAAACCAATTACAGGCACTTTTGAATTGTCAAGGGGTAAGTCAGTCGCCATGGGATCTGGAGGCAAAAGTCCTCGCGCACATGTGGGAGTGGCGCGAGGAGGCAGGACGCCGGGGCGTAACTCTGTTGCCGCGAGAAATCGTGGCACGGCGGACAGAGCTCCGGCAGGATCTCATGGCGGCATGGAGAGTGCGATTGTCGCAACCCAGCGCTGGGCACGCCACAATTGCGGCGATAAGTCCCCTCTTTGAGGAGTGGCTGGAGAGGCGCCACGGCGTCCTCACCTTCCACCTGACGCAGGTCCTCACCGGACACGGGTGCTTCGGGAGGTACCTGTTCCGGATAAGGCGGGAGGAAACGCCCGGGTGTCACCACTGTGTGGATCGCCCGGAGGACACGGTGGAGCATACGGTGGAGGTCTGCCCGGCTTGGGCGGAGCACCGCCGTGTCCTCGCGGAAGCGATCGGCGGCGGCGATCTCTCGCGTCCGGCCCTGGTCCAGGCCATGGTACGGAGCGAGAGTGCATGGGAAGCCATTACCTCCTTCTGCGAAGCAGTAATGCTCGTGAAGGAGGAGGCGGGACGCGTGAGGGAGAGGCAAGCTTTGCACCCTCACGCCCCTAGTCGCCGCAGGAGACGCCCTGGGCGTCGGGAATTGGCAGCCGATTCCCGGCCACCGTAGGCGCGGGCTTGCGGACGGCGAGCAATGGGTAGCTCGCCGTCCGGTAAGGACCAGGCCCGAGTCGACGGCGCGTCGTGTTCCACGCGCGCCTCAAAGAGATGTCAGCACTATTGACGGGGTCCGCTAGGGCCGATGCCAGCTAGGGTTGCGGGATGTTCGAAAGAGTTACCGTGGCCCCGGCACAGGCAACAGAAGGAACACGGGTGGGTTTTAGTCAGTAAAAGTCTGACACGCCCTCCCGCTCCGCCCAGAGCGGGAGAAGTCATTTGATGATTTCCCATCCACAAAAAAAAAAAAAAAAAAAAAAAAAGGGGTAAGTCAGTCAGAAAGAAGAAGCTAGTTGCCCATTCCAAAGCGTAGATCTCTATGGAGAAGAACGGGCAAGAAACTCCACGGACACTCTTTTAAATCAAAATATAGTTACAAAATATTGGTTACATCATTCATGTTGAAATGTATAAGTACATGAGAACAATGTAGAAAGACGTGCACGTTAAAAGCGTCCGTAACAAAAAGATAAAAACCAGAAACAATTCAAAAATTAAAATAAGCCGTGGCAGCTAAGAGATGACCAGTACCTACTGACGGCGCCCGTTCACGAACATGACGCATGGATCAGCACCAACCATTTTGAAGGGAACTTAATGATCCAACACACGCGCCACCACCAGCGAGACATTTATTCTATCAATATTGCGGGTTTTTCATACATTCCAAAGCCTCACTAAACCGCTGGTCACCGATACTAAAGGTAGCATGTCTGCTAAGGCCCTTACACTTTCAAGTTATAACACAACACTAATGCACTCAAAAGCTTATTAATATCACTACAATTTTAATGAGAGTAAACGAACTATAACAGGGTGATACTCGACCAAGCAAAAGGCAATACATAACTATTGTAGAAGAAGCCGCTTAAAATTAATTAATTAAATGGCTCGTGGAAGCAATGTAAGTAAGTGTGCAATATAATAATATTTTATGCTAATAAAGTTCGTGCCACTTCATTAGTTTCAGCGCTGGAAGTAAGCCAGGGCACACCTTAACTGCTAGACAATTGTTTGGTTCAATTATTGGTTATTTTAAGAGCCCATTCATAGTAACTAAGTCCTTGTGTGACCTTGAGCACAACGAATCTACATGAAATACGAGTACTTTTCTATTAATAAATATCTACTACACATTTTTAGGGTACCGTACCTCCAGAAGGAAAAAACGGCACCTTTATAGGATCACTCGTGTGTCTGTCCGTCTGTTCGTCTGTCACAGACAATTTGCTCCGAATCTAATGGAACGATTAAGTTGAAGTTTGGTACACATAAAATAAATGAGTTTTGAATATGGGGGTCACTTCTGGGGGACAAATAAAAAAATAAAAATAAAGTTTTGCAAACTATTCCGTGTGACATATCAAATAAAGGGGCTTATTGTGGGGGTCTCGAATCTCGGATAATTAATATAATTTTAAAATAAGTAGTTTTAAAGGTATTTAAGAAAATAGACGAAAATTGACCATACCCCCCTTATCTCCGAAACTACTGAGCCATTTTTTTTAACACAGAAAATAGTTCTATACTTATAGATTATAGGAAAACCTGTAAGAAGTCTATGGTCTGAAAATAACATGGTAAACCTCTCAATATTGTGTGTACTAACTTACATTTGCTGTTGGAATGTATGGGAGAATATGTTTTTCAACTATAATGTTTAGTTTGTTCTTAGGATAATTCTTTCTCCTCTTTCTTCGTCCCAACTACGGAACCCTTTATTGTGCGTGGTCCGACAGGCACTTGGCCAGTTTTTGATAACAAGATTAAATAAATCATATCAATGCCAATCATCTTACACTAAGAAGAGATGATGAAAATCAAAGCCAGCTTTTTTGAAATTTTCATGCCGCACATGCGGACTTTCCATAAGTCCTTCCAACTTATTTATTTAAAAATTGAATTAACAAAAGATACGTCGGACTTACGGATAAATGATATTTAAACAACCAATTGAGTTAATTCCTGAAGTCAACCAAATAACCTGAAACACTAAACACACAGTCAAACCTAATGAAACAACAGAAAGCAAGGTAAAAAAAAACAAACAGAAAAAGGACCGATTCTTTCCCACACAAAGCTGAGACAAAGGTATCTAACAACCCACAGACTTACTAATTCGCCCCAACAATTTGTTAACTTCCTCACCCGAGATACTCACGCCCCAAATAAAAGAATAATTCGAACCGGCTCCCATTTAATTCGTATAATTATTGTTCTGGCTCTGCAATCGGACGTAATGTGGACGTAATTAATTCACGAATCGAATGTACTAATTGTAACAGACGCATTTGCTATTGTTTGCGGTTGAGAATAATGTTAGTAGATGTTAATCATTGAGGAAACGTTGACAGCTGCCTTTGTTTTGATTGATCAGTTCAGTAGGTGCCAACCAATATTTTTCTTGGTGGCTTTCATCCTTTTTCCGGGTATCTGCCATGTGCAACAAAACCTTCTTTTACCTTTCAATCCTTAGGGGAGCCCAACTTTTACATCTACGAGAGATGGATAACTTCATGCTAGGCAAGGCAAATGACATTGCAGCACACAATAAACCATACGGCCCTACCCAGGCTTTAGAAGATATTATAAGCAAAATTCTGGCGACACTAAGTGCCACGTGTACAAGAAATAAGCAACGGTTGAAATACAAATAACGTTACATATTCGATTCTCTTTGTATGAAACAAACCCTGCACGTTCTCAACTAATACCCCAGTTCGCACCTAAGTTAAATATGTTCCACCGCCAGTTTAATAACAACTTTTCAACCACGACAAAAGTTTTACCTTTTGGCCGGCACCGCCAAAATACTCACATGGATTATGCAATTACAAAATTATACACCATTTACAGGCAGGCGTAGTTAATTCAATCAATATTAGAATAATGGTAATTATACCCACTCCCAACGTGCCATTATGCCATTCTATAAACTTAAATAAGTCAATACAAAGCTCTCGTTTCTATGCTAATGTCTGGCAGTTCGCTACCCGCGGCGTTACCATAAATAAAGTATTTAAATATTCCAAAACAAGGACTAGCGGTGACATCCCCGTTCGTCACGGCCTTGACCGTTTAACCCTCTTAATTAAAGCAAATAGATGCACGAAGCTAATTATTAAGGTACAGTCACATTATACAGCGGTCATAAAAACGGCGGGTCTGTTTGGTGAAGTTATGACAGTCTGGTGTCGACTGGCGACCACCCTCGGCCAAGGTCGGCCATCAGGGGCCACGCAACCCGGACACGCCAAACGTCAATGTCGTACATGCAAATATAGACGTTACGGCTGAAACATAACATGTTTAGGTACTATTGCGTGTTCGAGAAACTGCCAAAGTTTTTATTGTTCTACATAATCAAAAGGCGAACATGTCCTTGGAATATATATTCTTTTATTTTGTCGTGTTTTATTTTTTATTAATATCACACCTAATTACAGAGCTAAACGACAGCTGAACAAGGTTATTAAGATTATCCAATTGTAGGGCAAAAATAAAGTTGAACTCTTTCGCTTCGTCACCTTAATTGAGAAGGTATGGCAATCAACCGTCTTTTTTAATTAACTTAAATGGATATCATTTCTACCTACGATAGTCACTGCATGCCTTGTATTTAATATTCATTATTTTTTTTACTCATAGTCTGCATTCATAAGTATAGAATCGATAAAGTCTAACATTGCCTCGTCAATTTAAGATAGGAAAGCGAATTAAATATCAATAATAGTTAAAAAAATAAAAAACACGCTTTTATCACGCATTAAAAAGTATAAAATAATTAAATTGAAATGATTAATTCAAAAAGCGTGAAGCGCTTCGTTTAAATTAATTAAAAGCACGCACAACTAAAAAACGCTCCACGCTTTTTGAATTAATCATTGGTTACAAAAGAAGTGACAAGCTGCATAGGTACATATATCTTAACTAATACAAGTCAATTTAATTATTTTATCATTTTTAGTGCGTCATAAAAGCGGTTTTTTTTTAGTTTTTTATACTACATATTTTTACTTTTTAGTCTAGTCTATTCTTCATTTAGTTAATAACACTAAAGTCAACGAAGTTATGACTTGACCGGTTTAATAGCAGCCACTAAAGAGTTCCGCTACCCATCTCCTGGCTCCATCATCCAGAACCTCAACACCAAGTGCAATTTAATGGACACAAAACGAATTATACGACCCGAAACTCGAGGGGTTTACTGATAGCCACTGAAGAGTTCCACTATCCACCTCTTGGCTCCATCTACAGACCCTAGTCACCAAGTGCAATATATGTATTGCACTCATCAAAACGAATCATATGAGTCCAAACTCAAGGGGTTCACTAGTAGGCACTGAATTCCACTATCCATCTCCTGGCTCCATCATCAGACCCTCGTTAGCAAGCCCAATCGATTGGACTCATCGAAACGAATCATATGAGCCCAAACGCGAGGGGTTTACTAGTAGCCACTGAAGAGTTCCACTATATACCTCCTGGCTCCATCTGCAGATCAGCTCGAAAATACCAAATTATAGTCATCCTCATCTGCCTAGCCTTTTCCCAACTATTAGGTTGGGGAAAAAGTCTTTTCGCATTATAGTATGTATGAACTTGTAATAAAATCTCTTTGGCTATACTATTTGTATCTGGCTGGTTTTGATATCATTGAAAGTTTAAATTTTAAAGAACATAATTCCAAATTCAAATTAGGAAAATGTGTGATTTTCATTTGTTTTTCGTACTGTCAAGATGAGTGAATCTAATGAAGAAATTCGATACATTTTAAAATTTTACTACAAAAAAGGTAAAAATGCAACGCAAGCCGCGAAAAAAAATTGCGATGTTTATGGACCTGGTGCAGTGTCTGTGAGAGAAGCACAAATTTGGTTTAAGCGTTTTCAATCCAGAAATTTTGATGTCAAAGATGCACGTCGCTCTGGTCGCCCTATTACAGATAAAATGGATGCCATTTTTGAAAAAGTGGAGCAAGATATCATATCAGTAGTTACGACGTAGCTGAAGAACTGGGAATTGACTACAAAACAGTTTTGGCGCATTTGAAAAAAACTGGGTACACAAAAAAGCTCGATATTTGGGTACCTCACGAGCTCACTGAAAGAAACATAATGAACCGTGTACTCATTTGTGATTCTTTATTACGACGTAATGAAACCGAACCATTTTTAAAGAAGCTGATAACTGGTGATTGAAAGTGGATCACGTACGACAGGAACGTGCGAAAAAGGTCGTGGTCAAAGGCCGGTCAGGCTTTACAGACTGGCGAAACCCGGGTTAACTCGCAACAAGGTGATGCTGTGTGTGTGGTGGGATTGGAAGGGCATTATTCATTATGAGCTGTTACCACCAGGCAGGACCATCGATTCTGAACTCTACTGCGAACAACTGATGAGAATAAAGCAAAAAGTTGAGAGAAAGCGGCCGGAATTAATCAACAGAAGGGGTGTGGTTTTTCATCATGATAACGCTAGACCTCACACATATTTAGCCACTCAGCAAAAATTAAGAGAGTTTGGCTGGGAGGTGTTAATGCATTCGCCGTATAGTTCTGACCTTGCACCTTCAGATTTCCACCTGTTTCGGTCTCTTCAGAATTCATTAGGCAGTGTCAGGTTAACATCACGAGAGGACTGCCAAAACCACTTATCGCGGTATTTTGATCAGAAGTCCCAAAATTTCTATAGCAATGGGATCATGTCCCTACCTACAAGATGGCAAAAAGTTATCGAACAAAATGGTACCTACATACTTTAGTTAAATGTGAATAAACTATATTAAAAAATATTTTGAATTTTCTTAAAAAATGCGAAGAAACTTTTTCCCCTACCTATTATATTGGGGTCGGCTTCCAGTCAAACCGGATGCAGCTAAATACCAGTATTTTACATGGAGCGACTGCCTATCTGACCTCCACAACCCAGTTACTGGGTAATACGTTACCCCTTGGTAAGACTGGTTGTCAGACTTTCGGGCTTCTGACGACCCGTAACGACTGTCAAAGATCCACGAATGACAGCCGGGACCAACGGCTTAACGTGCTTTCCGAGGCACGGAGGGGTTTTGATATGTAAAGATGGTCACCCATCAACGGACCAACCGCGGCAAGCGTAGCTTAACCCGATCGATCGACCCGTGCGGCTGTCATTATTTAGCCACAAGCCCCTAAGATACCAAATTATAGTATTGTCCTCTAAACTACATATAGATACAAAGTTTCATTTCGATACGACAATTATGAGTGGGTTAAAATTGACTTCCAAGATTTTTTTACATTGTTAGTTAGTTGCAAGTGAAGCTAATAAAATCGTGTTAAAATTTATTACGTTTCTAAGAAAGTTAAGAACGATTCATGTCTTACAGAGGAAATTTCCTCATTAAGATTAATTCATTATGTTAGAACAACAACAATTTATTACGAAGACAACCACTGTCACACATAGTCGCGGCATGTGTACTTCTCATAATGAAATTCTCATGTGTTAAGAAATCTAAGCAAGAGACGCCCACATCAAAGCGCTGAAGGTCACATCTGCGCCGCCGTGGAAATTACGTGAAAATATATTAAGCTCACGAACAAAAAGCATTTTGTGGGAAAAATAAGCCATAAGCGCAAATAAGGAAAGTGAAGGCGCTTATTCTTATTTACATTACGCCAATTTGGTAAAAAAAAAAGTTAACGAAACTTCGTCGACGAAATTGTCGTAAATTACTCGATTACGATGGACACAGCCCAGATTATACATATAAAATGACTTTATATTATATTATTACGAGGCTTAGATATATCTTGTTTACTTAGTAAAGTATGTTTAGCCCCGAGGGATGAACATTAGACATACATTCTGCCAAAAATAAATCTAAAGTGTCTAAAAATAGACCTGTATTTTTCCCTCTATGATATGCTAATGGAGAACGGTGTAACTGAAAATAACATTGAAGTTGATTCAACCTTTCCACAAGTAGCAGACTATTATTCATACAACTTTTCACGGCTTGAATTAGCGGCGAATTTGTAAAGAATGGAGCAAAGTGAATTCAATACTTTCTTCGAGGTAGTGTAAAAGCAATCCTTCACTGTGAAACAAACGTCTTCTGTTGTAGAAAAATTCAAAAGAAAGATAATAAATCAAGTCCACGTTAGTATTGCGCACTATAATTACCCGGTACTCAATTATGAAGCATGTATTTACCGGGACGGCGGCGTTTGTTCCGTGATACAACACTTAAAGCAGTTTTAAAATTAGTTTTATTTACTCAAACAAATAGAGCCATACATGAGGCGCGCGAGGAGACATTACTCCGGGAATGGCGGAGCTGAATATAAAGAGAATAATATTCCTTTTGTTTTCCGTTAACCTTTTATGGTTTTAATTAAATACACTAGTTTTGTCTGTTTGTCGCTTTGGTGTTCAGCGTAATGTTTTTAATTGGTTTAAAAGTTTAGTTTATAATTAAACGTTACAGAATATACTGTGTAAACTTATAATGACTGCGCATAAATTAGTGACGAAAAGTTAGCTTCTCTACATAATGAGTGTATTTTAATTTTAAGTTCTTAATTCCATCGCGTACATGTAAATATAAAGGTTAATGCCAAAACTTGTAATAGTTCAATTTGGCTCCAGGTGGGGTTGATGGCACACTATCCGGGTGACAGGTGACTTATGGCTTGGAGCAATTTAATACTTGGTCACCATTTTGTTCGGATAGAGCAATTCCAATGACAAAGCAGTATCTGGCCGTAGTCTGGCCCTCATTACCTGGGTATCCAACGAGGTTTGACGCTAGAAGGGTGTAATTATAAAGCACTAACAGGAATACGGTGCTTCATCAAGCCGCGAGCTAAAAGGGTGATGTTGTTAACGCAATTAATCTTTGCTTGAAGTGTGAGACAAAGGAATTTACTTAACTAAATAAATGTGGCGCTTATGTAATGTATATCTGGTAGATTTATTGAATGGTTGGTGGTAAATTGTATTATTGTGGTTAGACGAGGTTTTATTTCTGAATTTTATTTTTGATGGCGATTACGAACTCTGATTTGTTATTTCTATTGTTTTAACAAAATTCTTAGCGATAAGTCTGGTTACTGAAAAGATAAACGATTTTAGTAAGATTATTTTCTTTGAACTGGTCGTTCAAAGATGGCATTAGATCTATACAGTAGTTGACGTCTTTTAGTTCGATACGAGGCATTAAAAGTTTATTTTTATGAAAAAAAAGACCTTTTCAAAAGCAGCGTCTACCAAATTGGTATTTCATTAAAGTAAATGGAGATATAAATCACACGCTTTAATTCCCCCAGGGATAAAATATAAAAGTCGCGAAACCAACAGTTTGGAAAAAGAGCTTCTTTCTTTAGCGTGAAAAAAAACGGAAGAAGCTCGGCGCAGCGGTCTATTTGTAACTTTCAAGTTTCCGACTATTTAGTTGCCCTCGTAACTATTTTATTTTTGGTCGGAGTTAGCAAATAAATGTAGCGTAGTTTCGCTATGAAAAACCGTATGTGAAAAGTGTGACAGGAGTTTATTTACGGGTTAAACTATAAGTCGTATTTTCTTTTGTGATGAAAAAGGTACCTACTAGATAAAAGTGCGTTTATTTTAGTTAGTTGCTATATAAAGTCTTATCGCCGATTACTGTGCACCCGTACCTTTTTTTTAAATTGGCTACGAACTTTTACGATGTGTTCCCTGATTCGGAAGTGATAATAAAGAAATAGTCGACATGCTATCACTTACATAGAATGTCGCCGTATTCATCAGTGTCTGATAAAATTAAATCCGTTTTTATTTAAAAAATACCACAAGTAGGTAAGGATACGTAACATAACGTAGGTACATAACAGTAACCTATACACCGACGTCCTGTTAACCCAAGAGATAATAGTTGGATATAATTTTAGTGTAAGTTGTAGTAGGTACTCGGTAGTTGGCGGGCATCCGAGGCACGTAGCACCTTGCTGACAGAGGGTGCTCCAGTTAAACTGGTCCGCGATAACTTCGGCCTAACTGCTCTCGCGACAAGTGGCCGCCGTCTTGTACCAATGGTACTTCAGATTTGGCTTTTGTGTACAACATGAGATAATGACCGTTACTTCTACGAGTTCTATGTGAGTTTATTTCCTTTGTCAGACTTGTCGACTTCCTTAGAAGAGAAGAGATGAAAGTAGTTAGAGGCTTTGAGTGAAGGGTGATAGACTGATTGTTCATCATTGGAGTATGTTTTCATCAATAACAAAGCTACTGGTAGGTGTTAGTAGAAATTAATAACCAACAAGTTGTTATAAGTTAGTTAATCCGCACATTGTATAATTGTAAACTTAAATTAAATTGTGTTTGCTAAAACAACATCCTTGATACTTGACGTGTTTCGTTTGTTTTCTTATTGTAGCCAGCGACTGAAATATTGGTGGCTCATATTTTTCCAGAATGTCGCTGTTTGGCCAGACAACTGTCATACAAACTGGCTTGTGACTTCTACAAATATAAAAAGAAAGCATTTTTCTTTCGCGTTTCTTTGCGAGCAGAAATTTCAGTAAATAACTAGTCTAGTTCAGTGACGACTTAATTTTCCTAGTTCATAAATAGAGTAGAATTATGACGTCAAACATTTATAGTAACTTTTAACAGACATTTCATAGACAGATAATAAATTAGTCGTATAGATTTATTAACCTCTGGCGTGTTCGACTAGGTGAGACCTTTTCAGATCATGAAAAATTCACCAAATGATATTTAGGTTGCGTCATGAATTCACGATGAATACGAACGAACCACTTCTAACCGTGAACAAACAAACGAGTATAGCTTATATTTTATGTGGCATGTAAAGAAAGAAAATTACCTCTTTCGATATAGCCTATATAACCTATCATAGGTCAGGCTTAAGGGAGTGTTTACACACCTGCCTACGTACGCTAAACGTGCGTGTGTTTCTATGCCATGTAGCTACGCTTTCGCAGATATGTAGGCATCCTAAGACTCGTATTACAAAACCTCACTCAAAAGTCAAGCATTACTTAAAACTATCTAAAAGTCATTTGATGGGTTGAACAAGTTTTAAGTAATGCTTGAGTCTTGAGTGAGGTTCTGTAATACGAGCGTTAGACTGTGCACGGTCACATTACCCCCAGAGTCTAGAAAATCCACAAACAAGTATATTTGGTCAGCTTTCGGAATCTGGTAGAAGATAAATTACCCCGTATAAGTAGGTCGTTGTCCGATCGTAGAAGTGGCCATATCGTGATCTGCCTGACCATTTCACGATACGTCGCCATTTCATGATTTAGCCGGTTATATCACGATGCGCCTAATCGAAAGTCGGGCTGATCGACGAAAGCAACCTATTTACCGAAATTCTCAGCTGACCACTGGGCATATCGCAAAGTAGTTGCATTTCACGCCGCTAGTGGCACCCCGACCAAATGGGTTAGGTTAGAACTGTGACCAACCGCGCGCGAGCCGAGCGAGCGAAGCGAGCGTTGCCACGACAGCTGCCGGCGAGAGCTACATCCAAGTTAGTCGCAGTTACTTAGCTATTTGGTATTTTTAGGACCCTCAAAGAGGAATTATTCGAGTAGGAATAAGTCGCATAGGAATTATTACCCGACTGCGTGGTAGCATAGACAGGGTTATGTTTTTTACGCGTATCTGGGTCGATATGCCCAAGCATCGCTGGGCAAATCGTCGAATGCTGAGCGTTGAACGATATGGCGGATGTTAGATGGTCAAATCATGAAATGGCGGTGTATCGTGATATGGCCAGGCAGATCACGATATAGCCATTTCTACGATCGGACAACGACATATACACTTTTATATTACTTCCTTCTCAACCAAGTTTTCCTTGTTCTTTCTCAAAGCATCTCCATTCTGTTAATACCGGATGACACAGTTGTTGTAAATATTTCCCGACCACAAAAGATTTTACAATTACAGTAGCAATTCATTCATAACATTTGTTTGAAAATCATTCGAATACGCGCGTATTTCTAAGATGCAACACATAACTGTTTGATCATATCAATTTTGTGCAATACAAACCATAAGCAGTAATTTAAAAAATTAAATCGACTTCAAAAGTGTCTTGAGATCTGTATTCTGTGTTTTTTGCCACCGACTTCCGAAACTGAAGTTATTTCATCATTTTGAGTTAATTTCTTTTTGAAGTCGAATTAATTATTTTAAGTTTTTTATTTCGTAATTTTTATTTTTAAGTAACATTTTGAATAATTGTAATAAGTAGTTAATAGTTTTCTTGTAAATATAGCACTAGAATTTGACCAAGGTAATGAGATGTTTTCCCTTTGACACCACACCCGTAGCTCGTATCAATAGGCCAGGCCGTCACACTTACATGTATTAGTCCATATATTGAAAACTACTCGTACTGAACCGATTTTGATGAAACTTGCACTATTCCCTGAGTAGAAGTAAATGTAAGCCCATCAAAATTGTCACAATCCGATTAATAGTTTCGGAGAAATGCGTGGACAAACATACATACATATAAACAATAAATATTTTGTATACTTGATTGGAAGCCCTAATAGATTATCATTATGTCAATATATTGCAGTTCCAATAATATTATGATACATACATACGTGTCGAATTGATAACCTCCTTATTTTTTTGAAGTCGGTTAAAAATAACTGTTTTTTAAACTCCCTGTAAGCACCAAAGCGTTAACCAAAATAAATAAATAGGTGGATACACAACAAAGAAGTTTATCTAAAACAAAACAAAGGGTAGTAATGCACACAGACGGATCATACAATGTTGGAACTACTAATACTATGAAACAATCTTTAGTTTGAGTTTACATTTCTTGAGAGCCAGACGTATTTGTGTTACTGATTCCTGCGCTATCCAAGACGAACATTGTTGTTGTTTAGTTGCATTATTTCTATTTTCTCAACAACTAGAGTTCCTTTGTTTATTTTATAATTTTAAATGAGAATAGTCGTTGGATTTCAAGGTATTCTGATCGTCAATAGAGCTTTAATGCTAACGTTTTCTTGTGGCATGTTACTGTTAAATTTAGTTGCTAAATATTGATTTAATCTATCTTTAACCTTCTATAAAGTTTATTGGATTGAAAATTATAGAAATCGTGACTAGTTGTGGAGAAATGTAAATAGTATAGGCTAATATTTCCATAGAATTAAATCTGTAAACGAGCCGACAATCTGAACATGGCAGTTTGTCCAAAACTAAGTAGGTACTATCGAAGAAACCTACATCTGACCATTTTGAAAACAAAATCCCATGCACACGATGATCACATCTGTTAGCAAGCGTTACTATAGCATCCGAGCACTGCAAGCAAAAATAGTCCTTACGGTGTATAGATGATCGTTTCTCCCATGGTACATGAGGACGCCAACCCGGATGATGTGGCGTAATTTGGGACAGCCCTATATCAACAGCGGGCTATTAGCAAAATGAGGGTTTACTATTGAAAACAGTCATTAATTATTTAAGCACTCACAAGTTGACGGCCTTCCCAAATAAACTATACCTTAAATTATAAATTGTCACGGCTACTGATCGAAACTAAATACGACATGCCATTAAACTTTTAGATATACCACCTCTATGGCAAACGATACGAACAATTAACGAAGTAAAGGATAATCAATTTAAAATTACGTACAAAGGAATACACAGGGGGCGGGACCTTTTTACCCGAATACTGAGTATCAACGATTTTACTCACGAAATTAATCGAATAAAGTGGTGTTACGCGTAAACAAGAGCACGTTTTTGCAATGTCGTAATTAGGAAAATTAATTATACTTGGCCATCTATGTGTGGATAATGGAGCTAACATTGTAAGAACGGGTTCGCAAGTATACGATATATTTAAATTAAGTAATTAGTTGTGTAATTAGTAAATTAGCATTGCTGGTGAAGTTACAAGAGTTGAGCATCTGTTTTCGTTTTGCTCAAGTAGCTGCTGAGATGGTGAGTCATTAGCTGAAGGGCCTTGATACAACTCCGTTCGGAAAGCGGTTCGAGTGACGGGTTTCGTTTAATTATAAAGATGTGGTAGTATGCGTTATTTGATAAATGAGAGCACAGATTTTAATGACTACTTTGCATAGGACTCCAATTCTGTTCCAAGCTCGTTTATTTACACCTTTTATGACACCCTGTAAAGATCATGAAATTAGCAAACAAATAGTTACACTCCCATAGAACTTTAAAAGTACACTCGCATGAATTGATAGGAAAAGTTGTTTTAATCATCATGGGTTTTAATACCTAAGTACGATGATACTGTACAAATCTTGATAGAATTCTCTAATTGCCTCTTACGTCACTTTCGAGAAGCTATGAGGTAGTTTGCATCACCTAACTATAAATGCAAGCGTAAATAATAGTGTACCACTGTAAAACAGTGCACTTAACTGCACGCACTGAGAAAACACAGATGGTAACAATAGCACTGCTTCTAATTCAAGAATGACATAATACCACAAAACGTGAGAGGTAGTATCGGACTACATAATAAAAATCTTAATTTCATTCACTCACAGACAACGCCCAGCCTAAACCGGTGGGTCTGGAAGCATGAAATTTTGCACAAGAGTTCCTTATACATTGATAACGAAAGTAAAGTTTCAAAAATCCTTCCTTAGTGATCACTTAGGACGGATTTTCGAAAATTCATCCCCCAAAGGGGATGAAAGTTTGTATGGAAGTTCGACATTTTGCCGATGGGGCATCCTATCGGGCGCACTTCTTGTGCCACATAAAACTCACGCCGTTTTTCATGGAAACAAGCCGAAACAACAGAACGCCACCTATTGCAACGGCTAATTGCTGGCCTGGCGTAGCCGCTGCTACGTCTCATACCTAATAGGCGTAGCCGTTGCTACGTGTCGTAGCCGCAGCTACGACACGTAGCAGGTGTAGCTGTCGTGGCCAGATCTTAAAATTGATCATTTCATGACATGGTTGTGTTTAATGAAATGGCCAGCTAAAACTGACCATATCGTTTAAACGTGAACTTTTAATGATATTTCAGTCGAAGTTTGGCCATATCATTAATGTATGTATTAGGTATCTGTCGTGGTCCGATCGTAGAAATGGACGTATCGAGATGAAAGCAACCAACATATTTATCGACATTCCCAGCTGACTACCGGGCATGTCGCAAAGTAGTTGCATTTCACGCCACTAGTGGCACCCCGACCAAATAGGTTTGGTTAGGTTAGAATTGTGACCAACCGCGCGCGAGCCGAGCGAGCAAAACGAGCGGTGCTACGGCAGCGGTCGGCCAGCGCTACATCCAAGTTAGTCGCATTTACTTGGCTATTTAGTATGTTTAGGCCCTAATTTTTTAGGGCCTGTCTATTGAAAATAAAAATAAAATATTCGAGTAGGAATAGATGCACAACAAAAACAAAGAGACATCAACGCCCATACCGGTGGATATCTAATTACATCATGAAGTAGTCGTGCGTTTAACTGTTCATATCGTCAAACGTTGAGTATTCAATGATCTGGCCAGACATGATGTTACCAGCGGTCGATGTTCTATTTCATAAAATACAACCATTTTATGAAACGGTCGAACACTTCATGAAATGACTCATTCTAAGATCTGGCCCCGACATAGCCCCTGGCCACTACGTTTGCTACTATTTTTAAAACCCGGCGAAAACAAAGGGGTGTTATAAGTTTTACGTGTATCTGTCTGTGGCATCGTAGCTCTCAAAATACTGAACCGATATAGTCTTTTTTTGTTTTGTTCATTAGATGACTTGATCGAAAGTGTTCTTAGATTCAAGAAAATCTATTCAGCCGTTTGAAGATTATCAGCTCTTTTCTAGGTGATGAATGGACGTGAGCATTTTCCACCGGACTAATCGAGTCGAAAGGTATTCTGTTACTTCAATGATATTAGAATAACATATGATAAAACTGATGCTGCAGCATCACCTGGAATTTGCAGGATACCCAACTCTCTCACCAACTTACAGCAGAGGTATCGTGTTTGGGCTCATTGGAATGATCTGAATGAATAGGTTATAGATAGATGTGTCGGGGGTTTTTTACATTTATTATTTATATATTAATATATATTTATTTTATTATTCATTCCTTTTGCTAAGGCCACGCTTATACATAAATTATCTGTATGATTAATAATCCAATATTGGAGAGCATAATTTTTTCGAAAGAGCTACATAATATAACATAACATAACATAACATAACATAACATAACATAACATAACATAACATAACATAACATAACATAACATAACATAACATAACATAACATAACATAACATAACATAACATAACATAACATAACATAACATAACATAACATAACATAACATAACATAACATAACATAACATAACATAACATAACATAACATAACATAACATAACATAACATAACATAACATAACATAACATAACATAACGTAACATAACACCACGCCTTCTTTCCCCGAAGGGTTAGGCAGAGGTGTACCTGTAGTAATACAACATTTCGCCAGTTATGTTTAAGTCCCATGTAATAGGGGGCGAGCCTACCGGGCACAAATCCAGACTCCGGGCTGCTATTGAGAAACGCTCAAAAGATGCTCGAAAGAGCTAGTTATCAAATATTTTTTTGCATTCATAAAAGCAGCATTCTTTAAAGTGATGGTTCATTAAACGTTTTTGCATGAAAGTTTAAAACTATTTTTTTTTTAATTTTACGACATTCTACGAGTAGATATATTTTTGAACTCTGGTGTAAGTACTCGTGCATTGTAAATTATAAACTAAAATACCCACTTACTAAACAAAATTTCCTTAAGATTATAATACTCTCACCTCTTGAGGAAAATATTTTCTTAAATATTTTCTTTTCATTGCTAACTTTAAAATAAATGTTGAATTACATTTTTTTTGTGCCTAATTACCAGGCTTGTCGACGACAGCAAACCACTCAGAGAAACAAAAATAAAACTAAAAAGCTTCTGTATTTTCTTAGTCGATATTTAAATTCCCCAAAGACATAAATTTACTGGTAGAAATTTTTTTACAAAAAAATACAAAAGCTTTGAAGTACGTGGGAGACGAACAATTTTCATAATTGGTTGCTACCTAAAAATATGACGTTACTATGAACTTGGGTTATAAGTCCTTGTAAACCACTTAACTTTACTTGATCATCATGGTTTTGATTACTGTGACCTGCCTCAATTTATTGAGGGTTGGCACAGAAAGTGTGTCCCTTCTTTACATCTCTATCAACTGTCATTAGTGTTATCTTCCTTCCTTGAAATCATGTCATCATGTCATCTTTCACAAAACACATTTCATAGGTCTGACACTGCGCACTGATTCTAAAATTATCGTGACACTAGACATTCCGCGCCCAATATTTAAGGAACACTGAACACAAATAACGAAAAAGAAAAAAGGACACTCTTTTTCGCTGATAGATGTGAGTAAATAGTTAGAGGTGGTAATTCCGGCGACGCCGGTAGTTACGAGCCCGTAGAGCCAGCATTCCTGATTACCCTTAGCATTAGCCCTGCTCACTATCGATCGATATTTCTCCCCTAATTGTTACTGTCGACAAATAAATGAAACTGTCCTATAGGCCCTATAGGAGAGTTACATTTATTTATCGAAATACTCGAGAAAGTACAGGGCATTAAATTCTCGACTCGTGAAAATCGATTCGTGGGATTCCGTGAATCGATTTAGGGATTAAGAGACGTTTTTGAGTGTGCGTATGAAACGTTTAGGTGGTTTAGCGTTAGTGAAAAATCTTTTGAAACTTCACTTCCCATTCCCATATATCTCATATTTTCCTTCAAAGAAACATAGTCAATAGTTAAATCACTTTATGATCTTAAAGTATTAAAAAAATTATAGGTATTTTCTAAGTAAATTCGTGAAATCTTTCCTTTTGGGCACATAATAAAAGCAATTAAGTGAACATATTTCGGCCACATTGTCTCAACTACAAACAAACTACCTCTTTACTTCCTTTGGGAATCATAAAATACTACTAAGCGAGGGATGGGGCATTATGTGTTAGGGTACAAAGTATGGCCGTGTAAATATCATAATGGTTTCATCTTATACCTAGGAACCTTTATATATTATTAACTCGTCAAATGTTCGCCTACTAGAAGCCGTTTGCATGTGAGCACTCAACGGTTTTCACGATTATATTTATTGTCGTTCCGAGTGTATGTTTCTTAGGAACCTATGGGGCTCATGCGGCATTTGAGAGCTTAAAGAAATACAAGAGGGTGCATAATAACACACTGTAGTAACATATTTACGATTTTTGAAGTGAAAAATTTTTTAGGCGCGTTGAGCGCTTTTTAATAGGGCCAAATCTTACGGGTGCGCGATATGTGACATGTTGCGCCAGACTGGTGACGTGCAGCGGCCTGTGTTAATGTTTCACTTCTGTTGTAGTCTCCATGACTGCATACTTTTTTTATCATTCCTGAGGGCAGTGACAGTGTGACAGGAAGTGACATTCTATCAGCGATAAGCTTAATTTAAAAACGCAGTTTTTTTATTAATACGAAACGCTTTAAAAGCGATTGCCAATAATCAAGGCCATCTGGACTTATCTGATATTATCAACTCCACTTTCCACTTAGATACCTACTGACACTAGAAACTAAAAAATTAAAAAATTCAATTTAATCAAATCAAAATCAAATCAAATATTTATTTTATTTTTGGCAACTAGACCCAATTTTAGTAACATTGTTCTTAAAAACTATTGTTAGCAAACAAACACAGAAACAAAAACAAAAAGAAAATTGCAAGGTAAGCAGCAAAAAACACAGAATACAAATCTCAAGACACCGACTTCCGAAATTAAAGTTATTTCATGATTTTGAGTTAATTTCTTTTTGAAGTCGATTGAATTTTTTTAAGTTACTTTTTTATTTCGTAATTTTTAGTTTTAAGTAAAAACTGGAATAATTGTTTGTAAGAAGTAGATAATAGTTTTGTTGTAAATATTGCACTTGAATTTGACCAAGGTTTTGTGATGTTTTCCTTTTGACACCACACCCGTAGCTCGTAAAGCCAGGCCGTCACACTTACATGTATTAGTCCATATCTTGAAAACTACTGTACCGATTTTCACGAAACTGTTCCCGAAGTTGAAGTAAATGTAATCCAATAATAAAATGGTCACAATCCGATTACTAGTTTTGGGAGAAATGCGTGGACAAACATACATACAAACATAAAACCATACATACATACACCTATAAAATATTGTATATTTATTAGATTAGATTATATTATCATCTGTCAATATATTGCAGTTCCAATAATATTACATACATACCTGTCGAATTGATAACCTCCTTCTTTTTTTGAAGTCGGTTAATAAACAGTGCACAGAACAATAAAACTCAATATGAAATACATTTTATACACTCTCAAACAACGAGCTGACTGAAGAACCTGTTATCAGGTGTTAAGTATCGCATTAAAAGTAGCAAAATTCTAAGAACCCACTAGACTAACGTGAGGACCATTCACATTTAGCATTAACCCTGATTACCGGTTTTAAGACCACCTAACACTCAAATACGGTGGATGTACATACGTAAACATAAGGGAGTATTAGAGAGAATATTGTCACAGTTTGATGTGCAAAGTTGTTTTGAAATGAATATTTTAATAATATTTCTGTAAGTACCGCCGATTTAACAATGCATATTTTGGTAGTTTTCTTTTTAACTGAAAATCACGGTTTGATTGGTTCCTCGTGTGAGATTTTATAACCAACCGTTTTCGCTTAAAACGTTCCTTTCCTACCTACTCGCTAATATCGAAGCAAAGTGTTCATAACTTAGTATAAGACATTCTCCTTTCTGGGGGGCAATTCTCGTATTTTTAAGAGCGGTCGCATTCTGATCACAGTCTCAATTTATCAAAAAAAAAACTCTAATTTCCCTACATTTTTATCAAGTTTTTGACATTGATTGTCGCTGAGATGAGATAGCGACTTGAATTCGAACGTTTTTAAGTACGAGAATTGGCCTTCTGATGCTGTTACAGGATGGATGAAAATAAGGAAGTAAGTAAAACAATGCTTTTTGAACGAGGCCAAGGTGGGCGAAACACAATAAACTCAAAAACCTTTTAAGAAACAATGTCAAAAACCTTTTCTTTTCAATTCTTATTAAAAAAAAACGCCTACTATCAGTCATGTCATTTTGAAAGTATGCTATAAAGGTCAAACTGAATATCTTACGAAGCTTACATTTACTGCCTGACCTTTTTTAAGTAAATACCTACCCTAACTTGCTTTGAAACGAACCTGACAAGTTTTGGAAATGTTAACGCAAGTATCTATATAAATTAATTTTGATGTGCCGTGCTTCACCGAAGCTATGGATGCCTGGCGACTCGCTTGCCCGAATTCAGATCCACCCGACAACCCATCTTCCCAGAGACGGTGGGATGAGCCACTTTGTAGAGTAGTACAGAATAATTTACTAAACACGTCTGCTACTACTGCGGAGCGTGAGCGCCTGCTGGCTGTGGGTAAGTGGCAGTCGGGTCTGTGGCTTCATGCACTACCGTCATCGAACATAGGTACTGTGTTCGACGACACTACTTTCCGCCTCGCTGCTTCCCTGCGACTAGGAGCCCCTTGTTGTTCTCCTTTTCGCTGTCACTGTGGCGAAGTTGTCAACAGCCTCGGACACCACGGCCTGTCTTGCAGCCAAAGTGCGGGCCGCATAGCGCGGCACGCGAACATTAGTGACATCATCCGACGAGCCCTTGTCACCGTCGACGTTCCAGTTCTATTAGAACCCAAAGGCTTGGCACGCGACGATGTCAAGAGACCGGACGGCATGTCTTTATTTTCATGGAAGGTGGGTAGGCCTTTAGTGTGGGACGCAACTTGTGTCGATACTCTTACGCCATCTCATCTTCCCGGCTCAGCGTGCTGTGCTGGCGCTACTACTGCAGTTGCGGGAAACCTCAAGCGGCGAAAGTATAATAACCTTATCGGTAATTATATTTTCGAGCCGTTTGGGGTTGAAACCCTCAGGCCGTGGGGTCCGAGCGCTCATGGTTTGTTTAACGAAATCTCCAAACAGCTAGTTGACACTTCCCGTGACCCAAGGGCCGGCTTTTACCTTGGCCAGAGGCTAAGCATTGCTATTCAACGTGGCAATGCCGCCAGTCTCTTGGGTACATTACCAGTTGACAGCGATGCGGAGGAATTTTTCGACGCCATATTTTAGTTTGTGAATAGTTTTAGTTAGGATATAATTTTGTAATTAAACCTGGTATATTATTTAATAAATCTATATAAATAAAAAGAAAAGTCCTGACTGATTGACTGACTCATCAACGCCCAGCCCTTTAGACCTAGAAAGCTGAAATTATGCACAGAGGTTCCCTTTATAATGTAGACAAGGAATAAGGAAGGGTTTTTTGAAATTCAACCCCTAAGGGAGTGAAATAGGGGATGGAAGTTTGTATGGAAGAAATTGAAGCTTTTTGTTTAGACATTACAAATGAAATGTTTTGGCGTTTATAGAAAATCGTCCCCTAGAGGGGGGAAATAGGGGATGAAAGTTTGTAAGGAAGAAATTAATATTAAGCTTTTTGTTTAGACGACGAATAAAATGTTTTGACGTTTTTGGAAAATCGTCCCCTAGCGGGTTAAAAATCCTTACTAACTCATCATCGGTCAGCCCGATTTTCGCCTTCGCCAAAGACACTTTAGTAATTTAGAGAACAATAACTTTACCAAGTTCCGTACATGTAATTATTTTTTTCGAAATTTCGAGGATTTATATTTTCGCTTTAAAGTTGCCTTCTGATTTGGCATGCAAGTAGGTAATTTTCCGTTCCGTTATATATTCCGTTACTATTATTAGGTTTTAGGATTTTATGGAAAAAGTTCTTTTACGTGGCTTGCGGTAGGAGAAAACTGGCAGAAATTGTCACAAACGAAAAAGCGTTCATACTTGTATGCCCATTCCATGCTACTTTCTTCTTTCGAATTCTTTAATCGGATCGACTTTTCGATTTTTTTTCGAATTTCTTACGAATTGGTTAAAATGGAAATCCAAGATGGCGGCTGCGAATATTTTGAAATTTTTCGTCACGGGTATCGTTTTCATAGTTTTCGAGGGTGCTAAAGCCGATAGTGACATCAAAATAGGTAAATCCAAGATGGCGGCTGCGGAAATTTTAAAATGTTTCGTCATGGGTGTGGTTTTCATAGTTTTCGAGGGCACAGTTGCGCCATTTTGCGCAGACAAGCCATGGTGTCTCCGTCGAGATGGCGCACCGACCCCTCCCGATGTTTGTCTTCGAAGTATGCACTCCCGTGCCGTTTTGTGGAAATAAACTACTATAAATAAAAAACTACTAAAGCCGATAGTGACGTCAAAATGTAAATCCAAGATAGTGGCTGTGAATATTTTAAAATTTTCCGTCATGGGTGTCGTTTTCATAGTTTTTGAGGGTACTAAAGTCGATATTGAGATCAAAATGTAAATTCAAGATGGTGGCAGCGAAAATTTTGTTTTTGTTTTAAATCATATGTGAGAAGAAACTTTGTCCTGACGGGGGTCCCCCGACGGCTGACGGGGGTCTCCCGACCGAACACGTGTTTTATCCTCCAGCAATCATTTTTACCAATCCGCGCGCCGCTCCTCGGATACTACATATATAAGCAGTGCGTGAAGATATTGTTTAACTGGATTAGCTAGTATTAAATAAAATGCGATATTCGTATAATAGACAACACTTTAAAAAAACCATCTTCAGATCACCCAAAAAGGTTAACGAAGCCAATTTTTAAACCAAATGCGTCAAATAACCTTTTTTCACGTAATAAAAAAACATGTTTAATCGTAGTTAAACTGTACACAAAACGTACAACAACGGTTTTAAAGGCTATATTGGATTACCACAGTTTCGGCTCCCAATTTACAAATAGGCCGACTAATCCACGCGGCACTATACAAATTGCACACGAATGTACATTTTAAATTTTAAACATTTACGGTGTATACAACCTTGTGTAAGCAGAGATGTGCGGTAAATAATCCACTTAGCCTCTAATTTAGGCTTTTCCGAACTACGTTGAGGTTGGCTACGAGACTACCAGGTGAGAATGAATATCAATATTTTACATGAAGCGACTGCCATTCGACCTCCACTACCCAATTACTGGGTATAACCGATGTTTCAAGGTAAGATAACATTCAGATTTCCAGGCTTTTGAGTAACCGTGTCAATTGTCATAGATATTCGTATGTCGCCTGGTAATTACAGACGGATTGCGTGTTCTTCGACGCATGAGTCCTTCTCGGTGTGGGTAGAATAGTCACATATCAAAATCAACTATGTATTATAATTTTATCATATCTTAAAGACTTGTAATGTTCTTAGGTAACTTGAGTCAGGTACGTAAATGTAGGTAATAACAACCCTAGAAATTGTTCGTTGCATCCTTCTACGAAAAACCGTATTAATTATCTTTATTTGAAATTGTTGGTGTTTTTTTTAAATTGCAGTTAGTAGGCGTCTTTATAAAAAATCTTGCCTACAAACTGCAATTTAATGCATTAAAGTTTTAAACTACATGAAATTAAAGAAAAAATTCAGCACGATTCTTCGAATTACGAAGTACAATGTTAAGTTGATCGCAGTGGCCGGCACTGACGGCTATCGCGGCTATCGTAACGACATCGGACTCGTTAACTCTAGCTAACTAAAGCTAAGTGTAGTGAACGGGCCCCAGTTCCGATGTAGCCTTGTAGGATTGTAAATAGTAATGCCACAATTGTAAGAAGAAATTATTCCAAGTTACTGTAATGAGTACGCTCCAGTCTCAAGAGTGCTGAATGTCAATGATTTATCTTAATTTTTAGTGATCCGTACCCGTAGGGTGCCAAACGGAACCCTATAACTAAGCCTCCGCTGTTCATCTGTCTGTCAGCGGGCTGTATCTCATGAACCGTTACAGGTAGACAGTTGAAATTTTCAGAGCTTATGAATTTCTATTGGGGCTTATGGCTAAGAAATAACAGCCGCACGGGTCGATCGGACAGGTTAAGCTACGCTTGCCGCGGTTGGTCCGTGGATGGGTGACCATCTTTACATATCAAGACCCCTCCGTGCCTCGGAAAGCACGTTAAGCCGTTGGTCCCGGCTGTCATTCGTGGATCTTTGACAGTCGTTACGGGTCGTCAGAAGCCCGAAAGTCTGACAACCAGTCTTACCAAGGGGTATCGTATTACCCAGTAACTGGGTTGTGGAGGTCAGATAGGCAGTCGCTCCATGTAAAATACTGGTATTCAGCTGCATCCGGTTAGACTGGAAGCCGACCCCAACATAGTTGGGAAAAGGCTAGGCAGATGATGATGATGTATTCCTATTGGGGCTATAACAACAAATAATATAAATAAAATAAAGTTAAAAATTGAAGTGGGTCCCCATACATGAAAAGTTTTTTTTTTTTTAATATGTTCTTATGTTAAATATTGTACGGTGGTATGGAACCCTTCGTGTGTGAGTTCGACTCGCACTTGGCCGGTTTTTACTGAACAACATTTTGGAAAAGTGCTCTGCCTAGGTATGTCATCGCTATCGATAGAAAGTTCTCTCGTACAGAGACAAAATGATTCTTGCTTCTCGCAATATTTATATTCTCATCGAAATGGAATGATTATACAAAGTTTGATTTGAATACGGCAATAATAGTCGTTCAAAATTATCTTACGAAAATCCATCTTAAAATGAAACTAAATAAAAGCTTGTTTAAAAGGGTTTCCAAAATTGCCAGTTGACATTTGCAATAGGTAGGTACTCATGTTAACGACATTTGATACTCCCGTGGGTGTTAAGGTATGTAACTTGTTACTGTCGTCAAATGTATTTTTAGTGGGTAGGAAACTTCTAGGGAAACTACTTTAGTAGTAACGTAAACTATTAACTACCAAAGTAAAAATTCTAGTCAGTGGTATAGTTTTTCTACCCCACTCAAAAAAGCGGCATAGGTAGGTGGTATAAGAGATGGAAAAAAAAACGTTGTGTAAAATGGGAAACACCGTCGGATTATTTATCTAATTGACTGGCATTAATATGTATCTCAAAATTATGTGGCTGACTCATAGACTACGGCATTTGCCCCAAGATTCTGTGACTGCCTATGAAAATCTTGTGTTCAAACGATTTAAACTTTCATTATACTGGGCGTCATTAAACATTTCTCTTTAAGAGGACAGACACAATCATGATTTTAACAGTAAGTAAAATAGCGATCATACACAAACTACTAATAAAAACTAGTGGGCGGGTTAATTACTAAAAAGATCTCCAAGAGGAAGAAAAACGGCATTTTGATGAAAATTAAACGATTTGCCAAACACGTAATTACCGCTTAATCCACTTTGTACTAACAATATCCATGTTCTAAGTATTTACTTAGAACATAGATATTGTTATTAGATTTCCTGTATAAAACATACAGGAAACACACAATAGTCAATAGTTATACAGGAGCACATAATAGTCGTCTTACCGTAGTAACTAATAGGTAATCCGTATCTCTAATACGACGTAGCCTAGTGTATTGGTCCTAAATCTTCATGAAGCTTAGGTAAGGAAATACACATTACATTAAGGAAACATCTAGTTCTAAGACTTGCCTTTATTTACTTCGAGCAATTTTTTTCAGAAAATTAAATTAATTATAAATGAGCAACATATTGATTTATTTATGTATTAACATTTCATTAGTGTAACTAATCACTCGCTCTAAAACCACTAATCGAACAACTCTACTACCATAATAAAACAATTGTTTATCAATGAGCATTGGAAAGGTTGATCAATTTTTTTTTTTTTTTACAAGAAGTAACTTAATCAATTTAATACAATCTACCTACTTATAAAAAAACTTACAACATATTTTCCCACTAACTAACGAACTAACTATACAAATAAATATACAAGACAAAAGGAAACTTAGGCGTCGAAGTACTCGTCCGCATCGCTGTCATCCGGAAACGTGCCCAGAACACTGGCAGCATTGCCACGTTGAATGGCAATGCTAATTCTTTGGCCAAAGAACGAGCCAGCCCTCTGGTCTCGTGAAGTGTCAACCAGTCGGCGAGAAATTTCCTTCAAAAGGAGACGCGCACTCGGGCCCCATGACCCGAGCGTTTCGACCCCAAACGGCTCAAAACTTTAGTTACCGATAAGGTTACAGTATTTGCGCCGCTTTAGGGTCTCAGCAGCCGCAGCAGCGGCGCCAGTACAGCACGCCGTGCTTGGAACATGAGATGGCGCAAGTGTGTCGACACAGGTTGCGTCCCACACCAGAGGTCTACCCACCTTCCAAGGCAACAACGTCATGCCGTCTGGTTGATTAATAAGCAATTATTGTTGTAGGTTGTAAGCATTGGAAATACAGAAGAAGTTTTCAACAAACTATACAAAAAAAAAAAACTAATAAATATAATTGAAGTGTCAGTTTGTAATGTCAAAATATCAGCTTTTTACTAAATGCATATGAAAGAATATACGGTACAGTACAAAAAAAAACTGTTTTTTAAATTTTTGTCTGTTTGTTCCGGCTAATCTCCGAAACGGCTGAACGGATTTTGACGGGACTTTCACTAGCAGATTAGCTGACATCATAAGGAGTAACTTAAGTTCCTTTTATTTTAGAAAAAGAATTAAGGTTCCGCGCAAAAAAATTGAAACCCATGAAATTGTGAACAAAATCCGATCAAAATAGGGAGTATTTACATCCACGCGGGTGAAGCTGCGAACAACAGGTAGTATTAAATACAACATAGAAACGCAATCGTCATACAGAGTGTCTAGCGAAACAGCTAACTCTTACATGAAATTATACCAAATATGTCTGCCCATTACCTTTATACGCAAACGACTTACATAATAAACGCATTGATTTTTATCGTCAATTTTATGAGGCAGTTAAATATTTTACGGCAAGCTTATTGTTAATACAGTGCCTATTGATACGAGTATGAAGGGTTACATTCGTTATTTATGTGGATTATTAAACTGTAATAGTCTAGATATGCAGTAAATGTTAGGGCTTTCTTATGGGTGTGGAATTGTGTAAGCTAATAATGCAAGTGTAATTTGATGGTATGATTGCCTTTCTGGATAATCCTGTTATTTACAACAAACAAATCACTGAACTGTAAGCCTAGTAGTAGAATGACAAACACAATGAAGATGATGACTGACACACACAACACACACAATGATGATGATGATGACACGAACAATGAAGGGTTCCGTATAGTTGGGATGAGTTTGTCCCAAGAACAAACTTAACATTGTAGTTGAAAAACATGTTCTCTCATACATTCCAACTGCAAATGTAAGTTGGGCGACTGTTACTCTTTAACATATAAAGCCTACTTAGTTTTCCTTATAACTTCGTTATATACCTATACTACTGCCGTGATTTTTTTCACATATCCAAAACAACCATTTAGCTGCCCCAAAAATTAGCACTTTAAAGCTTAATATTTCGCAAACGGATCCCTGAATCGAAAAATGGTTTTCACACACCCGCAATATTTTTGAACAGGCTATCCAACGACGCCCCACACAAATAGTTTTCATAGTTTTCGAGAGTGTTTAAGCCGATAGTGACATCAAAATGTAAATCCAAGATGGCGGCTGCGAAAATTTTGTCTTTGTTTTGAATCATACGTGAGAAGGAACTTCGTTCGTGACGGGGGCCACACACGTATTTTTTTTAAGATTTTATTTTACCACTTTGTCGGCGTGATTAATTTGTATACCCGTACCAAATTACAGCTATCTAGTACTAAGAGTCTCTGGGCTCCAGCTAGGGTTGCGGGATGTTCGAAAGAGTTACCGTGGCCCCGGCACAGGCAACAGAAGGAACACGGGTGGGTTTTAGTCAGTAAAAGTCTGACACGCCCTCCCGCTCCGCCCAGAGCGGGAGAAGTCATTTGATGATTTCCCTTCCACAAAAAAAAAAAAAAAAGACTCTCTGGGCTAAGCCGCGGACAGAGAGACGGACATGGCGATATTATAAGGTTTCCTTCTTGGCTACGGAACCCAATGCCAAGTATTTTGTGTAGGTATTTGTTTAGGACCCTATTAAGAGAAAAATAAATGGCTCGCAATAATCACAGAGATACAAACATTCTACATGGCTAAGTAGACAGGCTACATAAAAGCCGAAAGCTTTTCAACTAACTCCTGTAGAACATAATAGAGACCTGATTTACGTAAAAAATATAGCAGGTGGAGTGCTGCCATTCAGTTGTGAGTGGTTTGTCTGTCCGCCGCTAGTTTGTGTCGAGTTTCACTTCACATTCAAATATACAACAACATGGCTTGCTAGCTTCGGGCATGACATCACGTATGGGGACACAATTCGCGCCAGGCTCTCCTGGCGCGAATTGTGTCCCCATGCTTACCTCACATGCTTACATGCTTTACCTCTGTAAAGCCATATATTTCAGTGACGTTCAGATAGTTCCACAAATTACTACCGATTTCAGTTACCATCAATTACTTCCTGTTGTATACATAACCTGCCTATATGTACCTATTTACTTTTTGAAATGAAATTGGAATTCCTCCCGGCAATAGGCATCACAAACGATTCTTGAATAGGTATAATTTCCAAACGCAATAACGAAAAGTAAGGTAATCACACTGCGGCTACGTATATCTAAATTATCGCCAGAGTTTAAAGACAATCGAGTTAACTTAAACCATTTCGCCAACAGAATGAATGTAACGAGAAGGGGTGGTTGAATGAACTTTGTAAAACATTACAAACAACGTCCACTTGGAAAATGGCCACCCATTTCTATTAGAGAAATGGCAGTACAGTGCATGTCGGTACAAATAAGGTAATAAACGAGAGGAATGAATATTGTTGAGGACGCAGAGGGCATCCATCACGGTGCTGCGGTGCAGCTGCCGACGTGCGCAATTTAATTGATAACCCTCGCTCGTCCCACCTCGAGCTCTAAACTTCAAACGTACAGACACCTGGGTTTTGTTCTGCTAATTTATTGCGCTGTTAAGCCTGGTGGATAACGTCTATGAATAACATTAAACTTGTAATTGTTCGCAATTGTAGTAGTGCTGGTAATTATCGTTGGTGACACGTAATTAAACCAATTTGTTTTTAGATGTAGACAATAATAATGAAAATGATATATGAAGTTCGCAGCACATTTGGAAAAAGAAATCTTTATTTCTTCTGTCCGCGCGCACTTCAGACAAAAACCTTGAAAAATTAGCCGTAGGTATCTTAGATAAGACGCGAAGCTACAGTCTGACATTGTGATTTAGACGGACAACGGGCGCCGCGAGACGTGAATTCAAATCGACACGGTCTCAATACAAATATCGTGAGCCGAATAGAACAATATACTCATATTTCAGAGGGATCCTCGACTTGAATATTTCACTGTTACGTGGTTACGTAACCCGAGCATGGTGTAATGTGTATTTATGGTGATGTAACGTAAGCACCGGTGAGAATTGAGGTGACACTTCGGTTAACTAAGCTTCGTCACGCTTCGCTCGTATTTTTTATTTCCTTTTAGTTTGCTTGCACTTAACGTTGACATCCGGCTCTCACGGATCCTCTTAAGCGGCTCTGTGTTTAACAAAGTTTTGCTAATTTTTTTCACAACTATTACTTGATAGATGAAGAATCTACTTCATAAATATCGTGGAATGTATTGTTCATTTCATTTAATTTTTTTTTAATCGACCTGAATTTGTAATCCTAGTTTAATCAACACAATTAAATATTTGTACACGTAACAATTCAAATATGGATTCCGGATTCGGAATTAAACAAATACTAAATGAAAGTAATATTTTGCACGCGTTCGTGTGGATTTTGCCATCGAGAAATGGGAATTCAGTGCGTGGGTAACTCGTTAAAAATGTTAGAATTTCAACATGATGAATATCAAATTCTAATTCATTATTTGCGATCCGGATAGCAACGGCCTTAGGATTAAACTTGTATTATTGCGTAAATATTTTACGTGCTCATAAGATTTCTAATCTCTGTAAACTACAAACACTTGCAAAATGTGGGTGTACTATAGGTTCACCTCTGCCCAACCCTTCGGAGAAACAAGGCGTGATATTATGTGTGTAAAGGCAAACAGAAACTGCAAACTATAAGTATTGCGAATTCCGCAAAAATGCGCTGAGAATCATCAAAGGCAATGCAAACTGAAAATAAAAGTCTAAAAAAACAAAAGTTACTTCGGATGGGTATTTATTACACTTGTGATCAATTCCGTCAAGTTTGAGAGCCGAGTTGGAGCTGAAGTGGTATCTAAATACGTGCTAAGAAACGATCTCACAGCTAAGAACATAAAAGTGGATAAAAGAGGAGCCGACGTTACAGTTGAATAAATTCACAAAACGATCAAATATCCTGTTCGATACACGCCACTATCCATTTCGCACAAAAGCATTTCATAAATACCTATACTTTGTGTATGTCATGTTGGAATACCTAGCTCACAATAAAAAATCGATGTCCGCCAATCACGTATAGACTATGAGAATAAAACAAGCATTCTCTTTGCCACAGGGAGGGGGTGGCGGGGGGAGGATGTTACTGCAAAATACGATAACGTCAGTGAAATTGTGTCTAGCCGTTCAGTTTCATGTATGCGGGAATTTTGCTTAAATTTTAAACCTACATCGGGTTGTGCCGGCCGATACCGACAGCTGCGGCAAATTCCATACGGTTTTCTTTTTTCGTTCCGACACAAAGGGACGCTCCCAAATGGTCGTGTCTAACCAATACACATACCTTTTATTTTAATATTACTGAAATTTAGTGTTGCGTTTCGTAAAACAAGAAAGTGCACAACTGCAATCAAAGTGCATTCTTTATGCGCTATGCGCCATTATAGTTTGTAATAATTTCACGTGTTTCGAAAACATTTTTTCGATAACATCATATCATTCACGCTCATTGTAATATGCATGCACGTTTCGTTCGTGACATTTACTTATTTCAAACATTATCCACGTTCCCCAAAACTAGCTCACCTTTGACATACAAAACACTAGGATAGGAAATTAACAGTGTGTACACAAAACATTTTCTATTACGCCGAACTAATGAAGCAAATTAAATAACGTAGGTGGCCTACAGATACCTAATACCAACAGTGAAGCGATCCGAAGTCTAGAAGCGGAGGTAAATAATTGAGGCCTTCCGGCCATGCTCCAGTTTTAGGAAACAGTTTTAAAAACATGCTAGGTATGTCAGGCTGTTACGACCAATAAAGCAAGAACTTTACATCCTCATAAAATCTCATACTAGACTGACACTGTCCACGGTTCATTTACCCTGGACGTTCCCTGAGAGTGAGATTTTACATACTTTACATAGAATAGAATAGCCGACCGAGGAAAGTTTAGACAACTGATAGAGCCCTAACTTTGTCTGATAGTAGCTAGTAGCTCACTGTAATGGTGAATTTATATTGGATAGGGTGTTACGATAAGAACTCGATATAAAGTGATTTTTGGTGAACACTTGTGGGAAAGGAAAGTTTAACCATATAGTGGCGCTTTATCCTAGCGGCAATCTTTCAATTACGTAGAAAAACCTTTCAAAAGATCTATTCTCTTTTATGGTATGCGTGAAAAACAGTTTCACAAACACTTTTTAGTGATGCTGCCCATTTATCGTCGCTACTTGAGCCATCCATCCCTTGCTGGCCGCTCGTCGCCGCGCCGGCACAAACACGGAAAGTGCAGTGTCTTTCTGTTGACATCTAGCAATTTCCCTGTGGTCCTACCTAATTGTTTTCACAGTTTAAATTACTGTAGTTGAGCCGCACAAGGACGCGCGGCGCGACCTCGTATCGCACGGTGTAGGGGTTTCAGCCGGTAATTTGGCTGTCACCAAGCGATTCGTTAACGATAAAGTGTGGGTGAAATAAGTGATACCTACTTGTATAAGAAGTAGATTTAGGAAAGGCAATATTGATATTATTTAATTGGGTAGCAACATATCAAGGTACCTCCTTCCTCATTTATAACGACAAATGATATTGTCATTATTATAAACATCGTAACTCCATGATGGTTGTTCATTTGTTAGGTAATATTAAGCAAAAGACGGTCTAGTACCTACAGACAGTAAAGCACATACAACTCCTTTTCATTCACATCCTTCACACGTCGTTTGTCCACAAGTGAACTTATAATTCGCGTAACAAAGTTCTCTCGCCTGTTATATATAAACTATTCGCTACTTTAATCCTGATTTCCCGATTGTACATAGTCGGTCGTGCCTTCGTCCAAACAAATTCTCGAGCGCCACAGTGGAGGGAGGGTTCATGCAATTTAACTTTTTGCTGAGCGGGCAGGCGACAACTTTACCTTTGTCTCTGCTTATTCGATTAAGTGTGCAAATCATAGTTTTTTTTTTAATGGAATACTGATTTTTCTTTCTGTTTTATGATAATTTTGAGAGTTTTATGATTAGTTTATAGTTGTAGGTGAATCTGGATAGCAGAGGCGAAGCGCGCTAACAACTCCAATCCTACCGGCTTCCCTTTGGAGGATCGAAAGAGTAACTTCACCCACGACCATTGAAAAATATCACATTCAGTAATGTCTACGATTGCCAAATAATATATATTCCAACAACAACACAAATTGTTCAAAATAAGCCCGCACCACAAGCTGATAAACGTATTTGTATGACTATTTATAACTGAACAATTTCTTCTTCGGCTTCCCTCCTACGAAATGTCAAGCCTCGCCACTGCTGGATAGTGTATTTTTTTTTAATTATAGTGATAGTAGGTAGTGATTTTAGACTGACGAGTATTTTGACAGCTGAGAAACTGGATATTAACAATGAAAGCAGTCGATACCTAGTCGATTGCTTTCATTGTTCATCCTTCCATTCCATATTGGTTGATTATACATATTATGCTTACATAATGAGCATAATCAACTTATAACGTTCCCACTGCTGGGACACAGGCCTCCTCTCTTCGAGAGAAAGTGGGTTGTAATCTACCACGCGAGCCCAGTGCGGGTTGGTAGATGTCACATGTATATGTGTATTTTTATTTGTGTATTTTTGGTTCTAGGATATGCCGGTTTTCTCACGATGTTTTCCTTCACCGTTTTGAGAGTAGTGGTGATGAAATAAATTAAACAAAGTAAAGCGCCTGCTCCAGTTCGAACTTACGTCTGATACCGTTATCCTTTATTTTCTATTTTCAAAGGTATTTTATGCAACTGCCTGCCATGGAAGCAACTGTCAACAGAAAAGAAGACACGAAAATAAGCCTTTTCATCGTACTGTTCGAAGCAATTTCGGAATAAACTCGGATCAATGAAAACCCCGACTGTTCATTAAGTGTTGCATGTAAATAAATAAAGATATTGAAAATATACAGCGCAGGAGCCCGACCTCGTTTGATTATCGGAGCTCGTTACAGGCTCGTAGGCAATTTTCATAACTTAATAATAACCGTCAAAAAACGGTTAAAATGAATGTAGGTCATCGACCTCAAATTACCATTACACGGAAAATTTCCAAAGAAGTGAAACTGGTAGTTTTTGTAAATTGTAATTGAGGTAAGAAAATGAAGAACAAATTAATTTCAGCCAAAAATTGGCGGTTAGCAAAATTCCTGGAAAGGTGAAATGAACAAACAGAAATGACAGTTTTGTGAATGACAATGTCTGTTTAAAATTGTGAAAAAATAAAGTTGGTATTTTCCGGGACGTTCCTTATTAGAAGGCTCAAAAGTTCCGAATTTTCTAAGTACCCCGCTTCTTCTGTACAAATGTTTTATTAGTCAGTCTTTGCATTAAAGAAGTTTAATTCTCTAATGACTTGTTAATTTTGACAATCGTTCTAGAGTGTACGATTTGATAAAGATCCTGCTAACCTGCCTCGTACTGTCAACCAATTAACTTTAACAACGCCTTCACTCGACTTGGATAGTTACAAGTACTTAAATGAGTATTAAACAAAATGACTAACCTGCTTAAAAGTTAGACACTTTTAAATTTGCATTAAGGTTATTTCACATCGAACCACACCGCGAAACTATATTATGCTGTGTTCAGACTGAACCGACAAAGATAGTTCGCTATTGTTCTTTGGTTAGGTGTAAACGGATCGGTTCGGAATTTGTAACGCCCAAGCCAAGGACCGTAATCTATTAGTATAACATAAACTTCATTAAATTAACTAACTACAAACAAAAAATATCCTAAACATTTATTCAAAATTGGAATAGAATGAAGTTGTGCCAACCAACAGAACAAAAGAAAGACAATTTGCAAGCGAAACATTCAGTTTTGGAACGTTTAACGTGCAGTATGATACGAGGGAGGTAGTTTTTAAGTTCGCAGAATGGGTAAGAAGTGGAAACAAAAATACTTTATTTTTCCTTTTCAATATATTCATCTGCTACCCTAATACATTTTTCTGATCTTTCAATTAACTAATGTATTCCTTCGAAAAAAAAATGTTTGGTATTTGTCTGAAAAATAGGCTGAAACTGCATCCTTCACTTCTTTATCACTTGAAAATTTCTTCCCACGAAGTTCCTCTTTCAAGATTGGGAATAGGTAATAATAGCTGGAAGCCAGGTCAGGACTGTAAGGTGGGTGAGCCAAAAATTTGAAGCCCGCCTTTTGCAGGGCGGCTATCGCAACACGGCTCTTGTGGACTGGCGCGTTGTCGTGCAGAACGAGGACCTTTAGTCAATTTTCCCCTTCTTTTTTCTATGATGGCTTCCTTTAACTGCTCTAGGATTGAAGTGTAGTGTTCTCCAGTTATAAAGACTCCTTTATCTTTGTAATCGATCAACAGGATCCCTTCTGAATCCCTCGATCGTCCGTTCTGGCCGTGGGTCGTCTTCAAGTGAGTCCCTGCCTTGCTTAAAGAGGGTAAGCCACTTGTAAACCGTAATTTTACCCGGGCAAGAGTCTCCGTAATCGGATGACATCTCTTCCAGTATGGTTTGAATTGATTTTCCTTGGTTGGTAATGAACTTTATACCAGCGTGGTTCTCGATTTGCTCCATATTACTTATTTTACTCCCGATTGTCTTATTTGGTCGACGACAGTTCAAAGACTAAATACGTAATTACGATAAAACTTGGTATTTATACTAATAATGAGTTACTTCAGTCGTAACGACTCATGTAAGTAGCCCCACTGATTACTTAAGTATTCATTCCGCAAATTTAAAAACGGGTACGTTTTTATGTGTCTCGTAAGTATTGCAACAAATGTGTGTCCCGCTCAGCAAGCGCCAGGTATGCTGCTGGATCCCTGCAGTGGCTACAGGTATGTAAAACTTTAATATAAACTACTTAATAATATGTAAGGCTTATGTGAAACATAAAAACTATTGTAATTTTGAATCTCACACATCTCGCCACCGCAGCGCACGGCCAACCACCGAACCTCAACGAACGTTCAGAAACCACCGCCGAATATCATCCATTCATTCATTCATTGGCCTTGACGCTAGTTGTGTTGGTGTGAATGCGACATTATGTCGTTACACAGACAGTCTCCCGATTTACTGCTCCGCTCAAACTTCGGCGGAAGTGTTCAATCTACGTAATTTTCCTCACCGCTTTTGTGAAATAAAATTTGCATAGCTGTGAACTTGAAACGTTAATGTTTATACTAACGTTTTGTACGGAACCTTGTGCGTTGTTGAATGAATGTACCAGTATGATAAAGTGTTACCTTTATAATTTACTCTGGACGGATTTTTTTTTTGCTTTTCAAGTCATCTGTGCGCAGTAAAACGGGTTTGGCTGTAGTTTATACAAATTAAATGGTTCGTAGAGATTAATGTAGAGACAAATTCATACGACACATATTTGATAGTCAGAGTTGTACATAGAATCACGTCATATATTTATAATCACGAAGACAAGGTATTTCAGAAATGATTTCATTTGTCAAAAGCAGAAGGCCGAACGTATAGTGCGTTTCACAAAAGAATTCCCTTTGCCGTAATGTTGGTAGCACGGAAATCAGTGTTGCTGAACACTGATTTACACTGATTTCCGTGCTACTATTTACTTTGTAAAATGTAATATTATTTTAATTACTGTGACTGTGAAGACTATGTGGGTCCTTGTTTTTTTCTTTTTCTTTTCTCTCAGCTTTAATCATAGTTTGCCAGTTTGAGTAAATTATGCGGCCTACCCAAATGTCCTTTCTTTGGTATTGTTCGTCGAATCGTTGAGCTCCTTAACTTTTATGTTGAGCTGTACGATTACTGACAGATGCTTGCACTGACTGGACAGGTCCACTCAATCTGTGTGGTTCTTTCCTCAAAAGACCATTTCAGACACCAACCTACATGGTCTTCACATGATCTGACCAAGATTATGTCTGGACTTTAAAAGAGACTGTGACCTCTGAGTTTGTTTCGGCCTTTCTTCTCAGAGTAGTCAGATAGGAAACGCCGGCCTCATCTAGTTTAAAAAAAAATGTTTGACGTGTAAAAGTGTTTGTATAAACCTACTTACAGAAATAAAATCATTTATCATTTACCAACATTACAGCTAAGGGAACTCTTTCGTGAAACGCACTATACCAAAGAAACGTGAAATGTTCAAAATCTACTCGCAATCTCATCTCAGCGACTATCAATGTCAAAGATGTAGACAAATTAGGGGTATTTTTGACAGATAGAGATAAAATGCAAACTTTCTAGAAAATACGAGAATTGCCCATCAGCCGACCTAGTCTGTAAAATCTCACTGTAAAAGTTTAAGTGGAGTGAGCTTAAAGTGAGCTGTCGATGATAGTGTCAATCCCTAACATGAATGACAGCTCACTCCAAGCTCACTTCACCTATGTTTTCACGATGAGATTTTTCGAGAATAGGTATACCTTTTGGACCTACTAGGATTTGTCTACCTGATTTTACTTAAGTGATATGAAACAGAAAATATAAGTTGGTAAACAGAACAGACTACAATACTCATGAAATTCCTGTAGTGGAAATGTTTTAGAATAAAATGGCCCTAATCCAACACCTCAAAATGAACAGGCACACCGTTATTACACGCGAATATAAAATTGAATATCTGTTAAATGGGTCGAACATTTACATAATGTATATGACTCATTTTATTTAGGCCTAACAACTGTGTCAAAATAATATATCTATCGTGGTAATTCACAATTTAAATAAAGCTCTTTGAACAATCACATAATTTACGTATGTCAAATTCACCACAAAGCTGTTGATATAGAATATATTTAATGTAATGATTTAGTGAATAAGTCGTTAGTGTGTCAATAAATAAATAAATAAGAGTAAAAGCTACAGAATTGTGGACATATACATAGTATTCCAGTGGTAATCCTGAGGATAGTGAAGGTGATGAAACTGATAAAAGAAAAGAGAAAAATAATATTTGAACATCAAAAGTGGTTCAGACTCAGGCTGCCGGAAGTGACGATTTTAAAGAGGAAGGTTATATATAGGTAAAGTGCGTTTCACCAAAGAGTTCCCTTCGTTGTTATGTTGGCTGCATTGTTTGTTATGAATGTCGCTTACGTGACAGCACTCGACAATTTCTCTATTGTTTTAAGTTATAGTGTTAGAATCATGCCCAGGACACTAAAAAGTGGTGAAAGAGAGTTAGTGTTAAAAGTAAAAAGCTTTTGTGAACGTGAAAAACGTAACAAGGAGCCATTAATTCCTATAAATAATGTCCGTCATCGTGTCACCGCCATGACAGGTTAGTAATAAAGAGTTGCCAGTTTCAGATTATATGTCCCCAATTATTATTTAAAAAATGAACTGTCCGTATTTTATTCATTTATTTCTATTAAAAGGTGTTCTTTGGTTTTAAAGTTATCACGATACAAAACATGTATTCTGTAATTAACTTTGTCTTTTTAGGTATATCTGAAAAAAACTGTTACAAATATTACCAAAGAAGGTATGATGGCTGCTAGTACATCAACCAAAATATCAACTCCGGGCAAAAAACGTCCACGAGATAAAAAAATCAAGCTCGATGATTTTGAACTTTGTGTTATCCGACATAAAATACATGAATTCTATGCCGTGAGAAAAGAGCTTCCTACGTTAACGAAATTGTTACATGAGATGCGGAATGAAATAGATTTTAAGGGAAGCCGCACTACTTTATGGAGGATAATGAAGCAGATGGGATTTTATTTAAAAAAATGTAAATCTAAAAGGAAGGTTTTAATGGAGAGGTATGACATTGTAGCATGGCGATATCGATATTTACAAGCATTACGGGATAATCGTCAGACCCACCAGCGTCCAGTAGTATATTTGGATGAGACATACATTCATTCAACATATTGCGCTGGTAAATGTTGGCAAAGCGAAACAGAAGAAGGTGTTTTAGTCTCAGACTCAAAAGGCCCACGATGGATTATAGTTCATTCTGGCGGTGAAATGGGATTCATACCCAATGCGCAACTAATTTTTAAATCCCATTCTAAATCAGGGGACTATCACGGCGACATGAATAGAGAAAATTTCACAAAGTGGGTTCGCGGAAAGCTTTTACCTAATCTGCCTACTCAATCTATTGTGGTCATGGATAACGCGCCTTACCACACGGTAGCGGTCAACAAGGCAACCACAATGTCAAGTACAAAACCTGCTATGCAAGAATGGATCCAAAGTAAAGGTCTTGCTTATTTGCCGACGATGGTGAAGGCTCAATTATTCGAAATAATTAAAGAACACAAAGTACCGCCTGTATGCGAAGTAGACTTAATATTGGAAGAGCATGGTCATCAAGTGGTACGGCTTCCACCTTACCACTGCGACTTAAACCCTATAGAGCTGATATGGAGTTTACTGTAAAGACGAATTGCAGAAAAAAGCGTTGGTCAAGAAACAAAAAATATTGTTAAAATAACTGAAGAGGCATTTTCCAGTATTTCAGAAGAAGAATGGAAAAAAGAATGCGACCATGTTAAGAAAATAGAAGACAAATATTACAACAACGACATATCTGTAGATGAACAAATAGAAAAATTCATAATTGAAGTAGGAGACGAGAGTGACACTTCTGATGATAGTGATGACTATGATTCAGATCATAGCAACATCCTGGGAGTGGGTCTTTTAAGCGAACACAATTATTGTAAAAAATAATGTATCATATACATTATTTTTTATTTTTACTCTTTAGGTCTTTGTTGCTTCTATTATTCCAATTATAAGCAGTATTAATTTCTGACTTCGTGTGTTTTTATTTTACTACCCCATCTTAATGGATGACGTGGACCATGATAAATGTGGTTGCAAGATAGTTGAAAATAACATTAATTCATTCTCGATAACATAAAGGTGTCCGATGTAATGACACTATGGCAGTCGTAAGTTTTATTTTACTCCCAGATATAAGGCAATATGCCTTTCAACATGTGGCAACACTAATTTCATTACTATACTACCAATATAACGGCGAAGGGAATTCTTTGGTGAAACATAATCCGATCCAGCATGTCCCTTTGCTGTCCTCTCCCAGCGACGCCCTAAGCCGAGGTCCGTACCCCACAGGGGGTGCCCTTAGCGTGTAGTCGCTTAGTTTTTAGTCCTAGTTTTAAGCCTGGCTGGAGGCCTTAATTTATTGAGGCATCCACAGGAAAGCCCGGTTAAGCAGTCGACAACCTCCTATAGGTTGAACTGCGAGATGCCATTCCCCAAAAACAAAAAAACAACTTTGTTGAAACGCACTTTAGTAGCTACTGACGTTTACATGACATCACACATGATCACCACACATCACACTATCTCACTGTCTGATAACAATTAAGCTCAATCACAGTTTCAATTATTCATATCGAAAACTCTTAACAGGGGTGGTCGGGAGAAGGGCGTCGGTACTCGGTAATCAATTTAAGGGCCCCGTGGAACCGACAAAGTTTCTCTCGTCACGTGCCGGAGCGATCGTCGCTAACTATGGCACCAAATTGTCTTGCCGACTGCTAGCTCGTTAGTGTTTTAAGCCAAAACTACTAACTACGGTTAAGACGCACGAAAAGTTGTTCGGTGTTATTATTTTGATAAATGAGCTTACGTTCTATAGCAAGCGCGGGGCAATGGTTTTGAGGACATGGACATGGATGGAGTGTGTGTTTGCCAAGATTTTTGCCCCAGCTTTGCCATAGGTTTGAAATTTTCCCGGTACCCTTTCAATAGCCGTTCTACTACCTAAATGGGATATCATATACCGTCAGTACTGAAATGAGGGCATTGAGGGCCAGACAGTTCACGTCAACCTCACCAAAGCGCAATGTTAAAAAGACTCTTAAACTTTCACACTCCCAGTCTGTGATACGTTTTAACTAGCGTTCGTTAGAAAGTCAGGCAGCATGTTTACTACTCAATTACTTCTCAAAGCAACGTGTGTCGATGAAACTTCGCAGAACTTTGCAAAGAACGGCACCTGCACTGCTCTTCTACAGGAGTTCAACTACCCACTCGGAAAATACCTATGCTGAGAAAATCCCCCCCTCCCCCTCGAGATACGAAGTAAGGAATTATTTCCTCTTTTGTTAGTCAATCACATCTCGAATGGTAAATAACGAACGAAGTGCAATGTCGGTAAAAGCTAAGCTAAAACTGTGTTTTTGGACGAGTTAAAAAACATTGGGAAACTTTTTAATGAGAAACAAACAACAGAGAAATAATTTGACGATGTTTTCCGGTTGTGAAGATGTACTGGGTAAACAGATTTAATTAGCTGACTATATTGGTTGTTACGAAGAGTTGATGATGTCTAAAATGTTGTTCAGAAACAACCCTTTAGCATGAATTTTACCAATGAAACTGAATGCGTTCAGCACATCTAACCCGAGTTCAAGAGCTGTCAGTGTCAAAATTGTTGTGGAATATTGACACTGACAGCTTTTGAACGCGGTTTAGAAGTGCTGATCACGTTCAGTTTCATTGGTGAAATACGCACTTATTCGTGTCGTTCACTTCAATCTTATAACCAATCAATATCTTTATTAGTACATAAACAATATCTAACGCTACTATAATCTGTTAGGTTGCAAACTAAAACACATATAATATTATACACAAATATTTACAGGATATTGTGCATGGAATAACAAACTGCCGAATGTTATTAATTTGCATTTGATTATTACTTGTTTTTAGATTGCAACCTCAAATTTTTCATCTTGTTCGCGTTCCAAAATTCGTTTACCCACTACAAAAACTCCATCCATTTTTTGCACAGGGACTTTTAAATTGTCACGCCTTCTGGAACATTCGTTAATTAAAATATACGCGCATAGGTGGCCAAGTTTGCTGTGCCTACATATTCATAGGCATGTGTCTGTTGGAACAGATACATCGGTCTCATGAATGACGTTACGTTTCAGGGATTATCATAACCAAATTGTATCCGAGACGTATTTGTAAGCTCCACTTTATAAATTAAAATGCTTCGCTAATTCGAACTAGGAGTAAAGGAATTGTTGGACTAGAACAGACATTTCTGGCCATGCTTTAATTTTACCTAAATCCATGGATACTCGACATAAACAATTTATGTTTCCTAAACATAAGGTCCTGGATTCGATTCCCGGGTCGTGCAAAGTGTTATTGGGTTTTTCCATCTGGAATCGCTCAGTAGCAGCCCGGAGTCTGGATTTGTGCTCAGTTGATGACAATAGGCTCGTCTACAAATGACTTAATCTTATCTGGCGAAATGTGGGTATACTATAGGTACCATCGCGGACATTTGCGGTGAACCAATTTTCAACCTTAACACCTTAGTAATAAGGTCGAAAAGTGGTTCACCGAAAAAATATCCGCGATGTTACATCTCTGCCTAACCCTTCGGGGAATACAGACGTGATATTATGTGTGTTTATTATGTTTTCTACCTGTTATTTTTCTTTGAAGCTAAATAATGGAAGCGCTAGGACCCAATAACCTTACTATAGAGCACCTTTTTATTTTTTGTATTAGCCATTATTGTCCCACTGCTGGGAAAAGGCCTCCCCACTCTCTTTCCACCTTTCTCTGTCCAAAGCTGTCATGAACCAATCTTTATTAAAATATACCAATCTTTAGAGCACCTAGGATATCATTTACAATGAGGGAGGGAGATAGATTTGCCTTTTCTACCAGTGGTACATGTCACTTCCACTTTGCCGTGCGACTAGGCAGGCTGCCAGGATCTTCTGTCTTCAAAAGATACCAGGCGGAGAAAGTTGCCGGAAACCTATATACGGGAGGGTGAACGTTATTCAATTGTTATAAATTGGCATAAATCTATAGATAAATACAGGCTGTCCCAGAAAGCGACCGACATACTGTAGGTGGTGATAGCTTTGGTCAAGCCCTCCCGACATAATAAAACATAATTATGTTCCGCAAAATCTTATAGTTTTCGAGATCGAGCCTTTTAAGGAAGAACATTGTAAGCGACAATTTGCACTTTTTACAGGAAAGGGTTTTTTTCTTTCCTAATTAACGATGTTTTCATTTACGATGATAGTGTCTTACAACAATAAAGTCGTGTAAATTTAAAATAAAATTTAATAGTACAACGCGACAAGATGTAAAACTGTCTAATTAAGAGGTTGTGAAGAAAAAATAGTTTTGTGATTTTTGGCGCTTACGATGTTCTTCCTGAAAAAGCTCGATTACTAGATATTCAAAAAAAAATCAAAATAACCGCCATGCGTCATTCTTTTGACTCTCATGTGTAAATAAAATATTTTTATTAATAACTTTTCTCATCAAAATATAATTAAATAGTTACTCTATCCGTAATTAACTTTAATTCGCCATAAAAAACATACAAATTCAACATAAATTCACTATTATTTGATTTTTTTCCTCAAATATTTTTTTGGTAATAAATATTTTAAGCAATTTTTTCATTAATATTTTGCGGACCATATGTTTTGTTATTTTGGGAGGGCTTGACCAAAGCTATCACCACCTACAGTATGTCGGTCGATTGCTGGGACACAATGTATATAAATAAAAACGAAATGCTGTTCGTTGGTAAGAGCACCACTTGAGAACGGCTGGACTGATTTGGCTAATTTTGCTTTTTTTTTTTCAAATGTTTCTTATGGTTCGAATTTGGTTCTTACGGAAAGAAAAATTGGAAAAGTTTCCCGGATTATTTTTGGATTTTTTTATAAACTTTAGAGACAGGACAACGTCTGTCGAGTCAGCAATATAATTAATGAAATGAAATGAACTTAATTTATCCCTTTTTTTATTAATCCCTGTCTTTCAAATATATCGTAACATTAGTTGCCCTTTCACTTAGTTTGCGAATTAAATTCTTGTTAAATAACTTCATAAATCTCTTTAAGCTATCAAAGTTAACAGAAGCCGTAATGACTGCGGGCGCGCTTATCTCAAAATAATAACTTAATTTAATTCTGCTTGGAATTTAAATGCAGTAGAGATATGAAGACAGAAAATAACGTGAAGCAATTTATAAGCATTCCATATATGATATTTTTGATATACAATATGATATTTCGCTCTCATAATATAATTAATATTATCTAGTATACAATACAATACGGTCAAAAGCAACATTTATTTATGATGGGCCAGCTTTGGGCCTTTTGACCTGATTGTTGAATTTAACTTTGTTATCGCGAACATAAAATATCGATATCCGCCTATCAATGAGTGCATTTTCCTCGTATATCATGTTAACGAATATTTACTTGTTCATATTTCCGGCCCTCACATGCGAATACGACTCAAATTTTATTATCGACTCAATAAATATACACCAGAGGAACATAAAATTGTCAAAAATATGGAAAATATCTGGTTGGCACAAAAGTAATGAGACACTTGGTTTACGTTTTATATTTTTTATAATTATTAGATACAATACAAAAAGCTTAGTCAGTGATGTAATCACCATTAGCATCTAAGACTTCTTGCCAACGATCCGGCAAAGTTTGGATGCCTTTCGCCCAGAACTCTGATGGCTGTGCCTCGAAAAAGTTGTTCAACTCCGCCTCTACATCCGACAAATCATTAAATTTTTTACCCCGCAAATGTTGTTTCAGGCCTCTAAACAAATGATAGTCTGATGGGGCGAGGTCTGGGGAATAAGGTGGGTGAGGTATCGTCTCCCAGCCCAAGTTCTCCAACTGTTGGCGAACGGCAGGTGTGACGTTAGGTCGAGCGTTATCGTGTAGTAAAACTACATTGACTCGTCTTCGTCGTTTTTTCTAGATAGCAGCAGATAGTTTGGTGAGCTGGCTTGAATATTTGTCAGCATTTATAGTTTCGTTGTGTTCATAAAACAGCATGCCTTGCGCGTCCCAGAAACAGCAAAGCAGAACATTTAAGCGGTTCTTTTGACTCAGCTTTGGTTGAGTTGGTGGCGTTTCTTCTCGAAACGGCCAAAAAGCACGACGTGTATCGTTATCGGGGTCGCAGCAAAAGTGATTTGACAGATAGCGACACGGACTGCACGTTTGATGTTTGTAAGGATGTGCGGTACCCACTGAGCCAAAACTTTTCGATACCCAAGCAACTCATGCAGATGGTATTCCACGGCGTGATGACTGCAGTTAAGTGCTTCCGCTAATTCACGAGTGGTAGCACCCGGATTCGACTGCAGTTCGCGGAGTAAATCGTCATCATTCACTGCGGGTGGTCATCCTGAGCGTGGCTGACTTTCAAGGCTCCTGTCTCCAGATTTAAAACGGTCAAACCATCGGGACACCGTCGCATGGCTTGTACTTCCAGCTTTTTTTTTTTTTTTTTTTCCTAACTATGGCATCTCGTAGTTGGCCAAGAGTGGCCGTGACTACTTAACCGGTCAATCCTGTGGCTGCCTTAAGCTAACTCAAAGCCTCCAGCCAGGGGCGTGTTACTTACAATACTAAGTGACTGCGCGCTAAGGGCACCCCCTGTGGGGTACGAACCTCGGCTTAGGGCGTCACTGGGGGGACAGCAAGTTGGGACAGGCTGGATCAAAACTTGGATAATTATTATTAACTGGGGAATTTAAAACTACAGGCTCAGCTTCGGCGCGGGCTGGCGCTTCTTCGAGCAAGGGTCGGGGGGATTTATTAACTCGGGGTTTTCGCGATGGACCTCGGCGGCGGGGTCGGAATGTCGGTTTTTTATGTTTGTGTACTGTACTAGTAGCCCTATTGCTTTCCTGGAGGAGAGTAATAGGGTCGTCTGGGTCTAATAGTGTGTGCCTCGGACGGCGGACTTTACTAATATTGGAGGGGGTATATTTAGCGGCCGCGACAACTAGGGGGTTGCGATGTTTGGCGGCGGTATCAAAGAAACGCTTGGAGTTGCGTTTCATGAACTGGAGGATGGTGGGGATTTTGAGATCGAGATGGAAGATCTCGTTCCGGACATAAAAGGGGGATCCCGTGATCATTCGGAGGGCACGGTTCTGTAGGGTCTGCATCCTATGGATGTGGTGGGGTTTCGCGTGAGCAAAGACTGCACAGGCGTACGTCATAATAGGACGTATGCACGCCGTGTAAATGCGCAACTTGCACTTTAGTGACAACTTGCTTTTTGCATTCATTATCGAGTGGAGTCTACCGAGAGCGAAAGCGGCGCGCGAACGAACCTTCTTTATGTGCTCTGCGAAGGTGAGGTGCTCATCGAGAATCACACCTAGATATTTGGCTCGCTTCTCCCAAGGGATAGGCTTACCGAACATGGAGATTGGTCGGGGGGGGGTGGGCTTATGGCGCGGTTTTGAATAAAGAACCGCTTGACTTTTGTCGGGATTCACTTCAATTCTCCACTTCCTGAACCAGTCGCCAAGTTTGGTGACCGCTCTTTGGAGAGTGAGAGAAATCGAGGCTTGTTTGGTGCCTGAGCAATAAATGGCCGTGTCGTCTGCGAACAGAGCCAACTGTGCCTTTTTGCTCCTGGGTATGTCGCTGGTGAACAGCGTGAAGATGAGGGGGGCAAGCACAGAGCCCTGGGGGACGCCTGCGCGGATTGGGTGGGGGGAGGATAGTGCTCCTTCGATGCGATAGCGGAAGGTGCGGTTCGACAAGAAGTCTCGTAAGATGAGTACGAGACGATCCGGCACACCGAGTTGGTAGAGCTTATATAATAAGCCGTTGTGCCAGACTCTGTCGAACGCTTTCGCTATGTCGAAGTATATAACACCCGTCATCATGCCACGCTGGAAGCCAGCGCTTATGTGTTCGATGATGCGGTGGGCCTGATGCACACAAGAGTGCTGGGTTCGAAAACCAAACTGTTCGTTTGGGATGAGGCCTTTTGTTTCGGCATAGTCTCTGAGACGCTTATAAATAAGTTTCTCATAGACTTTGCCGAGGACATTGAGCAGACTGATGGGGCGGTAGCTCGAGGGCTCAGATTTGGGCTTTCCAGGCTTGGGGATGCCGATGACAGTGGCCTTTTTCCATGCATCTGGGAAGATGTTATTGCTCATGGCACCATTGAAGATGGTGGTCAGTAGCATTATGAGGTGGGCAGGGAATAGTTGTATTACCCTGTTTGTGATGCCGTCTGAGCCGGGAGCTTTACGGGGCTTTAAACCCTTGATGATATCATGCACTTCGTCTGGAGTGACGGGAGGCAGAGGATAGTCAGGGTTTTCGACGGGGGGAAGGGAGGCTCTACGTTCGACTTCAGCGTCGACTTTTGACAAGTGAGCTTGGTCTACTGGTTGAGAGCTGGGAGAGCATTGAGCCTCGAGGCTGTTGGCTAGGCATTCAGCCTTGTCAGCATCGTCGAAGGCGATGGTCTTGTCAGGGCGGAGTAGGGGGGGCATGGAGACTACTTCATTGGACTTTAGTTTCCTTTGAAGTTCCCAGAAGGCCTGATGAGTGGGCTCTAGGTCGCTTAGCATCCTGTCCCAGCCAGCGGTACGCAGCTCCGCTAGGCGTGTCTTTACAGCTCGCTGTAAATGGCGCATATGGGCTTTGTTCGCAAGGCAGGGGAAGTTGCTGTATGCACGGACAGCCGCGTTCTTCTCGCGCAACAGTTCACGCACATCGTCCGGCAATCTCCAGCGACGGTCATCGTCCGCTGGAGTTACCTTTGAACAGTCGTTCAGGACTGATTGTACGTGCTCAGTGAGCGAGTCGATCGCGGCCGTCGTGTCTGCGACAGAGTCGAACTGATCAGGGATGGAGTCCAGGTGTTGGGAAGAAGTGGATTTCAGGCTATTGCTTACTTTCCTCCAATCTGTGACTATTTTGGTGAGAGGGGGTTGAGTGGGGTCATGGAGACCGACACGGGGGGCCAGTTTCATGACCACTGGTCGGTGGTCAGAGGAGAGCTCTTGTACCGCCTCTATAGAATCCAACCGTAGGTTGATATTCTTCAGAAGCGCTATGTCGAGGACGTCGGCGGTATGGTTGGGGTCGTGGGGAAAGTGGGTTGGAGTCATCGGGGCGATGACATCGAAATTTAGTATGGGGCAGAGACCGAACAGCTGTCTCCCTCTGGCTGAGGTGGTGTTGCTGTTCCAGGCAGGGTGTTTGGCGTTGAGGTCGCCCGCTATGATAACGGAATCGCTCAGGCCGAAGAGGGCAGAGAGGTCGTCAGAAATCGACTGGGGATTTTCTGACGAGGTTTGGGGGGGAACATAGGCCGATACTAGGGTGATCGGTTGGTGTCCTGACATGCCTAACCGGCATACAGACACTTCTAATTTGGATAGGGGGGGAGGGTCCATAGGGATGCAGTGAAGAACCTTTCTATAGTATATGAGGGTGCCACCCTTGTGACACCGAGACCTGTCGTTGCGAACTACGCAGTAGTTAGCGATTGACGGGTTACGGACGTTGGGCTTGAGGAAGGATTCCTGTATAAGGAGAATATCAATTTGATGATCACGGAGGAACTCGGCGATCTCATCGCGTTGATCGCGAATGCCATTGGCATTGAAGTAGCCTAATTTAAGGGATCGGGGCTTAGTTCTCCCTTTGGCTTCTTTATCCATAGTGGGGGTTGGGAAGGTTGGCGAAGGAGGATAAGGCTTGGGTGATTTCGGGATAAGAGTTATATATCTCCAGAATCTGGAGAAGGTTGCCGGCATTTCTGGCAGCGACTAATTCGCTTGCCATTTTCCTGGCGCGTGGGGTGAGGAAGGCCGTGAAGGTGCCCGAAATGATGTTAAAGGGGTCAAGGGGGTTAGGGCCAACCGTAGTCGGTGAGTGGGGGGGTGCAGTTCTGGCTGCAGGGGCGGTTTTAGGCGCTTGCACCGGTCTCGGGGGGAGGGCGGGGGCGGGCGCAGCGGCGCGGTTGAGGGGGTCCATCAGCGCTGGGATGGATGGAGGTGGGGGGCTGGTTTTGGCCAGGGCCGGGAAAGCCCTTTGATGGTTAAGGGCCGTCCAGGGGCTAGGCCTTTGAGGGCTTAGCCGTTCTGGCATTTGGGTCGAAGGGGCGGGGGTGTACTTCCAGCGCCTAATGCAGTGTTGATATTGTCAGCCGCAGCCCGCGCGTTGTGGCCTTACAAGTACTCGTATAAGTATAGTGTTCGAACTTGTCGCTCTTCCATTTTTCTTCAAACTGACTAAACCGATTGTTTTTTGTTTTTGGGGAATGGCATCTCGCAGTTCAACCTGTAGGAGATTGTCGACTGCTTAACCGGACTTTCCTGTGGATGCCTCAATAAATTTAGGCCTCCAGCCAGGACATAAAACTACAACTAAGTGACTACACGCTAAGAGCACCCCCTGTGGGGTACGGACCTCGGCTTAGGGCGTCGCTGGGAGAGGACAGCTAGGGACAGGCTGGATCGGATTAATGACTAAACCGATCGCGAGGGCGGCTTTATATACCCCCACATCATAAGTACCTAGAATGTTCTACAACATTCTAGAATATTATCGAAAACAATTATCTTGAAAAAGGAAATGTATATAGTTATGTAGAGTGTCTCCTTACTTTTGTGCCAACCTAATACATCCAATTTATGTTCTCACGGGATAAGGAAACAACATTCATGATTTAACTTTTTCATTTGTTGAGAATTTTAAATGGCTTCAAAATATAGACTTTGGAGAGCTGTCGTATTTTAGCATAGGAAGTTGTAAAAACCTGCAGAATAATAAAAATGGCACCCGTGTTGTTATTCAGACTGTGAATAAAACGACAGAAATGGATGCGACTGTAGCCAGCCAGCGAACAGAGCCCAAACGGAATAAAGTTTAGATTTAAATAATGGTGACAAATCGACTAACTTCTTCAAAAAGATATAAACAGTGACAAAGAATGAACAAAGGAATGTCATTTATCAAATGGGGGCGAGTTTTCATCCTCTATTGAAAATGAATCACATGTTTACTGACCTGAACTATTCTGTAAAAGCTCAATTCAACTGGCTACAGCCTTGTACATAACATACATCGTGTCATAAGTACACTAAGTTAATGGATATGGAGGCTCCAAAACTAACAAGTAGGTACTTTCTAGATCATTTTTGAGGACTGTAGTATTAAATTGTTTGTCAAGCACGGTGCTTGAACCAAATGACGAGCGTTCATTATAATGCTCTTGGGGATGATAAAATAAAGATAATTCTTGTTCCTCTAAAAGGGTTGATCTTCGAAAGTGTCCGGTGTCATACAGCTCTAATTTGAGATTCACCCCGCGCAAGCCGACACTCGCAGCAACCGTGAATATTTGCAATTAGATTACCTACAGCGAGTGTACAGCGGCGAGATTTAAATTATCAGCCATATGCGACGACATTACCGCTTGCAGACCTACGTGTGAATGCATAAGAATGATGCAGCTGCTGCAAAGGTTATGTTAAAGCGCTTTATGTATGCATTGCGCTGGTGATACAAAAGATCTTATATATCATAGCGAGAGATTGAAAGTAATATACGGAGCTGACTACCATACTTTGCTCGATACATAAGATAAAGATTCCTTTATTTTAATTAAAAATTATTAACAAGTAATCAGTAATTTTGTGACTGCCTCGTTGGTCTAGTGGTCGTAATCGCTACTGCTGAGCATGAGGTCCTGGGTTCGATTCCCAGGTCGGGTAAAGTGTTATTGGGTTTTTCTATCTGTAATTTCTCAGTAGCAGCCCGGAGTCTGGATTTGTGCCCGGTAGATTACATGGGACTTAAACATAACTGGCGAAATGTGGGTGTACTATAGGACACCTCTGCTTAAGCCTTGGGGAAACAAGGCGTGATGTTATGTTATGTAGTAATTTTCTTTCAATAGAAAGCAGAGAAATGCCCCGTAGATTACTTTTAGTAAAAGTCAATCTGCTATAAATTTCACGTTGCCGATTTTTGACCTCAAACATGCCTGAAACCTATTCTCAGAATAGCAGCTAACTTGTAAAGGCACTTAAGGCACGTACCTAACTGAAGGAAAAGTTTTCAGCGACAGTACAGCCGATCTGTTCTGTAAACATCACACCGTGAGCACTTAGGTGAAGTGAGTTTGAAGTGAGCTCAATCCCTAGTAGAGTAAGGTGGATGACAGTTCACATCACGCTCACTTCACCTAAATTTTCACGGTGGGATCTTTACAGAATAGCACCACAGATTGAGCAAAGCCTACAGCCGATCTGTACATCAGGAATACCAATCCTTTCATTTACTTTATACCGCGAAAGGCGAGGAGGTTTGGTTCCTTTTTTGTGTCTACAAAAGTACCGTCAAGTGGTTACAATTTGACATTGACAGTGCTTTTATATCGTACCAGTAAGGGTGATTTTCGTAGTGCAAATGTTACCACTGATGTGCGGTTGACTGTATATTCCCTAAAAAAAGGAAATCATTATATAAAGGGAATAGATAGCGGCGGCCTGCGGCGTGTGCGTACTTTGCAAATATCTAAGACGAGCACTTACGATCGCAATATACTGTGGTCGTGTTACTGCAGCCTTAAACACAAGTACGAGCACGAGTTACCTCGTAACTTTCCCTATGAACACGAATTTGGTTCACGGGTTTCATATATTATGCCATGTTTCAGTTTATTCAACGTAATTTTCATGCGGTTTACAAATCGTGACAAAAATGTATGGAACGTGCGATGATTGGTGTGAACCATAAATTATTAATTAAACATTTTAGTGTTAGGTTTTGGTCATTTTATTATCAAACAAATTAAATGGACAATAAATTATTGATAATGCAAGAGTGATATTGAGAGTGCAACTAATGACCCCCTTGACCCCTAATGACATAGTTTTATAAAGAGACTAGCGACTCGCCGCTGCTTCGCACGGTTTTTACGATTTCTAAATAATTAAATGATTAATTTCTAAATATTATGTCATAAAAATAATAATGATTTCTTTATTAAAGTAATATTAATGCATTATACACATAAACCTTCCGGAATAAATTCTCTAAATTATGGTGAAAACCACATCAAAATTCAAAATCCGTTTCGTCGTTTAGAGGAATAACGCGGTCACACAGACGACAGACACGAAAAATTATTTGAATTTATAATACGTATTAGTTGATATATTGTTGGTTTTCTGAGTTTATTGTGCATGTCCTGCTCATGCTTTAGCAATAGGCATCTTCAGCAATTCGTGTACCCTCACTTCGGGGTGCTTCTACTTAACCCTTTAAAAATGTACGCACTTTAGCTACACACATTAAGTGTAGGAACAAGTTTACATTAAACAACAGCAGCTGAATAAATAATAAGTCTCTTTAACATCCATTAGAGCAGGTGATAAAGTAGCCAAGGAAATAGCCAAATAGCCTAGAGGGGATGAAGGGGGGGGGGGGATAGCCGGGTGGCTATTTGTCGCAGGAGCTACCTTCACTTAATATTGTTAATTTGTCATTGAAGGCCACATGTGCACTGGGCCCATATACTGTCGCCATTGGATAGTAATTGGATGATCGAAATGGTTCTGGTTCGTTGGTCTACTAGCAGTGCCCCGGGACTTAGTTCGCGTTGAAGTCGTAAGATACACAATATACTAAAATAACAGCCACGTTTTAATAACACTCCCTCGTCCCCCGACCCGTCGCGTTGCATTGGCCGGCCGCGCTATCTATTACTTCGTTTTCTTTCTGATTTTTTTCTTTCTGCTCGGCTCTGCTATATTCGAGTATTAGGCTACCAAATGCAAAAAGATTTTTTCTAATCCGACTTTTTGTTCATAATTTCAAGGGTTTTCATTTTTTTGCGCGGAACCCTAATTATTTTTCTAAAATAAAAGTAGCCTATGTTACCCGCCGTAACATCAGCTATCTGTCAGTGAAAGTCCCGTCAAAATCGGTATAGCTGTTTAGGAGATTAGCCGGAACAAACAGACAGACAGACAAATATGTTAAAAATAGCTTTTTTTGTTACAAGTACCGTTTAAACTTTCTTAAGCAACCCGGAGTCTGGATTTGTGCCCGGTAGATGGCAATAGGCTCGCCCCCTATTACATGGGGCTTAAACGTAACTGGCGAAATGTGGCTATACTATAGGTACACCTCTGCGTAACCCTTTGGGAAAACAAGGCCTGATGTTATGATGTAAACTTTCTTATGCATTTAGTAAAAAGTTGTTATTTTGACATTACAAACAGACACTTCAATTTTTATTTATTTGTCTGTCTCTCCGTCCTCTGGGACACATCAACTGCTTGTTCCGCTTGTGATAATACAAGATACATTTTATGACGAAAACCTACTACCGGCTGTAAAACTTTACGTCAATCAGATAAATCCTTCATACATATACCTATTACAACATAGAACTCCCCTTACGGCCAAACCTAATAGCCTATTTTCTAACGACTATTTTCAGTAAAAGACAGATCGCTCTTGATGGTAGACAGTATAATTCTATCTGTCCTTATGTCAGGTCGGTAAGATTCCATAATCTTTTATAGATTATTGCGACGTTAAAATCATAGATAGATAGATTTTTCTATCTTTATGCCAAAACTGGTGATATATTGGATAGGTTATTGGGTTCGGCCGTTAAACCATACCGGTAAGTACACTATTCGTCTTCTACAGAACATTCTATTCCGCGGCGTCTTTTGTTTATTTGAAAGCATATTCCGGTTTATAGAGAGATACAAAAAAAATTATGCTTGTAAATCTTCCACGCAATATAGGTAAGTACGCCTTTTCACTATTACCTCATAAATTCCTTTCTATTTACTCAACACTGGCATATTTGCGTGAACATTCGATATTTTGAGCTCGCACAAAATGAGCCTGTCAGCTGAATTATTTTCTGTTGCTAACCCGCTGCCGAGTAACAAAAAGATATTTGTATTTTTATAAAGCGAGTGCTCATGTGATCTTGTATAATTTTTCAATTAAACATAGTAGGTATTTTGTATCAATAAGCTATTGCCCGCGGCTTGGCCCATGTGGAGTTCGGAAATTATCCCACGAAAACGTAGTATAGGGATAAAATTACCTTATGTCCTAACTAGGGCTGCCAACTTCCAAAAAAAAAACAGTAATTTTACTGTCAGAAAAATTTTCCAAGTATTTTCGGTATTTCAGTAAGATTTGCTATCTTCAATAACCAAACCCACATTAAATCCACCAGTAATACTGAAAAATCTTGTGATTGTGTGAACTGTGGATACCTATTTCAACTTATTGATCTCGTCATAAAGCTGATACTCGTCTACATTTAAGCCAAGCTATTCAACAGCTTTTACAGCATTTTCTTCAAACTCAAACTCAAAGCATTTATTTCAATTAAACCAATTACAGGCACTTTTGAATTGTTAAAGAGTCAGTCAGTTAGTCAGAAAATTGAAGCTAGTTGCCCATTCTAAAACGTAGATCTCTATGGAGAAGAATGGGCAAGAAACTCCATGGACACTCTTTTAAATCAAAATTGTTACAAAATCCTGGGTACATTGTTCTTTTTGCTTCTATATGTAAGAACAATGTAAAAAATAGATAATTAAAAACAATTCAAAATATAAGATTAAACATAAGCCCTGGCAGCTAAGAGATGACCAGTCTCCACTGACGGTGCCCGTTCACGAACATGACGCGTGGATCAGCACCATCCAGCTCAACCATTTTGTAGGGAACCGAATGATCCAACACACGCGCCACCATCAGCGAGACATTTAAGTGAGCATGACATACTCTCAACTGCCATACTCTTTCAAGTCAACATACCTACATCATAACATAAAACCGCTCCATGGTACTCACATTTACAAAATTGAAAAAATGCTTCTAATTTATACAAAACTATAGTTTGCAATGATTGTATTAAAAGATTAGTAAACAATAAGGTCATAATGTCAGAAAAAAAAGGGACGCATTTCTTCCAAACAAAAAAAAAAATTAACAAAGCCCAAGTGGCTGTGGAGCAGGACCAGCATTTAGCCAAGCATTTTTATCTAAGATATAATCATTCAACCTATAGTATGCTTGTCTACATAGTGTGCGTATCTGTCTTATGTGTTATGTCTTATGTTATTAGTTATTATTACACGTAAATTAATAAAATTAAAATAATTATAATTAATATTAATCGTTTATTTACTTTCTTTCTTATCTATTTACATTTTTAAATATTTATAATAAAAATATACACAAAAAACATTAAAAATATAAAAAAATAGAGGTCCGCTGGTATCGGGAGCAGGGTCCAAGCTACCGGTGGTTAGGGCTGCAGAGACAGGAACCTCCTCACAATACGAGCCGTATCGAGGAGTACTGCCTTCTGAATCAGGCTCTTGATCCAACCGCCTAACGACAGCCTCGAGAGATGTTGGTCGAGGCTTTCGGCCATCAGGCCATTGGCCGTCACGACAATCGGCACAATGACAGCCGGGGTCACATTCCACATGTCAACAACCTCGTGTGCTAAGTCGAGATATTTTATTTGTTTCTCTTTCTCAGCTTTCACGAGGTTCTCGTCATGTGGAATGGTAACATCGATAATCATTGCGCGGCACGCTAATCGATCTATCACCACTATATCAGGCTTATTGGCGACAATAGTCCTGTCAGTGATGATAGACCGATCCCAGTACAACGTGACATGGTCATTTTCGAGAACTGGGTGGGGGACATACTTGTAATACGGTACCTCAGAGTCCACAAGTTTGTATTTCAAAGCAAGTTGCTGGTGAATTATCCTGGCCACTTGGTTATGCCTGTGCAAGTACTCGCCGTTAGCCAGACGAGAACAACCAGAGATAATATGTCTGATGGACTCACCCGGACGGTGGCATGCCCGACACACGTCAACCGTCCCGTCCTTCATAATATGTCTCCGGTAGTTATTCGTCAAAATAACTTCGTCCATAATTGCACAAACAAAACTTTCAGTTTCCCCAAAGAGGTCACCGAAACGTAGCCAGGATACGGACGCTAAGAAATCTACACCGGGCTCGTGTAGAGCCCGATAGAAGCGTCCGTGAAGCTCCTTGCTTTGCCATATCTGCTTGCGGTCATCGGTAGTAAGTACCACAGGTTTGCGCCAGTTCTCTTTAGCTATGGAGAGCGGGGTGAGCCCCTTGTTTACTGCGACCACATCACGGTGCATACCCACTTCAGCTTTTAAAAAATATTCCCTGAGATTGCACACCTCGCGGTTGTGGAGGGTCTTCGCATTTAAGAAGCCTCGACCTCCGCACTTCCGCGGGATGTACAATCTCATTACCGATGATCGTGGGTGATGCATCCGGTTTGCGGTCAGCAGTGCACGGACCCTCCTATCTAGGGCATCGAGTTCAGTTTGACTCCATTTGAGTATGCCGAAAGAGTACCTACATCAAAACCGGCATGACCCAACCGTTGAAGGCACGCACCTTGTTTCCGCCTGAGAGAAGACTGGTTAATACCTTCTTCAGGCGACGATTGCTTCATGTTAATTATTATTTTTGTGTAGTGTTTTTCTTCTCAGCTCTTTGGCTGGTTTTTGCAACATTAACGGACCGAAGCCAAGTAAATGCAGCGTGTGGTGTGTTAAGTTGTGGGTGTGTTATGATGAAGACCTACTTCGTTTTCATCTATTTGCATGAACTTTCTGACAATTCGACATGTATTTAAAATTGCAGCTTTTGTAGGGTGATAGAGGGTTTCTTTTAGGGTTAGTAATATAAGGCTATGGAGAAGGTGATTCGGTATGACTCCTGTTGTGGAGAGGACTATAGGGACTACATAAACATTTTATTGGCGCCATATTCTAGCTACTTCATCTTTGAGTTCTGCGTATTTACTATTTTTTCCAGATATTGCCTGAGATTGATTTATTACTATCGATAATTATTATTTTTATTATAATTAATTTGTTATTAGTTAATTATACATCTGTGCAACGATCTTAAAAAATCATAAGACACTTACGTATTATTAAAATTTAATATTAAAAAGAAAAAAGGATATTATTGCGCAAGTCTCACAATCTAAAACCAAATTAGCTGCTACACAATATGACAAGAAATCAGCACGGTTATGTAATAAAATAAACAAAGACATATACCTACATATACACTGAACATCTTCATAAAGGTAAGAAAATGCTAATAGAATGGTTGAAATCACGCACGATACTCGCAGATATTGAATTATTGTAACAATAAGTGGACATTAGAATTACACTGGCACCGCCACACCCACACGTACATCCTCCCTCATGCACACATCCACACCACCCACGCACCTCTCACACCGCACACACTCCACACACCTCACACACATCACACACCACACACACTCGACACACCTCATACACCCCATACATATCACACACTTCGCAAACCGGAAGTTTCTGTTTAACACCTTTTGTCAAAACTTCAATGGAGATGTATAAATTAAAATTGTTATGCGAGTTTATATCTGTGGCTTCACCTGCACCGGTGTGAATTGAAATGTTATTGCGACATTCAAGATAATATTTATTAGCATTGCGTAATAGTCAGCCTTAGTGCTGCTGTAAAATATGTGTGTTTAGGTATGGGTGATGTTTACCGGTAAATGTGGATACGTTTGCCGCTGAACATTACCCAGCCTCATTCATTTATTCTCATTCATTTACCTGTAACTTATAACTTACTTACTATACTACCATTTAAGTTTTGTTATTGATGGAAAAGTGTGAAGATAAAAATTGTATAATATGGGAGCTGCATCTGCCAACAAGCTGCTGTGCAGTTTGGCAGAAGTAAAACTGATTGTAATAAAGTTATCACCACTAAAATAAAAAAAAAATAAAAAATTTAAATTAAAAAAATAAAAAATAAACCCAACACACCTACATTATATTTTAATTCTTTTCAGATCAGCGAGCGTGGTCGTGGTTCAATTTTTTATAATTATACTTTATGTGAATCGGAATAAAGCACGCAACACGCGCTCGAGAAAAATATGTTAGTCTAGTTATATTAAATTTTTGGAAGTTGCACAAATAGCCAAAGCTATGGAAGTGCGGAGTCTGCTAACTTAGGCGTCATCATGCTTAAAAGGAGGCTCCAATCATAAACTAGTTGGTACAGAAATAAACATTTTGTATTTTGCATTACACTTTTTCTGGCGCTGCCGGGCACCGCGCACGAAAGAAGCGGAGCGAGTTATAGGACTTAGGACTTCGCGCCCACCCCGTCTAACCTGGAGATATACGATATCAACCCGTAGCCCGGAGATGCACCATTCAAACCCAGAGTTTCCGAGTCAAACCTAACCTAACTATGGTCTACCGGTGTAACATCGGAATCCGTTCAGCCGTAAAGGCGTGAAAAGGTAACAGACAGACAGAGCTACTTTCGCATTTATAATTTATACAAATAAACAAAATTAAAGTGTCTGTTTGTAATGTCAAAATAACAGTTTTTTACTAAATGCATATAAAAGTATATACGGTACTTATAACAAAAAATACAATTTATTGTCTGTTATCTGTCTGTCTGTTTGTTCCGGCTAATATCCGAAACGGCTGGATTTTGACGGGACTTTCATTAACAGATGGCTGATATTATAAGATACCGCGCAGAATAATTAAAACCCATGAAAATTGTGAACAAAATCCGATTCAAACAGGGAAGTATTGACATCCACGCGAGAGAAACCGCAGGCAACAGTTAGTTGTGAATAAAATCCGATTCAAATGGGGAAGTTGTTCAATATTAATATATGGATGTCTTATTAGCATAATCATCTACGGGTCTAGTCTTCCCTTGACCAGTCCATGTTTATAACATAAATGAGGGTAACAAACACTTTCCATAAACAATTTTATTATGAAGTATATTACTCTGTACATATTATTCACGCGTGCCTCACTCTTTTCGTTTCGTCGTAATCGGGTAAATAGCTTTCCATTTTATTTTGAGGGAGATTCCTTAATAACCCGTGAGCGGCGACAACACGCAATACTTAACGCCTATTCGTATGAATTTAGTGATCCTTCTGACATGTCGCGTAAATAGCATTAGAAGAAATTAAATAGGAATTTCAATATGGGGTTGTATGGAATTGGTTTGTTTGTATAACAAAGCTCCTTTTACACGATGCAAGGTTCTTGCCTGTGGCATACAATAAAATTGAAGCAACAAATGACTTGCATCATCTAAAACTCTAAACACTGTGTAGACGGTGCAACGTATTGTTGCTTCAACTATAGCATGCCAGACGAAATTAACGAAATTTCTAAGTATTTCTTACTTTGGTGTGTGTACTTTCATTTTAATTTTAATAGTTCAAAGAGTTCGTTTCAATTTTTTTAATTTTTAGGGTTTCGTCAAAAAGGAACCCTTATAGCTTCGCCATGTCCGTCTGACTATCGATCTGTCTGTCTGTTCGCGGCTTAGCTCACAGACTCTTATTATTAGAAAGCTGTAATTTGGCATGGGTATAAATATTAATCACGCCGACAAAGTGATAAAATAAAATCTTGAAAAAAAATTATTAGGGTGCCTCACCTACACGTAAAGTGGGGATGACTTCTGGGGGGTTTGGGGTGACGTTGGATAGGCCGTTCAAAAATATTGCGGGTGTGTGAAAACCATTTTTCGACTCAAGAATCCGTTTGCGAAATATTACGCTTTTGTTAGAGTCAAGTGTAAATGCCAGCTAAATGATTGTTTTTGGATATGTGAAAATATTCACGGTAGTAGTATATACAACACAGTTACAAGGAAAACTATCACAGCTAAGTAGGCTTTACAAGTTAACGAATAATAGTCGGCCAACTTATATTTGCGTTTGGAATGTATGAAAGAACACGTTTTTAAACTACAATGTTAAGTTTGTTCTTGGGATAAATTCATCCCAACTACAGTACCCTTCATTGTGTCCGACACGCACTTGACCAGTTTTAATATTGCTAAAGTCCACTTTTCAACAACCTACCTATGTCCCTTGGTTTTAGTAATTTAAATTTTACGTAAACTAAAGTTCTATACTACACGAAGTCAAATAAACCCGGAGAATTCACAATAATTATACATACTCGTATTTAAAATTATTATGAGGAATTTTTTGCTAAACCAAAAAGTCAAAAAAAAGAAAACCTTCTTATTTAAATTCGGTTAAGTTTATCGCTAAACCAAATATTACCTAGTTGTATTTAAATTCCCGTCGCGAATCATATTCAGAGCTTCCTCAGCTTCTAACGACTAAATCCTAGTACCTATCGATAGTCGGGCTCAGATGGCTTAAATGGCCTCTCAGGCACCAGAATATTAGATGAGAATCCCACGAGTTTACATATCTATCTATAATGTAAGTGAATATGTACTACAAGAGCGTAATGCTCATTTGATTTTTTTTTTGCATCTTTTGCGGTCAAAAAAAGATTAGATGGAGCATTTGCTACAAAAATTTGTTAACTTGTAGCTTATTTATAAATCGAAGACAGAGGTGTACTATAATAATAATTTTAATTCGGAAAATCCCTAATTGTTAGTAAACGTAAAACTTAATAACTGTGTTAATAAACACGTAGGTTGGACAAAAAATGGACGAACGGGCAATCAAACTTCTGCGCAATGACAGTTGGGGGAGACTGTTCGAGTCATTCAGGAGACTGTCTGATCCTTGCGTAGCCATTAGTGCACGCATCAACAAACATTCCCGACGCACTACACCCACATTTCGCCAGTCAGGTTAAATCTAATAAAAAGCAAAAAACTTCCATAATGTTAAACTTTGAAAAGAAATATAAACATGTCCTTCTTTATACATTAAAAAACAGTAAAGCGCGAGTCGGACTTGCGCATCGAGGATTCGGTACTTTGGAAGGAAAAATATTTATACATTTTCAATGTTAAATTTTCACCAATCCGTTTGTTGCTCTTTTGTATTTTACCCCTAAGTTACCTTTTACCGCCGGGAATAACACGGATCATAATGAATCATAATTATGAATATCAGAAATGTTTAACTATTCAAAAACAGGTACCGGCCCTTGAAACTTACATTATAACTTGCTAACTACGGTCCAGAACCACACATTACCTATAATTATTCTATTCTAGCGCTGAAACTGGCAGAACATTATTACCTTGACTCTTGTATGCCCCCGAGAGTATGTCAAAACCTAGACATGAACTACTTAAGCAAGTCTGACACGAGGCCTAGAAATAGCTAGACGTATCTTGACGTAGTTTGTGGAATAATATATCAGATGGGATCGATATCAAGTAGATAATGTCTAAGAAATGTCCATAATCTACATTAAGGCGGCAAACCGCTTGAATAAAGTCCTAGAATATAGAAGGTTTTTGGGGCTATTTTTGCGGGTACAAAATTAATCTTTTATGCTACTTAATTGGTTGAACTAGTGACCCTAAACTAATTATGTAACTAACCAAGATTATGTGATTATAGCAAAAATGCTAGTTAGTTACTATAAACCTATAATACTTTCAATTTTCCCATACTACATGCATTTTCCTTTACTATGTTACGAAATAGACGCTCGAGTCCATAGAACTAGTACTTTATCTCAGTGCTCGAGTCTGAAAAGATTGCAACACTAACACACCTATTCGAAGAAGTAACAATACTCTACACTTCTACCAGTGAATACGACCCAGCTCCATTCTATTCAAAAGAACCTACTTCCATACAACCTGCATGCAGTGTACCTACACTTCGGGCGCAAGCCACCGACGCCTTATTAATTGCGTTCTATTAACAAACCCATCAGGATGATATTCCTCGTAATGGTTATGTATCTACCGTCTTCTGGGATTAATTATGTGTACGTGTCTATAGATATCGGGAGTTACTTACGGAATGTCGGGAAAACATACATAGTCTTTGTATTTTCGTATTTCAGGCTAGCACATGTAGCATGACCACCATAGGAACGCGTTTTGTTGACGGAAGAATAGACAAAATCTTTCTACAATCTGTCATTTTTGTTTTTTTTTGTCATTTTTTCATTTGTCATTATTTTTTTTGTTTTTTGTCACTTCATTCTATTTCGTTCGGTCAGTTCGGATCCGACTAAACTTCATTTTGACGTTTGTTCAACGAACATCATTTTAACGTTTGGTCGGATCCGAACCGACCGAACGAAATAAAGGGTCTTTCAACAAGGACGGGTCGATGTTAAAATTGAATAAAACAAGATGTGTGTGAGATATTAACGAAATTTATTTTTTATTTAAAAGGCCCATTTATGCCATTATGGATGGAATATGACATCGTTCAAATGTCCGCCGCGGCTTCGTATGGTGGCACGAATCCGAGAGGTCCAATTTTTAATGACTCTGCTGCATAGATCCGGCTGAATCCGAGCGATGGCCTGCGTTTTGTTGGCTTTCAGGGCAACGGTCGAATGTGGTTTATTGGCATAGACCTGCGACTTCAGAAAACCCCACAAGAAAAAGTCTAGCGGAGTCAAATCACACGATCTTGGTGGCCAATTCACGTCACCTCTGCGAGAGATAACTCTACCCTCAAACCGTTCATGCAGAATGTCGATTGTGTCGTTCGCTGTGTGGCAAGTAGCGCCATCTTGCTGGAACCACATGTCGTTCACGTCCATATTGTTCAATTCAAGCCAAAAGAAATTGTTTATCATTGATCTGTAGCGCTCGCCGTTGACGGTGATGGCCTCGCCAACGTCGTTTTCGAAGAAGTACGGACCAATGACGCCGCCACACCAAAATCCGCACCAAACAGTAACTTTTTGTGGATGCATTGCCACCTGGTGAACCTCATGTGGGTTGTGGTCATCCCATATACGGCAATTTTGCTTATTAACAAAACCATTCATCCAAAAATGTGCCTCGTCGCTAAAGATTATTTTTCGGCCAAAATCGGGGTCCTCTTCCAAGCGTTCCGATGCCCATTCAGCGAACACACGGCGTTGTCTATGGTCATTAACTATGAGCTCTTGGGTCAGTTGGATCTTGTACGGATACAGACCCAAGTCCCGACGCAAAATTCTCCAAGTTGAGGTCTGCGAAAGGCCGAGTTCTTCAGCACGGCGAGAAATCGACTGCCTCGGAGTCTCCTGAACACTCTCACGTACAGCGGCGATGTTCTCGGCCGATCTGGCGTTCCTTTGACGTAAAGGTGTTGGTTGGTTGTTTACCGAACCGGTCGTCTCAAATTTGGTCACCAATCGTTAGAGAGTGGACTTTGAAGGGCCACCGCGTCTGCCGTAAAATGGGCGCAATGCGCGCATCGTTTGCACTAACGAACACTCATTTTGATAATAAAGTTTTATCATTTGCACATGCTGCTCAACCGTGTAACTTGCCATGGTGATTTGGCATCACTGACTGCATAATATACAACAGATTTTACAGATCCCACCAAAATAGTATGGCTGCCACAGACTGTCAACATCGACCCGTCCCTATTGGAAAACCCTTTAGAATAAAGTGTAGTAGAAAACTTCCGAACACTCGGCCGATACTTCGGATTTACGCTTCGGAGTAGGCCCCCAAGTTTCAAAATTCGGTCAGACTTTCTCAGTCATTTTCCGAGAGTGCAATTATGTACAAAACATGAATAATCACGTTATCTCAAGATTACCTAGATTAATAACAGTGATACCTCCCCTACAATCATGTATACCTACCTATCAATATTAACCCTTCATCTACGAACGTAATAATTACAGAAGACAATAACAATCACACATCCATAATTCAAAAGTCATTACTCAACCCTCCAGTGCTACTAACTAGTTCCAATTTAACAACCTTATCGTCAGAATAGGGCCTAAAGTACTCAAACCAAGATATCTAGGCGCTTTAATTACACACATGTACGTCCAAGCCAGTGTAGGGTTAATTAAAGGAAGTTCGTACGTGTTCCCGAGTCCGTGCGACTTCGAGTTCGTTATAATGACTATGTGTTTACGGTAGAAGTTTGCATGACTATGGAAATTATGAACTGCACGCAACGTGAACATGCCTTTTCTTGGCGCTCGCTTTTGGAGGGTTAAGCTCTTGTGACGTACAGATACGTAGATATGTTTAGAATACATACATACATAAACTCACGCCTTCTTCCCATGGGGGTAGGCAGAAACTACAGAACGCCACCTGCTACGATCCTTACATACTCCTTTTGCCTCGTTTACATTCATACATCTGGTCATACACGCACGCCGGTTGCGAGTACTACGCACCTGACCTTTCTGAAGAACATCACCAATAAGATCACTATATGTCTTCCTAGGGCGTCCCCTTCCGGCGTTTCCACTCAAATCTGCCGTGTTTTGTTAGTCGACTTTCATTCATCCTCTCAACATGACCAAACCATCTAAGCATACTCTTTTCAATTTTTGTCATTACATCTTCTTTTAAACCGCACCGTTGCCTTATCACATCATTCCTCAGTCTATCATTTATAATCACACCACACATGCTTCGCAAGGAACGCATTTCCACAGCATTTATTCTACTTTCATACTTCTTTTGCCACACCCAACATTCACTTCCATACATAAGCGTAGGCACCAGCACACCATTGTGAACAGCCAGTCGGGCCTTATTGGACATTAACTGGTTGGTCACAACCGCACGTATAGCACCATTCACTTTATTTCCCGCATTTACTCTCCTTTCCACATCTTCATCTATCTTTCCATCCCTTGTAAACACAGTCCCCAAATATACAAACTCACTTACTTACTCACTTAGAATACATAACATCTTTTTATGAGTGTCGTCTAATTTGTGCACGGGATTTTAGAGATGTTGTCATAAAAAATATTGTTGTTATTGTCGAACCAGTAATAACGTTTTAATTACCCATTATGTTCTGACAAACGCTTTCACATTGACGAGTATGTTTACTTAGTGAGCGTATGCTGAAGTTTGTATTTCTTGATCAGACTAGCACATTTGCCATAAACATTTTCCACTGCTCAATAAGTTTCTTCAATCAAACACGCATCACGCCTGTATTCCCGAAGGGTTAGACAGAGGTGTTTCCTTAGTCCACCCACATTTTGACAGTTATGTTTAAGTCTAATATAATACATACTCGTACATGCTCAGCAGTAGCGCCTGCGACCACAAGACTAAGGCCTCGTTCAGGGAGACGCGGGGCGTCAGGCGCCGCAGTGCGCGGTGCGGGCTGCCGGAAACACAAAGAAACGGCGATGGATAGAGCGTTCAAGGAGAAGCGTTTTTGCACGCGTTTGTTTGAATTGTAGCGTCGCATGTGGTGGATGAAGCGACGGGCGACGCCGCGTAGAACGCGGCGGGTGATGCAGCAGCCGTCTCCGCGTGCCCTTCGATGTGTGTAGGAAGGGGAGGGAGAGGTGCAGTGAGGGGTAGTCGTGGACGTGGCATCTGACGACGCCGCGTGCGCCGCTGCGGACGACGCGGCAGGCACAGCGCCGGGTACCGCTATTCCGCATGCCCGCTCCTTCATAAACGAAACCACTAGTTACCATATGTTTGTCTTTGCGCGTGAAATGACGTGGCTGTGGGCCGCAGCACGCGCCGCCTGTCTGTGAACTACAAAAACGTCTGACGCGCCGCGAGACGCCACGTCGCACGCGACGCGCGACGCCCCGCGTCTCCGTAAACGAGGCCTTACGAGACAGTCCGATCAAATACAATTATTTTAATTGCCACTTTAAAATGATCAACATTTGAACGCCACTCAAATTAATGTTAAATTAATTTACCAAAACAAATGAAAACACATAGGATTACATAACCCAGAATTAAAACACACCGATACATAATCGATATTATGTAAATAGTAAATCCATAACAAGCCGAACCGTGATTGTATGCGAGTTAATTAACGAGTGATCCATAATCGAATCTCACCCGGACAATCGGACAACCCGGACACGAGTCACGAGGACCGCTGCCGGACCGTAATAATTGTATTTATTTTTCTAGGTACCGTCGTAACAATTCTGTTACGGCGACAATATTAATATTATTTTATTATTTCTCTTTCCTAATTTTGATGTTGGAGTCAAAGGTAATAATTATGTGTCCTGAGTGACGTAAATTGGATTAAGCTGCGGTATGAGATGTTAAGTATGTGTCAGAGACTTGATCACAAAACATAGCAAGAATTTTCTCTAGGATTTGCTAGATAACATAAACATAACATCACGCCTTGTTTCCCCGAAGGGTTAGGCAGAGGTGTACCTATACTACACCCACATGATTTGCTAGATGTGATTTCAATACTGAAGCTATATAAGTAGTATTGTAGACTGAATGAAAATCCCATCCACTCCATTCTATATTTTGATTGACTATTCAGCCCATTCTATTATTAAACCAAAACTTCTACACGCTTTGTACCTTCCAATCTAAAATCAGCAGAAAACTGCCCCCTTGTAGACTCTCAAAGTAATCTCTCCTATTTGTTCGAACGTTCATTGTTAATTTATGCCAAAGTTGCTAAACTGACGACTCCAATAACTATTCCATCCCCCAGACAGTCGGCGAACAGTGTAGCACTTAGCTTCTTATTTTTATATCGTAATAAAACAAACAAGATTTTTCTTCCAGCCAATATACATTTATGTTAACAAAGTTAAGGACTTAGACCATCTCAGTCCTCCAGGGACAGTCCTCTTCATTAACAATGCAAAAAATGTATTACAAACTCTTTCTACTTAGCATCTTTCTTCCTCCGTTCGTGTTTCATAGAAAGTTTGGGAGCGGATTGGGTTATGGTGACCTACCGTTCACATCAATTGGAAACACAATTCCAACTTTCCGCTCTTCATGTTAGGGTTATTAGATTATGTTAGACATATCTTAGGTTTTGGATCAAACTAGTGTCGTAAGCCTATATTAGCAACTTAAAATAATTTCTGAGAAACTAGTGAACATACAATCCTATGTAAATACAGGGCGACCCAAATTTGACGTGCTCGTTACAGCCAGACACGTACGTGTACAAGTTACGACAAAAAAATATGTAGCGACTAGTTAGGCCGTTACTCTTTGCTGTAACTAGCTTAATAAGGACACGCCGTAAGTCGACAAATCCCTAGAGATTGATGTCCACCGACCAACATATTTCCTAAGCAGCCGAATACATGTTTTTGCTAAACATTAACGTTTATAGGACGTATAAACAGGGCCCACCCGAATTGGGGAGGTGGGACTAATTTAAAACGTTACGCGGCGCCATGATAAAACGACGCCATTATCAACTCAAAGGGTTGCACGAAAAAGATATTACACCACCGAGAGGTTCTGTTGTCGTTATAAATATAATAATTATGCACTTTGCGGTAACCGCATACGATACGACGATTTGGAGCCGGAAGATACTCGAGCAAACGTTTTCAAGAAAGAATGGTTTTATCGAAATATTGTTCTCTACAAAGACAAACCTCGTTTTTTGAGAAACCAGAACCTGTCCAATGTACATTTTTATTGAAGAAACAAACGCTCAATGTCATGCATAAATACATTATATTATGTAAATACATAAGTACCTGTATAACGCGGTTTGCAAAAGGATTTCAGAACCCACACAGTGGCAACCTCTGCGTAAAACTCACAAAAGTGACACAAGTCTACTCAAATATTTGAAGCACGATAACCTGCTTTCCTGCAAAGACTAGACTATCATCTCACTATCCCACGCAAGTTATTACCTACTTTCAAAATGTTCCCAGCTCGTAACTTTCAGCAATGTTTAATTTCCGCCTTCATAACGTCAAGCGATGGGAGCTGGTGATCTGTTACAGCCCGGTTCGAGATCTTCTTGTGACTATATTAAATTGAGATAACTTGGTAAAAGAATGGTAAATTCCCCTTGTAACTCAACCCAGGGATTGGCTCAAACATATAAGACTTTTTTATGTATTTGTATTTAGCCTATAGCTAAGATTGCAGAACAAAAAGGCCCTGTACTGTAGATTCATATTATTACATGGTTTCCGTGAATACATATTACATTGGTTTGAGGCATGCATGTAGGTAAGATATGGTGTAACAGCGTGCAGCATTTATATACGACATAAAAACGTTATGAAGTACCTTGTTTTGATGGAGTAGCCAACATACGGCCACCAACACACTTCCACAACACTTTTATGGGAACACGTCCTATTCTGGGATTCTCTATGTAGGTTAAAATAGGCCGGATTTGGGTTTACGCTTTGTGAATTTGTGGATGCTACCGAGTGGCATGTATGTATGTGTGTGTATGTGTGTGGCTCGATAGCCAAACATCTAATTGAAATCACGTTTCATAGTTACACACAGGCTGTGGACATCGCAGTACGTTCTGGCAGGATGCCATCATACCAGTTATCCGTCAAGATTTTACTACTTTCACACACACATAAAGCTAGAAATCGGAGCTTAATTTTTATTTTACTCTTCAAAGTAGATTTGCGTTTGTAGTTCAAGCAACAAAATTATTTGTCTGTTCTTACCTTTTGTAATACCTGTACAATTTCTCAAGCAAAATACTTCTTTCAAAGAAACAAAGAAATGATTTAACAAAACTGATTACATTACGGTAAGACGCTGTTGTTTATTAGACCGTAATTAATACTCAACTTCTACAGTCAAGCGTTACTTAAAAACATTGAATAATTAATTTAAGGGCGGCCAGCTAGCGCTCAACTTTTAATGCAAGAACAAGTATAAAAACAAAGTTAGTTTCCTGCCTCTTTCCTTGATGGGACTGCAGTTAAGAACCTTTGCCGTCGTTGCTAATTCCTTTTCAGTTCGGAACGGCCGTCTTATTGAAAAGGGTAATAGATACAGCGATAAACAGGCAGGTAAACATTTGTCTATATTCTGTGATCGTTGCCTGGAGTTTATTTAATTCAAACTACCTGTATAATGGGAAATAGGGACTGTTTTTTTTATGGTAAAGACCTGTTTTAGCAGTTAAGGAATAAATAAATAACGAACAATCTAAACACAACAAACTAAAATCACAGACGTGTACCTTATCATAATCCCATCGATGACCTATATTGAGTCTAGATTCTAGATTCATCACAATAGAGTAACACATTTTAATAAAAAAGTGGGTGGTCTTTAAAAGATCGCTCTTAGCGATAAGACCGCCCATTGTGTCACCCCTTGTAAAATTTCTACTTTATATCTGTAATATTTATGGTGTGTATAATAAAGAGTATTCTATCTATTTATCATTCTACCTACACCGACCACATCGACGGACTATACAAATCTACATTTTCGCGAAACAAGAAGAATTTCAACGGAAAAAAAACGAACGCTCGAACACATACCTACATACATAAAGGTACATAAGTATAAACAAGCGATTGTTTAAGTTTTCCATCAAATTAGGTGCTTACGATTACACGTCCGCTTGAGTTGACCTTTGTCGCACGTCGTAGCCAATGAGCTGGCATAACTGGCTGGCATTGAACGAGACCATGTTATAAACAATGGGATATTATTAATAGATAGGAAGATCGGTCATTTATACAGGGACTACTGAAGGTCGATATCTGGTAGCTTCGCGGAGCGGCAATGCTGAGATGTCTGTCAAAAACTTGAGGCGTTAGGACTTGTTCTTCAATTTCAAATGAGCTCATTGTCCTCTATTTCTATTTATAAATTACTAGCTTACAGGGGTGAAGCCTTCATACAACCCGAATCCTATCGGCTTCCCTTCGGAACAACCACTCTCTTTAAAGTCTACTATTGCCAAATAATATGGTACACCTGTGTGTGTAACTGTGTATCACAACACGTTACACAATTATATTTAATACCAGTTTAGTACATCATAAGATTAAAAACCTAGAGGTTTTTGTCTATGAGAACTGAACAATTTTTTCTTCGGCTTCCCTCTAATGATGATTGTATCTGCTCGACTGCTTGCTTATGCCTGCAACTTCGTCCGCATGATTTTTTTATGCCTGTTACCTTGGCGCAAGTTCAAGCAATAAGTTGATAAAGTTTTATCGCAATCGGATTAACGGTATGGCAGCGCAGGACAAATATACAAACATTCATTTTTTATTTATATTATTACAGATAGACTGGCGACCCACCCTTGCTTGGCACGGTTTTTAGGACGCGACACAACATGCAGTAGCCAGCAGGCTTCCATCAATCAGCGATGCAAATGTGGGGATTTTTGGGATAAACACAAACGTAACGTGGGATTTACTGCCAAAAATCCGGCTCTGTTACAACCAGGCACGTATACAGAGGGGGGGATAGTTGGGATTTATCCCCCCCCCCCCCCGAAATCTGACTGAAAAAAAAAAACGTTTTAAGCCATCTGTTTATTTATTCGCTTGCGTGTTCTTTCAATAAGTAGGTAAAATAAAAATATAGATCTTGATCTGATTATGTAAGCGACGTTACTAGTAGCGCCATCTAACCTGTTTAGAGAGAAACCGAGAACGAAAACAGTAATGAACGACATCTATCGTCGAGTAGAAAAACTAATAGTAGAAAGGTCGTCGCGTCGAGTAGCGAAATATCGAGAAGCCTCCATAACTTTCTGCTACCAGGTAGTAGATGGCGCAATATTCCACAGTGTTCCAGAATACGAAAATGTAGTATAAATACGGCGGGAGTCCGGGAACCTGCATGTCAGTTCATTTCGAGAGCGATTCAAGTGAGAATCGAGAGCGACAAGCGAGAAGAAAAGTGAAATACCTCTGCAATAGTGACAGTATAGTGCAATAGACCAGTTTATTTTGATATTGGTTTCAGTTACATAGAGTGTAGGTAGAGTAAATTCCTTCCGACTTGGTTCACCTGATACTTTGCCCGTGCCGTGAAATAAAGGAAAAAAACTTCAAAACCACTGTTTTCATTCATTGGATTCGCCAAATCGCCAGTCCGTGGCGGACGTGCCTGCTGGATTTTGGACCTGCAGACGTCATAATTTGTTGGACCGTTCGCCCTATCCATCACAGATTACTTAAATAAAGTAAAGTAATGTGTGAAATGTGAGTGCTTCTTGATTTGTGCTTGTTTGAACGTATATAAATTGCTGCTGCTAAAATGAAGAGAATTGACAACTTTTTCAAGCCAGTGGCAAAAAAAATTGTTACTACTAGCACTAGCGAGGAAAAAACTACTCCAAGCATGGCTTCTGCTGTTTATTTATTTATTTATTTAAACTTTTCACACTTAAAAAAGTACAAAGGCGGACTTAATGCCTTAGGCATTCTCTACCAGTCAACCAAGGGTGGTGAAGAGATTAGATGGCAGGTGCTCTGTTAGAAATGGAACAATTTGTACATAAATAAGTCATAAACTTATAATACACATACATACATATTTACTATAATATATACCTATATTATATATATATATATATATATATATATATTATATACAAATTCAAGAGAGAGAGGTTGATAGTAGACAACTAGAAACAACATCAAAATTTACAGAAAAAAATGTGATTTCAGCCGAACCGGCTGGAAGATGTAGAGATGAAGGAGAATGTTCAACTTCAAAAACGTGCAGTTTAGATACAATGATTATAATAAGTGAAACTTTTCCTGATATCGGCGTGGTTTCTAATGCCATATATAACACACAGTATCCTCCTCTTGTACTCACAGATGAACAGAAAAAAAATATTATTACACAGCCGTTTGTCCCCGATGCGTCATTTTCGTTTCCGGCTAGTAGCTTTGGAAAGAGGAAACTTAGATTTCGAAGAGAATGGATGGGATCATGGGAATGGTTAACATATTCGCCGAGGAGGAACGGTGTGTTCTGCAAATATTGCGTTGTCTTTTCATCAGGCACCGCTGGAAAAGGTTCCCATCAAACACTTGGAAGTTTTGTCAGCAAACCATTTGATAATTGGAAAGATGCAACAGAGAGATTTCGCGAACATTCTGCTGCTAAATATCACCAGTTTTCTAAGTTATGCGCAGAAAATTTCTTACGCGTAATGGATTCAGCAGCTATAGACGTTGCATCGCAGCTTAATGATCAAAGGCTCAAAGAAAAGGAAAGAAATAGAACAGCACTAAAACCTATAATCGAAACTATCATCTTCTGTGGAGAGCAAGAGTTGCCGCTTCGTGGAGACAAAGACAGTGGACCATTGACTTTAGAAAAGCCACTTGGTAAAGATGGAAAATTCAGGGCTCTGCTACGATACCGAGCAAGCTATGATAATATCCTGAAAGATCATATCATTACAACCCCTAAAAATGCAACGTATTTTAGCCCTATTATTCAAAATGAAATAATAGATACTTGCGGAAAGATAATTCAGAAAAAAGTTGTGACACAAATAAATAGTTCAGTGTTTCGCGATTCTTGGCGATGAAACTTTAGATGTGAGTGGAACTGAGCAATTGTCTTTGTGTGCGAGATACGTTTATAAAGGTATTTTGAGGGAGGACTTTCTCAGTTTCATTGAAATACACGACCTAAGTGCCGAAAATATAAGTGCAGAAATTTTAAAGAAATGTCATGAGATTGGTTTGAATCTCGATAAACTAGTTGGTCAGGGGTATGACGGAGCTGCTACCATGGGAGGACACATCAGTGGTGTGCAGACGAGAATTAGAAAAGAATTTCCTAAGGCCACATACGTACATTGCTCGGCACATCGTCTGAACCTAGTTCTTTCAAAAGCTCTTTCAGTTCCTGAGGTGAGAAATTCAATAGGCGTTGTGAAGGAAGTCTGCAATTTACTTCGCAACAGTGCAATGGCCGGGAAACAGTTCAAGGAAAATGTGGAAAAGCTCACACCAGAGAGTAAGAAAAAAAGACTGGTGACACTAGATTTATAGAACGTCACGACTCTATAAATGTATTTGGTGAGTTTCTCGAACCTATTGTCATTACATTAAGAGAACTATCCTACACAAACAGAACTGTCGCCCAAACTGCGTCTACACTTATAGCTGCGATGGAAAAGAGTAGTTTCTTGATTTCTCTAAAAACCTGTGAAAGATTTTTCAGTTACACTCTCCCACTGTCAGCATATTTGCAGAACCCTACACACGACCTGGCCTCTGCTATGAAATTTTCCGATGACATTATCGGAAAACTAAAAGGGATACGTGACGATGTTAACCCGGTATTCTCAGAAATATATAACGCATGCTGCAAAATAGCGGAAGATGTCTTGCAAATAGAAATTCAGCGTCCTCGAGTTACTGCCCACCAAACTGCACGAAGCAACCCTCCCAGCGATACTGCTGAAGAATACTTCAGAAGAACTATTTTTATACCGTGCTTGGACGATTTGATATCTGGCATGAATGATAGATTTGCGAATCAAAGACAGCTGCTTTCTTCTTTAGAAATTATTCTTCCGAAAAATGTGGACGAGAGGAAGATAAGTGAATTAGAAAATATGAAAATTTATTGGGAAGAAAGTGTTGGAGAATCACTAATAAAAGCAGAGTACAGTATGTGGTGTGCCAAGTGGAAAAACACAGATAAGAAACCAGTCGAAATTATGGAAATTTTAGACACGTGTGACAAAGTTTTCTTTCCTACCATTAACAGGCTAATACATATTCTGGCCACCCTTCCGGTTTCAACGGCATCTGTGGAGCGGTCATTTTCATGCCTAAAGAGAATAAAATCCTTCCTAAGGAATAGAATGGCGGGTGAGAGGCTTACTGGTCTCGCTCTATTGTCTATTCATTCCGCTTTGGCGCCAGATCCTGATATGGTACTAGACGTAATGGCTGCCAGCAGAAACAGAAAAATACTTATATAATTATAGTATAGTACAGTGAAAATTATAGTACAGTGATTACAGCGATTTTCACACAGTTCACATGGTTGTTTCAATGTTTGTCCCCCCCCGAACCAAAAGTCTGGATACGTGCCTGGTTACAACATGGTGCAGGATAAATGACCGAACAACGTAATCCTCAATCATGCATCGAATTAAAAACCAAACCGAACTGTGTGAATCATGACAAACAATGTTTTTAACACAAAAAAATGATAAAACAATGAAAAAAGCATAAAAAGTAACGGATTTAGGGTGGTCGCACATCTGACGGAATATGCGTCGGGCGTAACTTTGTTATCTTCCAGTAAATACGCTCAACACTCCAACGCATCATCGGTTGAGTGTGTAACGTTGATTTTTATTATTTACTTATCCGTTCGGGCGCTACGCGACCAACGATACGAGACGCATCTTCCGTCAGATATGCGACCACCCTTAAGAAAAAGTTATTCTTTATAGAGCTTTGTTTCTGTCACTCATACCATACGGTCTACGTATCTCATTGCAAAGCTCGATGTGTCTTAAAAGGCTACAAGGTTATTTTGCCGGTTAATGGCGCCATCTTGTTTTTTTAATACATTTTAAGTGACATTTCACAAAATAATGGCACAAGTGTTTACAAACAGTACCTACGTCATTCGAGTGCCAATAGATCCTTTTACAGTACTCACAAAACTTTAAGAGCCCTCTGAACGTAGACCCGAGTACGAAACCGCGCAGGTACAGTTGAGTGCACAATCATTATTATTGTAAGATCAAAAGAATCATTTTTTATAGTACCTATATAGTGCCTACAGCATTGATTTGTTCATTACGAAAATAATTAGCTAACACTACAACTAGAAGCCACTCGCGTGCAACTTCCGAGAGCTCATAAGGTTTTGCGCGTACTGTAGCAGTGTACCCACGGGTTTTGAACTGTCTTCTCATTTACCGCCCATTTCTAAAAAAAATTAGCATCTCGTAGAGTTGAAGCTACGCAGTGCTACGAAGTGCTACGAACTCAGATTCTTTTTCTACAGACTTTATTTGGAGCAAAATTATGTGTTGTGTTTATACATCAGAAATCATGCGGTAATTAGTGTGCGTAAATTACTTACGTTGCACGAAGGATCAAACTATCGCCTGGATCTGCAACTCTTAAGGAGTATTTTCAATATAACCAAACACTACAGTGTGCAATATCGATCAAGCATTACAGGCAAACCCTAATGAACTCTTGGGAACTATTAATAACCATTAGACGATTCGCGTCACAGTACTTAATAGCCTTATAGCCTTATAAAAAATAAGGACACAATAATAACTTTTTATCAGCATGTCTGCAGTACGTAAAGAGTTTGGACAGAGATCACGAAAGAGAGGAGAGTACGGTGAGAGATGTTTGTATACCTACAATTATGTGTACGGTGGCATTAGAAGACGGAAGATCGCCAACTAAATTCCGTCACAAGTGTTTCGGTCCTTACGGGTAAAATAAATAAATAAATAAAAAAGTCTTATATTTCTTGCCTTAACTAGATAAAAAGTTAAACTAAATGTTAGTAATGTATTCTAAGCTATATGTTAAGTGTGTTTATATTATTTTATCATTTCTAAGTATTCTTACTATATCGATGCCTAACAGCCAAAAAGGGATAAGCAACATTTTTTGCGAAATCGACTTACATACATGTTAGAATCGGCTTTTTGGCTGTTAGGCATCGATATAATTTAACAAGAACTCCGCATGTGAAGGCCTCCTCCAATGCAAACCAGTTATCTATATCCTGGGCTGCTTGCATCCAGCCTGCGCCAGCCGTCTCGGTTATATCGTCTTCCCATCTCTTGTACAGTCTTCCTCTGTAACGTTGCCCTTTTGAGCCTTTCCACGATGTCGCTCTATGACCCATCGCTCGCCTGTCAATCGCGCTACATGCCCCGCCCATTCCCACTTTAGTTTCTGGGTAGGAATAGTTACCGGTAAGCATAATAAATGACTAGGGCTACAAAATATCCAATAAATCACAGCGGCGCATCGCTGCATGTCAGGTCGTGCGATGATGGAATGGAATGGACGGATGGATTCCTGCGCTTCCTCGGTACTGTAGTGACCTGCCACGATACTAAGGCAGATAACCACTTTGTCTGTTTGGTCTCGACTCCGAGGTGTGTTGGTGGATATATAAATGAGGTACACGGAAGCATTGCTATTACTGTTTATTCGCTTATATGAAAGCACATTACATTCTCAAGGGCAAATCTAGCACCGCACTCTGACTCTATATAAAACAATTTGACCATACGTCATAGTTCGAACCTATTCTAAATTCCAAAAAACCAGTGTTTGTCTTATCAGCCAATGTCACAATCCGAGGAGGAATCAAGCGGAAGGCCGGCTCAATTAAAGCCTCTACATCAGCTACGCCCCTACTGGATAAATTGGGCTACCAGTTTTATCCATAGGAAACGAATATTAAGACAACCACCGATTTAACCTACCTACGCCTAACGGAAGAAGGACCTAAGCGTGGGCTGAAATATACAACATGGGGTCTATCTCTAACAGGAGAAAGCTGGGCTCAGCAATCACGATCCGCGAAGCTCCAGCACTCTGCCGAGCGTCCGTCACACTAATCCTTAATATGTGCCACAAAGCACCCACGCAAACTAACGTTTTGCTGTCCCAACTCGTTGGCCAAAAACCACGCAGGCAATAAGGATCCAACGTGCCCCTTAAGTGTTAACAATAAGACGTGACAATTCACATCTGCCCAGATGGGGCTTAAGGAAGAAAATTTAAACTAATCAACCTAAACTTTAACCACACCGGACGTTGATAAGCGTGAGGGAGGTGAAAGCTCAAGATGCAATAGTTCATACGAAGTCCTAACTCATGGCCACACTCCAGAGGGAAAAATCTCAAAATATCGCGAAGTCACAAAGCTCCATTGACTGTCAGACAATTCTGACCAAACTGTGGGTCCACAATCGTCAGTTGGACCAGTTGTGTCAACCTGACACACCTCGCAAGGACTATGTCCCGTCAGTAAGGTTGGTTTCAAGTTAGACTACTTATCCCCCCCCGTTCAAGACTGGAACCACAGTTTCAAATAACTATTTCCCTCTTCTAATACGCCTTAATAAATCTGGAGGATGACCATCCTATTCTGGGCCGCGCGAATATTAAATATAGAAGACGAAGCGCGCAGATGACGCGCTGATGAAGCCCATATGAAGCTCTCCCTCAAGCTCGGAGGAGGGCTGAGAGGCGTGGCCCCCAAGAGCTCCCAGCTGCATCCGATGTGTCTCGTCCATATGAAACGTCACACAAAAACAAAGCATTAGTATAATATAACATTCTCCAAACTAAAATAATGAGCTAATATAAATGATCTTTACATCTGAATTACATTGACATGACAATAACAGTTAAATGATATAACAAGAAAAATAAATTTACATGGTATTACAAGATAATAATAATCATAATGTAGTACGAAATGGTTTTAATCTATTTACATGTACAATATCTCTGAACCTCCTATTATTTAACTTCCTAATAACGTAGTTTACATCCGTTAACTGCCTAACTATCTGAAAGGGCCCTTTGTATAATCTACATAGCTTTATGCTCTTATCAGTCACGCGCCTAGGTGTATAAACCATTACCAACTGATTAAAACAATTTGACCATACGTCATAGTTCGAACCTATTCTAAATTCCAATAAACCAGTGTTTGTCTTATCAGCCAATGTCACAATCCGAGGAGGATTCAAGCGGAAGACCGGCTCAATTAAAGCCTCTACAGTACCGAAATGCATCTGATAATCCACGGATAGGCTTGCAACACTGCATCGATATTAAAGACTGAATTTTATTTCAGTTCAGCTTTCAGCTATTCGTTGATGATTGAAAAACTATATTAACTACAGGTAGGTACTAAAAGAGTGTACATATTGCTACTACTACTACTACAATCTTCCACCTCAATATACTGTAGGTACAATGGACCACGTGCGCGCAAACACATAACATCCCTCGGGTCACCTGGTTAATTGAAGTGGAAAGCGAAGTGAAATGAAACGGCATAAAATTTTATGTACCGTAATGTGCGATTGCTATCGTTTATAATTATTACCTTCGTATACATACAAAGATATAGGTACCTACCTACTTATCTATATCTATCTAGAGTATAATATTATTTTTCAGAATACCGGTATTGTATAGAATGATAATATAATTTAAATTTCGCGGGCTATATTAGCGAGTTGACTGACTTCTAATAGGCATATATACAGGGTCAAAATAAATTAGCTAGCGAAACTCCGCAGACGTGATGGGTATCGATGTCTAAATACGACAAAATAAAAATAAAAAAGATTTAAAGATTTTTTTGGGGTCAACGAGCGCTGGTAGTGTTATTACTTGAAGTGTGAGTTGAAAAAATCTGATTTTCTTTTCTTTTATTACGTAAAGATATCGATACCCACCACATCTGTGAAGTATACACAGAAAAAAAACAGATTTTTTTAAATGATATTTGAAGTGACTACATTATCTGTGGTTGATGACACCAAAAAATACTCATCAAATTAATTTGTTATGTTTAGATATTGATATTCGATACCCATCACGTCTGCGGAGTTTCGCCAGCTAATTTAATTTGACTCTGTATAATCTTTAGTTGATACTAGAAGTCAACTCGGGTCAAGTGGTTAAGTAAACTGCTATTATTTTGTACACTACCAAGTGCAACGTCAGTCGACCTCACAACAGTCTTGAACACTTGAGAGAAAGATAATAACAGTCATTCCGAAGCTACGAAGACGAACTGATTTTATATTAAATAAGCTTCACTTCATTGATAGCGTTCACTTAATAATATTGTCGTGCTTGTTGACGCATGTCGTGTAGTTACAACAATGTTTTCTAAAACTTTGTTAGTCTTTCTTGTAGTGTACTTTTCATCGGATTTCTCACGTGAGTACCTACCTACAGTACAATCATAAACTCTGTTTCGTATATTTATTGAAACTCAGTAAAAACTAAAAGATCAGAATAACAAAATCCAATGTGATGTGACTATTTTCTTCTTCCTAGATGGACAAAGAGATAAAAAGTTTTTCCGGAAGGGCTACACTTATATAGACGCATCGGAGAGTTTCTATAAGATCCACACGACAGCACAAACATGGGCTGAGGCCAAGCGCATATGTGCTTTGGAGGGAGCCAGTTTGTTCTACCCAGAAAACGACACCGAGGCCCAAGCTGTGATTTCGTTTTGGGACACTACCAGGCCTCAAATTAGTCTGGTATTTTTGGGGATGTCAGACATATTAGTTGAAGGACTATTTGAGACCATCGACGGTACGCATATAATTCCGTATTTTGTCAATTTAGAAATTTCATTTATCATCGTCAATTCAATTGAATCTACTTCTAAAAATTCTTTCTGTTCCAGTCATCATAAACTAGGCACAGAATAGTACACATTGACACGCTTCACGTATCGAGTACATGCGCAAACACGAGTAGCCTGTCATACTTCGTCATTCATCATTCATTCATTCATCCTTTCCTTTTTTGAGTAGCTTTTCGGCATTTTTCACTCAAACTGAAACGTCTGGACACAAAATAAATCGAAAGTAAACTCAAACTCAAAGCATTTCTTTCAATTAAACCAATTACAGGCACTTTTGAATTGTCAAGGAGTCGGTCAGTCAGAAAGATAAAGCTAGTTGCTCATTCCAAAGCGCAGTAAATACCTATGGAGAAAAACGGAGGAACCCCACGTAGTACACTCTTTTAAATAAAAAAATTGTTACATTTTGATTACATCAATCAAGTTGAAATTATACATGTGAGAACGATGTAGAAAGACGTGCACGGTAAAAGTGTCCATAGAAAACAATTTAAAAAAACTTTATTTTTAATTTTTCTTATTTGCCCCTCAAAAGTAACCTCTAAAATTCATTTATTTACGCTACACGTCCGTGTTTGGATCACAGAAATTCATAAGTGTACCAAATTTCAACTTAATCGGTACATTAAATTCGGAGCAAATTGGCTGTGACAGACAGACACACCAGTGATCCTATAAGGGTACCGCATTTTCTAAAGGTTTTTTAAAGGTTCTAGTAGGTAATGGTTGTGAAAATCAGTATTTTAAACCAATTAATTTTTATTGAACAGTAAACCACTGCCTACTTACCTAGGTATTACTAAAATATTTAAGAGGAATATAAAATACAAACATTTTTTTAACAGTAGGTATAGTTGGCAACCCTACCTAAACCTGAACCTGAAATACCTTTCTCTATTTTTTTTAATAATAATAATTATACATTTAACTTTTCTAGGGAAGGCCATGTCTGAGGTATACAACAACTGGCAGCCAGGTCAACCGGACGATTATTACCAAAAACAGGATTGTGCAGTCTTATTCCGAGCTGGCGACATGGATGATGGCGATTGTGATTCTAAGTTTAACTTCATATGCAAGAAGAGTCTCCAGTCTCTAGAGTGGAGCTATGAATGCGATATGCCTAATTTAGGTATATTTCAAATCAAATCCAACGTTTATTTGCTAGAAATACATAAGTAACTTAAGACGACGTTTGCACGGATGTAAAAATATCGCGGCGGGATTTTATCGCGCACTGGATTTGACGACGTCGACGAGCAAACGTCGGCTAAGGGCGCAATACAAATAGATAAATAATAATTTATTTTATTGGTAATTTGTGCTGGCAGGCGAGAAATAGCAGGTAAAAAGCTAAATTGTAAAATGCCTATCACTCCAATTGCCGATGTTTAAAGTGGAACGCATTTACCTACTTAGTTTTGCACTGCATCAAACTGTCAAGAACGAAAACCACCTATTGCATGTCGTTATTTATTCAGTAGTTACATACCTACACTCTTCAACATCGCCGCAGACGCAAGAGAAGATGGCGGGAGGAGCTTGATGCCTACACAGATTGGACAGGATTGGTCCACACTAGCTCAAGATAGAGAGGAGTGGAAAGGAGAAAGGGAGGGCTTAGCCCTGAAGTGGGACAACACAGACTAAAAATAAAAATAAAATAATTCTACGGAGAGCCTAGGTAGGTTTATTGACTCCTTACAATTTCTTTTTTACAGATTATACTTTAAATAAGGATATTGGCAAATGTTACAAACTGCACACTACACCATTGAACTGGATGGAGGCACACGCCGTGTGTCGCGCAGAACAGTCCTACCTGGCTATGGTCAACAATCGGATGGAAGCAGATCACCTTGCGTCGTTAACGGAGTCCGCATCGAAAAAAAGAGTCGGAGGGAACTACATAAGAGGAATATTCCATCTGGGCTTCCATAACAGATTATACGAGGGCTGGCAGACAGTTATAGGTAGGTAGCGTCCGTCTTACCGTCTAAACATAAAATGCGCGGCCTTCCATTTTTTGTTTGCGACTATGAAATCAAGTAGGTACTAAACAATTGCACAAATTTCGCTATTTTCTTTCAAACTCCAAGCATTTATTTCAATTAAACCAATTACAGGCATTTTTGAATGGTCAAAGAGTCAGTCAGTTAGTCAGAAAGTTGAAGCTAGTGGCCCATTCCAAACGTAGATCTCTATGGCGAAGAGCGAGCAAGAAAATCCAAAGACACTCTTTTAAATCAAGATTATTAGAAAATCCTGGGTACATTATTCTTGTTAATTCTACATGTGAGAAGAATGTACAAAAATGAAAACAATTGAAAATATAGGATTGAAAATAAGCCCTACCAGTTAAGAGATGACCAGTCTCAACTGACGGCGCCCGTTCACGAAGATGACGCGTGGATCAGCACCATCTAGCTCAACCATTTTGTAGGGAACCGAATGATCCAACACACGCGTCACCATCAGCGAGACATTTAAGTGCAGTTCATATAAGTAACTGTCCCATAAGCCTATCATATATTATCCCTAATCTTGTGAAAGTTAGTGCAGAAATTCTTTGTGTTTATCTCCGTCCGATCTCTTATGTAAGGAGGATACAAGGAAAATGTTGATTTGTGATGTCGATAATTATTTACTTTAAATGTCTATTTGGTTTTCTAGGGACACCATTGAATGATGCCGATGCCTGGTGGGGCAAGTATCAACCTGAAGCAGACGAAAGAGAGCAGTGCGGCTCGATGTTCTACACCGGACGTCTGACCCACATCAGTTGTGATATGAGGAGCTTCTTCATTTGTGAACACGAAGTAGACAACTCAAACTCGACCGATCTGATATTTGAAGAACTGAATGTTTGAAGAACTGAAAATAACTGAACTACAGTGTAAATAATATCTACTTTTCAGAAGCAGCTTTGTTTGTCAATCTTTCTAATTAAATATAAGTTATTAAACGCTAAATCATTCGTCATCGGAGTAGGTTACTCGGCATCACCTCCCGTGTTTATAATCAAACTAGCTGCATCCCGCGGTTTCAACCGCATAAGTCTGGATGCTGTTCGAATATCGAGATAAAAGTATCTTATGCGTTAACCCAGTTCATGGTCTACCCATGTGCCAAATTTCACCCAAATCCGTTCATCCGTTTTAGAGTGAAAGCATAACAAACAAATAAACTCACTTTCACATTTACAATCACTATCACTACATAGTATAAAACAAAGTCGCTTCCCGCTGTCTGTCTGTCCCTATGTATGCTTAGATCTTTAAAACTACGCAACGGATTTTGATGCGGTTTTTTTAATTGATAGAATGATTCAAGAGGAAGGTTTATATGTATAATACATGCATAATATACTAGAGAAACACTGATAACTTTAGAGGTTTCTAATATCATGTCGTAAATAAACACATTTTTTGCGCTTACATTACAAACGCTGGCTAAATCCTACGAGATAGATCAAAATAATGTACTACAGTATTGTACACCTTAAAAAGGTCTACAAAAAAGTCAGGGATGGTATATGTCTATCTCTTAGGGATAACCCACAATGACCATTTTTTATCCTTTACTTTTTACGAGAAATAATGGCTTATTTACGAAGCGATTTTAAGCATTACAGCATAAATCCTTACCCAATTAAGTACCTTAAAAACATTGTGCATGTAATATAGATCAATATGGCCCTTTACAGCATGTCATTTAAATGAATATTTTCGAAGATATTACAGATTTAAAAGGCGTGCCTATAAATAGCGCGTCGAAGGTCGCGCTTCGCCCTGTAGCACTATGATTAGCAGCGATCGCACGCGGTTATCGGAGCTCTCTAACGAGGAAAATAACAAAATAATTATTACTTAATAAAAACGTGCTTTTCAGCGCGACAGCGTAATCCGTACTTATAAGTACATTACGATAAATTTAAAAAAATATATATATTCGAAACTGTATGATAGTATTTAAATACTAAAGTGAATTCTTTTTAAGACAAAACGTGCTTTCAGCGCGACAATTTTTACGAAATTGTATGTTCTTACTTTAGTCGGTATTAAGGTTAATTTTTAAACCGCACTTATAGTAAGTACAGTCGGTGATAGCAGTTCACTGACCCCCCTAAAAATTACTCGATTTTGCACCCTCTGCTCATAACATTAAAGGTTATTCAATATGTATGAGTTTATCAGGCTAACACTACTCGAAGAACAGAAACAATAAATAATTTTGATACGCAAACTTGAGCTTTAAGATGTTGGTGTTAGGTCATTTACTATGTATGGGTATTTGTTACGTAATTTTCATTTTTATGCAGCAAGCCTTAAAGGTTAGGTTAATGTTCTGATAATTTGTGTCATTGCTACTAATACCTTATTTCATTTATATCACTTAAGTTAATCTGGTGTCGTGATTCGTGTGTAAGGCCGAGACGTGGAAGATGCGAGTACAAATCCTGTCTCACTCTTTAATTTTGTTTTCAATATATAAATTGTTCGTTAAGTATTTCTTGCATTATTGTAAAGAACAAACATCAAATAAATTGATAAACTTTTCACCCTTAGATAAATGATTGGTCTCGCTGCGCTCGAGTAGATACCGCGCTACCTAAAAACAATAGCTCCGTGAATGCGGCAACTTATTATTGTAGTGTGTGTAAGACATCGTCACTTGACAATTGTCAGTTGACATTGACAACTAGTGTGCGTGAAGAATTGTGTTACCAGCTGCTCAACTTTTGCCCGAGTTAATTGGAAAAATATTTTATGCTGTGGTCTATTAGTCAAGTTATAAATATAGCTCAGAAAATACTTAAAAATGAACAATAAATTAAAAGCGAATGTATAAATATATTTGTGTATACCTATACACAAATATATTTATACATTGGCTTTTAATTTTTAAAGAAGAAACCTACGCCTTGCCTTAGGCGTAAGTTTCATCTTTAGAAAAATGGAAGGTATGGATATCAATGATTAGGCCAACATAAAATTATCTAATATATTCTACTATTGACATAATTTAAAACCTAACAATCTTAAAATAATAATAATAATATGTACAAGTATATAAAAAAGGGAAGGGGTAAATAATCAGAGGGCATCAAAAAATTCATCCGCATCGCTGTCAACAGGAAAAGTGCCCAGAAGGCTGGCAGCATTGCCACGTTGTATAGCAATGCTGATTCTTTGGCCAAAAAATAGGCCAGCCCTCTGGTCACGTGTGGAGTCGACCAACCGCCTGGCGATGTCTCGAAAAACTAAGTGGGCACTCGGACCCCATGGCCCAAGTGTTTCAACCCCAAACGGCTCGAACATATAAGTCCCAATAAGACTGGAGTATTTGCGCCGTTTGAGGTTTTCCGCACCCGCAGCAGCCGCTCCAGCACAGCCTGCCGTGCTAGGAAGATGGGATGGCGCAAGGGTGTCGACACACGTTGCATCCCACACCAAAGGCCTACCTACCTTCCAAGGCATTATGGTCATTCCGTCTGGTCTCTTTCCATCGTCGCGTGCTAAGCCATTGGGTTCTAAAACAGCTGGCACCCCGGCGGTGACAAGAGCACGACGGATGATGTCATTGATGCTGGCGTGCCGTGCTATCCGGCCTGCGCTCTTACTGCAGGATAGGCCATGTTGTCCGAGGCAGTCGACACTGACACCGCATTGGCAGCGATGCGGAGCCACGCAGGGAGCGCCCAGACGCAGACAAGTAGCGAGCCGGAAGGTGGTGTCACCCAGCATGGTGCCTATGTTGGGTGACGGTAGCGCCTGAAGCCAGAGGCCCGACTCCCACTCCCCCACAGCCAGCAGGCGGGCACGCTCAGCAGTATTGGTGGTCGTATTAATTAGATTATTCCGTACCAACCTGCAGAGCGGTTCATCCCACTGCCTCTGGGAAGATAGGTTCAAGGGCCGATCTGTATCCGGGCAAGCCACTTTCCAGGCGTTCACTGCGTCAGTCAAACACATGATTAGGCCTCATTTTTAATAGTTTTCTTTATTTACATGTAATATTTACAAATTATTATTAAAAATAATCATAATGAATATAAGGTGTTACCAAAATAGTGCTTTACATTTCAGGAACATGGGTCGAAATACGAAAAAAATTTGTTTGCTTTCCCATAGTAAATCAATCAGCCGATTGCGCATTTTGTATGGGAAGACGAAAAATTTTTTTCATTTTTCGACCCATGTTCCTTGGGGAAAGATGTTCAGGTTCATGGGTAGAATCACCCCTTGAAATAGTGTCAGCTAACATTTTTACACCTTATGTGTACAACTACAAAGATAAACAGTAAATTATTTATAAAACTAGGTTAAGTATACAATAACTAGGTTAGATTCATGAAATAGGTTATAAAATAAAATTAAAAAAAAACAATAAATTCACATTCAAATTGATTCTTGTATACGCGGCAACACTGAATGGCGTTTAGGGTTCATGTTTGGTTATGTTGAAATTTCAAAATTATACGATACTTACTGATGGTATGTGATCCCAGTGTCCTTCTTATTTCTTGTTGTATTATTTTTACAAAGTTTCACTACGCACACTGGCATTTTACTTCGGATTATTCCCAAAATTTAATAAAACATTCGGCACGTACACGTCACAGACAGCTTACAGTGTGACTGGCTCGGGTACGCCGACTTCGGCGTAGTATTTATTGCCGCATTTGACAAGTACCCCGGCGGTATCTAGTCGAGCGCAGCGAGACCAATCATTTATCTAAGTTTTCACCTTTTTCAATAAGTGGGTAGTTAGACGTCATTATGGGTATTCAACAAAAACTGCTATTGAAATGATTTTAGGAATATGGGGTAGAAGAATAAATTTAACATGACATTCTATGCACAAATAGCAGTGAATACGCGCGAACATTTTTACCTTGCCTTACTAAATTGCGAAAATCCACGCCTTTTTTTCCTTTTTATTAATTATCAGTTTTGATAGTTTAATCGTCATGTCTCAGATGAGTGATTATTTAAAATACAAAATAATCTATTTGCATAAGGAGAATGTTAGAGGAAACTTAATATAGCGGTAAGTGTAATCTTTTTTATGCTTCATTTATACTTATAGCTATTCCTTAATTTGTTAGTTGGCTTAAAAACGCCTGTGAATGAATAATAGAAAATTAACTTTGTTTCATTATGAGATCATGTATAGGTCTAATGTGGTTTATCTAAACGTATTTTTGCAAACTTATTCGAAAAGTTATGCTTAAGTACTTCGTTACTAAAATTATGCTTATTGTGTTGTTTCAGAGAAATACAGTCAGATTGTGGCTAAGACGTTTTGAAGAGACAGGGAATATTCAAAAGGATCGTCCTGGACCAAAACCTGTAATGTATACTCCTGTCTCAGAACGTCACCAAGCAATTGTTAGAAGGCATACTGAACACCCATTTTTGCCTACTCAATCAACTGCAATGCAGTATAATGTTTCTGTTCAGACAGTCAGAAAACATTTGCATGTTGCTGGACTGAAACAATACAAGCCAGCATGTAAAATTCAACTGACTGCTGCACATCGCCAAGCAAGGGTCTGCTTTGCCCAAGAATATCTCAATTTTAATCGGGAAGATAATGTTGTCATATTTACTGACGTCCTTTAAATCCGATAAGGATGGACGAAGAATTTTATGGCGAAAGAAAGGTGAACGTTATAATGAAGATTGTTTACTGTCGTGTAGAACCAGTGGTAGAATAACTCTGGGCTACTGGGGCTGGATGTCTTCAATGGGACCTGGTGAACTGGTAGAAGTTGGTGGCCGCTTTAACAGTCACCAATACTTAGAAATATTACGGGACGTAATGTTACCGACTGTGCGTGTAGCTTACCCAAACACGGACATTTACTTCGTGCAAGATAATTGTGCCATTCACAGAGCTGCTGTGGTGCAAAATTGGTTAGCCAGTCAAGAAGATGTCAAAGTTATAAACTGGTCATCTGAAAGTCCTGACCTTAATCCAATAGAGAACTTGTGGGGTCAAATGATTTTAAATTGGGACTCATCTGAGGTGCGGACAAAAAAAAATTTGGCCCAACTTGTGACATCAACGTGGGAATTCATGAGAGGAAGTGATTGTTGTTGGAATATGGTGCGCGGTATGCGGAACCGCTTACAACAAGTAATAGAAAAAAATGGTGCTCCACTTCGCTATTAAAAGCACCACTGAATGACTTCAGTGACCAGTGTTGGCCACAAACAATACTAACGTGTCAGTGTGTGTGTTTAATTAACTATTGTTATAATTTCTAACGAAGTATTTCGCATACCTAGTTTTTGTCAAAACCTTATTTATAACTAAAAATAACTACTTACAAAACAAATTGATATAGGTAAAACATTAACATATGGTAATGCTATTTTATTTAGTTAAATGATATTTAATGTGGTGATGTTATTGTTATGAAATAGAAATACATACCTATATTTCTAAATATTCTAACATGTTGATTCACTACATTAAACTCCGTGAAGTATGTAACAACGTTAATAATAAGCAGGTAAATGTTATATCATTTACGTTATTCTTATAATAATTTTATTTATAAAATAAAATCGTTTTTACCATCATTACCGTTTTTTTATTTCTGTTCAGCTTTTTTTTTGTAGCTAAATTTATTATTTATAACTTAAAAAAAAAAAATTATAAAACAAAACGCGTAACAGACAATATGTTATTAGATTAAAACCATAATTTATCAATTGTATTTCTTCTATTAAGATCTTGGTTTGAATTTAGAGAAGGCATTTTAGTATTAGGGCAAGTATTTTTAATTATCGAAAATCGTAGTTTAAGGTAAGGTATTTAAGTTCAAAAAAGAACTGAATAGAATTAGTATCTTTTGTTGTAGAGAATTTTTGATTATCTGTAAGGGACAGCCCTCCGCAGACTGATGGGGTGACTTCAGTATATCATACTAAGATTAACAGTCGCGACCATCGTGTAAGGCACAGCTTTACCAGCATTCTAATTTCTGACAGAACTGCATCACATTGACTTCACCCAGGCTTATAGTGTTTATCTTACGAAGCGAAGCGCACTTTACTTGTGCTTACCAAGTGTACAAACACGCTGTTAATGTGTGTGTAAGCGCACTAGCTCTCGGTACGGTAGTGATGCTACTGTCTTCACGCACATATAATACCTACCCAACATGTTTATACACTTGGTTACCACAAGTAAAGCGCGCATCGCTTAGTGAGATAAAAATACTTAATTCCAATAGACATACCTCCTTAGTAATAAACGTTGTATAGCGTCTGTATAGTTACACAACGCTTTGTCTTCTTCTTTCAAAAGTCAAATTACTAACGAGTCGACTGAAAGAGAGAAATCGGTAAGTAACTATTCACCTGATATAATACGTTTACTAGTAAGGAGGTTAGTATACAAGATGGAACAGGACGATTAGCATTCCTTTAAACCACGTAAAGAGAATCATGCTCTTTACCCGTATACAAAAAAAATCAATCAAATCTAATGAATACTTTAGCCACAGGAAATTATTTTTCATTTTCTTATTTTTCAACATGATATAGATCCGAGTCCGTAATAATAGGTAAACATTGCCGCCGCCGCGCCCCGCACCCTGCACTGCACCGTTGGTCAGTGACTTTTCGTAGATAAAGCATGTTGACTTTTTATGCAGTTGATTCTGCTGTTTATTTTGTTTGAAAACTGCATTTTTTAAATTTTCCATTAACTACTAATCTTCGTGTTTTAAAATGTTTCGATGGACTAGTACTGAGCTCGTTTTAATTTAATGTCGTACGTCCAGATCCACATTGTATACAGGTAGCATACAAAGTTGGAAGGACAACCAAACAAACAAATAAATGAATCACGTCAAAAGGTACCTACCTACCTAATATCAACCTCAAGAAACTAGACTGAATCAAACCACCCGCGGCGCGTCACAGTGTTTTATTTTCTTTATTTGGTCTTCTTTTTTGTCTGACCCACTGCCGCGGGCCTTGTTATATCTACCTTTATAAAACGTATTGAAAAGCTATATTTTAACGTTTAGTGGAAAACTAGACTAAACTATAGTGCGGATAGGCCTACCTAAGGTTACCTATCTACTTCGCCGAAGCACTTACACCTACCTACTTATTGATGTTAGGAAATTGGTTTGATTCGTTTTCGAGAAACTCAATCACATAAAGTCACGTATTGTAGTAATTATAGACATACTAATGCTTTAAATTGTGAGGTAGGTACCAATTCCTAGTCCCCCAGGTTTACTTTCTTTGTCCCAACTGCTGGGTAATCCCAAATTTCCGTTCATGCACCCTTGACGACCTGAACAATACCTCTAACGCCGCAATAAACGTAGCCAAATCCTAGGCCCAAACAGTATAATAAAGATACGATACCGTGGATACGAAAAGAAGAAGAACGAGAAGAATACTGAAAAGAAAATTGTCTATAGAGAATTGATGAGTATGATTTTCTTTGAACTACCTCATAACACTTCATTTGTAAAGGAAGCTTTCTGACCTACGATGATATACTAAAAATTCAATTAGCAACCTTAACACCTCCAGACAATAAAAGCTCAGAGAACTTCTTAGTCCAATGCACCATTAGTGCTATAAACTTGCTATAAAGCGTAATCTCAATCTCAGATATAAGGAAGCTGTGCACCTAATGCACCATACCACTTAAGTTCGAACTACGCTCCGGACGTATCTCGACGTTTCACGTTACAGCTGCCACGCTTTGCGGAAAGTAAACCCGACCATTAGCACGCTGCTGCAGAACATAATAAAGACTTACAACGTTAAAACGCGAACGATTAGTAATTTGAACAGTAACATTATATGTAGATAACATTACATGATGTGTTTTACTACCATATCATGCTAACGAAATACACGAATGGCGTAATATGCGTGTTACAATGGTAACAGCTGGTCATTTTCTTACATCATTTAACTCGCTGTTACTTTTGTTCATCAGTAAGTTTATGTGGAATCCAAAGAGTACAAACTTTTCTATAACCTAAATGATGGTGAATAATTGATTGTAACGCTGCTGAGCCAATCTGCAGTAAGGACTCTATTTGCCAGTAGGTTATTCGCCGGTCAGTTTCAATTAAAATTTTAACTGCAGAAATATTTTCTGGAGTAACTGCTTCCGCCGGTCGTCCTGACCGCGGGTCGTCTTCTAGGTTAAAACAGCCACGCTTAAACTGTTTGTACCATCTGAAGACGGTTGCACGAGAGGGACAGTCATCACCAAGTAGGTATAGGCTTCATTTCTTCTAAACAGTTTTCTGGACTTCATCCACGTAAAAAGTTATAACGCAAAATTGCGCGATATTCGATAGTCGTCCACGAAGCCATTATAGTGAACTTGTTCGAACACGATCTGCGGCAATACTGATTGCAATCAAATGAAAACTGACACTAACGTACATATATCATAACATAAACAATCAAACGACGTGCTCGCGTCGGCCATTCGCCTTAGTATTATTAAGTATCTCAAGACTTTCACCCTACGTATATCGGTATACATAAAGCGTATAAATCTTGAATTTATTTTAGGGTGCCTCTCAAGCTAAGACTAGAATATCTGGCTCTGTGTCAGTCTGTTGTCCAATACTGCATCCCTGTATGGGGCGGGGCAGGTAAAACGCTCCTTCTCAGGTTGGAGAGGGCGCAGAGAGCTGTTCTGAAAGTAATGAATAAAAAACCATACAGGTACCCCACCGCAACACTCTACTCGGAATGTAAAGTCCTGACTGTCAGACAGATCTATGTGCTAAAATCCACCTTGAGAAGACATCGAATAGTTCCAGCTACTGCCCCTAATGCCCGTAGAAGGATGAAGGCATGCGTTCGTTCCCCTACAAAGACAGCCTTTGCCAGAGGACAATTCAACAGTCTTAGCTGCAAACTGTACGACTATATTAATAAGGAACTAAAAATTGTAGGAATAAACAAACGCAAAGTAAAAGATATAGTTACTGATTGGCTACTCAAAATGGACTATCAAAAGACTGAAGATTTACTAAAATTTACTGTGTAAAACACGATTTCTGTCACCCACACACACTTACACATAAATACTCACACGCACACACATTCACCTCTTCACCTTACTACCGTTTAAAATTATTAAACAAGTAATTTTAAAAAAATTAAAAAATTATATACATTCATATTCACATTCACAACATATATACCTAAAGACACCAAATTGTAACAATATCCACGGCTGAACGCTGTGTCCCAAAATACAGGCGATAGCTTAGTTTGGGAAACAGTATCACCAACTCCTGCGATTAACGTACCTTTTATTTAGAAATAATAATATTGTGAATGATTTTTTCTGGTTCCAATAAACATTTTTTTTTTCTTCTGCACGTAAAGTGGGGATGACTTTTTTTCTCGTCTATCCCATTGTGTGGGTGTTGTTGGATAGGCCGCCGGCCGTTCAAAAATACTGCAGGTTTGTGAAAACCATTTATCGATTCAAGGATCCGTTTGCGAAATATTAAGCTAATTTTTGTTAAGAGTCAAGTGTCCAAAAACAACTGATCTGTAGTATGCCATTTTCTAATATGGTAACCATACATTTAGTTGTAAAAAAGGTCACGTTGAAGATGGAAAAGTTAATAATATTAAGTTATTGACGGAATGTATGCATTAGTAGATAAGAAGTAAAAAAAATATTTTTCGTTTTAATCTACCAAGCAAGTAAATAGGAGAATAATATAATAACAAGGCGGCAACGGATAGATACGTTATTGAACCTTGTCAGAGGTCTATCTCGTGAAATTACACGTGGAAAGTATATGGTTGTCTGTAGGTTACATCATTTATGAAATAAACACAAAGAAATAATAGGTACACATTTAATAAATGAATTTACAAAATTTGAAAAAAATAATCGTCTTGAAAATGTCACCACAAACACATGCAGACTTTGCTAAAATACCTACTATCAAGTAGGATGGCTTATATTCATATTTATTGTATAACAAATTGCATGAGGTTTTAATTTTGTTTTAGTTGCTGTCGCATAATCGTCGTCTTGAAAATGCTTTTTTTTTTAAAGCATTTTCAAGACGATTTTCGACGATTTTTTTTGGATTTTCGACTGTTTCAGTCTGCAATTTTTTGCAGACTGAAACATTACTATCATGTTTCATGGCTGTTATTCATCGTAAATCGCTCCTCTTGGGAAACTTGGAAAAAAAACATCAACTTTTAGACAAGCCTAGCAACACGCAAATCATTATGACTTATTTTCCAAATAGTAGATAATACTAATTGAAACCACTCAAGTCAAGTAAATAATGTAGCTGTGACGCACGGCCAGATAGACGAAGCCGCAACATAACATTATGGGATACATTTTTACCATTTTGGTACGGAACCCCGTTTTTTGGATGGGAAATCATCAAATGACTTCTCCCGCTCTGGGTGGAGCGGGAGGGCGTGTCAGACTTTTACTGACTAAAACCCTCCCGTGTTCCTTCAGTGTCCTGTGCCAGGGGCCACGGTAACTCTTTCTAACATCCCGCGACCTTGGCTGTGGTACGAAACCCTAATAACACCTATGTGTTATTAGGGTTAATTTAGTTAACCCATTTAGTTAAATTATGCCGGTCTCACTCTTGTCTCTTGTCTCAAGAATGAGACCGGCATAATTTTAATTTTCAACTAAATTAGCGCATAATAAATTATTAGAGCAAGTAGATGGACTCATTCTCTAAAATGCATCGTGACAAATGAGTCCGTTGGTACACACGGCTATATATCAAGCTATACAGGGTGTAAGGGACAACCCTCCGCAAACTAACAGGGTTCAGCTCCTGATTTTTAATCATATTCCACCGGAAATATTCTCAGAAAAATTTTGATATTTTTTATCGTATTTTCAGTTACTGTTCCTATATTTCAATGTAAAATTATACAATGTGGATCTGGACGTACGACATTAAATTAAAACGAGCACAGTACTAGTCCATCGAAACATTTTAAAACACGAAGATTAGTAGTTAATGGAAAATTAAAAAATTGCAGTTTTCAAACAAAATAAATAGCAGAATCAACTGCATAAAAAGTAAACACGCTTTATCTACGAAAAATCACTGACCAACGATGCGGTGCCGGGTGCGGGCCGCGGCGGCGGCAAAGTTTACCTATTATTACAGACTCAGATCTACATCATGTTGAAAAATTAGAAAATGAAAAATAATTTCCTGTGGCTAAAGTATTCATTGGATTTGATTGATTTTTTGTATATGGGTAAAGAACACGATTCTCTTTACGTGGTTTAAAGGAATGTCAATCGTCCTGTTCCACCTTGTATAGGTATTCTCTGTAACGCAGCACTCCATTTATGTTACTAAAACAGCTAAAAAAAATCTGCAATGGATGTTGAATACTCGGCGGCCAAAGGCTCGCTGCGCTGCCATTCGCTACGCGCGTCTTGCCATGATAACGATACATTGCGTGTGAGCTAGTAAAGCAAATCAGGTTTATTGGATTCCCATAACTTTACTGCAATAATTTTATGTACCAGTCATCTTAGTATGATATATTGTATTCACCCCATCAGTCTGCGGAGGGCTGTCCCTTACAGCCTGTATATCATGTACATGTCTGATGAAACCAACGTTAAATAAAATTAATCCTAAGGAACCGCAACCACAAAATAGTGGATCTAACAATAATAATTCTTCTAAGCCATCCAATTCATTCGTAAAGTTGCCCAAGATCACAGTTCCTAATTTTTCTAGCAAATATAGTGAATGGACAGCCGCAGACTTATGGAGGTGAATTCAATAAGTATATCATAATTTTGAATTCACCCCATCATTCTGCGGAGGGCTGTCCTTTACACCCTGTTATTTCCAGTACAAGCTGACCTCTTATTGTACGGAAATCCTATACAAAGCGATAGGTATCAGTATAGACTGGAAATGTATAGTTTGTTATGTAGGCGTGTGTACATTAGATTTTTATAAAAAAGCACTTCCGAAATGAGATTCAAACACACGTGGCACTACACACAACTGTCCGCCACCACAACCTCAGACTAAGTAGGTCTGAGACCAAAACCATCTCTATCTGAACTCTAACCAAAAGGGGACGCAAACGTGAGCGATTTGGCATGCTGCTCTTTTTTTGATCTATCGGACTGACCACGCTATACTAACTGTTGCATCCCACCTACTTTTAACCTGTCCGAGAAACGGCACAAAAATGTTCAAGCTGTCTTCGCTCGCCCTTGTATCCTAGACCACTAAACGCCTATTTATGTAGGTATGAATGGTCAAATGAAAATCAAACCTATTAGTTCTGTAATAGGTTGTAGGTCTCACTTCGCCCGCTCTTCCAATAATGTGTTCTCTAAATTCTTACCTATTATACTTTTCTGCATTTACAAGTCGCCCGCCCGCCCGGCTGATGGGATTTCCCATCGGCAAAAAAGAAAATTCCATACAAACTGAATTTTAAAAAATCCTGTGTGTGGACGTGAGTCGCTGCTTCGTATGCTCCGCTAGGAGTATATATAAATTATGTTCTGTGGTCGTATGTCTAGTCTAGCATTATGTCAAATTCAATTTGACAGCTCGGCAGTTCTGCCAACATCTAACCCACTAACCCAAACCTGACTGGAACATGAATAAGAGTGGTTTGTTTGTGGTTTTGTGCAATTCGTAAATTTAACAATAAACTGCTCAGAAGGGGTCGGTAATAGAACTGATGAAAATAAACTAGAAAATAGAAATAAATTAACCAAAAATGGTTCGCAGACAGCGTGAACAGAGCACCACAGAGGATGAAATCGTAATTGGTAAATAATCTAACCTTTGTTTTGTTGACATTACCAATCGCTCAAATTATTAATAAAAATGATAATTTATAGACACACCGCCGCCGAAAAAACATAAAAAGCATAAGCACAAAAAGCATAAGAAGAGAAAACTAGAAAATGAATACGAGAGCGAATCGTCAATCGACGTATCGTTCGAAGACGCTCTGGACAAGCCGTATAAAATTAAGGTGAAAGGGCGCGACGTCCCGGGTACTTCTGCCGCAGATCTGCTAAAGGCACAAACCATGAAGTCATCATCAGACTCTCGGAGGTCCATACCAGGCTCGTCGTCGAGCACCCCACCGAAGGCGTCGTCATCAAAGAAAAAGAAGAAAGGCAGGGACAGTGGTACTTCTAGCGAAGAAGAAAGATGGCTTGATGCTATAAAATCTGGCAAACTAGAAGAAGTGAGTAAAGCCAATCGCAATTCTCTGAGTATATGAATACTTCGCAGGAACTTAAAGTAAGTTATTACATTTGATGCAATTTATATTTTCAGGTTGATGAAGAGCTCAAAAAAATAAAACCTAAGGACCCAAAAATGATGACAGCAAGACAACGAGCCATGTACGAGCGAGGTACAGATAAAGAGACTAGTCCAGGAGGAGAAGTCCTTCTTGCACTGCCCTCAGGGTACAAAGAAAAGGTGATGACCGAAGAAGCCATTCAAAAAGCTGCCTTAAAGTCACAGAAACGTAAACAGATGGCTGATGAAAAAAGGGAGAAAGATAAAAAGAAAACAATGGACAGACTTCTTAAGAAGCAGGAATCTAAATTGAAGAATATGTCAAAAGGCAAACCAACTAGAAAATTAGAACCAATGATAGTTTACAAAAATAACAAAAATGACATATCTTTATCATTACCACCAGGCGTACCCTTCCCATTAGACAGGAAAACTCCTGTTGACCCTCCAAAACCAGTAAAGTGTGGTGTACATGAATGTAACAATTTAAAAAAGTATAACTGTTCAAAAACAGGAATTCCATTATGCAGTTTAGAATGTTACAAAAGAAATCTAATATCTACTCAATAAAGTATTTAACTAGTCATAATATTATTTATATTTTACCTAAATGACATCTTACCGCTTACATAATGCTGCTAGGCTTCATTCATTGTCATTATATTATCACCAGGGAACATCCAGTGCTTGAGAAAGGCTCCATGTTGACTTCTAATTAAACTACTACAATATTGGATGCAATAATAAAGTAGTTTAATTAGAAGTCAACAAACAAAAATTAAACAATTTTTGGAACAAAATGGAATTATTTAAGCTGCTTCCCATCCATGATTAAGTAAGTCTATCAATCTAATACAAGGTTAGAAGAGTTCTAAATGCTCCTACAGACTATCGGAGGCACCGCATATACAAATATATAAAATGAAGCGTCTGTAATATCAAAATAACAGCTTTTTACTAAATGCTTCAAAGTTACTTTTATAACAAAACAACAATTTTTAAAATTTTTGTCCGTTTCGGCTAACGGCTGGACCGATTTTGACGGGACTTTCACTGGCAGATAGCTGATGTTATAAGAAGTAAATTAGGCTACTTTTATTTTAGAAAAAAATTAGGGTTCCGCGCAAAAAAATTAAAACCCATGAAATAGTGAACAAAATCCGCGGGGTAATTGCGTAACACACGGTTGGAATCGGCTTCATTTTGATAGTTCAACAACATTCATTGCGCTATTTACAATGTTGAGCAGACAAATTTTTCGAACATACGAATCAATGCATTAGCAATTTGCTTCAAAATTATTCACATTGTGGTTGGTAGTGTGTTACGCAATTAGGGTGCAGGACATCACAACGTGCGCTTTTATAGTTTCTAACGTGACGATATTGTGGACGTCCACGTCCATAAAATGTATGAAAATACGTGCAAGTTAAAACGTTATCGTGGATGGAAATTTAAAAGCGTCTATATTTTACTTCCCTAGCTGTGTTACCGTGATGCCGTGACGTGGACGTCGACGTCCACGTAATATCGTCACGTTAGAAATATTTTAGGAGCGCACGTTCGGTTCGAATAATCTCGTTTCTCGGTGACGTCTCAGTGACGGCGGCGGTCAACAAACACTCCCTTACTCATAAACCATTTCGCCGCTGTCATTTCAAAAAGTCGTAAGTTAAATTTTTGTTTTTATGATTGTATGCAATGAGGTTATTCAACATCATTGATTGTATGCATGCTATGAATTTAGGTCAAAATGTGTAAGGACTTGGAAACAACCGCATTTCTTATTATATGAAATGAAATCGTTTATTTGCAGATATAGTAGATCTAACTTGGAGGGGAGGCTTTTGCCCAGGAAGTAAATGATTTTATTTCATTCCATATGAAATGCGGTATTTTCAAAGTCCTTTCCCATTTTGACGAAAATTCATACCATGCTTATAATACTAAACACAAAAATTTAACATACGACTTTGATATGACAGCGACGATTTCACTTTAAGTAGAACTGCCAATAAGACTGGTGACCATGGTGTTGGTGGTGACACACTGCATCAATGTTTATCAAATGCAGTAAATGGTTTTAAATTTTATTGATGAATACAACTGCCACCAATGATTGCCACTCCATCGTATGGTGTAACTATGATAATTGTCCTCTGCATCTCTCAACTCCACTATAAAGAATTCACAAAAATCAGGAATCGCGTTACAACAAATAAAACAGTTGAAGACAGCTAAACAGTGAGCATATTATATTTTGTAAGGATATAACAAGTTATAAATTTTACAATAGTCATGATTCTCCAATCAAATGGCTTCTAATCGTACCTAATGAAACCAGTCTTGCAATGTAACTAGGAAGGACTCCATACTCATCTCATTTTGTACAATAACCACCACAAATTTTTCAATTCAATCAATTTAATTAGCCTCTAATTATATTAATCATACTTATTTTGGTAAACCTATCTTTTATTTTATGAATGAAATGTCTTTGCTGGGTGACAAAAGAATTTTGTAAAATTAAATGATTCTTATTATGCAAATATGTACGTGTGCTAATGTGCGTAACACAATAGAAAAAGTACGACGCATACATCTTTATACAAAAATCTTAGTACTTCAGAGGTGCTGTTTAACACATTTTTTTTTAATGCAGCACCTGTTAGGGAAGTGATCTCATCTACACAAATAAATAAAATTGAAGTGTCTGTTTGCAATGTCAAAATAACAACTTTTTCCTAAATGCATATGAAAGTATATACGGTACTTATAACAAAAACGCAAATTTTAAAATTTTTGTCTGTCTGTCTGTTTGCTCCGGCTAATCTCCGAAACAGCTGGACCGATTTTGACGGGACTTTCACTGGCAGATAGCTGATGTTACGGCGGGTAACTTAGGCTACTTTTATTTTAGAAAAATAATTAGGGTTCCGCGCAAAAAAAAATTAACCCATGAAATTGTGAACAAAAAGTCGGATTTAAAAAAAAAAATCCATTTGGTAGCCTAATTCTCGAAGATAGTTATAGGCTATTTAACATCACGCTACGAAATTTAGGAGCCGAGCAAAAAGTCAGAAAGAACGGTAAGCGAAAACGAAGTAGGTAATAGCGCGGGCGGGCGGAGCAACGCGACGGCTGGGGGACAGGGGAGTTTTATTAAAATGTGGCTGTTACGACTTCCACGCGAACGAAGTCGCGGGGCACAGCTAGTATATTATAATTATAAAGTCTAATGGAACAATAAAATATCAGACTAGACTTTGCAGATAATCTGAACTACCATAATACCATTCTATTTGTTTTTTTTTTCACAATAATTATAATTCTCAATCATGTACACTCACATTACCTATAAAATTTGGCAAAATTATACACACCATGACTTACAACATTAAGTGTAAGAGTTTATCATAATTATAGAATAACTTTGTTTCTACTAATTGAATTCTATTTCATGTTTATTATTTATTTATGCCTTTATTTACAGTTCAATATAACAAAGTATTTGGCGATCTGGTGACAAAGATCTTAATAGTAGTGCAATGCAGTAATCTATTACACATCAGGCATGTATTGATTATTAAGAATATTGAATAACAGACACCAATGATTAAATATAGACATTTCACTTCTAAAGGATTCTTGTCATCACCTAAGGGGAAATAAGCATAAGCATAATCAGCCTATAATGTTCCCACTGCTGGGACATAGGCCTCCTCTCTGTGAGACTGCCCACTCCCTCTCACAGAGAGGAGGACTGTATCCCAGCGGAAATAAGACTAAATCTTAATAACAAAGGTTGGTTTTAAATTATGAGCTTCATCCACTAAAGATGCTTCAGGAACAAGATTCTAATACTAGACAACATTGATTTGGCAAATCACTTGAGCTGTGAAAATGATGTGATTAATAATAAGCGTAAAATTACTTTATATTATATTAGAGTTACGACATAGATGTACTGCAAAGCTTGTACACATTGTTTCACATACAATCTTAGATAGTACATTACACTATTTTACACTTGTATAAACATATCATGCAACATTAAATTAATGTAGATTTCAATGCCTCAAGACATTCATAGTACTTACACAGTTCATTACTCCTGCCAATAAAGGCTCATAATGTTGCATTATAACAAATCTTTAGCATTCATTGCATGTCAGCATTTTTCACTACATCTAATTTTATACATGAACAACAAATAAATACTGTAGATTTAATCAGATACATGTATGAATTGTATACTATATAAACATCAATCACATTGTTGTAATAGAGATACACTACTAAAAGTACAGATTGGATCATGAATCTAAGATATGTAGAAGTCCTGCATCATATTTAGCACTTTAATGTCATGTTTTCTTCTATTTAACTTCTGGCAGAAGTTACTCACTAAACACAGAACAGACACAGACACAGTGTTAGAAGAAAGTTGTCCATAGTATGATCTGACTATAATCATAAATGCCTCATGCCATTTTCATTCCTCCACAATCAAGAGAGCCATGGAAAAGTGGTCAAGCAGACCAATATTGAAGGACACAGCTCAGTAAAGTCTACAGACCAAAGCAGGGCAGCCAGCAAAATGGCAAAAAGTAGCCAGCCTGGTATCAGACATTAGTCCGTTTCGAGCTTCGAAGGCGCGCCAAGCCCGACTGTAACCGCTAAGATTGATTATTCTGCTTATTGGACCTAAGTCGGGCTAAGCCAGATCGCTCCTCCTCCTCGTCGCTAGTGCAGGACAATCCGCCGACAGCGCCGCGCGATGATGTTGCCTGTATTAAATCTTGATCTGGTCCATTCCTGCTCTCATACAGTAAAATTCCCAATGTCTCTTCATAAATCCTTGCTTCAGGGAATTCAACTTTCGTGTGCTTCTTGTCAGTTGCATACACAATGGAAGTGCAGCAGACTTCAGCACATTTCTTGCCATGTCCAAAAAATGACCAGCAACAAATCTCATTTGAACCAATCACATCCTTTATAAACAGGACACGCCCGCTGAAGCGCAGAGAGAGCTTGTCAAACAACTCAATATTCTTCAATAGGTTGTCATCTGATGTGCTTGTGTATGAGTATTTGTTGTTGTGTCTGTTTATCAGGAGTTTGACAACAGGCTGAAACAGTAATAATATAATTGTATTACAATAATGTGAACAAAGATATTATCAAAAGCAAGGACCAAATTGGTTTGTAAAATTGTTTAAAAAATATTCAAATAAATTTAACAAGATTAGATTCTTGAATACTTTACCGTTGGCAGTTAAGCCAACTGTCTACCTGGTTGCCTTTTAACAAAATAGTCAATAGGAATATTACTAGCTATGTATCTACCTTAGATGTTGACATAATAAGTAATTGTTCTTCCTTGTGAGAAGTAATCAAGGGAACTCTGCAAATAGGTTCCGCTTCTCTTTCTTTCTTAGCCAACGCCTGTTGACAAGATTCAGTGAGTTCTTCAATCAGAAAGTACTTGGCTTCTGCCAGCAGTTCCATGATCTCACGGTAACTATCAGGGAGTGCCACAGTGCCATCGCGGAGGTAATTTAGTATGGTGCCGAAATGTTTTCCACAGCGGTCAATAAGTATCCATCCTATAACAGAAAGGACATCAGTTTAACGAAATATATTTTACACACATGCCCATTATCTAAATAAAGTAGTTAAATGCGTGATAACTAAGTTCAATCGGGACAAGTTACGCGTACCTTCGGAATCTGTTAGCACTTCCATCCTGCCACTGAACATCGTTCTCAGCATATTATCACTCTTTGTCAGTGTTCCGATAGTTGTGTAAAACAGCGTTCCGCCCACATTCAGCTTCACGTACTGCGACGGGCTGCCTTTTATCAATGTTTTGTGGTCGCCCGACATTTTATCAATCAACTAGATTTGCGATTGAGGAATACTACGAGATATACGAAAATACGACACCTCGTACTACGACTCTGATCGAAATAGGAATTATTTCGACTTAAGATTGTAATATCACATAATTAACTACATATTCAATCACATAAAATAATCACTGGTAAAACAGAAATTTAATCACCGACACAAAATCCCGTAATCCTGTAATTATCTATAATTCACCCACAGACCCCACAGACCCATCCATTATAAATAGTTACTACTCTTTGCCACAGACTAACAAAAGGTTTATTTTATAAAGAGACAATAAATCTTTAGTCGAATCGGGTATTTTAAGTAAAATTCAGTAGTTGAAAAACGTGAGCTTAGTTTCTGGCAAAATTATTTTGTAGCCTGGTAACAACAACTTTTTTTACTATATGATTTGGCGGGAAATGTGAAAACACATTTTTGTTTTGCTAAAATTTTCGGAACCAAATTAATTTAGTGGTTGTTGCATTACTTGTATAGTTACTTACTTGTATAAACGTTCTATAACTATGAAACGATGAAGAAAAGATGGTAACATATCTTTATAAGGTTTTACCATATTTTCTTTATCGTTTGATAGTTTCATTTTTGAAAGACTTACATGTTTTTGCTCATATTGTGATTTTACCCAATCTACCCGACGTCACTAAAATGTCTTTAGGTGCTTATTGCTACCTCAAGTAATATAAAAGCTAGTTTTTGCGTTCAAGTAATTCAAATGGCATACGTAAGACTGGGAATACACGTTAGATTTTTTCATCAGATTGTCGGATCCGATAGTCTGATCCGGCTACCGGAAGGCGTTGGAGCCATTAGTTTGTATGAACGTTCAATACACGTCCGATCCGATAGTCGGGCTGGACGTCCGAGTAAGAAACTGGCACGTGGCCTTTCCGATTTTATTGTCAGTCCGATTGTCTGAAGGCGCGGTCTGCATACTTCTGGACAGAGACAAATAGACGTCCGATTCCTCCCTCCACGCTCCGATTTGCCAGTTGATTCTAGCGTTGACACTGAACGGACGCATCGCTATGGTTCGGACAATGGGCGAAAATTATTCTTAAATGAAAAATAAAGTTTATCATTATTTAGTTATTCAAAACTACCCGTCAAAGGGATTTTAGGGGGTACACAATTTTGTATAGAAGAATTTTAGCGCTCCTAACGGTTACCTCGAATAACGGTGTTAATACTTTTGACAAAAAATATAGAAAAGTTTTTGGGTTTTCAGAATTCGACCAGCAAAAGGGGTACCTAATTAAGTTTTTGGGGGAGGGTTTCACTGTAGGTCTGGATTAAGTCAAAGTAACCTAAACATTAAATGATGAAACATCATTGAAGATTTTTCAAAAATCAACCCTTTTCGGGGTGAACAGTTTATATGAAAATTTTATTTTTCCTTTCATCAATAAATTAATAATAAGTTAAGGTGGCATTCTGTAGTTTCTGCCTACCCCCATAAGAAGAAGGCGTGAGTTTATGTATGTAATAATAAAAAAGGAACTTAACCATCAATTTTCCAAAACTACCGATTAAAAGGGGTGGAGGAGATTTTAAATGTTATAGGAGAAAATACGAAATCCACACGGACATAGTCGCGGACAGAGTACTAGTATGCAATAAAAAAAGTAAATTTAAAAAATCTAAAAACCCGACTGTGTAAAAAGTGAACTTTAAAAAAGATGGAAACAAGATGACCTATTTAGTCTCCAAACAATCTCATGCATAAGCAGGTCTTCGTTGTTTTTAAGAAGATGCCTTTAATATACCCAGTGACACTAGCGCAATAAAGACGAATCTAACGACATATCATTTATCAAAATCGGTTCAGCCGTTTAGAAGTTACGAGGGAACATAGGGACGGACATACATAGATTATACATACATACATACAGGTCAAACACATAACCCTCCTTTTTTGGCTTCGCCGCAGTCGGGTAATAAGTAACAGTAATGGGGAAGGTCGGTCAAAGCTAATTGTAGATGGCGTGACCATAGCTAGGTCCCTATTTCCTACAATAAATTTGACATTTCGTTCATTCATTCCATTTCGTGTTCATTCATGGGTTTGGTTTTATTCCACTATTTCTTTATTTTCAGTGATTTCCGTATTTTAAATCAATATTTATTCGACACGGTAAGTGTCAGTAATAAAAACCTTAAATAATGCATAATTACTCGTACAGTTTTAAACCTTTCATACAATTATTGAAATGTACATTCACGAATTTGAGGTTGTGTTTAAAAAAACACATTCGGAATGCAGCGCGTTCGTATAATGTTGATGTTTGTTAATATTGCATAAATCACTGAACAAAATTAACTGTAGTATTTTTTAGGTAAATCCATCAGTACTAAAAGGCGATCTGGGGTCTGTATAAGGTGATCTAGAGACGACACAATGGGAGGCAATGGCAGCAGACCGGTCACTGTGGAGGCATACCGTGAGCATTAAGGTGATTGCGTTTGAAAGGCGGCGTGAAGAGGAGCTCGATGCTAAACAAGACGAACTCAAGGCCCGACCACCCGCGGCCATTCAATATATTACTATTTACAATATATTATATGTAATTACATCGGAGGGGTGCTGACTGCCATGAATGTGGACGCACTTTAAAAATTGGTTATATCAGTCACCTGAGAGCACACCAGCGATGTCCTCAATAGGCAGATCCAAGTCGCTGTGGCCGAAATCGGCCAGGGTCATATACTATTACTATAAGGTGATCTGGGGTCTTGTAAAACATTGTCCCACATAATGTGGGATTAGTTGACATCAAGGTATTTTGAAGTACCTAATCATTTTATTTTTAATTCATTAAAATAAATAACTACAAATGTTATCGTTCTAGGCAGTGGCTGAACAAGCGTTTCAGAGCTTTTCTTTTTTTCATAAAACCCGCCAATCTTCACTTTAATTGTAAAAAGAACCAAGTATCAAAACCGGTTTCGTCGTACTATATAGGGTTACAACATGCACGATAGTGGTGCCACCATTATTTTCACGACTTTTTGGCCAAGCTGTAATCACTTTCTTCAAAGTGTTTCCGACATAACCTCAAACTCAATTTAATTCAAATAATTCCCTATGAATAGCTTTAAGCCACAATCTTCTAAGCTTAGGGTCTTTCGAAAAATGGTGGGCTCCAATTTCTGAGCATTTAGGAACACAACAACGAGTCATTTTCGCAAAAATAAATAAAAACTACCTCACGCCTCGCATTATTAGATTGTTTTGGGAACTAGCTACGACAGCGCCATTTTGACAGTTGCCTTCCTCATTATTCGTCCATCTTTCCTTTTCGCTCCGTACGCAAGTACTCGGGATGACAGCTCGGGAACGAATGAGCTCAGAAAAAGCCTGACGTAAAAATCGGATGTCGAGTAAATACGATCCGATAGTCTGATCAGACAATTGGAAACAAAATCTGACGTGTATTCCCAGTCTAACAACCAAATACCATAAATAATACTGATCACTCACGTAGGACATATTGGTTTTTAATAAATCTACTTCAGTCTGAGATTTAAATCGAAGGACAAAAAAGCTTCAATAACTACAGTCACGTTTATTCTCATTAATTATATATAAACTGACGAATTTCTTTTTAAATAACAGGAAGATTAGAGTCGACTGTCTCATCTATAAGATTTACGGACACATAATAAGTTCGATTATGTCTACCAAATCTTTGGGCGTCTTCTAAGGTTTCCGGCAGTTTTACATTCAAAGTCTCAGGTAAAAAAAACGACGTTAAAACTCCGCTAAGTATAGTTATGACAATCAATATAGCACTTGAATAACGGACATCAAACCGACGACCCTAGAAATATGATAGATCATTAAAATATAATTCAATCAAATTCTTTGTTACTTCATACACTTAACTAATATGTATATAAAATTAATAAAACTCACCAAATGTAAAATGTACGGTACTAATGCAGCTGCTCCACCACTCACTACATTGCCAAATGACATTCCTGTTTGTCTAAGGCACGTTGGATAAAGTTCCATATTTAGCAAATTAATTATGTAATATGAAATAGTTATAGTCAATCTGTTTGTAATAACCAGAGAAGTACCCAGCCATTGACTTTTAAGCCATTCTGTACCAACTGAAATAATGAAAAAATTTAAACATACTGTACCTAACCATAATTTTTCATTTATTCTTTAATACTTACAAATATCACGAAAACCATATACGATCCAGATTAAAGTTGTTAACGCAGTGGAAATCATTCCTGTGTATCGTCGGCCGATATGATCTGCCAGCCACGATGCTATAAAATATCCGGGAATTTCAGCTAAAGATTGCCAAGCAAAGTCCAAGAATGGATTCCCACTAGACTTTTCCACGGAACTTAATAAAACTACCGTGTAGTTTGTCGAAACACAGACCCTTCAAAAACAAACAGTGTACTTAAATTAACAAACGTTATAATATATATACCTACATATAATCAGTAGGTATACCTTACCTACTGATTGCACTGTTATTTAAGGCCGGCCACATGCAGTCGGAATTCCGATTCGGAATTCCGTTTCGAAAGCAGTAAATCCAGTCATAATCTACTACTACTAAATTACTACTATACTGTACCAGATTATGGATGGATTTGCTGGTTTCGAAACGGAATTCCAACTGTATGTGGGCGGCCTTAGTCTTTTCATAGATACTTACCACAATAATAGTTGTAAAGTTGTATTAATAGCTAATCGCCAACCAGAAAATAATGCTAATGGTCCTAAGGCTTCAGTTTTGCTTGCTACCACACCCTGTTCGCTTGTCAATATTTCGTTCTCCACGCTGGTACTCAGCTTAGTTTGGTTTACGTTTGCTATGCGCTTAAGTATTTGAATACATTTTGTAAATTCTCTGTTTACCCAAAGCCACTGTGGAGATTCTATTAAACTCCTGAAATTATTAAAAAAAAATAAGTACCAGCTAATCAACAAAAACAATTCTTTTATTTGATAAAGACACGGGAATTGTTGGTTACCAAGAAAACAGTAAATAAGGCAACTGCGTTGCTGTTGTAAAAAGCATGAAATTTTTCCAACTCCTTAACCACCAGTAAAACAAAGGCATTAAGCACATGCCAAAACTAGTAGAGAGTAATCTTAATTTTGCGACACCAGCTCGTCGTTTAGGAGAAGATATTTCCAAGGATATAATAGCTGTACTCTGCGTGGCTGACCATGATGGTAACGAAGCTATGATACACCCGATTGCAAATAACAGAAACGAAGAACTAGCTATTACTGATATCAATCGACCAATTATCAGCATAGCTAAAGATATAATATAGGTGGGTTTGCGTCCGTATCTGAAAAAGAGAAAATCAATGTTTAAGTCACACTGACATCAATTTTACTGTCTCGGCAAACGAAAGATTCGTAAGAAAGAAATGGCACATTATTAATTACAAAAAATGTTTGAAACTCTATGGCCCGCTTGCACCACAAATCACAAACATATTTAAATACAACATTATATCTCTGTCATCTTCAAACGATAGACTAAAACAGATCGTATAACGCTAAACGTATTTGTGGTGGAAGCGGGCCCAAGAAACGCACTAACTAAACATTTAGGACAGATTTCACCAATCAAACTGAGCGCGATCAGCACATCTAAACTACGTTCAAGAGCTGTCAGTCTCATTATTCCAAAGAAATTAATGACACTGACAGCCCTTAAACGTGGTTTATGTGTTGATCACATTCAGTTTCATTGGTGAAATCAGCCCTTAGAATTTTATGCGTTCCACTTATGGTGCTATCCATAGATGATTAAAATATAACTATTTCGCAGTGTGTCATAACAATCTTCATATTTTTATCTAATAGGAGCTTTGTTTATTATTTCTATTTATACATAACATAATGCCTGTATTCCCGGAAAGGTTAGGCAGAGGTGTACCTATAGTACACCCACATTTCACCAGTTATATTTAAGTCCCATGTAATAGGGGGCGAGCCTATTGCCATTAACCGAGCACAAATCCAGACTCCGGGCTGCTACTGAGAAATTCCAGATGGAAAAACAGGATCTCGTGCTCAGCAGTAGCGCTTGCGACCACTAGACCAACGAAGCTATCATTTATATAACCTTATCATTAAAACAATAACAATACTAATTATAAGTACTACTCACACATCTCCAAACCATCCAAAAATAAAAGACCCGACGGTTTCTCCGATTTTACTATACGAAAAAATATTTGCCACATATAGTTCACTTTCACAAACCCAATTGTTATCGGACGGGACTGTTGCTTCAAACCAAGTTCTGTCGTAATCATAGATACTACACTCTGAAAATGAATATCGATCATTTTAAATTAAGTTATAGGTAAGATGACATATTCTAAGTAAAGTTGACAATAACTATAGTAAGCATTACCTTCAGTACTATTGTTTTCTTGGCTTGTATATATTAAACAATCACTAAATTTTCTTCCTCCAGATGCATCTTCAACACTAAATTGCAAAAAAATTGAGCAAAAATAAGTTACAATACACAACACACAAACTAAAAAAAACTGTAATATAATTTCACTATAAAATATGTAAATGTGTAACTTACGTAGGAATGTATTTCAACTTCCATAAATATTCACTCAAATTAGCAGGTCTTTCAGGAAGTTTGCATTTATGTGGAGTAATTGTGAGCGCTAATAGTATATTATTATATGCCATGGACCACAATCCGCCAAGCAAAACATTATAAAAAATATCAAATCTTATTTGAAATTTTCCTTCTTGACCTACATCGGACAGCGCGCGATCGTATAAAGAATCCATCCTACTAATATCACGCTTCTACTATAATTGTGAATAAACCACCGTCGTCTTTACGTTAGGTATATTATGAGATAAAATATCAGTGCTCATTACTTGCTTACACTCATATTTGTTATCTATCAGACACCGTTTCCTCATTTATCGAGTCTCTTTTATCATTATTGCTACAAACATACGGGAAAGTCGTCAATAAGTTCAATATAAGTTTATTACCTATTTGTTCAATAAAATTTGGAGGATAGAATATTTATTTGCGTAAGATGTAGGTATTTACAATAAGATTGAGACAGCGTTTAAAAAGCCATTTTGTCACGCAAATATGAATTATCCTAGTAATACTTATTACTAATTACTTAATTATTATTATTTGCAGCATCATTCCAAGAATTCATTTACATTTCTTTCATCATTAAATACCTAGTATGAACCATAATACATTCGTACCTACATCGAAGAAAGGAAAAGATCGAAGAAAAGAAAGGAAAGAGTAGTTCGAAACACATATTAAGTAGGAGTATCCTGCCGTATTTGTATTTAGTTGGCGACTATACTTCATAAAAGATAGCTTGATCTCTGTGACAGCTGTCAGTAAAATCACGCCTATGAAGTCCTGAATTTCATAAATAGTAGTGACAGTACCTGTCAATGTCATACTTTATGGGCATGCCGACCTAATTAGTGACGGGCGATGAATCATCGTGACCACAAACTATAAACTATCGATATTTTAAATAAAAATTAATTTAAAATTAATTTATTTTTTATTTTATTGTATATTTAAAGATCATAACATTATTTACATTTGTACAATTTGATCTAAAATAATAGTGAGTAAATAAAATATAATTTCTCACCTACTCATGTAGCATTCCATCCGTCAACGTCCCATCCTTGGGTTTCGGGAGGAGACACGCCGCGTTATTTGCGAACAAGAATTTATAATAAAGGAGACGGAAACGATTACATACAATCTTGGGCCTGAATGTAACGAGATGAAATTGACGTGAATTAATAGATTTAAATTTATCAGTCCCTCGCTGAAAATTCTGTTGATTTTGACAATCTGAGAGCCGAGTTATTAGAAGTTTAGTAAAAGTAAGGCTATGTCACAATCATTAACTAAAAACTTATTCCTGAAGTGCAAAAGATGTTCTTTAAACACTAATGTTTATTATATTTTCATCTAAGGGTCGTCGGCCTAGTGTACTGCAGTGACTAGTTACTATCCCTCAATTCACAGAGCGATCCATAGTTTCAACAATATCCAATCCACAAGGCGGCGGTAAAATCCAAAATAACAATTCCAAGTCAAACGTGTGAGCGATCTTCGGTGTACAGTGTGAAAGCAAGGATCGTACAAGGTAGGCAGGGTCAGAATCCGTGAAAAACAACACAGTGGTCGAAATGGAATAATCTGAAAAGCAATCAAAACGCTAAACGCATCGGAAAACACGAAACGAGTGAACAAGCAAGAGCAGTCAGCAACTGTCTACCTACTGTCAATGTTGAGCTGACTCACTCACAGCGTCACAGCTGTCATGCCAGAGACAGACTAAAAATATAAGACTGATTTTAATCGATATTAAATCAATTTTCATTATATTGGTTTTTCAGTAATTAATTGATATTTAATTTATTAATATGGCACGTAAGTAAATGCACTTTAGTGTATGTATGTTTAGTGCATTTAATTACTCGAGTTAATTACCTAGTGCGAAGGTTTTCTTTTTGTAATTTTGTAATCGATTACTTATAACTATATTTCTCTTATTTCTCCGCTTCCAGATTGAGAATTGAGCTGATTTTTGATATTCTAAGATAAAAAATATGACTAATTTTTTAGATCATATCTCAACTTATTACATTTGGGCCCACCGTTTTCCATCTCCTTTACAAGATTATTCTAGCGAATCAGAAACTGATTCCGATATGGATTTGGGATGTAATCCTTTAAGAGAATAAATGTATTTTATATTAAAATATTCGTTTAATTTACTAACGTTTGTAATTTAATTTAATTAAAAAAAAAAATATGTTACATTAGCATCGATAATAGTAAGAAACGTCGATAATTTCTATCGACAATTTTTTATATCCTGACAACCCTAGGAATGTCAGTTTGACATATGTCACAGAGATCAAGCTATCTTTTATGTAGTATAGTAGGCAACAAGTCGGCAAAAAGAGCCTGCTTTTTACCTTATTCATATTTCTGTGCAGAATCAGCCTAACAGTTTATAATAAAAGATAGGAATAAGAACTCTTAATTTGGTAGTCAATAATTGAAATTATATCAAGAAAAATATAATTTTAATAAAAAATAAATTCTTAACGAGAGCTTTTACAACTCGAATAATTAAAGAACGTATGGACGCCAGCACATCAAGCTTCTACAATCTGTCAAATTTCTTTAATAGATTTTTAACTTTATTGCATCAGGTTCAAAGTTGATTGGGAAAATGTGACAGTTTCGGGTAGCTTGAAGTGCTGGCGTCTGTACATAAACTATTTCGATGCCACCCGAACTCCACCGAAATCAATGATCGGCTTGGCCGACTCGGTTAGTCGGCCAAGTCATAGTTAGCTCGTCTCTAATTTCCAAATTAGAAGAAAAAGACCAGTTAAGGCGAAAGCGCCAGGGTAGCCCGCGAAATACAGATTTTCTTACGTTTTTTGAAATTTGCAGATCAGTATTAGGTTGTATGTATGTTGATTAAAATATGATTCGCGACCGTAACAAATATGTATTTACAGAATTATAATCATTTAAGTCATCAATACAACTCTCTAAGACCAAGTAATTCTAATGAATGACTATTTCATGAAATCTTAACATTTCAGGATTATACTAACTTAAGGAATTGTATTACTGATTCTAGTTATTATAATTCTGTAAATACATATTTGTTACGGTCGTACTTTAATCAACATACACTTAGACAATGAGCTGAAAATTGCAAAAATTGTAAGAAAATTTGGATTTCGCGGGCTACCTTAGTGCAGCCTCCTTAAAAAAAAGACTGACGCCCCGCTGGTATGTTTAAATTGTTAGAACATTCACACACATGATATTTTCAATGATTAATGTACTTAATTCATTTATATTGTAGATAGCATTATAATGATTTAGCTAGAATGTAAAATACCCACTAATAATGATCTCTCTGTAACTATTCAATGAAAGTTTGACAGGTAAGAAACTCCCAAAAACTAGCCACTAAAAAGTATAAACAAAACTTCAATACCTACTCAACCAAATGTATGGGATGACTGATAATTTTTTCTCGATTACTATGTTGGTCCCCGGGAAAAAGTTGTTCAGTTTGATGGTCTGTACCTCACCCTTAATTTTCGCTAGTCCGAAACCGAACATCCTGTATAATTACTTGTCCTGACTGATACATCAACACAGAGCCCTAAACCGCTGGGGCTACAAACTTGACATTTCGTAAACATCCAGTAAGGACGGATTTTTGGAAATTCGACCTTTGAGTGGGGAAAAGAGGGGATTTTGTTTGTGTGAAAAATGTTATTCCTTGAGTTAATAAACTTGAAACTTGGCACGAATACTTATTAAATTATAAAATTTTATCATTTTTGTTTTTCTAAATTACCCCCTAAAGGGTGATTGGGGTTGAAAAAGTTTGTATGGAAAAAAATTCACGCGCGGACCGTTTAACTCGAAACTCAGTATGTACCTACTTCAGAACGAAAATAAAGAAGAACGTGTATCAGGGTTTTTTGAAAATCTGCCCCTAATGGGGTACTATGCTATAGTACGAAATCCACACGGACAAAGTTACGTGGGAAGGGCTAGTTTTATCATATTAGATTAGTGCTAGAATTAGAATCTCTGAAGTTTTTCAGTTATGAAGATAATCTTCGAGTTGGTTTTCAACTCCAATCAGGTTATTCCTGTCGCATGACTCCAGTCTTCTACAAAAAACAACTAATAACCTATAAATTATAAAAGTTTCGGTTTTGTTATTATTATTTTGTAGTAGTGTTTTATTATGTACAGTCGCCAGCACATCAAGCTACTACAAGCTGTCAATTTTTTTTAATAGATTTTCGACTTTATTACTAAAGCATTAGGTTCAAGGTTGATTGGGAAAATTTCAGTTTCGGGTAGCTTGATGTGCTGGCGTCCATACAACCTGTAAGTTAATTTAATACAGTCATAGGTGAGTTGAGTTGTCTGATAGAGGATTCGCCTGGTGATCTATAATACAGGTTTTACCTACAACAGACACCAGTCTCTATTAAGTGATACCTTGATTTTGTATTATGTTTGTGATATTGAGAGAACAATAAAGAATATTATTATAATTATGAAACGTTCATAATTTATTGACCTTTCCACTAAAGCTGCTTTTTTACCAGTGGTAGACGCTTCCCTTTTCCTTAGCTCGTTTTTTAACTATGCTATACTCCAAGCATACATTTTTATCTAGTTTTCCTTTAAATTGTGATCGGCTCAATAATGCACATAATTGTACACAACAATGGCAGTTTGTGGACGGACAACGGTGCTGCCACCTATGAAGAGCTTTCATTTTGTAACTCCATTATCTCCTTCACCTTATTTGATGTAGGGAAAACAAATTGTTTATATACACACAGTCTCCTACACACACAGTCACATACACAGTCTCCTACAGTCTCCTGGGTGTCATTGCTAGCAAACTGGATTCCCCTATCACTCACTATCCGGCCGGCTGCATGTACCTGCTAATAGGGACTTGCACTTGTAACTTGGTTGTTTTTGTTTATGTTTTGTAAATATTATTAACATAGTTCGTAAGTGAATTGTTATTAACTTTATGAGTCCTTATTACTTGAGAATTAATGTTTTATTATTATTATATACGGGCAATGAGGTTATAAAACTTTGCCAAGATTGTCCGTGGCAGGATATAATTCCTCGTTATAACTTTCTTCAAAATGTTTCCGATATAACCTCGAACTCTGTTTAATTCAAATAACTCCCTCCCAATAGCTTTAACCCGCAATCTGCTAAGCTTAGATTCTTTCGGAAAATGCTGGACTCTAATTTCCGAGGATTTAGAAACACAACAACGAGTCATTTTTTCGCAAAAATAAATAAAAACCACCTCACGCCTTGCATTAATATCTTGTTATGGGAACTAGCTACGACAGCGCCATTTTGACAGTTGCCTTCCCCATTGCCTAACATATGAACAGTAGCAATGGCTTTCATTTTGACAGTTTTTACTGACAGTTCAACAACACTGAGTTATTTTTACGTTGTTAGCTAAAACATTTTTTGAACTTATAAGAACAGAAGCCAACACCTGCTCTCCCATCTGGTTCATCGGTTGGTCACACTAGTATACAGCCAGGAGCGCTGATCAACATATTTTTATGTAAATGGAAAGCGAATAAACCATCTAATTTAATTTAGTTTATTATAATTTTTATACAAAACTGCTGAATTACTAAAACAGAAAAAAAATGGGCTTAGTTTGGTGGAGTTGAAATATTTTTGTTGGCAGCCCCATTCTCGGCGGTTGACTGACTCGGGTTAGCTAGCTTGCCGCCTGTGCGTTTTTCAGAGGTTTTCGCGCCTCATTTATTTATTTTATGTAATTATAATTCATGATAATAACATTCCAATATGGGTGCGTATTTGTCTGAACCCGTAACGGAAAAAGTGTCCAGCGATGAAGCTAATGATAAACTTGAGTGCGGCGCAAGCTCCATGCAGGGATGGCGTGTCAATCAAGAGGTACTTTATTGTTTCGTTTCGTGATAGTTTATTTCAGTCTGTAAATGCCGATAATATTTATTACTTATCAATCGCACTCACTGCCTCCGATCGATCGGTGACCAATCAATATAATTTTAGATAGAGCATTGTGATATTAACCGCTCGTGGTTAGCTCTATGTTAAAATGTCGAGGCATTTTACCATGTCCAATGTCCAATGCACGATTTTATTTATCGAGACAATTTTTGCCGTAGATAAAGTTTAGATGGCCTAGGTTTTCTATTCGGAAAGCCTCCGCTTGAAAGAGTCAATAAAACAGTAGTTTTTTATTAAATAGAAAGCTTTTAGAATTCTAATCATACATAATAACCTTATATGTTATATCCGGTATTATAAATTTAGAAAGCATCACGACCAAAGATCTATAATACTGATAATTTGATGATGATAAGTCCTTTATAATTCTAGGATGCACACAACACAATCTTAGAGTATGATTCAAACACATCACTGTTTGCTGTGTATGATGGCCATGGAGGAGCTGAAGTGGCCACATATTGTTCACAAAATCTGCCAAATTTTATCAAAAACACAGATGCTTACAAAAGTGGAGAGCTCGCAAAAGCTTTGGAAGAGGCTTTTCTCGGATTTGATGCTTCCATTGCCAGTAAAGAAGTCATGGACATTCTGAAAGAGCTAGCTGGTGAGTTGCTTAATTATATCCTTTAATATTTAATAATAATAATATCTAAGCAGCACTGAGCATTACAAACCATAACTGTTCTAATTTCTTGTGTCTTCACAACATAACTGATGCTAAATATAACCTACAAAACAAGTTATTTGTTTTCATTGAATAATTAAAGGTTATGGTAACATATCCATTGTGTACCAACTAAACCACCGCAGTTATTGGTTGTGTGTTGAGTTTTGATAAATTTAACAGTGCTTTTCTAAGATAGTGGCACTAATTGAAGTGTGTTTGGAATAGCATAATATAGCTGTGGCAGAGGTCAAATGTTTGCAAGCGATTTAGAATCGAAGTTTTAAGAATTTAATAGTATTTGAATATAATTTTTTTGGTTATTATTATATTAGGACAAACATAAATGTTTTCTCATAAAATATTATGTTCTTTATTTCTAAATATTCTCTAACTGTTACTGTTCATTGCTTTTGTGAATTAGATTGTTTGGTGTCATATGGTCACATTCTATAATATGTATATTTCTATCCCAATCTTGATTCCGATCCTTGTCTGTAACCAATCAACGGCCGAGTTTATCAACCTGACTCTGAGAAGGCGAATCACAAGCAGTCATCAAAGACTGGGTATCAAGATTTGGATTGAGATACATTATAGAATTCTGGCTATAGTAAGTATCTCCCATTGTGCCATTAGGCTATAGTAATGGTGTAGAAGTGTGGTTACACCATTTATCCCTTCTAATTGCATACTTAAAATAACAATCAAAAGTTTCCAGTTAAAAGAGTATCCAATTGTTAGTGAATGAAAATGTTACTTCAGTAAGGGCTGATTTTTCAACTGTCAGATAACTTTTATCTAAGGAATAAATATGGCAGATTGACATATTTTTGACTGCCTCGTTGGTCTAGTGGTCGCAAGCGGTACTGCTGAGCATGAGGTCCTGGGTTTGATTCCCAGGTCAGGCAATGTGATATTGGGTTTTTCTATCTGGAATTTCTCAATAGCAGCCCAGAGTCTGGATTTGTGCCCGGTAGATGGCAATAGGCTCGCCCCCTATTACATGGGACCTAAACATAACTGGCGAAATGTGGGTGTACTATAGGTACACCTCTGCCTAACCCTTCGGGGAAACAAGGCATATTTTGACATATTTTCTATACAAAAGCTGTCAAAACGTCAAACATATTCCCCAGATAAAAGTTATCTGACGATTGAAAAATCGGCCCTGAATATAATTTATCAGCATTACTGTTTATGTTACCAGTTTACAGAAGGCTCTGACTAAATCTTTGAGATGCCGAAATTTCTAAGAAAGACACCTGAGGTCGTAAACAGCCGCCTTGCTTTTGTTATTTGCCTAGAACATGTATGACAACAACTCTTGGATTGCATTTTCTTTAGGAATGTTGGCCCCAGTTACTTAACACAATAGTCACCTGTCATACGACGACTGATCGTAAATCAATAAATAAATAATATATATTAAAAAGTATTGTGATTAGTATTTGGTTGTTTCTCTTTCTTTCACTCCACATAACGAAAATGATCTATACTGAAAAAAAAAATGCTTGGTCCCTTGAGTTTCGTAAGAGTTTACACTGTGTATTATTCCAAAAAAAAATAGTTTTGCTTTTGCTAATATGAGCCCTTGATGTAATTACATTGTGTTAAAGTCAAATTTTAGGTTGATACTGTACAGTTGCACACTGCCTTTTTGTAACTAGGCATTTTGATTGTTCTCTACTTCTAGGTATGCTCTATGCACAGAAACATTCTGTGTTATGTGAACATTTTGAATGTGTTGGTTTTAAATTTCATTTTATGTCAATAATTTTAGGTGAAATAAATCCACCAGGCCCCAGTGATAATGAGGAAGAATCTGAAGATGACAATGTGAGCAACTTGTTTCAAGAAGCAAAGCTCCCTTTACAGGTAAACAATTATTTGTATTTATTATAGGTACCTAAAGGAATAGCTTTTTTTTAAATCTGATTATTTCCACAAAGATCTTTTTGCTATTGTGGGTAGTATTCAGAAGGTAATAAAAGAACAGTATTATTTTACTTGATTACATCTGCAGAGGGTGTTTATAGGCAAATTCTATACAAATAAATAAAAGTGAAGTGTCTATTTGTAATGTCAACAGCTTTTTGCATTGCCTGCCTAATAAAGTATATATACGGTACTTACTTATAACAAAAAAAGTATTTTAAAACATTTTGTCTGTCTGTTTGTTCCGGCTAATCTCCGAAACGGCAGGTCCGATTTTACTTTCACTGGCAGGTAGTTGATGTTACAAGGAGTAACTTAGGCTACTTTTATTTTAGAAAAAGAATTAGGGTTCCGCATATAAACATTTAAACGCTAATCTCTGGAAGTACCAGTCGGATTTGAAAAATTCTTTTTGCATTTGGTAGCCGAATTCTCGAGGATGGTTATAGGCCATTTAACATCACGCTACGATCCTAAAGAGCCGAGCAAAAAAAAAGTAAAGAACGCTAAGCAGAAACGAAGTAATAGCGCGGGCGGGCGATACAACGCGGCGGGCAGGGGACGAGGGAGTTTTATTAAAATGTGACTGTTATTTTAGTATATTGTGTATCTTACGACTTCCACGCGAACGAAGTCGCGAGGCACAGCTAGCTAGTGTAAAATAATAAATTATGATTTACTTCCTGCTTTCTTTTTGCTTCTGGAATTTAGCCTGGAGTCTGGATTTGTGCCCGGTTGATAGCAATAATAGGCCCACCCCTATTACATGGGACTTAAAAGTAACTGGCGAAATGTGGGTGTACTATAGGTACACCTCTACCCAAGGCTTCAGAGTAACAAGGCGTGATGTTATGTTATGTTCCTGCTTCCCACTAACCATGCAATCACCAATCTGTCTAGGATGCTTAGTGATTATGTAAATTTTGTCTTCATTGGAGGCTCATTTTCAGTAGTGGATTTTTATTTATGATCATGGTCTGACAAACAATAAATACATTATATATTGACAAGAAAAACTGACAAGAAATAATAATAATTATAGGAAGTATTGGCTAAATACGAAAATAGGCTGAGCACTCTTCATCGTGCACGCCTCGGCGACACAGCCACGCCATTATCGCCATGCCTTCGCGCCAAGAAGAACACTGAGGAAGCTGGCGGTTCAGGTACATTGATATTTATTAATTATGCCATTTCAGTGAATTCTGAAAAATTGGGTTTCGCTCCGAGAAACGAGAAGCGAAGTACTTAGCATTGGAATATGCTAAAGGTAGCATTTTAGCGACAGCTGTCCAGGAAGTACGCGTAATTATAGCTCGACGATCTTTTTCGGCCATTTGTCACGCGTAAATTTATTTATTCTTTAGAAAGCTTACAGTCTAAAATCGATACAATTAGCGCTTACAATTGCCATTTATCCACAAATTCAAAACTGACATACCTAAAGAAAAGAAAATCTCAAACTAATATAACTTAACAAATTCTTCTTTAAACAAAACATAAAAATGATCTTGTTTATGAATTAGTAATAATCGTGAAATGTCATAATGCTACTTGTTGTGGTCTTCATCAAAGTATTCTTTGTTTATAGTATCTCTTAATGTGCTAGTGCTGGTTCTAAGTAGATCAACATTGCAGTGTAAAGTACAGCTTAACTCCCTACAAACTGTTTGGGCGAGTTTTTAAGTTGTTTATTGCCACAAAAAGAAAAGGTAGTACAGTGGATTTCGGGTATAACGACAATGAAGGGACCACTCTATTTTCGTCGTTATATCCGGAAGTCGTTACAGGCAAAGGTAAAGAGATACAGACACGTACACATGTGTAGTTTATATTCATTTATTATTGAAAATATTTGCACACATAGTTATTCACCGGTACATTTAAAAAAATGTGTAATATTAGTTTGCTTCAATTTATTTTTTTGTGCTAGTGTACGCTGTAGGGTGTATTCTATTTTCATTACTTCTTCAATATCTATAATATCCTTTCCATCACCAAATAAACAGTATCTTTTAAGCTTTGTTACAACACCTAACACATCCTTAGTTGTAGGAATCTCACCTTCCTTGCAATCTTCTTCTTCCTCCTCATTTTCCTCATCTTGCGTCGTATGTGATGGAACAACAGTTTCAACAATTTCACTATCGGACAAATCGCTAGTAGTGATAAGTTGACTGTCAATATCAACATATGTTGCCCAGTCCGCAACATTTGTTCCGCTTGATGATACTGTAGTCAGTTGTGCCAATGGTATGTCCAATTCATCATCGGAGTCGTCGTCAATTGTTGTGATAGCCGAAGATTTACGGAACCCAGCGTGTAGAAAACACTTTTTGATCGTATCTGGAGTCACCCGAGCCCATGCCGTAGTTACCATTTCAATGGCATCTAAAATATTAACGGAAAACGGGCCTGCCGAGTTTTCAATGTCGTTCATCATTTTCTGTACTAAAATGTTCCTATAATGACTTTTGAGGGTTTTAATTATCCCTTGATCAATCGGTTGAATCACTGATGTAGTGTTTGGTGGTAAAAATGCCAGTTTTATGTTGGTCAAATTCTCTATTTTAGGATGAGCTGGGCAATTGTCAATAAATAAAATGATCTTCTTTTTGTTATTTCTTAACTGGGAGTCCCATTTGCGTAGAACTTTTTCGAAAAGTCATCCAGGCCTTTTTGTTTGCTTCGTAATCAACTGGCAAAGATTTAACATTTTTGAAACATCTGGGTTTTTTTGCCTTGCCTATGACCAATAATTTTCTTTTTTCCCCTGCCATACTTGATGCAACAAGCACGGTGATTCTATCTTTTGATAATTTTCCACCAACGCACTTTTCCCCTTTAAATTTCAAGGTTTTGTCAGGAGTTAACTTAAAAAACAAACCTGTCTCGTCAGCGTTCCATATTTGGCTATCAGTATAACCTTCAGTCAATTTTGGGAAAACTGTTTTTAGCCAGTTGTCACAGTCACTTTGCGATACACTAGCGGCTTCTCCACAAACTTTGCCTACTACAATATCGTGTCGTTGACGAAATCGGTATATCCAGCTTTCCGAACACTCAAAATCCATTTTTCCAAACAGTCTGCCAAATTGATTAGCCTTTTCTTGCAGCAGACGACCGCTCAAAGGTACGTTTTGGCTTCTTTGGGCTTTGAACCACATTAGAAGGGCATTTTCGATATCTTGATGCGTCGGTTTGCGGTTTTTCTTAATTTTTAAGGATTTGGATTCAAAGCATTCTAATATTTTATCACGGTTTTTCCACATCGTAGATACTGTTGAATGGGAAACTTTGTACTCTTTGCACAAATCAGCATTGTTTTCACCGTTTTTCAATTTTGAAATGATTTCCGCCTTTTCTTTAACCTTTCGGATGTCGACCTCCGTACACACACAAGACGTCAATGTCAACGCTTTTACGATTATGGTAATAACGTTAGGTAGGCCTTCAGAAAAACGAAGATTATACCGTTAAATCGATAATAACAAAGTATAAATTATACCTTCCCGGAATCCTCATTAGTTTTCCTATCTACTAAAACTGCTACGTAATGAAATAAAACTGACCTGACATTGCAGTGACGTGATATTCTTTCATTTTGATAATTTTAATTCACATAACCTTCACATTTTATCACAATACGTCGAATCCACAAATATATTCACTAAAACTATACTAGAATACGATGGCACATATGTTTACACATTCATAACAAACTAAATATCACTACTAAATACACTATTTGCATAACACGGCAACTTATTCTGTCAACCGATAAAAAATCTGCGAAAGCCGGCGTGCGTGCGGGCGGCCATATTGACTGCTATTACAAAGTACTCTGTGATTGGCTGGCCGGTAATGTTTGCAAAAAAACGCTAACGAAAATAATTCAATGTTATTATTTTACTATTATTTTCAAGGAAATCTTGTTATTATGATTATTATTGATACATTTTCTGTTTGTCATGTCAATTTATTCTAAATAATGTTATTATTTTACCGACTTCAGGATAGTAGGAGGTTCGTGTGTATTGTTTTTTTTTTTATCAATGTAGATATTTACTTATGTGATTTATGAACCGATTTATTTATATGTACTAGTTGTTGCCCTCGGATTCGCTCGTGGTTTCGATCAAGTCTTTTTATAGCTCATTTTTAGGGTTCCGTACCTCAAAAAGAAATAAAACGGATTACTTTTTGTCCGCTGTTTTGTTGATGTGGCGTCAAACTTGCTTACGCAATCAAAATATATAGACGTTTATGTCACATTTCTCACACATTCGCAAAGGGAATCAAACCAACAGGGTACTTCCCGTTGACCTCGGATCATGAAATTTGGCAAGAAGCAATGATAAAAGCTGCTATTAAAGCGCAACCACATCATTGTATACACAGGGTGTAAGGGACAGCCCTCCCCGCAAACCTTTATTATCTCAAAGTACCTAAAGTACCTAAGCAATAACTGGTAATTTATGTTTGAAAATAAATTAATAATTATTATTTGTTCACTTATTTACTTACTAACAGCAAATCTAAGAAAGGGCTTCGAGAGGTTTGAAATAAAATGCATTTTCTTTTCAAGGAATGTTTAAAATTATTTAATAATAAAACAATAAAAATATACATTTTTGTACACAAAAAAACCATAAGATAGGTACACTTTATTGTAACAGCTATTATAATGAAAAGTTTGCCTAGATTTTACCCAGACTTTAGCAAAATTTACCAATGTTTTCATACATATAAGAACATAATTATGTTGTGAAAAAATAAGATAGGTACACTTTATTGTAACTGAAGGGTTTGTCCTGATTTTAGCCAAACTTTAGCAAAATTTACAAATGTTTAAAAAAAGGTTTGTGCCGTACCAAGATAGATATACTTTATTGTAACAGCTGGTATACTGAAGGGTTTGTCCTGATTTTAGCCAAACTTTAGCAAAATTTACAAATGTTTAAAAAAAGGTTTGTGCCGTACCAAGATAGATACACTTTATTGTAACAGCTAGTATACTGAAGGGTTTGTCCTGATTTTAGCCAAACTTTAGCAAAATTTACAAATGTTTAAAAAAAGGTTTGTGCCGTACCAAGATAGGTACACTTTATTGTAACAGCTAGTAAATTGAAGGGTTTGTCCTGATTTTAGCCAAACTTTATAAAAATTTACAAATGTTTAAAAAAAGGTTTGTGCTGTACATATCGTGGGTTTTATTTACAAAATCAGATTTGTCCCGTAAGATATTATCCACAATGCACAAAACCAGACTGATATCTGCCCCGTAAGATATCATTCGCAATGCACAAACCCAGTCTGATATGTGTCCCGTAAGATATCATTCACAATGCACAAACCCAGACTGATATCAGTCAGATATCAATGCAGACGCCAAAAGGCGCTACCACGCTACCGTTTCGTCCCCGATAGCTGTAACGCCCCCGATAACAGCAACGAAAGAAGTAGTAAACGAGATACATAAACGGTTAAGCGTCCCGTCAAAACGTGACCCTCATGCGAGAGCCCCGGATCACGATCACATTCAAACACAGTCGTAATCCACACCCACACCCCAAAAACGTTTACTCTTTGCGCTTCCGTTTCCGCCCACGTATATCTACGCCTGGGAGCTCTTTTGCAGAATGCCAAATTCTCCAACAGTCCCCAAAACAAAGATATGCGTCACACGTTATGCACCTTGAGTGAACGGCTTTGGATTTCTTCTGCCGTTGACAAATCACACATCTCTTTGTATTCTCACGTCCCATCAAGTGCTCTGGCTCGTGCATGATATTTCGCCTCAGCCTCACGTTTTCCACTGGTGCCTGACTGATCCCTATTGAACAGGGGCGATGCCGTTTAAGTAGAGATTCAGCAAGTGCATAGCGGAACTCACGATGCGTCACGGGCAATTTATCAGTTGTACGTTTCAGAGAACTTTGGTACATCACAAGCGCATTATGTATACTCACATTCAGTAGCCTTTTAAACATTTTCATATACCATTTCACGCCTCTCTTTCGCTCCAACAGATACATGGAGAGTTTTTGATCTTTGAGATCAACACCTCCCATGGATTTGTTGTAATCTTTTATACATACCGGTTTCTCCGTCGGTTTACCAGCCCTAGTTCCATTATAGGTATCGGGTCTGTGATAGGTGGATATTATATTCACCATCTTGGAGTCCATCCATGCAATGATGGATACGTCTCCAGAATGGCGAGATATAATAGTCCCCTTCTTCACTTTCTTCGACACCTTGAAGTCACTAGGGACGTTTCGACGGTTTACACGAAGGGTTCCTAAACAATCAAAGCCCAAACTCTTGAGGTATCGTGCTAATGATGGACAATTATAATAATTATCCATCACCACACAATGCCCCCGATGTTCAAGACCTTGCAATAGTTCAAGAACCACTTTCGTGCTCTTCCCCCCCAAATCGACGCCAAGTGATAGATCACCGTCGGAACTGTCATCCTTGCCCGTGTAGATTTGGAACCTAGCCATATAGCCAGTGCGGGACTCACATAGCTCATATGACTTGATTCCAAATCGCGCAGCCTTTGACCTTATTGTTTGGGCCCAGGACAAGCGGCCCTTGAATAAGGTCAAAGACTCGTCGATGCTGATGTCAGGTCCTAGGTTGTACAAGGCTTTGAACTTTTTTCCGAGATGTTCAATAATAGGTGCCAACTTACCCAGCCTACGTGACACCCCTGCTGAAGAAGATACTCCAGATTGAGACAACTGCTGACTCTGGACAGCGACATTGTCTACAAAGTGAAGACACTTATTCAGCAGAGTATACCGATTAAAGGACATAAGACTTTTGAACCCCGGTAATTGGAGAACTTCGTCTGATGTCCAATATTCAGTTATCGACGTACGCGGGTCGATAGCCATATACATCAACATCGCGAAAAAAACCATTATTTCGTCTGCATTAGTGTCAGTCCACGAATGAAGGCGAGATGATGGTTTCAAAGTCCCTGCGTTACGCATGGTCTCGATTGTCTGATGGGCATATCGGTTAGTTTCCGTGGCGATCAACCTTATGATATCCTCATCCCATATGTCGGTGAAGGCATCATAAGGCGTCTCGTAGTCTTTGATTGGCCCAGGGGTAGGACCTGAGAACTCCCCACGAACACCCCTAAACGAATCAAAGTCCGGTGACCACGCGAAAATAGCCGACGTACCCAAAAGAGAATCGGCAGCGTCATCCATCCCCGTATCGATCTCGTTTACCAAATCTTGTAACGGTTCGTCTAACTCCTCGGTGTCAGGAAGATCCCTCCCGACAACTGGCATGACCGGGACATCGAATTCGTCATCGAAGTCGCTGTCCAATTCACTGCCATCACGCCTAGGCACCGTCTGTGAAAGTGCTGTCACCGTCGAAGTTGATGGACGAACGTCAACTTCGGCAGCGACAGTCACCTCAGATCTGGCGCTAGGCGCGAGAGGAGCAAGAAAAACCGTGTTGCTGCTCGGCGTGTCGCTGGCTCCCGGCGTCTCGCTGGCCCTCGGAAGCTCGCTGGCCCCCGGCAGGTCCCGCATCCACCTCTTCACATGCCAGGGATCCGACTGCAGCAGCTCCGCTGCTTCGTCCTCTGACATGTCCAATGCCTCCACACGCTCAACCACATCGGAACTGTGAATAAATACAATATCGTAAAAATATAACCATATTACCATGTTCGTTGCCACCCACGTACCATGGAGATACTCTAGGAAGGAGAGTTAACTTACCAGAGAGACAAGTCCAGGCTGGGTTGCCTGGCTTGTCTAGCTTCTCCGATGCGCAGGCGACCACCTGGGGTCTGCTCAAGCGGCACGGAGTCGCCGCGCACATTGAGCGATCCTCCAGGTGTCGCCTGAACGGGGAGCGCGTGGAGGCTAAAGTAAGAAATACAAATTACTCCACTGTAACTAAATAAATATATTAGGTAACGCTATGAAAAAGAAACTTACCGTGGCGGTGGGGAATCCAGATCGCGTACCGGGGTTGCCCTAAGTCTTTCTAATAATAGGGCCCGCCGAGCCGCGCTTTGCCGGTTCGGTCCGCGTACTATATCCGCTACGGGGGTCACACTCCTGGACCGTTCCGTAGCGGCGTATTTCGCCATTCTAAAAATAATACGAAACTTCACTAATTGTATAAGGTCTGATCAGCTAACCCGACCACATTACCGGCCTAAGTAAACAAAAAAATTAATAATAACAAAAAAAAAAAAAAAAATCGGGAACATACACTCCACGTAAGACATTCAGATATAAATCGATAACAAATGTTTACATAATAATAAAAATCCAACCATCATTTAAAAATAATAATAAGTTATTATTATAATAAGTTTTTTTGCAGACTGTACTTTGTGCCGCCAACCGTCATGGTTGGCGCCAATTTTACGACTTTCTGTTTGACACACAATTATGATGTCAATACGTGATGATATAAGTATATATTACTTTTATTTTGTTCATAGGTAAATATGCTAACTACTTAAATGTATTTCAAACTATTTACGAGAATATTTGTAGCAAAAACATGTCATAACACAACGGCCATCGTGGAAAAAAATGTTAAGTCTAAACTTTCGTTACTTTTTTCGCTTATATAATCATTACTTTTTGAAAAACAATTGCTCAATACGGAATCTACACTTGTTTCTCAGTAATTCTATATAGATTTTTATAAGAAAACTTACCGTTTACTGCCTCTATTCATCGTGTATAACTCCGTACGTTTCGCAGAAATTTTCACTCACGGCTAACGTCAAACGGTGGAATGTCAGATGAATTTATTTATTTTTTTATTCGTTCAAAATAGTGTTGTTGCTGTTGAAAAATATTAAAATAAAGAGTGAATGAACCATTTCTTTCATATAAATGCAGAACATATTGCTACTTGCAACACAACCACAGATATTTAGCGACCAATCCTGACCAAGCCCTTAAGTGTAACTGTCCGACTTAAGACACTTGGAGCATTTTTTCTTATGTCGCACTGTGTAACATAAGACATTCGAGAGGTTAACAGTGAATGTGCGTCTAGCAGCCATACTTATTCAAAAGTTTACTAAACCCAGTTGCTACTCAGAATATCACTTTGTAACTGAACCATAAAAGCTCCGAAACGTACACGCTTCCCCTACCTACTTAGTTGATATCTATAAACAAAAGGTAAAGGTCTCCACACTTGCTGACCATCTGTGTGCAATGGATGTAAACAAAAGATAAGAAATGTTTGTGAAAGAAAAAAATCTTTGTGTCTTTGGCGGCCGACTCCGGTCGCAATATCTGCATGGGATTTCTAGGAATTTGTTACAAATGATTCATTAAAAACAGTCGCTACACCCGAACTCGGCGTTACATCCAAAGTCGCTATAGCCACATGAATTTTGTACTAAAGTATGCTTTAAATTCAAGGGACTTAGATTTAACGTCGCTATAGGTAAATGGTCGCTACAACCAAGGTCGTAATAAATGAAATCCACTGTATTTTGTTTTAATTTCATACTTCGTGTTAAATTAGGTGCTGGTGGATCAGGCTCCAGTTCTGGTTTAAGCCTGCCAAGTCTAGAGGCTTCATCCAGCAAGAATGGCTTGTCTTCTACCAAGGAAGTTGCAGAGGGCAGCAATGCAGATGAAGACACTGGAGGTGTCTCTTCCACAAACTCCAACGAAGGAGATAAGGATGTCAATGGAGAAGTGAGTTCTGTTTTCTTCTTTTTCAACCCATTTACAGTCTTATTACTAAATTAGTTCTAACTTTAGTTCAAGCTTGAACCTTTGAGCCAGTTGTTGTATTTTGAACTTTCTTCCGACTGTGGTAAAGTACTTAATACAAAATTGACAACTAAGGCTTCCTGTATTGGCGGGATTTCACCGTACATTGGCGGTCACGCGTGAACGTGACCGCCAATGTACGTGACGGCGAAATCTTTGCGGTACGGCGCCGCAACGCATCGTGTGCATAGACCCTTACACTGTTTGTCCACCGCACCGTGAACGGGACGTCAATGAAAAACGAGATTATTCGAACCAAACGTGACGTCCTGTTGCTGGCGGGCGATGGTTTGTCCACCGCAACCGAACTCGGCGGCTGAGTTTGATCTCGCTGTTGTGCGGGGTAAGCGCGTTTTCGTAGAAATAAAACAAACTATGAGGATCGCTAGGTTGAACCGGCGACAGCTTCTGCTTTTGTACGTTCGAAGGCGTAGGCGTTGCAAAGCATTTTGGATGCATCCGCTAATACGTGAACGATATACCGGAGCGTTTGATGTACTCCACGACAAGTTGCGGTAGGATGACAAGAAGTTTTTTAACTACCTACTATAAGATGTCCACGACAACGCCCGATTTTATCTTATGTCGTGTTAAAGATGGCATCATACTCCAAAACATGAACTACGGGACATGCATATCATCAATTGAAATGTTGGCTGTGACTTTGAGTTACATAAGTACAACTCCACCGCAACTAGAAGACTCATGTCAAATTTGACGCTTATGCTTTTCTGCATTAGTCGAAAAGTAACTCCTAATTCTGTGGGAATGGTCAAAGAAAGTACAGTGCCCTCCAAAAGTTAGTTGAAATGATCAATAAATGTAATAAATATGAGGAAATTATAATAAAACCAAATAAAATCATGGCTTCAAGAACTATTTATTAAAATATAATCAATATTGAATATTTATATCAATAAGAGAACCATAACAACTTTAATAATTATAATCTATGCTATCTGCATTGAGTATAACAGAGCAATTACGGTACCAAAAGTTAGTTGAAATTGTTGGAGAATTGTTTTAAGGATTGTGCATTTGCCAATGTCTTAACTTTTAATATTTTGTATGACCGCCATTATTCTGTAGAACTGCTTTAAGTCGTCTAGGCATTGATTCTATAAGATTTTGTAATGTTTTGATTGGTATAGTCGACCATGTTTCAAGAATTTTATTTTTAAACAAATTTCTGTTGCGTCTTATGGAAACAGGGATCCTGCGGTCTAATTCATCCCACAAATGTTCAATGGGGTTAAGGTCGGGTGACATTGAAGGCCATTCCAGTAAGTCCACTTCGTTATCTTCAAAATATTGCTTAGTTATCCTTGCTGTATGCTTCGGATCGTTGTCTTGTTGGAATTTGAAAATCCGACCTAACCCCATTGTTTCAGCAGATTGTTTTAAATTTTCACGGAGAATGTTACAATAGATCTGTGCTGTCATCCTGCCTTCAATTATTTGCAGTCGGCCCACACCATGCCAAGAAAAACACCCCCAAACCATCACACTCCCACCGCCGTGTTTTACCGTGGGCTGCAAGTATTTGTCGTCGTAAGAGTTAACATTGCTTTTGCGCCATACAGTTTGCCGACGTCGATTTCCAAATAGTTCGAACTTTGATTCATCGCTAAAAACTACTTTCTTCCAAAAGTCTATTGGCTTATCCGAATACTTACGGGCGAACTCCAACCTTCGTTTTTTATGGATCGGTGTTAAAAGAGGTTTCTTTCTAGCAACGTGACCTCGTAAATTAGCATCATGCAGGCGTCGCCTGATAGTAGTTTCCGAAACAGAGGTTCCCGCTTCCTGTAACAGGTCTTTGATCTCGCGTACCACAATTTTGGGATTGATTTTGCATTGCCGCACAATTTGTCGATCATCAACAGAATTAGTAGCCCTAGGACGCCCCGACCGTGGTCTATCTGCAAGATTAGGACATTCCAAACTCTTCTTTATTATTTTTCGCACACCTTCTGGACTAACTTTAAATAATTTTCCCACAGCACTAAAGTTTTTCAATTTTTCGTATTCACACACGATCTTTGTTCTTTCTTCGACAGTTAATTTTCGCCTCGGAGCCATTATTAATTCAAAAACAGTCAAATCACCTCACAATATCTTATTATTAAATTAAAAATACCCACACTGCCCTAATATTATTAATTAAATGAGTTAAAACCGCGAGAGTTTTGAAAATCGTTAAAAGTTTGATACTTCAACTGACTTTTGACGCGCTCAATTCAAGTAGTGGGCACATAAACATAGATTATAAAAATAAAACGAATTTCGGGGAATTCCCTACTGTACCTACGTATAAGAATAGTGTATCCGAACATAAATAGTAAACAGTTAATTTATTGAAACTGCGTATTTAGAATTTATGTGACATCATTGTTAAGGTGAATTAATTGCAACTAACTTTTGGAGGGCACTGTAAGTTATACAAGATGGTGCAAACATTTTTAAAGCTCGCGTCGCTCGCTCTTATCTCATAATCGTGACCCCCCGCCCGCGCCTAGCCAGTACATCGATGGCCTAGAAGACAGATGTTATAAGTACAGATTTCGAAATGATAACACAGATACGTACTCTAAAATAACGGTTAAATATAATAAACACACTATCACTGCACATTTCTATGTAATAACGTGTTAAACGTTCAACATTCTTTAAACTGCTCTCGTAAAAAATTGCCAAAATTGTATTTATAACATTTGTCTTCTAGACCGTCGATTTAATAGGTAATACAGTAGGTAGTTCTAGTCAGACTAACATGAACCCTTCTCTTCTTTATCATAATGTTATACATTGTTTGTGATCACCTAATTGTATCTTTATCTTCGATTTATAATGGCACTATCAGCTAACACGTAAACTCATACACAAACACACACTAAAACACACAAGCATAAAACACACACACACACACACGGACAAACCCACGATCACACACTACTACAGTCACACTAACACATACTCACAATTGCACAATACACAGAGCTGCTGATTACCTTTTGTCATTGTTTTCTCTTTGGTTCTAAATTAGTTGAATTAGTTTTATTAGTTTAATTTTAATTGTTACAGAGTCTCAATAGTGTATAAGCTATCAATTAAGGGAAAGAGCGAGATAACCCCAACACAAGTATTATTAATTACTTACTGGGGCTGTCTCTATCACATCTGCAAATGTAACTGTCTGAGACCCAATAAACAATTTTATTTTATTTTATTTATTTTAATACAAAGGTCGGGATCCCGGCGCTCAGTTGTCGGACGTGCGGTCACAGAATAATAAAGTTACAGTAGTATGTCTTCATAGAAAACCGGTCAAGTGCGAGTCGGACTCGCACACGAAGGGTTCCATACCACCGTAGAATATTTAACACTACATATTTAAAAAAAAAAACTAAACGAAGAATATTTTTCATCTTGAATCTTAACAATCGCAAAGATAACTTTGTTAATTATATACAGTATTATTATTAGTATTATTGTACATGATCTACAGAAGTTTCAAATTCCTAACTTCTTTAGTTGTTGCTAAAATGCTTTAAAACTGACAATTTTTGCAGCCCTTTATTTCTTCGTTTTTGAAGATAAAAAAATAAATTTATTTGTACTCTACTCGATGACTAGACAGTGACACCCCACATACCAGGATAAGAAAGAAAAAAATTGTCAAAATTAAAAGTTTATTGTAGGTATGGGGACCCCCTTTCATTTTAAACTTTGTTTTATTTTTATTATTTGTTGCTATAGCGGCAATAGAAATACACAATCTGTGAAAATTTCAACTGTCTACCTATTACGGTTCATGAGATACAGCCCGCTGACAGACAGACAGACGGACTTACGGACAGCGGAGGCTTAGTAATAGGGTTCCGTTTGGCACCCTTCGGGTACGGAACCCTAAAAGCGGCCGAAACGACGCGCTTTTAAATCTGTGTATGCCAGCACGCAACAGTCTCCGAGTGCGCGGCAGTTACGCACAGACTCGGAAGGTGCGACATTTATTTACGTGAAATATGGCACGGAGTTATCGACTGTATTGTTTTGTTCAGTGTATGGATGTTTAAATTCATTAATATCGAAACCAGAAATATCATTTTTTAAATTACCAACTAAGTTGGCAAGGTAAGCCTGAATAACAATAATTTTAGTTTTTATTTATCTCTGTTTTATATTATGTAGGTAGTTGTATATTTATTGAAGCGTAGCGAGCATCCTTGACAGATACATAGTAGGTCAGTGTCTCTTTTTTCCATGGCGATCGGTACACGAATGAATACTAGCTTCTGCTCGCGGCTTGGCCCGCGTGTATTTCGGTCTGTCACAGAAAGTCTTTATCGTGCGTACCGCGATCAAAAACACGTCCGTGAAATCTAAATTGTTCAACCCATATTCATCCAAATGATTTGGTGTAAAATGTAATTTTTATCTACATAAAATTTCCCATACGATAACCAAATTGATTTCGTTAAGGATAATTTATGATTATGATATATGTGATCGCGGACTTTTTTCTAGGCCTTTTATGTAACGTTTCTATTGAAAGAATGTTATTTTCCAATCCGAATAAGTGGATAATATCTACTTTCAGTAACATTTTGCATCCGCTATAAGCCGCCATGTTGGATTTTTTGACATGTTATATATAATATAGCCTATAACCCGCGGAAAAATATGGCACTTTTAACGATATCTCGTTTAACAAAATAGGACGAGTAGTTTAGGACTTATCGAGGGAACAGATGAACGTACATACATAGCTTGTCAAAATCATACGTTCCTTTGGCTTTGCCGTAGTCTGGTAAAAATTAAAACTTATAAGATTTGCAGTAATACATTTTATCAAGAAAAAAAAGAAAGGAAAGAAAAGATAAAAAAGAGAAAAAAATTCATGAAAAAAAAAAAATATTAAAAGTTAATATGACAATTTAGCATTATCAACCCTACGTCACCCAAGAGACACAGTCAGTGGGCAACGCTGGTGCGTGTTTATCCACCGAGCGGCCCTAGGTAATTATATGTAAACCCACTGTGCCTCTAAATGTTAACGGAATAACAGAGCCTCGTGACATTGCGAATATGTTTAAAAGTCTTTTTCAAATAAAACCTCCTTCCTGTGTGCCGGGAATGCTCGATGCTGGTGAAATCAGGCAAACTACCCTTGAGCCAGTAATGCCATCTTTTACTCCGAAACATATATCTACCGTTATAACACATGTGACGAGGGGTAAGTCCCCCAGGCCACGATGGAATTAGTATCGAGCATTTGCAGCATGCAGTGGTTCATCTGCCAAGGGTTCTAGCAATGTTTTATACATTTTGTTTAAGACACTCATACCTACCGTGGTTGTGCCAATAATCAAAAATAAAACTGGTGCATCAGATAGCAGCAATTATAGGCCCATTTCGTTAGCTACTACCGTGGCGAAAGTGCTGGACAGTCTGCTTGATCGCATTTTGATCAGCCACATAAAGCTGAACGACGCTCAGTTCGGTTTTAGGCGCGGGCTGTCGACAGAAACGGCAGTTCTATGTCTCAAGCACACTGTCCGGTACTACACCGATAGAAAGACTCCGGTATACGCTTGTTTTTTGGACCTTTCGAAAGCTTTCGATTTGGTGTCCTATGATGTGCTATGGCACAAGATGAGGACTGAAAGCAGCCTCCCACTCCCAGTCGTTAACATTTTTGATTATTGGTACCACAACCAAGTTAATGTTATAAAGTGGGCGGGCGCGATCTCTGATGCGTACAGACTGAGGTGTGGAGTAAGGCAAGGAGGTTTAACCTCGCCTCGTCTCTTCAATCTGTACGTAAACGGACTTATCGAGAGACTCAGTAACACCAGAGTTGGCTGCTCTATAGACGGAAAATACGTCAACAACATTAGTTACGCAGACGATATGGTGTTGCTGGGCCCCTCTATAAACGCCGTTCGAAAACTCCTCGCTATATGTGCCGAGGCCCATGGGCTCAGGTATAGTGTGATGAAAAGCGAGCTTTTGGTGTTCCAATCACCAGGTTATAAGATCACACACGTACCACCCATCCTCATAGACGGTGTTCCTTTACCCAGAGTTTGGTGATTCAAGTACCTGGGCCACTGGGTCTCGGATGACCTCTCAGACTACGAGGATATTGAGAGGGAGCGCCAGGCGTTGGCTGTCCGATGCAATATGTTGGCTCGTAGATTTGCACGCTGTAGTAAAGCAGTAAAAGTTACATTGTTTCGGGCGTTTTGCCAATCTTTTTATACGTGCAGTCTATGGGTCAAATACACGCAGAAGCAATCAACGCCCTGCGCATACAATACAACAATGCTTTTAGGATGTTGATGCGGCTGCCGAGGCACAGCAGCGCGTCGGGCATGTTTGCCGACGCTCATATTGATGGTTTCCATGCCATCCTAAGAAAGAGAGCTGCATCGTTGCTAAGCCGTGCCCGCGGCAGTGGCAACAGTATTCTTAGCGTTGTGGCTGGAAGAATTGAATTGTCCAATATTGTGGCATTGTGTACAGTTGCATGTCAAAAAGAACAGCAACTGATGAAATGATATTGATTTTATTTATTTATTTGTTTTGTTGTTATATGATTTTAATTAATTTAAAGATTTTAGTTGATTTCTTGATTTTAAATAATATTGATTATTTTAAACATTTTAATGAATTTAATGTAATTTTATTTATGTGAGTACCTAAACTAAAGCAATGTTTTTAATTTTAGTTATAATAGTATGATTGTGGTGTGTATTTGAATCTTGGTTACTAACATAATTCGTAACTATACTAACAGAAATACGGATCACTGTATCTGACGTAAAATAAATAATAATAATTATTATTATTTCAATGTCACTGCCGAGATATAATTGCCGGCACGAGTCATGAGCACAAATTCCACCTTAACTTTAACTGCCCTCGTCAGCGTGCTCTTGTATTCTGTTTTCTATCTGTTTATAAATATGCTTGATCATAATATGATCAAGCATATTTATATACAGATAGAAAAGTATAGTTGCCGGCACGAGTCGTGCCGGCAACTATACTGTGGTGTGGTGGATACGCGGCCATAATAAATGTACTGTCGCTACTTCGGCGTCGTCATCTCGTCGTTGACGTCCCGTTGACGGTGCGGTGGACCAACGGCCATAGACCCGGCTCTAAAGTCAGTTTTCGTATTAAGAACTTTGTCATGGTTATAATAAAGTTCAAGTTACTATTACTGGTTAGAACTCATTTTGCAATGCAATTATAAGAATGACAAATATAGTTGATAATGATAATGCAGGGAAAAAAAACTTCAGTTCCATCCAGCCATAACCATTACTAATACTTCACAGGTCTCGACCAGTGAACCTACCGAGAAAGCTAAGGAGCCAGCTGCTATGGAGGTAGACAAAGCCAATTCTACTGCCCCAGACAGTTCTGAAGACAACTGTCTTCAGCCAGAACAGAGCGCAGATGCCAAGAGCTCAGTAGCTACGGGCAATGGTGCTACTTCTGACGCCTGTAACGGAGAGGTCACTGACTCCAAGCAAGTTGATGGCGAGGAAAGTAATATTACTTCATCCAATGGTTCGGCCACGCCAGCAAAGGGAAAAGGTAATTTGTTTGATTTGTTTTCCTTTGGGATTCCCTAATCAGATATATTGCGCTTAGCAAATGTCTTATAGCACATGCCTTTAATAGAAAACATGTTTTTTGAGTTTCTTGCCCATTCTTCACCATAGAGATCTACGGTTTGGAATGGGCGACTAGCTTCAATTTTCTGACTAACGGACCGACTGACAATTCAAAAGTGCCTGTAATTGGATTAATTGAAATAAATGCTTTGAGTTTCAGTTTTGATTTTGTGCTTTAATACATCACTAACTTATGTTGCTGCATTCGTGATAAACAAAAGTTAAAAAACTGTTGCTAAATATCGTTTTCCGCTACATCAATGTTGCACAACTATTGTTAATCATTAACACTAGGCTTATTTAATTTTTTTTTTTTTTTTTTTCAGAAAAAGCTGCAGCAGTTTCAAGTTCAGATGGTAAGGGCAGGCCTAAGGAGGCGAAGATGAGGCGCGCCGCTGCTGCCGTGTACGAGTCCTTACTGCGCCAGGCCGCTGAGGAAGACGACGACGAGAGCGACTCCAATGACGAAACGTTCGAGGGAGGAGAGGTCAACTCGTCTGATGAGGAAAATGTTAATGGTGTTGAGGAGTCCTCGAATGATGGTGAGTTGATTGATGATTTGGATAGTTCCCAAGCAAATATTCGTGGGGTCTTTTATATCGTTCAATTTTTTTTTGCGGCCGACGACTCGCGTCTCGTAACAAATGATAATGACACCATTTTTATAACGTTGACCATACATTGCTACTATTTGCAGGAGATGGGGAGGAGGAAGAAGAGGATGAATTGGAGGCAGAATCAAGTGACGAAGATGGAGAGGAAATGTCTATGAATGAAGAGCCTGGCAACGACAGTGGCTGCACAGCTGTGGTAGCACTGCTCAGGGGTGGGTTACATACATGTGTGCTAGAACTCGGTGTTTTCTAAAATAAGTTCCATCATTTCATAACATTGTTTTGTTTTTAATGTTTATAGGTAATGAGCTATTTGTGGCGAATGCTGGAGACTCACGCTGCATTATTTGCAGAGAGGGCAAAGCCGTAGACATGTCAATAGACCACAAACCAGAGGACACCCCTGAACTTGAAAGAATCACCAAAGCTGGTGGAAAAGTCTCGAACGACGGCCGCATAAACGGTGGCCTCAACCTATCGCGTGCCATCGGCGACCACTCCTATAAACAGAATAAAGACTTGGGTGCTAAGGAACAGATGATCACGGCCTTGCCCGATGTGAAGACGTTAACGATCGATACAGAGAAGGATCAGTTCATGGTGCTGGCATGTGACGGTATATGGAACTTTATGTCTAGTCAAGACGTTTGTGACTTTATTCTGCCGAGGGTGGCCGAAGGCCGCGAGAGACTGTCGCAGATTTGTGAGGAGGTTTGTATTGGTTGCATAAGCTATTGATATTTACTTTACTTGAGATAACATAACACATAACATCACGCCTTGTTTCCCCGAAGGGTTAGGCAGAGGTGTACCTATAGTAGTACACCCACATTTCGCCATTTATGTTTAAGTCCCATGTATGTAATGCGTGTTTACTTGAGGTAATAAATAAAAAAAAATCGTTTGCACAGATGTTCGACCACTGCTTGGCGCCGAGCACGATGGGCGATGGGACCGGGTGCGACAATATGACAGCTATAATTGTACGATTCAAAGGCGGAGTCATCAGTGAAGTAGGGCAGCATACGAGTAACACAGAGGGAGTCAAGAAACGCGCCGCTGAAGAGGAGCACGACCAGGAGGAGCAACAGGACTCGAAAAGGCAAAAAATCGATGATCCCCTCTCAAGTTCAATTGTGACGTCAAGTGTCTAAACCTTCAAACATTATTGATAAAAGTGTTCAAGCCACGCATAGTATTGTGAAATGTATGGTGGAGACTTTGTAATTTAAATTATGATTAATAGACAGGTCATGTCACATAAGGGTTCATTGAGCATATTTTACTTATTAATTGGTAATAATTTATCATTTATACTGAGCAATATTTTGCTACAAAAATCTCCCTCGTTTTTGATGAAAAATGTGTAACGTGAATTATATCGTGTCGGTATTGCCTTACCGGGTTCAATGCGGCCCGGTGTTTATTACTCGTCAGTGTCTTTAGAGATAGTTGTGTTGAAAAAACTCAATTTGTAGACAAGTAGACGTACAGACAAAACATAGCAATTAATTATGCATGCACATAGTGTTGTTGACTTAGTATAATGTCGGCAGCAACAGACAACGCAACATGGTCGACTGTTCTACCAGTCGCGCCACTTTTGGAAATTAATTAGTTTCAAGCATTTATATATTAATTGGTAGGTAGTTTGTTGCGATTGATTGATAATGTGACTGAAACATATGCTTACTACAATGTACAACTTGCACAAAAATAAAACTGATTGGAGCTCGATAAGTGAAATATTAGCGTATTTCCAATGTATGGTATACATTGTAGTAAGTGGACTGTTTAGAGGGAGAGAATTAATGATAAATTCCAGAACTGATTGTTGACGATAGCAACTAGTAAGTAAGCTAATCTGTAAGTGTAAGTTACAGAAGTTAATGTGTACGATCTAATTATTTTGAATCCCACTTTAAATATATTACAGAGTAAAGTTTTTCTTGGTTTTCGTTGCTAGGATTGGCATTTTTGTTCTCCTTTAATGATAATAAAACTGAATATAGATGATAGGAGTATTTAAATATAGTATCATCATCACCATCATTTCAGCCGAAAGACGTCCACTGCTGGACATAGGCCTCTCCCAAGCACCGCCGCTTCGACCGGTCCTGTGCTTCCCGCACCCAGCGGATTCCTGCGGCCTTCACAAGGTCATCGGTCCACCTTGTGGGAGGCCTTCGCGACGTCTGAACATAGTATGCTTACGATAACATCTGCAAAGATTCTGTGAGTTGTTAAGCTTATGTCACGTTAGTTTTCCTAATGGTAGCATTGACTTGGTATACAAAACTGTCAGGAAACAGCAATGTTTGTATTAGTGCCACTGTTATTTATTCATTTTTAATATTTTATAAATGTGTATTTTGACTAATCTAATAAATTAACTAATAATCCAAGATACACTTGAAATCTCAATTATTGACTTTGTTTCTAGGCCCGATTTGGACTTATTTGGTGTTTGGTAAATGTAAAATTATGACATTGGCATATTCCTACATAAAATTAAATCTAATAAAAATAATTTGTAATCAAGGGAATGTATGTATAATTCAATTATTTATCTGTGTTACTCTGTAGTAATAAGTAGTTATATTTTTGTAATCACAGGTATTGTAAAATAAACTTAAATCCTACATAGTTTTGTGATTAAGTTGACATAATTCCAAATTGTGACTTATACTTAGTAGAAATTAATTGAATTACAAGCGAATTCGGATAACCCCGTAACAGTAATAATAGCTATGATTTACAGGTTGACTATAGGAACTCTGTTAATGTGTGTTTCAGTGAAAATTACATTTTTACCGACTGAATCTTGGTTTTATTTTGTTGGATCAATTACTAATTGCGATCGTGCGTGGTAACGGATTCTTCTTCAACCCCTTTCCACCTACTAATACGTTCTCCTTTGGGATAACCATTAGTCGGATTCAGTTTTTTTTACTTCGATGAAACGTGTTTTAATACCTAGTTATGTGCAGTTTATTACACTATTTTATCTACTCTCATACATTGGGATTGAACCCATTAAAAAAGATCACAGCCTTTTTTTGCATTTGCCATGCCATAGTCTTGATAGCATTTATCATAATATTATGTATAATTGTCTCGACTGCTGTGAGACCTTGCTTCTTGTCAAATTTCATGATGCTCTAGGTCAACGATGGGCAAACTACGGCCCGCGGGCCAAAACCGGCCACCCAAGGGTTTTAATCCGGCCCACCAATGTCATTTTGACAGTAAGACAGCATTACTCTCAAAAATATGCTTTGTCGTTCGTAGTACATTGATTGCCATTGCGAACTTTATTTACTAAACATAAGTCAACATAATCCAAATCGAATTGCTGTAAGATTTTTGTTTTGAAATTGCGCTGGTGCGCTCCACGCTTGTTATCGCGGCGTGTGTAGCATTTTAGCCTTTGAAGATTCTTACGGTAAATAGCAACATAAAACCACATGCATTTTTTTATTATGGCTCCTGATGAAAAAAGATTGCCCACCCCTGCTCTAGGTCAACGAGAAGTACCCTTGTTAGATTTGTTATAATAGCGGGTATCATAATATGCGGTACTAACATCGATCTAAGGCATTAATGATCGTTTTTATTTATTGCGTTGGCTTAGAAGGTTAATTTTTTTACAGCTCCAAGGGAATGCAGATCTAAGTATTTGATATCAATTTCAACTATAAACCCCTGGATGCGTTCCTGAGAAAAAGGGTCTTCACATACAGACGGACAATAAAGTGAGGCTAAGGGTTCCGTTTAAGAGTACGGAAAAAGAAAAGACCATGTCGATAGATAATTCTTTTTTTTAATCACATTTTCCTCAAATTATTTTCGCAATGGAAAGTTAAAAGTTTTAGTCAATTTAGTGCAGTTCCAAAAACACCGAAAAAAATAGGTAGGTCAATCATCACAAAAATTTAAATTATCTTATTTGCGTCAAATAGTCAATAGTTTCCATTTGTGTGGCTTCTAAAATCTGAAGAGCATCATATTCACTATCCAACTGTTCCAGTATCATGGACTTGTCGTTAATCTCTGCCTGAAAATAAAATACAAAAATAAAGACGGCTTATTTCCGTGCCCCGTTAAACAAAAACTAGATAGTACCTAATTCTGAATAAATAATCACAGCTCCTAATAATTTTAGACACCAATGCTCGTTTTGTTTTCATTAACACTAGGCAATGAATGCCTAAATCAAAGCACGCTGTTGAATTTTCAACTTTTGGTACTGAGCCGAGTGTTGAAAATCCAACAGTTCGCTTTTAAGCACTCTTCCGCCCGCGACGTCGCGTAAAATTTCTTGTTCCCCTGACCCAACCCCGTCGCATCGCATCGCCTGCCCGCGCTGTTACTGCGTTTTCGCTTAGCGCACGTTCTTCCTTTTTTTTGTTTTTGCTCGGCTTCTAAGGGTCCTAGCGTAATTTTATTTTAATAAGTACAGAGAGACTACAAACTAAGACAATTTAGCACAGATATGACAACATACAGCATATAAATCTGAAGTCCAATTATTACTGTACACAGCGTTCAACATTTCATATGCTTCTTTAGCGACAGTTAAGGTGGAATAATATGAGATAATGACACTGCAGCATTTACAACTCATAAAGAATTTTATAAAAACGTTAAAACTGTTCAAAAACAAGTCTACCTTAGGGCATATTGCATTATATTGCCTGCACATTCTGGATAACGGATTGTTTTCCGAAACATTATTATTACTAGCGGGAACACTGAATAATTGTGTACAGATCGAGTTGGTATTTTAAAGTTTATCTGGTCAAGTAATTGAATGTCAAAAGAGCCATTAGCAATTTTATGCAATGTACTTAAATCACTAACCCATCTCCTTTTCTCAAGACTATTCATGTGAAAGTGTGTGAGTCGCTGATTGTACTTGGGTAGTTTACGTCTGAGGCCATATTTCGCGCTTAAAACTCTCGACAAACCTTCTCTGTACAGCTTCTATGCGATCTATGTGAGTGTTATAAAATATATTGGAGACCACACAGACGAGCAGTACTCCAATATAGATCTTACCAGAGAATAGTACAGTGTTAATAAAGTTTTTGGATGTTTAAATGGTTTGGCGTTTCGTAATATAATGTAATGTCACTACCTTAAAGCCTTCCTCAAGAATTGGGCTTTATAATGCAAAAAGAATTTTTCAAATCCGACTGGTAGTGACGCGTTAGCGTTATTACTTTATTAGCGCGTTCAAACAGTCAATAAAAAATAAAATGTGTAGGTAACTAATAGAGTAAGCGCATTTTTCTTACTTTAAGCATTTTTATACCCGTTGTAATTTCTAAACGAAAGGTCCGAATTGAATAATTTAAAAAGGAATTTACATGTACTTAATCAACCTTGATGATGAAACTATTTATTTGGATAAGGATTAATACCATGTTTATGAAAACACCTTCGCAAGTAATGCATTATTTTATAACAAATTTGATTACCATTAAAAATGTTATAGTGATAGCATAGCATATGTCTATCTTTTAAGTTTGGCTCATTAAAACATTTTTAATCGTAATCAAATTTGTTATAAAATAATGCATTACTTGCGAAGGTGTTTTCATATCCTCCTCCTGACTGTTTGAACGCGCTAATCTCTGTCACTACCAGTCGGATTTGTAAAATTCTTTTTGCATTATAAACTCTAATTCTTGAGGAAGGCTATAGGGTATGTAACATTACGCTAGGACCCCTACAAACCGAGCAAAAACAAAAAAAAGGAAGAACGAGCGCTAAGCGAAAACGAAGTGGCAGCGCGGGCAGGCGATGCGATGCGACGGGGTGGGTCAGGGGAACAAGAAATTTTACGCGGACGAAGTCGCGGGCGGAAGCTAGTATAGATTCATTTAGGCATCACCTAGTGTTGGTACTGAAAACGGGCAAAAAGAAAAGGTAGGTAACTAACTTGCAGTTTAGCTTGCTCCGCCTCCCTTTCTTTCGAAGTGGATTTCAAAAGGTTCATGGAACCTATGGCAGCCATTTTTTTCTTCTCGACGTTATCACCAAGTTCCTTGAGCACTTCTAGCAACGCATTGATTAGCTTCCCGAAATCTTGAATCTCTGTATAAGATGAGAAAAGAGGTCAAACTGTTTGCAGACACGGACTCGCTTGATGGTCAAGTTAGGTATCTATTAGGTATGGACGGCATCACATCAAGCTACTATATTCTGTCAAATTTCTTTAATATATTTTCAACTTTATCGCTAAAATATTAGGTTCAAGGTTGATTGGGAAAATTTGACAGTTTCGTACCTTGACCTGCTGGCGTCTGTACAATGACACGCTGACTGACACTAGATTCATTTCGCTAAACATATTGCAATCAGAATGCTTAACTTTTTTTTATCTTGTAGCTTAGCTATTTTGTATGCCTTCCGGCGGCACATATTAGTATGGATCAACATTTCTTTATATATCATCTGTTTAATTTTACCATAAGTTCACAAAATGAATTTGAACTACATTCGTAAGTCATTTTACCGCCCATGGATGGCGTAACGTGTGGGTGGATACAAATATGAAGATTCCACAGCTTGGTCTATCCGGGATTTTTATATGGACTTGTCGTTTCATCCAGAGATATAAATCAATGGGTTCATAAGTTTTGATGTGCCAAGGAACTCCTTGCTATATGCGCGAAGTGGCGGTTTTCAATATTTCGGGTTTGTTCGGTTACCTAATAAATTACCTTAAATAGATAGATAAAATACTCTACTATGTACACTATAAAAAATTATTAGGTAGTTTAAGTAGTAGTAGTAGGTACTTAACTAGTATAAGTATCATTATAATTCTAAAGCTTAGAATCTTAAAAACAGGTTTCTTTAGGTTAACGGTAAATAGCTGTACGAACTTGTGTCATAATCCTTGCATGTATCCTTTAGATCCTCGGTTTCTTTTAGGACATTCGTTTCTATCACTCGGATTTTGTTAATATCATCATAATACAAATGGACCTTCTGCAATTCTTCTGCCATTATTAATTTTATGATATCTCTGATTAAAATGAGGAATTTGTTGATTTTTTTTTTTGTTATGATGGGCACGTTGCTAGGCAATAAGCATAGATAATACACTATGTGACGTAATAAGGCAACAAAAACAAAACTATCAAAAATGTTACTCAATGCTCAAAGTTTACAATTTACACTCACATCAGTCTACAGGGTGTAAGGGACAGTCCCCTCCGCCAGGAGTATTAGTGTTCTGTGGACAGTCCTCCGCAGACTGATGTGGTGAATTCAATATATCATACTAAGATGACCGGTACATGAAATTATTTCAGGAAAGTATTATGGGAATACAATAAACCTGATTTGTTTTATTACCTCAAACGCAATGTATCGTTACAGTGGCAAGACGCGCGTAGCGAACGGCAGCGCAGCGAGCCTTCGGCCACCGAGTATTTCAACATCCATTGCTGATTTTTTTATTTTAGCTGGTTTTTTTTACATAAATGGAGTGCTGCGTACAGAGAATCTAAATTTACATTGAAATAAAGGAAATAGTAACTGAAAATACGATAAAAAATATGAACATTTTCCTGAGAATATTTCCGGTAGAAATATAAATTGTGTCCGTTCAACCTAGAATATTGCGTAATAGCTCGGATGTAAAGCACTTATTAAGTGGTGTGGTTTCACTACTATTCTTTAATACTTTACATTAGGAGAGATTTTCTCTAAAGAAAATCATGTATTTCATTCATCACAATGTTTTAGAATTTTTTGTGTAAAAGTTCAGAATAAATACTTTAATTATCAAATCTTACAATATTGTAACAATAACTGGTAATATGAAGCAAAATATTGAAATAATAATGAAGAGCCTTTTTCCTGATAGGTCATGTAGGTAGGGTAATGTTTTTTTTTAAATATAGCAACTCTACCTTATAAGCTGTCACTGTCAGTTAATTTACAATATACAAATATGTTAAATAAAATTGAACTTTAACTAACAGGAGCTAAAACTCAATTTGAAATGACGAAATTGTGATTTTATCAATGGTATATTTTTGTTTTGTGCAAAGATTGTTATTCATTGTTCGAGCATTTTGTAAAATAACAATCTAAACGGTGCGTCAATGTTGTGCTAAATATGGAGGGATTAACACAAAATGAGAAAATTATTTGGTCATGTTGGAAAGAAAAGGCCCCGAGGGATGTGGTCAGGGAGGCCGCTGCAAAGGGCACACACATCGAGCTGGCGATCACCTATCTCAAGGAGGAAAATGGATGGAATGAATCTACTGCCAGAGAGTGGTTTCTGGCAGAGGTGAATAACCTTTTTATTTGTATTACAATTACAACAATAGACTGATAGTCTGGCGTCTGCAAACAATAATAGACACCTACATAAAATTGCAATATCTAATAATGAAAATTTAGAACTGATATTCTTACGAATTGCTTTGTCACATATTTTTTGTTTTATATTTATATTGTAAATTCCAACACCAGTTCAACTAAATTTCTCATTATTTACTAAAATGTTTTAGGTGAAAGCATGGACGGTTCAGCTTTTATTAAGAAAACAGATATTCAAAGTTCTACACATTCTTAACAAGGTCAAGATAAGCCCCGAGTTGCACTTGATGATCCTTGCGCAGGACTCTGCTCAAATTGAATACAGAGACTTTATTGTTGAACATCTTGAGAAACTATCCAAAGAAATGAATAATGAAATACAGGAGAAATGGCTTGAGTTTAAGAGACATTGGAATCTCCTAAGGTACCTAGAGAAGTCATTTGAGAGTGATGGGACGTTCAAGCAGAACAAGGTCTTTGGGACCGGCAAAGACAGAATAGTTGTTAACGAGAGTGAAATCAAAGCTTTAACTATTGATAAGATAGAAAAGTATCCACAACAATGGAAAAGTAAAATTGCTACTGCATTGTTTTTCCATTCTTTTGGTAAGTCATATTCTTCTTATGGCCGAACTCAATAACCTATTCTCAGTAAAAGACAGATCACTATTTATGGTAGACAGTATAATTCTACCTGTCCTTATGTCAGGCCGGTAAGATTCCATAATCTCTTAAGAGATTATTGGGATGTCAAAACCATAGATAGATAGGTTTTTCTATCTCCAGTATGCCAAAACTGGTGATAGATAGGTTATTGGGTTCGACAGTTAGTGTATCACTTACACAAGGAAACAAAATCAGACATTTTTTTTTGTTGTATGAAATTTTATGGCTATGGTATGGTGGTGGTGTGGTAATTTGAGGTTGCTGATTTCAAATCTACCCTCAATTTATCTCTAACGGCTCTAGTTTTTGAGATACAGCTGTTGGCCATATTTTTGTACTAGTTACACTTAACTTTCATAAAACAGAACTGTTTTTTAAAAAGTTTTTTTTTTTTTTACAATGTCCATGTCGAGAAATATCTATAAAAACGATCCCAACTATTTCTGTTATTAACTAATTATAGACTAAGCGTTCGTAAAATGGGTGTATTTGAATACTTTGGACTTCCTTTGGACACCCGCGACAATTACTGGATGCTTTAAATATGGTATGTAAAACATGCATGGAGCCTTTGTGATTATGGCCAAATAAGAAAAGACCCATTTCAAGTATCAAACACAGTTGATCTCATTTCAAGTATCAAACACAGTTGATCTGGACAAATCATCGGGATGATTTTTATTTTTGCATGGTTGAAATAAACGGAATTAACAAAAGAAAACATTAAAAACAACTCTTGTGAACCAAGTCAAGCAAGAAAATCTTATAATTTTGATAGGTAATTAGAGGTTGTTTTTCTAATGTTTTTTTTAATTAAAATATTTTTATCTTGAAAATCACGTTTTCATTATATCTCAAAAACTAAAGCTGATACAAGAAATCTGACTTCAGATCTAACATCAGCACCTCGAAAATGTTTCTTAGTCATAATATTTCATGCAACAAAAATGCTGTTACCTTGTGTTATCAATGGCTTTTTGCCATTTTGTTTGGCCCAAAATTCAGCTATGCAAACTCTACTCACTGACGCAGTCATATGATCACCAAGTGCACAGATAACAACGGCTGATAAATAATAATAATATTTAAGCTGTTTGAATAGAGGTTTCTTAAGATATTATTTGGAGTAATATTTTGACATAGTATTATTATACAAGTAAGGGCTTACAGAACTGTTATACTGTTTGCTGGTCCAGTATTACTAAAGCTCAAGAACAGGATTTCTGGTATTGCCAATCATGTATGGACCTAAATTCACAATATTTGGACCATTCTGTTTGCCATGTTGTTAGTTTATAAATTAAAACCACAATAAATTACCTACACTCATAATTGTAATATTACATAAGATAACATTAACCTAGAGCCCCAGAGTTCTTGGCTATCTGAGTTTCATGAAATATTTACCTGGCTTCTAGCTACTGTCATGGTTTTTAGGGTTCCGTAACCAAAGGATGCCAAACGGAACCCTATTACTAAAAATATGTCAGTCAGCCGGCTGTATCTCTTGTACCATAATAGGTAGACAGTTGAAATTTTCACAGATTGTGTATTTCTGTGGCAGCTATAACAACAATTAATAAAAATAAAACAAAGTTAAAAATTAAAGGGGACAAGAAACGTGTTTTATTTACTATAGTAAAAAAAGTAGTGTTACATATAGTAAAGAGGTACGGAACCCTTCGTGTGCGTGTCTGACTCGCACTTGGCCAATTTTATTACTAAACTATCTGCGCCCTGCGACTTTGTTCGCGTGGAAGTCGTAAGATACACAGTATACTTACTATAAAAACTTATTTATAAAAAAAAAAAAACAACCAACTTCCAAAACAGAACACTACCTACAAAGTGAAAAATAACTTTCTTTGGTTTATTATTTTCGTTTTTTGCCACAGACTTCCGAAATTAAAGTTATTTTTCATTTTGTAGTTTTTTTTTTTTTTTTTGGAATACTAAATATACACACAGTGACTTTCATTGGTGGATCCAGCCATTAGCTTGTTGGTCAAAGCTGGCCACATTGGATTACTACTGCTAGTGAAAAAGCAATGTGGGATAGATCATGGTTGTGACACAAGGCACATTGCAAAGATGTCCATTTTCCTTGCGGCAACCTGCTACCCCCACTGATAAAACCCATATTTTAGTTGGCCCATATACATAGGTAAACATTCTAAGGACTATTTGGTAACTTATTGCCTGGCCACATAAGTTTGTACTGATAACATAATATAACATTGTTTATTCATAGATGCTAATGTTGGTTATTTATTACTTTTGATAATATTATTTGAGATCAATAAATCAGTTATCTATCTAACACTGTTGCTACTAGTGAAATGTAGTAAGCTAATTGATTTATGTTGTGTACTTACACTTTACTTTGAACTTTATATAACAGATGCATAAGAATCAAAATTAATATTAGTCGAGATTTGTTACTTATCTTACTCCTTTTTTTGTCTATTTCAGAATTTTCCTTATTAGACTTCTCAGCACCTGTTGAAATGTGGAATTATTTGGTGGAGAACAACAAAGCCATGATCTTAGTCCGCTGGATCAATGTACAGACATCAGAAGTAGTTCGTGATATGAACGCGCGGTACATCTTCTTCAACAACGACGGATTCGTGAAGAAACTCCTCAATGTCGACACTAAAGGCTTTGATACGCATGTCTTAGAAAACTTAGACGAAATATTTCGTAAATGGTCAGTCACCAACGAAATGATCGAAAATGTTGCTAAAAGCAACTGTTTTGGTTACACCAAACTATGCATTTACGACACACTGTCCTCATACGGCATTGTGAATGAGAGTGAGCGGAACAACTTGTATCTAATTATATCGAGATTGGCACGCACGCAGAACTTGAAACTCATTGATGACATCTTTGCTGAATCGTGCTCCACTATCAGTCGACAGCACTTCTACGTGGAGCTAGCCAAGTACTGCGTCAAACACAAGCTATATAAAGTGCTGACGTTATGTGTAGAGGGCAATATATTAGATACTGACTTATCTGACGTGGAAAAGGAGGCGAAAGACTGCATAGAACTGTGGTTGTTATTCAAGAGCATTGAACAAACTTCTGACAGACAAAGCCATGTGCTCCCGGTTTACAACACTTGTGTACAAATTGCTAATGAGAATATCGACGACTATGTGTCTTCTAATCCCCACTTAGTTCTAGGAATGATTCTTCTCGAGGATGCTAAAAAGTTATTTGATATATTCTCCAAAGAGGACTTTTTACAGTTCAAAGACTTTAAATTGCCAAATAAGATATACAAAGACAAGCTGCCACATTTGTATAATGTTTATAAGAAATATACAGATATGAATCAGACGTATGAGTCTAAAGACGTGAATGTATATCAGTTGCTGTCTACTTACCGTGGTTTAGACGTGTCCAAAATATTTGAATTTCAACTGGTGAATCAGAGCACCAACAGCTTGCTGTCTGACAAGCCCGACAGGCGCAGCCTGGGCAGTCTGTTGTCAAGCGACGTGGATGTTAAAGCTGCCAGTATAAAAGCTTTATCCCAAAGAGCTATGGAAATGCCAGATTTCGCGGATGAGAAACTTATGAAAAAATATGGCTATGTTGCCAAATTGAATCATGTATATTATTTGAAACAGTATCGCCCTTGTAACGCAAGCCAAGCGTTCGTATCGCAGCAGTACCAGACATACAATCGTTTGCACGACAAAAGTGTGAAGAGTGCATGCTGTGAGGCCCACGCTTTAGCTTTGCAGAACTGGTTCGACGGCGCTATGACCGCCTGCACGGTGTCTTTCATAGCAATGATAGGCTGCAATCCTACCAGATGTAGAGTGCACATTTCTGCAGCTAAAATGATAAAGAATCACTTGATGGAATACAGAGGGTTTCCTGAAGAAAAAGCGAATAAAACGGTAAACGAATACATGTCGAAACTGATCCAGAGTAATGACGAAGCTGCTAGAGAGATTTTGCGGTTCATGGAGGAAATTACTTTAAGCAGATTAGCAGACAGGCAAAAGTTGGACGGAAAGGTCGATATGTCGGTGGTACTGTACGAATCTCAGACAATGGTCAAGTTCGCGACATTGCACAACTTACCATTACCAGAACTGCAGTTGCGGGAGTTTGTGAAGAGTAACTCCTGGTTTAACTTTCTCCTTTTCGGCGACGTGTTCCGCTACCCGCTCAGCCAGATGCTGCAGTTATCTCAAGAGTTTGAAAGGAGATCGTATGCCGAGCATTTGAAACACATAATGCTGCATCGAACTGTAGACGAGGGTGTCGAAAAAGATAATAAGGTTACCACCAGTACTGGACAAAGAAGAGTTTCGAGAATGAATTCGGTGGAAATTGTAAGTTTATTTAACTTTTAAATTATTTTCTTAAAATTCTGTTAATAAAATAACTTAATTTCCAAAATACGGTGCAGTAAATGAAGCAGCTGAGAACACTAAGAGTGTGAGAAGTTCACACCAATGGCCTCTGTTTTATGTGGCATATCTTATGCCCTGTGCACTCCTTAAAAACACTATTCAAACTCTATCCACTTTCACTCATCGAATTTCGTATTTCAGATCCCAAAACTGTCCAAGTTCTAATCTCCGGTGCCTTATGTCATTCCATGCAGGGTTCTGTTCTCATACAGAGTCCCAGCCCGACGCAGGGCAGTAGCTTCGAGTTCCCTTCGAGCGCGTACATGGGCCGCGAGCTGTGGGAGGTAGCAGCCGCGTGTCACGGCCCGGAGGACCCGCCGGCGGCCTTACTGAGGGCGGCCGATATCTGCAGGGAACCCTTGCTTGTACTTATCGCTAGTTGTTATGAGGTTTGTAGCAAAGTATCTACTAAAACACTTTATTAAACACTAGCTGTTGCCCGCGGCTTCGCCCGTGTGGATGTCAAGACTTCCCATTTGAATCGGATTTTGTTCACAATTACATGGGTTTTAATTATTTGCGCAAAAACCATAATTCTCTTTCTAAAGTAAAAGTAGCCTAAGTTACCTACTCCTTATAACATCAGCTATCTGCCAGTTCAAGTCCCGTCAAAATCGGTTCAGCCGTTTCGGGGATTAGACGGATCAAACAGACAGACGGACAAAAATGTTAAAAATTGATTTTTTGTTATAAGTACCGTATATACTTTCATAATTGGCATTTAGTAAAAAGCTGTTATTTTGACATTACAAACACATACTTCAATTTTATTTATTTTCATAAATATACATAAATACACTCGACCTGTCTTAGACTACTGCCTGAAAATAAACCTCTTTCAATTCTTACCCTTTTTAAACTCAATTCTCCTTTCTAGCCAAACGCCATAGATGTGCTATGGCCTCAATGGATCCTATCCTCCTTGTCTCCAAGCGCTCGATCTCAAGGAGTGCTGCAACAGCTGTTGACGCAGCAGCATATAGCCTCTGATCAGTTCCAGAAAGTCGCAGAGCTGTGTTTGTTAGAGGGCTATGTGACCACGCTGCATGAAGCTATGATGATATTTTTACCGGTGAGTTTTAAATGGATGTATTGTAATTTTGAAGAGGTTTAGAAAAATCGTGATGTCCACTCGTTTGCATTAAGACTTGAATCTTTCTATTACAAACACGATAAGCTTAGTTGGGCGTAGTAGTAAGATACGCAATATACAAAAATAACAGCCTCATTTTTATAAAACTCCCTCGGTTCCCGACCCACCGCGTCGCATCGCATTGTTCGCCCGCGCTATTACTCCGTTTTCGCTTAGCGTTCTTTATGAATTTTTATTTTTGCTCGGCTTCTAAGGGTCTGATGTGCGTGATGCCTATAACCTTTCGCAAGAATTGGGCTATCAAATGCAAAAATAAATTTTCAAATCCGATTGTTTGAACGCCCAAAACTCTGGAATTACTTCCAGAGATTAATGCGCTCAAGCAAACAAACTCTTCAGATATATTAAATTAGTGTATGTTTGTATTAGATAGTGCTAGTGGATTAGACCGTCAGCCCAACCATGCTAATGGATTATGCTTTTCATAATAAAATATTAAAATATATTTTTCTTGACTGCTCCTTTGTGTTTTCCAGAGAAAGTTTGAGAGCGGTCGGTTTAAAGAAAGCCATTAATTATACCACAAATATTATTATTTCCAGGAGAGTCCCCTAACCTCATTCACATCGTTCCTCCACCGTTGTATTCGCTATCACAATTTCGACTCGGACACCACGAAACTCCTTACGAGTTTCCTACAACACGCACAGCGTAAATACAGTGTTGGCGCTAGTGGCGCCCCCTGGCAAATGTCCAAAGAGGCCCTCCAAAGAGTCTCAGTGTCTTTGGTCAAGATTGCACTGAGCCATAACTTTGGTAGCGCTTATCATCAGAGGGAGTTCCTTAAGTGTCTGGCTGTTAATCAGTTCGAAAAGGGATTCACAGGTAGGAACATTTTTAGTGCTTTTTCTTTTTTTGTTAACATAAGGAGTGGGATGATAAATATTTTTTGCCTTTCAGTGTCGTCACCAAATTTTTCAACGCTGTATGAAATACTCAAAATATCTATGGAGACATCGTTAGCAGTGAATATATCCAAAATGCTTCAAGACGATTCTCAGCATTATTTAGAAGAATGTGTCGAAATGTACACGGCTAGTAGAAACTATGACGTAGCTCTGAAAATCGCTAAGCTTTCTGGGGTACCAGTCAATGGGATTTTGATAGCAGAATGGACGCATAAGTACGAGAATCTTCTTGCAAGAGACGATATGCCTGATGATAAAGCTATTACTCTCTTCATGGCGGAGTGTAGTGAAGCCTTTAAACAGGCAGCAGTTACCTTTAAAGACGCTACAGAATTCCTTGTATCCCACGTAAACAACATATCAGATACGACACAAAAGTTCTACTCCTACAGAATCATAATGAGTTGGTTCGAAGAGAATTTAGAATACGGTCGTAGACGCGAGGAGATCGAACACCTAATGTGGGATGCATACTTCAAAAGCGAGTCACAAAACAGCATATTCCTCAACAGTTATCAGAGCACTATGCATTTTATCATCAACGGACAGAAAGACGCGAATATTTCGAAGAAGATTGGTATGGCTAACGCAGAGAAACCATTTTCTATGATGCTGGATGAGATTGAAATTGAATCGGATGTTAGTAATATAGAAAACGTGGTTTTACTCGAAGAGCCTGAAGCCATTGACAGTTGGAGACGTGTTATGAACCATTTACTAGAGTTAAAGCTTCTTGTTGATGCATTTCGATTATCAGCTTTGTTTAAAAGTCCACCAGAGTACAGGTACAGACCCCCGGCGTGTCCTGTGCAAATAGTGAGGACTTGTTTGAAGCTGGCGGAAGGGTCGTGTTCGCCGTATGAACTGCCGCAGGAGTTGAGACTCGTGATATCGTCACCTGTACTGCAAAATAAATTGTCAAGTAAGTTATTATTTTTTTAAGTGAAAACTTCTTTTTTGGTAGGGGAAAATCTTACGGGTTCGCGACATGTGACATGCTCCAACGAGTTCAACTACCCAACACTAGAGGGCGCTGTAACCAAATTTATTTTAAGTTTTCACTTCTGTCGGCAGTCCCCATGACTGCCTATTTTTTATTTTTTTTGTTTAGCATTGCTCAGCATTGGGCAGTATAGACTGCCCAATGTTGGGCAAAAGCCTGTCCAAAGTCCTTCCAGATAATCTTTTCCCGCGCCAAGTGAGTTATTAGAATCTAATTTTGATGGCTGTTTTTTTTTTTCTTCATTGAACTCTTGGCTGCAAGCTCGATTGCTGAGCGATCCCGGGTCCGATTCCCGGGTCGGGCAAACTGTTATTGAGTTTTCCCCATCAGGATGAAATTGTCAGTAGCAGCCCTGGGTCTGGTTTGTGCTCAGCTAGTGGCAATTAGGCTCGCCCCTAATTAAAACATTACTGGTAAAATATGGTTCTATTAAACATTTCTGCTTAGCCCTTCAGGGATAAAACGTGATGTTGTTTTTTTCGTTTGTGAATGCGACTTTCTTTCAATGGTCACTTTCTAGCAGATTTTTATCATGCCCATTTTCAGTATCAGGTATATCGGACGCGAGTTTCGAAGAGCTGGTGGTGATTCAGGAGAAACAAGAGAATGTGCCGGAGAGCGCTCACTTGGCGGCGCGCGAGGAAGCCGACCGGTTGTCTGCACTCGAAGCTCTGGCTGCCAGAAGTGGACTCACGCTTGCTAAGCAGGTAATTTTTTGGTTACAAAAGGTGATCGTCAACATCTTCTTCTATACATATTATAAAGTCGCTTTTCGTATCTGTCTGTGTGAACGCGTTGTTCTTCTAAACTACGCAACGGATTCTGATGTTGTTTTCACCACCATTTAGAGATGTTATTCCAGAAGGTATAAACCTTAAATATTTATGTATTATGCACATAAGTGCATAATACATAAATATTTAACTTACATGACATGAAAGAAAAGGAATGATAGCGTAACGGTTGACAGGGTAGAATGGGAGAAGAAAACGTGTTGCGCCGACTAGTGATGCAAGAGACTCGGTTGTTTAAGGCCTCTAAACAAGAATAAACTTCACTTTCCATGACTTAAGTCTGGAAAGAAGACGAGTTTCCAGTCTTTAGTAATAAGACTCAGTTGTACTAAAGGACTAAAATACTTAGACTCTAGCTGTTTTTAAAAAGGACTGCCGCCTGAGTCGTGCTTGATATTCAATACAGCTCAAGCTCTAATGTTAAAATGCGATGGAAGTTTGATTGAGTAGTTTGTATTTCATAAACCCTGTATAATAAATAGTCTCCAAATTAAAACAGAGAAGTAGCTTGGCCAAAAAGTTGTGAAAATAATGGTGGCGCCACTATCGTGCATGTTGTAACCCTATATAGTACGACGAAACCGGTTTTCATACTTAGTTTATTTTGACAATTAATGTGAATATTGGCGGGTTTTATGAAAAAAGAAAAGCTCTGAAACGCTTATTCAGGCACACTGCCTAGAACGATAACATTTGCAGTTAGCATTTTAATAAATTAAAAATAAAATTATTAGGTATTTCAAAATACCTTGATGTCAACTAATCTTACATTATGTGAGACAATTTTAGGTTTTACAAGACCCCAGATCATCTTATAGTACCCAGACCCCAGATCACCTTATAGTACCTACTGATGGATTTACCTAAAAAATACTGTACTTATTTTTGTTCAGTAAATTATGCAATATTAACAAAGCGTATTAAAATTATACGAACGCGCTGCATTCCAAATGTGTTTTGTAAACATAACCTCAAATTCGTGAATGTACATTTCAATAATTGTATGAAAGGTTTATACTAGATATTGCACCTTGAAATATACACATTACATCTGATTACATGTATAATATATCATTTTACCTGTCATTTCCGTGGTTCTTTTATACACGTCGTTGAGATCGGATAAAATTTGTCCGGCCTCGAATTCCGCCAAAGATCTCACGTACCTACACTTTATAAATATCGCTCTTGCGGAGCTGCGGATAACAGACCTGTTCATTATGAACACAATGGGTCACCAGTATCACCACAATAACGCAAATAAATAAAAATAAACACGAAACAGTAACCGATTACAAGAAATGACAGAATATGTACCTTACTCGACGAGGCAGAGCGAGTGTTGCCAATGATTAAATATTTTAGTTCCGTTTCAGGACTTTCTTGCCAAACTGTACATGATCAGACTTTTATTGTAACAGTTATTTTTGTTCTTTCCTTTAAGTTCTCTTTATTTTTTTCATCATCTCTGTTTACTTTAAAGTGGGGATGTAATGGATATCCGTATCCGCATCCGCATAAAGTTTGATATCCGCAAAACATTCGCTTCCTCAACTTTTGATTTTAAAAGATCCGCATCCTCTTAATTTCTATGGGGATGTGACCTTACGTTGCCGCGTTGTTCGTCCAAATTGTGAATTTTTAAAAACTCGCGCCGATCTAAATGGGCGGGTCGGAGTGTGTGTTACGCGTTCCTATTAGCTGAAACGGAAATGGCCGTCCTATTACAGACAATCGGTCGCATGTGGATTTCTTTCTTACACACAAATACACTGTTACATTTTGACCGTTTTAATCCCGCGGAGGGTCGATCCGGTGCATGAAAGACTATCGATTTGTAAAGATAAAATTAAAAAATAAAATTACTTTTTCTTTTAAACTCGAATCAATTCTCGCATTCGTGAAAAATCAACGCGAACCATTAGTAGGTTGCCATTCGAAACTCATTTCGTACCATGTGTATGTGGTAGATAATATTCAAAGTCAACAACACTAATACGAACTAATTCACAAATGACGCGTAAGCGCAGTCCACGTGGACTCACAAAAATTAACCAATGCCTTAACTAAATTCCGCCCCCAAACCCCAAAAATTGGCAATGCAAAAGCCGCGCACCCCGCGCGCCGCTAAGAGCAGAACATTTAAACAATTCAGTTTCTCTAAGGGCGCGTTCCCACTATGTCGTGACGATTAATTTATCGTTGGACGACTGTCGTCTCTAGCTGTTCCCATTATATCGACTGTTTATTGACAATCTGTCGTCACTGCAAAAAAAAGTCGTGGACGACAGTTAATCGTGTCGTCCTATATGTGAACACCTCCATCTAAATACACAAGCCACGACGCTTTTAACGACACGATAACCTGTCGTCATGACATAGTGAGAACGGGGCCTAAGACGTCATCGGCGTATCGTTGTTTACGATCGTTGTCGCGCGAAAGTAATGGCGTCTTGTACTCCAACCTGGAGTTCGTTACCATGGTGCACCATTTTACGTGATCGCGGGTTACGGTGCGCAAGCGGCTCGTCGTCTCTATAGCGAACCAAACCACTTGCAATATTTGCGACTGCGTGGTATACGCAACCTGCAAATTCCGTCTGGTCCGACAATTGTGGCGACTACGCAGCGGTTGTTAGATCACGGACAATTCCGTACACCTTCACACGCTCAGGGCCGCGATCGCCAGTCATTCAACACACCCGGATATTATTAAATTTGGAACTATAAGCGAGCCAAAGTTGATAAAGCCGGTGGAGTGTAGGTCGTTAGGTACCGACGCGACGACGACGCGACGTAGGTAAGTAGGTAACTAACTCGTGGCACTACTACTGGTTTCATGCATTTTGTGAATATAACGTTATCACTTCCTATTTTTTTAATTTTAAGAGATACAATGCTGTGTAAGTTGTTGATGAATAGTATTTTGCAAGTTAATCCACCCGTCCAAGGGATTAAAACGCAGAAAATGTAACGGTGTATACTATACATTAAAAACAAGGGCTATATTTTAGTACGAAATCCGCATTTGCATCCTCATGCGCATCCTCAATAAGGAATTTTCCAACATCCGCATCCTAACACCCGCATATCTCGATACCCTCATCCGCAACCTCTTCCGTTATACAACATCCGTCACAACCCTATTTTAAAGTAGGTTTTAACAGAATAAACATATGTATTTTCAATTTGCCCAGGTTGCCAGCTACTTCCGCATAGCGCTACAAATTGGATGGGACTACCCATCGGTGTTGAAATATCAGAATCGCGCCGTTGACTTCATCAACTTAGTGAGTGGACGAGCGAGGATGTCTCTCGCCAATCTTGTGTTCAAGACATTCAATATACCTACCAAACAGGTACGTTTACAATAATTTAAAATTCACTAAGAATTGTTAAAATTCACCAATAATAATTTGTATGACGAATTTTGTAGTCTAGATTCTAGAAGATATCGTCCATTGACCAGACCAGCGCCGCCGCGCGTTATAAGTTTTAGAACAGACTGTGTGCGCCACGAAAGTAAAATTAAATATAATACAAAAACAATTTAAGGCGAAAGCGTAGCCAGCGTAATTCAAATTTTCTAACGTTTTTGCCATTTGCAGGTCAGTATTAGGTTGTATGTTCATCAAAATATGATTCACGACCGTAACAGTACGTACGTTATTGAAATCACAAAAACAACTCTTAAGTTCAAATGACCCTATTGAATGACTATTTCATGAAATCATAGGCCAATTCTAAGTAAGAGAGTTTTATTGATGTTTAGAATGATTTTAATTCTATAAATACCTACATATTTGTTACGGTTGTGAATCGTATTTTGATCAACATACATACAACTGCGAAAAACGTAAGGAAATTTAAATTTCGTGAGCATCCCCCATAAATATAGAATTTAATAATGTACTGTATGCCACATAGCTTAAAATCAGTTCTTCAATGCTCTACAGCTGTGAGGCGAGGCGGTGATGGCAGATAACTGCTCGGTGATCATTAATTACTTCTCTCATTTTTAGGTTGCTGAATACCTTTGCAAAGAAATAGTAGCAGCTATAATATCTCCCCACCTAGTGAAAACCTCAGCATTTAGACAAAAAGAGCACTTCCAGTACACTCTATGGGGCTACGCGCTGAACGCAGACATCGAAATGTTCCTCAACATGCGACCCGACGCCTGCAGTCACATCGGCAAATTAATCTTAGATCACCTAATGGCCTTCCAAAAAATATACAAATGTACTGGGACTTCTAAATTACCAGATAATTTATTAGACGACAGTTGTCTGGATGTTGAAAATTTGATAGACGAAGAGTACCAAAACGTCGAAGGCGATGAAGCCGAATCAGTTTTAACTGAAGAGGGAACTATATTATCTGCTGAGACTGAGTCAGTATATTCAGTGTCGACTGTTTATACAGTCTACAGTAACAAAATGTCGAAAGATTGCAGAAGGAATTTGTTCGATGTGATTAATAAGAATAATGTGCATATTCGGTATGAGGTTAAATCGAATATCAGGAAGATAACTAAAGGAGCGAAGTTGTCTACGAAACAGGTAGCAATGCTAATTTAAAAAAATAAAACCCTGTTTTTATTTTATGAAAACGTTTATGATCAGCTGATGTATTCTGTCAGAATCTTACTGTGCAAACTTATATGAAGTGCGCTGTCAATGGTGTCCCTAGCATCAGGTTGAATGACAGCTCACTTCACCCGAGTTTTTACGGTGAGATTCTTACAGAATCGAACAGCTGGTATTGTTTTGCGCTTTTCAGTTAGTATTTTATCCCTATGCTAAATCTTTGTGTTTTTAAAGTTTGACTATTATCCGTAAAAGCCAGGTCTCTTTTAAATAATAGCTTTTCATCTGACTCGTGTCACGCTAAATATTTTTTTTAAATCATCGTCAGGTAAACATAATCTGCCTAGAGCTCCTCGTAGTGGCACACGAGTGTTTCGCGTGCGCGTGTGACACGGAGGGCGTGGCCACGACGCTGCGGTCTGCGCAGGCGCTGACGGCGCGACTGCTGGCGGCGCGCTCGTGGAGACTCATGGTCCGACTGCTTACGGGGCTCGCGCGGTATACTGAGTGTGCATATGTGTTTCAGGTAAGTTACTGGCTTTACGTGGCTAGTATGTCCTAGCTAAAACTGAAACGTGCAAATACATTTTGTAACTTCGCAGTTTTAGCTGGACTTTAATTAGTATGACACAATAATTGTCATGGGTCATATGAACAAGAAAAGGTAAAACAGAAAGAGAGGTGGAGGACTATGAATGAGTAAAAAAATAAAATTTTGTCCTTTGGAAGCCTCTACTAGTTCCTGTTGGGGTCGGCTTCCAGTCTAACCGAATGCAGCTGAATACCAGTATTTTACATGGAGCGACTGTCTATCTCACCTTCACCCCCCCCTCATACCCCTTGGCAAGACTGGTTGTCAGATTCCGGCTTCTGACGACCCGTAATGACTCAAAGATCCACAAATGACAGCCGGCAACAACGGCTTTACGTGCTTTCCGAAGCACGGAGGGGTCTCGATATGTAAAGATGATCACCCATCCACGGACCAATCGCGGCAAGCGTAGCTTAACCTGATCGATCGACCGTGCGGCTGTTACTACGTACCCATTAACATAAAATAAACTTGTATTCTTAGGCCTTACGCGACAACCATCAGTTCGAATTCCTACTGGGTCAGTTCGACTACATGCTAGGCCAGCAAGGAGACAAGATAGCCGAGTTCAAGCAAGGACTCCTTGACTTCCTCAAGACTCATTGTCCAGGCGATACGGATACGTATATAATGGTTGCGTTGCACTTCAATATGTATGCTGAAGCGGCCAATGTGAAGAGAAAACAGGCGCTGAACCTCATCGATGATTTGGAGAAAATGGCTTTGGATGCTGCGAAGGTATGTGTGTAATTCAGTAGAACGACCTCTACAACTTTTGTCGACCAAGGGCGAATTCGACCAAACTTTTATACCTAGTATTTATAAGTCTAATCCAGCAAATAAATTTTTAAGTTTTGACAGATTTTCCTTACAAAAACATGTCAGACGTCAATTTTATTCCGTGGATAAAAGATATCTGACTTTGGTTAAATCAGCCCTAAAACTATTTAGGGCTGATTTAACCAAAGTCAGATACACACTTACTGAATAGTCACACTAGTGACTTACTAGTGTTAAACTATATTTTACTAGTGAATAGTCACACTAGTGACTTACTAGTGTTAAACTATATTTTAAAACGTGTCTTTGAACTACACTCGGGCCTCAACGTAGGTCTAGATGCGTCAGCCAGAGCCGCGGGATGTTCCAAAGAGTTACCGTGGCCCCTGGCACAGGCAACTGAAGGAACACGGGTGGGTTTTAGTCAGTAAAAGTCTGATACGCCTCCCCGCTCCGCCCAAAGCGGGAGAAGTCATTTGATGATTTCCCACCCAAAAAATAAAAAAAATGGTCTAGATACGTAGCGTTAGTTGTCAAAATTTTCCTCTAGTAAGGAAGGAAATGTGTCAAATTGATGCATTTTTGCAACTTATTAATATATTTATTTATTAGGTCAAATAATCAACATTGCCATCCAACGTGGCAACGCTGCCAGCCTTCTGGTCACGTTTCCCACTGACAGCGATGCGGACGAATTATTTGATGCCCAATGAGCTCTCCCTTTTTTTTTCTTTTCTTTATATACTTATAATATTATATATTTTAGTGTTTGATTATATATTGTATTCAAGATTTGTGTATACCACAATAAATAGAAAAATACATTTTTATCAAGTGACGTTGAGTAGAACCAAGGAGGAAATAAAATCAAAGTCAAAGATCTTTATTGTGAGACAGTGGTTACAGAGTTGTTATTGGTTAATTGGAGTGCCTTTGCACTGCTCCAACATGTTAGGCATACAATAGTTTACAATTTATTATAAAAATAAATCAAACGCGATTAAACTAGCTATTATAACTACTAGTGTTATTGGGTTTTTCCATCTGGAAATTCTCAGTATCAGCCCGGAGTCTAGATTTGTGCCTGGTTGTTGGCAATAAGCCTGCCCCCTATTACATGGGACTCAAACATAACTGGCGAAATGTGGGTGTATTATAGGTGCACCTATTCCCAACCCTTCGGGAAATACAGGCTTATTATGTTACGATTAAACTAAAGTGACTGTAGTGTGATTCTCTTAAATTATAATCAGATTTTTTCTTTACCAGGCTACATCCAAAAAGCCGTTCCAACCGCCAACATGGTTTCAAATTCACGACAACGTGTCAACGAGGTCCCTCTTAGAAACAGCATTGATTCACTGCACGGACGCCGCCGAGCTATACCTTCAGGGCGGGTGTACAGGCTTCGCGGGGGAAATGGCGGCCCTCGCTCAACAAATAGCGTTACAAATATCACTGCTGAACGCGTCGCCCACGAGGCTTATATTGAATAGAAGCACCGAGCAGATGTATCGGCTTGTTAGTGAATATTTGAGGTGAGTTGGTTTGTTTCTCTCTTTATTTTTGTTCTCAGGTTTTGTCTTCGTTTTTTAAATCTCTTGTATTCGTCTTTGTATTTACCCGACTGCCCCAGTAGGACGGTAATGTTTTTAAGTTATTTTCACAAGGTACAAAAGTCGTTACTGCAATATCAGTAGTGGGCCAGATAATTTTCTGATGTAGCAGATTCCCAAAAAATACCGGAAATGTTTCCTCAAGGTTGACAGTAGGCACTTGACAAATACAGGCTCATTTTTAGCAGATCTGAGGGCATATTTTCTAATCTTATGTCATGTCTATCCTAGATGTTCTGATCTTTGATCCACCGGAGGACATCCCTTCGCCCATTGTGAACACCGTTATAATCATTAACAATTCTCATTCCAGTTTCATGGAGGGCCTAGTGCTACTGGCTGGTCGCGGCGGCGAGGCGTGGCGTGAACTTGCATACAGACGCACCCTGACCAACGACCAGGCGTACCTGCGAGATATGGCCATGTATAGGCCGGATGTCGCCCATGATTTCCTCAACAGGTATGTTTCACTATCTACCTTTGTCCTGTTATACCTTACCTTACTTCTAGGAGAAACAGTTTCCTGTATATTTTAACTCCGTGCGATTTAGGATAGGTTAAACCAAGTTGATATTAGTTAATCAAGCCTAGAATCGAGAAATATCTATTAATTGGTTCTCTAGAGATCAATCGTGGGTTTTTCTTTTGTTATATTCATAGATTGTAGATTCTGGTTCTTTAGTATACCTAATATCCGCGTTACAAAATTTCAAGACATTCCTAGGTGTGTTGTTTTGTCCGCATTGGATACACCGTGATAGATTTACGACAGCTAAATATTTAAAATATTGTTACAGATATAAGATGGAAAGGAACAAAACATCAGTATCCCAACCAGCCATGTCAGAGCTTCGCAATCTGTGCAGATGATATAAACTGAAATAATATATTCGGAGACAGGTAGATCTCAACTATGTATTTCTACATATTTGTAATGCTCATTCGTAACTAGAAACTAAGTTTCAATATTGTACCAAATATCAAATCTTCCTAAATTGCTTAAATGCGTATATTAATCTGTTATTTTTCAATTTAAAGTTTATTGAAAAAAAAAGTAATTTAAATCGATTGCTGTGATAATTTTTTGACTTGACTGATGAATTAAGTGTATTTTTGTATATCGAGTAATATATAATAAATATTATTATGCTTAACTTTTGTTACTTTAATATAAATTAATAACTTTATAATATATCGTAAAATATCCACTAGGTTAACAAAAATTGTGTACCAGCAAGCTTAATAGGAATTGGGTGAAAAGTAATTGAAAGTGGAGTGTATAGTAATTGGAGTGGAGTGTTGGTGTGGTTGATCAGGTGCACTAAATATAAGTTGGTGATTGCCTCGTTGGTCAAGTGGTCGCAAGAGCTACTGCTGAGCATGAGGTCTTGGGTCCGATTCCCGCGTCAGGCAAAGTGTTATTGGGTTTTGACATCTGACATTTCTCAGTAGCAACCCGGAGTCTGGATTTGTACTCGGTTGATGGCAATAGGCTCACCCCCTATTACATGGGACTTAAACATAACTGGCGAAATGTGGGTGTACTATAGGTGCACCTCTGCCTAACCTTTCGGGGAAGACAGGCGTGATGTTATGTTTATGTTTGTAAATAGAATTTCTCTTGGATTTATATAGGCATGTAGCTATCAAGTTTCTATTTCATACTGTGGTATCCTGCTACCATCGTAAGACAAAGTGAATGGTCAACAAAGGGTTTTTAATAAAACGATATTATACTTAAAATAGATTTTATTTATAAATTAAAACAAAACCCAACACAAGACATTGGCTATACTCTATTACATAAGGTGAAAGAGATTATAAAGCCCTAATTTAGGGTACAAGTGAAAAGAACCTCAGTCCTTCTAATACTTGAACATACTCGCGATTCAGTACCAATTTGTGTAAACTATAAAAATACAAAGAATAGAAGAATTAAGTAACATATCAACGGTACTGAACGCTAAAACAACATTATATACAAACATACAGAAGTAAGTATTAAAATATTTATATCTACTAACAAGTTGTCACATAGTATTTGAGATTGTCGTATCGTAACATTACAATATATTTATTTAGTGTAACTATAAACAAAACGAAAGTTGGCTACATTTGGAAAAGGTACTTTATAATCTTGATTTAGGTACTAATCACGGAGCTTCCTAACAAACCCTTGGTTCAAAAGTCCTCAAAAGGAGCCAGAATAATTGCTCCGTTTTAAGGCCCATGAATAGCAACGAATCACAAAATTGCAATAATCATTTACACAAGTCCAAATATAACGGACTACAGCGTAAAATATAATTCTTTTCTATATAAATAATTCCTATTTCACGACGTAGCCCAAACAAAAAATATCTTTAAAAATCACATCTTTAGCGACCATATCCACGTAATATCAATACTCCGGCGACGGACTGAGGACAACAGAATACAAATTGGAATGTAAATTATTCGAAGTAAATGCTTTATTTACAAAAAATATACCTAAAAGTGTAGTCAGAGTATATTTTTATCAAGTCACAATAATTTTGTTCCCGAGGTTCAGGTATGTATGTACAAGAATATTCAAAACAGTAGACTCTAAAATTGAATAAATGTAGGTCCCTACAAAGATAGAATTAATTTGTAATGAGGCCTACTTATTTTAAACAACGGAGATGCATTTTCATAAACTTGAAAAAATACAGAAATAAAAATGTGGTACCATTTAAAATAACACTTAAGACAATTCAATTCAATTGATTGTATGTACGATGATATCAAATACAAAAAATATGTATAAAAAGAATTATATTTTTCATATACAGTGCTATAATACATAACAAATACTAATTTACGTTGCAACAATATAAGTAGGTATACAACAGTTTGTTCGTTTGGTAACTAAAGGCAACATGATTATTAACAAAGAGTTTACAAAAATACATCTTTACAAATATTTACTACGTATAGTACCCGATGGTAAATATGGCACATCGAGAAAGATAGTATTAGACAGGTATGTATGAGTACCTGCCTCCCAGTCGCGAACCCTTGACGACGCCTCTGACACCGCAATAAACATGGCCTACTGGGCCCAAACATTATAAGCATAGAGAATATAAATAGTCTTTGATTATAAGCAACATAGATGTCCCGTCGAAACGAAAATAAGAAGAAGACAGGTATGAGTGACAGAGACGACGCTCTACAAAGTCGCACTTTTTCTAAAACTCTGTGCCATATTTACGGCCAGCTACCTGATGTTAGAGCATTGGTGTAAGCAACGAAAATAATTTATACTTAAATGTACTTACATTAAATGTAACTATTATGCAATGTAGATAATTTATTACATAATTGACTTCGGTAACGTTGTAAGCTACTTTTACGGTCTAGTTATTGTACTTAGTCTTAATTAATCAATTTGAAGTAAAAAGGAGATACAATAACGTGAATGTAGTTAAATTTAATTTTGGCTTGCGGTGCTGCCATCTGTCATCTATAAATAGTGATGTACTAGCGTAAAAGAAAGCATTTTGAATGGCACCCATAAACACAGTGTGGGTATATTATAAGCTATTCTTTATTAACCAGAAGGTCACTTTTTATGTTAGATACAAAATATTTGACTGCTTCTAATAGATAGTAGCACCGCTCGAGAAACCAAAGGTGATTACGAATAAATATCCATAACAATATTTTGTATCCATTGCGTTTATAGGCAAGATAAGATTCAGGTACAGATAATATAATACTGTACAGGTAACGCAATGGACTTAAAGAAATGGTTGCGACCATTCTACATGTAAACATTTTGTCATACACTTTGGCAGTAGAATTTATATAAAGAAAGAGTATCTAATTATTTTATTCGAAATTATAGAATTGCTTGTGTTTTGAGCAAATCAATTAATTGCGTGAGTCACGCCGTTAAGCAAATTAAAAGAATTTCAAAGAACAGGGCACCCGTTTAATGAGTTGATAATACCAACATTTTTCCAGTGCCAGAAAGAGATGGAGCTATGCAGGATGCATAGTGACATCACTTTTTTGCAACAGAACTATGATGCCTTTAGCATTTTACTGTGTGGCCCCAGAGGAATTAAAAAAATAAACGTTTTCAACGTTGATATGTTATACTTGGGACGAGGTATGGTTCCCTAAAGGCTCTGGCATATGAAGTACCGCGTACCAAATTGACATTAGAAAAATACTTGATTTTATTTGCTTACCATTCTTACCACCGGTTTCTGAAAGCTAAATCCAATTGTGTGCTGTTTGCTGACACTGGTCAGGTCACGTAAACTGATGTGATTGGTTAACATAAATACAGACAACCAAAAACAACCAATAAAGTATATGCCAATTTCATGTCGAGAGACGATTCTCGACATGAAATTGACACATATTTTAATTGATTAGGCTTTCATAAAACGGGGGGTTAGTCTTAAAACATGCCACCAAAATATGCCAGAGCCGTGCATCTCTGAAACTTAAACAATATACTTATACACTAAATTATGTACAAAATAATATAACTTCCGTTGCGGCACATGCATACACCCACACACACATCGCTTAATTTTAATATTTCCATACTAACATCATCACAGTCTTCTCACAGATTATTATACTAAACTACAAGTTAATTTTGACACTGGTTTTGTCAATTTGTTCTAATATCAATTAAATTGAAATTCTGAGTAATTTAAAGTAGGTATGTATGTACAAAAGATTCATAGAGATAGGCATCCGAGTCACGTTAAGCTTAGGAACGATAAAATATAATCACAATGTCATGTCATGTAGCTCAGCAAAATGATATAAAATAACAAATACTAGCCTCCTTACTAATAAACGTATAGGTCTGTATAGTTACACAACGCTTTGTCTTGTTCTTTCGAAAGTCAAATTACTGACGACTGAAAGAGAGATGTCGGTGTATACTATTCACCTGATATAATACGTTTATTCCTCCTTAGGTTAGTATACAAACTTTTCTTATACAGTACGATTGTTTTCTTTTTAAAGTTGCTCATTACAAGGACAATCTTTAATAATGCATTGGTTACGTCGTAGTTTTTTGTTATAATTACTTAAGGTTTTCATATTTTATTATGCCAAAGGAAGTCGCATTTTGTCATGTCTATAATAATATTATTATTCTCCTTTTCGGTCTTAAGGTACTGCACCCTAATTGCGTAACACAATTAATCACAATCTGAATGATTTTGAAGTAAATTGCTAATCCATTCTCAACAACGTATATAACGCAATGAATGTTGTTGAACTGTCAAAATGAAACCGATTCCTATTGTGTGTCAATTGCTCCGCTGGTCTAGTTGACCACTTTAAAAAAAACATAAAACCAATATCTAACCGAGATCACTGCACGAGCTTCGTGCATTGGAATTTATTATTTTATTTCAATGACTTCTACAAAACTTGTTAAACAGGCAATATCATTTCGGCAAGTTACGTTTTAAAATAAAGGCATATTCTACACTGTTTTAAATTGATGATAAACTCAGGGAAATTGACTACAAACTGAAACTGTCCGTACAGTGCTACAAGGATTTTTGGCGCTAGAAAGACTTTGTTGTTGGCTTGACTGCCCCGTTGGTCTCATGGTCGCAAGCGCAACTGCTGAGCGTGGGGTCCTGGGTTAGATTCCCAGGTCGGGCATAGTGTTAATGGGTTTTTATATTAGGAATATCTTAGTAACAGCCCGGTGTATGGAAGATGGCGGTGTGATACCCCCGTGTCTCGGAAAGCACGTTAAGCCGTTGGTCCTGCGCCTGATCTCTCTCCGGTCGTGTCGGACTGCCGTCCCATCGGACTATGAGAGTGAAGGCAGAGAGTGCACCTGTGTCTGCGCACACACTTGTGCACTATAATATCTCCCGCGCCGAAGGCTGGTCTCCCCTGAAATTGGTCGCTATGGCCGAAATTCGGTCTGGAGGACTATTGTTGGTAAACATTTGCGAGATTTGTGAAATTGTTTCGTGAAGTAGTTATGAAAAAAAACAAGTTTCAATTTTGGCCACGCGCCAATAAATCCTTGTACAAATATATATTCGAATCATAAATCGACGGCGAACTGCCTCCTAACTGACATTTTTCGTGAAATTCACTTTTTTATCGTTTTGAATTTAAAGGCGTTATTCGCATGTTTCAAAATCAAATTTCTCAATTCCTCTAAAAATATCAGTTAGGAGGTATTGGCAGTTCGCCGTCGAAATGTCATTCTTTGACAGTTGTATGCAATGGCTATAATACGGCAAATTGCCGTAGTGTGTCAATTTGATAAACAATTAATTTCCCTGACTGTACCTACATAGTTCTACACGCTATTGACCAACGCAGAGTTCTATTTGACACTACTCGACTTAAAAGTAAGAAATCAATGCTATGCTAAAATGGGATAAATCATTGCGATTTCTTTTTCTTAACAAAGTTATAACATTCAGTCGTCTACATTGCAAGAGACACAGTAGCATTTATACTAATTGATGTGGCCATGTCTTTGATTATGTTCATAGTGTACTGAAGTTAAACCGTCACATTCAAAAAGGGGTCCAAACTTTAGTCAAAGCCTAAACGTTCAAGTCAGTTTTTGTATTTTGAACTTTATTTCAACTGCACTAAAGTTCACATTACAACATTGACAACTTAGACTCGGGGTTTAATGACAGTTTTTGTACTAAGAACTTTACCGTAGTCAGAATAAAGTTTGAAATAAAAAAACTGGCGCTGTTTGACTTCGACTCGTCTTATAATAAGACGGAGAGTTTAAAAAAGTACTAACAGATATATCTAACGTTATATCTCAGTTTAGAAACGTTGTCATTTACATCACATTTGGCAATTGTGCAAGTATGCAGTGTACTAATTTTGTCTCGCGGGCAAGCCCGTTGAAATATTTGTGTTTTTTTTTGCCCCAAATTACAAATATAACTGTCATGAGCATAAGAACTCAACTTGTTACCTAACATATGTATCGTCCAGGTTTTAAGCTTAAACTTCATCGCAGAAGCAAACAGTATCACTTTTATCTTCATTACTCCACAGACTCCACACTTATCTTACACCTCCACCTTTCCACTCTTCAAAGTATCTCTATACAACAGATAATATATCCGTATGTCACATTTCTACGTCATTTTCCACCACATTCATTATACCACAGATAACATATTCCATGTATGTTTTCACAATTCTAAGTCATTTTTCATTTCATTCCACAGATAATAAATATATCCGAATGTCACAATGCTCCTACATGACCTACACAGTATGTGTGAGTCTATAGCGGTGCCGTTCATCGAGGACTGTACGTATGGTGCGGTGCACGTTCTCTGGGAGATGGTCGAGTAGCATGCGAGGCATGACTTGTAGCTCCATGAAGTCTTCAGGACACGCCCATCGCATCTCGTACGTGGGTTCTGTTGTGCGCACTTTTCTGTAATTTTGAGAAGAATTAGATATTCATCTTGTTTAGGCTACTTAAGGGGTGTGTTTTTCGTCTCTTTCGGGCTACTTAAGGGGTTTGCTGTACGATGACTGTGTCTAGCCAAATTAATAGGCTTACTAAACATCAAATACTTACACGGAAATAATAATTATGTCGAAATAATAGGTGTTAATTTTGCATGCAAAATGGAATGTTTTGACTTTTGACTATGATGCCACTAGTTTTGTGATGTGCGCCACATCTATTACTATGATTTCTTGTTGCCATTAAATGCATTTCTAAGTATAGTATCATAATACACACACACACACACACACACACACACACACACACACACACAGTACACATTTACAGTTTGTTCATTCAGATTTTAATTTTTGGTGCTATATTAGGCAGTGGTTATTTTGTAACGATTGACGCATTATTTCTGTTTGAATTTTGAGATTTTTATAACTAGTCCTCTTCTTAGGGAGATTTCTTTTGAAATGAGGGAAAACTTTGAAGCATAAAGTTTGAATTAAGGCATGACTAATACCCAAATGTATAAAAAATAAGGTAAATTACCTTTCCTCGCCTCCTTCATCACTTTGGTCAGACATGGGTGAAAATGTGTGAATAAAGTTAGAGAAAACTATAGTGTATAGAGTGTAATATACAAAGCAAATGTAGTAGGTACTTTATAGTTATAGGCATAGTCCCATTGAAGGTAAAAAGCTTTAAAAAAAAGTGGTAACTTCATTATTCGCGTGCACTTGTGTTTGCAGTTTTCTGTATAATTTGCTTTTTACAATGAATTGCTTTGCATTACTTTCATAAACAAATAAAGCTCCAATATATATTATACACGTGTGAATTAACTTACTTCTCGATACCCATGCGCTTGCGTCGCACGATGTGCAGTATCCGCCCCGGTGTAAACAATCTCGCTGAAGAGAACCGCCGCGCGAACACGTCACGAGAAACTAATGCTGCTTCCTATAACACACGGGTATTACAACTTAATATGTATTTATTTTTATCAATACTTATTATAAATTATAGTCGCTTTTCGTGTCAGTCTGTGTGACCGTGTTCTTCCTCTTAAATACGCAACGGTTTTCATCTATCATTTAGGCTCGGACTACAAGTCCGGAATCTCCCCGGTCTGAGAAAAATCCTAGTTCGGCATGCTATCGACTACACGCGGCCCGTTTGAATCCGGAGAGAAGCTTACTCAGTCGGCCGCTAGCACTTACGCTGAATAGTCACTACTTTGGTGTTTCAAATAGAAATTAACTTTAGTTGAAGTTTTGCGTTTCGCTGTTGCCGTTGTCATATCCAAAAATGATGAAGTGATTTATCCGGAAGCGCCCGGAACGAACTTTTTTCGGAGTCGGTATGGTCAGCTCCATACAACTACATACTATATTAAAAGGCCCCGGCCCTTGTATCGAAAAGTAACGGACCGGGTGGCCGGATAGAACCAGAGCATGATCCGGTTGTTTCCGGGTGAAATTTGGGATCGGATGGCCCCTGATCCTATGTAGTCAATGCAGGAACAATTCAAATGATTGCTTGCTTATCTAGGGCCGCTTTTTTTCGGTCTCGGGAGATTCCGGATGCTTGTAGTCCGAGCCTTAGATAATTTATTCCGGAACTCCGGAAGGTTTTACATTGGCATTTTGGCATTTATATTAAACTAACATAAAATAAAGAAATGACTTTTGTTAAGTCGTATAAACCGTGCTAGTTTTAAGTAAAAGTTACTGGTGAACTTTAAGTCTATGCTCGGAGGTTTAAATTGGGAGAAAATAAATAAAATATTCTCCCCTTAGTTTATGGCTGGCCGTTCCAATTTGAATGTGTTGACTCTTGTCTTGGCTTCTCCTCTGCTGAGTGCGCAGCAGTGCGGTAGCGGTAGGACTAAGTCTTAAATTCAGACTTCTTGGAAATTAACTAGTAAGCTTTATTTTTATTTTAAGAGTTTCTTCGATCCTTAATGTTTTATTTTACTTTTCTCCTTGAATTCTTTAATATAATTTCTATTTTCTACTAAATTCTATTAACACTTTTATTATTACAACTGGTCGTAAGCTACATAGGTAATTAACAACTAAATATTATAAAACACATAAAAATATTAAACTGAAAAAAGAAACAGATTTATACATGCATCCTAATATCAATTAAATATAATTACTTAATTAAATCACTCGTCATGTTTTAATGTTTTTTTCGTATTTAAATTGATCAGAAATTTAATCATTTAAAACCTCCATAAAATATTACAATACATTCCAGATTGATTAAATAATAATAAATGCTATACAAATAAATAGATACATTATCTAAAATTATACATATGTATTCCGCAACCAAAAATTAAAACACATGAACACACTCAATGCAAACCATATAAAATAGTAAATAAAAATAAGTACATAAAAATGGATAAGTAATGCAAATGCCCGCGAAGTTAATAATCAATCATCAAATTAGCTGAAATATATTTTGGTTGTCACTAAGTTTATAACTTGACAAATTAATAGAAGAAATTACTTTCAGTACGATATAAGTAATGTAATAATTTTATTTATATGGAAAGAAGATAGATAAGAGATAACATAATGTTTGAATAAAATGTAGAATAAATAAAAGAAAGAAAGAGCAGAGAGAGTGAAAAAGAAAGAGAGAGAGTATATTATGAAAGTTAATATTTCAGATTGGTCTCAAGTTCTTTTAAATGAAGATGGCGCTATCGACAACTGCGCCGCCCCGCCCGTTATGAACTTGATTCCTTTCTTAACAGAGATATTAAAACAGATAACGGTCGAACCCAATAACCTATCTATTACCAGTTTTGGCATACTGGAGATAAAAAAACCTATCTATCTATGGTTTTAACGTCCCAATAATCTATAAGAGATCATGGAATCTTACCGGCCTGACATAAGGACTGATGGAATTATACTGTCTACCATCAATAGCGATCTGTCATTTAATGAAAATAGGTTATTAGGTTCGGCCGTAAGAAAAATATGTCAACTTAAGACACATGGACTAAATTGGTCTGAAGGTTTCTGTAACTGTTAAAAATAACGGTTAGATACTTATATCGTGATCATCCAAGATGGCTTCGAAAAATGTAGAGATCATAAAGCTCTAATTGTTTTCACGCTTCCAGTCATAAATAGCAATTTTTCATTTTTGTTATTAGTCACAAAAAGTTTTAATTTTTTTTTATGAAAGGTTACAAGAAAGTTTTTAGTTTTCTTTTGTATGAAAAGTTTCAGATTTTTGTCATATTGGTTTAAAAAGTTACATACTTAAAGTTTTTTTTAATGAACAGTTTTCTTGTATGAAAAAGTAAAGTTTATGACCAGAAAAGTCGACACGGTAGTGCGACGATAAACTAGCAATAAGGACACTACACACTTCTTTTATGGGGTACTGTGTAAAATGTTATAATAAATTACCTCTCGATATTCTTCAACTAAATGAGAAGCAATTTAAAACATGCATTAAACGCACACTATGTAGACAAGCATATTATAGGTTGAATGATTATATCATAGATAAAAATGCTTGGCTAAATGCTGGTCCTGCTCCACAGCCACTTGGGCTTTGTTAAATTTCTTTTTTTTTTTTGTTTGGAAGAAATGCGTCCCCTTTTTTTCTGACATTATGTTATTACTAAAGACTTATTGACTATATATAGACTATAGATTTAGTGTTTACTAATCTTTTAATTACAATCATTGTAAACTATAGTTTTGTATAAATTAGAAGCATCTTTTCAATTTTGTAAATGTGAGTACCATGGAGCGGTTTTATGTTATGATGTAGGTATGTTGACTTGAAAGAGTATGGCAGTTGAGACTATGTCATGCTCACTTAAATGTCTCGCTGATGGTGGCGAGTGTGTTGGATCATTCGGTTCCCTACAAAATGGTTGAGCTGGATGGTGCTGATCCACGCGTCATGTTCGAGAACGGGCGCCGTCAGTGGAGACTGGTCATCTCTTAGCTGCCAGGGCTTATTTTTAATCTTATATTTTAAATTGCTTTAATTATCTATTTTTTACATTGTTCTCACATATAGAAGCAACAAGAACAATAACAATGTACCTACCCAGGATTTTGTAACAATTTTGATTTAAAAGAGTGTCCATGGAGTTTCTTGCCCATTCTTCTCCATAGAGATCTACGTTTTGGAATGGGCGACTAGCTTCAATTTTCTGACTAACTGACCGACTCTTTGACAATTCAAAAGTGCCTGTAATTGGTTTAATTGAAATAAATGCTTTGAGTTTGAGTTTGACATCAGATTAAAATCAGATCTTACCAAAACTCGGTCCCAATTAATTTAGTTAAAAAACGCATAAATAAATAGTAAAAAAGCCTTACCAAGAAACAAATCATAGGCCAAAAAGAAGCTCACATAAGCCACACGCTAGTATAAAGTGGTAACTGACAGCACTCACTGTGGACACGCTATGCACCAGTAGCGCGTCGGCGGAGTCGTCCGAATGTTGCACCTCCAGCTGTTCCGGCCGCCGCCATGTTGACTCCAGGTCGCGGGCGGGCACGCCGAACAACGCGTAGCCGAAGCCGTTCAGCATTATCCGGTACTGGAAGGAAAAGGTGAAATTAGATGATGGATTTGTAATATTTCTTCGGTGTTTTGGAACTGGGTGAAGCAGTAGCAATGGTCTTTTAGTATGCAGGTGTTTTATGGTTGTTTGACTAAAGCCTCCTCCTAAGTTCTCCTGGTGTTGAGTAACGCTTATCCCTGCAATACCAACTGTAGAATAACATTCAGTTATTATTTTTAATTAAGTATTTTCTTGCACTTTTTGCCAAATGACTGAATATTTTTGTATCAGAATCAGAACGTTTATTTGTGAAACATAGGTATTTACAAAAAGATCTTAGATTATTATATGTCCGCTATGTTTTGCCGTGAAGGCGTACAAATATTGAAATAAAAACAAAAATCATAAAAATAACAATTAAACTATTAACATATGAAGAAAACAAAATCAGACTCTTACATAAGAAAGGGAACTATTTTAGATAACTTTAAAAAATTTATAATTTAAAAGAACTTAATAAAGAAACAATCTTAAAAATCACAAGACAGTCTTTAAAATTACATAGAACAGGTACATATAAGTATTTATCGCGTAAGAAATATCAAATAGTTTTATCGTTCATAAAATCATCTACAGTATAATAACATTTTTCCATTAATAGTGAGTACAGAATCTTCTTAAATTTAATTATGGGCAAATTTTTAATGTTATCAGGTATTTTATTGTAAATTTTCGGAGCCATGCCAAAAAAACTCTTTTTCATTAAAGCAGTTCTGCATTTTTTGTCGCACAGTTTATTTGTATATTGAGAACGCATTGGAGTTTTTTTAACATCACAGAGTTTTTGAAACAGATGTAAAAAACTGATTCTCTTTCAGAAGATTGCCCCCAAAAAATAATTCCAAACCTCAGAACAGATGCAACCAATCCGTGATACGCTAATAAAAGTGTTTGTGTATTGACTTTTTTCGATAGCTGGAACACATATGCAGATTTATTTAGTTTTAGACAAATTTCCTCGACACAGGGTTTCCATGTTAGCTTACTATCAATAGTTATACCTAAGAATTTTGCCTTGTCCGTATCTTCTATTTGGCACTTGTTATATATGACATGAACTGGAGGTTTTTCACATCTTTGACGAAAGTGCATTACTCTTGTTTTGTTTAAATTAATTACTAGATTATTGCTAATAAGCCATTTAATTATTTTATTGAGGCAATCATTTATATCATTCTCGTAATAGTCAGGGTTATTACACTTTACAATGGCAGTACTATCATCAGCAAAGAGGACCATATTTTGAGTTATAAGTATTGGGAGATCGTTTATATATATTAAGAAAAGTATCGGCCCTAGCACGCTTCCTTGTGGTACCCCGTATTTTATAGTTCTTTGCTGAGATTTATGAATTGTTACTAATTTACTTTTTTGGCATAATTGGGAGATTTCAGTGCACTGTGATCTATTATCAAGATATGACTCCAAAAGTTTTAGAATATTTCCTCGAATTCCATATCCATACAGTTTTTTTAACAAAATCTTATGGTTCACATAGTCAAATGCTTTTGTCATATCTGTATATAAAGCACATACCGGAGATCTTTCATCGACAGACGTCATAATATAAGAAAGGAGGTCGAACAATGCCATATTTATATTAGTGTTTTTTCGAAATCCTTTTTGTTCGTTACAAAATAACTTATTCTTTTCAAAATAATCATATATGGAATTATAAATTACTTTCTCAATTATTTTTGAAAAAATTGGAATTTTAGCAATGGGTCTATAATTTTTTACATCTGATAAATCAGATGTAAAAAAATTAGATGTAAAGCCCTTATTAATAACTTTTTTTAGGCTATTGGGGAAAACACCATTTGCTATACATAAATTATTAATAATGTGCGCTAGTGGTGGTGCTATAACTTCTTTGACAAATTTCACAACTTTAGTACTTACTCCATCATAGCCAACCGTATTTGTATTTTTAAGGTTGTTAATAATTTTTATTATATCAACAGGTAAAACTGGTTGCATATATAATGACTGAGTAGTTAGATTGTTAAAAGCATTATTATTATTCGAAGTAACGTTACTATTTACATTTTTTTCAATAACATCTACAAAAAAGTTATTGAATTCGTTTGCGATATCCGTGGGATGTGTGATAATAGAATTGCCTTTCGATATAGATGGTATTAAATGTTGTGGTAGACGAAATTTGGATTTGTTAATTACTTGCCATGCAGCTTTTGACTTGTTTTGAGAGTTATTTATGAAATGGTTATTTTGAGTGGTCTGTGTTAGTCGTATAATCTTTTTGTAAATTTTTGTATAATTTTTAAAATCTTGTTTATTTTTATAGTTAGGCTCTAATCGATACGACCAAAGTAATTTCCTTTGTATTTGACTACAGATTTTTATTCCACGGGAAATCCATTTAGATTTAGTATTTGTTTTTATTGTTACATATTTTATTGGAAAACATAGTTTATACAACATCAGAAAATCATCTGCAAAACATTCATATGAATCATTTACATCATCAGAACTATGAACTCGTGTGTAAGATAAATTGCTCAAATAATTTTTAAACTTCGTTAAATTTTCTGGGCATATATCCTGCTTCTGAGTTTTCCAATATTTAAGATTACATGATTTATTAAAAGGTACAGTTAGTATTTGCGATGTATGATCTGAAAGAACTAAGTCTATTATTTGTGCTTTACAGTCTTTTCTAAAGGTATGTGCAAAGTTATCTATGCAGGAATTGCTAGTTAATCTAGTATGTTTATGAAGGGCTAAGTAAAGATTAAATTGGGCAAGAAAATTTTTAAATTCTATAGTAATTTTATTTCTTTTTATGATGTCAATGTTAAAGTCGCCTGCTAGAATTACTGTATTTGAATTTACTGAATAACTCTAGTATTTGAATTTGCTGAACAATCACTCCATCTCAAAAACTGGCTCAGGCTGGGTGACGAAATATGACTCTTTGACAAATTTTGAAAACGAGTCCAACCGCCATATTTTATTCTTTTGATTTGAAGTAAGGATTTACTAAAGATAGAAATCTGAAGATTGAAAAATCGGCCCTTAGCTGTAAAGTGTAGTGATCTTGTTGCTTTGTTCACGACAAGTCTCTTACCTTAGGCAACTTAGTAGCGTGTATCGTCTGAATGATCTTAGTTCTGAGGTTCTCGATGCTGTGCACGGACAGCCGCATGACCAGGTCGTCGCCGACGCCCACTGTCATCACGAACGTCTCCGTGAACCGCGCCGCTTCACGACTAATTAGACCGGCTGGAAACATAATGAGTAACTAATAGTTAAATTATCAATCATTGATAAAATCTGGCAAAAAGAGGTTAGCTCTTCGAAGAATAAAATATTCATCGATGATAAAAGAAGGTCACCATGACTCCCTTTTGCAAAATGACGGGTGATTGAAATCGCCAGGGTAGCTCACGTAATACAAATTATCAAAAGCATGCATAGTTACTTCGCCAACGTCATAAATAATTATGTAAAATCATTAAGAATAGTCAAGTCACAGCTTCTTCATAAAGTTATTTGTAGGGTTCCGTACTTCAAATGGAAAAACGGAACCCTTATAGGATCACTTGGTTGTCCGTCTGTCTTTTTACACATAACATCACGCCTTGTTTCCCTGAAGGGTTAGGCAGAGGTGTATCTATAGTACACCCACATTTCGCCAGTTATGTTTAAGTCCCATGGTAATAGGGGGCGAGCCTATTGCCATCAACCGCGCACAAATCCAGACTCCGGGCTGCTACTGAGAAATCTGAAGTCTGTCTTTTTTATTTTATTTTATTTATATTTACAGTTTGCACCACAAATACAAATTATCGGTCTATACTAATAATTACACATACAATCATAAAATTAGATTAAATTACTTATCTAGAGTAAATTTGATGAAATTAAATAAGGTTAGATAAAGTTAGTAAAAATTAGATAACATTAGATGTCACCCTGTCAAGACCCTTTTTCTCAGGAACGCGTGGAGGTATCAAGTTGAAATTAGTATCAAATACGTAGGTCTACGGTCCCTTAGAGCTCTAAAAAAAATCAAACTTCTAAGTACACGCAATAAAAAAATACAGCCGTTTATGCGACATATTTTGATAATCGCAAATAAATCAAAACCTGTAACCTAAACCTACTTCCCGTTGACCTAGAATCGTGTTTGGCAAGAAGCAAGGTCTGACAGCACAAGTAAGAGTATAAGTCCGAAAATAGTTAATTTGCAGTTTTATCACATAATTGAATATTTTTTTGCGATTACAAACTTACATTTGCGGTTGGAGAATTGACCGTGACGTATATCAATGTATGGGAGAACATGTTTTTCAACTACAATGTTAAGTTTGTTCTTGGGATAAATTCATCCCAATTACGGGACCCTTCATTGTGCGTGGTCCGACACGCACTTCACTAGTTTTTTAGGGTTCTGTACGTCCGAATGAAAAAACGGAACCCTTATAGGATCACTCGTGTGTCTGTCCGTCTGTCACAGTCAATTTGCTCCGAATCTAATGGACCGATTAAGTTCAAATTTGGTACACGTATAAAATTCTGTGACCCAAACACTGACGTGTATCCGTTACGTTACATTATAATTTGAAAATAATAGTTTCAAAGTTATTTAAGAAAATAGGAAAATTGACAATTCCCCTCTTATCTCCGAAACTAGGTACTGAGACTAAAATTTTTGAAAAAAATTCAGAAAGTAATTCTATACCTACTTATGGATTACAGGAAAGCATATAAGAAGTCTATGGTCTTAAAATAACGTGGTAAATCTCTCAGTATTGTGCGTACAAACATACATTTGCAGTTGGAATGTATGGGAGAACATGTTTGTCAACTCCAATTTTAAGTTTGTTCTTAGGATAATTCTTTCTCTTCTTTCTTCATCCCAACTACGGAACCTTTCATTGTGCGTGGTCCGACACGCACTTGGCCATTTTTTTTTAAAGTATTTTCTTTTAGTATAATATTTCAACAGGTGAGCCCTTGTGAGCCACCTGAACCCGTAATAACTTAAGCTTTTAAGACTACATTTAGGTCGTTTTTAATCTCCTTGCCCGCTGGAGATTAAAAACGCCATAAATGTTTAGTAAAACTCAACCACCACCCTATTTTAGCTTCTGAGAAAACGAGATACGGGCGGAGAAAGGGGTGAAAAGTGTATATCTGCTGTGTTTTCCGAGGAAATTGATGATGGTCGCATTTGGCTTTTAAAACGCACGAGTATTTGCGACCCATATAATTAGCAACATTATGGGGATCGTTAGGATGTTTTATTACCGCAATTTAGTAAGTAATTTGCATGAAAAAATGCTCACCTGGTGTTGAAAACGCGAATACTTTGAGATGTGGATACCTCGGCCTTAATTTTAAAGCTACTAATACTGCTACTCCTGCACCAAGACTGTGACCTGGAAAGTATAAATAAAAGCATTTTAGAGCGTTATATTTGTATAATCCGATCCAGCATGTCCCATTGCTGTCCTCTCCCAGCGACGCCCTAAGCCGAGGTCCGTACCCCACAGGGGGTGCCCTTAGCGTGTAGTCGCTTAGTTTTTAGTCTTAGTTTTAAGCCTGGCTGGAGGCCTTAATTTATTGAGGCATCCACAGGAAAGCCCGGTTAAGCAGTCGACAACCTCCTATAGGTTGAACTGCGAGATGCCATTCCCCAAAAACAAAAAACAGCGTTATATTTGTTTGCCCCTGGCTGGAGGCTTTGAGTTATTAGCTTAAGGCAGCCACAGGATTGACCGGTTAAGTAGTCACGGCCACTCTTGGCCAACTACGAGATGCCATAGTTAGGAAAAAAAAAAAAAAAAAAAAAAAAAAGCGTTATATTTATTTGCTTAACGTTTCTTTAGTCATTTAACTTATGGGCAAAAAAAAAAGCTTCAACCACGTGTGTGTAATCTGTATGATAAGTTTTAACTTTAAATGTTAACTTTTCATCGCATGAAAAGCCTCGTCTTTCGAATCTCTATTAGCTGCATCAGCAGCATATTCCGGGATGATATTAGTTGTTTTTATTCCACTAAAATCCTCAGTTTTGACAACTTCTTGAAAATCAATTTTGAGAATGCCAAAATAGTCATAAATAGTCAAGGTAAAAAAAAAATACTTGTGTTTATAACTCCGAATTTATAGCGGTTCGCCATAATCCTCATCATTCCCTCCTCATTTTCTCTTGCGGGCAAACGGCGTGTTGAAGTTTACATGGGTTTTTAACATACTTATACAGAGTAACTGGTGGAAATTGTTATCGTTTGGGACGACTATTTCTGGACTATTTTTTGATACCAAGTTTAAACTGAAATCCTTAAACGTTTAGCAGAAAACAGGTGAGGATTATGGCGGAAAAGCGTTACGAATCCTCACCGAGGTGCCTTTGTAACTCTGGAATCCTTGAAGTACTATTTTCGAGATTCAGCATGGGGTCACGACTATTTAATGACTATATTTTGGAATTGAAAGCAAGTCGATATTCCGCGCCGTTTGCCCGCACAAGAAGTGTGGATTACGGTGAAACCATTTCCCTGTAATCCTCACCTACCTATAGCTATAACTTCGGAGTTATAATCACTACTATTTTTTACTGACTATTCACTATTTATGACTACTTAAAAGCAGTCGAGTAAACTTGACTATTTTTTGGAATTCTCAAAATTGATTTTCATGAAGTTTTCAAAAAAGTGAGGTATATAGTGGAATGGAGACTATTAGTTCATAGAGTTTCCTTCTTAAATGTTAAATTACCAGTGAGTACGAGGTCATAATGCGGGAACTGTGCGAAGGCGCGGTCGAGTACGGGCAGCAACCGTTTCAACATCTTAGCGGCGCCCATCGACATGCCCTTGTGAGCTGCTGTGTCTTCTGGTAGACCTGTTGAGGATAAAATATGTAATGTTTTTTTAGAACAAAGGTTCTGACGATGGATTAAAGGTAGGTAATAAGTTAGTCTTTTTGTAAATACATATAATGCAACTAGCCATAGTTTAGCCATGTTAGTAGGTAGGTTAGGTAGCAGGTTCTTTTTTTATTGCTGAATGGACCTGCTCTTGATCTCGATCACGCCTGATGGAAAGCGATGGATGAGGTCTATAATGGAACGAGCGCGCCCAGAAGATGTCTGTTCACTCTTGCTTTGAAGGCAGATGAGTTATATGTGGAAGGGAACACAGACGCTGGCAGAGAGTTCCACACTTTGGCTGTGCGCATAATAAATGTGGAAAAGAAGCACTGAGTACGACTGGTCGGGATATCAACCAAGTGCGGATGGTACCCTGCAGTACGTCTGGTAGTCCGGTAGTAAAAGGGCGATTGTGGGATCAGGCCGTGGTACTTTTCACCTTTAGCATTCCTATACTGGCTTTTCACACTGGATTTTTGCATTTTAGTGGCAGTATCCATCAAAACTTACCCTCAGCCTCGAACCGTTCTGAGCCAGCAGTGAAGTCAGTGAAGATGTCCCTCAGTGAGATGGAGCCCCTTACCGCCACCACAATGCTCTCACGCTCGTGGTCCGCTATCACACAGAATGGGAGCTAGACGACAAAACAAAACGCTAATGAAACAAATGCTCTCGGACATCATCATCATCTGCCTGTCTTTTCCCAACTATGTTGGTTTCAGCTTCCAGTCTAACCGGATGTATCTGAATATCAGTATTTTGCTCAACGGAAACATACCATATTGTGAAAATTATTAATAATTTACCTACGTAGAGAATATTTGACGATTTTTAAAAATTTATTTTTATACTTTTAAAGTACGCCAATAGCATATACAGGGTGTAAGGGACAGCCCTCCGCAAATTAACAGGGTGCATTCAGCTCCTTATTTTGAATCATATTCCACCGAAAATATTCTCAGGAAAATTTTAATTTTTTTATCGTATTTTCAGTTACTATTTCTTTATTTAAATGTAAAATTACATTCTCTGTACACAACACTCCATTTATGTAAATAAAGCAGCTAAAATAAAAAAAATCAGCAATGGATGTTAAAATACTCGACGGCCGAAGGCTCACATTGCGTGTGAGGTAATAAAACAAATCGGATTCATAGGATTCCCATAACGTTCCTGAAATAATTTCATGTACCGGTCATCTTAGTATGATATACTGAATTCACCCCATCAGTCTGCGGAGAGCTGTCCCTTACACTCTGTGTACATTGTATATTAAATAATAAAAGTTACCAGGTATTAAGTATGTTCTTATGTATATATACCAATTACAGATGTGAGGCCACGACATTCACATATTTTATCAAAGCAAACTCTTCGTAAATTATTTATAATTAAAAACATTAATTATAATGCAAAACAGCTTTGATAAGTCAAAGCTATTTTGTTTTTCATTTTAGTCTAAAAAAGGGCAAAACACTGACTTTGGTAAGTACACAAAAATTAAAGGTACAAAATAACTTAAATAAGCATAATTAACTACCCAATTGGCCCCGGCACAGGCAACAGAAGGAACACGGGTGGGTTTTAGCCAGTAAAAGTCTGACACGCCCTCCCGCTCCGCCCAGAGCGGGAGAAGTCATTTGATGATTTCCCATCCACAAAAAAAAAAAAAAGTATGATATTGGCCATTTAAATGTTTGTTTAAATGACTGTGCAAGAGGGTGAAAATAGGTAGGTAGCATTAGTTAACGTTCGTTTTTGTAAATCTATATTTGTGGAATTGGCTAGCTGTATACTACTGTCATGAAAACTAGGCATTTATACAAATAAAAAAAAAGTGTCTGTTTATAATGTCAAAATAACAACTTTTTACTAAATGCTTATGACGACAGTATATAGGTACGATAAGTAATTATAACAAAAAGCAATTTTTGAAATATTTGTCGGTCTGTCTGTCTGTTTGTTCCAGCTAATCACCAAAACGGCTGGACCGATTTTGACGGGACATTGGCAGATAGCTGATGTTATAAGGAGTAACTTAAGCTACTTTTATTTTAGAAAAATAATTAGGGTGCCGCGCAAAAAAATTAAAATCCATGAAATTGTGAACAAAATCCGATTCAAATAGGGAAGTAGGGCAAAACTTTGCTAATTCGTGATATGCAGCTATTCGGTGATAGATAATATGTGTTTTATTACCAAGTTACTACCGACTTGATAAATGTATATTTTTCAATCATTAAAGTATTTTCCACATTTTTAGATATAAGTTAGCAAAGCTTCTTTTGTCTACTATATCACAGTAAATTAAAAAAAAATAATCTGATCAATTAATCGAATTTTACAAGTAAAAACAAAACTATCACCAATTACCCAAGTTTTGCCCTATATTCGATTCAAATATATATCCGCGCGGGCGAAGTCGCGGGCAATAGCTAGTATATCTATATAAATAAATAAAAGGTACATCAGTAGCTACTTAATTTAAACACACCAGGTGCATCACGTTTGTCAGAAGACTTCACGGTCACACTACCGTCTTTGAGCAACCGAGTCATCGATGACTACATGTCGCGTAAGAATCAGAATTAATCACAAACTACATAGGTAGAGATATTTTTAAAACTAGCTAATTCGAGGAATCAGACATGTATATCACACATATATGCTACGTAATCTAGATTTTTTTCTTGTAGACTACTTTGAAATCGGAATCTTGTCAGATGTATAAAAATGCTGTTGTAGGATCTGTCCAGAGACAGATTAAAATAAAAACACTTAGGTAAATTACTTTTAAGAGGCAAAGTGTTAAATAAATTAATAGGTAGTTGCGCCACCGAGAAAATAATCCTTTTATAATTCCTTCGGGATTAATTATAAAGGTTGGCTACCTTTTAAATCCTCTAGACTTCTTGGTTTGTATATATGTGGTAGAAATTTATTTAAGCACGTTTTGCGTAGCTAATCTTACTCAAGAATTGTGCAACAATTTAAAAAAATAATTATGTGAATGATAAATTCTCGTAGATCCGTGAAATTTTTGTTTGCAAAAGGTAGAGTACGTACTTCAAAGACGCGGTTGTTGAAAGAGGCGAAGATGATGTCGTCTGCGGCGAGGTTCGACATGTACTTGACGCCCGCGAAGTTGCACATGCAGCAGTTGTCGTCGGTCACTATGGAGTTCTTTGGCCTGTGGATAAGTAAAGTCTTTTATAATACATAAGTATATGAAAAACTTGTCTTTGTTAGATAAAACTCCGGTTTAACGCCAGTATGTAGTAGTACGTATTGTAAACGTAAGAAAATTTGAATTTCGCGGGCTAAACCTGACGCTTTCGCCCTAAGTTTACAGAGCCTTAAGGCGCAACTGCCAGGTACCCCGGGAAATTCAAATTTTCTTACGTTTTTGGCAATTTGCAAGTCAGCATTAGCTTCTATGTTGATCAAAATATGATTCGCGACCATAAAAGTGTGTATTTATAGAATTATAATAATTAAAGTCATCAATACAACTCTTTAAGACCAGGTAATTCTATTGAATGACTATTTCATGAAATCTTGACAATTAGGATTGTACAAACTTATGGAGTTGTATTACTGATTTTGATGATTATAATTCTGTAAATGCATATTTGTTACGGTCGCGAATGATACTTTAACCAACATACAACTTAATACTGACTTGCAAATTGCAAAATACATAAGAAAGTTTGAATTTCGCGTTTACGACGTACTGCTTTTTATACACACTTTCAAGTCCTTGTTTTTCGAAATGAATGAACCGATTTTAATAAAACTTCATACGCATAAGCAGGATACATAGGGAACATTTACGAAAAATAGTGTTACAGCTAAATTCGACCGATTTTAAATTTTCAATAGAAACAGAGATGTGTGTGATCTTTTTTTTTTAAATTTAAGACATTTCGAAAATGTTATCATATACCTTTTTAGGCCTATGTATTCTGCTTATGCGTATGAAGTTTCATTAAAATCGGTTCATTCATTTCGAAATACAAGGACTTGAAAGTTTGTATGAAATGCCGTATGTCGTAAACGCTCATAACGGGTGCCTGGGAAACTTAAAATCATGTCCAGCCGATCTATTCTGTAAACATCACACCGTGAGCACTTAGGTGAAGTGAGCTCAATTCCTAGTAGAGTAAAGTGGGATGAGTGGATGACAGTTCACATCACGCTCACTTCACCTAAATTTTCACGGTGGGATCTTTACAGAATAGCAGCACAGGTAAAAACACCTACACAATTGACGTCAGGAAGACAGGAAAGAATTTTTTTTTTAAATTCAATTACTTTAAAGCTTTCACGGTGATCGCTCAAGTTTGTTGTCTTTTCATTTCCAACGTTACCTAGTGTCAAAAGTTGCTGAATAGCGTTGCGTAATCATTGTTGTTTGAAAATTAAACCTCTTTTCATCGAGGCTAATATTGTGTTAAATTGTGTAGAGTTGAGTTTATTTATTAATATGAAACCCGGCCTTGTCAAAACATCAAATGTAGTGAAGAATGTTAAAAGAGCATTGTGAATTCAATTTTTTGAATGTGCTCTGAATGAAACGTTTACGTATCAAGGTCTCGGAAATTATTTTTTTCGAATGCAAAATACATATATTATGGCGATCACTTTATTTATACATATTATGTTACGGTTGTAAGTTGCTGGTCTGAGTTGTCGGGTTGTGCTTTGAGTCTCGTTACGGGCAGGGTATTGCCAGGGTCTGATTAATATATGAATAATGAATGCTCACCAGTAGCTGTAGCTGACCCAGACCTGACGTAAAACTCTTTAATATTTATAGTTACAGTTATGTTTAGTTCCTAATTAAGTAAGTTAGTTAGTTATGTTTGGGTAGTCTCTCCAAAGAATGAGTAAAAAACTGGCCAAGTGCGAGTCGGACGCGCACACGAAGGGTTCCGTATCACCGTACAATATTTAACACTAGGTAACTACAAATTTAAAAAAATACTTCAGTTTAATAGAACACGTTTCTTGTATGGATACCCCCTTTAATTTTTAACTTTTGTTATTTGTTGATATAGCAGCAATTTAAATACACAATCTGTGTAAATGTCAACGGTCTACCTATTACCAGATATAGCCCACTGACAGACAGACGGATAGCGGAGGCTTAGTAATAAATAGGGTTCAGTTTGCCACCCTTCGAGTAAAAACGTTCTAAAACGTTCTCAAGGTTTTCAAAAAGGTGACTGTCAGATAATGTAATGAAAATTACCTATAGCAGTAAGAATAGCTCTGTACCTACGTATTTAAAAATGATCCCTGCAATCGCTAATAGTTTTAATAAGAGTGGTACCCCAGAACAGCAAACTCTAAAATAACTATCTTATTATTAGGTACATAAGACACGTTTTGTTTTGGTGCAAAGCCTAAAAAAGGTACCTACTTTTATTTTACCTACTTAGGTATTATCTTTAAAGATTATTAGGTAATACAAATATTAAGTAAGCTATCGTATTTAAAGCGATTAGCGTCTTCAAGATAAATGAATTGCAACACTGCGTAGTGACTCAAAGGTTGATTCAGGAGAATCAATGCGTGGTTTGATTCTAGAAAGTACCTACCTTTCAATTTCATTTATAAGTATTACAGAGATAACACTGCAGACAGAAGTAATTACTTTAATAATCATTTGGATAAAGTAGGTGCAGAAAAGTATTCTTATTGCATGTCAGAGACGCTGACGGTATTATGTCACAAGAGAAAAGAAGATATCGACCCTTTGTTGGGTTGGATTGGTATACCTAACCAACCCAACCCAACCAAGGCTGAAAATGTTAATGATGAATGTAGTTTAGGCATATCTTGATCTCCATGATGCATAAACCTAGTGCTAATGAGCCCACGTGAGTGGGGTACCTACAAATATGTTCATAGGTACTCTCGGTAATCTACCTATGGAACAAAGAAAATACTACAGGACAATTCATCATCTGCCTGCCTTTTCCCAACTATGTTGACCCGTCGGCTTCCAGTCTAACCAGATGCAGCTGAATACTATAGTATTATACATGGAGCGACTGCCTAAATACCTCCACAATCCAGTTACTGGACTTACTGGGTAATACGATACCCCTTGGTAAGACTACTTGTTTGAATTTCGGGCTTCTGATGACCCGTAATGACTCTCCACGAATGACAGCCGGGACCAACGGCACTAAGGGGGTCTTGTAAAGATGACCACTGGCCACCCATCCACGGACCAACCGCAGCAAGCGTAGCTTAACCTAATCGATCGACCCGTGCGGCTGTTATTACTTAGCCAGATGCTCCTCCAAAAAAATACTTCAGGACTATTACTACGTAATTTACTGTCGGATCAGCATTGCATTGAAAATTGCAATGTCAAAGTCGCATTAATAACTTATGTAATGGCATGATAATGATAGATATAGGTACCTAATATACTGATAAAAAATATGTAGCCGCATGCATCATTACGAAATAATTTGTAAGCTTCCTTAAATTCATCGGTCGTTAAAAATGATTCGAAACTGTCATCGAGTTTTTGCTTTTTCAACCAGAATTTATTCAGAGTGCTAAAATTTGCATTTTCGTGGAAACAACACAAGCACAATACAAGCTTGTTGTTTTCCAACAAAGTACCTTTATTGTTGTGTTAGGAAACGCTATTGAAAAAACATCATGCAAATTAAGTTGAACTTGACCGCGTCGGCGGTTAGGTAGGTAGGTCTCGCTACTTTTACCGTCACACGAACTTGGCCTTTCTTACAAGTGTTTATTGTTAGTCATGCCACGTGTGTGGTCAACTTTTCCTAATCTTATTTAATAGTATCTAGTGTTATAATCAGAGATCGGATATTCGGATGCATATTAATTTTACCTAAAGTTGAAGTGTTGGCTAAGATGGAATGCACTTTGGTATCGATCGTAAAAATTTTGCGATTCAGGAATTTATAAATTTAGTACTTTTTGACTACAGAATCGACATGCACTACCCTTCCTCTTACACCCTACATACACATATATTTGCACCGGGGGTTAAAAATGTATTTAAAGCATAAGAATAGTTATGTGATCCCCGTGTCTCGGTATTTTTTAAATAAATAATATCACATGTTTAAGAAGTCGTTTTTATACCATATATCCGATTAATTGTGCATTCCCGGATTTTCTGGAATCCCGGGATTTATACGAAGAAAAAAAAATAAGCAGCCGCTTTCATAATTTAATAGCGAAAAAATTAACTTTAAGTAAATATGCATCCGATTATCCGATCACTAGATAGAATATAATAAATACTATTTTCTTTCCACGTTACGAAATCCTAGGTAGATACCTACAAAAAACAATTCCTAATTAAAAAATTGCCTTTCGTAGTGAGAAAACTGGAAAATATAGACAAAATAGTAGTAGTTGTTAAAGATAATTAACTAAAAGTTTTCGTTTTCAAGTCTTAGGAGCCTAAATCCATAAAATAGATAGATACTGACGGGATTAGGGTGAAACTGTTTTTTCTGTTCTTTGGGTTGAAATGTAATTATTTATTTGAACATCGAGGATAAGCTTTGGAACGTGGTTGATAAATGAAGATCCATTTATCAGGATCAATTGCAATCCTGGAAGATACTCGGAAATTAATAGAAAAACATCCATTCATCTCGTAAGCGTTCTCTTTACGTGTTTTCAGTTTCTTTACTCATGTGGTTAAAAGAAAAATAAATGTTAGTAATTTATGTGATGATTATACGGTAAAAAGTGGGCAAATCCATTGTTATAGAGAATTAAGGCTGTTACAATTTTTTTAAACAAAGTTTTCTTTTAAAACCAAATCTAATTATTTGAACTGCTTATTAATATTTAATGGGGTAACTACCTCAATATCTTGCAATCGTTACCGAAATAAATCAATAGACATGAACAGCGATGACATCAGACCGTATTGTTTCATGCTATGACTAACGTGCAGTTTCCATAAATAATTCACATCTCGCACATTCTCATTTTATTCTGAACAATAGTAAATCAAATATTGTATCAAACTTCGTTCTTGAAGATGTACCAATGCTATCTTTATTTTGGCAAAAGAGACAATAAATTACCTCAAAAGTTTTTGTTTTTAATACAGAACCATATAGTACAAGTTTTTAGATTAGCAACCGTTTTATATCGCTAACTCGCCGATATCAATCAAAGAAGGCCCTAATAGATGTTTCCATAAAATAGAGTTCTATCTTATTCTTTGAACAGATAAACTGATGTAGGATTACCATAATAGCGTGGAGACAAGCAACAAGCAATTGCCCACGATTGCATGAACTCAAAGTAGATACAAAGCGGGTATTGTTATATTATGACAGAAGTATTAGAATAGAAGCTTTATTAATAGTATTGAACTTAATGTACTTCCTTATTGTTGATCTATTAATAACGTCTTGTTATGAGAGAATAGACTTTCTTTGGAAAAGCGACACTATATTTAAGAATCGTTGGTGTAAGGACACGTAATATTGATACTAATAAATGAAAGACGGAAAGTGAAAGCTACAAAATTCAACAACAAAAAACATTTAAAATGAAAATTAACCATGCAATTTTTTAACATATTCTCACTCTTTTGTCTACCAACTCAACCGTCACACGCAGAAAACAAAATCAAAACACAACGCCAAGTTTTAAACAAAGAATCAGCAAAACGAACTTACCGACAACAACAGCAAGTCAGATGCCTGGCCAGTTTACAGAAACCTGTAAAGCAGTGGCGATACAGCACATACGGCCATCCATATGCTGCTATGGATAACCGGAGGTAATGCAAAGCATCCTCCAGGTTCATCCACGGAGGGGTCTCCGAGAATATCTTGTTCACATCCGTGGTGTAAATCGGTTCTTCGTCGTTCAACATTTGGATCCTCCTCATTTCTCTTGTCTCTCTCTTCTGTCGGACCCTTAGGAGGACGCAGCCGGCGACCACGTCTGATGGTACTAGGTCCGTTGAGCGGAATAGGGCGCTGAGTAGAGCTGGAAAGAGTTAAAGAGTGGAAAGTTAGAGTTAGAGTGGAGTTTAGTAGAGGTTGCAATCAAAAAGCCTCTGCTGGTGGTGATATTTAAACTAAGGCCTGCTTGCACCACAAATCACTAAACAAGTTTAGCGCTAAACGTATTTAAAACATTGTTCTATCTCGGTCAGTCATTTCAAGATGACAGAGACAGAATGATGTATTAAACACGTTTAGCGTTAAATATTTAGTGATTAGTGCAAGTGGGCCTTAAGTATGTATATGTATGAGCTATTCTCATAAATATATTTCGTACCAATATGAGAGGAGAAGTAGTAAAACTTTTCAACCTTTGTATGGACCTACTTAAAACCACGCAGAGTTCTCTTACGTCATCATCTATACAAATCTATACATCTATACAAACAAATAAAATTGAAGTGTCTGTTTGTAATTTCAATTAACTTTTTCTAAATACATAAGAAACTATATACTTACGGTACTTATAACAAAAAGCAGCTTTTAAAATTTTTGTCTGTCTGTTTGTACCGACTAATCTCTGAAAAGCTTGGACTGATTTTGACGGGAATTTCATTCGTAAATAGCTGATGTTACGGGGAGTAACTTAGGCTACTTTTATTATAAAAAAATAATCAGAGTTCCGCGCAAAAAAATTAAAACAGTGAACAAAAAGTCGGATTTCAAAAATTCTTTTTCCATTTGGTAGCCCAATTCTCGAGGATGGTTACAGGCTAGTTAATATCACGCTACGACCCTTAGAAGCCGAGCAAAAATAAATAAATCACAAAGAACACTAAGCGAAAACGAAGTAATAGGGAGCGCGATGCAACGCGACGGGTCTGGGGACGAGGGAGTTTTATTAAAATGTGGTTGTTATTTTAGTATATTGTGTATCTTACGACTTCCACGCGAACAAAGTCGCGGGGCACAGCTAGTTCATAATATATTTAAAAGTAAAACCACCCTTATAAATTTTCCAGGAAAACAATAAACTCAACCTGAGGATTGAAGTAATGAGGCGATTCGTAAAGTTTTCTCATTTTGATGCAGATAAATTGCGTGGAGCTGTATCTGTTTGAATCAAGCACTTTTTCTTTCAACTACGGTACCTTGCAAAAGTTGGTTTTTACTGGAATTTAAAATATTTACTTATCAAAGCGAAACTTGGTAATTGTATTTCCGTAACTTGTTGCATTAGAGAGTATCCGGAATTAAAAGTATTCGCTGCAGGTAAGTCCTGATTAAAATACACGTAGGTAATGTTGTTTTTGCAGTTGTAAACCAAATTAATACCTATCGCTTCTATAAATACGAATTAATTTTTGGATAACAATCAGGAAGGCAGTTACGTAAAATGGGAATGATCATTATTGTGGACTCGATTTCCGTAATCAGAGCGGAACACTTGTGTAGGACGAAAAGGTCGGATAGTGCGCTTACTTTCACCAAACACTAACCAAATACGTTCCCGGAGTTATAATAATGTAATGAAATGATAATGCTGATACGAAATAATGTAAGTGTTTGTTAATTTCTCAAAGAGAAAGGTAAACGTGCAGTAGAGGTGTATCTTTTGCTTTTTGCAAACTTTCTCAGTTTGCAAAAAGCACGCTAGGTGTTTTTCTGTTCAAACTGCGGAACGGTTATTTGCAGTTTGAACTCTTCTTTAGTCTTCTTGCTTATTTATCCATACGACGACGTCTGACAACCTATTTATGTGTCATAAACGTTCGAAGAAACTATTATCTCTTGAGAAACGGGACTTCTTCGAATACCGTCAGATTTCATTTGAAGTGTTTCCGGTCTCAAACTATAATAATGATGTATTTGTATAGCTCTTTGCTACCTCATTTCCGGGCAGGAAAAGGCTATCTCCGGTCTTTATCTGAAGAGACTTATTTCAAGAGTAAAGAGGTTGGGAGGTACAGTCCTCTGTTAATAAGAAGGAACTTTTTGAAGTCAACAATTGATTTTCCAAGAACGAATGCTGTTGTTAGTAGGCTATACTTAGGTATGTAAGCAAGTTGAACAATTGATTGTAATTTTTATTTGGAGTTGTGGACGCCAATTTTTAGTAGCATTCATTTACGGGATATAACAATCTATACATATGTATATAATTAAGTACTTGTCCTGACTGATTCATCAATTTGAAATGGCAGTTGATGCCTTTTATGTTGTAAGCATCCAATAAGAAAAGATTTTTGGAAATTTCTCTCACGAACGAAGCCACGGGGAACAGCTAGTGATACATATAAATGGGTTGTATAAGACTTGACAGAGTAAAATAACTGATAATATTTTAAGAAAGTTATTATATTAGTTGCAAAGCACCTAAGTTAGACTTGTCGCTTGGGGTGGCCTATGTCCATATTATTTACCTGCAACTTGTTGAAAAGCTTCCTTCCCATGTTCATCTCTCTTCAACCAGCAGAAAGCCCATCGGAATCTTCTTGACCACAGTCCTGTGACTTTCCTATGGTGTCGGACCTGGTTGGGCGTGTCTTGCATGTCACCGTAGTTCACTGAGCCCAGGGGATCGAACACCATGAATAGACCGAACACAGTAAGGCCTAGTTGTACCCAGTTGAAAAGGACTATACCTGTGAAAGAAGTTATAGATTTTGATCATAAGATATTATGCCTTTACTTAAAGCTAAATGGTATCGTAACGGGGTATGGCTAAACGGAGCATATACCTATAGAGTATAAAAATATGTCTTTTTAAAATTCTATATGCTCTTTTACATTAAAATAAACCGATAACCCCCTTATGTCTGTAATGGTGAACGTGTACACGAAGTTTTATTGAAATTGCTTTAATTACAATCGAATAAGAGGAAACTTGGCGATTTTATTGTATCGAGCCAAATTTTGTCAATCGTAGATTTTGGCCCCATAATTCACTAAAGAAAATCTTCAATTTTTATAACCATGAAAAAAAATAAGGCTTTGTAGGTACTTTTTGAGGACAGAAATTTGTTTTGCGACCCATTTCGCCTTAATATAGATGGATGGATGGCGCTCACTTAATATAGACTGTCCACATGTAGACGGCGACTGATTGAATACTTGTAACTACCGGTTTCAAAGCCTCTTCAAATCAGTAGGTATTCAAAATGCATGTGCAGTGATTGGCTGTTAATCCCGCAAACCGCAGTGAATTTAAACACATTTCATCACGCTTTTAGCAACCGTGTTAATTAATAGCTCTTACAGCTGAAACAGTTGCAGCATACTGCACTCATCAAATCTATTCAGAGTGGTGATACATGGATTGATGATTGCATTCTGTTTTATAAACCATACAGGTAATCAAAAAGCTCTATTAAGCAGTCATGAACCCAATACCCAGTCTTGAATGACAACCAGAAACACTTAGAAATATTTTTAAATCATTCACAAAAGGGAATAAATCACACAAAATGTACAATCTTGACGTTAAAAGCCGTTCATTGTGGCGCGTTGAAAGGCAGCATACAAAGGGTGGGCTAATTTACACTGCGAGGGTGAAATATTAACTCACTTTGTATGACTATGCTGGAGAACTTGTCCTCGACGGAGCATTGTATAACTTCGCAGAACATCCACATGGTACCCATGACGTTTAGGGCCGTTTCTGGGAACACTAGCAGCACTCTGTAATAAAACATTTATTTGTGAGCGGTCGTAAACAGGTGGATACAAACGGTTGTTGTTTCTTACGGCAGCACCTACCGAGGAGGTGCCTTTAGGTACCTAGTCTTAATAGGAATGTCCAATAATAGAAATATTCATTTGGTGAGAAATCTACATCTAAATTGACGGTGGTTTACAAATAAAATTGACTATACATTATATCTGGTGTCAGTCTCAAATAAATTAACCCATGTTAACACTATACTTCTTTTATCAATTACAAAGAACTAGTGGGACAAATAGTTGCTGGTTCGGGACTGTATGTATTTCGGTCACAATAGTTCTATTAGTCAAGATATAAACAAAGGCATAGCAGGTCAAGATTGAAGACCAAACATAAATAAATCATTTGATTACGTATTGCTATCGCCGTGCGGACATAATTTTCATTCATTATTATGCATTCTGCCTATAAATACACTCTCAGAGGCTAAAAATGGCACATCTATATTAGTTTTACCACATATAAGTGAATAATATTACGCCCACGGTTGTAACAGTTGAGCATCAAACTTTATAAAGAAACTAGCTTCCGCCTGCGACTTCGTCCGCGTGAAATTTCTTGTTCCCCCGACCCACCCCGTCGCATCGCATCGCCTGCCTGCGCTGTTACTTCGTTTTCGCTTAGCGCTCGTTCTTCTTTTTTTTTTGTTTTTGCTCGGCTTCTAAGGGTCCTAGCGTAATGTTACATACCATATAGTCTTCCTCAATAATTGGACTTTATAATGCAAAAAGAACTTTTCAAGTCCGACTGGTAGTGACAGAGATTAGCGGGTTCAAACAGTCAATAAAAATAAAATGTGTAGGTAACTAATAGACTAAGCGCATTTTTCTTACTTTAAGCGTTTTATACCCGTCGTAATTTCTAAACGAAAGGTCCGAATTGAACAACTCAAAAAGGAATTTACATGTACTAAATCAACCTTGATGATGAAACTATTTATTTGGATAAGGATTAATACCATGTTTATGAAAACACCTTCGCAAGTAATGCATTATTTTATAACAAATTTGATTACCATCAAAAATGTTATAGTGAGCCAACCTTAAAAGATAGACATATGTTATCATGGACTTTTTTTTAGACCTTTTTAAGAGGAACAATACCGTCATTCTTGATTTTTGCGTAGCTAAAGTTACGCAACGGAAGCTCTCAAAAGGAATAAATTTTCCCCGTTTTTGCAACATTTTTCATTGATGCTCCGCTCCTATTGGTAGTAGCGTGATGTTATATAGCCTATAGCCTTCCTCGATAAATAAGCTACCCAACGTTAAAAGAATTTTTCAATTCGAACCGGGAGTTCCTGAGATTAGCGTGTTCAACCAAACAAACAAACTCTTCAGCTTGATAATATTATACAGTATAGATAAAACTGTAAATATCATATTATTATTCACACATTCGCGATTACATTAAGTAAAACCGGCCAAGTGCGTGTCGGACCACGCAAAATGAAGGGTTCCGTAATTGGGATGATTTTATCCCAAGAACAAACTTAACATTGTAGTTGAGAATCATGTTCTCTCATACATTCCAACTGCAAATGTAAGTTGGCCGACTATTACTCGTTAACTTGTAAAGTCTACTTAGCTGTGAGAGTTTTCCTTGTAACTTCATTATACCAACAGGTTACTGGTAACTCGGTGGATTCCTTGAAAAACTACTGGCAGGCTAAAAATCTAACTAACTCAAAAACTACTGAATTTCGGTAGAACATTTGGTGGCTTAATTTGTTGCATTTTAACCCTACTATGACGTCCTGCAAGGAATACGTCGAGTTACCAGTAACCTATAGGTATTATATAATGAAGTTACAAGGAAAACTACTAAATTCACGGCATTAGTATAATGCTAATGCCGTGAATTTTTTCACATATCCAAAAACAACCATTTAGCTGGCACTTGACTCTAACAAAAAATTGCACTTTAAAGCTTAATATTTCGCAAACGGATCCCTGAATCGAAAAATGTTTTTGACACACCCGCAATATTTTTGAACCGCCTATCCAACGACATCCCACACCATGGGATAGACGAGAAAAAAAAGTCATCCCCACTTGACGTGTAGTGGAGACACCCTAAAAAAAATAGTTTTTTTAAGATTTTATTTTACCACTTTGTCGGCGTGGTTAATATGTACCCGTGCCAAATTACAGCTTTCTAGTACCTACTAAGAGTCTCTGAGCTAAGCCTCGGACAGACAGACAGACGGACATGGCGAAACTACATATAAGAGTTCCTTGATGACTACGGGACCCTAAAAACGAGGTTGAAATACTTTTATGAATGTCTAACGTTAGTGAATCAACTGTTAATAAATTTTAATGTGCTATTTTATTTACCGAATCAAATCTAGCCAGGAAACCGAAATGTGTGCCAGCACAGGTGTACGATGCGAGCACAAAAAATTGCGGAACGTGACAAACATACCTACCTACTTTTGAAACTTTTTGGTCTAATTTAATTCCGGAATTCGCTCATACAAGTTTCCACAACTTTCACGTTAACTTTTCTTTGTCTGGAAGTGTACAGTTACATGAGTTTTATTCTTAGTAAATAATTAAGAGTAGCGGTGACGTGAGTGTGCTCAACTATTGTAGGTTATTAGCGCCGCAGATTAGAAACCTATTGCCACCAGCTGCGTTGAATAGAGAAAGTAATATTAACCACGTTTTGTGAAGAGAGAAAATGTATGAGCGATAAGTAGGTATTTACAGTTATATTTAAAACGTTTCTATGCCGACCTGAAAACGTAAACAAGACCGCATCAACTGTTTATCTTATGATGGAAAATGATTAACTAGCATTGGTATGTGTATTTATGTACAAACTGATTGTTTGTATAACAACAAACAAGCAGATTATTAGGTACGAGATTTTATTTGATTTCCTCCTATAAAAACAAAAGTAAACATTTTCGTCGATTGTGTTTTATTTATTTTGTGATCTCATAAGCCCTTTGTGGAGCTCTCGGTCACGCATACCGCTTTTATTCATTACCAAGGGCTCTTGGATCAAATAGGCTGGTTTTTTAAGTACTTAATTTTATGCTAACGTTTTGTTATGTAATTTGTTTATAATAATTTAAAGGAAGTAGGCTCCAATTTTATTTTAATTTAAAGCACATCTGTAGAATCTCTTATTATAGATGCTCAAATATTTAAAGCGTTTGGAAATAGAAAAGAAAACTAATTGTTTTATTTCCAAGAATTGCGGCATAAACGTTGGTTATAAATTTTTCAGAGATGGTGCGTTTTCTAGGGCTATTGTTGCTGAATAGAACCACCTCCTTTTTTGAAGCCGGCTAAAAAGAATAACTAGTTTATCTTAATTTTCCTAATAATAAAATAACAACTTACTTTATAAGAAGGAGTGGCGATACCATCTTCCTAGCATCGATATCGGTGATGGTTCCTCTTGCTGACTGCAGCGCCAGTGCTGCCAACAGCAGCATAAGTGCTGCTTGCAGTGTCAGCGTAGCGCAGAGGTACAGCCTCACGAACGCGCCGCCTTGCCAACCTTCCGACTGACACTGCCATGTTACTGGGTACAAGACTTCCACCACCAGTGCTATTAGTACTAGCCTGAGAACAAAAAGAAAGCCGTAAATTGGAGTGTTTTAAGACAATTACTTTCGTTTATAACCTTCAGAGTTCGGACCCTTGTCAAACGATTTAGGGAGCGACTGTTTGCTCAACAGGCGCTGCATAAATAATAAGAAATGCTGTCATTGCATTATAAATTAATGGATTAATTAAATTAAACAGTAATTTACTAGTCCGAAGCTTCCCAGGGCTCAGGGTATTTATTGTAAACGTGTTCCGTTTTCAAGATACTGTTTTGTATCATAAAGATGATTGTGTACCGTTTCAAAGAAAGCTTCAGTCGTTGAAAACATAATACTACCACAAACAGCATTGTTTTGACGTCTCGCAAAACATCAAAAAGTGTTTGTGACCTAAATCAAGCTGAAGAGTTTGTTTGAACGCGCTAATCTCTGGTACTACCAATCAGATTAGAAAAATATTTTTGCATTTTGATGAAGGTTATAGGTTATTTAACATGACGCTACGACCGTTAGGAGCCGAGCAAAAAGGTAAATAAGTCAAAAAGAACGCTAAGCGAAAACGAAGTAATAGCACGGACGGGAAACGTAGCTGTTATTTTAGTATATTCTAGTGTCTTACGACTTCCACGCGAAGGAAGTCGCGGGCAGACGCTAGTCTTGTAAATAAAAATGCTAATGCATCTCTGATGAATGGCATACCGTACCAAATGAAACGGAAACCGGACTGTATCTGTAACATGTTACATCAGACGTCTGTGATGGTCGTCTTTATTATGTCAAATAAAATGGCATTGTCACAAATGTGAATGAATATGGATAAATAAATCTACACTACAAAGGCCACTGAAGCCATTTGACCTAAATCGGAGTTTGAAGAATCGTAACCATTTCTTCTTTTTTTTTTCTACAAAACTATTTTTAAAATAAATAATGATAAATAAATAAGTTAGGCGATATACGCAGTAACGGACGGTCAATCAAACGTTGGATGTTGCGACAATTTAAAATCCATTACGGGGCAATCACACTGAGATTCGAAGGTCGGCTGAAGTGCAGAGAAATTGCGAGCCAATATCGCGAGCGAAAGCTCATTCATATTAATGTGGTTCGCAACAAGTGAGGTACGAGCCCCGAAGGACTAGGCGCCATGTTTGATCAACAAATCGAGACGATGTTTACCCTTCTAAATCGGGTTTCTCAAATTATATCACGTTCTAAGAACATTCAACTGTTATCTAATAGGTTACGAACATTTTCTTCTTACATTTCTCTAAGAACTTTTATTCTTATTCAATTCAGTGAAAAATCACGCTTTCTTGAATCATAAATTAAGTTCATCATTGTTATCGAGTAGAGTGAAGGGAAGAGTAAATTAATTTATTTCATGATTCCTTTTATTATATTGTGTAGCTAAGATTAAAAAATTCTGCGAATTTCTTTCCACTCATTGTTTTTATATTTGCTGTCAAACGTTGTTCACGAAGACCCTTTTATTGAACTTTATTTATCGGTTAATACTTGAGGGAATCCGTTTTATTGGCAAAGTTTTTATGCGGAACAGTTTTATCGTCTCTAGTGCATCTCCCCTTGTTTTTATCAAGTTACTGAAGATCTATGATTAAGATTACTGTGATTGACGTAAACAGCAGAACTATCTACAGGTTGTAGCTATGTTTATTTGTTTTTTGTTAGCATCTTAAACGCGACTTTAGTTTAAAACTAATCAGATGATTAACTCGAACTAATCAGATGATTATTTCGTACAGTATGATTTAATTTGTAACTAGGTAGATAAGTGAAAGTGTTTCACAGTGGCTCACAGCTACTGATGTAACTTCTCGGCCCGAGATGTCCTCATACATAAACTAATAGTCAAAGGAAGTAGGTTCCAATCAAAACAGCTCTACCTAAGGCTAATAATCGATGATTATTCAAAACTATGCCGGTATGACACTTATTATTTTGTCATATTTCTTTCGACGAACAAACAAATTACTTAGGGCGGATTTCACCAATGAAACTAAACGCGATCAGCACATCTAAACTGCGTTCAAGAGCTATCAGTGTCAATATTCTACAACAATGATGACAGTGACAGCTCTTGAACGCGGTTTAGATGTGCTGATCGCGATCAGTTTCGTTTGTGAAATCCGCCCTTAGTAGATATGCCTACAAGTAAAGTTGTAAGATGCCAATCATAAAAAAATGAGAACTTATTGCTTGTCTCAACATTGAAATAAGGGATTTTTATGAAACTCTACGGACGTTAAGATGTCTCCTACTTCTACATGGGAATATTTGACACTGGCAGAGTTGCGGATAATCCGATACATAAACCTAGGAATATCGATATAGAAGATAAGTAGGTACCTACTTTCAGATCTTGGTGAACTTTCAATATGATAATATGTAGTTACTACATAACACGATCATTGAATCTTGTGGCCTGTTCATTTTATTATTGCTACATACTCGATTCAATTGATGTTTTATTACCTACCACTCAAATTTTATTGTACCAAACCTTCTGTTCGAGAGTCGAGCATACACTTGACTGGTTTTAACTATAGCTCCAGAAATAAATAAATATAACAACATTGATTTTTATGGAAATAAAAATAAAATCTAATCGCTAACCAATTTCGTTTCCCGCGTCACATTTAATTCAACAGATAAAAAATCGCCACCGATGCATTCGAAATTTGAATTTACTCAACTTATTTTTATTGAACTACTGATCATTGGATTGTGATCAATTTATTGTTAAACAAAACAATTTAGAAAAAAATATCCTAGTGAAATACGCATTTTGTTTTCTAGACTTCAGCTCTCTCAATTAGGTCTTAAAAAATATGTGCTAAAACAATTTTACAGATTTAGGTCTTCAAAAATACCACACTATGGCTAGCTGGTATTGCTGAAAAAACGAATAGGTCAGCCCTTGAATTAAAAGAAAAAAGTTTTTGTTTCATCGATATTTTAATGGTATCTGAATTTTTTTTGAGGTTGCAATATTTTTTAGGTCCTAAAAATGTTATATCTGTACATTTAGGTCTTCAGAAATACCACTCGATGGCTGGTTTGTATTCCTGAAGAAACCAATGGGTCTGCCTTTTAATTTATAAAGAAAAAAGTTTTTATTTCTGCGCTATCTAATGGTCTAGTGTAATTTTTTTGAAGTTTTCAGCCAACCTCAATATTTTTAGGTCCTAAAAAATATAAACACAATACTTACATAAGGTCTTTTTGGACGTCAATGTTCCGGCCACCCTGTAGATATTATTATTCACAAATACTCATTGGTACATTTCTACGTAATTCTCTCACCAACAATCATCTACGAGTGTATCGTTAAAAAATACCACGTGCACTATAATCAAAGTATGAAATTATCTGGGAGCTAAGTTTACTAGAAGTATGATGGTAAAACAGGCCGTTATAAAAGAGAAAATGCATACCAAACAAATCTGAAGAGTAGTTCGAAGATGCTGGGGAATACGAGATCGTCTGAGGCTGCCAGCCATTTTCGCCCCAGCAGCCGGAGCGCTGGCATTCTGGAACAAAGATACGGTAACATAAGATATTGTTTTACATCTTTTAATTACGGTTGAGGCAATATCTATGCACGTTCTGCTAGGTGGGTGGAGGTACTATAGCTACTCCTCTGCCTAACCCTTCGGGGAATATAGGCGTGATGTTATATGTTATGTATGTTAGGTATTGTACAGTTGGTCACCAATATAACCAAGGGCCAACACCGTGCTTACGACAATCTTATGCACCAAGTATTTCATGGGTAAATCCAAGTATTTTCCATACCTAAGTACCTACTTTATGTTTAAGCACATTGAATAAAGGCTCCTGCAAACAGGCGCGACACGCGACGCGACACAAAGGCACCGCGTGTGGCGCGACGAACGGTGCCTTTGTGTTACGTCGTGTGTCGCGCCTATTTGCAGGAGCTTTTAGGCGTAGAAGTGGATGATACCTAGTTTTTAGTGTCATCCACTCCTACGCGTCGTAAATGACAGCTGCGAACAAAATCCGTCAATTAATTACAGCACTTGAGACTAATGTGAGGAAAAACTGTCGGACCCTTCCAGAAAACCTGAATTCGGCGTAAAAGGCGGGTATACGGGATAATGAAACTACCGCTTGGATCTAGTGTTGTCGCAAAAGCTATTTGCGCCCGACATTAGTCCTCGTTATAAGAGTAAGGGAAATTACTTTTATTTTTTTTGTTTTACCCGACGATAGCCTAGGGTCTGGCTTTGAACAGAAATAGTGAGATTGCGATGCCAGTTTGGCTATAAACTGGTAAAACGACGTGAATACTTGGAGTCGAGTCCCGGGCACTTATGCTGTGATTGCACATCCCGATTAAGGTTTTAGCCACTTCGTAATATGTGTGAAAAGGTTTTTCTAAAAGAAGAGAGATAGATACGTTACTTACGGTATGAACACTTAGCGGCTTTGAAAATCTGCGTAAGTCTTCTTTTGTCTAGACTTACTAAGCCGTAAGATTACTGTGTACATGTAAAAAAAAACCGAACAGTTGTACGTCGGTATATAATATTCAGACTATTTCAATGGTCATGGTAACCCTGAGTATTATAATGCCAATGGCGGCAAGCCGAGAAAATTCCAGCCTTGTTGCGTATCATCCACTTTGCTTACCTACCCAAGTTAATTGACACAAATGCCGGACAATTTGCTATCTTAGTTAAATGCATGCCGTTGCGCATACAGCAGTTGCTTACATTGAGCTTATATGACAAAAAATCCGTTGATACAAATGGAATCAATTGAACAATTCGTTGCTTAATAAGTAGTAAGTAATTCAATTCAACAAAACTTTGCAGACAATAAAATTCACAGTATCCCAATTAAGTATTGTGTTTGCCAAAGGAACAAAAAGTTTGGGACTCGTTTATTAGTTTTAGAGCGTTTCACTTTTTTGCACAAAATTTTAACAAGGCTTGAGTGTCCTCGAGTTAAAAAAAAAAAACTTAATTATGAGGCCAAACTGTGCTCCAGTCAGTCTCAGAACCTGAATAATTAAAGGCTAATGATTGCGGAAGCAGGTTGTTAAAGCTGTTAATAACCTTAACAAGGCCTACAAAGTAAAGAATCTGCTTCATAATAATTATGCATGTGGCAATTTCATAAAGCCTTGTTTCATCATACATAATGACAGATCTCCATTCTTTTTGAATTAAGAGGGAACATTTGGTCACCTCTCTCGCTCACACGGGATCAAATTTTTATGAATGTTAAATGTAAAGATGCTTTTTTGAAATGTAATCAATGTGCGACCTACTAAATAATATTAATTTAAAATGTAATTATTAAAAACGCATTTTTATTGTGGCATTTATTTAAATTATCTCAAAAACAGATCATAATACTTATTGAGCTAAGTTTATTAGATAACACAATAGAAATGAGTTTTTAAAAACTACCTATTAAATTAATATTATTTAGTATGTCGCCCATTGATTACGTTTTTCAAAAAAGCATCTTTACATTTAACATTTAAAAAAATTTGGTCCCGTGTGAGCGAGAGATGTGACAAAATGTGACAGCCCTCTTAATGTCTGAACATTAAATAATGTAAGAAGCAAGGAGACTTAGTTTTTTAAGTTAATAGAAGTAAAGTAACATTCTTTGTGTGGATTTACGAGAGTGAACTTACGAGACAGTCTCTGGGTAATGGTTATCGAAAAAAAAACTAGGTAAGTATAATTTCTAATTACAAGTTAAATTCAAAAACATCGAACACAATAAATTGATCCCGCCTGATAAATGTTTGTTCAAAAACCGCTGATAATAAATTGACTTCAGAATACTTTATCGTTGTAGTCAAATTCGGCAGTTTGAATAGTTACACCGTTTTTGCAAACCGATTAGAAAGTTACAACAACCGTAAATAATTGAGTATGTTTTGTACATTTATGTTGTTTTTATGGGCGATGTTCCACGCCATTCCGACTATAAATTAATCTAGATGAGTATTACGCTATTACGTGAAAAAGCATAATATTAAGCATTATTTGAGTAACGTAACATTGAAATCGGTCCAAATCACGTCCATTTAATAGTGGGCACGTGGCCGTCACATGCATCGTATAGCCGACCGTTGTCGCATGCTTCCCGGTCTGTGAACCCGGGATCCCGGGAACTCGGCTATGTATTTCGGGACACAGACCGCACTCGAAACTTTTTACGCAATTTGCCCTAATGGGTTGGTCAGTAGGGTACGGTATTTTTAACTTTATCAAGTGTAATGTTTATTTTTACTTTCTACTGATTATTTTGGTTAACAGTTTCGCGCGTGCGGTTTATTTTCTAAGCAGATGATTAAACAGTTAGGTAATAAATGTTACACGATTTTTGTTTAATCAGATATTGCTGTAGGGTCCGAGTGCTCATGGTCTCTTTAAGGAAATCTCGAAACGGCGGGTTGACACTTCCCGTGACCCAAGGGCTAGCTTTTACCTTGGCCAGGGGCTAAGCATTGCCATACAACGTGGCAATGCCACCAGTCTCTTGGGTACATTACCAGTCGACAGCGACGCGGAGGAATTTTTCGACGCCATATTTTAGTTTGTGAATAGTTTTAGTTAGGTTAGGTTATTATATATTTTTATAAATAGTTGGCTAGTTAATTTAGTGCCTGTATAAACAATAAATGTAATGAATGATTGTAATGACACACGAATAATCAGATATTGCATTTTGCTGAACGGAACAATAAGAAATACGATAGTTTATAGATACCTATGTAATCAACAATGGCATTTCGATTTAGTTACTTACCTACAATATCGTAATTTGTTAATTATTATAAACAAAGTACAGTTCCTAACTTTATTTATGGGTACATGAGTAGTATTGCATTTTCCAGGTAACTTGCGAAATACCTATAAATATCATTTAACGAGCTTCACATTAAAATTGATGTTTGTCCGTCAAATGCAACAATGATGAATATTTAATGGGTTGCGATGTCAATAAAGATAACTGCATAACGACATCTATTTCCGACTATTGTCGAAGTCATATTAACGAGGTGTAGCAACCCACGATCTTACAAGAAAAAAATGTGCAGAATCATGCGGTTTTTCTTCACATACGTAATTATCATTTTTGAAACAAAGTATCTTGTTTTTCTGCCCATCAGGATCAGGTTTTTACGCACATTGATATCGTCAACAAATATTATAATTAGGTACCTATCTAAATATTGAATCGTCTAATGTTTCATTCAAGAAGAACAACGCAGTCAAAATACATCTTTAAGGTAGTACCAATCCAGCTAGGGTTGCGGGATGTTCGAAAGAGTTACCGTGGCCCCGGCACAGGCAACAGAAGGAACACGGGTGGGTTTTAGTCAGTAAAAGTCTGACACGCCCTCCCGCTCCGCCCAGAGCGGGAGAAGTCATTTGATGATTTCCCATCCACAAAAAAAAAAAAAAAAAAAAAAAAAAAAAAAAAAAAAAAAAAAAAAAGGTAGTACCAATGTAAACACATTAAGGGGTAAGCTCTGCCTATCTGACGGACAGGGCCGTCATCTACCCCGGTCACCGGGCAGAGTGGAACCGGCGAGAGATGTCGTGCGGTGTCCCGCAGGGATCGGTTCTGGGACCGCATCTGTGGGACATCGGGTACGACTGGGTGCTGCGCGCCGACCTCCCTGGTGGCGTCAGCGTAGTTTGCTACGCTGACGACACGCTGGTTCTGGCGCAGGGGAGGTCGCACCAGGCGGCGGCCGAATTAGCGGCACGCGGGGTTGCGACAATCGTAGAGAGGATCCGGCAATTGGGACTCGAGGTGGCCTTGCACAAGTCCGAGTCCATGTGTTTTCATGGTCCTCGGAACGCGCCACCATCGGGTTCCCAAATAACGGTAGGAGGGGTTCTCATCGGTGTCGAGTCGACGATGAAGTACCTGGGACTCGTCCTCGACAGCCGGTGGAATTTCGTGGAGCACTTCCGACGTTTGGCTCCCAGACTGGAGCGGGCCGGGGCTGCCTTGGGGCGGCTCCTGCCCAATCTGGGGGGTCCAAACGCCTCCTGCCGGAGGCTCTACGCGGGGGTCGTGCGGTCCATGGCCCTTTACGGAGCTCCGGTGTGGGCGCGTTCCGTGAGGCGACGACCGGTACGTCGATTGAACGCGTCCCAGAGGGTCATGGCCATCCGGTTAGCCCGGGGATACCGCACGGTCTCCGGGGAGGCGGCGAACCTCCTTGCCGGATTACCGCCATGGGATCTGGAGGCAAAAGTCCTCGCGCACATGTGGGAGTGGCGCGAGGAGGCAGGACGCCGGGGCGTAACTCTGTTGCCGCGAGAAATCGTGGCACGGCGGACAGAGCTCCGGCAGGATCTCATGGCGGCATGGAGAGTGCGATTGTCGCAACCCAGCGCTGGGCACGCCACAATTGCGGCGATAAGTCCCCTCTTTGAGGAGTGGCTGGAGAGGCGCCACGGCGTCCTCACCTTCCGCCTGACGCAGGTCCTCACCGGACACGGGTGCTTCGGGAGGTACCTGTTCCGGATAAGGCGGGAGGAAACGCCCGGGTGTCACCACTGTGTGGATCGCCCGGAGGACACGGTGGAGCATACGGTGGAGGTCTGCCCGGCTTGGGCGGAGCACCGCCGTGTCCTCGCGGAAGCGATCGGCGGCGGCGATCTCTCGCGTCCGGCCCTGGTCCAGGCCATGGTACGGAGCGAGAGTGCATGGGAAGCCATTACCTCCTTCTGCGAAGCAGTAATGCTCGTGAAGGAGGAGGCGGGACGCGTGAGGGAGAGGCAAGCTTTGCACCCTCACGCCCCTAGTCGCCGCAGAAGACGCCCTGGGCGTCGGGAATTGGCAGCCGATTCCCGGCCACCGTAGGCGCGGGCTTGCGGACGGCGAGCAATGGGTAGCTCGCCGTCCGGTAAGGACCAGGCCCGGGTCGACAGCGCGTTGTGTTCCATGCGCGCCTCAAAGAGATGTCAGCACTATTGACGGGGTCCGCTAGGGCCGATGCCAGCTAGGGTCGCGGGATGTTCGAAAGAGTTACCGTGGCCCCGGCACAGGCAACAGAAGGAACACGGGTGGGTTTTAGTCAGTAAAAGTCTGACACGCCCTCCCGCTCCGCCCAGAGCGGGAGAAGTCATTTGATGATTTCCCATCCACAAAAAAAAAAAAAAAAAAAAAAAAAAAAAAAAAGGGGTAAGCTCTAGGTAGCCCCCAAATTCAAACTTTCTTATGTTTTTTGCAATTTGCAAATCAGTATTAAGTTGTATGTTGATTAAAGTATCATTCGCGACCGTAACAGATATGCATTTACTGAATTATAATCATCAAAACTAGTAATATAACTGCATAAGTTTGTATAATCCTAATTGTCAAGATTTCATGAAATAGTCATTCAATAGGTACGTTTATAATTAGAATCATAAAAAAATGCTCAGTAATTAATGATCTGGAAGCTTGACATCTTTGTCACACCCCTATGAATGTTAATTAAAAATACTAATCATGTCAACTTTAAATTTCGTCATATTTGTTGAATGAAACTGTAGATAGCTAGTTTTGCTGTCAAGAATGTATCGACTATTGTAACTCGTATCGGTTCGTTCCCATATATCGGTACATTGACAATGTCGAATGGTATTATTCTATTTCTGTAGCGACCATCGGCGTAACTAAGACTTATGTGTCGCGTGAGAGCGGGCCTCAGAGCCCTATTAGACTGACCGTCCACTGGAGCGAAGAAGTAGGTGCAGATCTAGGAAAACGTTAACCAATATAATTCTAATAAATTATCGTTTCCGCTCCACTTTACCGGACAACTGATTTAAATATTTCAATCGCGGTCACAGCTCTCCATACATTACGCAGAACTGTGTCCACTCACGCTTCGAACACTTTGTCGCTCTTGCACCGCGGTTTTACGCGTTTAGTTCCCACTAATCTCTCGCTCTTCTCCGCTTACTCGCTCAGCGTTAATGGAGAGACGGCCTTATAATTTAGACGGAGTTATGAAAGGCCGGCTGAAAGGGGAGGTTCTCACACAATTTGTCTTATTGTTAGTGCTTAAGCCTTGACACCGGTGTTATATGTGAAAGCTTTGTGTTTAGAGCCGTTTATGAACTAAAGAGTTTACGGCTGTTTGTTGGAGAAATATTTTAAACTTTACCACCTTTACAGATATTTTGTGGAAATAACATTATGTACCTGCTAAAGCTGGTGTAGAATTGTATAGGTACCGTCGCCGTCATGGCGACACAAGTGTCGTTAAATCCACACAACAGTTTAGCAAATATGCGTCTATTTGTGTTCCACGCGCGCCTCAAAGAGATGTCAGCATTATTGACGGGGTCCGCTAGGGCCGATGCCAGCTAGGGTTGCGGGATGTTCGAAAGAGTCATCGTGACCCCGGCATAGGCAACTGAAGGAACAATCAATCTGCCTGCCTAGCCTTTTCCCAACTATGTTGGGGTCGGCTTCCAGTCTAACCGGATGCAGCTGAATACCAGTATTTTACATGGAGCGACTGCCTATCTGACCTCCACAACCCAGTAACTGGGTAATACGATACCCCTTGGTATGACTGGTTGTCAGACTTTCGGGCTTCTGACGACCCGTAACGACTGTCAAAGATCTACGAATGACAGCCGGGACCAACGGCTTAACCTTTTAACCGCCCGACTTCATATCAGTTGTCGTGCCCCCAGCGCCGGGCAACTTGAATCATTACGATATTTGGTCGTAAATATACGACCCTTGCGAAATGGACACGAAAATATTTGTCGGATTAATCCGTCGTAGGCGGTTAAAGGGTTAACGTGCTTTCCGAGGCACGGGTGGATTTTAGTCAGTTAAAGTCTGTCACGCCCTCCCGCTCCGCCCAGAGCGGGAGAAGTCATTTGATGATTTCCCATCCAAAAAAAAATGTATGCGTTTATATCGCCATTACCGAAGGAATACGAGGTTTGGTTGTGTGGTCGCGACACGGCGGGCAGTTCAAACATTTGTCTCGATTTGGGCCAAAGTTATGCCCTAGAGTCAAAGGAACCAGCCATGACCATAGTATAAAGAGAGGAAGTAGGCTATCTCCGGCACAATCCGCGATATAATTGCCTACTGTCTAAGGGTTGTCACTTTTAGTTAAATTTTAATTCAGTGCCAATAAATTGGCAAGGGTCGGGAAGTTGTATTTTTACTTGTATTGTCTGGGTACCTAAACGATGATGAAACCTTTCACGATGAAAGAAAGAGCGACGGGCCAGCAGACGGGCGGCGCGGGGCGGTGATGAGCACGAGTAAACGGTAGGTTACTGATAGTACTGTCACCAATTCATTAGTTTAAAGCCCGGCCCTTGCCAAAGATAACACATATCTCTGTATAACTAATTCAGTGATCATTAGTCAATAAAGTTCAACAATGGTTTTCCTAACAAACACAGAAATTTATTCAAGATTCATAGCAGTATTATTTATAAAAAAAAAAGCCAAACCCAAACACACAGCAATACGTTCTCCTGCGATTATCACACATTTTTCATTCATTTAGCGGTGCCGAAAAGCCGTGACGCGCGAACCTCGTGCGATGTTCTAACCCCGACTGGCGCGCTGCGAAACGGGCCGAGATTTGTTTAAGTGTGTGTGCGGCGACGCATAGATACTTTGGCGCACACATACAAGCCGCGCGCGGTGCGTTTGTATGAAGATAACGTACTTCCTCTCTTTATACTATGCCATGACGGTATATTATGTGGTAGGTACCTACTAAGTTTGTCGAAAACCTAAAATTATGTACATAATTTATATCAGAAGATACTCTTAAATAGATACTTATTTATAAGTATCATATATTAATTGCTTCTTCTTTTCTTGTCGATGGTACTTTTTTTTGGTTGAGCCCAGTAGGTGACCATGTTGATTTCGGCATTAGTGGCGTTCATTAAGTCTACTTTGGACTACTACGATGGAAGTTAAGTAGGTATCAAGCTAAAATATTACTTCAAAAGCAATCTTATAATTCATTGCTGTCTGGTTTAACTATGAAGGTACGGCACCTCGTGGTTTAAATCTTGACAGAAGCACTCTGTCATTACTTTCTATTTAAACGCTTTTTAGTAAGTAATATTTAAGCCTGTATTATTGAGGTTATTTCTGTCATGGTACTATTTTCAAATCACCTTTGATGTAAAGCTTACCAAAATAAATATACTAAACTATACAATAATTAATTTTAAATTGCCAACCTTGACATTAAGGATGCTTTTAAGTGCTTTTTAAACACTTGCATACTTAAAAGATATTAACCTAACACTAGTTTTCTCTGAGATGTGAAAAATCAAGATTTGCACGATACATGACTTTATATTTATAATAATATTAATAAAGGAATACACTTATACGATTTACCTTTATCTTGTCAGTGACCTCCGCCCCCGTCACCACCCCCGCCCCCGCCCCTGCTTCGCACAGTTTTTATGACTTGACAAAACATCGAGATTTATTTATTAAAGAACAACACGGTCACACAGGCAGACATGAAAAGCGATTTTAATTTATAGTACCTACTAGCTGTACCCCGTGACTTCGTTCGCGTGAATGTCGAAGATACACAATATACTAAAATAACAGCCACATTTTAATAAAACTCCCTCGCCCCCCGACCCGTCGCGTTGAATCGCCCGTCCGCTCTATTACTTCGTTTTCGCTTAGTGTTCTTTCTGACTGTTTTCTTTTTGCAGGGCTCCTAAGGGTCGTAGCGTGATGATAAATAGCCTATAACTATCCTCGAGAACCGGGCTACCAAATGCAAAAATGGTCTTCCTTTTATTTGTGACACTATGTTATTTAGCAAAAAATAATCCTTATGATCGGTATGATAAAGCTACAGTGTGATTATTTTTCTCATGTAACGGGTTCGATTCCCGGTTCAACCATGTAATTATTTAAATAGCTATTTAACTGCATTCATAGCTATGAATGCAGTTTAAATTGTTTTTTTTTTAAATTGAAATAATGTCTGCTTTCAGTAAAATGTTCCATCTACAATATTCAAGGTACTTTCCCTTCATGTGGCTTATCCATGGGACGCCCTGTATAGTACCTATTGATAGATGATAATGCTTTTTAATACAAAGATTTTTTTCTTAACATTCGTATTTCTTTTTAATTCAAAACGTACTTGAACTCTTTTCTGCTGTGTCAATATAGCGAGCCAGCAATAGGCACTTAGTGACGAGATGTTTACTGATATCCCATGACACAGGCACGCTGGCGCCTATCGTCCTGCTACTGACAACTTGTCACTAAACCAATTGAAATGTCCAATTCATTATTAGCCATTAATTATTGGCCAATATTGTCCAATTAATATCCACTTTATAGCCGAAAAAAAAGCAATTAAAAACATTAAAAAAATATGCATTTCATAGCTCTTCGTAGCATAGCGTAGCTCCATAAAATTATATGAAACCCCTTAAAATGTCCACTAATTAATATAGACATTCAATTGTATAGTTAAAATTAAAGTAGAAAGTGCAATTGAGATACAGCTTTATGCATTTCGTAGCGCGTAGCACGGCGTAGCAAATTTATGAAACTTCGTTTTCATTGCGTATTATTATCGTTGCATATTAGCAGACTTTGTTTTCTATTATAAGCATTGATCGGAACTTGGGTGCTGTTTGAGACGATATCACTAGTATGGATATGACGATGATCCCGGGAATCTGTTATACTTGTTTTTTTTTTATTATAAAAATATACTTTCAGTATTAAATTATTGTTTCATTTAATTATAAAAAAAAAAAACTATTTCCCGATAATATTATGTATATTGAGTGAAATATTAGTTATATGTGTAGAGAAAAACGTTGTCAGTATATAAGTAGAATAATCATCAGTTCTAGTAATGTTTTAATATCCGTAACCAAAGTACCGATTCCCGAGAATTTTTGGTCATAGTACCGATTCCCGGGAATTTTTGGTCACATCCATACTTTTGATAGTAATAGCACACAAGATTCCGTTCTATGATTATAAGTGCATTAACATTTCAGATCAGATTATAAAACACCTGATTCTTGATTTATAATCAGCATACACATAGAATTAATAGAGCATGCGTAATAAACATTAATCAGGATACATTTTACATATAAATAATAATTAAACATGAGACGGAATAATTTAAGGTCATTCGCCTCCATGAATGAATGCGTCTGATTATGTTATCGTCATCTCAAGCTTGAGTGAGTAACCCATGGTTTACCCCATTAGCAACGTAGAAGCGTCATAAGCTTTTATGGACGAATAAAATATAATGCCGATATATTGTACGTCACGAGTGAGGGCTGCCGCTGAAACAAAGTAAAAGAAAACAAGAAAATATTTATAATGTTTCCGCTGTTACCTTTTGTAGAGTAAGGAATTATTTTGCGAAGGAAACAAAAATCAGGAAACACACACACACATGGGTACATTGAGAAACTCTCTTTATTATTTTACCGTGTAGCTGAGACACGCTGTGCAAAAGCGCACAGCAGAAGTCTTGCATTATGATTTTATCAAGGCATTAAGCAAGGTGTTGTCTCTTTGTTAGTCGGTACGTCGGAGCAATATCTCGTGCCTTCGCCTCGCATCTCGAGCTCGGGCTGCCCTTATCAGTTTAATAAAGCATTTTACGTGCATTCGGGGTTCGTGACACGGAAAATGGACACGAATAAAAGTGGAACATACGTGAATTCAAGCTCAATATTCATTCGAAACGGGTCGGTGCACTGGAGTTGCAAAACAATTCAGCCATTGATCACCTGTCTAGTTTTCAAGACTGTCATAAAGGTGATAATTAAATATCAAGATTTATTTATTTTTATTGGTTCACCAACAATTGGTTGGTTTTAAGCTAAAGGTAACATGCAAAAATGTATCAACGAACATATCGATACATGTTCGTTGATTCATTTACAACGCCTAAAATCGTTTCCCGATTGGTCGTTTTCGTTTGACATGTTTTACAAAAGGATTGCGATCGCCGAATATCACACTTGGGATTTGCAGATGACATCGTCATACTGGCTGAATCGCTGTATGACTTGCAGCAGATGTTGGACGGCCTAATTGATTCTTCTGTATGCATTGGTCTCCGGATGAACTTGGACAAAACCCAGGTTATGTTCAACGAACACGTCTCTCCGGGACCGATTGCTGTCAATGGCGGTGCTCTCGCGGTTGTTCGAGAATACGTTTACATCCGGCAAACTCTGCAGTTTGGTAAGAACAACTTTGAGAGGGAGGTTAACAGAAGAATTCAGCTGGGCAGGCAGCGTTTGGGAAGCTTCGTCGAGTCTTCTCGTCGCGTCATTCCACAGAGCCAAATACGAAAGTGTTCAATCAGTGTGTCCTGCCTGTTATGACTTACGGAGCTGAAACGTGGACAGTCACGGTACGGCTGGTTCAGCGGGCTTTGCTTGGAGTCTCTCTGAGTGATCGAATCCGGAACGAGGTGATCCGGCAGAAAATAAAAGTTGCCGACATAGCTCAAAGAATAGGCAAGCTGAAGTGGCAATGGGCCGGCCATATAATTAGCCGTAGAACCGACCCTGGGGTAGACGTGTTCTTGAGTGGAGACCGCGAATCGGCAAACTTAAGGTAGGATGCCCTCAGGCTAGGTGGAGCGACGATCTTTGCAGGGTAGCTTGTAGTGGTAGCAACTGGATGAGAGTTGCCGAGAATCGAGCTGAATGGCGTGCAATTGGAGAGGCTTATGTCCAGCAGTGGACTGCTATAGGCTGATGATGATCGACGAATATCAAGGCATCGATGTGATGTTGATCGTGTGGGTGTAAAAATACTCTTAGGCAGCCCTAATTCCGGAAAAAATAGAGTTAGGTACTCCTAAAGCTCTCCGTTATAGTGGGTTAATTGGGCAATGGCGTGAATAATTAACGTCAAGTAATTATCGCTCCAGTGCCTCGGGTTGGTATTTGTTTAGCTAATATAGTGAGGTTGTATGAGATTTAGTTTATCGCTGATTTATCTCGGAAATTGTTTAATGTGGTAGATATAACGATTAACGTTGGCTGGGTAGTGTTGTTTATTAAATTGCTGAATAATTCGTCTGATGTACCTAAGAATAATGGGTTTTCTGTTAATAAATTATACTACCTAAATGGCTATACATACCTAATTGCAAATAAAAAAAGCCAACCTAATAGGTACTTAACGCATTAGATAAGTAGTTGCTACATTTAAAGATGATATTAATTATTGTCAATTTAGAAAACATCAGTAAAATAATTCATATAAGTAAAATGAAATAGCATCCAAATTGACGTTTTAGACGAACTAAAAATAGCTCTGAATTATGAATTAGTGCACACCGTAGTAGGATGCATACGTGGGCTCTAAGTCGATTTAAATTATCGATCGATAAACTGTGGGATACATCAGCGTTATCACGAGCAGTATTAGTTGACGTCATTGCACGGCGTGGGCAGTGGCCGTATTCTGGACATCCATCAACTTTGATGACGCAATGGCTTTGGTTTTTATTCTATGAGTAGCAACATAGGCGATATTTATTAATGGCGATCAGACAAATCGAAATAAGGAGCAAAAAAAAAAACGTTTATTCAAAAAGCATGACGGCTAATAAAGATAGAAGAAAAAGGCATTTTTTTTCCATGGGGAAATCCTCATACCCTTCGTCTGAGAAGAACGGAGGGTCGTGTCGGACTCCTCCCGACTAAAATCCCACTGTTCCTTCCAGTATCATGAGTCGGGGGCCCGGGAGACACTTGAGTACATTCACCGCACCCCGGACTGGTGTCAGCCCGTCATGCCTAGCGGGCCCCATCTTAAAGTGCGGCCGATCCCACGACCGCACGGCCTCCCTTTAAGGCGCGCATATAAAACTGCGTGCCACCTCTTTCTCTTTGAGCCCGACTGCTCGAACGACGACACAGCCCCAATTTCGCCACTACGCTAACCCGAATAAATAGACTTAAGGGCAGGAGAATGATGACGAAAACATGACTGTCGCGTGCCAAAGTTCGGGCTTCTACCTCATAGTGGTAATCATGAGCTGTATCTATACATTTATAAGACTTACGGGTGGCCGTGGGTTCGATACCAGCCAGGTCCTATACTTTGTGTAAATAATTTCAAATTCTAAATGTTTATTGCTCAACACAGTACCTACATAATCATACATTTCTAGACATGATCATAATTTCTTCCCCACTGCTCTCAAAACGGTGAAGGAAAACATCGTGAGGAAACCGGCATGTCCTAGAACCAAAAATTCGCAGACATGTGACATCTATCAACCCGTAGTGGGCCCGCGTGGTAGATTACAGCCCACTCCCTCTCGAAGAGAGGAGGCCTGTGTCCCAGCAGTGGGAACATTATAATCTAATTATGTATACATTTATAATAAAATAGTAACGAAGAATTTTTATCCGTTTGTGTATGTAAAACGGTTGAATGGAGTTGGCTAAAATTTGGCACACAGATAGTTGTGATAATGCTGATATCCTGGATTAACACATAGGGTACTTTTAATCCAGGTACGTTCCCGAGGGATATTTTCCGATTTTTTGTTTTCCACGCGGGTGAAGCCGCGGGCAAAAGCTAGTTATTTAATATTATAAGTAAAACGTCAGCCAACGTTTATCGTATTTAATGATTATCGATTACACGTATAGCTTGCGTGACCTTTGCAACCGATTGAACCATAGATATAATTATATTTATATGGTTTGAACTGACATTCGTAACATAAGATCGCATCACGTCGAGGGCATTTATGGTTTGTATCAAAATAATGGTATTTTTTTTTGTAATAGGTCGAGTTTAGGTAGCGTGATTTTCGACCATGAACAGGTTATGCTAAATATTTCAATTAAAAGTTTGCAAAGTTCAAGTTTAAATCGATTATGCGAATGGAAAACTTGTAGTTTAAAAGAAGATGAATACACAATCATTTTCATACTTTCAAAACAAAGAGACTTTTTTATTTTTACTGTAAATGTTGAAGTCTCGGGAGGAGATATATTTCTTTGTTACTCAAACAAGTCTCTCCGGGGCAATGAATGTCGATAAAAGTTGGCTCAAAAGAAAATAACTCACAGTAAAGGAGAGAAGCCACTTTTTGTTTGGGCAAGTTAGTTAGTTCTCTGGGGAAACGGAACAACTTGTAGAAACGTGTTGAAAGAAATACAACACGTAATATGATATTGTTGATTGAATATTGAAATAAATATCCACTTGTATTTTAACAGACCCATATAAATAAATAAATAAAAAAACACTGCGTAAATTATTTTATTTATCTACCTGTGGCAGTTTGTATGTTTTATACTAATTTATTATGGCATTTTGGGTTAGTCGTATTTCAACTTTTTTAATAACCAGACCTATTATAAGGTAAATAGGTAAATATTTTATGGACATTTAATATTTATTACACTTGCCATACACCGTTCGCTTTTATTGTGCTAAATGAATTAAAACTGTAACATAAAAAAAATTACATTTGGTACCTAAGGCAAACAACTGAAAAAGTTATTACCAATATTATTATGTGTTCAATCGCAGACGATCCAAACCCTAATAAAAAAATACATCGTTAAAACCATTTACTAAAAATAGGAAAATTCTAAGAAAAGAAACTCGTCATCATGACATCTAAGGATCGCTACAGTGAACGTTCAAAGGGAACATGCTGTACGCACACTTGGTGTCCAGTGTTTAGGCAGGGGAGGGGGGGGGGAGGGGAGGGGGGGGGCTTTAGTTAGCAGGAATATAATATCGAATTATTATAATATTGTAATGGCAATGAAAGAAGCTGCTGAAAACTTCAACGGGAAAATCCATTTCATCTTGCAAACTTTTCTGCAGTTTTACAGCTATAACATTGCTCCTGAAATAGAGACCTACATTTTGGGTTCCAACAGGATTTATTCCGCCCCTCCTTCGAAATAACATAAGCGGAAGAACTTCCTCTTCATATTTGTACAGACAGTCGAGAGCAAAATACTTCATTATTTTGCATGGCCATAAACACCAACATTAATTTCTGGAGATTACCCTGGCATGTAATAAAATCAGCTGTTACAAGTCAATGAAAACAAAAACTTGTTTATCCGTGAATCTTAGATTATACACTGACCGACCACAAGGTCTAAACATTGTTTATGAACCTTAAAATCGTGTAATCGATCGAATAATGTGCGTTTCCTTTTAACATAAGCTTTTCACAACCGACGTGTGTAATATCGATGTGTAATAACGTTTTATGATCTACGGCCAAACAATCTATTATCACATTCTTCCTGCTAAATCTGAATATGCCTTTATTTTTTTAATAAAACCGTGGTTACTCAATATAAAATCTGTATTACGATTTTTCGCGTAGGCGGTTAGCAAATAAAATATTTCATACGGAATAACTTGATAAAAAAGTTATTGATAAAAAAGCAATTAGGTGACGAAAATAACGATATTGGATCGACATGTCAAGTTACAGAAGTTGACAAATCAATTCAATTTTTCCGAGAAACAAAATCTGTAAAACGACACTCTTGAAATAAGGGTATCAGGAGTCGAGACAAGAGTGACGTCAAACAACCCACAGGCGCTAAATGGGGTGAAAAACGACACGACGCTCATTTAATAAGCTTACAGCCACGCTGCCGCTGTTACAGCAAAACAAGATTATTATCCAATTATGTCACTTTTCAGAGCAGGATGGCTTTATTTTTTTTTTTTTGTTGATGTTACGTCTATACCGTGCGTAATCCTCGCTTTCTTGACGATGTTGTGTTGTTTTAAGATGAATATGGTGATTAAAAATATTGATTTGTTGATTAATGGCGGCTCTATGTCATGGACCGTTTAATCAAAACAAAACCAACGTTTGCTAGTATCTGTTTTTTAGGGTCTCGTACCTACCTCAAAGGAAAAACGGTACCCCTATACGATCACTTCGTTGTCCGTCTGTCTTGTCTGTATGTCAGTCTGTCAAGCAAGACCAACGGGTCTTCTTAGGAACGCGTGGAGGTATCCAGTTTAAATTAATATCAAACAAATACGTAGGTCGACGGTCCCTTGGAGTTCTAAAATCAAGCTTCTAGGTCAACACAATAAAAAGGCTAATTATTTACCAGGCGACTAACTATTTGCGACTAAAAAAATAACTTGGCAGCGATTAAAATATTTTAGCAATAATTATATTAGATGAGCTTCAAAATGCAAGGAATTATAAAAACTAAATAATGGCTGCTACTTTAAGGTAGCGAGTATATTAAACTGGGCCAATTGAAATCATAGGCGAGAGGTATTATAAATAATGACATGGGCCATCAGGCCATGGCGACTAAATTCATCACTTTTAGCTTGTTTTGCTAAATTAAGAAGAGACCGAACAGACCCCGCCATCCCTTCGTGGTTATTTTTTTAAATCATTCAGAAGTAGGAGCCCCGCGAAGCGGGACTCCGTCGACTACGACCACGTCGAGTGTGACCAAGTCGAGTACCAAAATAAAAACTCGATGCCAGTTTAAATTAAAACAAAGACAACTGATTATTAAGCTGTTACTTTCTACTTAAAATTATCCTTCGCTGTAGCTGCGAACCTACCATTTTTGCTACCGGCTTTAATTATTTTTTATTCCCAAATTACAGGACAGGCGCGCAGCCTACATATGTACAACCCGCTTCCTGTCGGCTTCCCTTCCGAACAACCACTCTTCTTAATGTCTACTATTGCCAAATAATATGGTAAACCTGTGTGTGTAACTGTCATATATATATTGAATACCAGTTTAATACTGTCAACAGATTAAAAATATTACAAAAATGCCTGCAATTTTTTGCCAGAGTTTTTTTCTGAGAAAACTGAACAATTTTTTCTTCGGCTTCCCTCTAATGATAATTGTAGCTGCGCCACTGGTAGGGTGTTCTGAAAGTCTTGAGATTTAACTTTATTTCTCACAGTTTTTCAAAATAATTGCCACCACAGTTAATATACTTCTGCATCCTTATAAACCTATCCCTCCTACCATAAAATAATCCGGGGGCAGATAAAAATAAGTCAAATTCTAACCAAAAACAAAACCGGCAGATATAAGGAACAAAGTCAATCGCAAGGTGCGAAGGAGACAACAATCGAGGCTAAATATTTCAACCATAAACATTGTTATTATGCCGCTCTCAATAGCAGACCCACCAAAACAAAATACCAAGATTGCATAATCAAAAAACTAGGAAATATAGGAATCAATTCAACGGATATAAATATCGAAATACCATGGAGCACTATAACTAAACTATTAAAAGCGGCTGCCCAGGAAACCCTGATTTATCAGCCGATTCACTCCAGGGATCACCGACTGGCCCCTGCGGGCCTCCAAAAGGCTAAGTTCTTACAGAGAACGCAGCCATTTAACCCAAATAGACATAATCGCGTAAAACAATGTCAAGTAATACTTCAGAAAGTTAAATACCAAGAAGAACAAAAAGCGTAGGGCCTTCTTCAACGGACTAGGGAAAAAACATCCTTCTAAACGCATGCAGGTATTGTACTTATTCTACAGGAATAATAAACAACAAACAAAACGCAGTAAAAGAAACGCATATATACCGATGTCCAAATGGGAGGAAATCTTAAAAAATTCCGAGGGCCCACCCATACCAACGGTTAACATAACAAAGCCGATAACCGACGCGCAAAACGTAGGACTCACTGTGGATGACATAATGGGAATCATTAATAACATGAGAAATGGGACAACTCCAGGAACAGACCAAGTGGTAATCGAGCTTTACAAAGCGATGCCCCAAATATTACAGGAAGCTGTCACCAAACATATGAACAAAGCCTGGACACAGAACGAAGCACCCGACACATGGTTAGAGACAGTGCAGGTACCAATTCCCAAAAATCATAACCCTAAAGATACGAACGACTATCGCCGCATATCGATTTGCAATACAGGGTATAGAATTTACGCCTCTTACTTACTAAAAAAATTAGACGAAATAATAAACCAACTCGGCAATTATAAAGCTGCCTTTTTAAACAATCGGTCAACAGATGATCACATCTTTACACTCAAAAGGGTCTTGGACGAAGAATGGCGTGCAGGTAGAAAAATTTTTGTTCTCGCTCTCGACATAGAAGAAGCTTTTGATAATGTAGACCTAAACGCACTGCGCGATATCTTAACACAACGAACAAACAAATCATTAGCTAACAGGATAATCAAGGTGTGCATGAACGAACGAACATACATCAAATGGTGTGGCCAGCAAAGCAACTGGATTATCAAAGGGAAGGGTGTGAAACAAGGTTGCCCTTTATCCCCTCGTCTTTTTACACTGGTCATGGATGATGTCCTTAGGACTCTTGAGGACGAAACGCAATTAATCAAACTAGACCAAGATAATGAAATCTCTCTCCCCCTGGTACTATCATTTGCAGACGACCTTATCTTCATTACAGATGACCTAAAAGGGCTAGAAGGTATCGTATTCCATATTAAACCCCTACTAGCTAGTGTCGGCCTCCAAATAAACGAAACAAAAACAAAAATACTAATTAGGGACCCCATAGCTTCACAGAAAACGACCTACGTGACCATTAATGGAATAAATCTACCCACAGTTGAGGAAATTAAATATCTAGGCACATAGATAACATATGCATTAAGCAGGAATTAGCACAATTAAAAAACGTTGTCAACAAGCCACTAGAAATGCAAAGTCACTACTACCATTCATAATAAACTCAAAGATGGACTGGAAATTAGCCAGATTTATGTACCGAATGGTGATCGTACCTTGTATGATACACGGTTTGAAAGTATCGGCACTCACTAAAGCTAACAGGTCAAGACTGAGAAAATATGAGAGAGTTATTATGAGAGACTTGATTAACCACGCTGGAAATAAACCAATGCAAAAAAAATGCATGACATTTTAGACGGAAAAACCGTAACTAAAAGTATCAAGAACTACAGGATGTGCTATCTTGCACATGTTCACAGGCGCCGCGAACCGCACTTGTTACATGCAGCAATGCAGTACAAGGCCAAATCCAAAAAAGTCGGCCGACCTATTTACACATGGAATGACAACCTAAAACAGGACATGACTTACTTCAATAAGGACATAAATTTTTGGATGAACACGGCTGATGAACAAGACAAGATTAAGAAGGCTGCTAGCGAGATCTACAATAAACCTGAAACGGATAGCAGCGAGACCTCAGACGAAGACTTTGGAAACAGCAACACGTAATACAGCATAGCATAAGATTCACCGATGAAGCTGGACTTGGAACAACCTGGTGGTGACGTCGTTAAAAGATGCCCATCCATGGATAAATATTACCCGTCTCTCTAATATTCCAATGTTTACTCTAGGGTGCATACTCGGTAGACTCTAATAATCCTTCCATATCTTAAGGGCACGTCTTCCCTACCATTACCGCGCCCCTCGGTCTACTCCTTGATATGCAATGGCCTATGTAGCCCCATGAAACATGAGGCTACAGGGGCTAGTGTGAGTCTTTGGGTTCATTCGAGTAATCGAGTCTGGTTAAACCACGCTGGGGTCGGTGCATTTCATTCATTCATTCATTCATTCATTCTGCATCCTTATAAACTAATCACTAAACATTTCTTTCCATTTCTGTTCAGGAATTTCAGCACATATATTGTCCTAGGCCGAAAGTAAAGCTTCTTCATCCCGAAATCTTTGCCCTTTCAATTTACTTTTCACGAAAGGAATCAGTCCAAAGTCACATGACGCCAAGTCTGGGCTGTAAGGCGGATGTTCAAGAAGTTTCAAGCCGGAATCTCGCAAAAATTATTTTAGTGATATTTATTTTGGTAGTATACATTTATGTATTTGTATGTACTCATATTTTATGTTTATATATTTATTTGTATATATTTATATTATTGTATCGTTTGTGATTTTATGTATTTTGTTTTCTCTTTTACTCTTACAAACGTTGTCTACATCTCTTTATCTACTTTTCTATCGCAGGTATGCTGGAAGAGATTTCTTTAGAAATAAGCATCACCTTTGTACGTATTTTTCTGTTCCTTTCTTCTTGTCTGTATAAATGTGTGTACATAAACTGTTAAATAAATAAAATAAATAAAATTTGCATGTAACGTAGCACGATGTGCCGGAGCATTATCATGATGAAGATACCAGGTGCAGAGTTGTGACTTTGGACGAAGCTTCTTGAATTCCTGAATAAGTTGAAGAAGGCAGACAATGGTGTACCAAGCAGCGTTTACATTCTTCTGCTCACGGAGAACTACGTGATCAATAATTCCCCGAATACCGAAAAAAACCACGATAATTTTTTTTTATCGACTTAGATTTTTTTACTTCAGTCGGAGTTTCTTCGCCTTCTATCACCCATATTTTATTTTGCTGCTTTGTGGGCACGTCGTAATAATAAAGCCACGTTTCATCACCCGTGACGATTGAAATGATGTCTTTAGATTTTCCGTTTTCAAACTTTGCAATATTTTTTTTACACTATTTAACTCGCTATTTCTTTTGTTCTTCGGTAAGTTTATTTGGAATCATTTCTATAACCTATATGATGGTGAATAGTTGAATGTAACGCTGCTGAGCCAATCTGCAGTAAGGACTCTATTTGCCGGTAGGTTATTCGCCGGCCACTTTCAATTAAATGTTTAACTGCAGAAATATTTTCTGGAGTAACTGCTTCCGCCGGTCGTCCTGAACGCAGGTCGTCTTCTAGGTTAAAACAGCCACGCTCGAACTGTTTGTACTATCTGTAGACGGTTGCACGAGAGGGACAGTCTTCACCAAGTATAGGCTTCATTTCTTCTAAACAGTTTTCTGGACTTAATCCACGTAAAAAGTTATATAGTGAAATTGCGCGATATTCGATAGTCGTCCACGAAGCCATTATAGTGAACTTGTTTGAACACGATCTGCGGCAATACTGAATGCAATCAAATGACAACTGACACTAACGTATATCATAACATAAACAATCAAACTACGTGCTCGCGTCGGCCATTCGCCTTAGTATTATTAAGTATCTCAAGACTTTCAGAACACCCTACGTACATGCCAATAAAAAATACGGCCATTTATGCGACATATTTTTATACTCGCAAATAAATCAAAACCTGTAGGGAATTTCCCGTTGACCTAGAATAATGAAAGGCAAGAAGCAAGGTCCCATAGCACAAAAGGAAAAAGTCCGAAAATCGTTAATTTGTATTTTTATCACATTCTTTTTTGTGATTACAAACTTACATTTGCAGTTGGAAAATTGACCGTGGCGAATGTCCATGTATGGGAGAACATGTTTTTCAAATACAATGTTAAGTTTGTTTTTGGGATAAGTTCATCCCAACTACAGAACCCTTCATTGTGCTTGGTCCGATACGCACTTGGCCGGTTTTTTTACTGTTCTGTGTAAACGTAGGGCAATGATTTTATGGTTATGCACCACCGTTAGTTTTCGGACCGGATGATTACAAGCAACTTTACACGAGAGGCGGTCCAGGAATAGTAATAATGACGTTTTAATCCTGGGATTTAAAAATCACAAATTTTTATTAGACTTTATAGTTACAAATGATTGATTTGAAGAATCGTATTAAATTTTTTAGGGTTCCATACTGAAATCGTGTTAAATCCAAATATTTACTTTTAAGTAGGTAAAATACAGAAGAAGCAAACAATATTATTAAACTAAATTTAAAAGAAACTTACCCCAATAATTAATTGGTACACTTGAAAATTTCAGAGAAACGAAATGAATCGGTGTCGGATGCGATTCCATTAAAATCAAGCTGGGGTTAAAACTGAGGTTTCACAACACTGATTTACACACGTTCGTACTGACAGGATATTATTCAAGAATACGCTCACGCACATTTTACAATATAAAACGATAGTTGCTATCTATTTCACACAGATTTTGCACTGAGTGAAAGAAATAACAAATAGCAACTACTACATCATGTGAAAGAGATGATAAATTATACTGGTTGGATTTTTGAGACAAGGCAGTAACAGTACAACGGTTAAGGGTAGGTTACCTTAAGGGCCTTATCACACTGACGATTTGCGAGCGTGTTACCAGCGAAGCGTTTTGTGAAAGTGCTCGCTGCGAGTGCGTAGCGAGCGCGCCACGAGTGCGCAACGCGTTAACAACTCATTGATGATATTTAAAAACTATAAAACTAACTAACTATACATAAATTATAAAAATCAAACACCTTTTGTATTTGTTTTTGTATTCAGGAATCGTGGTATCCCACAACTGAGGGAGCGTCTCAAATATCAAAATAAAATCTTTCTCTGGCTGTAGCACATTACGCGGGCGGGTTTTTGGCTGCGAGAGTGCGCAAGCGTCTCTTTAGCGTCACCCGTGTCCGACTCCATCGCAGTCATAGTTATATATTTCGGGGAAGATCTTTACTTAATCAACTATCTAACGAACGAGGTACAAAAGTTGAACAAATACAGTGTGATTCTTTATAATGTGCACATATCGAAATGAGGGAATCTATGCTTAATTCTATCAAAGGCAAAAATATAAAAAAAAAACTAAATATTTTTTAAATTTTTTATGGAATTTGTAAAAATTTTGTTCGCTACTGTGACCCCAGTGTAAACAAAACGGTGCAACTTTTAAATTAAATGATCTATCACGATGAAACAAACTCATTAGTGGTTGGAAGTCATTAAGCGTCCTCATAATATGCCAATTGTGGAAAAAAACTGCCCTCAATTGAAAATAAACATGTTTTTTTAGCAAAAAGCGGTTTTTTTTTCCAGCAATTTTTACAATAATCGTAAAATTTCTCAATAAGACGCCCCCATTACTTACCTTTTTTATTACTTTAAATTCACCACTCCTTCGATATGTGCACATTATAAAGAATCACACTGTATTTAGAGGTGGCGATGAAGCATATTGGTGGATAAACAAAATGGTGGTTCTTTGGCCCCGCCCACTTTCCGACACTTTTTAAGGAACACACAATAGGTATAAAATAAAAGGAATGTGTTATCCGTGGCGGTCCGTCGTCATTGTAAGTACAAAAAGGTACCTGTCCTACTTACTGCGCCATCTCAAAAATTCCACTCTGTATTATATTATTTTGTTGTGTAACAAAAGATATTTGGAAACAATAGGAACCGCCACCACTACCTGTGTAATAATAACCAAATATCTGTGCAACAAAATGTGCCGTATGTATTAGAAGCATAAGTTTTCATTTACCTAATATCCACTTAAACAAAACAACACATAAACCAGCCAACTTAATTTTATTTTACCTACTTATAATAACAAAACTTTTGTATTTGACACAATTTTAGTACGGAACCTCCTGTACTGTAATATAAGTGAAAAACCTCTATAAGCGAAAACGAGATTTGTATTCTCGCTTATCCAGGTTCGACTATATGTAAAGTCCAATAAATATTTCGTGATTTTTAAATCCCGGGATAAAATAAAATGTCATTATCATTATTCCGGGATTTTAGAGGAGGTATTATCCACTCTATGTTACTTACTCCCTCGAAGTTTAGGTAAATATGTATACCTTACCTATTCCGAATTACAAACGTTCTTTATCTCACCACTACCATAGATAATTGATAACTTAATCGAATGCCACTGAATTATGTAGACAGTAGAACATTAGAAATAGCTAAAGTTTCAGATAGAGACAGTCTTTTATTGCTCTGCCGGTCTATTCTGTAAAATCTCACCGTGAAAACTTAGGTGAAGTGAGCTGTCATTCCACCTAATGCTAGGGATTGGCAGTCTTGTTAGCTGACTTCACCTAAGTTTTCATCGAGAGATTTTTACAGAATAGCCCTACTGATGCTAGGGAGTGACACTATTGACAGCTCACTTCACCTAAGTTTACACCGTGAGATTTTTGCAGAATAGATCGGCTGGTCTAAATCGTAAAATTACCACTCTCGTGGATATGACGTGATGTGAATTAATTCTTAGTGCTAATCAGATGGAATTCTAAAGTAGTGAATGGAGGAGATAGACGGTCATTTGCGTAATATCGTACTTAATGCATGTAATTGTGTACTCCTTGTTTTTTTTTTAACATTCTCGTTATCTTTTTGACAACTTTATGAAAATAGTGACTGTGTGCTTCAGTTTCTTTCTATTTACATTTTGTGAGGATTATGATATAGTCCAGCAATATAAGCGTACGTAAATGTTATTCGTTGAATAAGATATTTTAATTTTAGCTCTAAAGTTTCCAAAGTCAGAACAAAATTTATTTTACAGGCATACTACATAAGGTATCTGAGTCCTACATTCGGGACTCGACCTCGTAACCTGTACGTAGACTCGTAATAAATAAGGAGAAACCAAACAACATTATAGGCATATAAAGGTAATAAAAGTATAACGTTGTTAATATTTCAAACGGAACATAAGGCACTAACACGGTGAACGCAAAATATATAAATTGAAGGTTAAAAGAATTATACTCCTTCATTCATTACATAAGCTCATAACGATGTAGGCACAGACGTATATAGCTGGTACATTGTATTTTGACGTTCAAAAGTGCCTTTGTGCTTATTTGAAATGTTTGTTTCAAATAGGCACAAAGGCAAGTCAAAACATTGACTGAAATAACTCGGCAAATTTCTGAAGGCCCTATTTCCGCTAAACTTTTTTAGCTAAATTGGGATATATTAAATGTACCTAAATTCAAGGTCGCTCAACGCGATATGGAGCGGGCTATGCGTGGAATTTGACAGGGTGTTGTGGCGCAGACTGGGAGAGGCCTATGTCCAGCAGTGGATTGCGATAGGCTGAGTTGATTGAAATGTACCTAGGTAACCTATATGAGCAAAAACTACGGAGAAAAATAGGGTAGGAGAAAAATAATTTTCGCTAATTGTAGGTATATGAGCTCCCACACAAAACTGCGATGCGACGTCGCATCGCAAGAATCTACGAGCTGCGCGTTGAATTGTAGCTAACAATTTGCCCTACAATATGTATATTTTTGAACGTGTCTGTACATACGGCTTTCTGTTCCATCCAGAGTTAACATTTGTCAGGATTTTAACTGATGTGTCCGACCCTTATCCAATTACAGCGAACGAAAAGGAGGGTAATGTATGCGCGTGCGCGGTTGTAATCTTACAGTCTAATGCATATTTACTTGGCACTCCTTGCGAGGTATTTTTATCTCAGGACGTATTTATATCTGCTCATAGTAGTTTCTACGTAGTGTATGTTGATGCTCCTTAAAGAAACGTGTAGTAAAAGTTAACTAAAGGATATTTAAATTATGTACAAGATGAGCGGAAACACTTCCCTGTTTTCTTTATTAAAGTTTTTTTTATTTTTTATTTGAGATAGGTTTGCTCTTGACTCTAGTCTAGGTCAGAGATGACAGAGACAAAGTCGACGATGGAGCGAGCTTACCCAGAAGAAGCCTGTTCACTCTCACTTTGAAGATATCGGGAGTTGTGTGCGTTAGGAAACACAGACGCAGGCAGTTATCCAAATAGGTACCTACTTGTAATGAAATATTAAAAATGTAAAAAAAAAAATACTTGAAATGTAATCATTTCAAGTATTTTTTTTCCCGTTTAATAACGGGATAAGTTAAACTATTTCCTAGTCTGCGGTTAGGGCAAGCTGTTTTTTTTTCGTAATTTTCCGTGTTCTATCCTAATTTACTTATCGGTTTGAACGCTTGTTACACAAAATGATAAGTAAGTATGTATAGGTACAGTATAAAGGCTTTTATCTCACGGTTTGACACTCATAACAATTAGCAGTAACCCCGCTCCACTTCACACGATTTAACAGAATTTCGGGTCAGATCTCTATCAAGGCACGTACGTAAGTACTTAAAACCTGCATGATATCGTTCCATACTCGTACAGGGACGAATCCGTACCTCCGAGACTCGAAACCTCAAGGATTATCGGAAAGACCTTGTAATTTGAATGTATTCAATTCCAGACTATTGATTTACGACAAAATTACGATTGGCTATGCCAATATGAATCTTTCGTAATAAAATATCTCCCGACTTAAAGGTAAAGGTTCAATAGAGGACTGAAAGCAGACAATTTTAGGATTCCAAGTTTGGTTTATTGGAAAACGCCGTGTTCTTTTGACCCTGAGTCTATTGTTGTCTTCATTGATCAGGGTTGTTCACACGTTGAAAATTGTTCAAACATTAGGTAGTATCGACCCCTAATCCGGACCTGTTCGTAAATATAATGTTTACAAGTACCTACTAGCCTCGTTAGTTAAATGGTCGCAAGCGAGACTCAGCTCCTGGGTTCGAAGTTTCGCTCAGGGTTGGGGAAACTTTCAGCAACCGCCTAGAGTGGATTTGTGTTCGTTTACTGCCTTACTGGCAATAGAATCGCCCATGTATAGGTACTTATTATTAAAAAAAAACAACAAAAAAACCCGATAAAAAGAGAAGATTAAAAAAGATGGAAACAAGATGACCTACACTCACCGGCACGGAAACTTGGCCACATGTAAATTTCACGATATTTCGCACTTAAATGTATTTTTGACACTGAAATTAGGGCAAATGCACTCAGTAAGTGTTTCTTAAGCTTTTAGAACTTGAAATTGTATTTTGTCTCCAAACAATCTCATGCAGTCGGAGGCAATAGGTCTTTATTGTTAAATTTAAGAAGATCCCTCCGACTGCATGAGATTGTTTGGAGACAAAATACCTAGGTTATCTTGTTTCCATCTTTTTTAAAGTTCACTTTTTACGCAGTAGAAAAAAGTAAAAGCCGTGCGAAGCCGGGGGGGGGGGGGGGCGGTGTTGCTAGGTGTTACTAGCAAGTAATTTTGAATTTCATAAAACCATACAACAGGAAACATAAAAATTAAAAGGTAATTTGAAGGCTATACTAATGACTTTTTTTAAATTTGCTTAAATCCCGAATTCTGGAATTCTTCAAAATTAAAATTAAAAAGTTATTATAAAAAAACCGGTGTGTCAAGGAATGAGTTACTGGGCCTGAAGAGACGGCAAATGACCTCTCCTTTCGGCTAATTTAATTTAGCAATCTACGAGTAATCTCTCTAATCTCAAAAATTACTGGATATACCACAATAGATAAGCACAATTAAAAATGAAGCAATGACATATATATAAATTAAATATGCGTTAGATACACGGTGCTCAAATATTCACAAACATTGTAAAACTTTGTGTCAGTGTCATAAAACATAATAAATTATACAATTTAATTAGCAACCAGTTTGATTGTGTCTTGACTATAGATTGTCCTATGGAGCAGTACCAGCAGGTTTCCAAGCATTCTGATCTTGTATATTATAATCCTCTAATTTGTAACAGGCTTGTTTACAAAGTGTACTTTTAATATGTGTTCTAAATTTTATTTCATTTAATTGCAATACAAGGTATTTTGTAGTAACATTTAACACTGTACCCCATAAAAGTATGCATGAGTGTTATATGCATTGTCTCAAGATCATTCGTTACGAGTATGTTAATAATAATTGCATTCGTAATAAAGTATTGTAAGATGCAATTGTTTATAATACATTGATGCAATAGTCATTTGATATTTATTTACTCGAGGCTGTTTTATGCTTTTGGTATTCACGGTGCATTGTATCCTAATACATCGGCTAAGGTCATATTGTTTATTTGTTATAACCAGTGATCGGATATTCGGATGCTAACCTAACCTAACCTAAAGTTGAGGTGTTGGCTAATATGGAATGCACTTTTGTATCGATCGTAAAAATTTCGCGATTCACGAATTAATAAATTTAGTACTTTTTGACTATAGAATCGACACGCACTACCCTTCCTCTTACACCCTACATATACATATATTTGCATCGGGAGTTAAAAATGAATTTCAAGTAAACAAGCAAAAGAATATTTGATCCCGGTGTCTCGGTATTTTTTAAATAAATAATACCACATGCTTTAGAAGTCGTTTCCATACCATGTATTCGATTAAGAAAGAAAAAAAATAAGAAGCCGCTTCCATAATTTCTTAGCTAAAAACTAACTTTAGGTAAATATGCATCCGATTATCCGATCTCTAGTTATAACCTACAGCTAGATTTTTAAATCAACACAGTATTATTTCGCGTTCTGAAATATCCCAGAACTAGCCCGTGCATAGATTGACAGACTGACTGAAGTGGATGGAAGACAGGTTCAAGCTTCACAAATTCCCGCCGCGCCTCGTTGATTAGTTCATGAAATCTTTCCAGGTTTTTTTTTCACCGGAAGCGTAACGCTACAAACAGAAAAAATAAAGAAAAATCTTTGTACTACGCAGGCAATTTTCATTGTTTTATTGCGTGTTATTTTTTTTACACGCTCAGAAGAGTGTAACTAACTGCTTATATACCCCGTAACTGCTGACATCGATCTACAAGATGCGGTAGGTCGAGGAGCGGTGGGTTGAGGAGCGGTGGGTTGAGGAGCGGTGGGTTGAGGAGCGGTGGGTTGAGGAGCGGTAGGCCAAAGGCCAAACGAACATAAAGCGAGGACATGAATTATTCGGCCATGCTTACGTTTCTCGACCGCTGGAGTCCGGGCTAGAAAACACGCTAGATGTCGGGTTTTAGATTACTAAGTAGCGCGAGTGTTTGTAGTCGTTGGTACTTGCAAGATTGGTTTTGGTTTATTTGTTTAAATATGTACATAACAACAGCAATCCTAAATAATTCAGAAGGTTGTTAATAAAGTCCCAAAGCTCACAGCTTCGCTTGCTAGGAATAGTATGTATAATTGTAAACTTAAATCTAGCCAAAGAACACAGACAGAACGACAGACGTTTCGCTTTGAAGGATATGCGTCAGATGCACACGTGCTTTTGTTTTTGTATAACTGTGTCGAGATAACTTATCAAATGTAAATAGAACTATCGTACATCGCACCCATGTTCATGCAAATAATACCTAAACCATTTTATTAAACACGTTGAGACAGGTCAGGGTTTCAGAAAAGCCGTCTTGTGATCGTTCTTGAAATGTTGTAGGTATGAAGAAATAAAACAATGGATTACCTGCCGTTTAAGTAGTTAACTACTGTTTGTCATCGCCATTAATATCTTAGTTCAATAGCAATATTAATTGCTACTTACACGATAATTCCGAAGTAGGCTTAGTGTTTGTTATCGAAGTAGGTACCTTAGCGTTTGTAATCAGAAAGCCGTTTCAACTGCAGTAGTTTAGTTTAGTAAATTTGGCAGAGTTGATATACAATACTTTTAGATAGGTACTAAATATATTTCACTTTTTAAGATGAGTACAGCTCGATTCAAATTTTATGGCGGCTCGGAACATGAGGCGAGTCGCTGCGCAGTAACAAATTCACGTGTCAACGGGGGTGAGGGGTGCGGTACTGCGCAGCGAGTAGCGCACTTCAGAGCCGCCATCAAGTTTGACGCGTACGTTAGCTAATCAATTATAATTTCTGGTATTGGGGGAAAAAAAAAAATAAAGTTAGTAAAACAAAAACATCCCTCCACTGGACTTTCATAATATATTCAATACGCTATACCTAGCTCCGCAGGGCAATTGCGTAACGCATTATCAATCGGAATCGGATTCATTTTGACAGTTCAACAACACTCATTGCGTTATTTACGTGTTGAGCAGACACATTTTTCGACCTTATGAAGCAATGGATTAGCAATTGGCTTCAAAATGATTCAGATTCCGATTGATAGTGTGTTACACAATTAGGGTGCTGTTTCCATGGACATTTACAGATCGAGTAAAGTGAAATGAATTCAAACAATTTTTTTTTCAATGTCAATATTCTGCATACCTATTTATTTCGTAGGAGCTCGTGGCTAAGTAATAACAGTCGCACGGGTCGATCCATCAGGTTAAGCAACGCTTGCCGGGGTTGGTCCGTGGATGGGTGACCATCTTTATATACCGAGACACCTCCGTACCTCGGAAAGCACGTCAAGCAGTTGATCCCCGCTGTCATTCGTAGATCTTTGGCAATCGTTACGGGTCGTCAGAAGCCCGAGTCTGACAACCAGTCTTACCAAGGGATATCGTATTACCCAGTTAGTGGGTTGTGGAGGTCAGATAGGCAGTCGCTCCATGTAAAATACTGGTATTCAGCTGCATCCGGTTAGACTCGAAGCCGACTCCAACATAGTTGGGAAAAGGCTAGGCAGATTGATTGATTTTGCATACTTATTTCACGGTATCGATAAAATGCGAGGAAACCGGGCTCGTGTACACTTAAATACGTTACAGTGAATAATTACACGGGAGGTGCGACCCGTATTATGCCGATATACCGGGGAGCAAGTGAACAGTGAACACACGTCACACAGTTCAACACCGTGACGCCGAGGAGAACAACACCGCACAACGCACAACTTGGCTTAATTGAATTAGCTCCCTTGTTCTCCAAACTCATTTAGCTCAGTTAAATGCGTATAACCGACCGGTGCCACCAGTCTGCCAAGGACGCTTCCACAAAATGATTTACCGAAGGGCAAAATAAATTGTTTTACGTCGAACGGAATGGAGCACTCTTCGTGCTAATAAAATTTAGCTTTTCCACTTTTTATTGATAAAGTGACTCACACAATAGGCCTCTATTTGGAAACTGTTTTATTTAGGCATAAAACTTTCTGAATGTTCAATTAAACGTCTAAGAGATATGTACATATCTCAATCTCTCATCAAGACAAACGTACGTTTGTCTTGAAGAGTGAAGACTGGCAAACTAAACGTTTCACATTTTATGGCTAGACTAGATCTCAAGACGGTGATTAGAATCAATTGCGATTAGACGTTAATAGTCGCATATACAGCTACAAAGTATGTTGGCGGGAAAGATTGTATGTTCTACGTCTTACGTCACGCTAAATAATTTACAAACTTGCTGTCGGTACGTATTCAACACTAACCTACATTTACCGTTTCTGCTTGCGTCTGCCATTTAAGAGTACTCACCAAACACTGCTATACAGTGCCACTGACCTCAGGTACAGTAAACTTCAGAACTCAGAACACAAAAAGTGTTGATACTATTCACGCATCAACGGAGTTGAGAATTAAAATCAGATCAACAAAAGCGAAAGATCAAAGAATTCGCAATTCCTTTGTGTTCCTGATTGTACGCTGTCCTCGATTATTTCAGTATCGGTAAATATTATAAAGCGTTAAGTATCTGTTGTACGTCTAAGCAGAGAGGTGCAACATCACCATTGACGTCAGAGCAGGCCAATGACCGACTTTGCTGCATTTAACTACTCTCGAAGAGGTGAAGGTACGACTTATATGTGTTCAGAAGTTACCGCTTTAACTGAAACAGCATGCAGTTAACAAGAAAACATTTTACTTCGAAATGGGAACACTTTAGATATTTTCTGCTGAAATATCTGCGAAAATATTTTGGCTACACTATAAAATACACTGGGCCGCAAAGTTAGCGGGTCGGTAACAAATACCTCAATAATTTCCAAAATATTGGAGCTAGCTTTATGCAATAAAGACTGTATTATAGACAATTTTATAGCGCTTAAATCAATGTCATAAAAGTTCAAGATTATGAAGTTTATTTTGAATAAAAGTAACTTAAGTAAAAAATACCATTTTCACTAGATTTCGAAAAATGTGCTACGGTATCAAATATGCAATTTTTACACATTTTAGTATTTTGTATTGCCACTACAAGCTGTTAATACTGGCATGTTTTCCACCAGATTTCTGAGCCGATGCTGAGGAATATTCTCCCATTCCTGAACGAGCGAGCATTCACAGCGAGAACTGTCGGTGTGTCGCTATCAACCATTCAAAGAGTGCTCCAGTGATTGGAAGAGACTGGATCCAATATTCGGAGACCAGGAACAGGCCGAACAAGGTGAGGCAGAAGGTGTGCACGTAGAAGGTGATTTTTTGACTTCAACAGCCGTTCGAAGTCGATTTCTCAACATTGTCGACACCATATATCGATCCTCCCACCCTGTCGTGCACCTTATTCGGCCTGTTCCTGGTCTGCAAATATTGGATCCAGTTTTTTCAAATGGCTGGAGCGCTCTTTGAACGGTTTCTACACGCAGTACACGCTTCGTGAACTGAAAGAAGCAGTGATAGAGGAATGGGAGAATATTCCTCAGCATCGACTCAGAAATCTGGTGGAAAGC